>CM030789.1:20170000-21402500 GCA_018127125.1 Rhododendron griersonianum
ATTTTTGAAGCAGAATTGGAGTGGAGTGCCATGTTCGTTTTGTTTGCTCTCGTTGGTATGATAAATGTTCGGAGCCCGCGGTTGGCTGAACGTACATTAACTCTTTCTTTCCTTTTCTCTTTCTCTTTTCTTTTTCTCTTTTGATGGTCCAGTATAGCCACCCGTTTTGAGCTTGAAGTTGTTGTATGACTTGCTCTATGATGCTTCGAGTGGGAAATGGGGAGAAAAGTAGTACTCGTGTAATCGCGTGAAGATTTGGTTATGTTTTACTTTCGGTTACTTTTGAGCCCGGATAACACGAGCTGGGTGGTTCTAATGTCATTTGCTTCTTAGTAGGTAGTTGGTTCTTAAGTCTTTTGCAGGGTAAGCATGCTACCACACCAGCCTTGGTGGTTTAGGTCTAAAAGCTAGAGTGAGTGAGGCATTCATGAGCCCTAAGCATGGGTGCGGCTATGTGTCGCGGTTGTAAGACCAAGAAAGCTCCGGCGATGACCTTGTGTGACTAGCTGTGGTTCCGATGGAGGAGCCGAAAGAGTGAGCCTTGGAAGCAGTTCCAATGACGAAGGGAAACAATGACAAGAAAGCCTCTAACTTGGTCGAGGTATACGGGGGTTGACATTCCCCTGGAGGTACAATCTTTTGCTCTTTCCTCTCAATACTGTTGTTCTTCATGCTATGAGGACATAGCATCGTTTAAGTTGGGGGGAGGGATATATATGCTATATATATGTTTTTGAGACTTGTCTCATTGGTAAAATTTTCAAATTTTGTGTGCAATCTTCCCTTGTTAGTAGTGTTTGCATGCTAGATACTTTAATTATGCTCAATTGTGTCAATATGGCAAGAGTCGTGTATCCCGTCGAATTTGGTTGTGTGTTTTAATCCATGTCATTTGCATATACATGAATTTTGATGAACAAGTTGAGCTTAAAAATCGAGTCAAGTGTTGTGCATCGCTAGAGTTGAGATTCGTTTCTTAAGCATCCCATGCTTTTTGTTCTCATTTCCCGCACTTGTGTAAATAATATCTTTTGTTCATACTTGAGTAGTGTATATATCTTTCATGCATCTTGTTGGAGTTGTTGGCGTACTTAGGAAATGATTCAAGGCATTTTTGCTTGATTAAACCACATAAGAGTCACCTCGTCCTTATTTTGAACCATAGTCCGAGTCTCTTCCATTGTTCAAACCTAGGTAACCGGATGTTTGGAGGGTTGTGTGTCTAATGTTTCTCAATGATTCAAGATGGTTTGGGGGTGGTGTGAATGTGATAAAAGTGGTTGGAATGCAAAAAAAAGAAGAATGGTATGTGATTCCTTATTTCTCCTCTCCCACTACAAAAGATAAAGCCCCAAATTTTCATCTCCCTCTCCAAAGCTTTCAAATTTGGCTCAAATCTCTCTCTCTACAAATCTCAATTCAAATAACCCTATTCCTCAAAGAAAATCAAAGAAATGCTATAAAGAGCAAAAGCATATTCGAAAGAGGGTTGAATACTATGATGAGAGGATTGGTAGCTTACATTCCGGATGAGAAAGAGTCTGATGGAAAGGGGGAGCTCGATGCTCAATACCAAGAGGAGCCGGATAAGGATGTTGACTACATGTGGTGGAGTCGGTGGTAGTAGTTTGTCTTTATTGCTTCTTTGTAATTTTGTTTGGTGTTTGGCCGTTATGTGGTCATGCCTTGGGTAGTTTAGGGTCGGTAGTGGCCAAGGGTAGATTAACCATGCAAGTATATGGCCACTACATTTTTGTATTTCATTTCTCTTTGTATCCAAGGTCGTTATAAGCTAATAAAGTCCTCCGTTGATCTTTTGTACGCTAATTAACTCCGTCTGATGCATGGTTGATATCTATATTACTTAAGTTGTGATTTATTCCTAGTCTTTCTATACTTGTCAATAATTAGCTTTCCTTTCGTTCTTAGCGCTCTTTTGATAGCTTGCGTAGCTTTTTGTCTCTGGCTATTGCATTTACTCGCTAGCGCTTGTCATGGGATGTATCTTGTATCTCATTGTGTGAAAAGTCGAATAAGAGCGTATCCCTGTGAGTTTTGGAGTCGAAACTCGTTGTGGTGCATGCATGCTTGACTACTCTAATATGGCATAGTTTGTTCATCCTAGTTCATGGCATGTTTGTGTGTGGATTGCACGTGATCGAATTTGAAGGGGTGTTTTGGACTCTTACCTAGTCGTAGTAGTTGAGCATAGTTTACGTGTCTTGAATTTCGGGAAGGTTGCATAGCTTAGTGAAATATGTTTTGTTTTAGTTTGCTAGGGACTAGCAAAGTTCAAGTTGGGGGGCGTGATCCGCACCCAAAATTGTATAATCTTGGGGGATTTTAGCTTATTATTTGCAGCGTTTCGTTCCCTTTTATTCCTTTTTATCTCATTTTGCTCGTAAGGTAGGTTTTTGTGTATTTCAGGTAAAACGTGCTAATAAGGCGGTTTTGAACGCCAAGGAATGCTCCGGGTGCAACCAAGTGCTCAAGGCCACGTGCCATCATGTTGTGGTGCCCGAGGAGTCATGAAGAGGTGGTTTGGAGGTTGCTCGGGTCGTCCAAGGGTCAAGGGAATTGAAGGAGAAGTGAGGATTTTACCAAAGCTACTCATCTTCCGACCAGCTGAGGGTAGAATTGTCATATCTTTTGATGTACAAATGATATTGGATCCAAACCACTTGGGTTAGAAAGTAGACTCGACGAGCTTTCCAACGGTCCAAAGAACGCCATAATCCGAGTTCGGGAGTGTCCGGAGCGAGCCCGCGAAGTTGCCCCAAAAATCTGTCAGGCATGAACCGGTACGGGTAAAAGCATGAACCGGTTCATGGGTCCCAGAACATTGTTTTTGGCAGATTTTTGAAGGCCATGAACCTGTACGGGGAAAAGCATATACCGGTTCATGCTGTGTAATTTGTGCCCGAATTTGCTACCTTTTTTCCCTTTTGCTTTTGGGATATTTTTGATCCTAGCAACTTTTAGGATATTTTGGGAGATATTTTGTGAGAGATTAGGCCACCTTGTATATAGTCCTCTCTCTCTCTCTCTCTCTCCCTAGGATATTATGTTTTCATTTTAACTTTAAATCTTTTTAGTTTATGTCTCACCTCCATTAGAGCTCCAAGCTTCCTAGTTTAATTTCTCCAAGTTCTTTGGTAAGTTGTTGTCATTTGTTATTTTGTCGTTTATTAATGTTGTAGCTACGCTCTAGATTCTCCTTAATATCAAGTTTATTTCCGTTTTCGTCGGTTAATCATGTTTTCTCTCTTAAGCATGTTTTCTAGTCTTTTTACTATGTGTGAGTAGTTTATTGGTTAAGTCTCGGGATAATCTTTCCCGAGGACTTAGGTTGTTATTTGGTTCTCGAGCCATCGAGCTTTAAATCATGATTTTCGGAATATAGCTCTATTTGCATTTTCGGTCTAAACTAGGGGTGTTAACCCCTTGGTAAGGGGAGCTTAGTCAAGCGGTCTTGGCAAGTAACTTATCGAGGCCTCGTGGCTTCCTATGTGTTCGATAAATATTAAAAACAAGTTGGTTCGCCTCCGGTAAATCACACCTTTCATTAAACGTAGTCTTTTAAAGTGAAATCCTCCGGGCGTGAGCACGCGGTCGTGACTCTCGCCTGAGTTATAATCGAGAACCGGTAAAGGCCTTAGTCAAGGGTTAGAAGACCCCGAGACTTGCCTCTTTTAGTTAATCAAGCGTTAATCTAGTTTTCATTTTAGCCATTCCGTTTAAAGCACAACTTAGTTGGCCGCCTTGAACGCCGAACCCTACCATATAAAACCTACAATCTGAATCAAGCTATAATCGAATTCTCTATGGGAACGATCCCGGACTTCCGGTTATTATGCTACTGACGACTTAGCCCTACGCTTCGGGTTTCTATCAACCTTATTGGAAGGCAAGGTCGGGAAGTAAGCAACTACCTCGTCCATTGAGTATAACAGAGCAAATGATGGTATAGCAATGAACATCGGGATGATACTAGGAAAGATGGTCCGAATAATCTCGATAGTAGTTCCATGAACAATCCTTTGCGGGATTGGATTTTTTTGATAGTGGAAATGCCATAAAGCGCGAACCAAGACCCGTGATACGAAAACCAAAATCAGAATGAGGAAGAAAAAGATATCGTGATGTAAGTCTATGATTCCTTGCATCATAGGTGTTGCTGCGTCTTGAGATCCTAATTGCCATGGTTCTGCTGCATCACAAGGAACAATTGGGAGGAATAGCCATTTTCGAATTAGAACAATCATTTGGTTTGGTTCATTCTTTGACAGTTCTGCTTCCCGCCTTTTTTGACCCTTCTGGGGGGCCGCCTTGCGCAGTTTTGGAAAGGAGAGAATTTCTGAAAGTCACTCTCTCCAACCTTTTCTATCTATCCTTAGAAGTAGGGCGAGAAAAAGTCAATATGATATTTGCGTAGATTTTTCCAACGAAACGTTGCGCTTTTTTGTCTTTCTCATTCGGAAGGGCCCCGTATAGTTCTATTTTGGGGCGTAACGTTGTTCCCTCGACTGACCGAGAAAAACAAGTTCCAGAGGCATCTTCCATTCATATCGATTTGGGTTTTTCCGCACCATATTTGGATCTGCCTCTTCTTCGATCCGGAATTCCCAGCAAATCCTTGACTCCTCGAATACAATGGAATTTCACACCTGGCAAATCTTTCACTCTACCTCCTCTTATTAAGACCATAGAATGCTCCTGCAAATTATGACCTTCGCCTGGGATGTAAGCAAATATATCATGTCGATTGCTCAACCGTACTTTGGCTATCTTACGTAGAGCTGAATTAGGTTTTTTCGGTGTTCTCGTTGAAACACGCAGGCATACTCCTTGCTTCTGGGGACATTGATCCAAAGCTCGAGTACGGTCCGTGCGCCGTTTTTCTTCTCTACCATGACGAATCAATTGATTTAATGTGGGCATCGCTTTTTCCTTTGTCCTTCCCCCTATTTTTGCCCTCTCACTAGTGGTTATTCCCAATCCAAAGCACCCCTTTTCCATTCATAGAGAAATCCAATCGTCAAAATCAATAAAAAGGCCATCATGGACCAAAATCCAAACAGATCAATCTTGTTGAGAGAGACTGACCAAAAGGCCATAATACAAGACTTTTGCAATCAGATTCAAATATTACTTCTAGTAGGTTCTGTTCCTTTGCCACTAGACAAGCTATCTATAGAGCCCAAGCTTCAATAGCTAAGGCCGAGGAGCCAAAACTCTTCCACATCGCCACAATTGAGCTGATCCACCATTATCTCTGACGATGACGCCAAAGGCAGCTAGGCTGCGGGGGGATTTAAATGCTCCGTCACAATTGATTTTCAGAACGGATGGGGGAGGGGCTACCCACCTTCCCAACCGAGCACCACCAGTAGAGTGTCTCTGAACTCTACTACACACAGCTTGCAAGTAATCAACCACCTCTTTCTTCGCACGTTCTATAACCTCATCTAGCTTTGGATTCTTTTTCTCGAACACGTACTTGTTCCTTGCTTTCCAGATACCCCAGCATATTTGGAATAAGACTCCCACATCTTCCTTAGTTGTTTCTTTTGACAGACAGCCACAAAGGATATCCTCCAGCCATTTATCAACGGCAGTGATTTCTTTGTGTAGAATCCAGAAGGCCTTCCTACTACCAAACCAAACAGCCCTGCTCCAAGAACAGTGAAACAACATGTGTTCGACGGTTTCACCAGTAATTCCATAGATTGGGCAGAGGGGATTGGGGGCACACTTTCTGCGGAATAAATTTGCTTTGCAGGCTAACCAATTTCGTGCTGCCCTCCACATAAACATACAAACCTTTGGGGCTGTTGGTGCTCCCCATAGCTTCGTCCACATGACTTGGAAGGAGTAAAAGAGCTTGATGCACTGCTATGGTCTGCCCTAGCATCACGAGCCCTCCTCTGAAAGTATCTTGACTTAACCGTATACTTTCCAGAGTTCGTGTGATGCCAAATGAGATTATCCTGTGCTTTAGAGTAGCTAATTGGGACTTTGCACACTGCCTGGACGTGTTCCTCTGAAATGCAAGCTCTGAGTTTTTCCTTGTCCCATTCCTTCGAAGCTGGCCTGATAAAATCAGCTACCTTGACAGGCTCAATCTGGGCAGTAGGGATTGGAGTCAACCTCTCATTTGGAATCTCAGGGACCCAATGATCTTGCCAGAAGTCAATGAGCTCCCCACAACCCACATTCCATTGTAATCCCTCCTTAATAAGCTTTCTTCCTTCTAAAAGACTGCACCAAATCCTGGACGATGAAGCTCCTCTGATGGCTTCCATGCATTCTTTCTTTGGGAAGTAAAGGCCTTTGAGCACTCTTGCCCATAGGGAGTTTGGCTCCTTTATCAGGCGCCAAAATTGCTTTGCTAGAAGTGCATCATTGAAGGACTCAAAGTCCTTAAAGCCCATTCCACCTATTCCTTTTTTATCAGTGAGCTTGTGACAGGTCCCCCCAATGGATTTTATTCCCTGTACTGCTTTTCCCCCACCAAAAATTACTGATTACGGAATTAAGACATGAGCTTATCGATTGGGGAACCTTAAAGCAAATAAATGTATACATAGGGATTGGTTGGAGGACAGATTTAATTAGCACATCCTTTCCAGCATGATTTAGTTCTTTGTTTCCCCGGCCTTGGACTTTCTTCATTATCTTGTCTCTACAATACCCTAAAGACTCCTTCTTTGATCTTCCCCAGAACATAGGCAGCCCCAAATACTTAGCATCCCCTTTCATTTCTTCCATTCCCAGAAGACCCTTAATCTTTTCTTTCAAATCAACCGAGGTGTTGGGGCTAAAGAACAGATTGGACTTATGCACATTAAGAGATAGCCCCGAAGCCTCACTATATGCATACATTAATTCCATGAAATTTGAACAGTACTGGGGCACTGCTTCAAGGAATACCAGGGAGTCATTTGCAAATAGAAGGTGAGACAAGTTAGGGCATCTCTTCTTCATACGAATTCCTCCAATAGATTTCTTTAGCACGGCTTTTTGCATTATAGTAGAGAAAACATCTGCTACTAGTAAAAACAGATATGGTGATAGAGGGTATCCTTGACGAAGGCCTCTACCAGGGTTGATTGAACATACCTGCCTACCATTAGCCATGATGGAATACTTAACTGAACAAACACACTGTTGAACCCAATTTATCCATTTCTTGTCAAAACCCATTTTCTCCATGACTTTAAAAAGAAAATCCCAGCAAACTCGGTCATAGGCCTTGTTTAAGTCCAGTTTGAGTGCCACAAAGGATTTCGGACCTTTCTTCTTGTGCTTCTGTCACGACCCTGACTCGCCCTTGAGGTCTTAATCATGACAAATGCCAGTGATTTCTCACTAAGGCCAAATCACAAATCAAATATCACCTAAACAAGTGATAATCAAAAGGGGCTAAAACATAACAGAGGAAGCAAAAGTCAACTTTTTATTGATAACAAACCAAAGTCTTACATAGGTTTTACAAAGCAAAAGGTAAACCTCTCAGAGCTGTGCTTACTTACAAACTCAAAAGCTAAACAAACCATGTGCAAAGCTAAGTGACCATGAAGCATAACTTCTCTTCTACAAGTTTCCAAATATACAACACATCTCAAAAGTAAACACGCCACCACACTATGCGTCGCTTCCTGAAAGGTGGAAAAGAAAATCCATAAGCCAAAGCTCGTGTGAATGATTAATACTTAACTCACATGCCTTCCATGGACAATGCAAAATAATTGATAATATTTCAAAACGAAGAACTCAAATCCATAAGCCAAATATAATGCACATTCCGCTATTCAAAATTCAAAGCTACCAGGCGTCCCTGGTAGTGGATAAGCCAGACGTCTATGCATTATCCCAAAACGCACACCAACCTCAAACACCCTTGCTAGCCATTAA
The DNA here is from genome assembly GCA_018127125.1 of Rhododendron griersonianum. Taxonomy (NCBI): domain Eukaryota; kingdom Viridiplantae; phylum Streptophyta; class Magnoliopsida; order Ericales; family Ericaceae; genus Rhododendron; species Rhododendron griersonianum. The sequence continues at coordinate 20,177,918 of CM030789.1, forward strand.
GCCGTCCCCTAGCAAGACCGGACGTTTTGAATGCCATTAAATAGATTCGCAAATATTTCACAAATAGGTCCACCTTCCATTGCTATCCATGGAGCACACAATTTATAAAACATGTTCAAATAAGCTCGATAAGGAAAACAAGTTCAAAACCATGTGTTTAGGTATTAATCACTCACCTCGGCTCTACGAATCACCCGAACTTCCTATAACAATTAGGCAATAAAAACATAATTAGAAACTGTTAAACATGCTTAAATATACCTAAATGAGGTCCTAAACACATTTAAGAACGATTTAAAGAAGTTAGGTAACTAGTCTCAAGAAAACAGTCACAGAATCTGCAGTTCCATAATCTTTAACCTAAAATCTGACTTTGCACAAGATTAACTAAGACACAATCTATATGCATTTTTTTAGGTCTATGAGTCTAGTTTCAAAATCAGAAATCGGATCGCAATTTCATCACTCGAGCTAAAAATTATGGCCGTTTCCCCAACACGTGTCTGTGCAGTCAGCACAGTTCCGAAACTGCGCGCTGTGAGGTTACGAATTTCTACAGAATTTAATGCTTTGAATCTGATCCTAAAATTTTTACCATAGACAATAGACTCATAGAGGAACTCTCTATAAAAATCTCGTAATTTTTGGAGCTTAGGAACTGCCTCAACAAAAATCCCCAAAAACAGGTCAGATACAAGGTTTCTCAAATCTGCAGATTTCCAGAAAATTACTTCTTGTTCTTCCTGCGATTTCCAACCCCAAAACCTTTCAATACACCTCCAAATTCACACCAAAACTTCACAAAACACACCTAAACATGAAGATACCATAGAGCTACTCTAGAAACATCAAATTCATGGGCCAAAGCAAGTTCTAGTCATGAAATTCAAGGGATTCAAATAGGGTTCTTGAGTTCCTTAAGAGTTCAACCCTAAAACTCAAATTCAACTTAAACCAAACATCTAGAGCATGAATTCAGCAAGTAAAGCATGATATACAAGTCAAGAAATATGAACTCAAGTGTGAAGAACATGATTTACCAAGTTAGAGCTTCAATACAAGCCAAGCAAAGATCAAAGCCTACGTTTTCCCCTAATTTTTCCTTCTTCTTCTCTTCTTCTCTTCGCCGCTTCTCTCTCTCTCTCTCTCTCTACGGTGGTGATAAGAACAAGAAGGGAAGAACGTAGAAACCCCCTGTTTTTTTGTTTACAAGGAAATGTTATCATGCGTAGGTGTGTCCTATAACCACTTATGTTCCATTTCCTAATAAACTAGCAAAACAAGGCCAAAATCACATAATTAACATCAAGCTCAACACATACTTAAATTATGAACATAATTAAAAGTCGGGGTATTACACCTTCATGTAATGGAAAGCTTCATGAGCTACAATAATGTTATCCTGGACTTGTCTCCCCGGAATGAAAGCAGATTGATGCTCAGAGATAATATTATCAATATAAGGTTGTAGACGATTAGCTAAAACTTTGGAGATGATCTTATAAATAAGCCGACAAAGGCTAATAGGGCGAAGATGATTCATACCTTCTGGATTTGGTCTCTTTGGAATCAAAGTGACATTGGTTTGGTTCATCTCTTTGAGGAGGTGGCCTTCCTGGAAAAAACTTGAGACAGCTCCAAACACATCTTCTCCCACAATACCCCAATAAGACTGATAGAACAGGCCTGGAAAACCATCTGATCCTGGTGCTTTGAGGGCTCCCAATTGGAAAGCAGCAAGCTGGACTTCCTCCTTAGTAACTTCCCTAGTTAGCTTTGTGTTCCAATCTTCCGAGATGACTGGATCAACTAGGCTAACCAAATCCCCAAAGTCTCTGCTTGGGGGGCCCTTATATAATTCCTGGAAGTGGCTTTTAATAATCTTGGCTATCTCCTTCTGATCCGTCCTCCAGACCCCTGAGCTATCCTTAAGCCTCATCACTTGATTTCGCTGGCGCCTTTGAATTGTTGACAAATGGAAGAACCTTGAGTTCTTATCCCCCATTTGTAACCACTTAATCCTTGATCTCTGATGCCAATACATTGAATCCTTTTGCCAGAGGTCCTCCAACTTACTTATTAGGATTTTCTCCAGAGCCACATAATCTTTGTTAAAGCCGTTCTCAATCTGTTTCTGGACCACTGCCAACTGATCCTTTGTAATGGCAATCTTCAGCCTCAAGTTCCCAAATTTCTTGAAGCTCCACTGTTTGAGTTTCTCCTTGCATCCACGGAGCTTTTTACATACATTGTACATTTTTTATCCTTCATTACTCTGGCACCAAGCTTCTGAAACCACCTCTTTGCATTCCTCCTCTGTTACCCAAAAGGACTCAAATTTGAAAGGCTTACCTACCTTATTGAGAGCCTCTGAAGTGTTTAGCAGAAGAGAGTTGTGATCTGAACCAATAGCAGTTTCTACAAAAACCAGAGCTTGCTCATACAGCTCCCTCCACTTGGCATTGGCAAATGCCATGTCGATGCGTTCCATGATGAAGTTATCCCTTCTTCGATTGTTCCTCCAAGTAAACTTTGGCCCTTTAAATTCTAAATCCACCAGTCCACACTCACTAATCATACTATGGAAAGACGATAGGGAATTCTGACTATCCAAGACCGTAGTAAAGGTCCAAGGATTCTGAGATTCCCTTTGGGCCAAATTTTCACTGATTTTCCAATTGAACCCTTCCATCTTGGAGCCGCAATGCCTCATGCCTAAAACGTGGGGGCATAATCGTCTTTTCAATGGAAAATGTGCCACTGTTTGGCATTGTTCACCCCATTTTCAAATTACTTTAAGAGGTTTTTGGACTTTCCCAATAGGGAAAAATTCAAAAAAACCCCCAACCTTTAGGCCTAAGTTCAATTAGACTCCCAACCTTCAAAAAACTTCAATTTTACTCCTAACGTTACCTTCCGTTATTCAAACTTACTCCTTCTGTCAAATGACTAACAGAACTTGCTGACATGGCAACTAACGGTGGACAAAAACATTTGTTGGGCATTTTGGCTGGTGACATGGCTGAAGTTGTTGATTATTCCCCACATTTTGAGGGAAAATCAGAAAACCCTAATTGGTCTCCCTCCATTTCGTCCTCTGCTGCTGCACTATAAAAACAGAGCATGAACCAACAAGTCCACCTCCTTCATCTGACCACATCCAGCCCTAATCCCTTCTCTATATCTCCACACGCCATAAACCCTTGAAACCCACCATGAGTAGCAGCAGCAACACCATGAACGTGAACTCTGACACAATCCCAATGGTAGATGTGTGCCTCATCTGTGGAAACAAGAGGGTTCTACGCACTTCTTGGACTGATCCGAACCCAGGTAGGAGGTTTATGGGTTGCACAAAGGCTGGTTGCAAACGGTTTGATTGGGTGGATCCCCCCATGTGTCCAAGGGCTGTTAAGATAATCCCAGGGCTGCTGAGGAAGACCAACAAATTGGAGATCGAGGTTGCAAAAAGAAGGGCTGGAGAGAGGAAGATGAAGATGTACCTTGCTGCAACTTGGATCATATTTGCAGGGGTGGTGTTTGGGAACAAAGTGTTTTCCTTTTGAAGAAAAATTTGCAGCTTGGCCAGGGGTGTGTGTGGAGATTTAGGTCTGGGTTTAGTTTTTCTTTTATTTTTTTCTACTTATTTTGTTCCCCTAGTATGGGATGGGATGGGATGGGATGAGATGAGATTGAAGGGATGAGATGTAATGGTTTAATTTTCCTGTCTTGTTTTTCTACTTTATTTTGTTCCCCTAGTATGGGATGGGATGAAATGGAAGGGAAGAGATGTATTGCATCTTGTTTTGGACATATAATGTAATGGAATGGAATGGTTTGTAATGGGATGCAATGTTCCTGTCTTGTTTTTCAGTGGTTCCCTTAATATGTTTGTACCCATAATGGAATGGTTTATCTCTTGGTTCCCCTAATATGTTTGTTGCACATAAGTTGCAACCAAAACCCAAAAAATTCAGGTATTGAAGCCGAAAAAAACTGGCATTTGAACCCACAAAAAAGGCCTTGCAAGCCAAACATATACAGGTAAGTGAAGCCACAAAAAATGCTGGCAAGAAAGTGGCCAAGTGCCATACATAGCAGCAACCTAATAAGCATTGAAACCACTGATAAGCATTGAAAGACAGAAACCAATGATAACCATTCAAAGCCAAAAAGCACTGATAACCATTCAACCTAATAAGCATTGAAACAATTTAAAGCAGCAACATAATAACCATTCAAAGCCAGAAAACAATCCAAAGCAGCAAACTGGCATTCATACCATTTCATCAAACAACCAGTTAATTACATGACCCAAGTGCCATACTAATCAAAGTACCATAGTGCCATACTAAGCAACACAGAGGGATTACAAGTTCCATATTTGGACTACCATAGTTCTAACTTGTGCACTTACAATACAAAAAAGCTTGTGTGCTACACTGATATGTACCCAAAAAATTCAGTGTTTTCCTAAACTGATATTCACTGATATGCACCCAAAAAATTCAGTGTTTTCCCACCTAAACTGATATTCACTGATATGCACCAAAAAATTCATTGTTGTCCAAACTAAACTAATGATCAGCTAAACCAAAGCCAAAGCCATGTTTTTTTCTTCTCCTTCTCCACAACTGCATAAGCAAAAGGGTAGATGCAGTTGTTTGCATCCATCCCAACTGCAGTGAGGAGAATGCCACCATATGGGCCTTTGAGGTGACACCCATCCAAACCAATGACTGGCCTACACCATTCCTTAAACCCCTTCTTCAATGAACCCCAACAAATGTAAAGCCTCTTGAATTTCACCTCATTTTCAGATCCAGGAACTGGCTTGCACTTTAGCTTAATGGTGGTCCCAGGATTGGTACACTTCACCTCTTCAATGTATCCAAACAAATTCCTAAACTGTTCCTTTGCACTACCCTCAAGCTGAGCAAGTGATTTCCTCCTAGCTCTGAATACCTTTTGCCTATCAACATGGACTGTCCACTCTGCTTCAATTTCATCAGCAAGGGATCGAATTGGCCAGCCAGGATTTTTGGCAATCCTCTCAGAGTAATGACTCACTATCCAATTTGTACTAACCCAAGGCACATTGTAGCCTCTAGTACATGTATGCTCACCAACGTAATGTTTCACCCTAAACACCCCATCTCCCTTCACAAAAGCTCCATAAATAAACCATGGACAATCCTTTCTACCTTCACACACAGCTTGCACCTTTTTTGTGTCACTCTTTTTGAATTTTATTAGCCTCCCTAACTTTACAGCATGCTCCTTCACTGCATCCCTAAATATGGCGTGTGTTCTAAACTCCATTCCAGGGCTAAAAATAGGGTTTAACATGTCAGCCTTCTCATTAAATATAACATTTTTCTTCTTTTTCTTCTTGCCTTTACTTGCAAGCTCATCATCTGTATCTGATTCACTAGGGGTGTCTAACTCTTCAGTGTCATCACTTCCATCATCTATAGCTGCCATATCATCCCCCTCATGTGCAGATTCAGGGTAACTACAGGAGGCTACCCCAAAATCCTCTACTTCTTTGTCCACATTAATCTCAAACAATTCATCATCTTCCTCAATAGCACCATCACTCTCATCAAAATAGTCATCATCAGACTCAGAAGACATGGAATCTGGAACATAGTCATCACTATCAGTATCATTGAATTCATCATGAACCTCCTCTACATGAACAGTTTGTTCTTTTGCCCTACCCTTATTTCCCCTACCTCTTTTACTAACATTTTTACTACACTTGGTGGCCACAACCTCCTCCTCTACATGAACAGTTTGTTCTTTTCCCTTAACCTTATTTCCCCTGCCTCTCTTACTTACATTTTGACTACACTGGGTGGCCATAACCTCTTCTACATGAACCACTTCCTCTACATGAACCTCCTCAACAATGTTACACACTGCATAAACATCCACCAACCTATTCCTATCCACAAGCTGACACACCCTAAGTGCATCAACATCATTCCTAACCACTTTCATTTTCCCATTCACCATCAAGTAGTAGTCATTACTTAAAGATTGACCCAATTCTCTTGTCATGCAACAGTATTCAACAAGACTTATCTCATCCTCATGGCAGTAGTCAACAAACCCAAATGAACCTCCTACATACTTCGAACCCTCAATCCTACCATTGTAATGCATTTTAATCGTGAAGTTCCCAAGACATCTATCTGAAAAATTAGACAACACATGCAAAGCAAAATTCCCAGTTTCAACCACAAAATAATAAACAACAGTTCAGTAAGCGAAGTAACCCTAACAGAAACCCTAAAATATTCGACTAACAAATCGATAATGTAATACAAAACTGATTAAAATAACACTTTTTTCAACCCTTTTGATTAAAGAACAACAAAGTAATAAATAACAGTTGGGTAAACGAAAAAACCCTAACAGAAACCCTAAAAAATTCGACTACAAACTCAAATCTCAAAAAAACAATTGATTAAACTACACTTTGTCAACACTTTTGAGTAAATAAAGACTTTCAATTTCGGTCGGCCATTTTTGTTCAAATCGAAGAAGATTCACATACCGTACTCAGGAGGGCCACCACCTTTGTCTCTAACGCACCAAACCATCTTCGATTAAGATGTTAATCATTCGTTTTGTAGTTGATTACGATGTTGATGCTTCAATTTGCAAGCTTGTGGAGCCTAGGAATCTTCATTTACCCCTGCTTTTTCCACTGACTGTAAAAGTTTGGGGAAAAGGTGGGTTTGGATGGGAATAAAGAAGGGTTTTAGGAAAGAGTGCTAAAACGTGACCTCACGTGCTCATTTTTCCCTCCAAAATGCCCAACAAACGTTTTTGTCCACCGTTAGTTGCCATGTCAGCAAGTTCTGTTAGTCATTTGACAGAAGGAGTAAGTTTGAATAACGGAAGGTAACGTTAGGAGTAAAATTGAAGTTTTTTGAAGGTTGGGAGTCTAATTGAACTTAGGCCTAAAGGTTGGGGTTTTTTTGAATTTTTCCCTTCCCAATATTCCATCTGTGTCCCAAAAAAAGGCTTGTTTTTGTCCTTTTCTGGGTGGTATTCCCAAAAAGACCAGGGTTGTTTTTATCTTTTCATTATCAATGGGCGTACAGGAGACCCATCTCACTTTTCTCCCTCTCTCTCATCACTCTCTCTACCCGCTTTTTCCCCTCTTTCAGAAGAACGCTTAGAGCATTTCCAATCCATACTCCATTTTGGAGGATAAATATTCTCCAATTCATCCTCTAAAACACTCATCCATTTGGGAGAATGAACTTTGATCCTCTAAATATAGAGGATGAAGGAAAAAATAGAGGATCTCCTCCAAATATGTGTTGGAATTGAGAAATAAAATATTAGATTGGAATTGAGATAAATAGTACAATCCTCTAAATCTACTTTTCAAATAAAATAGATTAATTTGATCACCCAAATAGAGATTTGAATTGTGTTGGATTGGAGATGCTCTTACTCTCACTTTTCTCCCACTCTCTCATCATTCTCTCTACCCGCTTTTTCCCCTCTTTCAGAAGAACGCTTGTTTGGGTTCTCATCACTCTCTCTACTCTCTCTCTGCTACAGCTCTGCCTTGTTTGGGTTTTCATCGTCAACGGCTTCTCATCGTCAACGACGGCGGCGACTGCAAAATCGAACAACTCGACGGTGGTGGAAACGAACAACTCGACGGCGGCGGCGACAGCAAAATCGTTTAGGTTTTTGATTTGGTGTCGGCGTCATCTTTTGGGTGTTCCGATATCAGAACAGAACAGCTCTACCTGTTTGGGTTTCCGATTGAGTTTTCTGATTGTCGGTTGGGTGGTTTGGCTTGATTTTCGATTGGGTTTTGTTGGGTGGGTTCCGATTTGGTTTTTATTGAGTCTCATGGAGATGCTTTTACGAGAGGTGTGCCCCAAAAACCTATAACCCCCCTTTTCCCCTCTTCCTTCCCTCTGCGAAATTGAGAGACAGAAGAACGCTATTTCAAATCCCTAAGCGAGAGGTGCAAGATCAGTTATGGAATTGTCGATTTGGTTTCGGTAAAGAGAAGCAGAGAGTGTGTTGCTTCCCCGTTTCGAACCGTTGCATAGAGGTTTGATTCTTCCCTTTCTCTCTTTTATTTTTACAAAATCATATATATAAGGTTTGTTTTAGGACCCATTGATTGATGCACCCATATTGTTTAATCTGAGATGGGTTCGTATATAAACTTTGATTTCTGCGTTTTAAATTTCTTAATTGGTGTATTCATGTTGCTTTGGTATCGATTGTGGCTCTGTATATCTTCTTTCATTTGCCCAATTTAGATAGAGAGAGAGAGACAGCCATTTCGAAACCCTAACTGAGAGGTGAGAGATCCGTGGCGAAATTGTCGATTCGGTTTCGATAAAGAGAAGTAGAGAGAGTACTGGTTCCTTGTTTTGAACGATTGCACAGAGGTCTCTTTTTAAAATTTCTTGGGGTAACCTTTTCTTTTTCTCTTTATCTTTACAAAATCATATATAAGGGTTGTTTTATGACACATTGATTGATGCATGCATATTGTTTTGTTTGGGATGGGATGGGATGGGTTCGTATATAAAGTTTTTATTTCTGTCATCTTAATTTAATAATTTCTTAATTTGTGTATTAATGTTATTCTGGTATCGATTGTGGTTCTGTAGTTAATTTACCTTGAGAGAGAGAGAGAGAGAGAGAGAGGTATATAAATCGATTCCATATTAATTTAACAGATTACTTTTAATCACTTGTGTATGTAATTTGTGGAATTTTATTTGGAAAATTATCAGAGGTGCGGTTGTTCTGCTATTTCTTTTGCTGAAATGTTTTAAACAAAATGCACAATCATGGTGCACCTGTTTGGAGTTCTCCAGTAAAACTAACTTAATGCTTTGTTGCGTAGTCTATGCCTCCTGCATATGAACAATTCTTTGAAGGCTATGGTAAAAGCATTTGGACCCTGGGTTCTGCTTAGTGATGGACCCTGGTCCATCTTAGGGATGGACCCAAACTTTGGCCAGTGTTTGTCGTGGATAGCTGCTTCTGTGATGGACGGGAAAAGTTTTAGGGAGATCACCACCTTCATCCTGGATACAAAGTACTATTTGGTTATGAACCAAAATCAATCTTCGATGTAATTATTCATAATGAAAACCTAGACCGAGCTCGTTATTAGTGGCCAACATGTTCTGAGGGCTTGATGAATATGTACCTCACATCTGGTAAGTGTTGTTGAACTTCCATTCTGAGGCCACCTAGGACAAAGTATGAAATAAAGTTTGACTAAATGTTAGGTATTTAGGTTTCCAGGCAGAAATGCGATGATGTCTAGATTTCCTTCCTTTTTCAGAGGTAATTGGTAACTTAGTCCTTATGGGTCTTTCGTATCAATTCAATATGCATCATTAATTCGATTTGTCTTTCGTTTTGGTCTTCCTTAAGTTTATAGATGGTGGCTTATTTGGCATTTTAAATAGACAGAGACATATTTTTTGAAGGTTATAGCAGTGTACATTTTCAATAGAATTTCTTACTGTTCTATTTTACCTAAGCATTTTCTTCTACACTGGCTGCTGTTCATGGATTGTGCATAGCAGGGTCTCCCTACTGCATGCAATTTCTTCCATTTTCATAAATAAATAAAAAAGAAGCTTGGGTTTCGTTTATTTTTTTGTTCCGTTGAATTTTGCATCTCTGTAGAGAAAATAATACTATCTTGGTCTTATCTCCATGCAAAACTTTGTCCATTAATTTTAAGATTGATGCTTCAACATGTGCTCCATTAATGCATCTAAATATGCCTAGGAGGAGTCATTGTAATAGTTGGATGGTTGGATTATGATGTATTTCTCGATTCTTTGTTACACATGATAAATAGGTTTCTAACAATATTTTATTTATCCCAATTGAATCTAGACCAACGAACATGACCGAACGTGCGTAGCACGCTATTAAAATCCTAGTATTTGTTAATCCGATAGTGAACCTCATCAAATCTCTCTCTCTCTCTCTCCATTCCTTCTTCATCTGAATCTCTCTAGCCAGCTACACCTCTCTCTGAATCTCTTACGATTCCATTTTATGAAAGGTTGTGGTTGAGATTTTATTTCAATGGCACAACAAGAGTTCTTCTGTCAAGTGCACCATTTGTTTTGCCTTGTGGCCTTCAACCACAATCCCATGGAGCATCACCAGTTTTTTTTTTTGAATTTTGAATTTTTCTCTTCAATGGTATTTTTCTTAATTTTCAATCCCATGGAGCATCTTCGCCATTTTTTTTTTATAGAGGTTTTCTTATCAATCCCGTGGAGCATATCCAATTTTCTTTTCAACTTCTTCAGGGAGATTTTTTTCATTTTTAGCCCCTTTGTTCCTATTATTTTCATCATCGAATCCCTTGGTTTTTTAGTCTAAAGGGATTTTGTACCGGTGACCATAGTTGTCAAATCGAGAATCGAAATGGTCATTTTTCGAATCGTGAATCGAATCGAATCGTAAATCGCTCTGATTCGGTCATGACTTCTATAATGTATAGAAACCTATGCTTATTGATTAGGGTAACAACAATATATACTACAAATGAAAGATTTAGGCCTAAATCAATAAAAACTTTCTTCTAAATGATGATTTGATAATAACGTGGAGTATTAGGTAAGTTGCTTCTATTGCAACTACCAAGAGATGATGATTCGTAAACCCTACTTATGATTCTTTTTGTACGAAAGTGTTATAAGTACAAAACAAACCCTTAGAAGGTCTATAGGGTTGTTATATTCCATTTATCTTCCTCATTTTCGATTCACTCTCGTAATAATCTCCTTTCCTTATTATCTATCGATATAACATAGACAAAAGATGACATATAACAATACTAAAGACCTTAAAAAAATATTTGAACCCTTTTCAAACAACAAAAGAAGCAAAACAAGAGTAAAAAATGAATTTCTGAAATTTTAAGTGAATCGAACGATTCACCGATTCGGATCACCGATTTGCAGCTATTTCCGATTCAGCAGCCTATTCGTATCGATTACCCACTGAATCGTATCGAATCCTACGATTCTGACAACTATGCCGGTGACAAAATAGTAATAATACATTTTGAAGTTTCTAAAAATGGTTGAGTCCAGGAGATGAGCAAACAGATCGAGGGCATTTTGATCCCTTCGTACAAGTATTGTAACCCATACTTGTCTCTCTCATTTCTTCCCCACTTTTTCTTCATCTTTCATAAAGCAGAACTCCCTATAAATAAATACACAACAATTTTCCCAACCCAGGCAGACTTCTTATCTCTCTCATTTCTCTCTCTGCTCATTTTCTGTATTCTGTTTTCACAGCCATGGCCTTCACTCTTCCTTTTCTCTCCGTTGGTATCCCTCCAGTACTTTCTCCCCAGAGACCTGCTCAGGTCTTTTGCCGGAGCCGGACTTCTTCTAATGGTAAAATATGCACCGATATCTTTGACAAAGCCTCACCCTCCGTGGTGTTTCTTTCGCATAGAAGTGGTAAGTAATTATCTAACCTTCAAGAGTTTTACTAGCATTGTTGTATGATTCCAAGTTCACTGATACATTAATTTCTTTCCTTGTTCAGATTATCAAGGACTTGTTATCTCTGAAGGTTATACTCCACCGGAGCTTGAGTTAGTCACGAAGGTCATATATAGACCTGTGGTTATGCTATCAAGCAACTCAATATCCAGGACGAATCTGGAGAGCTTGATTCTAAATGGCACGAGACTCGAATGAAGGCTTCATTCATTAATCCGGAGATTGAACCTATCAAAGCGGTGGTTGTGGCAGCTATTCCACAGAGAAGCATCTTCCCCAAGATCTCAATTCCAAGGTACTAAGGTTGTCTAAAATCCCTTCCAAGAGAGGTGATCTCTGTTTTTTCATTGGACATCAATCGATGGAATACGCGATTCGAACTGGGGTTGTTTCGTCCCCGTCCAATATCCCGTTCACTTCAATAATGTTATTTTCGAAGGAATGTTAAAAAATGGGCTCTATTTAATGGAGGTCAATCGATATCAATGTCAGTCCCGGATTTTCTGGTTCTCTTTGCTATCTCCAAGCGGGGAGATTATTGGCATAGCGATTTGCACAATTGATTCTTGTTTTGCCCGTGGTCTTTTGTGGTGGTTTTCTTGATAATGCTATGAATAAAGCATATTATGATCCAAAATATCTTCTACACGAATCCCTCCCTGTCAAAGGTATTGTTGTACTGAAAAGATTTTTTATGTTTTTCCTTGGTTTTTGTATTTAGAAGATGTGTTGCTTTATAGCATCTTGATTTGCTGTTTTCGTTTCTTTTTTGTGTGAAGGTATTATCTAGAAAATTGGATGGGGAGGTGGCAACCACATTCCCATCCAATTTCCTAGATAATACCTACACAACAAAGAAACGAAAACAGCAAATCAAGATGCTATAGAATAGGGCATCTTCTAAATACAAAAACCAAGGAAAAACAAAAAAATTCTTTTCAGTACAACAATACCTTTGACAGGGAGGGATTTGTGTAGAAGATATTTTGGATCAGAATATGCTTTGTTCATAGCATAATCAAGAAGACCGCAAGCAAAACAAGAATCAACTGTGCAAATCGCTATGTCAATAATCTCCCCGCTCGGAGATAGCAAAGAGGAACTAGAAAACCCGAGGCCGACATTAATATCGATCGACCTCCATTAAATAGAGCCCATTTTTGAACATTCCTTAGGAAATAACATCGTTGAAGTGAACGGGATATTGGACCGGGGACGAAACAATCCCAGTTCGAATCGTGTATTCCATGGATTGATGTCCAATGGAAAAACAGAGATCACCTCTCTTGGGAGGGATTTTAGACAACTTTAGTACCTTGGAATCGAGATCTTGGGAAAGATGCTTGAGCTTCAAAATGGCCAGGTCCATCTGTGGAATAGTTGCCACAACCACCGCTTCGATAGGTTCAATCTCCGGATTAATGAATGAAGCCTTCGTTTGAGTCTCGTGCCATTTAGAATCAAGCTCTCTGGATTCATCCGGGATATTGAGTTGCTTGATAGCAGAAAAAATCTTTATAAAGTTTGCCTCTTGTGGCATGTTTGTTTTTATTTTTGTAAAAGCAGTCTCTAGTTCCAACAAAGCAGGTAGTACTATGGTCAAAGTAGAAGGGCCCACTTTAATGAGTGATTTGAATTCATGCTAGCTAGGAAACTTGTGTACGTACATGTGAATGAAATTAAATTGGTAAATGTATTCAAGTTTGTAATAGTAATTCTTAGAGTAAAATTCTCATATATCCCTTCAACTTTGCACAAAAATTCGACTTAGTACTTCAAGTTCTAATTTCAACAAAATAAACCTTTAATTTGCGATTTGGTTTTAATGTCATCCCTTAGTTGGGTTCCATTAAGAATTCGGAGGGAAAATGGGCGTGTGCCTATGACGCGATATTTCCCCAGGGGCATATTTGCCCATTCCCCTCCCTTCCTAACCCTATCTCCATTAAGAATCATCTTAGAGCTACAACATCAACAAAGAACAAAAAAAAAAAAGGTTGCTTGATGGGATTTCAGAGAGCTCTCAAAGGCAGAGAGCTGGTACCGCCGCTCTGGGAATAGAAATTGACCTCGTGATTTTCATCATCATATTTCTCCTCCTCCACACTGTTCTTACTCTGACTCTCCTCTGTTTCTGAATCGTTCGACTCAACCGGAATCAATCGGTTACTATCGTGTCCAACAAAGAACTCCAGATGCTGAGGTGGGATTTCAATTGAAGAATCTTGTTCCTTACAAAATCGCCTCATCTTCTCACCCGAAATAAAATCCTCCATTGAATTTGAACCATCCCCTTTACCAAATTTTTCTTGCTCTGTCTTTGACAGAGCAACCCACTTCTTTCACAAGTTTTCCTAAACCCAACACTTCATTTCCTTCAGGAATTAAATTTTCCTCACCCTTTTCCTCTATCCCATTGAAATCTCTGTATTGTTCAATCACGGAAATTCTCCATTTCCAGCTTATATCTCTCTAAATCTATAGTTAGGTACCGAAACAGGGCAATCCACCTCTGCCTCATCTTCTTTACCCACCTCATAATTCGAGCTGATTTGATTGGGGCTTGATTCCCTCTTGATCGTCTCAGTCTTACTCGATTTGGGGTGTTGACTGTTGAGGACTTCTCAGATTTTGGCTTAGATCGTGGAGTGTGAGGGAGTGGAGTGTGGAGGACTGAAGAAGGAGTTGGAAACCAATAGGGTGAAGGAAGGGAGGGGAATGGGCACATGTCTACTTTCCGTCCAAATTCTTAATGGAATCCAACTCAGGGATGACATTGAAATCAAATCTCAAATTAAAGGTTTATTTTATTGAAATTGGAACTTGAAGTACTATAAGTTAAACTTTTGTGCAAAGTCGAAGGAATATATATGAGAAATTTTCTCTAATTCTTACATGTGAACTTAGAAAAAATTCAAGCACGCAATTATGTGGAATAAAAATTTGTCGAGGAGATTCTCACACTACCCAGTGTACATTAATGTGTACGCATTTATATCAAGCAAATTGGGTTAATTGAGAATTAAGAGGGGTTTAATCTTAATTTACTACTCTACTAATAAATAGTTTAATTTGACGAACTTCTAACTTCTGTTTGCCGATTCAAAAACAAAAAAAAAAGGAGGAAGCACGAAAAGAATCCTTGACTTTTTGTACATAAACATGCATTAGGTGACGTTCTGCTTTCTTTTTAAATCTTTTTTTTAAAAAGAAGATAATTTTAAACTCAAATATAATGAAAATAAAAAATATTTTTTAAATTTTTTGTACACCGTTTAAAAGATCTCAATGAAATCTATCAAATAAGATCCATATTGATAGAAAAATTATTTACGTAAATATATAATTTTTGAGTTTAAAATTACCTTCCTTTTTAAAAAGTTCATTTTCCAAGAATCTGAAACGGACCTTAGTGCTTTTCCCAAAAGTGGAGTTATATTTTTTCCCTCCACATGGCTGTTCTGAGCGAGCGTAAAGTGCCTTGGTAGCAAACAAAAGCGGGGTGTTTCGGTTTCTAGAAAAATGAACTTTTAGAAATGGAAAGTAATTTCAATTCAAAAATCATGTGTTTACGCAAATAATTTTTCTACCAATATAAATTTTGTTTGATGCAATGGTGCAAAAAAATTAAAAAATTATTTTTTATTTTCATTATATTTGATATTAAAATTATCTTTTTTTTGAAAAAGAAGATTTTAAAAGAAAGCGGAACAACGCCGCCTGAGGTTCTGTTGGCCTGTTTGGTTTCCATAACGGCTAGTACAAGTGTCTCCTATTTACTACAGTACAGTACTAATCTATGGCTAAAGCTAAAGCCAAAGCCAAAGCCCTTTCTAGTTTGACTTTGGTACACAGTCGCCGCCTGCGGTTTTGTTGGGTTCCCATAACACCGGCCAGTACAGGTGTACTCCTATAATCTATGGCAAAACCAAAGCCAAATAAAAGCCTCTTTTTTTTAAAAAATAAAGATAGACAAAAAAGAATAAGTTAAATTTTTTTCTCCAAACCCAAATAACGTACTCCTACTACTAAATATGTGAGAGAGAAAGAGAAGGGAAAAAAAATTATTTTTTGGGATATTAATGTAGCCTTAAACTTACTTTTTAGTAAAAGATTATCAATGTAGCATTAAACTTGTTATAGGGTTTTGTGAGATTTAATGTAACTACACCAGGTAAATATCTGCAGGTAAATGTTAGTATTATATACGTTCATAATACAACCAATAATAATGAGGACACCATTTGGCTCAAATATTTTTTTTAAAATTTATTACAAAGAAAATGTTATGATATGAGTGCATAATACAACCAATAATAATGAGGACACCAATAATCGAAGCTGCTCAATATTTTTAAAACCCTTTTTTAAGCGTCTCTGTAAAAAATCCGGATATCGGTAAAGGCTTGATCAATTATACGCCCAACTTGCTGATAGAAAATTGAGCAAATAGTTGATAAGCTCTTGTCGATATCCAAATGAGTTAATTTTCTGCAGAGATACTTTTAAAAAATTGAATGGCTTTGATCATCTGGATGAGACCCCGAAATGGATCCCACGAGATGTGGTGTACACCAAAATGGTGTACCCATAGCAAGGCTCTTTGGTTAGTATACAATGAGCACTTCAATTTGGCGTATGAAAAAATGATGTTAGAGATTGTTAAGGGTTGGTTGTTGAAACACTTAGACTTAATTGGTCTACTTGATTTAATCCAAAATACTGGTGGGCATATTATTCTCCCTTCAACCCATACTTAAACCTTCTCCAATACTAGTTTTCGGTCAAACTAGTTTCTCCAATACTAGTTGCTTGCATATATTTACACCAAGAGAACTCTCACTCCTCTCATAATTCTTTTACTGGTTTACACCATAAGTACCTAATATTCTTCTCCTTTCAATTTTCACTAAAGTTTCAATTCATTTTCATTTATTCTATATATTTGAGGTCGAATTTTATTAATTATTTGATGTCGGAAAACTACATGATTTGTGAGTTCAATTCGCTGCACAGGAGAATATTTTTTTTTTTAAAAGGCAAATTTTTTTCGTTAATCTCTGAAAACATTACATAGATTAAAATAGGAACAATGAATGAACACATCAAATCCCTAGCCCGAGACCCAAAGAATCTACAACGCTAAGAGATATTAGGGAAAATGACGGCTAAGGACGTGTTTTGATAATTAATACCCGCCAAGGATATTTTCAGTATTAACAAATGTTCTTAGTATGTCCATGACGGGTATTAATTATCAAAACACGTCCTGGGCCGTCATTTTCCCGAGATATTATATGCCCATCCGAGACCCAATCTCCAAGTTTGGCAAGAAACCAAACACGAAAAACTCATAGGGACAAAGCCCAAACCCGTTGACCTAGAAGCCCGGATAGAAAAGATTAAGACCAAACATCAAAGAGGCCTAAAAGCCCATAAAATGGGACAAGCCCAAACCTTTACGGCCCAAATTATTACAACCCTAACAACAAGCGACAACAACAGCCGCCACCACCAACGACAGCCTCCACGACGAAGGACCGCTCCACTGACGTCAGCCATCACGCCAAGGAGGTCGTTCAAGAGAACTTGAAGGTTGTTGTATTTTTTGGAAAGGAGTAACCATTTAACCTAGTGTAGGAGGGGGTATATCATTTCTAAGGAGAGTGCTATCACATGCCTCGACTACCCCAAAGGCTATTCTATTCGTTTCTCTATCTATTATTTTTTCGTGAATTTGTTTTGCTGAGCTTTTATTAAGAATTATTATTCTACCAGAAAATTCCTCTCACATATATTTCCTTCGACAATCTAAGGAACGATATTTTAGGATTTTTCTGTTAGCTTAATTTATAGCACGTGTGTCGTCATGATTACTTCTTTGCTATTACTATTAAAGTAAAATTAAAAAAAATAAAATAAAGAAGCATGCATACTCACGTTGCATGTCAAAGGAGCATCAAGAGTGGGGATGGATAAATTCATAAATTGATATGATCATGTAACTGGGCCATTGCTACGAGTCAATTAGAATTATAAAATTGCTACGAGCATCAAGAGTGTGTTAGCCAGCTGTCTTGAGTTCAAGCTCCTCTTCCGCTTCGCCGGACCGGCGGTGATGACGTACATGATTAACAACGCCATGTCCCTCTCCCTCTCTACGCGCATTTTCGCTGGCCACCTCGGGAATCTTGAGCTGGCCGCCGCCTCCCTTGGCAACAACAGCATCTAGTTGTTTGCCTACGTTCTCATGGTACGTAGGTAACTTATTCGTTTATATTTAGTCATTGATCATGCAAACATAATTGTAGTCTAGATTTTTACTATTTAGCAATACATGTGTGTGTCTCCGTTGTTATTGGTAGAACCTTTGTGGTGATATTTAATTCTTTTGGGGTCAGTCTTTACGGAGCTTTGCTCTTGATTTAATTGGGATCCCCGAAAGTAAGCGATGTGATTAATGCTCCAATATTAGTAAATAAAACCAAAACTATACCACTATGTCTCCTTAAAAGGGTACCTAGTATCATGATCATATTCTAATTCAACTGTCCACCTCTCATTAAATCTCTCAAAAAAAACCCATACTTCAGCCCTCCTTCGAAAGTTAGGGGTGGGTGGCAAGAATGGAGTCTCAAAACTGTTGAGCTCCACCAACCCAACTTCCAATTCACCAAGCTGCCACCACTGTCACGACACGTTGACACCGCCCCGGAACCGTCTGCCGCCACCTACCAATCAGGATCTGAACTAAAAAAAACATTGTCGGACGTACACCCCACCACCATTCTTCGAGCGGCTCCAACTAGCTAGCCAGCTGGCTTGAGCTGAAGATCCTCTTCCACCTCGCCAAACCGGCAGTATTATAATCCGTAATGATGTAGTACACTTGGATTACAAGCATCCCCATATAAGCCGTACTCTTAAATTTTTGTACTATCTTACGTAATGATACTGATTTTTGCACTTTCTTTTTAGGGAAAATTTTACAAATGGTCCCTCTAGTTTGCATGAATTCTCATTTTCGTCCCTCTAGTATCAATTGTGTTACTTTTAGCCCTATAATTTGCATTCTGTCTCAATTTCGTCCCTCTCGCTTACGGCGTTAATGAAACAAACGGAATTGGAGGACAAAATTGACATTTCCCTCATAGAGGGACTAAATTGAGATTTCGTGCAAACTAGAGGGACTATTTCTACAATTTTATTTTTTACTTTTGTTTTTGTAAATAAATTTAAAATACATCATATGTAATATATTATATATATCACAAAAAAATGAGAAAATTCAAAAAGCAACCCCTATGTTAAATGTCTTGGTATTGTATTTTTTTTTGGAATTGAATTTTCACTTTCGTTATTTTCTTTGTCACATGATTAAAAAGAAATTTTTTTTCAGTAGTATTTAGAAATCTTGTAATTGTGTTTAATTAAGCAATGAAACACTATTGAATATTAAGAGATCAAATACATTAAAATATGGGTATAAGTGTATTTATTTTGAGACTTACTCATAAGATCACTCATATAACAAATAAATACGGATTTTGAACATTTTTTTATCGGGTGAAAAATAAGGAGATTATAAGAACATGATACAAAGACATTAGCTAAGGGGTTGATTTGTGCATTTTCTAATATTTTTGTAATTTGCAATGAAATATAAATTTTTTCAATATAGTTTGATTACCCAATAAACAGTAATTCAGTTGTCCCTCTAGTTTATTGGATAATCAAACTATATTGAAAAAATTGGGTAATCAAACTATATAGTTTGAATTATTATTTATTGGGTAATCAAACTTTATTGAAAAAATTTATATTTCATTACAAATTACAAAAATATTAGAAAATGCACAAATCAACCCCTTAGCTAATGTCTTTGTATCATGTTCTTATAATCTCCTTATCTTTCACCCGATAAAAAAATGTTCAAAATCCGTATTTATTTGTTATATGAGTGATCTTGTGAGTAAGTCCCAAAATAAATACACTTATACCCATATTTTAATGTATTTGATCTCTTAATATTCAATATTGTTTCATTGCTTAATTAAACACAATTACAAGATTTCTAAATACTACTGAAAAAAATTTTCTTTCTAATCATGTGACAAAGAAAATAACGAAAGTGAAAATTCAATTCCAAAAAAAAATACAATACCAAGACATTTAACATAGGGGTTGCTTTTCGAATTTTCTCATTTTTTTGTGATATATATAATATATTACATATGATGTATTTTAAATTTATTTACAAAAACAAAAGTAAAAAATAAAATTGTAGAAATAGTCCCTCTAGTTTGCACGAAATCTCAATTTAGTCCCTCTGTGAGGGAAATGTCAATTTTGTCCTCCAATTCCGTTTGTTTCATTAACGCCGTAAGCGAGAGGGACGAAATTGAGACAGAATGCAAATTATAGGGCTAAAAGTAACACAATTGATACTAGAGGGACGAAAATGAGAATTCATGCAAACTAGAGGGACCATTTGTAAAATTTTCCCTTCTTTTTAACAATTCGCACTCTCTCTCTTTAAAAAAATTTATTGACTTAAAGTTACCATTTTATCCTTTTATTAATCCACTTTTTCATACATCAAAGGAACAGTGTAGTAAATTTACATGAATAAAAACAAAAAGAGAAGTGCAGATGATTAAAAAAAAGTTGCGGAAATCAATGCATCAGGGTTGTCTGCAGTCCACAACCGTCGAATAGAGTTTTTAACGGTCGAGATTTAAAAAAATAACTTTTCTGGGGAAAAGTGAAAAGTTTTTTAAAGTTTGGACCGTTGGATGCAAAAACGAACGACTGTAATTGAACTGCAGGGACCCTCTACAATACAACTGCAGAGAATCCGCCTAGGCTTGTTTGCATTCCACATTTGGACTATAGAGGTGCAGTTAGAATGTTCACAACCGTCGGATGGTGTTTTTAACGGTCGAGATTTTAAAAAACTTTTCCGGGGACTTTCTATAAAGTTTCAACCGTTGGATGCAGAGGCGGATCCAGTGTAGGCCCAGATAGGTCACGTGACCCACCTGAAAATTAGGCCCTATAGAAGGGCCCCCCAAGTCTAATTTCTACTCTTGTCCTGCACTTGGTTCTGTTCCAAACTCTCTGACTTCTTAAATATTTTTCGTCTAGAGTGCTTATGGTATGCGCTCAGATTCAATCCAAACCATTCGTGCTGAAATAAATGGCCAGATTGACCGCTTGTCATCGCTTTGCAGGGATGCCGTTCGGCAACATCCCCCTACCCAGCTTTAAGACAACAACTTCTCGTGTGTTTTGGACATTTTGACTGTTTTTCAACTTAGAGACAATATGAGGCAATACGAAGCGAAATGATCAAATCGCATTTTGGAGACATTTTAATACACGAAACAAGTCCAATATGACTTTAGGATAACAATAGATTCCTCAGCGTTTCTCCTTTGCTTCATAAGCTATTTTCTTAATTTTGGAACAATTTGAGATATTTGCATAATAAAGAGAGGAGGCAAATGCCGCGTTATGATGACAAATTGTACATCGTGTGTTTGTCGATCTAAGAACTTATTTTCAAGGATTTTGAGGTGTCTGACGTGAGTTCTGAGTTGTATCTGCAATCATAATTGAAATACTCCCTCCGTCCCCCTTTTTTAGAGTCCAGTATTTCATTTTGAACTATCCCTTAATAAGTGTCCATTTTGTAAAGTTAGTGGGTAAAAGTTGGTGAATATTCCATTTTGCCTCTGTAGTGGGCCGAAATATCCGACGGACCAAAGGGATCAACAGGTTGAGCTTGTGGGCCCACGGTCCAGTTGTCTCAGTTCGTCTGTGTTAGAAAAGTCAAACGCGACACGTCAGCCCTGTTACTCGCCGAAGGTTAATCGGCCTCGCGGGTGTTCGCCGAGCGTTAGCTGATTCTCTGAACGTAAACACAACACCCCAACTCGGCATAGGTCCTGTTTACTCGGATGGGCAGCCTTCCTGTTCGAAGGAATTGTCTGGCGAACAAATCCTGCGCTCGGGGAGGCGCTCGGCAGATATTCCGCTCGGATTACTCCTTCGGCCGAATCCGACGGCGGAAGAATGTCTAGGGAGCTTCTGCTGACAGTGGCAGAGACATGCGTGCACGCCTTTCTGATAACCGATGGGACATCTCTGACTCTGGCCCACGTGGGTCAGCATGGGTCTGCAGATCTTGAAGTCAAATATCCATCGAGTGCCTCTGACATATGACGTCATCTGAGCGTAGGAACGCGCGTGCAGCACACCTCCACCTTATTCAGCACTCCAAACCTTTGCCTATAAATAGCAAGCTACCCCTTTTTGGGAAGGGGTTAGATATTCTTCTTCCTTAAACATACTCTTCTCACTATTACTTCTTCTTCTTCCTCCCTCCGATTCTGACTAGATCGTCGGAGCGTCTACCCGGAGGAACACCCCCCCCTCCGGTTTGTAGGTACACGACGTCGTCTCACAAGGTCAGCACGGTCCAAGCATCAGGGAAAGGTTCAGGAGGTTCAAGGATAAACCACCCCCCCACAATTGGCGACTCTGTTGGGGAAGAACAGAGCTTTCCTAGCAAAACGACGTGGGCCGTGGTCCATCTCAGGCCTCCTCTTCCCTTCTCCGCCGTGCTCCGCCACCCGTTCTAATAATGGCACAACGTCTTCCCCCTCCGGGTCCGGAGAACTTCACCATCGGTTTATCTGAGTTCGGTTCCATAAACGCCGATCCCAGCCAAGCCGCGGGAACTACCTTGCCAGTTGCACGACAACTCACTTACCCCCCAACCGAGCTTGAGGCAGCTTTGGCGGAGCAAAAGCGTCAGGCTGCGGTGATTGCACTCCTCCAACAACGGCTTGAAGAGCGGGACGGAGGCGTGGCCACGACTCCTGTGCATGGCCACCCTACCGAACCAAGTCGATCGAAGAGAACTCGCAAGCGAGCTAGGAAATCCCGACAGGCGCAC
Organism: Rhododendron griersonianum; assembly: GCA_018127125.1. NCBI lineage: Eukaryota > Viridiplantae > Streptophyta > Magnoliopsida > Ericales > Ericaceae > Rhododendron > Rhododendron griersonianum. The sequence goes on from CM030789.1 coordinate 20,200,436, forward strand.
ACGTCCGAAGGTGCCCCGTCCGAGCATCGTACTATTTTTGATCGGCTCGAGCCTGCTTCCAGGATTCAACCCACGGCCTTTCTCCCACGGTTGGAGAGTATCGTTCGTGACGAGAGCACTCGATCTTCGGCGACTAGCTCTACAGCAGGGACGCGCAGGATGGAAGCTTCCGGGAGAACGAACAATGTTTCCCGACGATACCAGGAGCACGCGGATGGGAAAAGGCCCTTGGATCTCAATGAGCCGCCTCGGCGTGTTCGGACCAATGAACGCCCAGAATATACCGAGCAATCGAGATCACACACGGATCGCTACCCGGGAGGGCGACGCCCGGCTGGCTTGTCTAGCCGCCGCCGAGCGGAAAGTAGGGAACAACGAGGGCAAGATGACACCATTGTACTGTACGACCAATTTACAGGATGCCTACGATATACGTACCGACCGGTCAACGAGGATTTCGATCCTCGGCGAGCTCGTCTCGAGGATCCAAGAATCGAGCAACTGGAACGTTCGGAAGGCGTTAGGCACCAGCAGCGAGAGGAGAATAGGCGGCCGCAACACCACCGCAGGGGACCTCGGGACGACCGAACCAACCGCCCCGAAGCTCCACTGACCGTTGTTCCGAGCGTTCCGGAGGTGGTTGATAACTCCAAGCTCGGTAAGGCCAAGGCCTCCCCCTTCACCGACGCCATACAGCAAGAGCGACCTCCGGATCGTTTTGTCTTGCAGAAGCTCAAGCGTTATGAGGCTAAGGAGGACGCAGTCGCGTTCGTTTGTCGATTCCGACAAACGATGAGCCTCCACAACTTCTCCGACGCGCTTATGTGTAAGATTTTCCCTCTTACACTAAGTGAGCCTATAATGTTATGGTATAACCAGCTCAAGCCGAAGTCCATTAAGTGCTTCAACGAGCTGGAGTTGGAATTCACCAAGCGGTTCGTGACGAGCAACATCCAGTCGAAGACACTCTCAATGCTGGTGAATATGAAGAGGGCGCCAGGCGAAACCCTTCGGTTATACACCGAGCGATATTGGGAAGTGTACAACCTCATTCCCGATTGTGATCAGAGCGTGGCGGCCGAGTCATTTATGAACGGATTGGATCCAACCTCGGCAATGTTCAGAGATTTGTCCCGAAACCCACCGAAGACAATGGGGGAGCTTATGTTGATTATCGAGAAAGATTGTGTGCATGAGGAGGCGGTGGCCGAACGTAACACGCCGAAGGTAACGGAAACATCAAAGACAACGGCTGCAAAGAAGCAAGTGGCTAACGTTCGGCAGGGGCAATCGGGTCCAAATGGCGCTGGGTCCAGCAAACCAAACAATCGGAGCAAACCTCCCCAACACCCGCAGCAACCACAGTGGCAGTAGACGAAGAAAGAGCCAAGGCCGAACGAATATGTTGCCGAGCGAACTGCGTTTACCGAACCAATCTACAAATTGCTGAGTATCATTGGGCAGATGCCGTTCTTCGTTTGGCCAACGGGACTCTTAGGAACAGCGGGCAGTGGCGCTGGGATGTGCTCGTACCACAAGGAGCGTGGCCATTACACCACCCAGTGCCAACCATTCAAACGCCATCAAGAGGAGCTTGCGGCGGAAGGGCACCTCAATCAGTGGATCGACCTTCGGCGAAATCCACTGCCCCCTCCTCCGCCTCTTCTAGCGGGAAATCTTGTTGGAGTCATTCAAGGCATTGTGTCCGAGGGACGAGCGGCCGAGCTACGCTCTGAAATTGACAAAGCCGTTGCTGCCTTGGCCGTTTGCAACGTGGGAATCTCACCGAAGAGAAAGTGGGTCGATCCTAGCCTTGATGGCCCGCTAACCTTCACTTCTGAAGGTTTGCAAGGGGTCCAAATGCCTCACCCCGACGCTCTGGTCGTCTCGGTAACGGTTGGCTCCTCCAAAGTTCAACGAGTATTGGTGGACCAGGGGAGCTCAACAGAAGTGATGTTCTATTCTACTTTCAAAAGCCTCGGTCTCAGCCCGAACCAGCTTCGGACAGCAAGCACACCCCTCGTTAGTTTCACTGGAGCACCTGTGTGGCCTCAGGGGCTGATCACTCTTCCTGTACGAGCCGGCTCCCGAGTGATTGATGTCGAATTTGTGGTGGTGAGCTCTCCTAGCCCCTACAACATCATCCTCGGTCGAACCTGGCTACACGGAATGAAGGCGGTCGCCTCTACCCTCCACCAGGTTATGAAATTTATCGGTTGGAATGGAAGGCAGGAGAGCCTTCGGGGAGACCAAATCCAGTCCAAGAAGTGTTACGTCAGTACAGTGACTAACGAACGGAGCTTCCTGGAAGTACAATGTGTTGAACGGGCTGACGTTCCCGAGCCCGAGGAAGTGGGGTTACCTGCCGAGGAAGTGGGGTTACCTGCCGAGGAAAGGTCAGCCGAAGAACTCGTAAGGATGCCGATAACCGAGGATGGGGGAAGATACTTCCTCGTCGGCAGCTCCTTGAGTGAGTCCGAGCGTATGGACATGTTCAATTTCTTAAAAGCAAACATGGAAGTATTCGCTTGGACTCCTCAGGAAATGCCCAGGGTGGACCCGTCCTTCGCTTCCCACTCGCTAAACGTGGATCCGAACAGACGCCCGGGAGTACAGAAGGTTCGTCGCTCGGCGGCCTCGCATGTGGAGGCAGTCATGGCCGAAGTGGATCAACTGCTGGCAGCTGGAGCCATTCGGGAGGTGTTATACCCGACTTGGCTAGCTAACCCCGTCGTTGTTCCAAAGAAGAATGGAAAGCTCAGGGTCTGCGTCGATTATACCAACCTCAACGATGCCTGTCCAATGGATTGATTCCCTCTTCCTCGGATAGAGCAAATGGTGGATGCAACGGCCGGGTACGAGCGTTTGAGCTTCATGGATGCATACCGGGGCTATCATCAGATTGCCCTTGCCAAAGGTGATCAAAAGAAGACGGCGTTCATCTCTCCCCGAGGGACGTTTTGCTATAACGTTGTTCCCTTCGGATTGAAGAACGCCGGGGCAACCTTCCAGCGAACAATCACTAATATGTTCCTCCCCAAGCTCGGCAAGACTCTGGAAGCATACATTGATGACATGGTGTGCAAAAGCAAGCTCGACGTCGATCATCTTCGGGATCTAGGAGAGATCTTTGACATCCTCAAGGAATATCGCCTTCGCCTCAACGCTGAGAAATGTGCGTTCGACGTAGGCTCGGGCAAATTCCTCGGGTACATGGTTAGCCGCCGAGGGATAGAAGCTGACCCAACCCAGCTTACCGCCGTGCAAAACCTCCGAGCTCCAACTACGATCAAAGAGGTTCATCGATTGACAGGGATGATTGCAGCACTAAACCGATTCATTCGACGTTCAAGTGATCTCTGCAGGCCCTTCTTCCAAGCCATCAAGACCAGTCGGCGTAGGTTTGAGTGGACTGAGGAGTGTGAGCAGGCCTTGCAATCCTTAAAGGACTATCTTTCCCACGCTCCGCTCCTCGTCACTCCCGAGCCCGACGAAGACTTGTACCTATACCTTGCTGTTTCGGATCATGCGACGAGTGTTGTGCTCGTTCAGAAAGAAGGAATGGACCACTTGCCGATTTTCTTTACGAGCAAGAAAATCGCCTTCGCCTCAACGCTGAGAAATGTGCGTTCGGCGTAGGCTCGGGCAAATTCCTCGGGTACATGGTTAGCCGCCAAGGGATAGAAGCTGACCCAACCCAGCTTACCACCGTGCAAAACCTCCGAGCTCCAACTACGATCAAAGAGGTTCAACGATTGACAGGGATGATTGCAGCACTAAACCGATTCATTCGACGTTCAAGTGATCTCTGCAGGCCCTTCTTCCAAGCCATCAAGACCAGTCGGCGTAGGTTTGAGTGGGCTGAGGAGTGTGAGCAGGCCTTGCAATCCTTAAAGGACTATCTTTCCCACGCTCCGCTCCTCGTCACTCCCGAGCCCGACGAAGACTTGTACCTATACCTTGCTGTTTCGGATCATGCGACGAGTGTTGTGCTCGTTCAGAAAGAAGGAATGGACCACTTGCCGATTTTCTTTACGAGCAAGACGATGACGGACTCTCAGACGAGGTATCTGCCTATGGAGAAGTTGGCTCTAGCGCTCGTTTCAGCCAAAACAAGCCTTATGCCCTACTTCCAATGCCATAGGATCGTGGTCCTCACTGAGTTTCCTCTCAAGGCCGTCCTTCGGAAAACCACCTCCTCCAGTAGGATCTTGAAATTCTCTCAAGACCTTGCCAGTTACGACATTCAGTTCAAACCAAGGATAGCAATCAAGGGCCAAAGCAGGATTGCGAAGGAAGAAGAATTTGTTGAATGGAATAACCCCCCCCCCCCCCCCCGAGTCTCTTCGGGCACGGTTCACCTCGGGAACGAAAAGGCCGAGGAAGGAATGGAAGTTGTTCTCAGGAGACGCCTGGAGGATGACAGTTGACGGAGCCTCGAACATCAACGGGGCTGGGGCTGGTATTGTTCTCGTTTCTCCGGCTGGGACAGTCCACGAGAGCTCGGTCACCATTGGCTATCCTGCCACGAATAACGAAGCCGAGTACGAGGCTCTCATCGCTGGGTTAAAGCTTGCTCTTCGGATGGAAGCCGACTCAGTTCACGTCTTCTGTGACTCCAGACTCATTGTGGGCCACCTTAACGACGATTACCAGGCCAAGGATGAACGGATGAACGCTTACGTCAGTTATGTCCTCTCTCTGCTGAAACTGTTTGGACGCGTCGAGATAGAATGGATTGCACGGGAACATAACGCACATACAGACGCTCTAGCTGGTCTTGCCTCGGTCTACCGAACTTCAGGTGGCCGCACAATTATTTTTGATGAGATCGATTCACCGAGCTTCGAACCTGTCGGTTGCTCGGTTAACGCTACACCTTCGGTCCAAGTCTGTTGGATCCCGTCGTCGCCTATCTGAAGCATCAAACCCTCCCCGAAAACAAGAAAGAGGCTCACAGGATTCGCTGCCGAGCAGCTAACTACTTCCTTGATCCGAATGGAAATCTGTATCGTCGAACATTCACTGGTCCAGATTTGAGTGTCGTGCATGAAGACCAAGTTCAGAGCATTTTTGATGAGCTTCACTCGGGGAGCTGCGGAAGTCATTCGGGAGGCCGAACGATGGCACACGACACAGGGTTATTGGTGGCCTAAGATGGTTAAACAATCCGAGGAATACGTGAAACGTTGCGTTCGGTGTCAGAAACATGCTTCTATCCCTCACCAGCCAGCCTTTCCCCTCAAAATGATCACTAGTCCTTGGCTGTTCGCTGTCTGGGGCTTCGATATAGTGGGAAAGCTGCCGAAGGCGCTCGGGGGATTTGAGTATCTGCTCAGTGCCACCGAGCTCTTCACGAAGTGGGTCGAAGCCTCTCCGTTAGTAAAAACTACAGCCGGGGATGTCGAACGCTTCATTTAGAAGAACATCATCTCCAGGTTCGGCGTCCCATATGCTATTCTTTCAGACAACGGTTCTCAGTTCGTAGCTTCGGCGATCCAAAGCTTCTACCAAGAGCATCACATTACCATTCATACTTCGTCCGTTGCTTATCCCCAGGGAAACGGCCAGGCCGAAGCATCTAACAAGGCTATCACTCGGGGGCTGAAACGTCGTTTGGATCGCAAGCTCGGTAAGTGGGTCAACGAGCTTCCACATGTTTTATGGAGCTACCGCACTACACCTCGGCGTTCCACTGGCCGAACACCGTTTTCCATGGTGTATGGTATGGAGGCGGTCTTGCCCCTCTCCACGCTTATCCCTACTGTTCGGTCCGAGAATTTCAATCCGGTGGATAACAACGCTTTGGTTGGTGCGGAGCTGGATTTCGCCGAGGAGCTTCGTGATAACGCCAATCTTCGGCACACTGCTTACCAGCAAGAGGTTGCTCGGGGGTATAACAAAAATGTTCGGGCTCGGCCGTTTAACGTCGGGGATCTGGTCCTTCGGATGGTGGTCGAAGCGAAAAAGTTGACAAAATTCAAGGACCCTTACGAGGGCCCTTACCGAGTGATTCAGAAGATTGGCCACGGCGTCTACAAGCTGGCCGAGATGGATGGAACGCCGATCGCAAACCCCTGGAACGCCCAAAAACTTCGGAAGTTCCATGGTTAGCTTCGGCGGGTCTCCGTCTTATTTTTGTTACGTTTTATTTTTCTTCGGAATGTAAGCCTTCGGGCGTCTTTGTTAATGGAAGTTTCCTGTTCTTGCATATTGTTTCTTCGGATTATACGCTCGGTTAACTGGGTATACTATCTCACCCATAACCTTCGGTGCGTGGCACTTCTACCCTACGTTCGTTCGGATATTTGGTTTTTCCATCGCAAGGGGCTCGACACTCTGTGTTCCTCGGTTTACCCACTTTCCTGCCTTAGTGTTTTCCCTCACTTTGGTAATACACTAAGACAGGGGGGCTCCTATGGGTAAACATGAGAAGTGAACAGATTCGCTTGGGTGGCTTCCATCGTTCGGACCCCCTGCAAGTAAATTAATTCAAAAGGGTGGCATCCATCGTTCGGACCCCCTAATATTCGTTTGGTTGGGATCTATCGTTCGGATATTCTATTGTTCGGATACTCTATAATGGACGAGCAATTCTTACTTGTGTAAACCCGAAAGATGTTTGCCAATTAAACATGCTAAAACTAAAACAATATACGCCGAGCAAAAACACTTGGAAACTTGGAGAATAAATTGTTATTTAACAAAAGTGCTTCCACCGAGCACCAAAACTTGAAATTTCTAAGCATTGTTACCAGGGCATGGTGGGTGGTGCATCGTTCGGTGCCATCCCTAGACAACCTTGCCGAGGAGTGGCCATGGTAAATCGTTCTTGGCCACCCCTACCTGCGTTAATTACATACGGCAATTGTTCGGTGCCGACCGTTCCAAATAAAATTACTAACATCCGAATTGACTTTAAAAAAAAAAAAAAAAACACTTAACAAGTCTTATGCCTCGGGAGTAGGGGTGACGGAGGGAAGAGTGGTGGAATCTAGTGCTGGGGTGGCTGTACACTTCTGTTCGGTGGGACTTGTTACTGTCTCTTGAACAATTGGCTCTTCGGCTTCAGCTTCTTCAGCAGGGAGAGGAGGAATTTCGATAAGGCTTCGGCGTTCGTCGTCAGCTTCAACACCAGCTTCGTCGAAACCCGTGTTAAACCCGAGCTTGAAACTTACTCGGTGCTGCGCCTCCCTCATTTCAGTCCGAAGGTCCATAATTTGATCCGCGGAGTCTTCCTCAGCTTGGTAATACCCCTTATCGAACTGCTCCTGGAGCAACTTCTGCATCTCCTCTTCCATCTCCTTCCTACCCAGGGCTCGTCCCTCCTCGAGACCTTCAGCTTTTCCTTCGGCCCTCGTGTGTTCGGCAGCATCTTGGTGGCCCTTGACCAGTTCGTTGAGAGTTTTAATTTGGACCTCCTGTGCTCGGCGGACACCTTCCAAGTGCTCCATGGTCTTCTTATACTCCTCCAGCGTCAGTGTGGGCAGCATGCCCTGGAAATCCCGGTTTCCAAAAATGCAAGGGCCCGGATCGAGGGAGCGCGAGCGCAGGTGGCAAGCGCTCAAAAATACAGAGTCGCCACTCGGGTTTTGAAGGTCCGACACCCAAGGAACCGTATTTCGAAGCACCTGCCGCGCTATTTGATTTGAAAAAGTTAAGGAACCAGTCCGTCATAACCATATCTGGGTTCGGGAGCCAGGTTACGAGAGGGGAAGGGTTTTATGGCACCCCTCTCGCCCAATCCGGAGATCGGTCTCTACTTAGGCATTTTGAAAACATTGCGATTCTTCTTTTATTAATCAATTTTAGCTAATTAGGGCGGGGGAACAGTTAATCGGGGATTAAAACTGTAACATGTTTGCAGGATGATAGATGGCATGGACGAGTAGCATGATGAATAATAAACGGAATGATCTTGAAACAGCGATCAGATGCCAAAACCAGGCTCGGGGCAGATTTGCCCTGCACGATGATCAACTTGCATGCCTGAACAGATCTGCATGCAAGTCAATCATCGCGCGAGACACACTGACTCTCGCGCGAGTGTTGTCATCTCACCACAGTCCCAAAATCATCCCCTTCTGGGCTCTGGAAGGACCAGTGCACACCCAGGAAGCAAAACAAGCAGTGTATTGGAAGACTGTAAAATGCTAATTATTACACAATACTCCAAGCAGGAGCCAAATAAGATGAAACACAACCCCTAAACAGTGGGGGTATCAAAACAGAGGCCAAGGGCCAAGTTGCCCATGCAAGGGCCATTCATGGAAATCAGAGAACTGTCGCGCGACAGAGAGTAAACCTCGCGCGACACTCCCGACTGATTCCAAGAATTGCTTTACATGCTTGGGGTCTGGGACAGGTCCAGAATGATCCCAGGGGTACTCCAACAGAATAGAAATGAATATTGAAAGGTATAACTAGCATTTTTAAGTTAAAGAAAGCTGTAAAATGGTTATTTTGATGCTTAACAGTGATCTATAATAATTATTAAGACAATAAAACAGGAAAGAACCAACATCCCTTCCCCACGAGAACCATCGCGCGATGCTTGAGACAAGCGCGCGCGTGACTGGGTCCGTCGCGCGAGGGTATGTTGGTTGCACGGTTTTTGAAACCTTGCTAGCCTTAGGGCCAGGACTGGTATTGATTACCAGCCTTGACCCTGCCAGCCCCCCTCAGGGATCAGAACAGAGAGTAGAACAAAGGTAAGATATACCTTTGGATTTTGAGGTTTGAAAAGTGTTTGAGCTTTGAATTGAGGTTGAGTTTGAGGTTTGATTGAAATGTGAAAATGGGGAGGAAGAACAAGCTTTGTTCTTAGGGTGTCTTTGTATCTCTTTTATTAGCTTAAAAGAGTACAAAGCAAAGACCCTTTGTAATGCCAAATTTTTGTTAACCTTTGTGCTTGGTTTTTTTGTCACCCTTTGAAAGAGAACAAATGGGGGGATTTATAGGGAGAGCACCTTCCATTAATGGAAAGGTAGCTCTGGTTCAAAGAATGGAGGCCAGCCAGCCACGAGGCTGGCTGGGGGTTACTTGGTAATTAAGCTGCCCAGCTGAATAAAGGTGATGGGGACAGGTTCTGACCGTCGCGCGAGGGTTCCAAACTGTCGCGCGACAATGCGCCCCGGCGCGCGATGGTTGCGCCCTGGCGCACGATGATTGCACCCTGGCGCGCAATGATTGTGCCCTGGCACACATCAATAGGGTTTTTGGCTTTTGGAAGTGGCTTAGGCTAGGTTAGGTTCAAGGGTTTTTCAAACACTCAAAGCTCAAACACTCGACATTCCCGGGGTGTTCTTGATCCATTTCATCATTGGGGAATCAAAAACCGTAAGTAAACTAATCTGGAAGCCCAGATTGGGGTGTCTACAGTAGCCCCCCTTTGATGGCACTTGGAGCACCATTGAATTGGTACAAGTAACGTCAAAGGTTTCTAGACACCCCTCAAGGCAATCCAGAGCAGAACATACTAGCAAAGTAGACAAGCATACTTACAGAACCTGATTGGTTGAATGGACGGACAGACCGTCGCTTGTTGATTGAATTTGGTTTGCCAATGCCACAACATTGACTGAAGAACGCCTCAACACGCTTGGATTTGCCAATGTCTCAACACCGACGGTTTAAATGCCTCAACGCTGATTTGATTTGCCAATGTCTCAACACTGATGAAGAACGCCTCAACACGCTTGGATTTGCCAATGTCTCAACACCGACGGTTTGAACTCAGGACGCTTTGATTTGCCAATGCCTCAACACCGATGAAGAACGCCTCAACACGCTTTGATTTGCCAATGCCTCAACACCGATTGAAGAACGCCTAGGACGCTTTGATTTGCCAATGCCTCAACACCGATTGAAGAACGCCTAGGACGCTTTGATTTGCCAATGCCTCAACACCGATTGAAGAACGCCTCAACGACGCTTTGATTTGCCAATGCCTCAACACTGATTGAAGAACGCCTCGACGCTGATTTGATTTGCCAATGCCTCAACACTGACGGAAGAATGCCTTAACGCTGATTTTGATTTGCCAATGCCTCAACACTGACGGTTTGAACGCCTCGACGCTTCGATTTTTGAACGAACAGATCACCAGTATAAATGATCGAACCGTTGAAGACTAGAAGGGAGGATCATCAGTATAAATGATCAAACCGTTGAAGCTTGGATGGGAGGATCAACCGTATAAATGATCAAACCGTTGAAGCCTGGATGGGAGGATCGGCGGTATAAATGATCAAACCGTTGAAGCATGGATGGGAGGATGTCGTTGATTGAGACGGCGAATCGCTATAAAAAGTGATCGAGCGATTGAGGTTGACAGATAGATTGCCGTTGATTTGAATCGGCGGATCGCTATAAAAAGTGATCGAGCCATTGGAAGTTGGACAGACCGGCTGCCGTTGTGTTGATCCAAGTAGCACAAACAAGTGGATATCATGCATAGAAGCAAGGCGGACTGCAGTTGGGGAGAAATGGGAGATAATTACGGCCGTTTACTTGCTGCCTTCGATACCGGGCAAGCTTGCTTTGCCGTTTTGATGGATTTTTCCTGCGTTCAACATTTGATATACACACAATATGCAATGACATGTATAAAATATTGAAAATGCAGATGCAAGCTTAGGGCGGCTCCTAGAAGGACAATGACACCTAAGGACTACCACTGAGCCTCATTACCGTACTGTCTGTGCCTCTGAGACGCGCACCCAGATAGAAAGACGCTGAACGGGCTGGCGTGCCCCAATTGACGTTTGAGCAATGGAATTGGGCCTGCGCCCTTTCTTTGATGCTTCGGCAGGTGTGCCCCAGAGATGCTTTGCTTGGCCTTGGGCTGACGTGCCTTTTCTGCTTCAAGAGATTCCGCTGCTTGCGGATTATGGATACTAGGGTAGCAATGCAACAATTGTGTTTTCCAGTTTATTGACTCTCTTTTACAAGTGTTGAAGAGAATGCAAAAACTAACCACTAATATCTAATTTGCATTGACAATTGCTTTGAATCGACACACAGACATGCGCACATGTGTACAGACTCGCCTAGCTCGAATGGAAAAGGGGGAGAGAGTCCCGGGGTATAATGCGAACCCTCAGACACAAAGAATATAATGAAATTTTGGGCATTAATGTGCCAAAACTCACAATATTCCTGAACAGGTGAAACTGACACTTACGAAAAGTACAAAAGGTACAAAGACCTGTACAAACAAAATCGAGAAAAGCATCCCGACATGACAGTTGAAAAACTGGAAAAATGTCGCAAAGACGGACGTAAGACGCAGATTATGACACGTATAGGCCCGGACTGAAACCGACACCCCCATGCAGTCACATCAAGTCCATATGACTTGTACAGCATGACAAGACTTGGCAAAAGCCCCTGGAACGACATTCGAGGGTAGTAGCTAACTGCTACTGTCTGCTGCAAGAAGAGTGCGCAGGTTTGAGACCAACGCGTATCGCTTTGAACAAATGCGCTGCGGTTGCTTACACCAGACTTCGGTGAACTTAGAATAAACTGTGAGCCTGTTAAGGCTTCTAGCATTTCGTTCTGTTTTTGATGCTTCAATTATTTTTTTAAGACTTATGCTCAGCCTGTAAATTGAAGAAGCAGTTTGGTAATAAAATTGAAAGACGAAGGTTTTCCCCCTTCTGGTTCCTCCAATGAAGCTTGTCTTGATCTTCGATCCTCTTCGACCTTTGATGTGCACCAAAATGTCAACCATGGATCCAATTGATAGATTGTGACCGAGTCTCAAAGAAAGACTGCCTACGTATCCCAAGCTAGGGAATCAGGTCAGAACGTAGTTCAGGCCAAGGGTTAACTCTCGAGTATTTACCTCTCCTTTTACGCTCTAACTTTTGCCTAGTACCGCCCATTCGGGTCTTCGGTCTAGCGAGCTTTGATTGATTGCCTATTCATTTTTGCTTAAACCACCTTCATAGGTTTTGGTCTAGCAGGCTGCTCTAACTTTTGCTTGGAACTGCCCACCCTTGGGGTTTTCAGCCCAACGAGCTTCTCACAGGGAAAAGTTACATTTGAATTGATCCAGGTTGACCATGTTATTGAATTTGTTGCCGTCGAGGTTGAGAACCTTTGGCTGCAGCCCTAGATAAAATAGCTTTGATGACGCAGGGTCAAGAGTGCTTCGATTGGAAATGCCTTGCTCCGGGCCGTTGTGTACATTTTCTCATTTGTGCTTGGCAAAATGCCACTGTTGCTGTTTTGAACATGGTACAAGGCCCGGAGCCTTCTGTGCTTCTGCTTTCTGGATTGGCACCCGGTAGCAGGGGATTGATACTTCTTTGTCTTAGGATCAACGCGAGGCGTGACTTGATGAGACCACGCCAAGACGTCTATGAATTCTTCAAGCCTATCTAACCGGGCGCAATGCTCCTCTGGGTGCGGTGCTTTGACCAACTTTGAACCATTGGGAGGTTATACTTGTCTTTCAAGTTTATTTGAAATTACTTCTTCTTTTAATAGGCTGAGCATGCCTTTCGTCTTCCCTTTCGGCGAGGGAACACATTTCCTCGGGAATGATCCCATCGAAATCTATCCCTTCGTCGTCAGGGTCGACACAGTTTATATAAAAGCCAGCGAAGCATGTAGAAGCAAGACGATGCATATCATAAAAACCCTCGGGGTTTGCCAAGTACAGCAGACTCGAAACTTGAAACAAAAGCTACGACGTGGAGGGCCAAGAGGCACAACCTCCGACTCAGAGCTAGACTTAGTCAATCGCTAAAGACTCTGTGTCAGTCTCAGACAAGGCGCCAATGCAAACTAGACGTGGTTTTGAAAATGCAATTGTTAAAAAGCTACCCATAGCTTCCACAAAAAGAGGTAGGATCCAGCAGGTGTTAGGCCCAAGCAGCAGCACTTTGGCTTCCTCAGCTTCTTCAGCCAAACCTACTTGATGCTCCTTTGAACGATGGACCTCAGCCAAACGGTCCTTTCCTTTGCAAGCCCCTCATCACTGTCAATCCAGATGTTGCAGTGAAGACCTCAATTGCCCAACCTACGGCCATCATGTTAACCTCTGGTTCGGACGGGATGGATACGATGGGTTTAGGTCGATTTGCTGGGATGATATAGTGGCTAGGGTTGAATATGGTGGAGCTCGGGTTGATCTGAGTGGAGGTTATAGATACCTGACCAACCAGAGGGTCAGACCCGTGTTGAGGCAAGGAGTTGGAAATGACGCTGGGTTTTGGTGGAACTTGAACCGTGCCATCATCAATTAGATCTTGTATCTCGTGTCGGAGACGCAAGCAGAGTTATCAGTGAGATGGCCGGGCATTTGGTGGAAGGCACAGAAAAGGTTGGCATTGTAGTTGGCCGGAAGGACTTTGGGTGGAAAAGTTGGGGTCAAAGGTTTGAGATGCCCAGACTTGACAAGTTTCTCCATCACCGCGAACAGAGACCTCGAATGCAGAGAAGCTTCGGGGTTGTGTTCGAGATCGGAGGCTTTGAGCACTTCGTATTTGGTTGATATCTGCGGCACGACTGGAGTTGGAAGCTGGAGCATCGCTCCCACTTATAGCCCTTGGCGTAACCTTTTGAGTGGAGGAAGAGGATTCACCCTTTGGCAAAATGCCAGCTTGCAGCGCATCCTCGATGGCTAGGCCAGAATCGAAGAATATCTCAAAGTTGGCGGTCGCTTGAGCGAGTACCAAGTGCCTGGCATAGTCTGGCTGAAGATTGCGGGAGATGATGCGGAGTTGGTCTCTTTCGCTGGGGCGCTCAGTCATTAGAGCGGCTTTGGCTCTCCACCTTTTAACAAAGTCCGCAAAGGACTCCTTTGCCTCCATCTTTGTGGATTCTAACTCTCGAATAGTCATCTTGAGTTGAGAGTTGTAGCTGTATTGAGAAACAAAGGCAGCCCCTATGTCTTCCCAAGTGCTTCGTTTGGCGATGTCGAGCGACAGAAACCAATGGAAGGCAGGCCCAGAGAGAGTTTGAGGGAAGAGTTGAGACATGGCCTCACTTTCCACACCCAACAGCTTCATTGCGGCATGGTAGCCATATAGGTGAGTTTTGGGGTCACCGCTTCCGTCAAACTTAACCAAGTCAGGCATCTTGAACTTGTCAGGGAGCTTGGCATTAGGGTACAAACAGAGACGATCCAAGTCAATTCCCCCTGCACTGATTTTCTCAGACTTGGAGACTGCCTCCTCCAGCTTTGCCATCTTGGTCATGAGAGCGGCCATATCCGGATTCAAAATAGGCTTGCCACCTACCGGATTTGGGATTGCAGCAGGCGCACGAGCCTCCTTAGGGTTGAGTTGAACAATGAGACGCCCCTCGTGATTCGGATCTGGGACCAAGACAGGCTGTTCCTGGTCGGACTCATCGTCCTCGCCTTCCTCTTCAAGAGGAGGTGGAAGGCGAGTGTGGATAAGGTCATTCAAGCGGGCAATATTGGCATCTGTCTGAGCTGCCCTCTGTTGCACGGCGGTGATGCTATCCTGAAGGTTCATAAGCATGGTTTCCAGAGTGAGCGGTTGATCTGCCATAGCTGGCCTTGAAGATGTTGAAGAAAGGGAAGCCGACGGCGTGACTCTTTGTAAAATCGATGGTGAACCCGACTGTAGGGCGGCCAACAATGAACCCGGAGAAGCCTTCGTTGCAACTGACTGAGTTTCGAGCCTGACAAGTCTTTGAATTGGATTCCGAAGGCGTTCCCAAGTAGGTTTGGTTCTTCCTTTCGGTACTCTTTTGCTTGGCGCAATGGCTTCAAACTAGACAGTAAAGTAAGAGAAAGCTCAGTGGCGTTCCTGCAGCAAAATGCAATGCATACATCGTTGTCGGTGTCCACCCTAGACTCTAGAACTAGAGACAAGTCTGTCTCATGATGTTCGGACGCTGCCAAAATCCTCGATTCTTTTCGAGGGTATATCCTTTGAATAGATCAAACTGATCCTAAGAGATGCCAAAAGACTAAGTCTTCGACTAGTCCCTTTTGAAGATTCGACTTTGAACTTGGAACAACTCGGTATTGATGGCGTGACACCTTTACCTGGGTGGCGTGAGCGACAATGCGCTTTAGCCGGGGCGGTGTACGTGCGAAGCACGATAACCAAAATGACATCAATATCACGACATCAATACTTTGTGGTTCCTTATTGTCGATTGAATCCGCAATCAGGCATGAGCCAAGGATTTAGTAAGGTTTGATTTCTCAAAGTCTCGCTGGTTTAAGGACTTTTGAAAAACTAAAAACGTGCATTATCGAGATGCACGACTCTTCATCGGGTCATAGCAGCATCCTAATAAGCATAAGACAGACTCGAAAGCGAGACAACCTAGAAGCCGCCCTAAACATGCTCCTACGTAGAACAGAATGTATGCATGTACAGTTCAAAAGACGAGTTTGCCTCACAAGTTTCAGACGTTGCTGGAATCCTCAGAATTCTTTTCGGCGATGTGTCCATGAGTAGATCGACAGATCCTAAAAGATGTCAAAATAGACTAAATCTTTGGCTAGTCCCTTTTGAAGATTCGACTTTGAATTTGGAACAACTCGGTGTTGATGTCATGGCACCTTAACCTTGAACACGGCGGTGTATAGTGACAACGCACTTCAACCTGGGTGGCGCCAGCGACACGACATCACCACTTTGTTGTTCCACATTGTCGGTTGAATCCTTAAACGGGCACGAGCCAAGGATGTAGTAAATTTTGATTTCTCAAAGTCTCATTGAACTAAGGACTTTGCGATTGATAACGAACATTCAACAGAATGAACGACTCCTCATCGGGTCCAACAACGTCTTAGACAGCACAAGACAAACTCGAAAGACAAAACAGCCTTAAGCATGTTCCTATGCAAAACAGTGTATGTACAGTGCATGCGATAGGGAAAGCAGTAACACGTAGGCAGTTACGGGGCTAGATGCAAGTAGATCTTAACCTGCGGGTACCTGTCTTAGATTGGAGAGTTCTAATGCTCTGTATATGCAAAAGGCCGGTTTTGGTTCGTAACGGGTTCCTCGGACTAGGGCCACAGATATACCTTCCGTTACCCGCGTTTTTCGCAGAATAACAGTCGAACAGTAGCATGACCCATCATCGTCGAAGGTTGTCGGTCATTCGGGGTCCCCGGGCTCCGGTAAACCGTGCCGAATTGCCAAAACGATCCAACGAGGCTTATCCCACATCGATGCAAATGAGAATGCTAGAAATTGATTAAGAGAAGAAGAATCGCAAAATCGCAAAATGCCTTTTCAAATTTGGCTCACTTTATTTAGTCCATCTTTAGAGGAAACTACGCAAGCGAACAATCGAAAAAGCCCCAGACTAGAATGGCCGGACACGAGGTCCTGTTAAATCACCATTCCAACCTTCGGCAGCGCGAAGCTCACCGTTTTGACAGACTTTTAAGGGATTGTTCCCAAGTGTATTAAACTCTAAGTATAGATCAATATTAGTTCGATCATCCTGTGGGCAGCTCGCCCTGGAAATCCCGGTTTCCAAAAATGCAAGGGCCCGGATCGAGGGAGCGCGAGCGCAGGTGGCAAGCGCTCAAAAATACAGAGTCGCCACTCGGGTTTTGAAGGTCCGACACCCAAGGAACCGTATTTCGAAGCACCTGCCGCGCTATTTGATTTGAAAAAGTTAAGGAACCAGTCCGTCATAACCATATCTGGGTTCGGGAGCCAGGTTACGAGAGGGGAAGGGTTTTATGGCACCCCTCTCGCCCAATCCGGAGATCGGTCTCTACTTAGGCATTTTGAAAACATTGCGATTCTTCTTTTATTAATCAATTTTAGCTAATTAGGGCGGGGGAACAGTTAATCGGGGATTAAAACTGTAACATGTTTGCAGGATGATAGATGGCATGGACGAGTAGCATGATGAATAATAAACGGAATGATCTTGAAACAGCGATCAGATGCCAAAACCAGGCTCGGGGCAAATTTGCCTGCACGATGATCAACTTGCATGCCTGAACAGATCTGCATGCAAGTCAATCATCGCGCGAGACACACTGACTCTCGCGCGAGTGTTGTCATCTCACCACAGTCCCAAAATCATCCCCTTCTGGGCTCTGGAAGGACCAGTGCACACCCAGGAAGCAAACCAAGCAGTGTATTGGAAGACTGTAAAATGCTAATTATTACACAATACTCCAAGCAGGAGCCAAATAAGATGAAACACAACCCCTAAACAGTGGGGGTATCAAAACAGAGGCCAAGGGCCAAGTTGCCCATGCAAGGGCCATTCATGGAAATCAGAGAACTGTCGCGCGACAGAGAGTAAACCTCGCGCGACACTCCCGACTGACTTCCAGGAATTGCTTTACATGCTTGGGGTCCTGAGACAGATTCAGGGGATCCCAAGGGCATTCCAAACTGAACAGAAATGAATATTGAGATATAACTAGCATTTTTAAGTTAAAGAAAACTGTAAAATGGTTATTTTGATGCTCAACAGTGATCTATAATAATTATTAAGACAATAAAACAAGAAAGAACCAACATCCCTTCCCCACGAGAACC
This sequence comes from Rhododendron griersonianum, assembly GCA_018127125.1. Taxonomy (NCBI): domain Eukaryota; kingdom Viridiplantae; phylum Streptophyta; class Magnoliopsida; order Ericales; family Ericaceae; genus Rhododendron; species Rhododendron griersonianum. The sequence continues at coordinate 20,217,952 of CM030789.1, forward strand.
ATCGCGCGATGCTTGAGACAAGCGCGCGCGTGACTGGGTCCGTCGCGAGAGGGTATTTTGGTTGCACGGTTTTTGAAACCTTGCCAGCTTTAGGGCCAGGAAGTCTTGACCCTGCCAGCCCCCCCTCAGGGATCAGAACAGAGAGCAGAACAAAGGTAAGATATACCTTTGGATTTTGAGGTTTGAAAAGTGTTTGAGCTTTGAATTGAGGTTGAGTTTGAGGTTTGATTGAAATGTGAAAATGGGGAGGAAGAACAAGCTTTGTTCTTAGGGTGTCTTTGTATCTCTTTTATTAGCTTAAAAGAGTACAAAGCAAAGACCCTTTGTAATGCCAAATTTTTGTTAACCTTTGTGCTTGGTTTTTTTGTCACCCTTTGAAAGAGAACAAATGGGGGGATTTATAGGGAGAGCACCTTCCATTAATGGAATGGAGGCCAGCCAGCCACGAGGCTGGCTGGGGGTTACTTGGTAATTAAGCTGCCCAGCTGAATAAAGGTGATGGGGACAGGTTCTGACCGTCGCGCGAGGGTTCCAAACTGTCGCGCGACAATGCGCCCCGGCGCGCGATGGTTGCGCCCTGGCGCACGATGATTGCACCCTGGCGCGCAATGATTGTGCCCTGGCACACATCAATAGGGTTTTTGGCTTTTGGAAGTGGCTTAGGCTAGGTTAGGTTCAAGGGTTTTTCAAACACTCAAAGCTCAAACACTCGACATTCCCGGGGTGTTCTTGATCCATTTCATCATTGGGGAATCAAAAACCGTAAGTAAACTAATCTGGAAGCCCAGATTGGGGTGTCTACAGTCAGCTGACCGAACTCCACCTTTTGCTTCAGCAGTTTTGTCTGCTTGTCATGTTCGGAGAGGTGCAGCTGGGCACTCATGATCGATTGTGTCGCCTGGAAATGAAGAAAATGTAAGTTATTCAAGATGCAGAAACAATAAGTGTACAGAGGAAAGAAATAATGGAAATTTCGACTTACCCTCCCAACATGGAAATAGTAATCACTCAATGCCGTCTTCAGTGATGGGGGAGCAACGATGTCCTTCGGGAGCATAAGCCCCGAGTGCAGCGTGAAAGCAAGGAAGGGATCCTCCTGAAGGCTGTCAGACTTGAGAATCTGCTTCTTGCCTGGAGTGACGAAGCTCGGGTCCCACGGGACATCAGCATCCGAGGAAGCCCTCGTTTCACCCTCGTGGGCCTTATTCTTCTCCTTCTCCTCTACCCTCGGAAGGCCGGCCCCAGAAGACTTGGTGGCATGAGACTTTGTCCTCTTCGCCGGAGGAGCAACCTCGGACGAGGGTGTGATGGAAGGGGGCCGCTTTTGTGCCTGAGGAACGGTGCTACTCTTGCTCGGTGCCAAGCCTGAAGCCCCAGGGGTACCCCCCTTCTTCTGCTCGGCCAACTCCCTCGCCTCATCTTCCAGCCTCTTCTGTAACACGGCCTTCATGCTTCGGGGAGGCATCGTTTCGTCCTCGGTGAAGGGTTCGTCCTCGGTTGGCAGTCTTATCTTCCCTCGGTGCGGCTTTTCCTTGCTCGGTTGCAGTTCTTCGGGGAGTACCTCCGCTTCCTCTTTCTCCACCACCTTTCTTCGGATTCTTCCCCCGTATGATGGGTCGTACTGAAGGATGGTTGGAGCGTCTCTTTCTGCACTCGGAATCGTCAAAAGGCTCGCAGTGAGTCCGCACCCCCTCGCTAACCCTAACAGGACTTTGTTGAGCTTCGAAGTATCTGCCGAGGTTAAAAAGTTGAACAAATTGAGAATATCAGTTGCAAGTTGGAAAACAATGGAAAACAGAACAAGGAAAAATAGAAAGCAAACTAAAGTGCAAGGTGCTTACAAGGATCTCCCCTGTGGGTTGCGATCTCGAATTGCCCATACTCGAGTGGGGGATATTGGAAGTTGCCTCGGACTTCGACGTAGTCCGAAGCCCACTTCTCCGAGTCATACATTCCCTCGGGAATGATCTTTTTCATATTCCTCCGAGAGCACAGGAAGTATCGAGAACGTCTAACGTTCCTCGACATCATGTAGTTCTCGAAAAGGTGGTAGAACTCCAGATTAAACATCTTCACCTCGGCGAGCTTAATCACCGACTGAATAATGCGGTAAGAGTTCACGCTCAGTTGGCACGGTGTGAGATTAAATCGATGCAAGATCTATCTCAAGATCTTATGCATCGGGAACCGAAGCCCTCCCTCGGTAATTGCCATCAGGGGAACCGTGACGTGCTCGTCACTAAACAGGATTCGAGGCCCTTCGACGGGAGTAATCACAACGTCGTTCGGGATTTTGTAGGCTCGCCGAAAGAGGTCTTGATCATGGAAACAATCCCAGTAAGGGCAGGGATCCTTTCCTCTTTGGTCAGGGATCAAATCTGGGTCCAAGGGAATAATCTTCCTCTTGACCTTCTTCTTCGGAACAGCAGAAGATGATTCACCGAGGGCAGCAGCTTCTCCTTCCGGCCGACTAGATGAGGCCGCAGGTGTGCCCCCTCTCGGATTGATCTCCCTCGTCCCCATCTGCTGCCTTCTCTTCTAATTCCTCTTCGTCGTCTTGGTCTTCTGCGGCTTTCTCCGAAGAATCGTCATCGTCAATCTCGACGATATCAGGGGCCAATGACCGAAGAGGCGCCACGTTCGAGGGGAAATCGATCCCCTCGATTCCGGCGTATGGGGATCCAGATCCCACACGGTACTTCCGAGCCTCGGCTCTAATCGCTTCGGCTATTCGGGGGTCCATCTCGCAGAAGCCTGAAGCCTTAGAACCGGTCGAACGGTAAGATTCTCCCGAAGAAGTTGATGGCGACTCCATACCTAAAACAAAGTGCATGGGGATAAGACTGTTAGCGAAGGGCAAGGTCGTTGCTCCTAAAGGTGCCTAATTTCAGTGCCCTATGTTGACCGAACAAACGTGTCAACCCCGAACGACTATATGTCGTTAGGAGGATTCCGAGCGCACTTATGCTTCGGATGCCAGTTTGAGTGCCTATTTGTTCGGTACTTCAGAGTTGATTTATTGGTTACTTGTTCTTCGGAGTTGATTTGTGTTCGGAAGAACACGGGTCGAACATGTTCATGGGCTCGGAAGAACACATGAACATGTTCAACCTGTTCTACAGCGTGTAGAGACGGTGACAGACAGAGCGGAGGGAAAAACCTAATTTTATGGTCGAAATGTGCATGAAAACGACTGAAAATGCGAGAAAGCATCGAAAGAAGTAAAACATACCTGAATATCAAGAGAAATCTATGATTCGTGGTGTTGATCTTCAGATTCCAAGCGATGTTGGGGTGAGGACCGTCGAAGAACAGTTGAAGCGTCCGTTGGAAGGAGAGAAAAAGTGATTTTCTCTCTCCTTCCACCCCTTTAATACCAAGGGGAGAATTCGAAACGACGTAGAGCCCCCAGCCGTTAGATCGAAGCGGGAGACTGATGCTCCGCGCGATGACTGACACGTGGAAGACTTTGTTCAACGCTGTTTCGCTATCCAATGGATTAATGACACGTTTCAAGTTTGAAATTGGCGGTTTCAGAAGCATTAAATGCGGGTTCAGAGCGTGTCTGCTTCGGGTTAAGCGAACAGCCAACGTTCGGCTTGTAGGACATTTATACGTTCGGCATACTTCTTCGTTCGGCTTACTTGTTTGTTCGGCCACTATTGTCAACTCCTCCTTCCTTCGGAACATGCAAAGCAGGAGTTGAGGGGCTATTGTAGTGGGCCGAAATATCCGAAGGACCAAAGGGGTCAACAGGTTGAGCTTGTGGGCCCACGGTCCAGTTGTCTCAGTTCGTCTGTGTTAGAAAAGTCAAACGCGACACGTCAGCCCTGTTACTCGCCGAAGGTTAATCGGCCTCGCGGGTGTTCACCGAGCGTTAGCTGATTCTCCGAACGTAAACACAACACCCCAACTCGGCATAGGTCCTGTTTACTCGGATGGGCAGCCTTCCTGTTCGAAGGAATTGTCTGGCGAACAAATCCTGCGCTCGGGGAGGCGCTCGGCAGATATTCCGCTCGGATTACTCCTTCGGCCGAATCCGACGGCGGAAGAACGTCTAGGGAGCTTCTGCTAATAGTGGCAGAGACATGCGTGCACGCCTTTCTGATAACCGATGGGACATCTCTGACTCTGGCCCACGTGGGTCAGCATGGATCTGCAGATCTTGAAGTCAAATATCCATCGAGTGCCTCTAACATATGATGTCATCCGAGCGTAGGAACGCGCGTGCAGCACACCTCCACCTTATTCAACACTCCAAACCTTTGCCTATAAATAGCAAGCTACCCCTTTTTGGGAAGGGGTTAGATATTCTTCTTCCTTAAACATACTCTTCTCACTATTACTTCTTCTTCTTCCTCCCTCCGATTCTGACTAGATCGTCGGAGCGTCTACCCGGAGGAACACCCCCCCTCCGGTTTGCAGGTACACGACGTTGTCTCACAAGGTCAGCACGGTTCAAGCATCAGGGAAGGGTTCAGGAGGTTCAAGGATAAACCACCCCCCCACAGCCTCTAAAAGTAAATTCCATTTTGAAAAGTTAGTGAGTAAAAATTTAATGATGATGTTTTTATAAAGGGTAAGGAAAGAAAGTGGAGGTAAAAATTGATATGAAAGGTGTAATGATGATATATTTTTAATAAGTTAGAATTACAAAGCATGACACCTAAAAAGGGACGGAGGGAGTACAACATCTTCTCGTTCCTCCCCAATGCAACACATGCTGGCGTTTTTTCACATAAATCCGATACATGATGTAGATTTATGAATTGCACCATAGAGTAATAAACATCATAAGTAGAGATTGAGAGTTTTTTTTTTTTTTAAATTATTGTCTTTGACTATCAATATTACTACTAGTGATTGGAATTGCAACAAGGTGCTAAGCTGGGCGGTGGTGTACATGTTTGGGCTGAGCTTGATGGGGGCGTCACTGGTGCTGAGCCTGTCGTGGTGGATCATAGTGGGGGACCAGCTTGCTTACATTTTGGTGAGCCACAAGTGTAAGGCCACGTGGACCGGGTTCAGAATGGAGGCCTTTTCTGGGCTTTGGGGGTTCGTGAAATTATCCGCTGCATCGGCGGTGATGCTGTGCCTGGAGACTTGGTACTTGCAGATCTTGGTGTTGGCTGCTGAATTCACTAGGGAGAATTGCAGGACAGTGGGAAGAGGGGCAAAAAATGCCCAACACATGGACCACTTTTTTGGAATTCATAAATCATGGGAGGGAGAATATTAATTCCAAAGACATGGAATTCAAAACAGACCTGGACAAAAATACCCCCTTCTCTTACAAAACGTTGTTCACTCTATTCCCTCCCCAAAACGTGAAACCCTCCCACCCCAAATCACTCTGTGAAACCCTAGCTAGCTGAAACCCTCCTCTTTCTCTCTCTGTTGCTCTCTGAAACCCATCTCGTTGCTCCTCTCTCTCTTGCCAACCGATGACCATCAATCATCACGACTTACTCGTCGACTGGAGTGGTGAGGGTGCGTTCCCCATCTCCGCCCACCTCTGCTTGCTGTAGAAATTCAAATACATGAATCAATACGCGTCACTAGACCAGTAGCCGCCTCCAACAATCCTAATCTCAGAACAGGTAATAAATTGTCTACTACTCCTATATTTGCTATGTACTTCTGTGTAAAACGCTCTCCCCTCCCCATCTTGATTGAAATCTTTCGCCCGCCACATGTTCGACAAAATATGCCCTCCACATATATTGGCTTTCAGACTGTAGCACAATCATCCTTTTCGATGTGGAGAGAGAGAGAGAGAGTGAGAGAGGACACAAGCCCCTAGTTAATCACCACAGAGAAAAATTTGCATATAGCATATCCTGAATTTGAAGGCAAAATGGCCTTCTCCCTCATTGTTCTCGTTAGAAAGGTACAATCTCAAGCTGTACGGCATAATATTGCAAGCACAACACAAAAAATAGTTACCGCTAAGAAAGAAACTGCCGCTATTTTCCCCAGAGAATCAGAAAACATGGCAAATCTCAGTCACCAAAATAGTTGATTATTTTCACCAATGGACTGTTGGAGATTGGCTATTTGGCTCTCCTTCAATGGAATAAGATAAATCAGAGATACACAAATCAGTTTCAAAGATCAGCTATGAACTTGGAGGGTTTTTGGATTGGTGGCTCAGAGTTTATCACGTTGGATTTTCTGTCTGCGTCTTATGGTTTTTCTCTCCATTAGAAAATTCCTTAATCAAAACATAAAATTATGGTGCATGTTTGTGGGATTCATAAGATGTTGGTGGAAGCAATTGTAGTACCTGTTTTGACTGAATAACTACTCATAACGATTTTTGGTCAGTTGAGTTCACATGGCCAAGTGCAATCCGAAAAGATGCAGACTTTTTCAAGTATTTTGCATAAGCTTGGCAGTTGGGACTTACAGTGGTGGCTTAAAAAATTCAGCAATATTGCCCTTAGCCACCTAGTTTCGTTGGGAAGTTGGCTTTGGTCCTAGAATTTGAAGTGTTAAAGTAGTGTTTTCGGCATCAGATTGGAGTTTCTGCTTGGTATACTTTTTGGATGGTATAGTTAGAGGAGCATTCGGGGGGGGGGGCATTTGATAAAAGAAAAGTATGGGCTCTGAAGATAGATAGTTCCTGGCCGATCAAAAAAAAGATAGGATAATGGTGTTATAATGAATTTATGCATCTAAATGTACATTTCATGCTTTTGCTTTTGTTTTTCTCCATTTGCACTTTAGGATAATGGTGTTATAATGAATATAACTATAGTTGTAAAGAACGACGATGATGCTCCTGCCTCGTACGGCATATCCCATGCCAATGTAGTTGTCTCAATGTTTTGTAGGATTGTTGTCGAAGAGATTTGTAATGACTCTGGTATTTGTTGATACGAATGCCCTAGTCGGCCTTCCATAGGATCTGTGAATCCATTTCTACTCTGGCCTAGCAAACGGCTTCAATTTTGTGTTTGCAAGTAGCATACATTGTCGTTGGGTGAATGATCGAATTTAGAAACTGTTCTAGCTTTCATAACTAAAGCTTATATTTGGGCTTGTGTTTTTGCTTAACCATTACTTAACGGCTTACAACTTAACTTCGCGATAGCATGCCTGTAAGTATACCAAGACCTTGATTTTTTGGTAGTAAGTAAAAGGAAAAATTGCTGATCAGTGGAAAGAGGGGAAAAGATTTCCCAGTATACCAAGACCTTGAATTTAGAAACTGTTTTTGCTTGTAATGGCAGGTTAACGTGGGCGGGTAAATCTGTAGATTTATGGGTACCTAAATTACTTCAATTCAGTAATTCTGGTAGATCAGAGAAATGGACGGCATTATTTGTGTGAAAGGAGATGTCTTGCTGACAACCTCAAGCCTGAGTTGGCCTTGGAATTTAACTTCTATATCCAGGTATAACTGATTTTATCTGTTAACATTAGTGGTTACTGGTCAGTGGTCTCAGCCAAATTCTGCCATTTTATGGGGTTTGTAGTTTTTTTTCTTTGGTCACTCATAGAGCATGCCAATCGGATTTTTGTGAATGATGAATACTGACCTCTGTTGTTTGAGCATTCTGGTTTTCTATTGGTTAGATGTTTGTCTACGTTTGAATGTCATCATTTTGCAATTCTAACTTCTAATTTCATTTTCTTCTTTGCCTTCTCGATCATTACTTGATACAATTCTCCTCGTTCTAGTCAATACATAGTTCATGTATAGCCTTCAAATGGCGCAAGGCTTCTACTCAAAACTTGCTTGCATTAGCATGTAACTTGTTTTTTTTCTGAAAATATAAAAGTTGCTCTTTGAATCACCTAATTTTGCTCCTTGTATGAACTTTTGTGTGTTCGTGTGTATGAAATGTGATTCTCCTTCAAGTCATGTAACTTGTTTTTTTTTGGAAAATATAAAAGTTGCTCTTTAAGTCACCTAATGTTACCCATGTTTTTACTCACTCAATGGTTGTCCCTTTACCCTTGTGTGTTGGTGTGTATGAAATGTGGTTATTCTTCAAGTTATGTAACTTGTTTTTTTCTGAAAATATAAAAGTTGCTCTTTAAGTCACCTAATGCTGCTCCTTGTATGAACTTCTGTTGCTCTCTATGTAAGAAAGTATGCCCTGGACTGTTAAGAGCAGTCACCCATGTTTTAACTCATTCAATGGCTGTCCCTTTACCCTTGTGTGTTAGTGTGTATGAAATGTGGTTATTCTTATAGTCATGTAACTTATTTTTTTTTGAAAATATAAAAGTTGCTCTTTTAGTCACCTAATGTTGCTCCTTGTATGAACTTATGTTGCTCTCTATGTAAGAAAGTATGCCCTGAACTGTTAAGGGCAGTCATCCATGTTTTAACTCACTCAATGGCTATCCCTTTACCCTTGTGTGTTAATGTGTATGAAATGTGGTTATTCTTCCAGTCATGTAACTTGTTTTTTTCTGAAAATATAAAAGTTGCTCTTTGAGTCACCTAATGTTGCTCCTTGTATGAACTTATGTTGCTCTCTATGTAAAAAAGTATGCCATGGACTGTTAAGGGCAGTCACCCATGTTTTAACTCATTCAATGGCTGTCCCTTTACCCTGTGTTAGTGTGTATGAAATGTGGTTATTTTTCCTGTCATGTAACTTGTTCTTTTCTGAAAATATAAAAGTTGCTCTTTAAGTCACCTAATGTTGCTCCTTTTATGAACTTTTGTTGCTCTCTATGTAACAAAGTATGCCCTGGACTGTTAAGGGCAGTCACCCATGTTTGAACTCACTCAATGACTGTCCCTTTACCCTTGTGTGTTTGTGTGTATGAAATGTGGTTCTCCTTCAAGTTATGTAACTTGTTTTATTTTTAAAATATAAAAGTTGCTTTTTAAGTCACCTAATGGTACCCATGTTTTTACTCACTCAATGGTTGTCCCTTCACTTTTGCCGGCGTTTAAAAAACGCCGGGAAAGCCATGATTTCTTGTAGTGTTTGATGTGGGGAATGTTGTGATGGTGGCTGGAGGAAGGAATAGGGGCCGTGTTGGAGTGATCAAGAGTAGGGAGAAGCACAAGGGAAGCTTCGAAACCATTCACGTCCAAGATGCCACTGGTCATGAGTTTGCTACTCGCATGGGCAACATTTTCACCATTGGAAAAGGTTCAAAGCCATGGGTGTCTCTTCCAAAGGGCGAGGGTATCAAGTTGTCCATCATTGAGGAGGCTAAGAAAAGGCATGCTGCCCAAGTTGGTGCAGCTGCATAGAATCAAGATTGGTTTCTGATTTTGTTTCGCTGCAGCATATTTGAAGTCCATGACCTGGTTTTCTTGTATGCATAACGTCGTGAGAACGGTGCCCACGTTCACTAGCAGAAAGACCTTGTCGGTACAAGAAGAATTCGGAAAGCTCTATCTTTTTATTTGTTGAGTCATGAACTTTGATATATTAGGGGATCTTTTTTGTTCCAGGCATGCACCATTGTTTTTGTGAATGGTGCTTCATGTATGTTCTTACTTTGATTCTTAAAAATGATGGACGGATGGAATTAGGTGGTGGTTTTAATCGAATACTGATATGTAGTTATATGTTTAGAGATTGGAAGCAAAGGCATTTGGTGGCTGATTGACTGTTTTTTTTTTATATTTAAGATCTCATATTTTGGTGAACTTTGATATATTAGGGGATGTTATTTGTTCCAGGCATGCTCCATTGTTTTTGTGAATGGTGCTTCATGTATGTTCTTACTTTGGTTCTTAAAATTGATGGACCGATGGAATTAGGTGGTGGTTTTAATCAAATGTGAAAGTTGGACTTAAAAAAATAAATGTGGAACCTTTTAACGAGCTCGAGCCGAGCTGACTCGTTCATATACGTGGCCAACAAACCGTTAGCCAACCTACCTTTACTGGCCCCCCTTGGCGTGTATATAGTGTAACTTATTTTCATAGAGAGATCAATTTAAGTTTCACAAAGGGCAACTTTATTTCATCGAAGGAGCAACATATGTGGATTCACAGAGCAACTGTCTCCGGCAACAAAACATAAAGTTCTTCCATAGATCCAACAACAATAAAATACAAGAATGAAATAAAATACAATTACTCCTATTCGTCATCGGAATAATTAGATACTTCGGGGTCGGATGCATACTGTGGATCCCTCTTAATTTCTGTAATAGACTCTCTGGGGTCAAAGCCGTCCCTTTCAGTTTTCCTCACTTTCTTGACTATTAGGCCTTGACGGATTAGTCGCTTGCACATTGCATTAATCTCGACCTGCAGCCTTTCACACACGTCATTATGGAGCCGGTTTGGCCTTCTTCCGGCGATCATCTGCGCTGACCGTGCTTTAGGCACCTTCAGTAGGTACTTACGACATTTCGCTTCCAACTGGTCACGGGTAGGAAAACATAAAGGTGATATGATCTTTCACTGGCCCCTCTTGTCGTGTATGTGGTGTAACTTATTTTCATCTACAGAGCAACTTATTTTTCTGAAGGCGCAACTTAATTTCATAAAAGGAGCCACATATGTGGACTGAGAGAGCAAGTGTCACGGGTAAGAACACATAAAGGTGATATGACCCTTCACTGGCCCCCCTTGTCTTCTATAAGGTGTGACTTATTTTTATATACAGAGGAACTTATTTTTCAGAAGGGGCAACTTAATTTCATAAAAGAGCCACATATGTGGATTGACAGAGCAAATGTCACTGGTAAGAAAACATAAAGGTGATATGACTTTTCACTGGCCCCTCTTGTCGTGTATGTGGTGCAACTTATTTTCATATATAGAGCAACTTATTTTTCAGAAGGGGCAACTTAATTTCATAAAAGAGCCACATATGTGGATTGACAGAGCAAATGTCACTGGTAAGAAAACATAAAAGTGATATGACTTTTCACTCGCCCCTCTTGTCGTGTATATGGTGTAACTTATTTTTATACACAGGGCAACATATTTTCCAGAAGGGCAACTTAATTTTATAAAAGGAGCCACATATGTGGACTGACAGAGCAAGTGTCATGGGTAAAAAAACATAAAGGTGATATAACCTTTCACTGGCTCCCCTTATCGTGTATATGCTGAAACTTATTTTCATACGCAGGGCAACATATTTTCCAGAAGGCGCAACTTAATTTCATAAAAGAAGCCACATATGTGGATTGACAGAGCAACTTATTTTCCAGAATGGGCAACTTTATTTTATAGAAAGAGCCACTACTTAGGTGAATTGACAGAGCAACTGTCACGGGTCCCCTTGTTGTGAAAAGGAACCTTTGAATTATTACAAAATCCATTATTTGATGTGCCTTTATGTCCTCTGTAAATGACAATACCCCCTGGTTGAGAAGTCCATAACCCCTTTTCTTTACCCATATTACCTTGTTAGTAAAATTCCATCTAAACAACTCTTCCATATATTCACTCTTCCATATATTCTAAAGTTTATAATGGAAGATTTAGCAGCTATCAATGCATGTGTTGATGCTGAAATGCCGTTCGGAGCTGATATCATTAACAACATCCCTGAATGCTTCATGATTTCCGTGGGCTACAAAGTCAAACAAGTTTCCATAAATGTGAAAATGCCACCTTATCGGATGGGTGCTCTCCATTGGGAGCCACAATCATATAAAGTAGGAGTCTATGCCGAAGGTTTAATAGAAGAACGAGAAAATGCAATTCGAAGTATTATGGGTTGGAACAATGATGCAATACTGTCTTACCATTCAAACAATGGAAGCTTTGACATCGTTGTCTATTGTTGCGGTATACCTTGGGACAAGCTAGTCCCAAACATCGAGGACGTCATTTCAAAATTTGTTGGCATGGTTAACATCGACTTATTCATTATTTTACAGGCCCCATATCCCATTGAAAGTCATCGGGAATTTCTAACAAACATGGGCTTCGTAGGCCAACATGAAGTAGATGGGGCAATATTCATGAGCGGCATTGTATGGTTCCTCTACACCGGTAAAAACCTCAAAGTGGAAATGAAGGTGCATGAGAATGATGAGATGAACATGACAATGACTCGTAAATGTTATGAGCACTACGTTGTGAATCAGCTACAATGAAAAAAGAATTAAGGAACTATAGTTTGGTGCATACATTCAAACATAGAGAGCAACAAAAGTTTTTACAAGGAGTAACATTAGGTGACTTAAAGAGTAACTATTATATTTTCAGGAAAAAAAACATGTTACATAACTTGAACAAGAACCACATTTCATACAGACCAACACACCTTTGTAAAGGGACAACCATCCAGTTAGTTAAAATATAGGTCACTGCTCTTAACAGTCTAGGGCATACATTCTTACATAGAGAGCAACAAAAGTTCTTACAAGGAGTAACATTAGGTAACTTAAAGAGCAACTATTTTATTTTCAGGAAAAACAAACTTCCATTGCAATGGGTGCAATGGGGGTACACAATGGTGGATCAAATGTTAGTATTAATAGAGTACCTTCTTCTCCTAGGGAAACTAATGGGAAAGTCTCAATATTGCCCCTTGTATTCCTCATCTTCTATGGGGTATCGGGGGGACCATTTCGGGTTGAGGATACAGTACACGCAACTGGCCTCCTTCTAGCCTTAATGGGTTTTTTTGGTATTTCCCTTTATATGGAGTGTACCTGAAGCCCTAATAACTGCAAAAAATGGGCACCTTGTTTCCAGAGGACGGTGGCTATGTGATTTGGGTTTCATCTGCACTGGGTGTGACACATCCCACTCCAGCAGGACTATGGCCCACCCAAAGTGGCGTGACGCATGTCACAACCTGTGCAACTATTGAAACTAGCGCCTTGAAATAAATTAATAAAATAAACTAAAACTAACAGCGGAGACCGAACGAATGATTTTATTACATCAAACCCAACAGATTGTACAAGAAGTGCTAACCACATTTTTTTACAACTGAATAAGTCTAAAGTACTTGCCTTCCTATTCAACCACACCAATCTTGCAAACCATAGAGTACATAGCTCCAACTAAAAGATTTACAAGTGCAACCTCTATATACACCTGACAGGCACTGTAGTGAATCGACCTCTAGCTCAACGGGAATCTGCAACAAATAAGGTTACAGGAGAATGTACATTAGCAACATAATAAAAGGAAATGCAGTTAAATACTTTAGATGAATCGAAGTCAAAACATCCAACCAATATCAATTTGATAAAATAGTAATCAAAATCCACATAGAGTATCATCTCCAATATTTCAATAAAGTTCCTCAATTTGCAAATTCATCTACAGCGTGTCCAAAAGGATTGCAAATAACCACATCTTTCATCTCCTCTCCAAGATAGTAGTATATCATTTTACCAAATGTGCCAACGAGTCGTCTACCTCACGACCAAGAGTTAAGACGGTACCGTGACCTCATTCACAGGCTCGCATATAGCGGCGGTGAAGAAGGCCATTCTTTGTCACCAATGGTAGGTGCTAGCAAGTTAGATTAGTAATCAACCAAAGGGTAAGCAACAGCCAAGCTTACCGGCAAACAACAACCAAGTTTGCCAATCAACCATAGGCAAGCAACAACCAAGTTTGCTTAACAAGAACATTGTCACAAGAGGCATAAAAATAATTCCTTTCAACTCATTAAATAGATTTGATCCATCTAAGCAAAGACTATCTCCTAAAACTTTCTCAAACCAAAGGAACACTTTTCAGATAGTAGAGATAGCACCGCAATAGTATAAATAGAAAAGAGACATTTCAATTTATTATTGAAGTTGTACATTCTCACCTTACAAAAATGCCGACTCCGCTACCAAATCTATTCCCTACGAGCAGGAGACGTCACAATGACAGTCTTTATGATATCCCCACCTAGAAAAATATGAAAAACGCTCCACCCATAAGGTTCACTACCAAAGCTCATGCCAAATGCAAATGAAATCCAACCATGCTATGCTCTGCGACTTTCTGAAAATTTTCATTGAATTCGTTTGCCACAAGATTTTTACCATAAAACTCAGACACATAAAGGAACATCATATTAAAATTCCAGAATTTTCTGACCTTGATAACTATTTTTAAACAGATACAAAATCAGACCCAAAACTCGCAGTGAATTCGAGGACAGATTTTTGGCCAAACTTCAAACTGAAATCTGTTATTACTCAAGCACAACTAAGGCACGTGGCTTACATATTTTTGAAGCTCTATGTGTCTAGTTTCCAACAAAACAAGTGGAATGTGTTTTCGAGTTTTCTAGGCTGAGATATAGTCGTTTCCGTAAAGTGCGATGGTGCTGTCAGCACAGTGAGTTCTACGACAGCAGCTCAGTGTCGGATTTTTATAAATTTATGTACTTTGAATAAAATTCTAAAATTTTAACACAATAGATTAGACATATAGAGGCATCTCCAGTAAAAATATTAAAAAATTAAAAGGTCGGAAAGTTGGTCATAAAAATTCATCAAGAACCTGGAAAATTCAATTATGTTCGAACTCTAACTTGCATACCCATAGGCTAAACGAATTTTCTGAAGTAAAACTCATATCCCATGACCTAATCAAAACCTAAACTACACATTCTGATATCCATGGTTGTGTCATTTCCCAAAACATGAAAGAAATATGCATCACTTCCAATTTTTTTGCATAATCGAACCAAAATGCAGACTCTTCTTGAAATCAATAACCAAACACTAATTCTTTTCAATCCTTCTTCCTCTACCATTTAAATTTAGATATCAGATTCGGCAAAAACAAAGGACACAAGAAATTAAGCATAAAAACATAGGGCTTACTCTTAATTAGATTTTCCCTAATTTTCTTCCTCTTCTTCTTCCTCCTCTCTCTCTCTCGATGCAGCAGCAAACAAAGAAGAACCAAGGGTTCTCTGGAGTTCCAATTGACTCCAACTAAGAGCATGAGGTGGCATGTATTTTGGTCCATATGGGTATGTATGAAGTTATTGTATCCAAGACAAAATAGAACAAAGGGGATGTTTCCCCTTGTTTCCACGATCTTCTACTTTCTCTTTTTTTTCCTTTTTTTTTAAAGAACTAATAACAAGACACATCCACAAGAGGTGAAGGAGAAGAAGAAAGAAGCAGAAGAAACCCTACCTCTGGTTGTTCTCTTCCAGTCGTCCGCTTCATCTCTTCCAGTCGTCCGCTTCAGAGCCGTACGTACAAAAATGGGAATTGGGGGAATTGAATGAGAACGATGGGTGGGTTTGAGGTTTAGGGTTTTTTTGATGAGGGGCCTAATAGTCTTTTCAGGTGACCTCTCCGGAAATAATATTCTCCTTCTCATATTTACAAATAACTACTTCATGACTTGGGCATTATTTGCCCCACTGTCCACTGTTTTGCAATTTCCCCAAGCATTTATGTACAAAACTCAGCTAATAGATTAACAGAGAACCAAAGACAGTAGGCGATATAGAAAAGGCTTCCTTCTACTTTGTCTTACATGGATATAGGCAGAGAAGTTCATGTTCCTCTCTGTTATTGCATCCCCTTGTTTCTTAGTCACATTCAAATAATCCAAAATCATATTTTAAATTATAGTGAACAAAACAGATGACGCCGAGTAGCCAAACAGCAGCTCTTCTGACGATCGAGGAACTACTCGTGTGTAAAGGCTAAGCAATGTAAAAAAAAAATAACCTAAGCAATGTCTAAATCATTTTAATCTTCTCGCTTCCACCAAAAAGAACACCAATGTTCCTCAAAGTTCGAAGGCCACAAAATAAACATGGATTTCAATAGCACACAAGGCAATAAGTCATAAAAAAAAAAAGAAACTGGCATTACATATAATGTATGCCCCAGAATTCCATTTCTGGGGCATACATTCTTACATAGAGAGCAACAAAAGTTCTTACAAGGAGTAACATTAGGTAACTTAAAGAGCAACTATTTTATTTTCAGGAAAAACATGTTACATGAGTTAGATCGAATTATGGACGACAACACTATTTTTTTTGCTGCAGTCATACTACTATGCCTTGCACATTGTTAGACTTAGAAAGTTCCTAATTTGTTCCATTACTTAGAACGCATTATGGTGCTAGGACATTGTCAATGGAAAAAATACTTGAGTGAAGGCCCTCGAAATGATTTGCTTGCGTTGTTTTCACGTCACTATAGAAAGGAGAAAACTTAACCCAAAAGCTAACAACTTCTGTCTTAACCCAAAATCAGGCCACTCACTCATACAATGAAAAAAATCAAATTGCTTACAAACAAAGACATATGGACGAAATGAGACAAGAGAAAGCTACAAAAAAACTTGAATCACCCAAAATCTTACCAGATGGGTAACGACGAACTCGCTAGGGCACATGAGTAGATGCTGCTTCTTCAATGGTGAAATGGAAAGATTAAGCTACAATGAAACAGAGAGATGAAGTGAGAGAGAAAGAAGAGGTGAAGGAGAAGAGATCGAAGGATACAAGAAGCAGAAGAAACCCTACCTCTGGTTGTTCTCTTCCAGTCGTCCTATTTAGAGTCGTGCGTACGAATGGGAATCGGGGGAATTGAATGAGAACGATGGGTGGGTTTGAGCTGTAGGGTTTTTTTGATGAGGGACCTAATAGTCTTTTCAGGTGACCTCTTCATGTATTGGTAAATAATTTTCTCCTTCCCATATTTACATGAATTTTCTAATAACTAGTCCATGACCTGGGCATTATTTACGCCACTGTCCACTGTTCTGCAATTTCCCCTATTATATTTTCAGGAAAAAATATGTTACATAACTTGAACAAGAATAAGAACCACATTACATACATTGCACAAATTTGTAAAGGGACAATCATTCAGGAGCATACATTCAAACATAGAGAGCAACAAAAGTTCTTACAAGGAGTAACATTAGGTAACTTAAAGACCAACTATTATATTTTTCAGAAAAACATGTTACATAACTTGAACAAGAACCACATTTCATACAGACTAACACACCTTCGTAAAGGGACAATCATTCAGTGAGCTAAAATATAGGTCATTGCCCGTTGCTAATAGGAGAATGAAACACCCACAATATCCTACATCTAAAATATAGGTTATTTCTTTCTCTTCAACAATTTATCGAGCACATGTTATGCATGACAAAATAGGTACCTCCTCAATCTATCTTTCAGAGAGGCATTTTTGGCTAAAAGAAATTGTAGTTTACTTTCTAATGAAATTGTTTCATTAATCCTATCAGTTTGTTGTTGGAAATTGGGGCTGGGCTCTATTTCAAAATTTGAGAAATTCCTCGAAACCATTTTACTTGCGTCGTTGTTTTCACGTCACTATAGAAAGGAGAAAACCTAACCCAAAACCTAACAAACTTCTGCCTTTACCAGACCACTCACTCATACTGAAAAGATCAAGTTGCTTACAAACAGAGACATAGGGATGAAAAGAGAGAAGAGAAAGCTGCAAAAAAAATTGAATCACCCAAAATCTTACTAACTGCGTACGATGATGAACTCGCTCGGGGAAGCAAAAGATGCTGCTGCTTCTTGGGTGGAATGGAACAGAGAGATGAAGTGAGAAAGGGAAGAAGATCGAAGTGAAGGAGAAGAGGTCTAAGGATAGCAGAAGCAGTAGACAAAGACGAAGAACCCTACCTCTGTTGTTCTCTTCCTCTTCAGCGCATGAATGGGACTGGGAGTACGTGGATTTTGAAATGAGAACAGTGGGTGGGATTGGGGATTTAGGGCTTTTTTCATGAGGGGCATAATAGTCTTTTTAGGTGGCCCTCTCCATGTATTGGGAATTCTTTTTCTCCTTCTCATATTTAGATGAATTCCCTGAAAAGTGGTCCATGAGTTGGGAATTATTAGCCCTTTTCTCCACTGTTCAATAATTCCCCCAATTCACTACGCCAAATTTTGGCTTTACCGGTGGTAGTATTACCAGCATTAATTTAATGCCGTTAAAAGACACTTTTAGCGGCATTAATAAGAAGGGAATAATTACCCTAAAACGGTGGTTTTCCTAAGACTGCCGTTTTTAGTGTCTTTTACCTGCGGTTTTTTAAATTACCGCCGGAAAAAGTAGAATGTACGGTTATTTTTAATACCGGCGGTTTATTACCGTCGTTTATAATAAAACCGACCCGTATAATATAAATAATATTATTTATCCTAGTTGAACCAAAATGCGGGTTAGCCCAATTGGTCGCACGCGTGCACAAAGATCCGAAGGTTCCGGGTTCGAGTCATGGGGAAAGCAAAAAAATTAACCGCCCCATTTCATTCCCAGCGGTAATATTTCCGGTGGTTTTGTAATGCAGTTTTTAGTATTACCGATGGTTTGCTACCACTGTTTTTCTTTACCGGCGGTCTATTACCGGCAGTTGTTAGTATTACTGGCGGTTTTTTTGACTATTTCCGACGGTTTTCTAATGCTGCTAAAGGCAAAATTTGGCATAGTGATTGCTCAAAAACCTTGCGGATCAGGAAAAAAAAAAAATTTGCTCAAAAACCTTGAGATTGCCTTGGATGCTCTCTCTGTGTGGTATATGGGAAAGAGGATGATTCAGACTTCTCCACAATTTTGGATCTGGCTTAGGGGTGCAAACGAGCCGAGTCGAGTTTTATAGTGTTTAGGCTCAGCTTGTTTACTAAACGAACCTAAAACTTGAGTTTGAGCTTGAGCTAGGCTAGTTTGTAACTGAGCCACCCTTAACAAGCTCAGCTTGTTTGTAAATGAGCCAAACCCTTAAACAAGTCGAGCTGAGCTTTTGAGTGTTGAGCTTGGCTCGTTTAGTAAAAAAGCCTAAAACTCGAGATTGAGCTTGGCTCCATTAGTAAATGAGTCGAGCCTAGTTAACGAGCTGAGCCACGAGCTTCTCGCGAGCAGCTTGGCTCATTTGCCACCCCAAATTCTGGTTGATTGTTGGTCTGGTCCACTTGAAATGATCCGAACAGCATATTTTCGACAATTTTGCAATTTTCTTGAAAACAAATTAAGTTGATCAGACATTCACGATATCTGATTTGAACGCAATTGTTGTGAAAATGATAAAAGGTTGAGAAAATTAATAAGCCTTCTGACTTTTCCGATAAAAAAAAAAAGGACAAAAAGTGCTTAGATGATACTCCGTATTTGCTAATTGCTATTGATGTTCGAGTAATTTTTCACACGAGTAATCTACTCGGCGGTTTTCCGATAAAAAAAGAAAAAAAGTGCTTAGATAATATTTACTATTCCTTTGCAGTTTTCCTATTTGTTTTAGTAGCTGCTTTCTACTAGTTCCTAGTGCAATTTGCCCGACTTCTTGGTATTGTTCTTCCTCACTCTTGGAAAAATTGTTAGTCGTGCTTTGTGATGGGCCTCACTCTAATGTGTGGTCGGGAGAGTGCTTGAACAATGCTTTCGTTTGGTAAGATTTCTTCGCGGCAAGAAGCAATTCTTTGCGGCCAGAAGCAATTCTTCGTGGTCAGAAATAATTTTTTGTTCATGAGGATGGATATCGGTAATTGGACCATATCAAACACTCTGATTGTGTCCGTGATGACAAATCCAAAGGCTTGTTTCTCAGAAACACTCTGATCCGTGGTCTACCGTTTGCTAATTATCATGATCTTTAACTTAATGGACCCCATTTTGCAGACTATATAAGCGATGAATTAGTTTCCCGGCCTTGTACACATCCCCGTCACACTATATATGGGAGTTGGCCATGCCTGAAGTCATTACCTTAACCGTAGGAGGGGATGCCAAAGGCAGGGCTATTGACCGAGCCAATGCAAGTTGTAGACTAACACTACAAGAAATTACATAATTCCCGACTAATTTTCCCGACTAAATAAACTTTAGTTGGTAATCGTGTAACAATTGCCGACTAACTAGTAGTTAGTCGGCCAACGATAAAACTATCACCGACTAATTATTTTTTGGTCGACGAAACACTATTTTTCCCGACCAAATATATTTATTAGTCGGTAAACATGTGGCGCGAATTAAGAAATTTCGCGCGTCATGGGAGAAATTTTTGGCCGACTAAGTTTTAGTCGGTAATTAATAAACATTATTCCGACTAAACTAAAATTAGTCGGTAATTTAAAAACAATTCCGACTAAACTAAAATTAGTTGGTAATTAATTGAAACAATTCCGACTAATATTAAAATTAGTCGGTAATTTCGTCTTGTTGCCGACTAATATTAAAGTTAGTCGGGAAAATGAATTTTTTCCAAATTAATAAAATAGAAAATGAAATTACAATTTCCGACTAAATATATTTTAGTCGGGTAATATCCAAATTAAAAAATCAAATCCTTCCCAACTAATATATTTTCGTCTTGTTGCCGACTAATATTAAAGTTAGTCGGGAAAAATAATTTTTCCAAATTAATAAAATAGAAAATGAAATTACATTTGCCGACTAAATGTATTTTAGTCGGGTAATATCCAAATTAAAAAATCAAATCCTTCCCAACTATTATATTTTTCGTCTTGTTGCCGACTAATATTAAAGTTAGTCGGGAAAAAGAATTTTTTCGAAATTAATAAAATAGAAAATGAAATTACATTTTCCAACTAAATGTATTTTAGAGGGGTAATATCCAAATTAAAAAATCAAATCCTTCCCAACTAATAAACTTAGAATATCAACTTTTCCCCCTTATTAAAAATTTCAAAAAAAGGAAATATTTGTTCCAACCACACTGATCACGATGCAACCTTTTTGATCGCTACCGTTCATTTTTTTTCCTTCTTAATCATAAGATTATTGTAAAATTTTGGCTCGATCAGGCCAAGGAAGCCCCTTTTTCGTCACAAAAATTCTTAAATGTAAAGAATTTTGTTTTCCGATTAAGTGTCTATTCGTATGCGGTTAACTTCATTCATGGTACGAATGTTCAAATTCGTATTACGTCAAAGATAGATGATTTCGATCGTGAAGAAATACCTCAGACGAAGCTCGGTTAGTTCACTATAACACTTAAATATCTCCGAACGCATTAAATGTCTTTCAATAATGTGGTCGCCAATACCAAATGATCTCCGATTTTAGTGACAATGCAATAATAAGTAAGACGTGAAATCCTATCGGTTCAGATTGATCATTATAAAAAATGACTCGGTAGTTACCTTAACTATATATATGTTTGATGTATTTGATGATCAACTAAGTCTTATGTTGTATTTGTTGTTGCAGTAGCCACAAGATCGCGATACAATCTTGACGATCAAGATCATTGATTTTGTTGCACTCGTTGAATTATTCATTCTCGTAAATTTGCGGCTCGATCAGGTTTAGAATATCCCTTTATCGAGACGTGAATTCATTAGCAAAATAGTATTTTTTGTTCGATCAATTGTCTAATGGAAAACAATCAACTGTAAACTCAGTAAGAATGATCTAACCAATAATATTAGAGAAGATAAATGGTTTTGATCGTGCAAAAAAATCTTAAGTGGGGCTCGGGTGGTGTGTTATAAGACTTTAATGTTTTTGGACTTAATAAAAATCTTTCTGACTAAAAAATTTATTCCCAACTAAAACTTTAGTTGGCCAAGACAAACAAATCACCGACTAATTAATTTTTGGTAGGGAATGGTACAATTTTTTGCGCCAATTGAAAATTTTCGCGAAAAAATATGGCGGGATTTGGATAATTTCCGACTAACTATTTAGTCGGTAATATCTAATATGATACAAAACGGTGCCGTTACACTTTATCCAAACCCATCCAGTTATACGTACTCACCTCCCCCATCCCCTCGATCACATCGTCATTCAGTCCCTCCCGGCCTCCTCCCAATCGACCCTCTCGCTCAACCCCTCTCTCCTGCCGTGGTCTCCACCGTTCTTCAGCACCGCCGCTGCTGCCACACCCACGACGAAAACCTCTCTCTCCTCCGACTGTGGTCTCAGATCCTCCTGCTCCTCTCAATCAAACCCTCCGACGAAAACCCCTCTCCTCCGACTTTGCATCTCCAGTCTCTCTCTCGCTCGCTCCTGCTAGGTACTCTCTCTCTCTCTCATACTTGTTTGGTCTCGGATAAGATCTCTAGACGCTGCATTACCGTGTGCATCCACGGCAACTACAATCCCTTTTCTTTTCTTTGGTTGTGTTCTGTTTTGTAAGGCATGTTTGGAGAAGGATTTGTAAAATTGGTCATATAATTAGTGTTCGGAGTTTCGTGATTTTGCCTAATTTCTGAAATGGGGCATCGGATTTATGTGCTGTGTTAGGAACCCGGAACCCGTGGAACAAAACAAGAGAAAAAAATAGAGAAATAATTTTCATTTTACGAAAAAGGTTTTTGTTGCATAAATGTTTTTGTTTTTTCCTTCTCTAGTACTTCTTCAGATTTTTTGGAGTTTCAAGATTATAAAATAGCAATAATGCTAGGATAATCTCGTTCTGAGATTTGGATTTTGAGTGCTAACTTGATTAGTTCTGGGAATTACATTTGCATTGCTACTTTTATGTTTTGCTTACAATCTACATGCAACTAGTTTTTTTTTTGGTAAACTAGTAATCCTCGTGAGAAGAACTTGGGAGTGGATTTGTCAATCTCCGTGCTAGGAACCTACAATAACAATACAAGCAGCAAGAACCATTATGATTTATGCAATAATAATCAAAAAGAAGAATCAGATAGCCAGAGCTCTGAGAGTGAAATGCCTTGAATGCAATGATCTCGTATGGTTCAGCCGCAAACAAAAGATACTGGTATCTTTTATCAAAGGATTGGACTCTCTGCCCATGAAAGGAAAAAAAAAACATTAGCATTGATAGTTGATACAGTTGTAGAAAATTTCAAGTCACAAAACAAACTGAAGCTCTCCCACAAAGTTTTCAAAGTTAAATTTGCATAAATACTGTACCTGTTCAAAGGATGACATAAACCGGTGCCTTGGCTTTGCATTATCTTCTATCTCAGGATATTCAATCTATGCCAAATAACAAAGTCAGCAAAGCATTAACAAATGAAGTAGTAAACCTGTGCACCAATTACGTTTTATAATCACATATTGCTACCTTAGTAACTAAAGAAACTGGATTCTTTTCAACTTCTGTTTAAATTGTTCATGTTCGTCTACCCCATTTTTTACTACCGTATCTCACTTCAAATATAAATACCCTCTTCTTTATGTCGTGGGACTGGATGATGGGGAGTGATCTTCTTTATTAATGCTAAGGATTGTACTGCCTCTCAAGTTTTGGAGAGTTCGCAAATGCATATGAATTCAGCCTTGGTGATGATGTCAAGAATTGCTCTTGCTTCCGTTGTTAGGCCATCCTTGTATGCTACTGCTAACGATCATGCAGGCTTAGGCCATCCTCTTAGCTAGCTGCTGCTATTACTTATGCTTTTGTATCTCTGTGTTGACTCTGGCCTGTTTCTAAGATTGTAAGTTTTTAAGTTTTGGACAAGAATGTTTTTGCTCCTCTTTAGGTTTTAGGTTGGTATCTTGCTATCCTTCTTCCTTTGAGATTATAAGAGGCTTCTGAATGTCCTTGACACATGTGCCAACATAGTCCTCCGCTCTTCTTTTAATCATTCTACTTGACTCATTTGCTTAGGTTAATAAATTTTTTTGCTGATAAAAAAGAAGAAAGTATTTGAAGTTACCAAGCGAGAGTGATGTTTTAATAAGGGTGGCGATTTGAGTGATTGCTTAATTCAAGCTGTGTTAGCTGTTATACATCATATGCTTGGTACTTGAAAATTTGGAATCATGTCCCAATGAGGGGCTTCAATACTTTGTGCTGGTTGGTGCTATGCTCTACTGCTATTCTCTATATCATGTTAAAGCTGCTGCTGACCTGTATTGTGGCTGCCTATCATGTCAAGATGGCATGTTCGCATGTCCTTGTCATTTTGTCTCTGTATCCTGTCTTTATAGAATAAATGCTCTGCGAATGTGGTAAGTTGTAGCATGTAAAGAGAGACGAATGATATTTGCATGTTTTGTTTAAGCTAAATTTTATGAAGTTTTGAGGAATTGTGTTTGCTTGGGCTCTTTTGGTTAGATTTCCTCTTCCCAAGGCCCAAGGCCCTCATCCTTCTCTTCCCAATCCAGCTCCAACTTAACACAACAAGAGCTGCAGAAAGTCCAATCTGAGCTGGATTTACTTCGCGAGGAGCGACAAAGAGAACGGGAGGAGTATGAAAGACGGTGGGAGGAGGAGCGAAATCGGCGTGACGAGGAGAAAAGACAATGGGAAGAGCAGCAAAGGCAAAGAGATGAGGAGCAAAGGCTAAGAGATGAGAAGCAAAGGCTAAGAGATGAGCAAAGGCAGCGTGAATTTGATGAACTCAAAGCCATGATGATGAGGCATATGCATGGACAAGACAATGTGTGATCAAGGTGATGGTGGGAAATATTCGGTATGTAATTTCCTCCTTGCTATGAATTAATGGGTTGCATATCAATTGTCATCTTCCTTCCTATTGGCTGGTGACGTTTTACTTGGCTTGTATTTTTGGAATTTGGTGATAGTTGAATACTTTTTTTGTGGTTGCTATTATGTCCGGTATTGTTTAGTTTAATTGCAGCGTATTTTGATACGACTCATTGCATTATTATCTATTAGCTCCGAAAAAGTAGTATCGGGATTGATATCTATTCTACGAGAGTATATTCAAATTAGGCTCGAATATTGCTAGGCAGTAAAATGGGCTCCATTTATTCCGTTATTGTTGCAAAAGTTTATACGTGGTATTCATCAATTACTAATGGACGGTCTAATCTCGTAGGTGGATAGGTCTTATGTTGAGTATGTTTTTGGGCTTTTGCTGTAGGAAAGACAGTACCATTCTCAGGATCAGGGCTTGGTGATTGGCTCAGATTTTTTATTTTAATTCAAGTAATAGCCCAAAGCAAACTGTAGTGTGTTAGCTGAGCAATTTTTCCACAGAGTGCTCTTCTGTTGGCCACACTAGTTACACCGACCGTATCTGGAATTTTTAAAATGATTGAAGCTAGAAAAAATGGATTTCAGAACTTAAAATGAGATTCTAACTATGTTTTGGAGCTTGAAATAAGTATGTGTGCATAAGAAGCACGGTTTCAGTAGATTAACATCATTTCAAAGGTTTTAGTCTTTTAGTGTCTTCCTCTATTTTATAATTTGCTACTTTATGTTTATGACTTTCTATTGATGCGATAACCAGTTGTATGCACCTCTCTTGAGTTGACCAAATTTCTGCCTGGAAAGGTAAAAACAGTGCTTTTTGTTAGTTGGATTAGAAGGAAGAGGAGCCATGTCCACTGTTTTATAATTGGCTTAGTGTATGAACATGATGGATACCCTGGTGTTTTGGATGCCAATCCACTGAATTGGGTCTGGAGTTTCGAACAAACAAAAGAATCAGAGTCCAACCTTGGGTTTAGCAGTAGTATATACAGTAGGGAGTGGTATTGTCGGAAAGTTTTAGCAGTACTCATTAAATCCTATATTAGCATTGATATGCTAATGGAAGAGGAACAACTCATTCTGTTTTTTTAATTAGGTGCATTCCTTATTGGGTTGGTTTTATGAACATGTCACACTGCCTATAGGCTGGTGGTTACCAGTATTCACATCAGCTCGGTGCTCTTTTTTTTGGGCTTGTTGCTCATAATCATATGAGTTCATGACTAGCTAATGGTACATGTGTTGGATTATAATTTGTATTCCAAAGATGGTTGACTGTAAGGTACTTGAAGATGCTAAAGTTTGTTATACTTAAAGCTAAGCATTCTATTAGTTATGTCTCAACGTTCCAACTCATACTGGAATGAATGAAGATGTGTTTTTGATTGAGATCACGTGGTCTGAAAAGACTTGCAATTCTAATTTCTGTTCCTATTTTGCGGGAATCAAGTAACCAGTAACAAATTCTACTCCTCAGTTTTCCATCATGGTCTGAATGCTAAATTGTTGTGAGTTGGCTTATTTGCATTATCATGTTGATTCCAGAGGCCATGGACGACCAAGTGTTTTAAGTGTAAACTATTTCATGTGTAAAATTTGGAAGTTTTTGCCTTATGGGTAATTGATTTTCTGAGATTTTCTTACTGATTTTGGGATGAATGGATTTTTTTGTTTCTGCTTTCAGATTATTTTCAGTTGATAGCTATAAGAAGAAAGATTCTGATTTTGGGTCTAATTATTGTGTTTTGCTTCTTTCCACAGATATTGGAGTATCTGGCATCTCGTTAAGGACTATATATGAAGTTGGATTTTTGCCGTGGATTCTACCGTAATCTAGTTCTCTTGAACTTTTGTATTATTTTGCGCTCTGGGGCTTGGATATGATATGTTTGATGGTAGCACTTTTCGTGGTACGATTTTTTGTCATTTTGAATTTTGCGAATTTGGATACTGTATGTTAAGTATTTGGTGAACACTTTTTATTTATGGAAGTTATGAATGAATTGTTCTTGAATTTTAATACTTGATTACAGTATATTGGTGAATTTGCTCAATTTTATTTATTGTGAATCACAAAAAAAAAAAATCTCTGCAGATTTTAGAATTAGTTTAAAATTTGTAATATTAAATAATTAGTCGGTAATTCGGTAATTTATCAAATATTTTCGGTAATTTTTTAAATATTTACCGACTAAATAATTAGTCGGTAATTCGGTAATTTATCAAATATTTTCGGTAATTTTTTAAATATTTACCGACTAAATAATTAGTCGGTAATTCATCAAATATTTTCGGTAATTTTTTAAATATTTACCGACTAAATAATTAGTCGGTAATTCGGTAATTTATCAAATATTTTCGGTAATTTTTAAATATTTGCCGACTAAATAATTAGTCGGTAATTCGGTAATTTATCAAATATTTTCGGTAATTTTTTAAATATTTGCCGACTAAATAACTAGTCGATAATAATTTAAATTAGCCGACTAAATAATTAGTCGGGAAATACTATCATATGCCGACTAAATAAGATTTAGTCGGTGATTACCTTTCCCGACCGCAATTCCCCGACTAAATTTCCGACCAAACTTTTTAGTAGGGAATTACTATTGCCGACCAAATTCCTACCTTTTGCCGACTAAACTGTTAGTCGGGAATGGTGTAATTTCTTGTAGTGTAAAGTCATGTAATGTGCGTGCATGAGTGTTAGCATAATAATATTTTTTTGAAAACATTTCGAACTACAAAAATTTGCGAATGTGGAATGCCCCTTAGCTCCTTGTATAGTTTGGTTGGGTTTTATTAAACTTATTAGTATAACTTAACAAAAATTTCGATAAATTTTCAACTAATTTATGGCCGACTTCAGCTAATTTTCAACTAAAAAGATAATAAATTTTGAAGTCACAGATTCATTTTTGGTATGACTTTGTAATATATCGTGATTGAATGTACGTACATTGCACAGTTATTTGGGCTCGATCGAAACGGTCTTAAATCAGCTGGATTGATCCAAACTGTGGCTTGATAAACGCATTTAATGATTAATGTTTTCCGATTATGTGCAGCACGGCCAACTGTTCATGGTTTCTGTTGGCTTCAATGCTGCTAGGTGATCAGTTCTTGTTCTAGTTCTAATGTTTTTTTTTATTTTTTATCGGCAAAAAAAAAATTCATTAATTTTTGAGAAGGGAGGATACAAAGATTAGACGAATCTCAGGTACACCAGCCAAAAGCCACACGAGAACCAAACCAAAAAGGACGGCAGGAAGCCAACCAAGACACCACAACCAAAGCGAAAGCCTCACACCCGCTAAAATTAACATTTAACCAAACAAACTTAAGCCCAAAGGAAACAAAAAATTCTTGTTCTAACAAACTATTACTCACAAGCGTTCATAAAATGGGGAAAAAAAAATGCTACACTAGCATTGTGTTTAGGACGGCGTTAATTCTTTCTAAGGAAATTACTATAAGGATATTAATGATTGGTATTTATTTTTTATTTTTGTCAAAATATTTAATTAATCATTCATCTTGACAAGAGGAATCGAAAAAATATTTAACAAACGAACTATAGGTTAACAGTTCAGATACAACAAACAAAAAGAAAGTGAACTCTTTTAAAAAAAAATCTTTTTCCTTTTTATCTGTTCTTTTTGGCTCTTAGTGATATTTTTTAATTTGGATATTCTACTCGTAAAACGAATCCCTAAGTTCGACCTTGGTACTAAGGTAATTAATTTTCCTATTAATTAAACTATATGGAAAAATACGATTTTCCAAAATTAGAATTATTTCGAGCGATATATTGTTATGAGGTCACAACAGTACAAATCTCTACGTAGCTAGTATCGATCAAATTTGTCTAAGTAGTAATATTGTGTGACAAACAGGTCTTAATTTGTCACCTAAATATGATGTATTAAATGTTGTTATTTGTGTACGTATGTGCTAGGGGATATGGTTTGAAATGATAGGGGGAACGGTAATGCAAACTGGCATCTTAATCTGGACAACGTATCGAACAGACTGGAACAAAGAGGTAACTTCTCTACTGAAATTTTTTATTCATCACATTTGTTTAGTATAATCATCATGTACCGCGTGAAATGCCCGCAACTTCTTTTTTTAGTAGTTCGGAATATTATAAAACTAAACGAATGAAGGGTTTTGCAACAGATGCGCAAGCATAAGTATTACATTTTTTTTGCTCGGCAGCATAAGTATTACATTACAAGCCCAACAAATGAGAACACTACGTAATCAACGAACTGCCTTATATTAAGGCAATCCCGAATAATGAAATGTCAGTAACTTATGCTTATGCATGATACAATGATTCATTTACTAAATTTCTTACTTAATTTCTCATCCCCTTTTCATTTCCTATCAACATTTTCATATTTACATAGCCACTCCTGAAGGACTCCATTGATGCCGGAGAAGCTGGCAATGGTGCTTCTCATTAGTTGGAGATCATCAGTTGGGCTGAAGGCTAGGATATAACTTTAGTAGCAATTAATTTTTGTTTGTCATATATTAATCATTATAGGTCGATTTTCTAAAGTAAAACAGTCGTGATTGTTAACAGTATTCGGAATTCGGGAGTATCAACCCACACGTGGTGAGAATCGGTTGTAGCAAACATGAATTTTTAAAAACAAATTTGGGTTTGTTGATCGTCATGAGATGGGGTGTTAACGTAGTTGAGATGTCATCCTCTTGTCGTGATGCTTTCCTCTTGTCCCATTTAATCATTGTATATCCTTTAACATTTGATTAATAAAATTTATTCGCTGTTCATAAAAAAAAAAAAGAATGAAAGTGCCTAAATTAGTCGAAAATTTGAGTATCGCACGGCCGCAATGGCTGAGAATCTAAAATAGACCGATACGCATGAAATTTTTCACCCCACTGATATATCGGGATGTATCGATATTCATATTGAAAAGCTTAAGATAAATATATAACGGTGCTGTCTCTCTCCACTATAGCAGCATCCACTGGTCTGCGCATACAGTCTCATAATACCGATTATTTGTTTGTGCAAGTCTACGAACACAATTAGTATATGAAACTCTCTTATTGAAATTAGGCAGTGTCGTGAAAAAATTCTGCAAAAAGTTGTAATTGTACAGTACTTACTCGATCTGTTCATTGTCAGTGACATATATCTTTCTCTTTATTATTATGCACGTTATCTATGCCGTGCTCAATTGTATCTATATATGCCGTGCTCAATTGTACTATTTGATTGTCGTTTTTAACACAGTTATTCACATGCATGCATTTAGCATATTCCCGCATTATTGCATGTGTGTATTAGGTTGTTTAGCCGCGCGTAATTAAAGATTATATAGCGTAGAAACAAATAGCATTCGCTTTACAGATCATGTTGTGTGTCGTATTCGGACTAGTAGCATTATCCTGTTAATTTCTTGTGCTAATTAAACTGATTTTTGAAATGCTATAGAAGTGCATAATTAACATAAGTACTCCTAACCATAAAATTTTTTTTTTAAAAAAAAAAGCAATCTCAGCTTAACGGCGAAGCTGGACTCCGGTGATTTGTACGGCGGTAGCTGCCGGTGTAGTTAGGGTTTTGTGGGATGGTTTGGGTGGGCCGAGTCTTGGGTGTTTGGGCTGTCTTTGTTTAAATTGGGTTTGGGTTGAGCTTAATGTTTTTCTGTTGTGGACCCTGATTGACCTTTGTGTGTTTTGGGTTTTGCTCTTATGGTGTATTATCCAACTCTTTGTTCAATCCCCTTCCCTTTTTTCCGTTTTTAATAAAATTCATCTTTTACCGATTAAAAAAAAAGGGAAATGATGTTGACACTCCATAAATTGATGCAGGCACTCCTAAATCAGTGTAATTCCAAGCCATTTTCCTTTGTTTTTTGGAGTGCCAATATCATTTCCCAAAAACATTCACCAAAACAAGTCGTAACAATACACCGAACATAGGCATAAATTTTTTCAATAGTTGGGAGCATGCATTGAAGCATTTCAATTCCCTGTCGTGACATTACCTATTATATTGTTAACCACCAACTCATTTAAAAGCTAAGATGTTAGAGGGAGAAGCAACTTTATTACTTATACCTTCAAAGTGCCCCCTCACGTGTAGTTAGGTTCTGCTCCATAAAACAGGTTAAACATGTGTAAATATTATAACATTAGGTAGACGGTGAGGTTTGAACACAGAATCTATCGTCTGCTCTGATACTATATTGAATTGTTAACCATCAACTCATCTAAAAGCTTAAGTTGTTGGAGAGAGGGATAACTTTGTTTCTTATACCTTCAACACTACCTATTCTAGTGAATATTCTGTCAAACAAACACGTAGGAGTAGTTTTTTTTTTTTTCTCGGCAAAACAAACGCATAGTTCCACCTCTCTAGCATTCCTCTTCCTTAATCAAAAGAGCTAGGTACAAAGAAAGTGTATCCAGAAATTACCCAGAATACACTTGGAGAGATATTTATGGTCATAAATACCCCTCCCAAGTGTATTCTGGATGATTTACGGATATATTTTGTTTGTACCTAGCATTCGTCTTCCTTAATTTGTTGTATGTTGTACGAAATCTTTAAAACAGTTCCAAAAAATTGTACTATCGATACATTTTCACTCTCAATAATTTTGGGATACATAAAACTCAATTCATGAAATAGTCCGGGAACCTTGAATCTGGACCATTCATTTTCTTTTCCGAACTGTAGAAAAAAAAAAAAAAACAAAAAACAAAATAGTAGATGAAATAGGTATCCTAAAAGGAATGATTAATGGGTGCTCCTAAAGCACCGCTGTAGGACACATTTCAGGACAGCTCCCCTACATGCACCGTCGCAAACTTTAATTTGTGGGGAAGCTGACTACACCACCATGTGTTAAAAAAAGAACTTTAGAGCCCCACGTCATGATGGTGCTCCACATGTGTTAAAAAAGGACACAGTGAAAGACACTTTTTCCTCAATCATTTAGGGAAATAATTTTGCCATTTTCTTTTTTTTTTTTTTTGTTAACGGCACTCCTCTGCAAGTGTATATATACTTGTAGAGGAGTGCCACTAACAAAAAATTGAGGGGCAAAATCAGCAGCTATCATTTATAGGTATTTGATTTTGTTCCAAAATAAATGAAAAAAGGACACAGAAAAGAAACTTTATTAATTTTCCTTAATCATTTATAGGTATATTTGATTTTGACGATAATGTTTCGTTAAAGCGCATACGTAAAGTATCTGTCACGTACATGAAACACATAGGCCCCTCCTGACCCAGTCACTGGCTAGAGATTAAGCACCCCTAAGCACTAGCTAATCGGTCTAAATTCAGTGTCTTCTTATTATTCTCTCTGTGTTTTAATTTTGGGAAATTACTTTCACATTCTCTGTTTTATATCTACACTTCCTTTTTGTTTTTTAACAAAAATATATATATATACACGTTCAACGTTAAAAAATAGAAAAGTGAGTGTGAATATCAAAAAAAAAAGAAGTGAATATCACTCTTCTTAATATTTTATCTTCTAAATACTCCTAATTTATTTTTGTTGTACTCCTAACCGAATTACGTGTAAACTTAACAAGTTTTAGAAGTAAGTACATATTCAAATCAAGGCTTTACGTAGTGGTCATTAGACTCCGTTCCGCTAACTCCAATAAGTTTTTTTTTTTTTTGAATTAAAGAAAATGTATTATGAGAGAAAGACATTTCTCGTAAAACGAAAAATAAATACTTACAAAATAAAAACATTAGCGGACTGGTCCATTCTAGGGTATATTTTGACCTTTCGAACCTTCACGGTGTGATATGCCGATATTAATGGAAACATGTACAAGTATCGGCCAAATTGTGATATAAATCGGTTTGATCGGATCCAATCTTTTGCCCGGCCGCTTCATGGCGGATGACTGATATGACGGACTTACGCGTTATGGCACCACAGATGATTTTAAAAAGGTCATGATCGATACATTCAATTTCCGCTATGATTTTCTGCCGTTCATATATGATTACGCGTTATGACACCACAGATGATTTTAAAAAGGTCATGATCGATACATTCAATTTCCGCTATGATTTAAGTATATGATTTTCTGCCGTTCATATATGATTACGCGTTATGACACCACAGATGATTTTTAAAAGGTTATGATCGATACATTCAATTTCCGCTATGATTTAAGTATATGATTCTCTGCCGTTGAAAGAAAAAAGAGTATAAGATTCTCTAGCCACTGTTAATAATGGCAGCTTTTTCACTTTATAAAATCTTGATAGAAAAATCTGTTAACGAGTCATGACCATATTAAAGTGGTAGTGTCAGTGTCATATGATAGTATTCCCTACTCCTACATCCCAAATTGTTTGTCTAACATTGGAAATTCAACTTTTATTTAGGGAGAATAATGAGTACATCTAAAAAATAGTTTATTTTTCAGTATTTACCCTTCAATTTTTTTGAAAAGTTGTTTTATTTCAAAAAAGTAAGAACAAAAAGAAATTTTTATTTATTCAAAAGTCAAACGGACAAACAAAATTAGAACAAGAGTACGAACTCAAAAAATGGATAAACAACTCGGGACGGAGGGAGCAGTATAATACAGTACTATTGTTTTGAGCACTCTTTCAATCCTATATAAAACCCATGAATTAGACAACCCCTCCTTGTAATCAAACCCATACTGAAAGATGGTGACAAGCATCGAGTCTCACTCTACTGATGAGCTCCACCAGCCCATCTTACAACCCAATCCTCCGCCACCATCAGAACCACCGTCCGCCGTGTACCAGCCAAGCTCCGAGCTAGAAAAAGTGCTATCAAGCACCCACTTACCACTCTTCAAGCGGCTGCGGCTGGCCATCTGGATCGAATTAAGGCTGCTGTTCCGCCTCGCCGGACCGGCGGTGATGGTGTACTTGATTAACAACTCCATGTCCGTGTCCACCCGGATTTTCTGCGGCCACCTCGGGAACCTCGAGCTCGCGGCAGCCTCTCTCGGCAACCAGGGCATCCAGTTGTTTGCTTACGGCCTCATGGTACGTATGGTATTGAATTTCGAATCGTGTGTATATATGGAAAGTGCTACAGTAGTTAGATCACAAGAGTTCTCTTTCCGGTCTATCCCGAAAAAGTTATCAAGTTTCAAACTTAGTATATCCGAGTTCACCTTATCCTAATTTTTTCCGTGTTCTGAATAACGTCAAAATATTACTAGTAGTTATTTCGGATAAAAATACCAAGACGTCTAATTAAATAGCATTTTTCATAATTTTTTACCCCTATTTAGACAATTTAGACAAGATATTGTCTTCGCAATGTAGACAACGAGTCAAAAATACCAAAAGTACCCTTTAGTTAATAAAGTGAACTCACCCTAGCTAGACAAGTCAGAAGGATAACATATCTGCCTTCTACATTGGGAATTAATGTTACTAGACGGTCCAATTCGGACCACAAGAATTGAATGGCACAACATTGTTTTGAATAGTAGTTGAAAATTTGTGGTGTCATTGATATTTATGGGTTCAGTTTAAAATGTCTAAAAATATTTCAAATGTATCAACTGTTTTGAAACATTGTCCTATATAGGAGTATTTATATCTTCACTTCTTTTTTTTTAGCTATGTGAATTTTAACATTATTTTTGGTATTGTATTTTTTCGTACATAAGTAAATAGTATAGTACTCTCGCATAGATAAAAGACACACACAAAAAAAAAAAGAAAGAAAGTGTAATGTAATTGATTCTCGTCAATTCTGTCATGAACTACACACTGTGCAGTCCGGCATTTTCCATTCCCATGCCCGGCCTATTTCACTAAATTCATACTGCAGATCTCGTCGAGATCCTTAATTTTGATTTAAAATTATGTTTAATTGAAAGCCCCAGCAATAGGCCACATGTTTTCTTTCTCCGGAGGACGCGCTCTAACACCAAACTAATAGCCTGTCATGTGCAGGCCCCCTATCGCAAATAAGTACAACTCAAAATTGGATTTTGTTGGGTTCTGATTATTTCAGGTCTTCGTTTTGCTAAGATTTTATTTTTTAAGAACTAAATTCATCGCTTTACGAAACAAATCATCCTTTCACACTACATCACCTTTAATTCAAAAAAAAAAAAAAACAAGTACTTTGAAAAACAAATACTTATTTCCCTTAGCAGAACGGGGTATTGTGCGGCACCCAATTTCCGATTTGTTTTCATATTTTGACCATATATAGCTAGTTGACATCCACCTAACATGATTTTGGACCAAAATTAAGCGTCTCGACGATATCCACCACATGAACGGGATAATTGAAATAAATAGATCTAGCAAGGGAACGAAAAATGTCAGATCAGTCCACGGTGTGCAGTTCCCGACAGAAGTGTTGAGAATCCACTTCCAAAAGTTAATTCCCTTTTTTGAGAACTATAGTAGTAATTTATTGCATAACTCCAAAAGCTGTCTTGTTAATTAATTTCTCCTTTGTAATCATATAAAGCTATTTTGTGTTTAATAATTGTTCTTCTAAATAAGCCAAGTGGCTTATTTTTTGTCCTTATTCAAAAAAAATTTCGCATTTGTTAGTTTATCATCAATTTTTTTGAGAATTATTACTTCGTCATGATGAGAGGAATCTAAAAAGTAAAAAATTACGATCGAAATCCAATTTTTTTTTGAATAAAGAAGAAAAAATTGGCTTATTGACTTATTTTTGTCTTTATTCAAAAAAATTAGGTTTTGATCGAAAATTTTTACTTTTTAGATTCCTCTCGTCATGGAGATGCAATAATCCCCCAAAAATTGACGCAAAACTAATAAATACGATAAAAATTTGAATAAGGACAAAAAAATAAACCACTTGACTTATTTAGCCGAACGGAGAAATTTGTGATAAAGCTACACCACCATGTGTTAAAAAAAGAACTTTGGAGCCCCACGTCATGATGGTGCTCCACATGTACTTAATAATTTTTCATAAAGCACTACTTTTTTTTTTTCCCAAAGTAAATGGAAAAAGGACACAGTGAAGACACAACTATTTTTCCTCAATCATTTATAGGTTTTTGAATTTGTTCCAAAGTAAATTAAAAAAAGGACACAGAAAAGAAACTTATTTTTCCTTAATCATTTATAGGTATTTGATTTTGACGATGATGTTTCGTTAAAGCGCGTACATGTAACCTTGTTCTCTTTGTTTTTCAAAAAGTATTTTTCAAAAAATTCTCCCTAGATTCCCCCTATTCCTAACATTTCGATCTCTCTCTATCTCTCTTCACTTATTACCCCTACTATTTTTCAAAAAAAATTTCAAAACACAAACCAAACACAGCACATGAAACTATCAGACTAGGCACTAGCTAATCAGTCTAATTCAGTGCCTTCTTATTATTCTCTGTGTTTTAATTTTGGAAAATTACTTTCACATTCTCTATTTTATATCTACACCCTCTTTTTGTTTTTTAGTAAAAAATATATATATACACGTTCAACATTAAAAAATAGAAAAGGAAGTGTGAATATAAAAAATTAAGGTGGTGAAAATCACTCTTCTTAATATTTTACAGTATCTTCTAAATACTCCTAATTTATTCTTGCTGTACTCCCAACTAAGGCTGTAAGTGAGCCGAGCTCGTTCGACAAAAGCT
The DNA here is from genome assembly GCA_018127125.1 of Rhododendron griersonianum. Lineage (NCBI taxonomy): Eukaryota > Viridiplantae > Streptophyta > Magnoliopsida > Ericales > Ericaceae > Rhododendron > Rhododendron griersonianum. The sequence continues at coordinate 20,253,916 of CM030789.1, forward strand.
CGGCTCGTTAAGGGAGGTTCGACTAGATTAAAGAGGCTCGTTTAGTAAATGATTAAGCTTGGCTCGTTAAGGGCTCGGCTTGTTAAGGCTCGAGCTGAGCTCGAGCTCTCCGAAACTCGGCTCGGCTCGTTTACACCCCTACCAAATTACGCGTAAACTTAACAAGTTTTAGAAGTAATTAAGTACATATTCAAATAAAGGCTTTACGTAGTGGTCATTAGGCCCCGTTCCGCTAACTCAAGTATATATATTTTTTTTAATTTAAGGTAATGTATTGTGAGAGAATGACATTTCTCGTAAAACAGAAAATAAATACTTAAAAAATAAAAATATTAGCGGAATAGGTCCATTGTAGGGTATTTTTTGACCTTTTAAACCTTCACGGTGTGATATGCCGATAATAATGAAAACATGCACAAGTATCGGCTAAATCGTGATATAAATCGGTTTGATCAGATCCAATCTTTTGCCTGGCCGCTTCAGGGCGGATACTTGATTGATACGATGAACTTACGCGTACGTTATGACACCACAAATGATTTCACAAATGATTTTAAAAAGGTCATGATCGATATATTCAATTTCCGCTATGATTTGATTCCCTGCCGTTCAGAAAAAAAAAAGTATATGATTCTCTAGCCACTGTTAAACAATGGCAGCTTTTTCACTTTAAAAAATCTTGATAGAACAATTTGTTGATGAGTACTCATAACGATATGAAAGTGGTAGTGGGGTCAGTATCATATGATAATGTTCCCCACGGCCAAAATGGTTTTGTCTACTATTGAAAATTCAACTTATTTAAGGTGCATAATTATTATACCTAAAAATAGTTTACTTTTCGGTATTTACCTTACAATTTTTATTTTGAAAAGTTACATTAATTCAAAACGGTAAGAGCAAATTTTTTTTTTTTATCTATTTAAAGGTCAAACGGACAAACAAAATTAGAACAAGATGAAGTCAAAAAATATATAACAAATCGGGACGGAGGGAGTGTATAATACTACTGTTTTGATCACTCTTTCAATCCTAAATAAAACCCATGAATTAGACAACCCTCCTTGTAATCAAACCCACACTGAAAGATGGTGACAAGCATCGAGTCTCACTCTACTGATGAGCTCCACCAGCCCATCTTACAACCCAATCCACCGCCACCATCAGAACCACCGTCCGCCGCCGCCGCCGCGTACCAGCCGAGCTCTGAGCTAGAAAAAGTGCTATCAAGCACCCACTTACCACTCTTCAAGCGGCTGCGGCTGGCCAGCTGGATCGAATTAAGGCTGCTGTTCCGCCTCGCCGGACCGGCAGTGATGGTGTACTTGATTAACAACTCCATGTCCGTGTCCACCCGGATTTTCTGCGGCCACCTCGGGAACCTCGAGCTCGCGGCCGCCTCTCTCGGCAACCAGGGCATCCAGTTGTTTGCTTACGGCCTCATGGTACGTATGGTATTGAATTTCGAATCGTGTGTATATATGGAAAGTGCTACAGTAGTTAGATCTCAAGAGTTCTCTTTCCGGTCTAAAGCAAAAAAGTTATCAAATTTCAAACTTAGTATATCCGAGTTCACCTCACTGGGTTCACCCAAATTTTTTCCGTGTTCGGAATAACGTCAAAATATTACTAGTAGTTATTTCCGATAAAAATACCAAGACATCTAAATAGTGTTTTCGATATTTTTTACCCCTTTATTTAGACAACTAGTGTTTGCCCGTGCCTACGGCACTATGCGCTATAGGCACGGATATTTTTGTAATATATTTTTATTTTTTTATGCCAATGCCGGAAGCCGAACAGTGGGTAAAAATAACCGATAACATTTTTTGTAATATATTTGTAAGAGTATAAGTATTTTCTTAAGAGAATTAGATAGCACACATCAGCCCTTAGATCAAATGAATCTCATCCATTCTTTCAACTTGTGTTTGTGTGGTCCCAACACCGTTGTGTTTTATTAGGTAGACAACGAGTAAAAAATATTGGCTTTATGGGGGCGAGCATCTATCCTGTACTCGAGACACCCCTTGCTGGCGCGAAACAAGTGTATTGAGAGGATTAACCGTCTTCACCAGTCGGTGTTGTATGCACAGCATTGCGAAGCCCCTCATGTCCTTCTGCCGCTAAGTGTATGGTTCTGCGGTACCATTTAAAGATTAAGTTGTGCATTCCTCTAACAACAATCGCTTTTAGATGAGTTGGTTAGCACCCGATCCAACAAAAAATACCGAAAGTACCCTTTAAACAATTTAGATAATACAGTGAACTCACCCTAGACAAGTTAGACAACAGGATACCATTTATTTCTTTGAAAAACATGCAGAAGGATAACGTTCCCTTCTACATTGGGAATGTTACTAGACGGTCCAATTCGGACCACAAGAATTGAATGGCACAACATTGTTTTGAATAGTAGTTGAAAATTTATGGGGTCATTGATATTTATGGTTCATTTTAAGATGTCGAAAAATATTTTCAAATGTATCAACTGTTTTGAAACCTTGTCCTATATTTATATCTTCATTTTTTTTTTAGCTTTGTGAATTTTAAAATTATTTTTGGTTTTGTATTTTTTTCGTACATAAATAAATAGTGTTATACTCTCGCATAGATAAAAGACACAAAAATAAAAATAAATAGTGTAATGGAATGGATTCTTGTCAATTCTGTCGTGAACTACACACCGTGCAGTCCGGCATTTTCCATTCCCATGCCCGGCCTAATTCACTTCGTTCATACTTCATACTTCACGTTTGAGAATCCACTTCCAAAAGTATAAATTCCCTTTTTTGAGAACTATATATAGTAGAATATATTGCATAACTCCAAAAGTTGTCCTGTTAATTAATTACTCCTTTGTAATCATATAAAGATATTTTGTGTTTAATAATTAGTGGGGCTGACAAAAATCTGTCAAGGCCCCGTTTCAATAAAGGAAATGAGTACTTAGGACCCATTAAGTTAAAGTTTGTTCTCTTTTCGTTCTATAATGTTTGTCCGGTCCGCAAAATGAGGACATAAAAATGATACAGTTTTTGCAAGAAAAATTTAAATTTTTTTCAACAATTCACCAAATATCGATGAGTTCTTTTAATTTATGAAAAAAAAATTGAATTTTTTCTCGAAAGAAATGTATTATTTTTTAGTCCTCGTTTTGTGGACTGGACAAATATTTTTGGGACGGAGGTAGTATTTTTTAAGTGCTTATTTTGAATTTTATGAGACAGATCATTCTCTCATAAGTACATCACGTTAATTTTAAAAAATAAGTTTTTTTTTTTTTGCTAGTGGAATAATACACTCTGATTTTTTGAATTAAAGATGGAGCTAGCTAGTTAATCATTCATTCTTAACTAACTCCCTCTTATAACACATCCATTCACCTTTTATCGACCCTTCTTCCTTATTCGCTCGCCAAACGAGCCGAAAAAACTTTCAAAAGACACATACACAGATATATATGATGTGAATGTTTCATGCATATATATAGATACAGAAAACATGCATGCTCAATTGATACACGTACGTAGTAAACATGGAGTGTATATATCATATCTTTCAATGTCAAAACTATTTAATGGGGGTTTTCTGTGGCCATACGGCAGCTTGGAATGGGAAGTGCGGTGGAGACTCTCTGCGGTCAAGCCTATGGAGCCCACAAGTACGAAATGCTTGGGGTCTACCTCCAGAGAGCAACGGTGGTCCTCTCCGCAACCGCTATCCCGTTAACGGTGATCTACCTCCTATCGGAAAAGATCCTCTTACTACTGGGGGAATCAACGGCTGTGGCGTCCGAAGCGGCGATTTTCGTCTACGGCCTCATCCCACAGATCTTTGCGTACGCCGTCAATTTCCCAATACAGAAGTTCCTGCAGTCGCAGAGCATCGTGGCCCCCAGCATGTACATCTCAGCGTCCACTCTTGCGCTGCACCTGGTAACGTACAAATTAAGCTTTATACTACTACTAGATTTTACTTCTTTTTTCCCCGACAATGAGAGATGTCCAAGCCAATTTACACGTATCATGATTAGTTTTCTTCCCGGATGAACTGGTTAAAGGTAGGCCATTTTATTTAAAAGTTAAGCATAATAGTAGTATTTTTCAGGAGAGTACTTGTGGGTTGTGGGTTGCGTTTCTGGTTTATATTCCATCGGACCATATTACGAGTCCTGCTATTCGCAAGAAAGATTTGCAGGGAGTCACGCAAGGAAACACGCGTTTGTTCTCATTTCAGGTCCCACAAAAATTTTGAAAAATATCCATAAATTTTTTAATATTATTTTATGAGACTCTGTAAAAAATAGCTCAAACAGATATCGGTAAGTATTACTTTTGAATTTGTTGGGGCGAACTGAGCAGTTTCGCCCCTACGAATCTATTGGATTGAGACATTTTGTGAAATTGTTGACATTGATAACCAAAAACAAGTCCGCTGCTGCAACAGGTACTAAGCTGGGTGGTGGTGTACAAGATCGGGGCGGGGTTGATAGGGGCGTCACTGGTGCTGAGCCTGTCGTGGTGGATCATAGTGGGGGCCCAGTTCATTTACATATTGGTGAGCGACAAATGTAAGGCCACGTGGACCGGGTTCAGAATGGAGGCTTTCTCTGGGCTCTGGGAGTTCGTGAAATTATCCTCTGCGTCGGCGGTGATGCTGTGCCTGGAGACGTGGTACATGCAGATTCTGGTGCTGGTTGCCGGACTGCTCCCGGACCCTGAGCTTGCCTTGGATGCTCTCTCCGTCTGGTATGCAAAAAATATATTGTCCCCCGTTTTTAAATTTCTCCCCATCGTACAAATACACACGTCCTGTCATTGACTCGGAAATAATTAACCAAATTTGGATGACTTTTTTTTGAACAACGAAGAAATTTTATTACCACAGAAATAAAGAGATCATGAAACGAAAGGGAAAAAAGAGAGAGAGAGAGAACAGCCTAGTAAAAGTGGCAAGGATAGACAACCCAATGGTCCAATCCGAATTGTTCAACGCCGAAATGGACGGTCAAATCAGCAGCCTTACAGCCTTACAGAGATTCTCAGTCCCCAAAACACAGCCAAAAACCAAGCGAATTAAGAACTGAACTCTACGTGGGGCACATTGGTCCATATCATATTCAGCCATCTCTTCCGAACCAGCCTTTCCTCCCTTAAGTTGTAAAATGACCACTCTGAGAATATTACTCCTACTACTATCAAATTTGGGTGACTTAAGTGACTGATATAGGATGAGGTTTAAAAAGAACAAATATTTGGTGTCGTTTTAATTTATGCAATTCCCTATTTCTGTTTGGTAAATTACAGGATAATGGATTGATGAACGCATTTATTAATGAGTAATTAATGTTTCTCGATTTTATATATGCAGCTTGGCGATAAACGGGCTACTTTTTATGGTTTCTGTTGGCTTCAATGCAGCTGCTAGGTCAGTTCTTGTTCTAATTCTAACGTTGCCGAACAAATTATTAATACAGTAACACCAAACTGATCATTGTATTGGATATGTAATGATCAGTAACTAATATATAATACTAATTTTGCTACATATAATTGATATGTAAGCTTAACTTGTACCAATTAATTTATGATGTGGTTGATTGTTTTCTTTCAAATTAGATTAAAATAAAATATCCTCACATAACTTGTAGCAATAGCCTATACAAATATCTGTGCGCGCTAAAAAGCGTGACAGCTTGGTGTCTTATCATTTCAAATTAAAAGACCGATCAAATGACTCTTAATTTTTAAGGTACCTCTATCACATTATTTTAAAAATACTTCTGTCACATTATGATGAATGTAATTATTTCTTTTGGAAATTCGGCTTAGGTGCAACTTTCCTAAGTAATATCGCAATAAGTTTAGCATAAGTATTTTTATTTATTTTTAATCATCTGATCACGAACAGTGTGAGGGTTGGAAATGAGCTTGGAGCAGGGAATCCAAAGTCGGCAGCTTTCTCTGTATTAGTGGTGAATTTAGTCTCTTTTGTCATCGCTGTCATCGAAGCTATGGTGGTTCTATCTCTCCGGCATGTCATCAGCTATGCCTTCACTACCGGCGAGAAGGTGTCTGATGCTGTCTCTGAACTCTGTCCATTCCTTGCTGTCACTCTCATTCTCAATGGGGTCCAACCAGTCTTGTCCGGTAATGCCTTCTTACTTGATTTTAAAAATGAACTCCGAAAACAATTATTGCTAACAAAGATAAGGACATTGATAACTTGCAATTTAAGCTAAAATTAATCAGCAAAGGGTGTGTTTTAGCTTCTTATTGCACATCGTTGTCATTGTCCTTCTTTATTGTTATTGTTATGGTTAAGTTTTATCTAATTCGCATTAAAAAAAAATTGGATTAGTAAGTGTCTCGACGATAGAAATAAAAAAATACAAGATTATAACCAAAAGCCCTGAACATTGATCACTTAAAACTTTGGTCCATGTTTTTACTTTTTTGGATATCTCTCATTGAGACAAATGATTAATCTCAATTTATTTTTTTTGTTGAAAAGCTAAATAAAATACCATAAAATATCAATTATATCCACCATCTTTAAGAAAAAATAATTTAGGCCAAACGCATTCTAAATATTTTTGGTCACTCCTTATGTCATTGACCAGTAAGTGATGGACATGGCAGTCATTAATCCCCAATTACTTAACACGTCAACGGGTTGCAATTCAACTACCATTCTATACATGGAATGATTGTTGGTCAAGGGTGTCTGATTTATATATCCACGTTAATTAAATTTCCTAAAATATTTGTCAAGTTTGGTATAAAATGAAGAAAACCATGTGATTGTGATACTCTCTACGAATAAAAGATCGCCACCACACATTGTAGATCGTTTATTGTCTCCCAACCACCTAACAAAAGTGATCTTTAATGCAAAATTTGTTGCAATGTAAACTAGATATAAGCGCCACATTGGTAATGCCACGTAGTACTCCGAGAGCGTTTGAATATCACCTCTAGCTGCAGAGATTGAGATTGATTTAGGACTTAATTACTTTTTTGGTCCCCAAAGTATTTCCGTCGTGCCACTTTGGTTCCCAATATTCCAATTGTAAACATTGCATCCTCAACGTATCAATTTTGTGTTTAATTGGTCCCTGGGGCTCACGCTGTTCCTTCCCTCTGTCAAATTGGAGGGCAAGTTTGGTATTTCATCATCTCCATAGCTTATTTTCTTTTTTGGTCCCCAAAGTATTTTCGCCGTGCCATTTTGGTCCACAATATTATACCAATTGCAAGTTAAGGATGGTGGAAGGACTGATGTGTAGGTAAGGGGTGGTGGGGGCTACGATACATGGATCTGCGAGTTTTGACGAAGTACTCGCGTCGACACAACACAACACATGTGCGGGATACGTACGGGACCCGGCAAAAAAATAATCGTCGCCGCAATCGTTGCAGAACGACGTTCTTCTACTGCGCTATTTTTTTTCTTCTTTTCAATTAGGGTTTATTTTATTTGTGGGCTTAAGGGTTTGTTTTATTTCTTTGGGGTTGTAAAGTTAGGCTTTGGCCCCCGATCCACGAACCTTCTTAAAAAATAAGCAGTTTATTTCACATTTTCAAATTTAAAAATAATTTAAATAAAAAATAATTTTTTAATTTTTTTTTGCGTCGTTCAAAAGATCTCAATGAGATCTATCAAATAAGATCCATATTGCTAAAAGAAATATTTGCGTAAACATATTATTTTTGAGTTTGAAATTACCTTCTTAAAAAGTAAGTACTTATTTTGTATGTTTCAAGGGTACTTATGCTTTACTACTAAAGGGCTTGTATCTTCCACAATAGAATAAAATAAACAGTAAAGCTAGGCTCATCTCACTTTTGTCCACCGCATGGCCACCGCACGTCGTGCGGGGCTCACTCCGAGTCCTAAAAAAATACAGAAAAATACCCATAAATTTTAAAATAATTATTTATGGGGCTTTAAGAAAAAAACCAGCTCCAACGGATATCAGTAGGGTATGTTTTATGAAACTGAGTAGTTTCACATGACAGACACAAGATATTGCAATTCGTTGCACTAATATTCATAGAGCACCAACCGGCCATATCTTATTAATTTAATTCTCTGTGGAAGAAAAAATGCAGTTTAAGAATATTCTTGCTATTTTCCTTTGTCCCGTAGTGCTCCGATCGATACACATCCTCATTTAGATGTGTAGAGTATCCACCGTTTGAATTTCATAATATTTGCTTATAGAAATGAAAATATTTATACTCCGTATCACCAAATCAAACCGAGTCTTATGTCCCAATCACCTGGGGTTGGTTACATGAATTTTTTTCTTCCATTGAGCTCTGTCAAGGGCCACTTGTTCATACAAACCTACTATACCCATATCTTTGCACACCACAACATCTAATGTCAATTTAGGTTTACCCCTCCCCGTAGCATTACTACCCAAAGCTATCATATCCGCTCTCTTAACTACTGCATCTCCTGATCTACGGTAAATATGCCCAAACCACCTTAGCCTATTTTTCCTCAACTTCTCTTCTATAGGTGCTACACCTACCATCTCATGAACCATTTCATTTCTAATTTTTTCTCGTCTAGTCTTACCACACATCCACCTCAACATTCTCATTTCCGCTATAGTCATCTTGATCACCTGTTATTTCTTAATAGGCCAACATTCTGTCTCGTAAATCATCACTGGTCTAGTGGCAGTTCTATAGAATTTTTCCTTCAATTTTGTGGGTACCCTCTTGTCACACAATACACCAGTAGCGCTCCGTATAAAAGTTTAAAAAATTCAGAAAATTCAAATAGGTGTGTTTATACATTAAGATAAAAGCTCGTAACATAAAATAGTATAAATTCAAGGTTGATGCTATGAAATTGCATACAAATTTTGTGAAGCGAATATATATGAATTTATGTTCCAGTATTATGAGTGTCTATGTAAATCGGGGTACATACTGTATATGTAAAGACGACGTGTATTGTAGTATCATGGGAGAGCATTCAAATTAGAAAGTTAGATTGCAACATTTGGCAGATGTACATAATATAATGTATGTTTCCTTCTATTTTTGTGACAAGCATTGACAGGTAATAAGTAACCGACGAAATTAATATATTTTGAAGAAAATAAACATGGAAAGATTTCAAACCATTAACTAAAAAAACTAAAATGCTTTGTATTATGTTGAAGGTGTGGCTGTTGGGTGTGGATGGCAAGCATTCGTGGCATATGTGAATGTGGGATGTTATTACTTTGTTGGACTCCCAATCGGCTGTGTTCTCGGCTTTAAGTTTGGTCTCGGTGCTAAGGTAAATTTGCCCGTTAATTAAAATGGAGAAATCATTAAGAGTCAGTTTGCCTTTTTTTTGGGCATTTTTTTTCTTGTTTTTTCCCATTTTGCATCGGTTTTTTATTTTTTGATTCCTTTTGACAACGTGAATCTAATCTAAAAGGTTAAAAAAAATGACCATAAATTTTTTTAAAAAATGAATTATTTTCGCTTTTCCTTTTAAATTTTTTAAAAGTTTTCTCCCTAACTTGTTGCTTTTCTTATTCCTCTTGAGACACAAGAAGTTACTTTGACCAAAAGTTTATTTCTGAATTTACTAATATTGAAAATAAGTCGTTGTCTTAGAATTTATTCAAAAATCTTAATTAACCCTACCTAACTTGGGGTTAATTTTAAATCAAAGAATTCGAGTACTGAACAACTTTCCAAGGCCTAGTATCGATCACATTTGTCTAAGCTGGGCTCATTTGGTATGCCATCTTTATTGGTTTATTTGCTTAAAAAAATAACGTTGCGTGGCAAATCGATTGTGTCACTTAATATTTGCGATTTATTAAGTGGGTGTCATTTATATATGTCTTAGGGGATATGGTCCGGAATGATTGGGGGAACAGTAATGCAGACCGGCATCTTAATTTGGACAACTTATCAGACAGACTGGAACAAAGAGGTAACTTTTGTACTACTAGAACTTTGAATTAATTGATGTCATTTGTGAAACATGATCACATACATGAGAATTGAGATATAACGTAATTTTAAATATTAGTATAAGCTGATAAATCCATTTATTTCCAGTATTGTGTAAGAGGGTTTCACTATTAATTGGATTTTCAGGTGGAGAAAGCTAAGAACCGTTTGAAAAAATGGGATAACATAAATGAGCCACTCCTGAAGGACTCCACTGATGCTGACTAAGCTCTCAATGGTGCTTCTCAATAACTAGAGAATTGGGCTGAAGGATTACACCTTTACATCTATCATTTTTGTCATAACCAGTGGTGAAATTTTCTATTAGTTTACCATTCTTAATTATCCGTCACTCTCAAAGAAACGGCATGGTTTTGTTGAGGTTGTGTTTCTGGCATGAATTTGGGAACTGAAGTAAAGCGGGTCACGGCTACGTTCTTTGAGCGATTGGACCAAGCACAGCCCCAGCCACACCAGAGTCGGGGTGATGGTGACAGATTGACCTGTGGGCCTTAGGGTTGATGCAAAATGGCCCACTAATCAATACTCATCGTCCTACGGAAGATGATCAATGATGCTTTTCGACCGTTCGATGTTGTACTTTAGCCTTCCAAAAGGTCTATTTTACTGTTTATATTATTATTTAGATTGCTAATAACTTTTGTATGATGAATTTGTGGATGGATTTGTTTTTGGGAAAAATGAGGAATAAAGAAGAGATAAGAATATACTGGACTTAAGATCCAGAGTTTGTTTTTCCAATTTTTTACATACAAACAATCTACAATATTAAAACTGAGACAGTACTAAATTCTAGTGTTAGAACTATATACATTGCTCCAAGAGCAAGTAATAATTTTCCCTAATCGAGTTTTCCCTTTAAGCCCTCAACAAGTAACGTTGGGCCGGTTCGGGGCAGAAGCCAGATTTGATTGGAGATCCCACAATGGGCTTTTAATCGATTGTATTTTTGTAGAAACGGATTGTGAAACAGTCCACCATTTCATGGGCTATTACTTTCATAAATTTCGATTTTTTTTGGATCAGGTAACACATGCATCATAGTGGGCTTTGTGTGGGCTTGCATAGGGCCTAATGCAAGTCCAGCCCAGATTAATAAATAGTCATCAAACATACTATATCTTTACAAATAGAAGACGAACAATATCAAGAAGGGTGTGGTATTATAAAGTACTAGTGCTTGCCCGTGCCTACAGCACTACGCACCTCGGTAGTGCCGTAGACACGGGCATTTTTGTAATATATTTTTATTTTTTTATGCCAACGCCAAAAGCCGAGCAGTGGGTAAAAAGAATCGATGTCTTTTTTGTAATATATTTGTAAGAGTGTGGGTGTTTTCTTAAGAGAGATGGAGAGCACACATCAGCTCTTGGATCAAATGAATCCCAGCCCTTCTTTCAACTTGTGTTTGTGTAGTCCCCACACCCTTGTGTTTTATTAGGTAAATAAAATACTATTAATCCGATAAGATTTCAAATCTTGCAAAATAGCATCTCACTTCAACATTAGTCCCACTAAAAAAAAATGAGCAACATTTGCTTTAGAAAAGGACCGAAAAATTTTAGGGTACGCATAAAAACCAACCATCACATCTTGTACTGTGAAAAGTCCAAGAAGATACTTCCTTAGTCCGTGTTTGCCAGTCCATTTTTGACATTCGTGCCATATTTTAAATTGATATGGGATGACCTTCTTGCTATGTGTTTTTAACTCATTTAGTTTGGGGAATTTTGGTGGAGGCTTAATCATGGGGAGAGGTAACCATGCTCATGTTCTTTTCATTCTAGTTTATGTCTTACGCTCGATTTCCAAATTAGTTTCTTGAAATTAAAGGTCATGTTCATCGCCTCTATATCTGATGAGTAATGCTACGAACACAATAATTTGCAAAACATCATGTACAATGTGGACATCAAGAGATTGACCATGTGGTCAAGGCGTAAGACTAAGGGTTTAATTTGCTTCCTCCTAAATTCTCAAGTTCGAAATATCTTAGGTAATGATTTATCAACTCTTGTGGGGCCAGTTCCTATGTGACATTGCTTCGGCTTTAAATAGGACCCTCGCTAGTGGAAATTGTAATTGCCCTCCCTAAAAATTAGTTGAGATACGTGTAAGTTGGTCCATACACACAATTCCCAATAAAACAATAAAATAAGGTCGTCTCGACATGTGTATAATTGTATTTTTAGACTTTCTCTTCTGTGAAAGCATGCGAACTCGGCGCTCTCTCTCTCTGTGAAAATTATTTCGATTCTTGAGGGTAATTAATTGTGATGTTGTTAAGATTTTGATGAAGTTTAATTACAGTAATTAACTATTTAGAAGGGCCAAAAGTATTTTTTACCAATACCAAAATATATACAGGAATGGATCCTCTCAGTAACTGTTCCAGGCAATTGTTTGAGTTGTCTCACAAGTGTGAATTCTACAAACATATCTTTACGTGAAGATATCTTTGCATTGTGAGAAAATATTAAACTATGTGTGAATTCTACAAACATATCTTTACGTGAAGATATCTTTGCATTGTGAGAAAATATTAAACTATCCGAAACAGTTACCGGATAGGATCGCATCCCTATATCTCTACATATGAGAATAAATTCTTTACACTGCCGGTGTAAACATTTATTTTCTCCAAATTAATTACATCGCGCCACGTTGCAAAACAGTGGTTCCAATCAATAGAACATGACGACGTGACACAATATAATTGATTTGGAGGAAACAAATGTTTACACTGACGGTGTAAAGAATTTAATCTCCATATACGTATGATTGAGAATCGATCTAAATTTGGGGCGGTGGCCCACGCCGACACGTCACTGAGCTCATGCCAACAATTGTGCAACACAAATCCGCATGGGTGCGAGTTATATATGGTAAAGTCATTGGTTCCCGATCACTCATATATATAAGGGGACAAGATAAATAATGTTTCTTCTCTTGGATAGTTACTATTTCATAATTTTTTTTGGAAATATTCTTTCATTCTCTCCTCTTTTCTTTTTTCAATCGTGTTTTGTATCGAGAAAAAATGTTCACAAAATAAAGCCTTTCGATACCTTCGATCGGACATTAAACCAAACTTTGTTACAAGTTAAATGTATGTACTAGTAACTATCACAACTGTATTGTCGAAATTCAAGAGATAGATGAATCTCGAGATATAATGATGCAGTTGTCTGATTGAAACAAGTATGTTCGATCGAGAACTTCAATACCCTAAAAAAAAAAAAAATTGAATCACAAGCGTCAAATTTGAGCTCAAAAACTGATCACAACTCGATCCATACTTCCAATATTACTTTCTTCCATGAACGAAAGAAATAAGACATTGTTCCGCGAACTTGTAGCAGGAAAAATACGGAGAAAACAAAGGAAAGCAAATAAGTTATCACAAATTAAGGGGCCAGTCTCATGACTAAATTAGAAGACCCTTATCTAAATTAACATACTCTTGTTTTCCTTGGCAAAACAAAAATGCAAAAGGAGAGAGAGAGAGAGAGAGAGAGAGAGAGAGAGAGAGAGAGAGAGAGAGAGAGAGAGAGAGAGGGGGTTCAACTCAACGATCGATGGAGGAAGCTAACGAATAACCATGGTCTGTCCACCTCGGACCAAACGCTTGAATCGATTAGAAACTTGTTTGTAAAGGCCACGTTTGGCTGCAGACATGGTTAAGAGCATGGTCTTCCTTAATCTTTTCAATCTCCTCCCCATCTTAATCTTCAATTTACTAACTCTCACTCTGAAGCAAGACTGTCTTGCCCGAGGATCCGCTTTCTCTAGTGCTTTGTAGATCAAGAACTGAGCCAAACGATGCTTTGCCTCTTCTGGGTCTTCCCTTTCCATCTTTGAGTAAGCATATGATCTTCTACTCAAAAGAGCCATTTCCTAACAGAGAGAGAGAGAGAGAGAGAGAGAGAGGTGGTTTGAGTTTGTGAGGATCGAGATGGCTTTGGAGCAATACTTATAGGAAACGAAAGAGGTACTCTAATATGACACGGACAATAAGGGGCTGTAGAAATTTTTTAATTTGATAGTTCGATTCCCACACAAGTGCTATCATTTCCTTTATTGGACCAGTCCAAACGGGAAATTGTTTTGATTTTAATTCGGTCTCTGCTAGTGGACGATATGATTGATCCCTCGGATCAATCAATAATATTTGAGCCAGATATAAAGATTGGAAAAAAAGAGAGGGGTATACGTCCAGGTCCAATATTTGGAAGACCTACACATTCACATAACTATGCCAATGAATATAACTACCCCACAAAAACTTTGTCCCGATAATACCCCTATCATTCACACTTTCACAGTAAAATTGTCACGTAGGTTAGGGATAGATCAGTCAACTCAGGCCCAAAATGATTTATACGTGTCCATAAAATAAAACACTGGATCAGTAATAATATAATAGTTCGCAAATCAGGACCGGTGGTAGAATATATATTATTGTCTAAAAAAATGAAAGAAGTGTAATTAATTAATGGTCCAATTGTGGAGTCATGATATGAGGAAGTCATTTGGTGATGAAGCATTGCATGTGCATTATAACGTTCGGTAGACAATGACAATAATGGGATTGAAAACCAAGCTGGGAGCTGGTGTAGCTACTAGCAAAGCATCATTTAGTCCAACGGTACATAATATCTAATTTTGGCAAAGAAAAACACTACTAAAATTAAAATATATGGAGAGAGAGAGAGAGAGAGAGAGAGAGAGATCAGTTAGCCCCATGCAGCTGATACTTGGGCCAATTTTTTTTCGGGGGAATATTCATATCATTATCGGATGATGAATATATATTTTATTGAGTAGCGGGATACTTGGGCTTTGGAATCTCGTTTTTTAGATATATATCTTAACGGGGGTTAGGATCCTCCTCGGGGCCTTTGTAGACCTTTTTTAAATGGCTCCGATCTCCTCTATCTTGAAAATCTCTGTGCCGAGGCATTTTACGGCTGTTGGATTGTGTGATATATTTTTTTTTTTGGTTTTAAATTCAATGGCTCGAAAATCCCTTGGCACAGCCTGTCTCTTCTTGAACCACTTCAATAATTACTAAAATCATTTTCTTAGAAATAACTATCATGTCAACAACTATGTTGATTCAATATCGATTTACATGATTTCAGAAGACAATTATTATTAACAAAACAAGAATTGCAACATTGGATTGAACTCGTTTTTTTTTTACATAGAACAAAATATTCGATGAAAGTGTTTTATGGTGTGACTGATGTTATTGACGAACTTTAAGAGGTGAGCAATTTTCATCGTCAATGTTTGTTGTTCAATGATTATAAATAAAAATAAAAAATGTTTGTTGTTCAAAGAGTGAATCTATGAGAATGGGTTATTAATTGTGTAGTGTGAGTGATTATTCAACGCCCGCAGTGCTCCAAAGGGCCTTCTACTGCACATTGGTGTGCGAATAACCTATGCACATACTGCCCAAATTTATCCAAATCTATCCGTTTGACACCCCTAGTTTTTAAGGGACTAATTATCCAACGGATATGTAATTCCTCACACATTCCAAGCCCTATAAATTAAGGGAGCTGAGGGAATTATGTATATTAATTAATGACTACAATCTAATCCCCCACTTGTTCTTATACGTTAATCAAAACAGGCTTATATATATACCAAACCAGGAAGAAGTTAACTAGACGGCATGATTCTTCAAGAGTTGACTTAAATAGTTATCCCTCCTCGGACCTCCGATAAATTTGGAATGATACAGAGAAGACTGCGTGTTTGCGAGAATTATTATTTTTATTTTATTTTGCAGATTTTGAGATTCTAAATTTTTAAAATCAGTTTGGAGTGTGTCAAAAATTCTAGATAATGGATTCTCGAATTCTACAAATTCTAAAAAGCTTAAATTAAAAAATGAATGAAATTCTCATAATTTCGCAGTTGTAACAAACAAATTTATTAACTTCTACTAAAACCATAATACAAAATCTGCCGCAGATCAATCAGGAGAAAAAATCAAAAATCTGTGTCTACATCTATCACAAACACGTAACGTCCATATTTTCGTAGCACAAATGTATTATTAAATGATAGGAGTATAAAGTTTCTTCCCCAAGTACGTACGTAAGATTCTATAGTCGTCCTAAACCAACCACCTCAATAATTGTCATTTTTTAAATGGGAAAAAATTATCCCGTGACGCCCGTGTATTGCCAATCAAGCGTGGTCGCATTGCACGCCTCTGTTTTATTTCAATTTTTTTCAGTTTCCTTTTTTCAATTATGGTGTGTGGTTAAGTTCAAAGAGATATGACCAAAAAAAAAAAAATTTGAAATTTAGAAAGATTACCAGAAACGACAAATTTCAGCTAATCCACAAAGAAAAGGATAAACTATTTAATTCTCAAGCCCTACTATTCGCAAGAAAGATTTGGGAACCACGCAAGGAAAAATACGTTTGGGCTCATTCTGAGTCCCACAAAAATCTAAAAAAATATTCATAAATTTTTTAATATTATTTTATGGGGCCCTATAAAATATCAGCTCCAACGGACATCAGTAAGTATTACTTTTGGATTCATAGGGGCGAACTGAGCAGTTTTGCCCTACGAATCCAAAAGTAATACTTACCGATGTCTGTCGGGGCTGATTTTTTACAGGGCCCCATAAAATAATCTTCAAAAATTTATGAATATTTTTCTAGATTTTTGTGGGACCCGGAATGAGTCCAAACGCGTTTTCCTTGCGTGGTTCCCTGCAAATCTTCCTTGCGATTAGAATTTCTGTTAATTCTCCAAAACAAAAAAATAAATTAATTTGAGGGCCTAAGAGAAAAACTAACTCTAAAAAAACACGAGTCGTTTGAAGTTGATATGCCGTCGTGAGAAATTTGTTAAATTAACATTATAACCTTACGTACGTAAACAACCGAATTGCTCAATCAATTAACTTTTATAAATAAGTTAAATAAACCAGCCTACTCGAGTCTGACACTTATTAAAAACTTGTTCGAGAGTTCTACTATCCTATCGTCAAATTGCCTGTTGAGCTGAAACCAAATATTCGTGTTCAACTGATCATGCTCGGTCACGTATGGTCCGAACAGATGCATCCCGAATCGAGCGGGGTTGTGGTCTAGACCCGATTTGCAATTTGTGCACCTTTACTTAAAACCACGGGGGGACAAGGGGGTGGCCGGTTGACTATCATGAAGGCCATTGTCCCAACCACACCTGAAAAACAGAAGTTTCTAGCCAGCCTGGGCTTGCCCTTGTTCTGTCCCCCCTAACTTTCGATTGACACCTTATATTTTGGGATGTTGCACCCCGCTTGGCAGCGGTGTCGAGCGACCGATTCAACCGTTCATCTCGGTAATCGACAACTGGGATTTTAATTCGAGCAACAGACGGTCCAGATTTTCAATTGACATTTCCATCTTTCCATTTTTATCTTTTCTTGCCGGTGGAGCTGCATGCTAGTCCTATATAATACAACCCATACATTTATATATATAGTTTTGTTGTTGTATGGTGTAGCCATAAAAGTGTTCATACAACACACACACAGAATGCCAGATGTTTTTGTTTCGGCGGTGTGCTTGTTTAACCAGACAGACATATAGGGTACTTCTCTTTTTTTTTACAAAAGTGAGAGGTACTGTATTGATAAAGCCCAACAGCACTTACACAACGAAATTCATTACAAATAACTTGGACAAAGCCAAACTAATCATCTAAAGAACGAGGCGATTGATGTCTTTCATCCCCAGCCCAGGCATGGCCTGACGCACCTTCTGCTGAGCGAAAAATTCATATATCCTATAGCAATGTCAAAAAGAGATACATTGCTAGCCAAAGAAAAAAAGACAACAAGAACCCAGACGATCAGATGAATTTCGACCAGAAATGAGCACATTAATGAATTTCTAGCAAACCATCAATAGATGCATATTAATCTTCTCAAGTCCGAACAGTAAACAAATCGCACAAAGGCAAACTTTATTACTCTCACAAGGAGAGACAAAACTCCCACAAGGAGAGACAAAACTCCTCCAGATCTTGCTCTAAATCCAGCCGCCCAAAAACCGCCGAACAGATCGCAACCCTCATTGCCTCCACCACTGTAGGGTACTCACTTCCATTAATTTTAGGGAAATAATAATGCCGAAACTGTAGTACTGTATAATAAGAGCCTTGTACCTTGCATATGGAACAAGTCTTTTATGCACTACAAACTTTGGCATTAACAAAATTAGTTACGGCATTAACAAATCAATTGGTAGGATCTTTTTTATGGTAATTAAGAACTATGCACCCTCCTAACAACGAGAAATTATTATTTGCTCCTGGCCGGAGCACCACCATGTGGTATTTTAAAGGACTTCTCTATCACACATTTGTGTGGGCTCAATGTCCACTCAATTAGCTAGATAATTATTAACCATGTCCAATCTAACTCATTTAATTTATAAATTAAAAGTGAAACTCAAATAACCAATTACTTGTCCCATATTTCAATTTTTTACGTGATGTATACAAATTTATGTGCAAAAAAAAGTGGTGCGGCGGTAGTAAATCTAGGTGACGTTAGTAAATTTTAGGTGACAGTAGTAAGTAGGGGTGGCTCCAAGATTTGAATTTTGCGGTAACAAAAACGTATAGAAAATTTTTGTGATATAAAACTCCATATAAGCTTAAGTTTTTATACAGTAAGTTTTTATTGGGCCTGGATTATTGTATTTTGTTAAGAGATACAATCAATTTATTAAAAACAAATGAGTGGATTTTATTCATTTTGATTTCGTGCTACTGATATAGCAATACTCAAAAAAATTAAATTGCATACCGCCGAATATAAAAAAATTTAGCACATTTCCAGAACCCAGGGAATTCGCTTGAACCCTCTCAACTCTCAAGTAGTAATGGTGCCGCTCATGGTACTTTATGTTGTGGTAATAGTGATTATTTGTGGCATTAAAGTTTTGGTGTGAAATTATCAATGTCCATTGGATAATTAATTCCCTAAAAATGTACAATATTGACGCTAGGTTTAGACTAACTCTATTATCGGATTATTTTTCATAAAATTTTGTTTTATATGAATTTTTTTAGTTTTGTGTTAGATTCTTGTGAATTATTGGTTTGTCTCGATGAGAGTAATCTAGGATATATAAAGAATTAAAGGAAAAAACACTAATGTCAAAGATAATCTAAAACAGCAGATATTTTGTTTATTTTTGTCTTTTCTAGATATTTTTTTATGTTTGATTCCTTCTTTTCTTTTCTTTTTTACCTTTTTAACCTCTATCATATCGACGAATAAATAATTCAAAAAAATGACAAAAATTTAACAAAACTTTATACAAGAGAAAAAAATTTATTAAAAATAATCTTATTAACATGGTTACGCCAAAGTTTTCCTGAATATGGAAAAGTATAAGGCATTAGGTTTTTTATTTATTTATTCTATACTGTTGAGAGCACCTATATAGGACTTCTCTCTTTGAGTAGTTTTTCTGTTGAAACTTATTTACGGCTCCTCGCAATCTCATCAGTCGTTTCGGCAATGATCAACGGTTGAGATACGTTTTTAAACTATTATTGATAATAAATATTTCTTACCGTTAATATTTTGTCTCTTTAATAAATATTTCTTACCATTAATAAATATTTCGGCAATCACGATTGTAAGCATTAAACAATTTGTTATTATGGTCCAAAGTATATACCTAGTACTCACTCAGTTCACAAAATACCAGCCAGAGGACAATTTAAATTCCCCTCAAGGAAGGTGTGCACAAGAAAGGAAGAAAAACCTCTTTTAGGGTGTTTGGGCTTCAGCCTGGGTGTTGGGTTGGTTCCTTACCAACTATTGGGTTATTAGGCTTTTTCCTCCTAGTTTGGGCTCAGCCTGTTAGACCTAAATCAGTTATCTCCGTGTGGTTTGGAGAAGAGGGTCTTGGGTGATCAGGCCGGTGTACCCAAACTCCTATTATCTATGTATCTCGTGTTATGAGTTAATGAAATTTATTTTTGCTGATAAAAAAAAAATTGATCATTCAGCTGGTCATGTGTAGTATTAAAAACCAGGTAAGGTAGGCGCCCAACTCATCTCCGGCGAAGGGGGATGCAAGGAAACCGAACACACACGGAAATTAATAGTACGCTGGTGGGAGTCGAATTCCAGTATAAAAGTTTCCCGGGACCTCTAATTGCATCCCTACTTGATGATTTCCGTAGGACGTAAGATCGAGGTATTTAGAGGGGACAAGCCCGCAATCAACCACCGTACTATTAATTCCAAGGGGAGCAAATCACCTTCCCATCTCTTCTATTCATAAAATGTCTACTGAAATATTAAGCAAAAGATATTCAATTATTGGTATGATTGATGTTATTTATGATAACCATATCATTTTTTTAAAATCAATTATTTACGAGAAACGTATTACTCCCCTCTTTTAAAAATCAATTATTTGTGACAAACATATTACTTTTTTGATTTGGTTGAAAGCAACTTTTAGCTTTTAATCCTTTATTACGTCTAATTTCAGTACCACTTACATTCTCTCATATTTCGTGTATTACGAATTTTCTGTTAGTATGATAATACAGATAGATGCATAGAGTCGTGCATCGCACGAGCTTGCTGCTAGCTAGTAAGTAGTTCCATCAACATTCCCATGCAATTTTAATTCTAGTAACTAAAACAAATATTATGGTACGAATGAAACTTTTTTTTTTTTTTGGTACTTCGGAATTAATTTGATCATTCAAAACAACAAATAAAAGGGAGAGTTTAGTACAACCATAGCTCAAATATTAAACAGACAACATAATAAATAGGATTAGCCTAATCCCAAAACCGGCCAATTCCCAGGCCATCTTCAAGAACGAAATGCCTAACAGATCGATTGTGGTTGTTCCTCAGTGACCACCAATTCCTCTATTTGCTCCGCTCCCATCCTTGCTAAATGGTTAGCACTTTGATTAGCTTGTCGGTAGATATGGCTTAGAACAGCTCCAAAGCGAGCTATGAGAATTTGTGCATCCGCTACAAGTGCTTGTTGGGAGTGTCTGTTGGAATTCCCTTCGTTGTTCAGTTGAACCGCTAATAGAAAGTCTGTCTCATTCCTGACACTGCTCAATCCTTTCTCCAGGATGATTGTTAAAAACATGATAGATAGCCCACAATTCCGTCTCCAAGCTCCAATTAAAGCTAAATCCTTTCCCCAATAATTGTCATTTTTTAAATGGGAAAAATTTATCCCATGACGCGCTTGTATTGCCAATCACGCGAGGTCGCATTGCATTGCATGCCTCTGTTTTATTTCAAAAAAATTCAGTTTCCATATTTCCTTTTTTCAATTATGGTGTGTGTTTAAGTTCAAAGAGATATGACAACAACAGAAGGCTGTTGATTTTGTCACTCTCTTTTTTGTTAACGTCACTCATCTGCAAGTGTATTCCTGATCAGTGATCTCCCATCACCTTACACACCCACATGGCCAAATTTCCCTAGAAAAGCAAACCCCATCTCCCCTCACCATTAAAAATTTCGGCAGAGAGAAAAGAGGAGGAGAGGAATAGAGAGATGAGGGTGATGGCGGCAACGTCAGCTAGCGGCCATGGTTGCGGTGGCCATGGCTGCCACTGCAGTTTCCTCTTTTCTTTTCTTTTCTTTTCTTTTTTTCGTTTTTCTGTTGACAGAAATTTTGGGTGGGCAAAATGACAAGAACACCCTTCATTTTAACGGATGGAGTTCACAACGTTAGGCTTGGGGACTTGATTGGTACAAAATTGATACGTTGGGGACCAAATGTCTTCAATTAATACATTGGGGACGAAAATGAGACTAACATAATACTTTGGGGACCAAAAAGGTTAATAAGCTATATAGATTCTGGTCAACTGTAACAATTCAGCTCTAGGATAGAGAGTTTATGGTTGATATATCTTCTTCTAATTATGAGTTGGTCAATGAAACTGGTTTTGAGAAAAAAGAAATTAGAGGCCTCAATCATCGAAGTTGATCAACATTCAACACATGATTGTTCGTTTTATTTGGTCTGCACATTTCTAGCTGACAAGCTTTAAAATGCAATAATTATACACACAGATTTTTTGCACACAAATAATGCACAGATCACGGTGTCCACTATGGGTCTCACACAAACGATCTGATCCGTTCATTAAATGTAAAATATTTTTTCAAGGGCCCCCTTTGAGAAAAATCAGTTCAATCTGATACCTATAAGTATTCGATCCAATTATCTAACTTTTCATTATCCGGAAATCTTAATGAAAAGTTGAATGATTGGATCGAACACTTATAGGTATTGGATTGAGTTGATGTTTAGGTGTTGGATCGTTTGTATGGGACCCTTAGTGAGCCCCACACCGTGATCTGTGCACTATTTGTGTGCAAAAATCTGTGTGTAGCAGCGTTGAAAACGGAATAGGCTGGGTACAGGAATTTTTTGGCTGAACCCCGCTATGTAAAAACCCAGAAACATCTTGTACCCAGGAGGAATTCCTCTATCACATGACACCTTGGTTATGTTAGAAATATGTAAACCCAATTTGGGTATTTCCATGTTTTACTTTTTGGGGGGCTTTCATGTAATGTTTTTATATTTTTGTCCTTAGTATGTAATATGTTAAAAGGTGGGTCTAGAACCTTGTACAAAACTATCTAGTGGCTGTGTGTGTCGTGGTCTTTGTAAGAGAAAAGAAGAAAAAAAAACGTGGACTGAGAGAGGAGAAACAGAGAGGAGAAAAAGAGTGGGTTTTGTGTGCTTGTGTGTATTGAAGGAAAAAGCTTTGAAAAGCTCTTGATTAGTGAAGAAGTTTCAGAAATTTGATGCCCAGATAAGTGTCTTTCTGCTGCCTCTCAACCCCTGTTTTTTCCTCTGTGATATTTGGTCATTTCTGTTGGTGTTTTGGTGCTCCGAAAATTCCAGTTTGTGTGCTGCGTTTCTGCTGCGTTTTAGCTCAGTTAGTGACTGTTTTTTGGTGATATTTGTGTGTGCATTTGGGCCCTTATTTCCCCCAACAGGTTATCGTCCACATATAATTAACCGGTTTTCCTCCAACCCCCAGTAGGAGGAATTCCTTCAACCATGAACACATGACACCTCTTGATTCGTCTAAGTCCAAAGATTTGGAAGTAATGTTGGATTTAGAGTTAATTGCTATTAAGTAGGGAAGGAAGGGAATTGGGTGAATCAAGAAGTATCATGTGTCCATGGTTAGAGGAATTCCTCCTACTGCGGTTGGAGGAAAACCGGACTCGTCCACATATCCCGCCAGGCGCCAAGTGATACCTTCCTCAACTGTCTTTTTAATGAAAAAAAGGGCATTTTTGTTCTTTTCGCGTGTAAACGGGTCGGTTCATTGAAGTTGGTTATTTACCCTCAAATCCATATCATCATAGGTAAGTTGAGGCAAGTTACTAATCTTTTGTTGATCATTGAAGTTACTAAGGCTCCTTTTGTTTGCCCATAAAATATTCTGTTTGATTGTTGAAAAGCCCTGAAAATGAATTTTTTGGAAAAATCTTTTACCTCTTTGGCCGTAAAATGATTTACCGTCCAAAGGCCCGTAAGTTGTTTTCCAACGCATTCCCATCCCGGTTGCCCACTCCACGATCAACTCGGTCAGATTAGTACGTTGGAAGAAATCAAAGGAGAGTGCTCTCTCTCTCTCTCTCTCTCTCATACCTAGTAAAAGCAAGACTGTCTCTAACAAATCAAGGCTGGGCAAAATTTCTTTCATCTCTCTCCAAGCATTGCTCCTGTTTCCAAGGTTTTAAGCTAAAATAGGCCAAGTAATTCAATGAGTTATTGATTTGGAAACACTAAAATTGGACTTCAACCAAGCACAGGATTATAAATTTGGAAAAAGCATTTTCATGTAAAACTTTTTCCATGAAATATATTTTTCATTTTAAAATATTTTACGTTCAAACAAACGGGACCTAAATTAATCCACTGTCATTCCTACTTTCTGATAACTCAGTGCCTAGTTCATGAATCTACTAATCTGAGAGATCAATCTCTTGCAATCTTGTTGTTTTGTATTTTTGAACTTTGGGTTGTAACTCTTTATTGATCTATAAAGTTCTTCTTTGACTAGTGAGACTGACGGCCAATTAAACATTAGCGACCATAAGCATTAAACAATTTGTTGTTATGGTCCAAAGTATATATACCTTATCAAGTTTTGGCCGATTTGTGATATCCAAAGCGTATAAATGTGATCCATTCCGTTAAATTAAAATAACTACGTTATTTAACCAAAAGATTAACTTAAAGCACAACAAGTATTCACGTATTACTATATATACTTAAAATCAAGGATATTACAATTAAGCGGTCATGTTTAAAAACCAGGTAAGGTAGACGTCCAAGAGAGAGAGATAGACGAGAGAGAGAGAGAGAGAGATGGCAGAATCACAGATTTTGGATGGAAAGTAAGTTATGTGGTGGCGATTGTGGGTTTGTATTTAGGGCTTCTAGTAACCTTGGAATTGGAACATATTTGGCAGAAGACCAAAAAATGAGTGTATTTTTTCTCTTGATATATTTAGTTGTCTAACGAAGTCATGTGCTGGTCACATGCCTTTTTCCATCCCAATCGGGCCAATCCCAATTCCTAACCGATCAATGACGTAAGGTGTAAAATTATTAAGTCAATTTATTTTTTCAAAGTTTAAGAGAAATTCTGTAAGTTAGCAAAATCCTTAATCTGTGGGATAGTAATTTTTTTCAAACATGGAAAAATGATCCTATTAATTAAGGCATGATTTGTGGGAATTATTAAGGATTCGGAATTATAATCAAAATTAATTTTTTTAATTACATAGAATAGCCCTAATATGTTATTCCTAAGCCATCTAGGGGCGTCTTGGTAATCTAATATTAATCCTAGGACTAATAGTCCCCCCGGATTGTTTCGTGGAAATGTTGTCATGAAATTCTACCAACGAGAGGGGAGCTTCTTCGTAGGAAAGTTATGGATGGTGCAAATTGTCCAGTTTGTGATCAGGAGGGGGAATCGGTTGCGCATCTTTTTTGGGAAAGCCCGTTGGCTCGATGGGTGTGGAGGGGCTCTCCTTGTCACGTCCCGCTATCCCTAGACCCCTTAATAGGGAATTACGGCACGTGACCGGCCAACAAGGCCTTCTTACATAACCAAATGGGCTCAAGAAAAAATAATGCTCTAAATAAAAGAATGAACATTTGCGGAAGCGATTAAGAAAATTTCACTTAAATTTATGGAGTCTATTAATAAAAGTAACCATAAATAAGTTTTAGCAAAACGAGCACAACCCATTTGGTCTAGAGCATCCATACATTGATAATTTACATGAAACCATAATTACTTTAGCATGAACATCCATAACATTTCCCTAACAAGCATAGCTTACGTACATCACTTTGCAAAAATGTATACATCTTGCCCATAGGAGAAATAAATACAAAACATGCTCAAAAATGCAAGTCTTCTTTGTACTTCCATTCTATATGCAAAACACTTCGTGAGTCCAACTTGCACTAAAATATTGCACCTATAAGCTATCACACTTCATCACCTGAAATTGGTAAATAAACCGTCAGTTGAAAGCTCAGTGAGTAAAGCTCATATTCTAATTTGGGTTTTGAATATTCAACACACATATAGCACACTAGTTGCGAACATTTAAAAGAAACCAAAAGATATTTTACATGAAAGCATGATGTACTCGAACACATTTACATAGCCAATACCACAATGCTCACCACATACATACATGACACATATCGGGATCCCGGCCGATTATTAGTACCCATCGGCAAGGGCACATACATGGATATTATAGAACCCTCTAGGAAGGCACATACTGGATATTATAGAACCCTCCGGAAGCGCACATAATGCTGGCTATTATGAAACCCACCAACGGGCACCTACGGTAAAGCAAGGGGCATGACGTACATACTTCGTAAAACAAAACTTGTAACATACATACTTCGAACATCTTAGGAAATACATTAAGGAACATTTTCATTATAACATAGCACTCAAAAACACTTAGACATATCACTTCATAACATAGAAAATCAAGTCACACTTCATAGAGAAGAGAGTTCATAAAATTTCCCACTTCAAAGTATGAGGTTACTCACATTCCTTTGCACTTCAAGTAAACATCAACTTGTGTCCCTTATATCCTTCTCTTGTTCACCAAATCCTACATATTGTATATGAACACACATCATTTACATAAAGAACTCATAAAATGATGCACATGCATGATCTCCCAAAAAAATGACAAGTTAACCATGACTCGCTCCAACAATTCTTGAGAATAAACCACAATGAACTAGGTCTAGAAAATTTTTACACATAAAGAGGACTCATACGTGGAACAAAACTAGAAGAATAAGGAACAAAACTGCAGATTTTGAGGATTATCACTTACTGAACACAGTTTAGTGTATGAATTGTTTAAAATTATTCTCTTTGAACTTTACTCCAATTTTTTGACACAATACACCAGACACATATGGGTACCTTACATAAAAATTTCAAAAAATAACGTGATGAGAAACTAGGTCAAACACACCAAAAATCGAAGGTCAAAACAGAGATTCAGCAGTAGCAGTAAAACAGAGTGCAGTCTAGTGCGAGATTTTTCTAGACTTCGTTTTAAGGAATATAAATCCCAAATTTTTACACAACATTGCAGACTCATAGAGGAACATCCCATAAAAATTTCGTAATTTTTTAAGATGATTTACTATGTCTAAAAATTCGTGGCTTAGAGTACAAAATCCAATAAATTTCTGGACAGATTTCTCTTCAAACTCACTACAAGAAAACTTACCTCTTTTAGGTTTAAATTATGGATTGAGAGAGCTTCAAACACTTGGGTGAGATGGATTTGAGATTGAATCTTGCTCCAAGAACTTGATTGAACCCTAGAAGCAAAACCCTAGGAGTAGAAGATTAATTTTAACAAACCCTAAATAAGCCATTGGCTTTCCCGCCAAAAATAAGCCTAATAAAATTGGCTTATTGGCTTTCCCGCCAAAAAGTCAAAATTGGATTTCGATCAAAATTTTTTACTTTTTAGATTCCTCTTATCATGAGGATGTAATAATCCCAAAAAAATGATGATAAACCAAGTGATACGAAAAAAAATTGAATAAAGACAAAAAATAAGCCACAAATAAGCCACTTGGCTTATTTAGAAGAACAAGACTTCTTGATTTTTTTCTTCTTGAGAGTGAGAGAGAGAAAGAACGTTGGAATAATGAAAGAGTGGGAGCCGATATATTTTTTTCCGGGGGGCGACTATTCGCAATCCTCAAATTTTCTCCCGTAGCCCGTTAAAAATTTTTAAAAATTATATTTCAGTAACTACATGTCGAAAATATGTTCAACATTCGGTAAACAACTGCCGAACATACATTTCGGTAAATAGCTGTTGAAAATAAGATTATATTTCGGTAACTACATGTCGGAAATGCACAAGAAACATATATTTCGGTAATTGGATGCTGAAAATGTATCTCAATTTCGGTAACTAACTGTCGAAAATGTATCTCAATTTCAGTAACTAACTGTCGAAACATCTGGAAATTTTTAAAGGGCTACGGGAGAAAATTGATGGGTACGAATAGCAGCGCCCTTTTTTCCTTCCTTCTAAGTCTGGAATTATCTAGAAAAGGGGTGGTATAATTATCAAATGAACCCTCACATAACACTTTCTTCAAATAAGAACCCAATAATATTTTCACATTGACCCATAACCTTATTTTATGAATCTCTATGTTTTGTCGTAAGAAATTTAACTCATAACACATAAATCATATACATGGCATATAATTCAAACATAATTCATGTGTGTCACATAGCACATAAAGGATACGTAAGCACTTAAAACCACATAATTTAACATCTATAATTAACTTATACTTAAACAAGCATGATTAGCATAATTAAACACCTCGAGTGTTACACTTCTCTTCATCTGGACTTGGGGAATATTAAAGTTAGTTCTTTCATTGAATTGTGGGATGTGTTACTTGCTCGGTGGAGGACCGTAGATAACCGCGAGTGTGTTTGTGCTAAATTAGCTCAACCTTTTGCAAAATGATTGTGCGCGGAAGTGGTGTCTATCTTTAGCTGCTATGTTAATGTGGTTTATTTGGAAGAGTAGGAACAAAGCTGTTTTTTATTTTTAAAAAAAACTCACATGTCCCGGGGGTGCTGTAGTGCACCTCCCACACTACACGTGTAGTGTGGCCAATTCAGCCATCCATCTCGGCAATGAACGGCTCGGATTTGGGTCTTTTCTGTTGCTCTTTTGTTCGTTCATTCATTTTTATTATTTCTATTTCTATTTGTCCAGAACTTGCTCTTTCATGGTTTCAATTATAGCTGTTGTTTTGAACAAAAAGAAAAGGGTTCGGCTTGCTCTTTCATGGTTTCAATTATAGCTGTTGTTGAACAAAAAGAAAAGGGTTCGGCTCATGTCCAGTATACTAAAATCCAGTTTGGTCTAGTGAACGATTGAGACATAATAAGGAGATTAAGGATGTGTTTCACCAACTAAAATTAGGCCCCATTCCGGTAAGAGAAATAAGTACTTATTTTTTGAATTAAAAGTGGTGTATTGTGAGAAAATGAGATGTCTCGTGGCCCTATTCCATTAAGGGTTCTTAAAGAATAAGTATTTTTATTTGCAAATTTCAAATTTAAAAATAATGTATTTAAAAAAATAAATTTTTGATTTTTTTGGCACCGTTCAAAAGATCTCATCGAAATCTATCAAACAAAATCCATATTGCACAAAAATTATTCCAATAAGTCCACTATTTTAAGCTAAAAATTGTAAATAAGTACTTATTTAATAAGAACCATTAGCGGAACACTGGCAAATAAGAATCTTAGTGGAATGATGCCTAAAAATAATTACTAATTTTTTGAATTAAATGTGATGTATTGTGAGGGAACTAGCGGATGCCCATGCCTTTGGCGAAATGTATCTCTAATTGCTCTACGGGATAGTTGTGATCTCTACAAAGAATCAGTTACCATTTTGAGATATTTTTGTATCTATATTTTAAAAGACAGCGATTTTTTGTCTAAGCATACAAACAAAGTAACATCCACAACCATTCGATCAAATTTTTATGTTAATTGTAGTTGTCTGATCAATTTCTTTTTCGAAAGATACAAAGCAGATTCTCCAAATAAATCTACCCCTCCCTCTTTCCTCATTTTTTAGGTAAATCCATATTTAAATGTTGCCTCTTATATATGATATGATCAAATAGGAAAACTTCTCAAGACGTAACTCACGCCATGTGTAGATTACGTTTGTCGTTAGATCATGTAATAATTTATTTAAATTAGGATTATATTGTGTTTTGACATTCCTTTAGGTAACGGGCATCCACTAGTTTGATGATATAAGACAACATTATTTTATGTAAAGATACATTGCTTAAAAAATGAGAATAAAGAGGGATATTTATTAAGAGGATATTTTCTTTATCATTTCAAAAATAAATAATTCGATGACTATAAATTTAACATTAAGTGATCGAACGGTTATAGATGACCTGTCTTGTAAAGCGAAAAATAAATACTTACAAAATAAAAATCTTAGCAGAACAGGGCTTAAATGTCTGCGTTCATACATGAGGGGTAACTAGGAAATAAGACATAGATGTTGAGGGGGGCTTAATGTTATTTACCCCATAAATAAAGGCGATTCTTCAGTAAACTCTTTGGAGAGTATTTATTGGGAAATGAGCCTATTTATTTGGGATGAGAGGGGGTTCTCGGTGAACCAGAGAGAGAAGGAGAAGAGAGAGAGAGAGAGAGAGTCAAAGCTACGGATGACCGGAAACAGAAGAACCAGATTAGCGAACTGTTTGTCAAGACGACAACAGAGATGTAACCCCAGGTTCCGTTTTTGTTTGGATATATCTTGCTTCAATCGGAGTATATGTAAACGGTTATTTGGTTTACAGAGGAAGATTGGCTCACAGAATCACACGGAAGGATGCTACGATGAGACACCCCAGGTTCTTCTACTCTTGCTCAGATCTACTTTTTTTTTTTTTTTTTTTGGTAAATGATGCGTTTTAAAGCCAACCAAACAAGAATCTCAGGGGAGAACCCCTTATACAAACAACTTTACAAAGAGAACCTACTACAAACTACTAGAATCAAACTAGCAAACTA
The DNA here is from genome assembly GCA_018127125.1 of Rhododendron griersonianum. Lineage (NCBI taxonomy): Eukaryota > Viridiplantae > Streptophyta > Magnoliopsida > Ericales > Ericaceae > Rhododendron > Rhododendron griersonianum. The sequence goes on from CM030789.1 coordinate 20,284,147, forward strand.
AGCAGAAATGCGCCAAAGATCACATAATCTTTGGTTCTCTACAGTTTTAGGGATGCTCCTCCATGTACAAATTCTAAGTCTCATATTTTCTGCTATACAAGCTAAAATACGATCTGGATTCTTTGAATTCCCTCCAAAAATACAAGAGTTCCTCTCAAGCCAGATGAAGTATACCCTAGCAGCAAGCGAAAGCTTGAACACAAGAGCACAGAATGAATTCCCTTTGCAGAGGCTAATGGCATAATTCAGCTCACTCTCCCATCCACAAGCTGGTCGAAGAATCTGAAATTTGTTGAGAGTAGGTTCCCATATTTGTCTAGAATAAACGCAGTCAAAAAATAGGTGAGAAAAAGTTTCCGCTTTCTGCGAGCAAGAATGCAGAGAGGGTCTATTTGCATGCCCCATTTCGTGAGTCTATCTTTTGTCGGAAGCTTCTTAAGACAGACAATCCAAAGTATAAATGCCCACTTACGAACGTTATCAGTGAACCAAACAAGAGAAGACCATTGAAACTTGGGATATTTGTTTCGAATTGCTTCCCAAGTATGTTTTGTTGAGTAAGAATCTGTAGGAGAGATTGTCCAAGTCAGGATGCCACTCCTGTAAAACCATTAGTCGATTACCAAAGTGCCAAGCACCAACCTCAGAAATTTGACGATAAGCCCCTTTTGCCCCAAATTGGAAGAAGAAAAATCCCTTTTCATTAGAGAGTACGTCCTTCAGACCATACTTGCCCCAAATACGGAATGCAATGGATCTGACAAACAAGTATGGGAGTTTTTTATCCACAAAATGACCAACAATACAATCCTTCCATTTCTCTGCTCCATGAGTCTCAACATGTTTAAGAGGAGAAATCCTAACCGTTGCCCCCTCAACAGCAAGGGGAAAGTACTGTAACTTCATCCTAGAATGCACTCCAGGGGAAGAAATCTTGTCTTTTCAGGAAAGTCCAAAATTCTGCCTAGCCATGGGAACTGAATCTTTAACCCGTAATGACTCAATCAATTGATCCTTAGCTTTCAACTCATTATGAAGGGATGAAACCTATTTAGTAAGACTTTTAATCTGTTTGACCATAGGAGTATCACCCTCTAGAATCTCAAGATGTTCATTATTAGGAATCGTAGCAGCTTCTAAGAAATCAAACAAATTCACTTCCCCCGATGAATTATAGAAAAGACTTATCCTTATGATTCCCAGACATAGATCGAGAGACAAGCATAGCATTCTCACGTTGTAATATAATAGGAACACCAGAATTAGGTAACCCTAGTTTCGAAGCAGAGCAATACAAATTCAATGATGGAAAACAGGAATCAAAATTGTTACCCGAGAGCGTAGACGTCATCAGATGAGAAAACAGCGACAAGAAGCAGCAAACCCTAGCGTAGGCATCAAATTCGCTCTCCTCCTCTCAATTCTCTCCACCCTTAAATTCGTCTCAAACCCGGTGAGAGTGGTGGTGGTGGGGACAGGGTGCTGCGGTGGGGGGGGGGGGGGGGGGTGCGGCAGTGGGGCGGGGTACGACAAGCAGTGGGTTTCAAGAGATATGTCCTTTAATCGGAGTTCGTCTAATGATTTTTTGGTTTGCAGAGGAAGAATGGGCCACGTTGTCGACTTCTTTGTCTGCCAAAGCTGTACGGCCGACCGGCGGCTGGTTGGATCGGGTAGTACTAGAGTTCTAGTTTGGGCCGGCTTGGTTGGACATGAACAACTCCAACAGCTATTCAAATCAAATCTTTTTAGGAAGTTCTGAAGCTTCAGCCGAAGAATAAGGGGATTCTACCAAAGTTATGCGGAAGGATGCTACAATGAGGCACCCCAGGTTCTATTCTTGCTCAGTTCTACTTGTTTTACCATAGAACTCACTTCAATCAGAGTTCGTGTAACGGTTTTTCTGTTTGCAGACGAAGAATGGTCCACGGAGTCTCAGGGATGGTTGCTACGATGAGAGAAGAGGCGGCGGCGGCGGCGACTTTTTCTGCCAAAGTTATACGGCCGGTGGCGGTGGGTTAGATCAGGTCAGGGACGTACACAAGGGGGGCACTTGATTTTGTAAAACTATATTAATTTTCTAAAATATTCAATAATGACCAATAATATTATGATAGTTTTCCAATTAAATTACTTTAGATTTCTATGTGGATAATTATTTTGATCTACTTCTTAGAATGCTAAATTTTCACACCATCTTTTTATTTATTTATTCTGTGCGTCCAAACACGGCCATTTTAAGCTAATTATAGTGTGAAATCTCATATGTACTCATCAATTTGTTCTTTTACTGGCAAAAAATATATTAATGAATGAATTTGTAACCATACGAGTTAAGTTTACTAACTTGTGTGCACTAATGAAAATTTTTGGTGATGTAAACTCCAACATTTTTCAGAGTCAATTCTTTTTAGGAAGGTCCAAACTTTAGTTGAAAATAAATTTGGTTCCCACCAATTTTAAGTTTGGGTTATTTGTGTGATTCCAACCTCAGTCCTTGAGGGCTCATCACGTATTTTTTTCTTTTTAAGGGCTCATTAAGTACTTTTAGTGTTAAGTTTTTTAGTTTAAGCCGCCCTTTCATTTTCAAAATACATTCTGAGTTGTTCTCTCTCTCTCTCTGAATTTTCTTGCTTTGAAAGTAAGTACCAAGAAATCTCTTTCATTTTCTCTATCCGCTTTCTTTGTTTGTTTTAACAATGCAATCTCTCTCTCTCTCTCTCTCTCTCTCTCTCTGAATTTTCTTGCTTTGAAAGTAAGTACCAAGAAATCTCTTTCATTTTCTCTATCCGCTTTCTTTGTTTGTTTTAACAATGCATACTTAGAAATTAGGTCTTTTGATTTTATTATGGTTTTTTAAATTCGATAAGAGTTTCATGTTCTTGATTCATTATGGTTTCCTTACTCGTAGGGGTTTTTTTGTATCCTTAGGTTTGGAAAAATGCAGAGGCAAAGTCAGAAAGGCATAATCATTAGGGAAGGGACAAATATGGGGCTTCGATCTGATAATGGAGATGGATCGAAAGGGCTAGTGCTCTCAGGAGTTCTTTGTTTTGACTGTAGTTTCTTGTTTTTTATCTTTTGGTTTCATGTTTCTTGATCATTAGGGTTTCGTTACTCTTATGGGTTTTTTGTATCCATAGGTTTGGAAACATGCAGAAGGAAAAGCAGATAGGGATAATCATTACGGAAGGGACAACTATGGGGCTTCAATTTGATAATGGAGATGGATCGAAAGGGTCAGTGCTCTTAGGAGTTCTTTGTTTTGACTATAGTTTCTTGTTTTTTATCCTTTGGTTTCATGTTTCTTGATCATTAGGGTTTCCTTACTCGTATGGGTTTTTTGTATCCTTAGGTTTGGAAACGTGCAGAAGCAAAAGCAGGAAGGGATAATCATTACGGAAGGGACAACTATGGGGCTTCAATCTGATAATGGAGATGGATTGAAAGGGTCAGTGCTCTTAGGAGTTTTTTGTTTTGACTGTAGTTTCTTGTTTTTTATCCTTCGGTTTTATGTTTCTTGATCATTAGGGTTTCTTTACTCGTATGGGTTTTTTGTATCCTTAGGTTTGGAAATATGCAAAAGCAAAAGCAGAAAGGGATAATCATTATGGAAGGGATAACTATGGGGCTTCAAGGGTTAAGTGCTCTTAGGAGTTTCTTGTTTGAGTTTTTTATGAAAATATCCCTCAAACTATCACCCATTTTTTTACTTCGAACTAAAAAAACTCAAACAAGAAACTCCTAAGAGCACTCACCCTTTCCATCCATCTCCATTATCAGATTGAAGCCCCATAGTTGTCCCTTCCGTAATGATTATCCCTTTTTGCTTTTGCTTCTGCATGTTTCCAAACCTAAGGATACAAAAAATCCATACGAGTTAGGAAACCCTAATGATCAAGAAACATGAAACCGAATGATAAAAAACAAGAAACTACAGTCAACAAAACAAGAAGTCTTTTTACGGCATCTGATGGAATTTTCGTTTCGGGGTCCACATCTTCTAGGTTAATTTAATCTCAACTTCCTTTGGCTCTTCGCCCTCGTGTGACCTAGGGTGGTTATTGGTTGCTTTTCCTGTGGCTACTTCCTCCACCATTCTCTCTCTCTCGGGATTGTTCTGCTTTTAGTTCTCCTTTCGGCTCTGTTTGGAATTAGGGAAAGAAGAATAAAAGAAGGGAAAATGATTATGAGGGAAAGTGAGAAAAGTTGCTTGGATTTGAAAATTTCCAGTGTTTTTTTCAGAACCAAACTAGGGAAGGAAATTTTCCCCTTTGTTGGGTGCATATTGTATGTCCTTAAAACAGGATGTGGATTGAAGCATTTCCCATTATTTCATTAGCTTGAACCAGAAACCTCTCTTACGAACTCTAAGGCCAATTAGTCTTGAAGCTCTTGGTCTACTGTAGCATGTTGGTGCATCTCAGCAAAAGGTTCAAACACTTTTTATTTTGTTTTTTTATCATTCTTCAAATGGTTTTATGGCCTCCAACTTTTTGTCGAGTTGAAGACAAATGAAAATAACAACCCGAAAGAACCTAATGGTTGGGGTGAGCATGGGCTGAATTGGTTCGATTTTTTGGTAAACTTGGAACAAATTGAAGATTTTGAGAATCAAACCTATTCGTAAAATACATACTCCTACAACCAAACCCATCCCAACCGTTAGACACTGGTTTTGTTTTGGTTTCGCGCCACGATTTACTTCAAGTTGTGATTAATTATTTCTTTAAGAAGCATTTGAAGCGAGGAAGTTTGCCAGAAAATTTTACTCCCTCCGTCCCTTTTTAAATGTCCTGCTTCGTAACTCCAACTTTTCGTAACTCCAACTTATTAAAAAGACATCATCATTATACCTTTCACATCAACTTTTTCCTCCACTTTCCCTACTTACCCATCATCATTACACTTTTACTCACTAACTTTTCAAAATGGAATCTACTTTTAGGGACAAAATAGAAAATTCATCAACTTTTACCCACTAATTTTACAAAATAGACACTTATTAAGGGACAGCCCAAAATGAAATACTGGACTGTAATAAAGGGACGGAGGGAGTAGAATATAATTTTTTTTGAACCAATTTTGTTAAAACCTCTAAATATCACTGAAATAAATTCAAGCTCACTGCAAGTCACGAACAAAAATATGTGCAAATTATATAAGATGAAAGTATATGTTGGTTGAGTTTGGGGAGTCGGAATCGGAAAGCACTCATTGTCGTTTCTCTTTCATTGGATCTTTCGAGTATTCTAAAAGACCGGTAGGCTTGAGCCTTGTTCTTACATGACCGTGCTCGTAAAACAAAATATATATTAAATAGTTTCTATTAAATGTAACATAAATTGCAGTTTTGACATAAATCAGGACCTAACCTCACTACTAAAAAATTGAACCAAATTAACCGATTTGGACTAGTTTGGATTGGATTCGTGGTTGGATGATTTCATTGCTCACCCCTACTAAGAGTTTGTTTGGAACTTGAGCAAAAGAAAGGAAAAATAAAGGAAAAGAGTTATAAAAAAAATTGCCTTCCCTTGTTTTTGTTTGAGAGAGAAGAGAAGATAAAATGGCAAATTAGAGTTCAAAGCACAGTAAAAATTTCCTTTAACCTGTCAAACTGGATTAACCAGTTTGGTTTTTAAAGCACCGTTTAGAACTATGGAAGTGAGCGCCAGATGAAACTTAAAACGTGTTTTAGTCTCAATGGCTTTGACAATCTCTGCATTGGTCTTCTTGCGAACCACTTTTCATAAACGAAACTTTCTTGGAATCAACTATCTCTTATTAATTTCAAATCCCTCTTTATTAATACACTAGGTAATCGGCATGTGCCAGCACGAGGTGTCTCATGCCTGGTATTGGTATTGGTATTGGTATTGGTATTGGTATTGGTAGGAGGTGTCCCATGCGTGTTTGGAGTATTGGCACTGTAGCTGTAGATGTTTGTGCCTATGATGTTATAGTAGTAGGTTTTATTTAGAGTGGAGTAATTTGTAGGAGAGGTAAGACAAGGAATGGAAATTATAGAGAGCAAAAGATTTACTTATTGAAAGTTTCAAAGGAGCTGTTTGATAAAACTGAAAATTGAAACTGAAAGCTGAAAAATTAAGTACTGAAAGCTAAATGTTGAATTTTTTTAATCTGAAAAGCTGTTTGATAAATATATTAAGCACTGATAAAAAAAATTATGAATTAATTTTGTTCAAATTCTCTCTTAATTTACTAATAGTCACAATATATTTATGGTAATGGTGGTGGTGGTGGTGGTGGTGGTGGTGGTGGTGATGATGTAGTGGTGGTGGGTGGAGTGGTGGTGGTGGTGGTGTAGTGATGGTATTGGTAGTGGGTGGAGTGGTGGTGGTGGAGTAGTGGTGATGGTGGAGTGGTGGAGTAGTGGTGGTGGAGTAGTGGTGGTGATGTGGTGGTTGTGGAGTGGTGGTGGTGGAGGTGGTGGTGGTGGTGGAGTGGTGGTGGTGGAGGAGTGGTGATGTGGTGGTGGAGGAGTGGTGTAGATGGTGGAAGTGGTGGTGGTGTAGTGATGGTAGTGGTGGAGGTGGAGGTGGTGGTAGTGGTGGTGGTGAAAGTGTTGGTGGGAGTCGTTGTGGTGGTGGAGGTGTTGGTAGGAGTGGTTGTGGTGGTGGTATAGTGATTGAATGCAAGTACACAAAATTCAGCCAGAATTAAGTAGCTCAAAGCTACTTAATTTTTTTTAACTTTTTAGCTTACATTTTAAGTGACACTTAATTTGTTAAGCAATGTCAAATGTGGTTATCAAACCTACTGAATCATTTATTACTTAATTGATTCAGTTTTAAGTGCTGAATTTAGGTTATCAAACAACTTCTAAGTCTAGGCAATTGTAGTCACAGACCAAGTACAACACAATTTATTGACACAAAATAAGAACATTGATCCTCGATATACAAATACATTATCCAGTCCAAGTGTTTCTAAACTTCAAGCCCCATCCAAAATAACATCGAGACCATTTGCAGAGAACATCTGCAAAGCACAAGATTCAACATCTCCAGCTTCATTGTGAAAATGTAATTTAAACCTATTTCAATGGGAATGAAATGTGAAGATTTAACAAAAATGCTCCACCAAAGATGATGTGTAAAACCAGCGAGTGAGTTGGTAGTAAAGGCCAAATGGGGAACAACATGAGGGCCCATTATGCCGAGAACAAAGAAGAAATTGCCAATCATTCAATCTTACTAATGTGACTGAGTGTTTCTTCATCTCTTGAACTAAGAGCGTTGGAAAGTATCAAAAAATTGCACATGAGGGTAAACTATGGTCCTCAACTTGTAAAAATGTTACCGTTCAACTGAACAATATAAGCAGTCATGAATAAATGCATACTTTTGTCTACATCAAGAGATGAACTCGATTCCTAATCAAGGAAAAAAAAAAAGAAGACATCGATTGTATGTATTGCAAATCGCACAAAAGAAAAAGCCTAATCAAGTCGCTTAGTTTTGTACTGAACATCCTTAGAGATCCATATGTTAGCAGCCTACCTCATCAAAAAATATAGACAGAAGGTTACCTAAAAGTTTTAAAACAACTCTCACCACGATTGACACTCGTACCAGGATTATGATCATAAGTGTAGGTGAAAGAAAGCATCCTTGGCTCACCAATTCTATTGATGATGTTTCTGTATATAGACGCAAAAGAGCATTCAGTTAAGATTAAAAGACCTGTGGAATTTACTGAAGACTGAAGTATGGTACAAACCACCAAAGATGCAGCGAGGATAAACCATTCCCCAATTTGGATTGTTGTTGGACAAATATTTTTGAACGAAAGTAGTAGTTGAATTAAGTTGGAGAGAAATAAGGTGGAGGGAAAGTTAGCTACTAATATTTAGGACTCTTTGGTTCTATTTTAGAACTCACCATTGGAGATGGATGAGTCCTATTTTACAACCAACTAAATTTTAACAGAGTTTTGATGTTAAAATGACTATCCATCCATAGTCATTTTCCATTCCCATTGGACAGGGACGGAACTCGAATTTCGTAAACATGGGGGCTGAACTATAAGCAACTAGATTTAGAAATTTCAAGGTTCGGGAATCTTTATAGTTTGTTTGGTTTTGGATTTTGAGAGAGGTTTTTGGGTAATGAGACATGGGTGGAGAGAGATAGGAAAAACTTATGAGAGACCTTGCACAGAGGGATGGTTGGGTTTTGGGATCCAAAACAAACACATTCTTAAATTATTTAAACTAGAGGCCGGGGCACACGCGATGCATGTGCAAGTTAGATTTTGTCATATTTTGTGAAAATTCGACCAAACAATAAGTGGGAAGCATTTGTGCAAATTTTGACAAAATCCGACTTGCACGCGATGCGTGTGCCCCGGCCTCTAGTTGTTATGAAACCCATCGCCAAACCACCATTCCAACGGAACCCAACTCGCTCAAAATAAATGCCGTTTTTTTTAAGGTAAATTCTATTTTTTTTTTTAAACATCTAGAAGAGAATCATTGTTATGAAACCCATCACCAAACTACCATTCCAAGTTTCCAACGGAACCCAACTCGCTCAAAATGAATGTCTTTTTTTTAAAAGGTAAATTCTCTTTAAAAAAACACATTTGGAAGAGAATCATTGTTATGAAACCCATCACCTAACCACCATTCCAACGGAACCCAACTCGCTCAAAATGAATGCCCAAAATTGAGTTTGGGAAAATGTAATTCTCTTGGGGGGAAAAAAAAAAGCCAATCCACAAAATTTACCCTGCCTTTCTCCGTATCAGTTTAATGGGAGGTAATAAAAAAAGAAGCATCTATAAGAGACAAAACAATTTATAGCAGTTTAGTTTTTTTATAAAAAAAAAAGTAGTATAGGGAGAAAACAATTTATTGCCATAGTTTTAAATAAAAAAGTAGTATAGGGAGAAAACAATTTATAGCAATTTATAGATAAATTAAAAGTAGAAAAAGAAAGTGATATAGTGTTGGAGAGGAATGGAAAGTGAAAAAGGAAAGGTCATTGTTGGAGTACCTGAGAGTCAAAGAAGAATTCAGAGAAGTTGTAGGTGCGGAAAGGAAATGAGAATGAGGTAAAAGGAAAACTTCGGGTAGCAAATGGGGAGAAGAATTGAGAAAGTTGTGGAGGTAGTGGGGAATAACTGTTTTAGGTGGTTTATTTGTGCTTAAATGTCAAATATAACCTCACAATTAACTATTTTGTTTTGTGTGTTTTTTCTTTTAAAAGGGTATTTTTGGGAAAGGAAAATACATGACAGGGGAGACACCAAACTGGTGCTCCCCTTTATATAGTAGAATAGATGTCTAAACAACACCCAATATAAAACACAATATTTAGGTGCTCTTAACAAACAAAAAAATCACTAATATTAATATTGAAATTTCAAGTACTCAATCTGGAAATTTTAACAGTGGAAAACAACTCTATACATTAGCATACCATATACATATCATCCCTTTCGTGTCAATCTCTAACACAGACAGTTAAACTCTTGCTCAGGTTTATACAATCACAAACAAAAAGAACAAAGACTTTTTATTCACTGCACCAAACAGCTCCCTAACCAACGGACCCTTCCAGCTTCAAGCTCATGAGTTGATTCACTTCGGCGCCAAACTCATCGGGAAGCTCATTGAAAACGTCCCTGCAAAAACCGGAAATCATGGATGCCATGGCTCTCTCGTAGTCAATTCCCCTCTGCTGGAAGTAGAATAGCTGATCTTCCCCAATTTTAGAGGTGCTGGCTTCATGCTCTATGCGGGCTGTGGGGTTCTTTGCCTATTTAAGAAAATATTCCAATTTCTAGTTTCAGCAACACCAAACTACACATAGGATATAAATAATAATCGAAGCCGTCTTTAGTGGTCTTATTAACTATACTCATAGTAATCTTGCCTACTAATCATTTCCCAGTTGTTTCCCCTGTAAACAAAACGAAATACGGGTACATCTTCAAGGGGAATATGAGAATTGTAGATACCCAAGAGAACATTTCCCCAAAGACTGAATCTGGAAAGAAATTTATTTGCTTCTTTTGCAACTTTTGTTGACATCAGATGCTAATCTCAATCTTGTCAAATGATTTGAGTCTGTCCAGTATCGTCCTTTACAAAGTGGAATGGTGCAACCATATACAAGGGAAGGAAAACAAAACTGAAGAATTAAAAGCAATCGGTGGTGTTGAAAATAAGAGCAGATGAACGGAGAATGTACAATATGCACACCAGGGAATGCAAATTCAAATTGCTTCTTGTGAATTTGCACCAAGAGGGGAACTGTGGCATCATTCTAAGGAGAACAACAAAAATACAGCACTGTGTATCACAGCACTTGCACATTTTTAAAGAGATCTCATTGGGCTTGGAAAAAAGGTGCAATGAATTTGGCTTCTTTGGCAATGTTACTAATACTTTAGTCTTTCCCGAAACTTTGATTAATCGAAGAAGCTTGGTTCATCACATTGCATTTAGGTTGTAGCAGGTCATAAAATTTTCCTAAATTTGGTTGTAGCAGAGAACTGGTTCACATCCCCTCTATTAGGAGAATTTTAGGAGCATTTTCAATCCTTGTAATGAACCCTCTCTACAGCGCATTCAGGTTCTAGCCCCAATACTCCTTTTCAGTCCAAGGCCCATCACTAAAGATGAACATGCTTGGTTCTCTCTTACAGATTTTGAATTAAGTGGCTTGACGAGCTTATCATGTTTAGGCCAGAAGCTAAATGAGGATTAGCCCATTGGACCTAATGGGTTAGCAATTTTACCTAGACCAGCCCTAGGTCTCCAAACATAACCCACTATCGTGGGCTACGCAGCTGGGGCCCCAACTCTGTCACTAGTCCTTAGCCCTTTCACCACCAGGTTCTGCCCTTTAGGGATGCGCACGGTCCGAATCATTCGGATTCTTAGGAATCCAAGGACCGAGTTGCAAGTCACAGTTCTAAGAAAATCCAGACCAAAAGTCCTACGGTCCAGTTCCAAACCCATCCGTCAGTTTCGGTTCCGGTTTTTATCCATGGATAACATATAAATTCCTCATTCCTAATAGTGCAAACTCATTCCCAATAGTGCAGCAAAATCACTCCAAACTCATTCCTCATTCCTACTAGTGCAGCAAACTGCAACCAAACTATAGGTATATGTAAACTTATACAAAACTAATTACCCCTTAGGTTTTAATTTATACAAAACTAATAAGTTATATTGTTACAAGCATAATTTAATAACTTATAAGTATAGGTACAATTATATACCAAAAATTACAGACATATATTTATATTTATCTATATAAATATAGACATCTCACGGTCCGGTTCAGTTAATACGTGGATCCAAAACAAAAATCCGTGGACCGAACCATATCTCATGGTTTTCTAATTTATGAATCCGTGCCCGGACCATTAATCCACGGATCGGGACCAAAACGTACAGTTCGGTTCAGTTCGGTCTGGTTTCAAGGTTCACCGGCCCTTTAGGAGCTCCCCCAGGTCGCCCATCATAGAGCCTCTCACCATGGGGCAGTACAATCAAAATTACAGCCAAACAGTCTAAATTTGAAATGAATGCCTCTTCTCCAAGCCATGTACCCCCTTACTGCTCTAAACCCCAACCACCAAGCGACACGCAGCCTCGAGAGACAAGAATGAGTCACCAAGTTCTCAACTCAGGAAGACTGCATCCCCTCCCTACCTTCCATATTCGGCCCCATAAACATACAAGGAGAACGCTGTACCTCCATCTGCCGGGCCAAATCCTAACTTTCGGTGGAAGCGCTCCCAACCAAACCCATTATCTTGAAAGAAAACACACTTACACCCACAAAGATCCTCTTTAGCTCCGAAAACCTGCACATCCGCTGATAAATGGGAAGTGCCATCACCCAAATTGAAAGCCCACCAGACCCCATTTCCTCCACCCATCATCATGCTGTGACTCCAGAATGCTGATAAATGGAAGTGCCATCACCCAAATTGAAAGCCACCAGACCCCATTTCCTCCACCCATCATCGTGCTGTGACTCCGAATACATATGCTAACAGTTCTTCCTTCAATCAACTTCCAAACTCTTCAAAACCTTCACAACAACAACACGAACATTGCTGCTGCTGTTACCCACCTCTCAGACTCCTCAAGAGAACACCTCCACCCCTTTTGTCCAAAGCCTTCTATATCATTACATCCCACAAACCCACTCCGCCTCAAAACCACATAATGCCACACCATAAGAGAAAGCCACGGGACTCTGCCTCTCTTGATCACCAGCACTCCACTGCAGCAACCTTCAACACCTTCGATTTCAAAAGACTTTGACCCTTTTTTTTTTTTTTGATAAATAAATAGTTATATTAGAAAAGACTTTGACCCTTGATGTAGAAGAATATCCCCCAGTACCAACAGGGACAAAAAAGAAACAAGAAGATCTAAACTCCCGTTTACTTTTGCAGCGACTGCAACTCTCGTACCATCAACCCCCAACCAAAAAAAATTAAAAACATAAAACTCAACTGCCCATAAACTAAGACGTATTTCCTGAGTAAGGCCCGCAATGTCGTAAGTTGACTAAACATGAAAGATTCACAAACTCGACTCCTAAAGATCAGCAAAAATCCTAGAGGCCTGGAGGCTGGAGCCAATAAACCATAAACTTTGAGAGATACCTAACTCCACTAAGCAGCAGCACACGTTGAAATTTGGAGGTCATCACCACATTAAACAATGGTCTGACAACTTTCACTCCCCTGCTTATAATCCACATAATCACAAAACCGATTATCAAGCATGTAGATATTCCTAGAATGGCAAGATCAATCACCCTGCAAGTAATTACCGCAACTATCCTTATCGGATCACCAGATGAGATGAATATGTTCATGGTTTGACGGAAATTTTCAACAAGGAGACTGGAGAAAATCCACTAAGCATGCTCTAATCATCCCTTACATTATCCTTTGCTTGTTGCGCTAGTAATGGACAACAAGATTTTCTAAAATGCTGCATGTTAATATTCAAATTTTCAATCACACAGGTTTCATTGCAATGGCCCAATACTCAAACAATAAGGTATGACATGAATGGGAAAAATAAGAAACCTCGGTAAATTGGCTCAAAGACATGGACATAGACTATAATATAACAAATACCAAAGTTTCCACCGACTCAGCAAGCTAGACATTAACAACAAATCAAGTGTGTGCGAAGGATGATGGTAGATTTCCATGGAACTAGTTATCAAGAAAATATGTATGTGGGTATGTGTGTGCACGGTATGTATCAATGCATGCTAAGAAAATGAAAACGAAGGCCTTTAAGAAGCTCAAGAAATTTACCTGGATGTATGGATAAGTATTGGCAGCTGCATTATCGCCAATAAGCATTGAATCACACTGTGAAGAGTTCCGAGCATTATCTGCCCTTGACTGAACCTGAACAAGTCCTCGATAACAGTTCCTTGAATTTCCAGCAGAAATGCCCTTTGAAATAATCCTACTCCTTGTATTCTTCCCCTTATGAATCATCTTTGTCCCAGTATCCGCCTGCTGATAATTATTGGTCAATGCCACGGAATAGAATTCCCCAACCGTATCATCACCCTCCAAAATAACACTCGGGTACTTCCAAGTGATGGCAGACCCAGTCTCCACTTGGGTCCACGATATCTTTGACCTAGCCCCAGCACAAAGACCCCGCTTTGTGACAAAGTTGTAAATCCCTCCTCTACCTTCCTCATCCCCAGCATACCAATTCTGCACCGTGGAGTACTTTATCTCTGCACCCTCAGCACAGTACAACTCGACCACTGCAGCATGAAGCTGGTTCTTATCATAAGAAGGTGCCGTGCACCCTTCCAAATACTCCACGAAACTCCTATCCTCCGCAACTATAAGTGTCCTCTCAAATTGCCCGGTTTCCAGCGCATTTATACGAAAATAAGTTGAAATTTGCATAGGGCACTTGGTATCCTTAGGTATGTAACAAAACGACCCATCACTAAACACAGCTGAATTCAAAGCAGCATAGTAATTATCATCAGGTGGAACAACTCTGCCTAAATACTTCTTGACTAAATCTGGGTATTCCCTAATAGCTTCCGAAATCGAACAAAATATCACCCCGGCTTTCTCTAACGTCTTCCTATGAGTCGTGGCGATAGATACGCTATCGAGAACAGCATCAACAGCCACATTAGCCAATCGATTCTTTTCGTTCAACGGAATACCCAGTTTATCAAAGTACCTAACAAGGTCGGGATCAGCCTCGTCGAGGCTGTTAAGAGTCGGCTTCGACTTCGGTTCCGAGTAATAACACACATCCTGAAAATCAATCTTGGGGTACCTATTGTCTGACCACTTTGGTTCACTCATTCTAAGAAACTTTTGATATGAATTCAATCTGAATTCAAGCATCCAATCGGGCTCGTTCTTTCGCGACGAAATCAATCGGATGGTTTCTTCCGAAAGCCCTTTCGGAATCGTAAAAGATTCGATTTTTTCGTTAAACCCCCATTTGTAATCGCGATTAAGGAATTTTTGAAGTGGGTCTTCCTTATTGGAAAGCTTACCTGGATTTGGAAGCTCAGGATCGAGGGTTTTGGGTTGGTACCCAACGTCTGCTCTGACCTTGAAGAGCTTGAAATTAGGGTTTGGAGAATTTAGGAATCCGAGTTTTGGGCAAAACCCTTTGGGGATTTTGGTTGGTTCTGTATTGGGTTGAGGAGAGAAGCTCGAAATACCGCTGGCGAGAAGGGAAGCCATGGATGTGGTTTGCAGAGGAGGAGGTACCAGCAAGTGAAAACAGCTTTCGTTTTTTCTGTTTCGAGTTTACTGGAAGTTTTTTGGAAATAATTTCGTTTTTTCAGTCTTGTGGCCATACGATTTCGTGAAATGACTCGTGCAGACCACGAGCCCCCTTATTCGTGGTCTGAGTTGGGCCCAGTATGTGGTTATCAAAATTACTACTACTACTTGATTTTTTTGCTACTAGTACTATTTAAGGGATTTTACTTTGTCGTATAGCTCTTCTGGCTCCTCTTGAACCCTACGGCCTATTTGTTGAAGGGGATTGTGATATCTCCCCTCTTAATTTGTGGGTTCGTGTATATGGCGTCGTTTGGAAAGTCCATAACATGGGGATATCTTAAGACACCCTCCTCCATAACCCCCTCTAATACCCCTGAGAGGGGCTTACATATGGCTAGGGTTTGAGCCGGCATTGTGGAATCCCCCTAATACCCCCAGATAATATCCCATCTCTCTTCCATTTCAACTATAAAACAACCTTATCTTCTCATTTTATCTCTCATCCAAACCAAGTATTATTTAATCCCCTCATCACATCAATGTGGGTTCATCCTTCTTACATAATACCTCCTACTATCCAATCCTCACTTCTTACATAAAACCTCCAAATCTAATCCCGCATCCAAACGAGCCCCTACTTTCGACAAAGAGGGTTGTAGCCCAATGATATTTCTTGATCTTTTTTTGGGAGGAGCTCCATCGGAAGCATTTGCGGTTCGGAACTGTAGACAGCCTTTTTAACTAGGGATGGCAATGGGGCGGGTCAGAATTGGATTTAGTGTCCCTCAAACCCGCCCCTTTCTATATCGGATCGGAGTCAAAGGGGGGGAAATTGGGAAGGTTCGGCGGATTGGGAAATAATCAGGTTCTCATTAAATAATTTGTAATTTTGTTCTTTTTAGAGTGTTTTGACAAAAAAACAAGATATTGATGATTGATAAGAGTTTTAAAAAAACCCAAAGGCATAAACTAGAGTTTTATTAATTGGTATATTGCTCTTATTATATCAAAATAATGAAATTTATTTAGACATATATGCACAAAAATATAAATACCTATAATCGGAGTCGGATCGGATTAACACAGGACAGGGGAAGCGCCCATTTGGTTATCGGATAGGGGAAAACCTGCTCGGATCGGGGCGGGGAGGTCGGAAGCGAGGACAAGTCGGAGGAAATTGCCATCCCTATTTTGGACCCCCCGTAAATTAACTTACTAACTACCCCTACTCCCCTAACCACCGTTGATGTACACCCAATTGACAAAAAGAACCCTACTTTCGATTGGACTAACTATTCTGTAACCACTCACGTGTGGTCGCCGATTCTCCGCCATCACACATTGATACGAGACTATGCTTAATCTTCAATTTTTACATTAAATAATACTCCCGTGGTAGTGTTCCAGGGGCACTTACATAAATGTGTAGACGCACTTTCCAAATGTTGAATTCCCGCACACTTGTATAAAACTGAGAGACAACATAGCAATGCTCCTGGAAGGAAATTTCTGAATTTCTGAACAATCTTACCCTACAATTTGCCTCATATATGTGGGTAATGTCAATCTGAATTTTTCTTTTTGTAGGATCAGTACTTCATTATTTCAAGCTTCAAAATGAGTTCGCATTTGAGCTTTCCACAACAACACCCAACCCCCCCTCTCTTCCTCTTTCAAGCATAGTTACGTAGTAGCAAATACAAAGAATGAAAGGTCACTTTTTCGCGGATCAACCACAAACAATTAGGTTCATAGACAGCGAATCTAAATGCACCACAACATTTACTTGAGTAACGAGGGATTGTTCAACCATTCGTTTCAGTCCAAATTCATAGGCGACAAACGGAAGGCGAGATAACCATATAACCGATGCTCAAATTGCTTCCGCCGCAACCTTGGTTTAGAATAGCGCATTACACTTTCCAGCCGATGAGAAAACAGGGGAAAATACCATAAATCGAAACACAATATTAATCCTCAGTAAAGAGACAACTGAAATAGATAAAAGCCAACGCACAAACCAGATCAAAATAACAAGAACGACCAGGAAAAGTGGGGAAAAAATTTACCGCTCAAGAATGACATAGCATGCAAGCCAGAAAAATACATTTACGATTAACAGAATCCTATAAAACCAAGAATGCTACATTGAGAAGAAAATAGACCACTAATGATCCCCTTCTTATACAGGAGGTCAATCACCACCAGTCATCTCTTACAGCCAAACAGACCACTTCACTGCAAAACATAACAAAACCCTTTTAGGTCTCATATATCACAAAATACAGATTCACAAAAGAATAGTATCAATACATAAAAGAAATAGAGCATGATTTCCATGAATCTTCTCTCCAAGCTAACATACTTCTTCAGCTTTATGTGAAGGGTCGATCAATCCAAAGATTCCAAGCTAACATGCTTGAGCCCAAGGGAATTTTCATACAAGTAACTGCTTAGTTATATAAATATTTTGGCAATTGACTACTCCATGATTTCACTCACACCAACAAAAACTGCCCCTAGCTCCATCTATTTTTGTACATCCACAATCCAGTGCCAAATTACAATGTTAACTACAAACACCTTCCACTTATATCGAAGTTTTACCGTCATCTAGCACACTTGAATTTACAAGTGAACACATACCACAAAAGGATCAAACATCGAGAATGTGTTTAAAAAACAGAGCATTCACATCAAAACCAGTTATTGACGAAGCTACATGCAATCATGGAAATTATTATAAACCACCAGCTTTCCCAATTCTAAGCATTTCTGTGCATTTTAATGTTATGTGGTTTGGGATCGTTCCCTTAACTGTACTATGAAGAAAGATATAGCATAGGGGATACTACAAGAAAGATACAGCGTAGGCAATACCATAAGAAAGATACAGCATGGGAGATACACGTATGCCCCAGGAATAGCCTTAAAAATAGGAAGATAGGGTATAAATTTGGAATTCTAGTGCGGATTTCGTAATAATGAGCTGGAAAATCCAAGAGTGCAATCAAAAGTAACTAATTTGTAGAGATTGAAAAAAATGCAAAAAGTCATCTACGACATGTCAAATATACTTCATGATTCAGTTAATGCGCAAATAGGATCACTGAGCTAATTCACTAGGCAAGAGGGTAGAGGATATGACCAGTTAATATGGAAACTCCAGGATAACATAACCATCACTTACAAAGCATGAAAGAGTATGTATCTCACCTGTTGCTGGGGTTGCTGGTAGTTTCCATATCCAGGGTAGCCTCCATAGTACAGATTGGGATCTTGAGCCGCTGCAGCATATCCATAAGCTCCTTGTCCCTGGGCGTATCCATAATACCCACCATTCACCTGGTTTGGGTCCTGCTGAGTCTGAGAAAGCCCACAGAATGGTATCACATACTTTTACACATTTCAGCTGAAAATGAAAGTTAATTACAGAAAGCACAAGTTTTACACTGCCAAAAAAATAGATGAACCTGTTTGTTTGGAGGACTACGGCCCCATGAAAGTCGAATATTGTGCCCACCCAACTGAGTTCCATTTAACATCCTCAATGCTTCCTCAGCACAATTTCTAGGTATGTATAAAACATATAAAAGTAGTTCAAACAAATATGCTTTATAATACCACAACAGTCAAAAACTGAGGCAGCTCTATCCTACCTCTCAGCAAATTGAACAAACCCACATCGTTTGCCATCTGGTATCTTGACATGCATTAACAACCCAAATTGGCTGAAAACTTGCCTTAGTTGGTCGTCCTTAACACTATCATTCAAACCACCGACAAATATCTAGCAAAACAAATTTTTTGCCACAAACGTATCAGCCCCCTCCCTCTAAAGAAACAAAACTGTGTTTGTGTGTGCATGCACGGGGGTAAGGGTCCATGAGTGCACGCGTGTGGGTGTGTGACAGAGAGTGTCTGTGTGGAGAGAGAGAGAGAGAGAGAGAGAGAGATTGATTATCGTAATCTTAATTGGGGAAAAAATAAGGGTTCGCACTGTTGTATTATTTGGATCATCCTCGCTCTGAGTTCCTCGAGTATTCGGATATGAAGCTGCAAATGGGGAAAGCATAGGTGAAATGTTGAACGTAATGCAGAAGAACAGCATATTGAATGAAAATCAAAATAAGAAACACAGATGGATGAAATTCCATATCACCATCGATTCATTAACCAATTTCTTGTTACAGCTGTTGAAATCAACTTTGGTCGACTAACATTGTCCTTATTACTCAGAAGAATATAGGGGGGGAAAAGTACTTCCTCCATCCCATTTCGTTTTGATGTAATCATTCTGCTCCCTTTAAAGTTGGAATCCCCTAACGGGACGGAGGGAGTATCTTACAAGCTCAAATCTTTGTCGTGCTACGGATAATAGCTACAAATCAAATGCAATTTCCAAAAAGTAACATATGCTACAATTTTATGCATCAAAAGGTCAAAAAAATTAGTGCATATCGATGCTCTGGACTATCAATGAAGGAAGCATGGTAATGTGCACAAAAATTGAATTGGGTCTCTAGGCCTGCCCTCTCTGATGCCATTTGGCTTTGATTTGGGGGCATGGTTTCGCAACAAAACAGGTATAGGGGGGCCACTGTTTTAGTGGCCACTTTGTGTATATTGCCAAAGGTTAGGTCTGTCTCCAATCTTCCCCCGCCCATACCCCCAATGATTGGAGACTACATGGGTTCTGTTGTTGTTGTTGTAAAAGGTCAAAAAAACTACAGTGCTGAGTAATGTTGATCCCTTGCAAATAGAAAAGAATGTAGTCCACATTTCGAAGAATGAGATGCACTGGCCATGTGTGTTACAAGCAATTGAAGTGTTAGCAGACAAGGCTGATACCCTACTTAGTACTGATTTACATTTGGAACGGAAGTTACTAAAGTCAGTATACTTCACTCATAATCAGCAACATAACCATCAGATTATGCACGCTCCACATGAGTCTTGGATAATTGGATATTTTCCATTTGCACTGCTTTTGAAGTGTCAAAAGACTCAAGACACATGCAAGGAGAGACAAATAAACGTAGAAGGAAAATTTGTAATCATGATATTTGCAGTGGAAACAAAATTGGAATTCAGTACCCATGAGACCATGTTCAGGTAGATAACCATCAGAGAGATAAGAACGTTGTCCAAGTTCACGCAAATTTGGTATCAATACTAAAAAATTGTCATTGGACTGTTTCAGAAGGAAATTAAAGAATATCGCCAAGGCTAAAATGTACTGGGAAGATAAGGAACAATCATAAACTCCAAACAAATTCTACAAACCACAACACAACCAAATCCAGGGAGAACTGAAAAAATATAAGCACAGTTGCAATTTGCCTCCGGGATGCAATTTCTAGCAATCCAATAAAGATAGAAACTGCAGTTCAACGTGAACCTCTTCCCAAACTAAGTCAAAAAAAAATTCCAGTGGAGCTTAATCTTCAAGCAACAGCAGGACGAAACAGGGGAAAAGCAAAATTGTAAGTCAAGAATAGATGACACAAGACTTAATGAGACAAACCAGCGACTCTTCTGGTAAATGAGAAAGAATAGGGAAAATCTGGAATAGAAGATGAGATATAACTTGATTGACAACCGAATTAGTGAAGGAACATATAAGTGGATTAAAGGGAAAAGGTAATGAAATAAAGGAAACTGACCTAAGAAAGGGCACACACTATAGGTGTTTAACATTTCAGCTGAAATCAGCTCCCCGCCCCTATAGAGCCTCTTAACACCCTGTTTCGACACAATGATTTTCTAAGTTGTATTATAGTATTCATCAAGTTCTACGAGAATAATGGAAGGAAATGACTTTGAAAGTTGACGGCTTGACGCTTTATCCAAAAATCAAGAGAATAAAACTTAAGGGATTCAAAAAACAATATGTTTAGCAGACAGCACTAAGACAAATACTGTAAAAAAGAATACAACAGGCAACCATTCTAGAGGCCAAATTAGGATAATTAAAGCACATGTTAACATTTGAAGAGTTTCAAAGCATCAATGACTACTAAAAGGCTATCCGAAGTATTTGATTTCAGCCAAAATATACGTCTATGGTATGGCTGGCTTACCCGTATTCTTCTTGTTAGCAGGCCCAATACGCATGGGCCTGGTTGAGCAGTACTTTCCATTCATTTCGTGCATAGCACGTACTTGTTCACCTTCATCTCCGAACCTGACAAACCCATAGCCCTTCGCCCGTCCAGTCATCATATCGGTTACAATCTTTGCACCCTTAACCGAGGGATAGTGGGGGCTGAATGTTTGTTGCAGCACTTGATCTGTGACATCAGGTGCCAAGTCTCCCACAAATATAGTGAAGTCAGGGGTACCATCTGAGCGCTTTTCTCCGGCACCAGGTGATGCCCAGTTCAGTCTGTAGTTCTGCTCAGCATTAGGCATGCCGGTACCGTTATATGCTTGTAAAGCTCTTTCAGCAGCAGCATGACTTACGAAATCAATAAACCCATAACCCTCAGACTGACCACTTTGCTTGTTACGAATAACTTTTGCATTGGTCATCTGCGATCACAAACACTTCTAATGAGTAACGAGTAGACACAAAAATAGGTCCTAGTCTGTGTAGTCCCACTATGCATGTGCCTATATATACAATCTGGCATCTGCACACTAATTCCTTATTTCCAACGATGTGGGACACTGGGACTAATCAAAAACAAACCAGTAGAACAACAAACAAATGTCACCGGATGTTTCCCCATAACCTAAGGTCTAGGCCGACCCCGTGTAGTATATTCCTGTGCCCTTGCAATAGAGGGTGGGGCGTGATGCGTAACCCGAGTTCCCCAACCCATTCCCATCCCTAAAAGAAACCAATAGTATCACAAAATTGGATAGAGATAATCGCAAACCAAGCAACCTGAATCATAAAAGACCAAATCTGGAAACCTTAATACTCAGTCTAGAATTGTATACAAAAAAGATATCAAATCAATCCTCGGCTTACTAAAAAAACACATAGATTCCTATTTCTTCTGTAATCAAGTCTGGAGCCTGATATTTTGTTACTTCCCAGACTTTTATGTGTTTTCAAAGACTTGTAACATACTTATTTTACACAGGGCAACTCAAACGTATCTCTTATATTCTTCTCCACCATACTGAAACAAGTAAAATCTTGACTTCCTGTGTGGTTGTGGTTCCTAATCTAGATCCTATGGTTCAGTATTTAACTATGCATAGGGTCCAAGATATTTCAACGGGGAGAATAGGCCATTGTTCGAAATCAAGAGATTCTTCTTTCTACTTTGTTTAGTTGGGAGTCGAGGGAGTGCAACATAAGATCAAATCGTTGACATGTTAGATATTTTTTTAGAATTTAGAGTGGTGAACAGGACATTCTATTGTAGTCTGTTTCTCTATACTTTCAATATTTTCTTCGCTTTCTTTTGTACATGGTGATGAATCCTTCGTCCCTTTCCAACAAAGTTTATTACTATCCAAAAAAAATCATGAAAAAAAGAAAGAGAAGTAATTACCTCGCCAGTATAGGCGAAACAGTTCATGAGGTACTGTTCGTCCATCCAGACCTGGAGATCTCCGATCCACAGCGTACAGACCCCGTCGGCGCCACCGGGCTGGGCAGCGGCGGCCGCCGAGTACTGCGGTTGCGCGGCCGCCGCCGCCGCCTGAGGAGGCTGTTGTTGTTGGTAATACATCTGCTGCGGCTGCGCTTGCGGCTGCGCTTGGTACTGGTAAGGTTGCTGCTGCTGAGGGGGAGGTTGCTGTTGTTGTTGTTGTTGTTGATTGGCCAACATCCATTGTTGCTGCTGTAACTGCTGTTGGTATTGAAGGTACTGGTTCTGTTGCTGTTGGTCGTATGTAGGAGGCGGAGCGGCCATTTGTTGGGGTACTCCGTTGGGCGACGGTTGTTGCATCATCGTCGAAACCCTAACTTTTTCTCGTAAGCAAAAAGATGGTTGTGTATATGCGTTTTTCTAGAGAGAGAGAGAGAGAGAGACGCGACTCTGCGTTTACGACGGGATTGGGATATGTGTGAGAAATCGCAACCCTAGAAAGGGTACCACTACCAGTGGAAAGGAGCAGGCTTTATTACGGTCCACAGAATGGACTGTCCAGCTGTCAGGCCCGGAGAGATACAGTATGTCCCACCCCTCGTATCAGGTCCCACCACGGGTAGAAAATGAGTAACAAAAATTCTAATGGAATTGAGGATGTCTAGGGTGAAACTTATTAAAAAAAAAAATTAGAAGTAGGTAAAGTTGTTTTCTCCTTGTTTGAATTGTTTTTTGCATTTGTTAGTTTTCAATCTAATTTTTTCGGATTTTTGATTCGTCTCGACGAGAAGAATTGAAAATGTAAAAAAAAATTACTTTTAAGTTTTATCTAAATATTTTGAAAAATAAACTTTTTAGCAAGATAGGCTAAATAAGTTGACTTATTTCGCTTAATCTACCGTTTTATAAATGGGTCCATTGCCTTTTTAAATTTTGTTACTTTGTCTGATTGCATGTGGCAGGTAAGTGGTCTACCTTTAAATGACGGAAATAACCCTCTCATGCCTTCAAATAACAAAACTAGCATTGGGAAACATTTTTCCACAAAAGTACGTAACTTTCCCTCTCTTTTTTTTTACTTTAATTCCTTTTCCATTTCAGATGGTGAACTTTGTCTTTTTTTTCTTTTTAATAACTCAGGTGTCTACGTCACTTTACGCACACCTCGACTAATTCTGGGAACTCAATCCCACAGTTCCGTGTGGAAATTCGGGGGGCTATGGTGCCTCAAAACTATATCATTTTGGGGCTACAACGGGTAGGAGTTTGGGGGAAAGCCGAGAAAAAAAATTAAATGCTCTAATTTTCAATCCGTTTGAACCAGTGCGAATATTTTATTTTTTTAATCATTTTATTCTAAATGGTCATAATTAATTTTTGACTGTAAGACTCTCGTTAATTAGCTCTAAGAAAATCGTAGAACCAAATATCTCTTAGGGCTAACTAACAAGAGCCCTAGAGCCAAATATTAATTATAATCCTTTAGGATAAAATGATCAGAGAAATAAGATTTTCGCATCAGTTCAAACGGATTGATAATTGGAGCACTTAATTTGTTGAGCAAATTCTAAAGTCAGCCTAAAGGGCTGATTATAGTGTGCTACACGTGCAGATTTTTCGACTCTTTTGGGGCCAGTTCATATGGAGCAATCTGCTCCGATTTTCATTGGGCTCCCCGCAAGTGAATGCTAGAATCAGAATCTCAAAATTAATTCAGATGTGCGTAAACTAGTTCGGACATATAATCTAAGTTATAAAAAAAAGACAAAAAGTAGTTGGGATTTTTTTTTCATCAGAAACTAGCCATGAATTTGTAAGAGCAAAAAATAGAGATGAGTTGCTAAGGGCAAAGAAGGTATTTAGACAAAATACTAAAGAAGTACATCTGACAAAGTAAAAGGAAAAAGAGAATAAATTCTTTACACCGCCGGTGTAAATATTTGTTTCCTCCAAATCAATTGCATTGCGACACGTCGTCATGTTTTATTAATTGGGACCACTGTTTTGACACGTGTCGCAATGCAATTGATTTTGAGGAAACAAATATTTACACCGACGGTGTAAAGAATTTATTCTCAGGGTAAAAAACTCAAGTGCGGTACTGGAAGAAACAACAATGTGACACGTTGATTTAAATTATAAAATAATAGATAGTGGTATTTCCCATTATCCGCCCACACGGCTGACTATAGAAGAATCCTTTTTCTAAAAAGAGGTTATTTTCCAAAATATTTTGGTAAAAAAAAAAAAATTACTTTTCCGATTTCTTTCGTTAAGACGAATTAATAATCAACAAAAATTGGGCGCAAAACTAACAAATGAAAAAAAAATTCAAATCATAACAAAATAACTTAATTTTTTTAAGTTTAGGAAAACTCACCCTCCTAAACTTAAAAGAAATTATTGCTTTTTCTTTATTTAAATTTTCTTTTGCATTTGTTAATTTTGCGCCCAACTTTTATGGATTATTGATTCATCTCAACGAGAAGAATCGAAAAAGTAAAAAAAAATACTTTTACCTTAACTTATTTCACTAAAAATTTGATTATTTCTCCAAATACTCGGGTAAAAGAAAAAAAAAAAAGATTTTCGATTCCTCTTGTCGAGACGAATCAATAATCTACAAAAGTTTGGCACAAAACTAACTATTGCAAAAAAAATTTAAATAAGGACAAAAATAACTTATAGAACTGTACCGACTTAAGTATCAAATTTTTTACTAGAACGGTATGTACTGGTACCGGTGAGATAATGGGTCCCGTTTCAAATTTATCACTATTAGTGTTATTTTCCCATATAAAAGAATTTATAATATAATATACACATTTATTAAAAAAAAAAAAGTAGTCTGGTATTTGTCTGGTATCGTCCGATATTGTTCGGTATTGGTCAGTACCGACCAGTATTTGAGCTGGAACAAAATTAGAGGTGTCGGGTATCGGATTTGGATAATACCGGTACGGTATGAGATTCATAACCTCGGTCCCACTACTAAAAATAAATACTTTTTTTTAATTAAAGGTGATTATTGTGATTTATGAGAGAATAATCTGTCTTGATTGATCAAAAGTTTTCACTTTGTAGAGTTTGTCGCATAGAACAATTGTGCTAAAAATTAGCTTGATCGGAAATTATTACATGCTTGATCGGAACGCATATATCTTGAAAATAATGGGTTCCAGTTGGTTTGATCTCGTGTTTCAGATCTATTCTCTTTTCAAGATAAAGATGTTTCGATCAGGTATTTCATGGTATCTGATCGAGTTGTTTTGTTGCATATTATCGATCAGGCATTTCTCGAAAGTGGACCCCACTTGTATATTTTCGATACCTTTTTTTTCAGTACCTGTAGTCAAACTCCAAAAAATTATTTGTTTGGTTGGTTCTTCTCTCAGAAATAATCTTTCCAAAATTTAATTTTGACTGTTTCATCATCCGTGTTTTTTTGTCTTTAGTGATTTTTTGTCAATTTTTTTACTTTTTTGGATGTAGATAGCGTACCTTTATTCAAAAAGTAAAAGAGTTTAATAAAATGTTTTAAAAAAACTACTAAAGACGAAAAAAATATGCAAACCTATAAAACTTTTTTATCTCAAAACTGCAAACCAAACTCAGTGAATCAATCCTCGTGTATCACATAATTTTTCACACCAATATTTGGTACAATACCGAGAACAGCACTTGAGTAATTTATCAACAAAAAAAAAAAACTGTTTTTGGTATAGCAAGATCTCATAGAAGTTGGTCAAACATAAAGGAGGAAGGTCTAAATAAAATGTTACAACAGCTATAATTAAAATTCAAATTAAAAGCATTCTTCGCCAACATGTCTGCACTTCTATTCGCTTCTCTTCTCGCCGCACTTGACAAATCTCCAAACACATGGCATTGGGTCATGAGAGCATCTCAAACGGGAGATGTCAAACGTGACGTGGACAATGCAACGGATCTTTTTGACAGCTTGAAGCATTCCAATCATGTTGTCTTTCCATAAGCCAATTCCGCGTGGAATTAAAGGTAGCTCAAAGCATGTCAATTTTGACATCAACATAGTGGCATGCCAAATTTCTAAAGTTCAAAATGTAAAGATATAATATAATTTGACCTAAGGGTTGGAGAGGGACAGTTTGATGTCAAATAAATAGAATTTGGCATAAGAATTGGAAAGGAGACTTCGATGTCAAATTGGAGATGTCAAAACGCCACGTAAGCCTTCAAAAAAAATTTGACATCTCTGATTTGAAGTTAAGAGTTGGAGATGCTCGAGGGCCTTGCAATCACCAGTAAGAGCAGAGGGATGAGATATTGCCATATGCATTTAAAGTATCCACTGCGAAAACGACATCCATTTCGATTTGAACACACTAATATTACGCTCGATCGATCACTATCGGAGTCCATCCCGTAAGGGGAAGAACAACCGGTATTGAAAGTGTTTGAAATGGACGATTTCTTCCAATCACGCCAACATCCCAATGGAAAAATAATGCTCCAAGGATGACCTGACTCATGAGTCGCTTTAGAAAAACAGTTCGCCGAAAACCAGGACTCGAAGGAAACGGGTTGAAAGAAATTTTCCGAGA
The DNA here is from genome assembly GCA_018127125.1 of Rhododendron griersonianum. NCBI lineage: Eukaryota > Viridiplantae > Streptophyta > Magnoliopsida > Ericales > Ericaceae > Rhododendron > Rhododendron griersonianum. The sequence goes on from CM030789.1 coordinate 20,311,082, forward strand.
CGACAAGACTTTCCCATAATTCTTTGGCTTGGATCGATGCAATCACGAATGGCATGCATGGAGAGTATTCTCAGTGGAACTAGGACAATGAGAACACATGCAACACAATCGGGCACAACACGACGATGGAAAAGAAATTCTTTAGTAGGAATGCGACGGGTTTTTCCTTATGCTGACGCTGAATATCGATGGGTTTCTTCCGATCAGCCCTCCAGGAGGTTTCCTCTTGCAAGGTCTGGAGGTGATGTTTGTGAAGACCAGTGTGCGACGACGATGGAGGTGTTGGTGTGGTGACCGGCCGGCTGGCCGTCGATGAATATAAGTTTTGAGTGTAGACTTGGATCTGTAGGAAAATATAGCGCGGAAAACAGTAATCGATTTTACTAATTTCTGAAAATTTACAATCGAACAGAAAATTACATGAAACGGAATTACAGGATATGAAATATAAACATAAACTGTAAGTAAGGTATAGAGATACTGCAAACCGAGACCCGTTTTATTCAACGGTGCCCTTAAGACAAATTCGCCGCCTCACCGGTGCTGGAGGTTGTGTCGGTGTTTGTCTCCCAGGGTTGACTCGGTTCCCACTCAGCCGCCGGAGCACCGCCGTAGACTGCCCGTCGAACCAACTTGTGTCTGTACTCTCTCTCTAGAAGAAGAATGATTTCAGGAAGAAGGAGAAACTCTTGGATTTCTTGGTATATTTTAAACAAAGGAGCCGAACTCCTTTATATAATCGATGAGGAGCCTTCTCATTGAATACGAGAATTCAATAGGGGGAGCTGCCCATTCAATAGGGCCAATTCAATATTCATATTGAATATAGGGAATTGAATACGGGGAATTCAATTTCTGGAGAAAACTGCTATAGCCATTAATCTAGTAATTGATTCCATAATCAAATCGTGGGTTTTATTCTGGGCATTCAACCCAACGTTAATCAGTCGCGCACAACTGATTCTGTAACTGGACCATCTAAACGCGAATAGTACAAACCCAATAAAGCATAATCAATTCCAAACCAATCTAGATTAGACCATAGACCACAGACCTCGAACCACAGGTCGCGGGCCCACGAATCCTGAGCTCCGGCCCCGGCCCCGGTCTAATTTAGGTGTTTGGTGACGGCGCGCACGCACGTCACTTGGCTTTTCCAATTCCCATAATGAGACAATTTCTCATTCATATCTTAATGGAATTTATTCACTGTTGTTGGGCCCACCTCACGCGGTGTGGATCCCACCAAATTCTCTTTGGTAAAATTCCATTTTCCAACAAGATCTGATCAGGACTTGCAGGTTTCTGGAGGTGGTGGGTTGCTCGGAGATGTGGTGGAAGGCGGCTCTTGGGGTGGCGGTGGTAGAAGTTCGATTTAGATGGTTAGGGTTGGGTTTTGGGCTTCTTGGGTCGGACTTGGCCCATAGTTGTCTGTATGGACTTTGCCTTTTTAGGTGCTTTTGGGCTTAGCCCTTTAGGTGCTTTTGGGCTTTGTCCCATCGGGTATTTTGCATCTAACCATTTGGTTGGATCTCCCTCCCCTCTTCTCCCGACTTGATATAGCCTTTCTCAAGTCCCTCAAACATGTTGCATTACTTTCTGTTATCATCAAAACACAATCCATGGAGATGTTCGTATTGAAGGGAAAGAGGGTCAACTGTCTGTAACGTTATGGGACATAGTAACCCTTTGGGCTAAATTTATTTATTTTTGTTAAAGATAGTGATAATTTTTGGTGTTATTAATTTTTTTTTAGGCTCCGTTTGTTTCGATGTAAAATGTTTTACAATGTAAAATATTTTCCATGTAAAATGTTTTTTCAGAAAACAAACTTCAAACTTTTATTTTCCGGTGTTTGGTTGGTACTTGAAAATATTTTCAGAAATCAACAAAATAGTGTAGTGAGAAAGATGGAGAGCTTAAACGGTGGAGAGATATGAGATTATTGGAATTGAACGTGGGTCAGGATTGACGATCGAGGAAACTGAGCAGTGAAAATTGCAGTAGAAGGTAGCGGGTTCATTTCGGAAAATAACTTACGGAAGATTTAAGGGTAAGTCATTTTCATCCAATTGATGGAAAATGTTTTACATGTAAAATGTTTTCTTCATTTTTTAAACAACCAAACACCTGAAAATAGGTAAAACATTTTACCGGAAAACATTTTACGTCCAAACAAACGGAGCCTTAGTTTTTTGTAAAAATTAAGCATTCGTCTCGACTCGACAAGAGGAATCGAGAGAGTATAGAAATGTATTTCCATCTTAATGCATTTCCATTCTACCAAAAAAGAAGATAGACCCTAACAGAATCAAACTAAACCCTAACATTATTAACCCACCTCTGCACCCACCGGATCTGTGGGAAACCCAGACCGGGAACCAAACCGGTGGGAAAACAGGAAAACAGAGAAAACTAGAAGAAGACCCCCAAAACTCACCACTGCATTATTAGCCAAGCTCCCTGTCGGCTGCAGTCTTCCAAATCTAAGAGGTCTCGGAGGAAACCGATCCCAAAACGGGCCAAACAACCATCGGCAGTGACCCACTTCGCCGATTGCACTAGCTTTTGGAGTTGGAGAGAGAGTCGAGAAGAGAGAGAAAGGGCTCCAGCTTGTGGATTGAGTTTTTTTTTTTTGAGTACGGTCAAATTTTATTGGTGTAACGATATCGAAAGACCAAAAAACCGTTATGTATGGCCTGTTTTGTTACCTAACGGCCGATTTTTAAAACCTTGGTTCTACTTTCTTCTCCTTTCTATAATCTCATTTGACATTTCTTGGTTAGAATCACCCTAAATATGGGATAGAGAGAGTATTTGATTTATTTTTCTTTGAGTTTTTTTTTTTTTTTACAGAGAAGTTGATCCTGCGAGAGCTAAAAAAATATGCACAACTGCACAATTACTAGGTTCAGGACAGAGAGATTGTTGGACCCTGAGTGTCCTCGTGAACTTAGTTAGACAATGTCACTTCCTGCGATCGCTCTAAAAACAGATTTGCGGGTGCAATGTCGAATGCCATAAAAGACTTAATTGAAGCTCTCGCCCGTTAACACCAATTGATTTTAAGAGAGAGGATGAAAAGCGGTCCATCAGAGATCGATATGGTAAATGAAGCACTCAATCAATTAAAGGACCTTAAGCCCATAAACTGCAACTCGCAACGCATCATCCTTCGCCCCCCGCATGAGCAGTTTTTTTTTTTTTTGGGGTCGTAAATCATGAGCAGATTATAATGTTGTAGTACTGAGAATAGTCGCTCTCCTGCCACAGAAACTCACATTTGCTCACTCTTTGTCACGTCATGACCATCTTAAGACATGGGGATTCTATGCGGAAATGATTCTTTTCCTTTTTCCTTTATGTACTTGATACGGAGTAATATGTAAACAACATGTTTAGGTTATACTACGACAATTCCCACCACCACAAACAGCAACAGCGAAATTTACAATAATACTCACCCTCCTCAACAATCTCAGTCAAAAATATCAAAAAAGGACAAGAAAAAACAATCTACTTCGGGTAGATACAATACAAGCTACAAGAATCAAAGAAGTAACTATAAGTTTACTAAGCCATCTACGCTGTCGAAGCAAATCTCCGACCATTCTCAGTGAGATGTAGATGACGAAGCAATGTCTGTTCCGAGTGCTGATGAATTCTGGGTTTGGCTTCGACTTGAACTGTGCTTTTGGGTCTCTTCATGAAAGTCTCTCATGGCTTTGAACCTTAAATCTTCGATGTAGGAATTTGGATCTGGAATTATGCTTGGGATAGTCATTCGGCCTTCAAGCATGCTCACCGCCTCAGACATTGTAGGTCTAAGTGATGGTGATGCATTTGTGCACAAGAGTGCTACTTTAACCATCCTTTCCACTTCTTCTTTGTTGACTTCAGACCCCAACTTTGGATCCACAAGGTCCGTGAAGTTTTCTCCTTGCGGCAAGTGGCACGCCTGCATATTGTGGGCAACTTGCTCATTAACATACAAAAAGAAAGAACTTCAGAAGAAAAGAAACCATATGCAAGAAAGTTTAACCTGGACACTGTTGATTAATACTCATCTAAAACCTTAGGGGTAACTATTGTGAAGTTCACTCCAAACTCAACCCTAAATGGGGCAACATGTGCAAGTACTACAATTTACAGTTATGCGACGAAATTCGTATGTGATCTATAAAACTCCAGCACAACACTCTGAATGTTCGTATTTTCTACTCTGTTACCAACACCTACCCACACAAGCATTCATCGTCTTTGTATCTTGAGCATTTGCTAGTGGAAATGATTTTTGAGAATTTGAAGATATGTCGTTAATGTTTACTTATAATTAGTGATTATAAAGAAGACATCAAATAACAAGAAGTTCTGAAATATTGAAGACAAATCAAAATCATCAAGGAAGGAAGTCCTTATGTACCCAATCTAGCAGACATATGTAATTGTTACTTGGCATGTAATTGTTGTTGTTCTTCCCGCTGATAATTTCCAAAGCTACAACTCCAAAGCTGTAAACATCTGCCTTGTAAGTCAAGTAACCCCAAAGTGCATATTCCGGGGCCATATATCCTCTGCAAATCACAATGTTCATGTCTCATTCAATATTCAGAAAGTTACTCATATGCAGTTGACACGATAAGCATTCAGTTGTTTAGACTCCCAACTAAAAAAAAAAAAAGCCCATAGGGAAAGGACAAAAAGACTCACATAGTTCCAGCAACGCGAGTGCTAATGTGGGTCTTTTCATCTTCATTAAGCCTAGCCAACCCGAAGTCTGATATTTTGGGGTTTAGGTTTCCATCAAGCAGCACATTAGTAGCTTTAATGTCTCTGTGAACAACCTTGAATCTTGATTCCTCATGTAGAAAAGCTAAACCTCTAGCAATCCCAATGCAGATGTTAAGCCTTGTTGGCCAATCGAGTATCAATTGGTCGTCCTTTGGATCTGAACATTATCCAACACTCAAGCATAGCTACAAAACTACAATAAAATGGGTACTGGGTACCGAAAGTGTTGTTAGCCATTCCCCATATTTAGTCGATGTTTGTTAACACTTCCATTTTCAATCTGTTGAAACTTTCAATGAAAGTATGTTTGGTAACTGTCTCTCGTTCAAAAAATGGTAAAAATTCCTACAACACGTGTAAGTAGAAAAATAATCTTTTCATTACTTTTAAGAGCAACTTTTCATTCTCTCATCCCTCTCCACACCTTCGGCAACTGCCGATCACCCTTAGCCACCACCTCTGGCCATCACCCACAGCCGGCCATTGCCTCTGGCTTCCCTAGGCTAACTTCCGTCATCCCTCCCACTGTTCGGAAAAGTAAGTTTTTTAACACAAAAGTGTGCACCAAACATGTTTTTATTAGTTTGGACTCTTCCGTTTTACAGATAGTAAAATTTGTTTACAGGAAATAGCAAACAAAAACCAAAAAAATGGACAATGTTACCAAACAGACTATGATAAGAAAGAAAATAGGAAAACCTACCAAACAACATGTGGGCGAGGCTATTGTTTTCCATATACTCATACACCAACAACAATTGGTCCCCTTCAATACAGCACCCATGAAGTAAAACAAGATTTGGGTGCTGCAAGCAAGAAATCATGCCAATTTCATTCAAAAATTCACGATTTCCTTGCCTTGATTTAGATGACAGTTGCTTCACTGCAACTAGAGTACCATCAGACAATACACCCTGCATCCAAGATCCAGTCAATATCTACGAATGATAACCAAAACGTGAGATGGATTTATCATGGGCTTAGTAGAACACCTTATACACAGAACCAAAACCACCTTCTCCAATCTTGTTTGCCGAATCGAAATTGTTTGTGGCAGCTTTAATATGTTTCAAAGTAAAAGAACCAGTTTTCAACTCGAGACCTTCGAAATCTGTCCAGGAAAAATACCAACATGAATCATGAAACCAAAAAACATGGAGAATAATAATTTGAACAATCATCTTACTTCAGAAATCCATATTATATTTAAGAAACTGTTCTCTTCTCAGATCTGGCTATCAACACATGCATTCTGAGCAATGGCCTGCCATGCTTATTATTACAGATAGTGTATATACACCTAAATATATACGTAAGTTACGCATGCATCTCATACTCTAACGAAAAGGAAGTTTTGGATCTCGTGAACTTTAAAAAATTTCTCATAAAGTTACCAAACTGTTGCTGGTGTATTGCCGAAAATAGAACAAAGCAACATTGACGAGTAACCACATTATTTCAATCAATGCTTACCTTTTCTCTTACTTTTTTTGCCTTTCAAACAGGCTTTCCACCAAAGGACACTGGCTGTTACAAAAACAAAGCATATAGCCACAACTCCAACAGAAACATATGCAGTGATGTTCTTCCTTCCACCGTTTGAACAAGATTTGTTACCTGCCCACAACAAAAGAACAATGCTAATGACAAGATAGTCGACACGAACCTGAAACCCAAATAAATATATGAGAGACGGCAATAGGTATAATCTGTTCAAACTTCACTATCAAACCCATTATATCAATAGCTGCACGTATTTGGCTCGCTTATGGAGATGAATATAGCCAAACTTGAGGGTTGTTTTTGAGAATTCAAATGATAAAGTTACCTGTATCTCTAGCCAATTAAGATTTTAGATGAGTTGGTGCTTAGCAATTTAAAAGCTTTTGATAAGAAGGTAGAGCTAGATATCGACCGGAAAAAAGAAAAAAAAAGAATACAAGATAAATGAAGGGTGATGGGTCATTTAAATCAATGAAAGATAAAGGGAAAGCCAACCTAAAGCACCTGATTAGACAAAAGCAGATAATAATTATCAGATTACATAGCATAACCCAAACATAAGCAACAAAAAAATAAAAAAATAAAAGGAAGAGACAAATACGCAGAAAGTACTTACTAGGGATTACAGAAATAGCTGATATGAGGGGGCCATATACTCCTCTTACAGGAATTCGAGTAGTCCCTTTGCCAGCCCAATAAAATCGGATCTCCATAATATTATCTGTCACACTGGCATTAAATGTTCTTGTCAATTGCTTTAGAGCCCCAACAGCCTCGTCTTCAATATTGAAATCCCTCCTAACTAATTTTCCCTGAATTAAACAAAATAATTACAGATTCTGCATGACCTGTTGAAAATTAAATATGTTCATAGACATAAACAAGACTACCTGAATATAAATATCAAATATCCTTCTCCCAAGACTGTTATATGTATTGTCGTTTGTGAAAAATATCTCAGCAAATTGCAGATTAACAATGTAATTCCCATTTTCTAGGCAGTAACGGAAGTAAGTAAGTGAGATAGGAGCCAGGCGCGCTGTAGTATACAATCCAGAGATGTTTGTTGATGACACAGCTTTGACAAAACGTACATTCTGGAAAGCGTCATCATCCATGAAGTCCCCAGTGCTACTAAAACCCCAATAAGAATTACTTCTGTAATATTTTGATGAACCACCCTCAACACTTGCATCACCTTCGTACACAGCTTTTTCATTACCTTCTCTGGTAGTTAAATCATTTCCACCACAATTAACATGTAAAGAACACCCATCTGCCATAAGATGAAATATGTAAACATCACAAAGGTACATCTACTGCCTCTTAACAAAACTTTTAATTATTGGTGCAAATGACAAAGTTGATTTTCGATTACTGTTGAAATGTGTATCATATGCCAAGAGAGGTTAACAATGAGTTTGAGCTATAGATTACACGACGCTTCTTTTGAATAGCTATATTGAATTATTGATAAGGTTTCTAATAGCTAATTTAAAAGAAATGGAGTCTACATAAGTTTCATGAACAAAGGTGCAGAAAAGAAAAAGTTGTTTCAAGCTAGAGATACATAAAATAGAAACAGCCCACAGCGGCTTCTAGTGGTCAGGTTATTATTTAATTATGGTTATTATAATGATCAGCAGAAAAAATTAAGCTAAAGTTTGAGTCATATTAGAAACATGGATTAAGTGGATCCACTTCTTTTCATAATTTTAGTCATCAGTTAACAGGTCTGTGATTGCCCGGGAGATCTTTTCGAAAGCATGGAGACTTGATTTGCCAAACACTAAACAGAATCTCGTGTTCCATTCAATTGAGGCAACTATATGAATGCTTTTCGCTATTTCACTACATGCACAGTTGAACTAAATAAATTCCTTTTTGCCGAGACATCTCATGTCAATTCTGATCTTTCTCCCCTAGCAGTTCCATTCAGCATCATCTCAATCTTCCTTGAGTTGCATTCAGGATTCCTCGTACTACAAGACTAAACTGTCGCAATTTTTCTCTCTCAACTTATCTAAAGCTGACGCTACTCCTACCATTTCATCATTTACTCAAAAAAATATGAGGAGATATTGTTATGAGACTCTGAAAGCTTAATAGAAAAGGTAGGGTAGTTCACACCACTGGATACTCGGAAGAACAAACTTACATCTTGGACAAGTGACATCCTTCATACACGGAAGAATACTCTTTCTGTTGCAGAAATAATACAACATAATTAGCACTAAATGTGCATAAAGAATAAAAATGAGTACTCCTAAGGTGAAATATCCTCAGTATTCCTCACCCAACTACAAACAGAAGCTAAATACGCAACATTACAATGGTAAAGAGGTAAATAGTAAAGAGCATCTTACAGGGGGTTCTTCATAGAAGAGCTTCTAAATAAATTTATGTAATAATTCCTGATAAAGAGGGGGAACAAAAATGAGGACTAATTGTTAGAAATACAAATATTTCCACTTAACAAGAAAGTATATAGATGCACGCAGGGTTTCAAATCGCGGTATTGGTGATATGGTCATGTGGCAGCCCGCGGCTGATATCACACAGTATCGGCCTATACATAGGTAAATAACGGTATTGGAGGTCCAAATTTCCGTTACGTATCGGCCGATACGATATACAACAGCTTTTATCTAAGACCCTCATGCAGGATAAAACCTAATGCTGTGTTTGGATGGGTTTTTGAGAATTTTTGAGTTTGGTTTTTGGGGTAATGAGTGGAGAGAGATAGAGAGAGAAATAAGAATCATGATTGGAGAGTGGAGAGAGAAATGAGAGTAATGATTGTAAGTAGGGGTAATGAGTATTTTTTGAGTTGGAAATTTTTTCCCAAAACACTAACCAAACAAAGCATTAATACACAAATATGCTTACACGTTCTCTCGACAAGCAAGCTGGCTAGGATCTTGCCATGTAAAGTTGTTGTAGGAAAGATCACTGCATGCATCATTAACATTAGTTGTCATAATGGTAGTAATTATACTGTTATGATGAATTAGTGACAGAAGTATAAAAGATTTAAAAGAAGAAATAAATAGAGGATGTCCAATAAAAGCTTCAGATCCTAAACTTAAACACAGCCGATTAAGCAACTTGGGTTCATTAATATATGATTAGCAGGCATGTTACAGTAATTTCTTTTATGAATTTAAAAAAAGAAATACTGTAAGGGTGAGAACATGTTGTAAATGCAGAGTACCACCGATAAGCTTAAAGACATGATTGGAGCAGTTCAATGAATACAATCGAAATAATAAAGTTATTGCTACTTCTGAAGTAAGATATTTAGTTTCTGATAGTGCTGCAGTAAATAAATAACAGGACTTGAATTGTTCATTCCGGGAACATAGAAGAGCAAAGAGTTCTCGACGTTTGTAAAATTGCAATAATAAAGAACAAAGCAGATGGTTCATAACCAATTCAATAAGCAACACGGAACAAAACTAGAGTCGGGCTTTGTACCAAAGTGGAGAAAAGTCTAGATAGAATCATTAGAGAAGCTATAACCTTGTATAAATAAAAAAGTAACTTGCTGGAAGATGTGTTACGTGGTTAAAGAAATAAAGACCAAAGGTCCCAATATTCTTCACAACCTTTCATCCTTGTACTAAAGAAAACAAAATGTAAATGAGATACAACCCTGAGAGTCCGGATTGAATATCAAGGCGTGATAATTCAGAGGAATCAATTCAGCTATCCATTTACATTATTCGAAAGGAGAAACTGTAAGAGGTTTGGACAATAAATGAATACAAGTCGAAGTGGTAGCAGGCTGATGTGCTGTGCGCCAAAGGAAGAAAATTTTTAAACAGAACAATGACAGTTTATCAATGATGACTGGCGAGGCGCAACATCCAACAATCACTCAGGTAATGCATATGAATTAGAAAGGGCGTGAAATAAATTAGCTGATATGATAATGGCTTAGGTCAGAAACTTTGTAGGAATGAAAACGCATAACCAATACAATTTTGGGAATGAAATCAATTAGAAAAGCAAAGGAAAGCCCAATGTAGCCACCAACACCAAGGAAAGTTTATGCAAGGTGCAGGTCAGCAAGTGTAGCTTCAGCAAATATACATACAAATTATCCATTCTTTAATCAAAGACGTGGATTCTAGACAGAGTCAACAGTTGACAGTACTTGCTTTTGCAAACATCAGTCCATATGATGCACTCTGAATCATGATTTTACTGGTACTATTTATTCCTTCTAATATTGGATTCAATTTGCTTACTTTAAAGCCCCACAATTAAATTTGTTCAACATATCATAAACAATAGAAAGAAGGCAATGAATTTATGGCTAAACTAGCCGAATTGCACACGGACAAAAAATGCAAAATAATCCTTGAAAAGAAAAATACATACATACTACTTCCATCCGTCAAGATTGAATCAGGTATATTTCCACTAAGCATGTTGCCACTCAAAAACCTATTCAAAGCAACACACACATCAATAAGCTATGTACCTGAGTATGGTGACAGTGAAGTAAGCAGTAGTTAAAAACTTTTGGCAGTGGGAGAGAAAATTAGATGTAAAAATCATGTATCCAACAACAGCCTAGTTCCTATAACTTTATAAAATTAGTAGGAGAAGGATCTCTCTCGAGTACTATGCGAGAAATAACCAAATGCCGCAAAAATTTACTTTCAATACGTACACAAACTTCAAGCTCTTTGAAGGTATGTTATTTGGAATGTCTCCCACTAAACTGTTAAAACCGAGATCCCTGTCCAAGTCAATGCAAAGATAAGAGTTAAAAAAGGCAGAGAAAAAGTCAAGGAACGATCTTATACCATGAATTTTATTAACAGTAAAATGCAAACTGTTTCCTGCGTAAAACTTGCAAACATAGAGAAACTTAATGGATCAAAAAACAAGAGAAGAAGTCCTCCTTAGCAGAAGCAAACGAAGGAAAATAGAATATAATAGAAAAGGATAGAAAAACCTATGGGGCATAATATACTGTAATTCCTATGTTTTCCATGTTTCTAGGAAATAGTTTATAATCTCTCTCAGGAGGCTGAACAACATAGGAAATGTTCACTTTTAGAGAAAATTACCTCTAAGGATAGAAACAATGCACTTAATTCTCATTAAGGATGAACTCAGTTTTTAATAACCTCCAGGCACAACCTCATGATAAAATTACCCTTTTACCTTTCAAATACTATTAAAATTCACTAAATTCACTAAACCCTATGAAAGTGCCTAAACCCTAGGGGTAGGGTAGGGTAGACACTTTAAAAGAGGCAATTTTGAGAAAATATTCTAGAAATCCTTAACGGTGCATTTTCATAAAATAGAATGTCCACAGATTTTACAAGCAAGTTGAAGGTCTACACTCTAGACACTAAACTCACCTAGGAAAAGATTGATGGGTGGGGGAAAGAACATTGCATTAGGGTAGTATTCCATATATTATTCTAACCCATCCACTGTAATCATGTAGGCATGTAGTTGATCGTATATTCACATGAACATTTACCAAAACCTTAACATGCTATACTTACAACATCTGCAGACTATAAATTTTCCAAACATAGCCCGGGATTTCACCATAAATGTTGCAGCTTCTCAAAACCCTAAAATCCAAAAAGGCAATAAACTTAAACATTCATCAAACGTACACCTATATACACTTCTCAAAGTCAAGCACTACGATGATCAAGCATACAATGTTATTAGCCCTGTAGTGTTGTTGAAGTTAGGAAATCTCTGAGCTGTCCCATTTATGTCACTGATTCTCCTGTTAAAGAAATAACACCACGAAAAATTTCAATCAACAGTACACCACTAGTTGAATATATGAATGAATTAAGTAAAGAACCTATATTTACTTCATCGATTAAAGGATGTTCTGTACTCACAAGTCAGTTAACTTGTTCAGAAGGGATATGTTCGGTGGAATGGGTCCCTGAAATCCACTGGCATACATTTCTCTACATTGACACAGATTAGTATGGATTGTTAGGTATATATTAGGAAATTTCTGTGCACATAGTTGGTCTCAGGATGAGTTTTTGGTATATGCAAGATTAAAAGGAACTTACAATCTTCCAAGTTGTTTCCAGTTCTGTATAAAATTAGGTATTGCTCCGCTGAAGTTGTTATCATTTATCCTACTGCATTGTGCAAGAGACTGGAGCTGAACTAACGTCATGATCGAAATGGTATAAGAATCAAATAACATAGTATAGATGCTTACAAATCCGTTAGATTTCTTAGCCCAGCCAAAGAAGTTGGTAGCTCTCCACTCAACTGATTCGAAGACAGTATCCTGAAATTTTATATCATGTGGCCAAACAAAGAAGTTAGACATTCTTTCATCCTTCACAAATCTTATTCAGTGAGTAAGAACAAGTAAATAAGGAATGATAAATCTTACAAAGTATTCAAGTTAACTAGTTTTCCAAGTTCAGAAGGAACACTGCCAGAAAATTGGTTGGCTTCAAGATTCCTGGTTCAAAACCTCCATTGAGATTACGAAAAATGAAAAACAGGGAAAAGCACCACTAAAGTCTTGAATTGCGTGGGGAAAGATGATACTACTATTGCACATCTATAAATCAATAAAACACTTGTTGAATTTAATAATACAAAACACCCAAAATTGAGATAAAGGGTGTGCTTGGTCCAGTTTCAGTTCCAATACTAAAGATGAAAATTTGATATCATTTTAAACAATTCTAATTATGACAGCACTCCCAGAAAGTAAAGACATACTAATCTTTAACTTTCCGAAGTACCAAAAAAAAGAAGCAGCAGCAAATCTTGAAAACGTACAGGTATGTGAGACTGGAGAAATTTCCCAGTTCCTTCGGAATTTCCCCTGATAAGCGGTTTACAAGAACAGAGCTGCATCAAAGTTCCATAAGGAGAAACTTTACGACAATTGAGCTAATTGAGCAAGGGACAGATATATATTACTCCCTCCATCCAAGTTTAAATGTCCTTTAGGGCAATCCGTGCATTTTCAAACCCCCCAAAAAATATTTTATTTATTTATTATTATTTTTTTAATTTTTTACACCAAATTAAATGTGTACTTTAATTTGGTGTTACAAAATAAAATGAAAATTATATTTATTTTTTTTTTTGGAGTTTGAAAATGCACGAATTCCCGTAGGGGACATTTAAACTGGGATGGAGGGAGTACATACATACTATATAATATATATATATATAGATATATGTATCTATGTATACACCAAGCTTCTACTAAGGGCGCCCTTAACTTGTTAAGTTAAGGACTTCCCCTTTCTCGATCAAATTTTGATGATCCGAACCGTTCAATGTGTGAAAAACGTGATTTTAAGAGTACACGCGAGAAATCGACAAAAAGTATGACCAGAAAGGGCTTGATCCAAAAAAGTTTTTTCATAAAAACTGCTCAAATCAAGCTCTTCCGGGTCATATTTTTTGCCGATTTCACACGTGTACCCTTAAAATCACGTTTTAAACATATTGAACGGTTCGGATCATCAAAATTTGATCGGGAACAATGTCAAACTCATGAGGATGAGGTGTTAAGTTAAGGGCGCCCTTAGTAGAAGGGGATTGGTATGTATATGTATAGGTATATATATTATATATTATCAGGGCGCTTCATCTAAGGTCGCCCTTATCCCACAAAAATGCGAACGTCGCTCAGCTGCCATTGGATTGTGTTTTGAATGGTCCAGATCCGCAAACGTATTCTTACCGGTAAGAATACGTCCGCGGATCTGGACCATCGAAAAACAATCCAACGGCTAGCGTTCGACGTCCGCATTTTACCACTATGCGGGCGTCCTTAGCTGAAGCGCCGTGTGTGTGTGTGTGTGTATATATATATATATATATATATATATATATATAGAGAGAGAGAGAGAGAGAGAGAGAGAGAGAGAGAGAACTTACATTGAACTCAATCGCAAAGAAGCCCATTCAAGTGGAATTGTACCACTGAGGACATTGTATGCGAAATCACTACAAACGAAAAAATAGAGCAGATTTTCGTTTCATACAATGGTAATCATGTATGTGTGATAGAATTTTGCTATTAATTATTTGTTATATGGATACTCAAGTCAATTTCAGTTTTGTCAAGACAAAATAAACTACAAAAACGAATATATCGCAAAACTTCAAATTCTAAAGAAAGCAACGTCCAAACATCTCGGGGCTATTTCTCAAAAAGCTGACACTCTATGGGAATGGTGGATCCATTCCTATGTCATCAAAGAGCAATGCTTATGGAATATGCCCATACCTGCAAATGCCTCTTGGACTTTTAGAAAGATATTGAAGCTAAAGATATTAACCATATCATAGGATATGGTGCAAAGACTTTCCTTCAATTAGACAACTGGCACCCCCTTGGCCCTCTGTATACCAGGTTTGGGGATAGAATTTTTTTCAATCTTGGCAGGTCTCCTCAGTTAAGGTTGATTCATTATTAGGAAAGGATCTTGGTTTTGGTCTAGGAGAAGGAATGCAGTAACAAAGGAGATCATGGACCATACCCTGTACGGTCCTTCCAAATCCTTCTCAGTAGGACTCAGTGGTGTGGACTCTTAGTCATCATGGTTTTTCTACCAAATCTGCATGGGCAGCTATAAGAGTGGCCAAGCCTGAATTGCCTATGGTTTAAGGTGATTTGGTGTAAGCATTTTGTGCTTAGCTGGCTATTTTGGGAAGGTTGGTAACCAAAGATAGGATAAAGAGATGGGGGATTCTTGTTGATAATTCCTGTGTGCTGCGTGAAAGTGGGTTGGAAGACCATGATCACCTTTACTTCCAATGTGGTTTCTCCGCTCAGCTCTTAGACTCTTTAATGAGAAGATGTGGTATGGCTAGAAGGCCTTCCACCTCGGCTCAAGAGGTGGTATGGCCAATCCCAAAAGGAAGGGAGAGGGCTTTCAGCATTCTGTATATAAACGTGCATTGGCTCTATCATTTATCATGTATGGCTTGAAAGAAATGCAAGGATCTTCAAAAACACACGAAGGAGTGTGGATAATGTGCTCAATATGATTGTTTCAGATTTGAGATCTTGTTTCAGCTCATGGCGGAAGGTTAAAAGGTCTGCCAAAAATAAGGACTTCAGTGCCAGATGGGGGTTACCTCAGCGTATCTTTGTTCCTTTGTAATTGTTTTGTTCTGTTTCGCCAGAATTTCTTTAGCTGGTTAGTCAGGAAAGAGGGCTTGGTTTCTGTGTATGTAGCAGGTGGTTAGAAGTGGTTTTCCTCCTCTAAGACTCTGGTGTTAAGTTGTATCTTTGGTTTGGTTTTCTAAAATTTAAGTTACCCAAAAAAAAAAAAAAAGGGGTAGAAACATCTGCACAACAAATATTATATGACAAGATATTTCACAGTATGAATCATATCAAAAAATTTCCAAATATTGCATAAAAGAATGCCCTTACATCTCTTGGAGATAAGGAAGTTTCACCAATTCGGGCGGAAGCATGCCAGGAAGACTATATCCCTTAAGCACACTGTCATACAAGATTGCCATTAGAAAAGAAGTTAGTATTGACAGCATTTCACTGAATTTTACTCCTGGACAGCTGAAAGGACTTTATTGAATACTGTTTTGAACCATCCACTTTTATGCTACGTAAAAACCAATTGAATAACGTCCATTTTCAACTAAAAACTTAGGCATATGCTAATGATCTACTGAGGATGGAAGGACACTCCTTAAGTTGTACAGCGATTCATAACAAGAGTGACAATCTAGCGAGCATGCTAAAATTTCAAAAGGAGAATTGTTTTTTATATGAGACAATAATTGGGCAATGAAATCTTGCTAAGTAAATTTGTGTGTACAGAATAGATGCTATTGTATCAGACTAGGAGATATAGAATAACACAAAACATAATACTAGTGTATAAAACTTTAATGCAACATATGTGTAGAAACTATACATCTTGTCAACATGGCAATAGGTGTCATTCACAAAGTTGCATTGGCACTTAACAGAGCTCACTGATCCCCAAGGTGCCTGAGCAGTTAACCCAACCACTTCAACTTGGCATGAATCACTGTTGAACTCCCAATATATTGCACCCATTGAAGTGGCAATTTGCTGGAGAGCATCCACTAAATGAGAAACAAACATAAAAAATGAGTCAACGCCACTGAGTACAATTCACCAGTGACAGGCAAATCTTTACGTAAAATAGCTGCAGAAAAGAAGGTAATATATTGAAGAAAAATAAACTAAAGAACTAGAGATCTCCTTCACGGTCGGAATCGAAAGAGAGGGGGTAGGAGGAGGAGGAAAGCGTGGGGGTTGGCCCCTTTGGCGGTTTTTTCAATCCTAAATGCAGTATGCAATAGAAGATTTTTTGCAAGGGAACCAATGCCTGTTTTCAAGCTCAAGAGAAACAAATCTGATGTCTCAACAAAATCCCAAAATCGGTTGAAGAATGGTTGAAGCAATCCGGTAAACTAACTGGACAAAAGGGCTTTGGAGTAGCATGAGATGTATAAAACCATTCATAGATGCCTTCTTTTTGAAGGGTGACACCTCCTTGGTGAACAATCCCCTCTTTTGTATTCAAGTTGCTCTCCCTTTCGGCTTCTTTTATATATTTATCAACTTTTTTTTTTTTTGATAAACAAAAAATATATTTTTTTGTTTGTTTATCAAAAATATATTTATCAACTTATCATAAACAACTTTGCAGTAGCTTTTCCTTTGGAACATGCAAGATCCAAACGAAGCATAAAGGAGTCTCCTCATTTAGTCATTTGTGATATCACACGTCCTGATTGAACCTGTAAGAGTTTGTCCCACATTGGTTAATTTTAACTTCCAAATCTAGTACATGAGCCTCAGTGGCATCTCCACTAATTGTCAATTGTCAATTGGTTTTGAATTAGATGCTTTATAGGAACCCTTTCACTTCAAAAATTCAACCTAAACCTCTAAATCTTTCCTTTCCTGATGTCACCATTTACCTCAAACTCAACAACCCACCACCAAGCGTAATGAAAGGAACAGTCTAAGTGAAACCAGATAATGGAAAACCAACTCCAATTTCAATTTCACACCCTTTTCTACATTTTCTTGGCAGCCAAAAGAGAAAGAACAGTCAAATATGATAAGGGAAATCTAACATACCTTCACCCTGGGGCAACTTCGACACGGAAATCCTCAATAACCAGAAGCAGCTCAAAGAAAGAATCCAAAAGACAACTCCATTTCTGTAAACCATGTTTTCCAGGTAGTATATTTTTTATGTATATCTGGAGGACCCTTGCAGAGAATTGTCAGCAGGAGGAAATGGACTCACAGCTGAAACCCCAGGAAGAGAAGGTGGAGTCCTGAGAAGATTTTAGAGAGAGAAAATACCCAGGAAGAGAAGTGAAATATTGATTGGTGTCTTTTTTTGAACAGAACAGAATTGACTGGTGTCTTTGACATGCTTTAATTGGTAGTTTTCCATTCCATATCTAGTCTATTATTCCCAAGGTTGTTAATACTTACCATTTTAGACAGAATCCAGTAACTTGAACCACTGATTTCGTTCCGGTCTCAATACCGGCGCTTACCGGAGAATACCGGCGATTTCGGAAAATACCGGACGGGATGTTGTTACCGGTGATTTCGGCCGGTATTTTGCAAAGCTGGACCAGTTGGAAAAAGAGAAGAAATAGAGGGGGAAAGAAGAAGATCGGAGCAGAGAACCGTAAAAAATGGTCGATCTGTGGCTGAAGTCTTCTTCTGTCTTCAAATTTGCACGCCTCTTGAACCTTTGGTCGATCTTTCTTCACTGATCGTGTTCTGGTTTCTCGCTCCATTTTCAGTGGTTTTCCTGGTTTTGGAAAATGGAGAGAGAACGAAAAATGTCGGACATTCCATTGGCAGGATAGGAGTCTTGTGGTCATGTCCGATGGGAGTTACTGCGCTGCGCTGGCCGCTCCCCCATCAATTTTACTGTAAAAAAAAAAAAAAGGGAAAAAGCAGGATTGGATCTTTGGAAAGATAAACATCACGTGAAAGTTGAAACCAGCTGGAGTTTTACTTTTGGAGAAAAGTTACAGTGTGCATTCAGAGCACACCATTTTATCCTTTCTTGTCTTTTTTAAGCCTACTATTTTTATTGAAATTGCAAATTTTATACAAATAATTTGTTTTTAGCCTACTGCTTTCTTAAAGCCTATACAAATAAAACTTAATTTTATAACTAGAAATGTAATTTTGAATGCATATTTGTAAATAACGGCAAATTCGAAACGGTACCCGGTATCTCATTGGTACCGATACGTACCGTACCAGTAGCAAAACCGATACCATATCCGAAACGGTATTCAAAACCTTGATTATTCCTCTTAGTAATTCGAGATACGGTGTATGTGCATGTCTTGTACTCCAGCAGTTTCGATGTGAATCTACTGCATGCAATGTATTATTGAATTCAACTGGGAAAACTATGGGCACACCATTTGATTTAAGTGTACATTTTTTGGGGGGTAAACAGTTTAAGTGTATATTGGGTTTTGTAAATCTGACATACTCCAATATTTAGTGAAAAAATGATTTTCACACTTCTCTTTTTATCCATCGGTAAATCTGACATAATATTTAGTAAAAAAATGACTTTTCACACTTCTCTTTTTATCCATTGGCATTCTAATTTTTTTTCATTTGTCCATATAAAATTATTAAATTACCCTTACTTTTTTTTTTCATTAATCCTAATCTACTTTATCATGGGACTTGAGGAGGGTAATGAGTGCTTAAGGGAATCGAATCTTGCCCATGTGCATGGGAGTGTAAGGGAAGCACAAACTGCACTCATTCCCTGCACTCCACCCCACTTATAAATTACCTTTACCTCTTGAATGTTTTTTTCATATGAATGATAATTCGATACTTTCACGTGAATAAAAAAAAAGGCTAATGGACAAAAAATGAGTGTTAAAATCATTTCTCTATTTGGAGGCTTCTAGTTTGTTGAAATATATTATCAATAGTCTTTAATCTTTATGGATATCGAAAAGCAATTCATTCAAATACCGTTGAAACTTTGATCAGTTCATTTAATTTTTATTTTAAATTTCCAGGGACCAAAAATTGAAAGATCAAATTCTTGCTGATATCCGACTAAATTGATTTTTTCGAAACTTTTAAATAAATATTTTAAACAAAATAAACAACTTTGATAATTAATGTGAGACTCAATCTAACACAACTCGGTGTATATCTGGTTTCACATGGTCGGGCGGCTGCATGTGTTTGCCTGTTGATGTCCAACCATTCAATGGAGTAGTTTTGACTGTTCCTCATTGTTGTTGCTGTCCATGACCGCTGAGAATATCTATCTATTTCCCTTTTTGTAATTTGGTTTCCACATCTTCAAATGCGTTTAAGAGGGGCGTCCCAACCACCTGACATTGAAGCAAAAGGCTGTCAAGTAGGCCACGAAACTCGTGCACATGGAATGCCCAGTGGGCGGTACCTAGCATTTCCCCATTCTAATATATAAGGGGGAAAAATTCAAAAAAACCCCTGAACTTTGAACTCAATGTCAAATAGGCACCTGAACTTAAATAAACTTCAATTGAACACCTGAACTTTCACTCCGTTATCAATTTACCCCCTGCCGCCTCAATCCGTGACTTGTCGTTAACGGCACAGTTAAAAAAAAAATACTTACCACCAATTTGCAATCCTATGAAGCAGAAACGTGATTATGAGAGCTTTAGAGACAAAATTTGATTATGTCTCTTTAGAATAATATGATCAGAATAATAAAATCTTCACACCCGTTCAAACGGATTAAAAATTGGAGCACTTAATTTTTTAACCATATTTTTTAATATATAAACGGTCTCAAAAAATTAAGTGCTCAAATTTTCACTCCGTTCGAATCGGTGCAAAGATCTTTTTATTCTTATCATATTATTCTAAAGGGTCGTAATTCATTTTTATCTCTAAGGCTCTCATATTAAGTATGTGTTCTTTATTTAGGACCATATGGAGCAGAAATGTGATTATGAGCACTTAATTTTCTGAGCACTTAATTTTTTATGAGCACTTAAATATCTTTGTACTGATTCAAAACGGAGTGAAAATTTGAGCACTTAATTTTTTATGACCGTTTATATATTAAAAAATATGATTAAAAAATTAAGTACTTCAATTTTTAATCCGTTTGAACGGGTGTGAAGATCTTATTATTCGATCATATTATTATAAAGAGACATAATCAAATTTTGTCTCTAAGGCTCTCATAATCACGTTTCGGCTCCATAGGATTGCAAACCGGTGGTATGAATTTTTATTTAACCAAAACCCATTTTGGTGTATGGGTAGGGGCTGATGTGCCTTTGGGGCAGCAGAGCTCCCGGGTAATAAGTGGAGAGAGATAGAGAGAGAAATGTTGGAAGTAGGGGGAATTTTTTTTAAAATTCTTTTTGAAAATTTGAGCACTTAATTTTTTTTAGACCGTTTATATATTAAAAAATATGGTTAAAAAATTAAGTGCTCCAATTTTTAATCCGTTTGAACGGGTGTGAAGATCTTATTATTCTGATCATATTATTCTAAAGAGACATAATCAAATTTTGTCTCTAAGGCTCTCATAATCACGTTTCTGCTTCATAGGATTGCAAACTGGTGGTAAGTTTTTTTTTTTAACTGTGCCGTTAACGACAAGTCACGGATTGAGACGGCAGGGGGTAAATTGATAACGGAGTGAAAGTTCAGGTGTTCAATTGAAGTTTATTTAAGTTCAGGTGCCTATTTGACATTGAGTTCAAAGTTCAGGGGTTTTTTTGAATTTTTCCCTATATAAGGGGGGGTGAACACTTTTTTTGAGACTGACTCACATTTTGCATTTTCCAAAATGTCCTCCCAATAAATAAAAAAAATAACAAATCATAACCTCTGCACAAATAACTGTAAGGACTAAAAGGTAAAATCACACCCACACAACCCCATATATAAGCACTATTAGGCTCCGTTCTGCAACTCCAAATAAGTACTTATTTTTTAAGAAGGCAATTTCAAGCTCAAAAATTATATGCTTACGCAAATAATTTTCCTACCACTATGGATCTTCTTTGATAGATCTCATTGAGATCTTTAATACAGTGCAAAAAAAATTGAAAAATTATTTTTTATTTACATTATTTTTGAGTTTGAAAATGTGAAATAAGCTACTTATTATTTTTTAAGAAGATTTCTGTAACGAAATAAGTTACACAATTCTACACACTGCACTTCGCACAGAACTGTTATCGTTCTCGTCGGAGGAAAAAACCAAAACTATGGCTGCCAAAAAGCTGGCGGCTGATCCAACCAAACACGTAGGAGTAGAATTCAAGAGAAGGTATCTATTCTACTTTTTATCTTGGGAAATGATTTTGTTATTTCTTTTTTTGTTATCGCTACTCCCCTATAAGTGTATTTTTGCACCAAAAATATATTTGCAGAAGAGTAGCGTTAACAAAAAACGGGAGTGAAAATCAGCCGCTTTTCATCTTTTGTTTACTGCTTTATCTTACTGTACTTTATCTTTTCTTTTTGGGAAAATTGCATTTCAGTGAGAGTTGGGGCAAATAATGCCCAACTCATGGAGAGGTTTTTTCGAAATTACATAAATATGAAACGGAGGAAAAACAATTTCCCAGGCATGAAACGGAGAAAAAATTATTCCCCATACATGGAGTTGGTTGTAATCGAATCTGGGTTTCCTACGTTGCCCCTTCTTTGAATTTAAGTTGCTCCTTCTATGAATTTAAGTTGCTCCTTATATGGACCTAAGTTGCCCCTTCTATGAACTTATTGAATATTCAATTTCTTGAGCATTTCTTCAATCTCCTTACCATTTCTATTATTTTCTGAAAAAATTGGGATTTGGATTACTTGCAAATTTAATGCCTTGTTCTTTTTACAATTCAAAAAGAATTTTTCAAAAAATTCCTCCTAGATTCCCCCTACTTCCAACATTTTTCTCTCTATCTCTATCCATTTATTACCCCTACTATTTTTCAAAAAAAATTTCAAACACCAATCCAAACATAGCATAAGTTTTTAAAATACTTTGAGATTAGTGTATTTTGGGTAATTTTTTAGAAAGAGAAATGATAAAGAAAATAAGGGGGTGTTTGGGATCCTACTTTTTGGCTTTTCATTTTTAACTTTTTGACTTTTTGGTTTTTTGGATTATGGTCAGAATATATTTTGAATCTGTTAGAGTGTTTGGATGATATATGCAGAATGCTTTTTGCAACAGGAGTAGTGTTTGGGAGATATATGATGAAAATGAATTATGAGTTAATTTTTTACCATGCTACCCTTGATCATTTATTACAGGATATAATGTGTATAAATAATGGTTTAATCAATTTTGTAAAGTTTAGATTGTGACACAAAAATCCTCTCTATATGTTTTGGCAGAAATAAAATTTTCCGAAAAAATCTGTTGAAAAATAGGTTAATTTCGTATATTTGGTTGTAAGGCAAAAAACAAAAAACGTGAAACCAAAACAATAAAAAAAAACCTAAGATCAACTCAGTTTCCGTTGAGTGAGAGCCATCATTATGGGGAAACAAATAATAGCACCTGAAGAACAAGAAAAAAAATTGCATAGCCAGAGTACTTCAGATTTTTTGTCCAGTGATAGGTTTGTTATTAGCATAAAAGGAAAGGACATTTGAGTCTTTTGGATATAAGAGAATTGAAAAAGGCAAAAAAGAGAATGGGAAAAGGACCTCCGGAGGTCCTTTTAGCTTTTGCTCTCCTTTCATCAAATTTGCAAATGCATTTTTGGAGAATGGGTTTTGGCTTGTGTCCCCCAAACACCAAAAAGGTGAAAAGTTGAAAATGGAAATGCAAAAATTAACCTCCCAAACAGCCCCTAAGATATATGTTTTCTAATATCCACTTTATACTTTGGTTTTAGATTCTAGGAATTGCCGACTGAAATTTCTTGTTTGGTTTTACTTGAAAATGTGAAAAAGTTATGTTAGTAGCTACCAATTTGTTTCACTGGCTGCTTTTCTTAGAAAAAATAAGGTGCAACTTAAGTCCATAGAAGGGACAACTTAAATCCATAGAAGGGACAACTTAGGTCTATAGAAGAAGCAACTTAGGTTCAAATTCAGATTTGACTACAAATCGACTTCATATTTTGGAAATTTTTTTCCTCTGTTTGAGGAAATTTTAAATCCATAGAGGGACAATATATATATTTTTCCAAAATATGAAGTCGATTTGTAGTCAATTCTGAATTTGAACCTAAGTTGCTCTTTCTATAGACCTAAGTTGCCTCTTCTATGGATTTAAGTTGTCCCTTCTATGGATTTAAGTTGCACCTTATTTTTTCTAAGAAAAGCAGCCTGTGAAACAAATTGGTAGCTACTAACATAACTTCTTCACATTTTCAAGTAAGAGAAACTTCTATGTATACCGGGGATACCAACGGCTTGGTATCCCCTTCCGGTCCGTTTCTCATTTTTCGGCCATTTTCCGATCACATTTGGATGATCGGCTCCGTTCATTTTGTCGAGTTCGACGAGAACCTTAATCATACCAAAAATCGTGTTCATCGGACTTTATTTGATACATGATCGGCAACGTGAAAATGGAAAAAAAACCAAAACTGGATTCTGATTCATTGTGTTTTTTGAACAGTTTTGGTTTTTTTTTTCCATTTTCACGTGTGCCGATCATGTATCAAATAAAGTCCGATGAACACGATTTTTGGTATGGTTAAGGTTCTCGTCAAACTCGACAAAATGAACGGAGCCGATCATCCAAAAATGACCGGAAAATGAGAAACGGACCGGAAGGGGATACCAACCCCTTGGTATCCCCGGTATACATAAAAGTTTCTCTTCAAGTAAAACCAAACAAGAAATTTCAAGTGGCAATTCCTAGAATCTAAAACCAAAGTATAAAGTGGATATTAGAAAACATACATCTTATTTTCTTTATCATTTCTCTTTCTAAAAAATTACCCAAAATACAATAATCTCAAAGTATTTTAAAAACTTAAATTTGCAAGTAATCCAAATCCCAATTTTTTCAGAAAATAATAGAAATGGTAAGGAGATTGAAGAAATGCTCAAGAAATTGAATACTCAATAAGTTCATAGAAGGGGCAACTTAGGTCCATAGAAGGAGCAACTTAAATTCAAAGAAGGGACAACAAACCCAGATTCGATTACAACCAACTCCATGTATGGGGAATAATTTTTTCTCCGTTTCATGTCTGAGAAATTGTTTTTCCTCCGTTTCATATTTATGAAATTTCGAAAAAACCTCTCCATGAGTTGGGGCATTATTTGCCCCAACTCCCACTGAAATGCAATTTCCCCTTTCTTTTTCTACTTTTCCTTTCCAAAAACCTTTGGACAAAGGTTCCTCAGAAAAACTCCGTGGATAAACACATCTAGATGAGACCCAAAAAAAACCCCTCAAACCTTTGTACAAAGGGAAAAAAAAAAACCCTGGACTTGAAACACTTCGGCGAAAATTCAAGTCGGTGAGCAAGAGCGTAGGTCTACAAAATTCAGTACGGTTCGATTTGATTCGGTTTTCTTACTATTTCTTCTTACTTTATTTAAAACTAGTGCTAGCCCGTGCCTACGGTACTACGCATCCCGGTTGGAAGGGGATGGGAGTTGTGTGATTTAGGTGAAAATCATGGCACTTAACCGGGAATTGGGAGGATGCACTACAGCCTTTGGATCAAATGAATCTAAGCCGTTCCAACAACTTGTCCCCACACCCTTCTGTTTTATAATAGAGATAGTTGGGCCGGGCACACACGGTACGGGTGCGGCGTTAGTATAGTATGGTAATTTATAGGTATGCATATACTTGTATATAAACTAGAGGACGGGACACACACGATGTGTGTACAAGTCGGATTTTCACAATATTTGTAAAAATTCGATCAAACAATAAATGAGAAGCATTTTTACAAAAACATTGTGAAAATTATCGTGTGTGCCCTGACCTCTAGTAGTAATAAATTACTAGTACCAAATTGGAATTGTACCGTAAAATTCATGTGACGTCAGCCTGCCAATATTAGTCTAGGTAATCTTCAATCACTCGATTTGTTGGACTTCTAGACCAGATTATATTTACAAGAGTTTACGTTAATTGGATACTATGGAAAATAAGTTCATTTTGTTGGTAAAAAAAACGGACAAGACATGTGAAATTAAAAAAAAAAACTATTTAATGCTCGAGAGCCCTTTAACACCACACATATTCGTGGGTCCTACAAATATGTTTATGGGTCTCATGTAAATGTATGGTGTTAAAGAGCGGGGCATTACTCGCAAAATTCATTCGGCAATTAGTGTTTTCCCATGAACCCCAAGTAGTTTATGTTGGGAAAAACGCGATATAATCGCCAAATTCCAGAGTACAAATTCCATTACAATAGATAGATAAATGACAGATTACAAGTTGCATGTACAGAACACGAAAAATACAGAAACATGAACACCGAATTGAGCCATGAATCAGTCTCCTTAAAATAGATTCACCGCCTCACCGTTGGGTGTTGGAGGTTGACCGGCATCTGTCTCCCAGGATAGAACGGTTAGACCACAGCTATCGGAACACCACCGGAAAGCCGTCTTGGCGAACTGAATGCTTTGTCTGCTTTTCTCTCTCACACAAGAACTATATCAGAGTGGATTTGTGACTTGTGAATTCGTGTCTCTTCTGAAAACGGGATGCTGTTTATATAGCCACAAATGACCAGGTATAATAGCTAGACAATGAATTCTGCCTTGATTACTCAGCCATGAATAGGAGATAATGCATGAAACTGCCAGGAAATGAATTGGAGGAGTGAATTCTGCCATAACCTCTCTTCATGGGGCATTTACCAGCTATAAACGGCTGGGACTTGTAAGGCCTCATCCAGATACAATGAACTTACGAGATGCTTTTCGATTGCCTCAGGAGACCCTCCGAAAGCCCCAATTTTCATTCACAAATCTGAAAAATTTCCAACAGTTTGCTGGGCCGTCAAGACTTGAAAGTTATAGATTTGCTTCATCCAAAGGTCTCATGTTTGAAGAAGCAAGTAACTCATATGAGGCCAATAAATATGGGGTTTGTTCTGCCTTTAATTGAACTCCCGCTTGCAAACAATGTAATTGGTGCCCCAAAATATTTAAGATGCCGATGCTTGAGTTGTCAAAAATAAATTGACTTATTAATCTTTTTGGTTCTTAAAGTATCAGAAAAATCTCATTTTGGTCCCCAATAAACACATTGGAGAAATTGAGTCCCCAACGTTATTAAATGTGTACCAATGTGGTCCCCCACCCCTCATGTCATTACCCCAGACATCAAAACAAGGGGCATGTTTGTCATTTCCCCTCCTCCAACCTCTTTATCCTCCACAACACCTATTAGGGTTGAGAAAATCACTTGCTCCTCGTGGAGGGAGAGATTCAGGGGTTGTTCGGTTAAATAAGCCACTTGGCTTATTTTTTTTGTTTTTATTCAATTTTTTTTACATTTGTTAGTTTTTTGTCAATTTTTTGGGGATTATTATTTCTTCATGACCAGAGGAATCTAAAAAGTAAAACATTACGATCGAAATCTAATTTTTTTGATAAAGACAAAAATAGCCGAGTCGGGCGATGTGCCGGCCCTAATCCCTCTAATGAGGTGCGCCGATCCGTGGGCCCAGGAGCACGCCGTCACAGCCCTACTGAGGGGTTGTTCGGCTAAATAAGCCAAGTGGCTTATTTTTTTGTCCTTATTCAAATTCTTTGCACATTTGTTAAGTTTTTGTCAATTTTTTTGGGAATTATTGCTTTTTCGTGACAAGAAGAATCTAAAAAGTAAAAAATTACGATCGAAATTTAATTTTTTTGAATAAAGATAAAAATAGCCGAGTCGGGCGATGTGCCGGCCCTAATCCCTCAAATGAGGTGCGCCGATCCATGGGCCCAGGAGCGGCGCACCTTATTAGAGGGATTACGGCCAGCACAGCGCCCGACTCAGCTATTTTTGTCTTTATTCAAAAAAATTAAATTTCGATCGTAATTTTTTACTTTTTAGATTCTTTTTGTCATGAAGAAGCAATAATCCCCCAAAAAATGACAAAAACCTAACAAAGGTGAAAAATATTTGAATAATGACAAAAAAAATAAGCCACTTGGCTTATTTAGTCGAACAATCCCTCAGTAGGGCCGTGACGGTGTGCTCCTGGGCCCATGGATTGGCACACCTCATTTGAGGGATTAGGGCCGGCACATCGTCCGACTCGGCTATTTTTGTCTTTATTCAAAAAAAAAAATATTTCAATCGTAATTTTTTACTTTTTAGATTCTTCTTGTCACGAAAAAGCAATAATCCCCAAAAAATTGACAAAAACTTAACAAATGTGAAAAAAATTTGAATAAGGACAAAAAAATAAGCCACTTGGCTTATTTAGCTGAACAACCCCTCAGTAGGGCTGTGATGGCGTGCTCCTGGGCCCACGGATCGGCGCACCTCATTAGAGGGATTAGGGCCGGCACATCGCCCGACTCGGCTATTTTTGTCTTTATCAAAAAAATTAGATTTCGATCGTAATTTTTTACTTTTTAGATTCCTCTTGTATGAAGAAGCAATAATCCCCAAAAAATTGACAAAAAACTAACAAATGTAAAATATTTTTGAATAAAAACAAAAAAATAAGACAAGTGGCTTATTTAGCCGAACAACCCCTGAATCTCTCCCTCCACGAGGAGCAAGTGATTTTCCCAACCTTAATAGGTGCTGTGGAGGATAAAGAGGTTGGAGGAGGGGAAATGACAAACATGCCCCTTGTTTTGACGTCTGGGGTAACGGCGTGAGGGGTGGGGGACCACATTGGTACACATTTAATAACGTTGGGGACTCAATTTCTCCAATGTGTTTATTGGGGACCAAAATGAGATTTTTCTGATACATTGAGGACAAAAAAGGTTAATAAGCCAAAATAGATTAGTGCTTCGCATGAACTCAATTTCTACATGGCAATTCTAAAGGATGAAACAACAGCGAGATGGGCAGGAGAGACTCATACATCATACATATAGGAGTATTATTTTTCATAACTCAGCGTGTCTAGCTAGCTTACACAAATTTCAACTAATTTTTGACGACCAAATTTTACGGTCTACTAGCTAGGAGTTCTATCAAAGTCAGGGTAGAGTCCCATATGAACTGGCCCAGTAACAGAGTTAATAGAGCTCGAGAAATTTCGCACAGTACTTAAGACCTTAAGAGTGAAACAATCTCATAACTCCCTAGGTCTTGGCCAGTAGACCTATCCTTGGAATCGAGGGCTCATACATATATCTTGATTATTGCATGATACAGTCCTAATTTAAAAAACGTAAAGAATCTTCTTTCCTAAAAAAATCCATGAGAGATTATATGCGCCAAGTCAATATTGTATGCTTCTTGACTATTGAATACTGGACTATAAAAAGAGGACGGAGAGAGTATTGATTTGTAGCATGTTTGGCGACAAGTGTGCTACAGTGACTGTTTGGTGACGACTAAAGATATAAAACGTTCACATCCCTAGATTCTTTCCAGAAACCAAGCTTAGTTGAGTTGGTTTGTTCATGTGTCTTCCCAATGGTGGCCAGTATTCGAGCCTCACGAAGAGTAGGTTTGGAGTTCAAAGGCTATGAATAGCCTCTCAACACCCGTTGACTAACATACTAACCATCCGCTAAGCCCCACTAATGTATAAATTATGGGAAAAAAATAAACCTCTTTCGAGCATGTCTCATGGCCCGATCCGTACTACTACAAATTGATAGGAGCGGAGATCAAATATCTAGAGCATCATTCAGCAATTTCAAAAGGATGTTTTAATAATTTTAACATAGGTTTTTCTTCATCATTGGGTTGTCATGACAAAAAAGTATCCACTCCAGTTACACTTTTTAATACAGTTTAATGGAGTACAATTTTTACGATTCTACCACACCATCACTACCATCCTAAAACATTTCTACCACTTCCTCAAATTAAAGTCCCCAAAAAAATCAGCTTTGAGGAATCAAAGGTCCCTTTTTCGAGCAACGGACATCCCTCTCACATACATTCGGGTCCCTAGCATGTATTGTAAAATTTTCACACATGCATATGAGAGATGTGTGGTTGAATGTGACACATTGATGTGACCTAAACAGAGAAGTTGAATTTAGAATTTCTTAATTGTTAGATATGTGTTAATTGAATGCCTCTTAATAAAGTTGCGTTTGTCTTATAAGACAAAGCAATATGGGATAGAGAGAATATTTGATTTACTTTTCATCGAGTTTTTTTTTTTCAAACAATTTTTTTTTTCCCTTCGAGTTACTTAAGGCCTAAACAGAGAAGTTGATCCTGCGAGAGCTAAAAAAATTGCACAACTGCACAATTACTAGGTTCAAGAAAGAGAGATTGTTGGGCCCCGAGTGCCCTCATGAACTTGGTTACACAATGCCACTGCGATCGCTCTAAAAATAGACTTGCGGGTGCGATGTCGAATGCCATAAAAATTTAAATTGAAGCTCTCGCTCGCTAACACCAATTGATTTTAGGAGAGATGGTGGAAAACAATCCATCAGAGATCGATATGGTAAATGAAGCACTCAATCAAAGGACCTTTTAAGCCCATAAATTGCAACTCGCAACGCATCATCCTTCGCCCCCCGCATGAGCAGTTTTTTTTTTTTTTGGGGTCGTAAATCATGAGCAGATTATAATGTTGTAGTACTGAGAATAGTCGCTCTCCTGCCACAGAAACTCACATTTGCTCACTCTTTGTCACGTCATGACCATCTTAAGACATGGGGATTCTATGCGGAAATGATTCTTTTCCTTTTTCCTTTGGAAAATGATTTTGTCGCTCCCTTTTTTTGTTAACGTCACTCTCCTGCAAGTGTATTTTTGCACCAAAAATACACTTGCAGAAGAGTAGCGTTAACAAAAAAGAGAGTGGCAAAATCAGCGGCCTTTCCTTTATGTAGTTGATAATATGTCAACATGTTTAGGTTATACGACAACTCCCACCACCACAAACAGCAACAGCAAAATTTACAATAATACTCACCCTCCTCAACAATCTCAGTCAAAAATATCGAAAAAGGACAACAGAAAAACAATCTACTTCAGGTAGATACAAGCTACAAGAATCAAAGAAGTAACTATAAGTTTACCTTGTTCGGTTGTGGATTTGGAAAAATTTGGGTTTGGTTTTTGGGTAATGAGTACGGAGAGAAAATAGAATAATAATTGGGGATAAGGGTAATGAGTGGAGAGAGATACAGAGAGAAATAAGATTAATGATTGGATATATGAGTAATGAGTGGAGAGAGAAATGAAAGTAATGATTGAAAATATAGGTAATGAGTGGATTTGGGTTTGGAAATTTTTTTCCAAACCCACAACCGAACAAGGGCTAAATCTACGCATTCGAAGCAAATCTCCTACCATTCTCAGTGAGATGTAGATGAAGAAGCAATGTCTGTTTGGAGTGTTGATGGATTCTGGGTTTGGCTTCGATTTGATCTGTGCTTTTGGGTCTCTTCATGAAAGTCTCTCATGGCTTTGAACCTTAAATCTTCCGTGTAGGAATTTGGTTCTGGAATTATGCTTGGGATAGTCATTCGGCCTTCAAGCATGCTCACCACCTCAGACATCGTAGGCCTAAGTGATGGTGATGCATTTGTGCACAAGAGTGCTACTTTAACCATCCTTTCCACTTCTTCTTTGTTGACTTCAGACCCCAACTTTGGATCCAAAAGGTCCGTGAAGTTTTCTCCTTGCGGCAAGTGGCACGCCTGCATATTGTGGGCAACTTGCTCATTAACATACAAAAAGAAAGAACTTCAGAAGAAAAGAAACCATATGCAAGAAAGTTTAACCTGGACACTGTTGATTAATACTCATCTAAAACCTTAGGGGTAACTATTGTGAAGTTCACTCCCAACTCAACCCTAAATGGGGCAACATGTGCAAGTACTACAATTTACAGGTATGCGATGAAATTCGTATGTGATCTATAAAACTCCAGCACAACACTCTGAATGTTCGTATTTTCTACTCTGTTACCAACACCTACCCACACAAGCATTCATCGTCTTCGTATCTTAAGCATTTGCTAGTGGAAATGATTTTTGAGAATTTGAAGATATGTCGTTAATGTTTACTTATAATTAGTGATTATAAAGAAGACATCTAATAACAAGAAGTTTTGAAATATTGAAGACAAATCAAAATCATCAAGGAAGGAAGTCCTTATGTACCCAATCTAGCAGACATGTGTAATTGTTACTTGGCATGTAATTGTTGTTGTTCTTCCCGCTGATAATTTCCAAAGCTACAACTCCAAAGCTGTAAACATCTGCCTTGTAAGTCAAGTAACCCCAAAGTGCATATTCCGGGGCCATATATCCTCTGCAAATCACAATGTTCATGTCTCATTCAATATTCAGAAAGTTACTCATATGCAGTTGACATGATAAGCATTCAGTCGTTTAGACTCCCAACTAAAAAAAAAAAAGCCCATAGGGAAAGGACAAAAAGACTCACATAGTTCCAGCAACTTGAGTGCTAATGTGGGTCTTTTCATCTTCATTAAGCCTAGCCAACCCGAAGTCTGATATTTTGGGGTTTAGGTTTCCATCAAGCAGCACATTAGTAGCTTTAATGTCTCTGTGAACAACCTTGAATCTTGATTCCTCATGTAGAAAAGCTAAACCTCTAGCGATCCCAATGCAGATCTTAAGCCTTGTTGGCCAATCGAGTATCAATTGGTCGTCCTTTGGATCTGAACATTATCCAACACTCAAGCATAGCTAAAAAACTACAATAAAGTGGGTACTGGGTACCGAAAGTGTTGTTAGCCATTCCCCATATTTAGTCGATGTTTGTTAACACTTCCATTTTCAATCTGTTGAAACTTTCAATGAAAGTATGTTTGGTAACTGCCTCTCTTTCAAAAAATGGTAAAAATTCCTACAACACGTGTAAGTAGAAAAATAATCTTTACATTACTTTTAAGAGCAACTTTTCATTCTCTCATCCCTCTCCACACCTTCGGCAACTGCCGATCACCCTTAGCCACCACCTCTGGCCATCACCCACAGCCGGCCATTGCCTCTGGCTTCCCTAGGCTAACCTCCGTCATCCCTCCCTCTATTCGGAAAAGTAAGTATTTTA
The DNA here is from genome assembly GCA_018127125.1 of Rhododendron griersonianum. Lineage (NCBI taxonomy): Eukaryota > Viridiplantae > Streptophyta > Magnoliopsida > Ericales > Ericaceae > Rhododendron > Rhododendron griersonianum. Next base: position 20,343,574 of record CM030789.1, read on the forward strand.
ACACAAAAGTGTGCACCAAACATGTTTTTATTAGTTTGGATTCTTCTGTTTTACAGATAGTAAAATTTGTTTACAGGAAATTGCAAACAAAAACCCAAAAAAAAAGGGCAATGTTACCAAACATACTATGATAAGAAAGAAAATAGGAAAACCTACCAAACAACATGTGGGCGAGGCTATTGTTTTCCATATACTCATACACCAACAACAATTGGTCCCCTTCAATACAGCATCCATGAAGTTTAACAAGATTTGGGTGCTGCAAGCAAGAAATCATGCCAATTTCATTCAAAAATTCACGATTTCCTTGCCTTGATTTAGATGACAGTTGCTTCACTGCAACTAGAGTACCATCAGACAATACACCCTGCATCCAAGATCCAGTCAATATCTAAGAATGATAACCAAAACGTGAGATGGATTTATCATGGGCTTCGTAGAACACCTTATACACAGAACCAAAACCGCCTTCTCCAATCTTGTTTGCCGAATCAAAATTGTTTGTGGCAGCTTTAATATGTTTCAAAGTAAAAGAACCAGTTCTCAATTCGAGACCTTCGAAATCTGTCCAGGAAAAATACCAACATGAATCATGAAACCAAAAAACATGGAGAATAATAATTTGAACAATCATCTTACTTCAGAAATCCATATTATATTTAAGAAACTGTTCTCTTCTCAGATCTGGCTATCAACACATGCATTCTGAGCAATGGCCTGCCATGCTTATTATTACAGATAGTGTATATACACCTAAATATATATGTAAGTTACACATGCATCTCAAACTCTAATGAAAAGGAAGTTTCGGATCTCATGAACTTAAAAAATTTCTCATAAAGTTACCAAACTGTTGCTGGTGTATTGCCGAAAATAGAACAAAGCAACATTGACGAGTAACCACATTATTTCAATCAATGCTTACCTTTTCCCTTACTTTTTTTGCCTTTCAAACAGGCTTTCCACCAAAGGACACTGGCTGTTACAAAAACAAAGCATATAGCCACAACTCCAACAGCAACATATGCAGTGATGTTCTTCCTTCCACCGTCTGAACAAGATTTGTTACCTGCCCACAAGAAAAGAACAATGCTAATGACAAGATAGTCAACACGAACCTGAAACCCAAATAAATATATGAGAGACGGAAATAGGTATAATCTGCTCAAACTTCACTACCAAACCCATTATATCAATAGCTGCACGTATTTGGCTAGCTTATGGAGATGAATATAGCCAACCGTGAGGGCTGTTTTTGAGAATTCAAATGATAAAGTTACCTGTATCTCTGGCCAATTAAGATTTTAGACGAGTTGGTGGTTAGCAATTCAAAAGCTTTCGATAAGAAGGTAGAGCTAGATATCGACCGGAAAAAAAGAAAAAGAAAAAAAAGAATACAAGATAAATGAAGGGTGATGGGTCATTTAAATCAATGAAAGAGAAAGGGAAGGCCAACCTAAAGCACCTGATTAGACAAAAGCAGATAAAAATTTTCAGATTGCATAGCATAACCCAAACATAAGCAACAAAAAAAAATAAAAAGGAAGAGACAAATACGCAGAGAGTACTTACTAGGGATTGCAGAAATAGCTGATATGAGGGGGCCATATACTCCTCTTACAGGAATTCGAGTAGTCCCTTTGCCAGCCCAATAAAATCGGATCTCCATAATATTATCTGTCACACTGGCGTTAAATGTTCTTGTCAATTGCTTTAGAGCCCCAACAGCCTCGTCTTCAATATTGAAATCCCTCTTAACTAATTTTCCCTGAATTAAACAAAATAATTACAGATTCTGCATGACCCGTTGAAAATTAAATATGTTCATAGACATAAACAAGATTACCTGAATATAAATATCAAATAACCTTCTCCCAAGACTGTTATATGTATTGTCGTTTGTGAAAAATATCTCAGCAAATTGCAGATTAACAATGTAATTCCCATTTTCTAAGCAGTAACGGAAGTAAGTAAGTGAGCTAGGAGCCAGGCGCGCTGTAGTATACAATTCAGAGATGTTTGTTGATGACACAGCTTTGACAAAACGTACATTCTGGAAACCGATATCATCCATGAATTCCCCAGTGCTACTGAAACCCCAATAAGAATTACTTCTGTAATATTTTGATGAACCACCCTCAACACTTGCATCACCTTCGTAAACAACTTTTTCATTACCTTCTCTGGTAGTTAAATCATTTCCACCACAATTGACATGTAAAGAACACCCATCTGCCATAAGATGAAATATGTAAACATCACAAAGGTACATCTACTGCCCTTAACAAAACTTTTAATTATTGGTGCAAATGACAAAGTTGATTTTCGATTACTGTTGAAATGTGTATCATATGCCAAGAGAGGTTAACAATGAGTTTGAGCTATAGATTACACGACGCTTCTTTTGAATAGCTATATTGAATTATTGATAAGGTTTCTGATATCTAATTTAAAAGAAATGAAGTCTAAATAAGTTTCGTGAACAAAGGTGCAGAAAAGAAAAAGTTGTTTCAAGCTAGAGATACAAAACATAGAAACAGCCCACAGCGGCTTCTAGTGGTCAGGTTATTATTTAATTATGGTTATTATATATGATCAGCAGAAAAAATTAAGCTAAAGTTTGAGTCATATTAGAAACATGGATTAAGTGGATCCACTTCTTTTCATAATTTTAGTCATCAGTTAACAGGTCTGTGATTGCCCGGGAGATCTTTTCAAAAGCATGGAGACTTGATTTGCCAAACACCAAACAGAATCTCGTGTTCCATTCAATTGAGGCAACTATATGAATGCTTTTCGCTATTTCACTACATGCACAGTTGAACTAAATAAATTCCTTTTTGCCGAGACATCTCATGTCAATTCTGATCTTTCTCCCCTCCTAGCAATTCCATTCAACATCATCTCAATCTTCCTTGTGTTGCATTCAGGATTCCTCGTGCTACAAGATTAAACTGTCGCAATTTTTCTCTCTCAACTTATCTAAAGCTGACGCTACTCCTACCATTTCATCATTTACTCAAAAAAATATGAGATATTGTTATGAGACTCTGAAAGCTTAATAAAAAAGGTCGGGTAGTTCACACCACTGGATACTCGGAAGAACAAACTTACATCTTGGACAAGTGACATCCTTCATACACGGAAGAATACTCTTTCTGTTGCAGAAATAATACAACAGAATTAGCACTAAATGTGCATAAAGAATAAAAATGAGTACTCCTAAGGTGAAATATCCTCAGTATTCCTCACCCAACTACAAACAGAAGCTAAATACGCAACATTACAATGGTAAAGAGGTAAATAGTAAAGAGCATCTTACAGGGGGTTCTTCATAGATGAGCTTCTAAATAAATTTATGTAATAATTCCTGATAAAGAGGGGGAACAAAAATGAGAATTAATTGTTAGAAATACAAATATTTCCACTTAACAAGAAAGTATATAGATGCAAGCAGGGTTTCAAATCGCGGTATTGGTGATATGGTCATGTGGCGGCCCGCGGCTGATATCACACAGTATCGGCCTATACATAGGTAAATAACGGTTTTGGAGGTCCAAAATTCTGTTACGTATAGGCCGATACGATATACAACAACTTTTATCCAAAACCCTCATGCAGGATAAAACCTAATGCTGTGTTTGGATGGGTTTTTGAGAATTTTTGAGTTTGGTTTTTGCCTTTTTGGGTAATGAGTGGAGAGAGATAGAGAGAGAAATGAGAATAATGATTGGAGAGTGGAGAGAGAAATGAGAGTAATGATTGGAAGTAGAGGTAATGAGTATTTTTTGAGTTGGAAATTTTTTTCCAAAACACAAACCAAACAAAGCATTAATACACAAATATACTTACACGTTCTCTCGACAAGCAAGCTGGTTAGGATCTTGCCATGTAAAGTTGTTGTAGGAAAGATCACTGCATGCATCATTAACATTAGTTGTCATAATGGTAGTAATTATACTGATATGATGAATTAGTGACAGAAATATAACAGATTTAAAAGAAGAAATAAATAGAGGATGTCCAATAAAAGCTTCAGATCCTAAACTTAAACACAGCCGATTAAGCAACTTGGGTTCATTAATATATGATTAGCAAGCATGTTACAGTAATTTCTTTTATGAATTTAAAAAAAAGAAATACTGTAAGGGTGAGAACATGTTGTAAATGCAGAGTACCACCGATAAGCTTAAAGACATGATTGGAGCAGTTCAATGAATACAATCGAAATAATAAAGTTATTGCTACTTCTGAAGTAAGATATTTAGTTTCTGATAGTGCTGCAGTAAATAAATAACAGGACTTGAATTGTTCATTCCGGGAACATAGAAGAGCCAAGAGTTCTCGACGTTTGTAAAATTGCAATAATAAAGAACAAAGCAGATGGTTCATAACCAATTCAATAAGCAACACGGAACAAAACAAGAGTCGGGCTTTGTACCAAAGTGGAGAAAAGTCTAGATAGAATCATTAGAGAAGTTGTAACCTTGTTTAAATTAAAAGGCAACTTGCTGGAAGATGTGTTGCGTGGTTAAAGAAATAGAGACCAAAGGTCCCAATATTCTTCACAACCTTTCATCCTTGTACTAAAGAAAACAAAATGTAAATGAGATACAACCCTGAGAGCCCGGATTGAATATCAAGGCGTGATAATTCAGAGGAATCAATTCAGCTACCCATTTACATTATTCGAAAGGAGAAACTGTAAGAGGTTTGGACAATAAATGAATACAAGTCGAAGTGGCAGCAGGCTGATGTGCAGCTGTGTGCAAAGGAAGAAATTTTTTAAACAGAACAACGACAGTTTATCAGTGATGACTGGCGAGGCACAACATCCAACAATCACTCAGGTAATGCATATGAATTAGAAAGTGCGTGAAATAAATTAGCTGATATGATAATGGCTTAGGTCAGAAACTTTGTAGGAATGAAAACGCATAACCAATACAATTTTGGGAATGAAATCAATTAGAAAAGCAAAGGAAAACCCAATGTAGCCACCAACACCAAGGAAAGTTTATGCAAGGTGCAGGTCAGCAAGTGCAGCTTCAGCAAATATACATACAAATTATCCATTCTTTAATCAAAGACGTGGATTCTAGACAGAGTCAACAGTCTTTTGCAAACATCAGTCCATATGATGCACTCTGAATCATGATTTTACTGGTACTATTTATTCCTTCTAATACTGGATTCAATTTGCTTACTTTTAAGCCCCACAATTAAATTTGTTCAACATATCATAAACAATAGAAAGAAGGCAATGAATTTATGGCTAAACTAGCCGAATTGCACACGGACAAAAAATGCAAAATAATCCTTGAAAAGAAAAATACATACATACTACTTCCATCCGTCAAGATTGAATCAGGTATATTTCCGCTAAGCATGTTGTCACTCAAAAACCTATTCAAAGCAACACACACATCAATAAGCTATGTACCTGAGCACGGTGACAGTGAAGTAAGCAGTAGTTAAAAACTTTTGGCAGTGGGAGAGAAAATTAGATGTAAAAATCATGTCTCCAACAACGGCCTAGTTCCTATAACTTTATAAAATTAGTAGGAGAAGGATCTCTCTCGAGTACTATGCGAGAAATAACCAAATGCCGCAAAAATTTACTTTCAATACGTACACAAACTTCAAGCTCTTTGAAGGTATGTTATTTGGAATGTCTCCCACTAAACTGTTAAAACTGAGATCCCTGTCCAAGTCAATGCAAAGATAGAGTTAAAAAGGCAGAGAAAAAGTCTACGAACGATCTTATACCATGAATTTTATTAAAAGTAAAATGCAAACTGTTTCCTACGTAAAACATGCAAACATAGAGAAACTTAATGGATCAAAAAACAAAGGTAGAAGAGTGAGAAGAGAAGAAGTCCTCCTTAGCAGAAGCAAACAAAGGAAAATAGAATAAAACAAAAAAGGATAGAAAAACCTATGGGGCATAATATACTGTAATTCCTATGTTTCTAGGAAATAGTTTATAATCTCTATAGGAGGCTGAACAACATAGGAAATGTTTTGACTTTTAGAGAAAATTACCTCTAAGGATAGAAACAATGCACTTAATTCTCATTAAGGATGAACTCAGTTTTTAATAACCTCCAAGCACAACCTCATGATAAAATTACCCTTTTACCTTTCAAATACTATTAAAATTCACTAAACCCTATGAAAGTGCCTAAACCCTAGGGATAGGCCCGGTAGGGTAGACACTTTAAAAGGGGCAATTTTGAGAAAATATTCTAGAAATCCTTAACGGTGCATTTTCGTAAAATAGAATGTCCACAGATTTTACAAGCAAGTTGAAGGTCTACACTCTAGACACTAAACTCACCTAGGAAAAGATTGATGGGTGGGGGAAAGAACATTGCATTAGGGTAGTATTCCATATATTATTCTAACCCATCCACTGTAATCATGTAGACATGTAGTTGATCGTATATTCACATGAACATTTACCAAAACCTTAACATGCTATACTTACAACATCTGCAGACTATAAATTTCCCAAACATAGCCTGGGATTTCACCATAAATGTTGCAGCTTCTCAAAACCCTAAAATCCAAAAAGGCAATAAACTTAAACATTCATCAAATGTACACCTATATACACTTCTCAAAGTCAAGCACTACGATGATCAAGCATACAATGTTATTAGCCCTGTAGTGTTGTTGAAGTTAGGAAATCTCTGAGCTGTCCCATTTATGTCACTGATTCTCCTGTTAAAGAAATAACACCACGAAAAATTTCAATCAACAGTACACCACTAGTTGAATATATGAATGAATTAAGTAAAGAACCTATATTTACTTCATCGATTAAAGGATGTTTTGTACTCACAAGTGAGTTAACTTGTTCAGAAGGGATATGTTCGGTGGAATGGGTCCCTGAAATCCACTGGCATACATTTCTCTACATTGACACAGATTAGTATGGATTGTTAGGTATATATTAGGAAATTTCTGTGCACATAGTTGGTCTCAAGATGAGTTTTTGGTATATGCAAGATTAAAAGGAACTTACAATCTTCCAAGTTGTTTCCAGTTTTGTATAAAATTAGGTATTGCTCCGCTGAAGTTGTTATCATTTATCCTACTGCATTGTGCAAGAGACTGGAGCTGAACTAATGTCATGATCGAAATGGTATAAGAATCAAATAACATAGTATAGATGCTTACAAATCCGTTAGATTTCTTAGCCCAGCCAAAGAAGTTGGTAGCTCTCCACTCAACTGATTCGAAGACAGTATCCTGAAATTTTATATCATGTGGCCAAACAAAGAAGTTAGACATTCTTTCATCCTTCACAAATCTTATTCAATGAGTAAGAACAAGTAAATAAGGAATGATAAATCTTACAAAGTATTCAAGTTAACTAGTTTTCCAAGTTCAGAAGGAACACTGCCAGAAAATTGGTTGGCTTCAAGATTCCTGGTTCAAAACCTCCATTGAGATTACGAAAAATGAAAAACAGGGAAAAGTACCACCACTAATGTCTTGAATTGTGTGGGGAAAGATGATACTACTATTGCACATCTATAAATCAATAAAACACTTGTTGAATTTAATAATACAAAACACCCAAAATTGAGATAAAGGGTCTGCTTGGTCCAGTTTCAGTTCCAATACTAAAGATGAAAATTTGATATCATTTTAAACGATTCTAATTATGTGACAGCACTCCCAGAAAGTAAAGACATACTAATCTTTAACTTTTCAAAGTACTAAAAAAAAAGAAAAAAAGAAGCAGCAAATCTTGAAAACGTACAGGTATGTGAGACTGGAGAAATTTCCCAGTTCCTTCGGAATTTCCCCTGATAAGCGGTTTACAAGAACAGAGCTGCATCAAACATAAGGAGAAACTTTATGACAACTGAGCTACTTGAGCAAGGGACAGATATATATTACTCTCTCCGTCCAAGTTTAAATGTCCTTTAGGGCAATCCGTGCATTTTCAAACCCCCCAAAAAATATTTTTTATTTATTATTATTTTTTTAATTTTTAACACCAAATTAAATGTGTACTTTAATTTGGTGTTATAAAATAAAATAAAATAAAATATATATAAATTTTTTTTTTTTGGAATTTGAAAATGCACAAATTCCCGTAGAGGACATTTAAACTAGGATGGAGGGAGTACATACATACTATATAATATATATATATGTATGTATGTATCTATGTATACACCAAGCTTCTGCTAAGGGCGCCCTTAACTTGTTAAGGACTTCCGAACAAATTTTGATAATCCGAAGTTTGGATCAAGCCCTTTCCTGTCATACTTTTTGCCGATTTCTCGCGTGTACCCTTAAAATCACGTTTTTCACACATTGAACGGTTCGGATCATCAAAATTTGATCGGGAACAATGTCAAACTCATGAGGTGTTAGGTTAAGGGTGCCCTTAGTAGAAGGGGACTGGTATGCATATGTATAGGTGTGTGTGTGTGTGTGTGTGTATGTATATATATATAATATTATCAGGGCGCTTCAGCTAAGGTCTCCTTTATCCCACAAAAATTCGGACGTCGTCCGCGGATCCGGACCATTCAAAACACAATCCGATGGCTAGCGTTCAACGTCCGCATTTTACCACTATGTGGGCGTCCTTAGCTGAAGCGCCGTGTGTGTGTGTGTATATATATATATATATATATATAGAGAGAGAGAGAGAGAGAGAGAGAGAGAACTTACATTGAACTCAATCGCAAAGAAGCCCATTCAAGTGGAATTGTACCAGTGAGGACATTGTATGCGAAATCACTACAAAAGAGAAAATAGAGCAGATTTTCGTTTCATACAATGGTAATCATGTATGTGTGATAGAATTTTGCTATTAATTATTTGTCATATGGATACTCAAGTCAATTTCAGTTTTGTCAAGACAAAATAAACTACAAAAAAGAATATATCGCAAAACTTCAAATTCTAAAGAAAGCAACGTCCAAACATCTCGGGGCTATTTCTCAAAAAGCTGACACTCTATGGGAATGGTGGATCCATTCCTATGTCATCAAAGAGCAATGCTTATGGAATATGCCTATACCTGCAAATGCCTCTTGGACTTTTAGAAAGATATTGAAGCTAAAGATATTAACCATATCATAGGATATGGTGCAAAGACTATCCTTCGATTAGACAACTGGCACCCCCTTGGCCCTCTGTATACCAGGTTTGGGGATAGAATTTTTTTCAATCTTGGCAGTTCTCTTCAGTTAAGGTTGATTCATTATTAGGAAAGGATCTTGGTTTTGGTCTAGGAGAAGGAATGCAGTAACAAAGGAGATCATGGACCATACCCTGTACGGTCCTTCCAAATCCTTCTCAGGAGGACTCAGTGGTGTGGACTCTTAGTCATCATGGTTTTTCTACCAAACCTGCATGGGCAGCTATAAGGGTGGCCAAGCCTAAATTGCCTCAGTTTAAGGTGATTTGGTGTAAGCATTTTGTGCTTAGCTGGCTATTTTGGGAAGGTTGGTAACCAAAGATAGGATAAAGAGGTGGGGATTCTTGTTGATAATTCTTGTGCTCTGCGTGGAAGTGGGTTGGGAGACCATGATCACCGTTACTTCCAGAGTGGTTTCTCCGCTCAGCTCTTAGACTCTTTAATGAGAAGATGTGGTATGGCTAGAAGGCCTTCCACCTCGGCTCAAGAGGTGGTATGGGCAATCCCAAAAGGAAGGGAGAGGGCTTTCAGCATTCTGTATATAAACGTGCATTGGCTCTATCATTTATCATGTATGGCTTGAAAGAAATGCATGGATCTTCAATAACACACGAAGGAGTGTGGATAATGTGCTCAATATGATTGTTTCAGACTTGAGATCTTGTTTCAGCTCATGGCGGAAGGTTAAGAGGTCTGCCAAAAATCAGGAGTTCAGTGCCAGATGGGGGTTACTTCAGCGTATATTTGTTCCTTTGTAATTGTTTTGTTCTGTTTTACCTTTAGCTAGTTAGTCAGGAAGGAGGGTTTGGTTTCTATGTAAGTAGCAGGTGGTTAGAAGTGGTTTTCCTCCTCTAAGACTCTGGTGTTAAGTTGTATCTTTGGTTTGGTTTTCTAAAATTTTAGTTACCCAAAAAAAAAAAAAAAAAAAAGGGCAGAAACATCTGCACAACAAATATTATATGACAAGATATTTCACAGTATGAATCATATCAAAAAATTTCCAAATATTGCATAAAAGAATGCCCTTACATCTCTTGGAGATAAGGAAGTTTCACCAATTCGGGCGGAAGCATGCCGGGAAGACTATACCCCTTAAGCACACTGTCATACAAGGTTGCCATTAGAAAAGTAGTTAGTATTGACAGCATTTCACTGAATTTTACTCCTGGACAGCTGAAAGGACTTTATTGAATACTGTTTTGAACCATCCACTTTTATGCTGCGTAAAAACCATTGAATAACGTCCATTTTCAACTAAAAACTTAGGCATATGCTAATGATCTACTGAGGATGGAAGGACACTCCTTAAGTTGTACTGCGATTCATAACAAGAGTGACAATCTAGCGAGCATGCTAAAATTTGAAAAGGAGAATTGTTTTTTATATGAGACAGTAATTGGGCAATGAAATCTTGGTAAGTAAATTTGTGTGTACAGAATAGATGCTATTGTATCAGACTAGGAGATATAGAATAACACAAAACATAATACTAGTGTATAAAACTTTAACGCAACATATGTGTAGAAACCATACATCTTGTCGACATGGCAATAGGTGTCATTCACAAAGTTGCATGGGCAGTTAACAGAGCTCTCTGAACCCCAAGGTGCCTGAGCAGTTAACCCAACCACTTCAACTTGGCATGAATCACTGTTGAACTCCCAATATATTGCACCCATTGAAGTGGCAATTTGCTGGAGAGCATCCACTAAATGAGAAACAAGCATAAAAAATGAGTCAACACCGCTGAGTACAATTCACCAGTGACGGGCAAATCTTTACGTAAAATAGCTGCAGAAAAGAAGGTAATATATTGAAGAAAAATAAACCAAAGAACTAGAGATCTCCTTCACGGTCGGAGTCGAGCGAGAGGGGGTAGGAGGAGGAGGAGGAGGAGGAAAGCGTGGGGGTTGGCCCCTTTGGCAGTTTTTTCAATCCTAAATGCAGTATGCAATACAAGATTTTTTGCAAGGGAACCAACGGCTGTTTTCAAGCTCAAGAGTAACAAATCTGATGTCTCAACAAAATCCGAAAATCGGTTGAAGCAATCCGGTAAACTAACTGGACAAAAGGGCTTTGGAGTAGCATGAGATGTATAAAACCATTCTTACATCCTGGCCTTCTTTTTGAAGGGTGACACCTCCTTGGTGTACAATCCCCTCTTTTGTATTCAAGTTGCTCTCCCTTTCGGTTTCTTTTATATATTTATCAACTTATCATAAACAACTTTGCAGTATCTTTTCCTTTGGAACATGCAAGATCCAAACAAAGCATAAAGGAGTCTCCTCATTTAGTCATTTGTGATATCACAACGTAGAGCTTGTCACACATTGGTTAATTTTAACCTCCAAATCTAGTACATGAGCCTAGTGGCATCTCCGCTCATTGTCGATTGGTTTTGAATTGGATGCTTTATCAGAACCCTTTCACTTCAAAAATTCAACCTAAACCTCTAAATCTTTCCTTTCCTGACGTCAGCATTTACCTCAAACTCAACAACCCACCACAAAGCGTAATGAAAGGAACAGTCTAAGTGAAACCAGATAATGGCAAACCAACTCCAATTTCAATTTCACACCCTTTCCTACATTTTCTTGGCAGCCAAACAGAAAGAACAGTCAAATATGATATGGGAAATCTAACATACCTTCACCCTGGGGCAACTTCGACACGGAAATCCTCAATAACCAGAAGCAGCTCAAAGAAAGAATCCAAAAGACAACTCCATTTCTGTAAGCCATGTTTTCCAGGTAGTATATTTTATTTGTATATCTGGAAGACCCTTGCCGAGAAATGTCAGCAGGAGGAAATGGACTCACAGCTGAAACCCCCGGAAGAGAAAGTGGAGTCCTGAGCAGATTTTAGAGAAAGAAAATACCCAGGAAGAGAAGTGAAATATTGGCTGGTGTCTTGACATGGTTTAATTTGGTAGTAGTATGGAAATATTGACTGGTGTCTTTGACATGCTTTAATTTGGGAGTTTTCATTCCATATCTAGTCTATTATTCCCAAGGTTGTTAATACTTACCGTTTTAGATAGAATCCGGTAACTTGAACCACTGATCTTGTAAAAGTTCAAACCAGCTGGAGTTTTACTTTTCAGAGCACACCATTTTATCCTTTCTTGTATTTTTTGGTCTTTTTTAGCCTACTACTTTTATTGAAATTGTAAAATTTATACAAATAAATTGTTTTTAGCCTACTGCTTTTTTTAGCCTATACAAATAAAACTTAATTTTATAACTAGAAATATAATTTTTAATGCATATTTGTAAATAACGACAAATCCGAAACGGTACCCGGTATCTCACCGGTACCGATATGTATCGTACCAGTAGCAAAACCGATATCATATCCGAAACGGTATTCAAAACCTTGATTATTCCTCTTAGTAATTCGAGATACGGTGTATGTGCATGTCTTGTACTCCAGCAGTTTCGATGTGAATTTACTGCGTGCATATTATTGAATTCGATCAACTGGGAAAACTATGGGCACACCATTTGATTTAAGTGTACATTTTTTTGGGGGTAAACGGTTTAAGTGTATAACACACACTCGGTGTATATCTAGTTTCACATGGTCGGGCGGCTGCATGTGTTTGCCTGTTGATGTCCAACCATTCAATGGAGTAGTTTTGACCGTTCCTCATTGTTGTTGCTATCCATGTCCGGGCTGTCCGCTGAGAATATCTATCCATTCCCTTTTTGTAATTTGGTTTCCACATCTTTAAATGCGTAGGTCCACAAAATTCAAGTCGGTGACCAAGAGCGTAGGTCCACAAAATTCAGTACGGTTCGATTTGATTCGGTTTTCTTACTATTTTTTCTTACTTTATTTCATAGTTGGGCCGGGGCACACATGATACGGGTGCGGCGTTAGTATAGCATGGTAATATATAGGTATGCATATACATGTTAATTGTATATAAACTAGAGGACGGGACACACGCGATATGTATGCAAATCAGATTTTCAAAGCATTTGTGAAAATTCGATCGAACAATAAGTGGGAAGCATTTTTACAAAAATATGGTGAAAATTCGACTTGCACATGCATCGCGTGTGCCCCGGCCTCTAGTCGTAATAAATTACTAGTACCAAATTGGAATTGTACGTAAAATTCATGTGACGTCAGCCTGCCAATATTAATCTAGATAATCTTCAATCACTCGATTTGTTGGACTTCTTGACCAGATCATATTTACAAGAGTTTACGTTAATTGGATACTATGGAAAATAAGTTCATTTTTTTGGTAAAAAAAACGGACAAGATATGTGAAATTTTAAAAAAAATATTTAATGCTCGAGAGCCCTTAACACCCCCACATATTTGTGGGTCCTACGAATATGTTTATGGGTCTCATGTAAATATGTGGTGTTAAAGAGTGAGGCATTACTCGCAAAATTCATTCGGCAATTAGTGTTTTCCCATGAACCCCAAGTAGTTTACTGGGCGGTCAAGACTTGAAAGTTATAGATTTGTTTCATCCAAAGGTCTCATGTTTGAAGATGCAAGCAACTCATATGAGGCCAATAAATATAGGATTTGTTCTGCCTTTAATTGAACTCCCGCTAGCAAACAATGTAATTGGTGCCCCAAAATATTTAAGGTGCCGATGCTTCAAAAATAAATTAGTGCTTTCCATGAACTCAATTTTTACATGGCAATTCTAAAGGATGAAACAACAGATGGGCAGGAGGGACTCATACATCATACATATAGGAGTAATATTTTTCACAACTCTGCGTGGCTAGCTAGCTTATACAAATCTCAATTAATTTTTGGAGACCAAATTTTACAGTCTACCAGCGGGAAATTCTATCAAAATCAAGGTAGAGTTCCATATGAACTAGCCCAATAAAAAAGTTAATAGAGCTCGAGAAATTTCGTACTTAAAACCTTAAGAGTGAAACAATCTCATAACTCACTAAGTCTTGGCGGCCAGTAGACCTATCCTTGGAATCGAGGGCTCATATATAACTTGATAATTGCATGATACAGTCCTAATTAAAAAAACGTAAACAATCTTCTTTCCTAAAAAAATCCATGAGAGCTTTTATATGCGCTATGTCAATATTGTATGCTTGTTAACTATTGCTTTTGTCCATCCTTTCATCCTACAGAATTAATTTGAATGACCATACGAGTCATGTCATTTTACGATGATGTGATATGCGATGCCGACTAGTCAAAAAGACTAGAAAGCTAGACTATTTGTGGTATTGATTTGTAGTAGCATGTTTGGCGACAAGTGTGCTACTGTGGCCGTTTGGTGATGACTAAAGATATAAAACGTTCACATCCCTAAACTCTTTCGAGAAATCAAGTTTAGTTGAGTTGGTTTGCTCATGTGTTTTTTCAGTGGTAGCCAGTGTTCGAGTCCCATGGGAAGTAGATTTAGAGTTCAAAAGCTATGAATAGCCTCTCAACACCCATTGACTAACATACTAACCCTCTGCTAAGCCCCACTAATGTATAAATAAATTATGGGGAAAAAAAAAAAAAAACCCTCTTTCGAGCATGTGTCTTAATTTCAGCGGAGGTCAAATATCTTGAGCATCATTCAGCAATTTCAAAACATAGGTTTTTCTTCATCACTGGGTTGTCATGACCAAAAAGTATCCACACTTGTTACACTTTTTAATACAGTTTAATGGAGTACAATTTTTACGATTCTACCACACCATCATCACTACCATCCTTAATCATTTCTACCACTTCCTCAAATTAAGTCCCCAAAAAAATCAGCTTCGAGGAATCAATTTATCACACCTCAACCACACCCCTCACATATATTATAAAATTTTCACACATGCATATGAAAGAAGAGTGGTTGGAGTGTGACACATTGATGTGTCCCTAACATTTTCCTTCCCAAAACGTACATTATCTCTTGGGACCTGCGCGGGTTGTCCAACTCACCACGGCAGACCCGACTTGCACTCTTACAAACTCGATCATCATTGATACAATGCATAACAAGCTCGCGGGTTCGAAAGGAAAAGACCATTCCTTTGTGTCCCGTACCACCCTTGTGTCAATGCCTCATGAATTCCTGGTCAGATTATGCACTGCAACTTCCACCCCCCAAGTGTCACCAAACTCATTGACAAAAATAACCGTGACTTCCTTTGGAGCTCTACCTGAGACGTCAAGAGAAAACTCTATGCTGTCAGCTGGGACAAAGTGACCAAACCGAAGAATCTAAAGGGCCTTGGCACCCGGCGTAACTTTCTCGTCAATCAAGTCGCGATGGCCAACCTCAATTAGAGATACACCAACCCCAAAAAGCCTTTGTTTGTGGGCATCTGTTCTTTGTAACAAATATGGAGCTGTGGGATCACTCCACCACTTGGAGGAGCATGCTCAAAGGGGTGACCTTCCGTTTTCAAGGGTCCCAAAAGATGTGGAAATTTAGCCTAAATGAAAAATATTTTTGAATTTTACCGTAGTAGTTTTCTCCAGATCCAACCGCACTCAAGTAAGGAAGAGTTTGGGACTAGTTAATCAACTGCGTCTTAGCAAAATTTATATGAAATTTCAAGATTAATTAAGAGTTTGGGACTAGTTAAACTTATAAATGTTTATCCGAATTCATAAGATTAATTATTCGTAGCGACAAAAGATAAGAGTATAAAAAAACTACAAAAGAACAAAATATAAATATATGAGATTAAGTTCTTCTCTTGTTCTTTAAGATTAAGTTCTTTTCACTGGTACGGGGAGGAAGGGAAAATTTTGTTAGATGTTATAAAGTAGAAAATGACTTTTACTTGGCTGTTATAAAGAACAATTGGATCTTGTGGAAAGATGTGGAAAGGAAGGAAAAATTTTACAATCTTTGCACCCTTAACTGAGGGATAGTGGGGACTGAATGTTTGCTGCAGCACTTGATCTGTGACATCAGGTGCCAAGTCTCCCACAAATATAGTGAAGTGGGAGCCACCAGGCTGGGCAGCAGCAGCCGCCGAGTACTGCTGTTGCGTGGCCACCGCTGCTGCCTGAGGAGGCTGCTGTTGTTGGTAATACATCTGTTGTGGCTGCGGTTGGTACTGGTAAGGTTGCTGCTGTTGAGGGGGTGGTGGTTGTTGATTGGCCATCATCCATTGTTGCTGCGGTTGGTATTAAGGTACTGATTCTGTTGCTGTTGGTTGAATGTAGGAGGAGGAGCGGCCATTTATTGGGGTACTCCGTTCGGTGACTGTTGCTGCATCGTCGTCGGAACCTTGCAGCAATTGATCCCCATATTTGATAGAGAAAAACTTGATAATCGCTCCCAAAATCCACTTATTAATAGATGTTGGGTATTATGCAGCAATTGATTATCGGTTGCTTCCAATAGAGAAACAAGGTCTTAGAGCATGCACAACAAACGCTAGGTATTTTAGCTAAGAAAAAAGTGTATTTTTTTTTTTTTAATAATTTAGCTAGTCAATTTTCTTGAACCATGCTCCAACAATGCTATCCACTCTAACCCAATTCTTCATAAATAACCAAACCAAACCGAGCCTGAAGTCTTAATCAATTTTCCAGAAATATTGTTTTTCTATTCAATTCCACCCTATTCCGATGCAAACACAAGCACCCATTGTTGCTTCAAAGCATTCAATACCTCGACCCAATTTCCAGCTTCAAAGTCTTCAATAGGCTCAGAATTAAATCAAACACTCATTTTTCAAAAAAATCCAATGGAACTTAAGCTTCAAGCAACAGCAGGACGAAACAGGGGAAAAGCAAAATTTTAAGTCAAGACTAAAGAATAGATGACACAAGACTTAATCTGACAAACCAGCGACTCTTCTGGTAAATGAGAAAGAATAGGGAAAATCTGGAATACAAGATGACATATAACTTGATTGACAACCGAATTAGTGAAGAAACATTAAAAGTAGATTAAAGGGAAAAGTAATGAAATAAAGGAAACTGGCCTAAGTAAGGGCACACACTATAAGAGTTTGACGTTTCAGCTGAAATCAGCTCCCTGCCCCTATAGAGCCTCTTAACACCCTGTTTCGACACAATGATTTTCTAAGTTGTATTATAGTATTCATCAAGTTCTACGAGAATAATGGAAGGAAATGACTTTGAAAGTTGACGGCTTGACGCTTTATCCAAAAACCAAGAGAATAAAACTGAAGGGATTCAATTTAACATGTTTATCAGACAGCACTAAGACAAATACTGTAAAAAAGAATAAAACAGGCAACCATTCCAGAGGCCAAATTAGGATAATTAAAGCACATGATAACATTTGTGCTCTTCTTCCTCCTCTCTTTTTTCCCCCCTCTATGTTTTCTTTCTTTCCCTCCTCCTCTGGATCCATACACTTCAACTCCAGCATTTACACACATAATTGGAGTTTAGGGAAATCCATCATCTCAACTGGGAAATGGGCATGATAAGTTGTGATTTCTCAAAAAATAAAAACTGGGAAATGGGCACACTTTAGGGTGACAAAGCATAGTGTTCCATTCTTTTGATAAAAAGTGCACACAAGTGTTCTAAAATCAATAATATCTCAATTACCTAGAAATAGACTAGGAATAAAATGAAAAGAATAAAATGAAAAGAATCTTGGAATCAACCAGAGCCATGGATTGTAAACTACGATGGGACAACCCACGTTTGTGTGTTTCCTTAACATTATGCTTCTTTTCAGTTAAATATACATGAAGTGCTTCACAAGAATCACTCCTGCCTATTCCAAACAAAATGATCTTTACAACTGTGTGTTTCTTTGGCTACGATGGTGACTTAGCATATCCAAAAGTTCTCACCATTTCAAAGGTACATAGAAATCTTGCTTCATGACCTAAGCCCGTGTGTTGGGGTCTGGTTCCAGAGGCGACTTAAGGCTGAACTTGAATTTCCAAGTCGTGCAATAATTTGAAGAGGAAAGAATATAGGAGAATGATTTGTCACGAGGCAAATAGAGAACGAGAAATCCCTTTACCTTTCCATTTCCTTCATAGATCCCTCCAGAAATCCAAGATCCAAACACAACTTAAATGGCCTCAGGTCTATTTCAGTTATCCCGACGTCATGGAAAACCCCCTTCTCAAAGTTGGTGAAACGAGTTGCTCTATAATTCGAGCTTGAAATTCGAGCTACTGCTTCCCTACGGTTGTCACATATCCACCCCTCAAATGTTGCACTCCATATGCTGCAGTGGAAGCTACTGTTGTTGACGCTACTAGCCAACTGCACGAAATTGAGAAGTATAGTGGGCTCGAACGGAGTTTTACTTATTGAATCATAGAGTATCAAACTAGAGAGAAACTTGGAGCTTACAAAACGTTAAAATGTGCGCAATTCTAGAGAAATAAAGAATTAACTTCAAAATAGGATACCTCAAGTATGTGATGTATGCCTCGGTTTCTGGGGTCCCAAACTCTGGTTGAAGAAGAGCAGCAGCAACCAAGGCCAGTTGGAAAACTGTATTAACCTGCCAAGGGTCAAGACTGAAGTACTCAGCGGAACCAGAGAGTTGAGTACTCAAGGATGACATGCATAGCCTTCCATATTCAGTTTGACTGAACAGGCTTAGCTTCAACTAACTTAGACCATATTTTCTTTTTAATATGCTAGAAGAATCTGCAATACACTACTTGAACACAACCCGAGCCAACAACGCGTTACTTACCTATTTTATTCAAATAATTTGCATTCAATGAAACTGAGTAGTGATAGGAGTTGGTTAGATAGTGAGGTAACTGAGTTGCCTATTTGTAGGGTAATGTGCTAGTGGGTACTTATCTTTCTTGTATAAATATAACCGTGGTGATTCAACAAAGTGGTAGTTGAAGTTGAATATGGTTAAAAGTCTTCTATTGTGAAGAAAGAGGTTAGGTTCTCCTCTATCAGAGCCAATCAGAGGCAGGGGCCCCCTCAAAGTGGGACTCTTCTCTCATCTCCTTTAATTTTAATTTTGGTTACGAGAATGTTCGTATCACAACCATTATCAATGTCCTCTCCATAATAGTCAAACCCAAATTTTCAGTGCACTAAGTGCAGCTACACAATCTCTGGCCTTCGCAAACCAGAATTTGATAGACATAAATATAAGGACACCACCTGACTAGTTGAATAAAGTATTAAGTTTGTGTTTCCAGCTGTCTGGTTGCTCATCCCCACCCAAATAGCAAACAGAAAAACAAACTTCCTCTCTAAGGGAGAGAAAAAACCGTCGGAACAGATGCCTTTGTAGGCTAAGGAGTGTGTCATATCGCATTTGATAATCAAGACACAAAATTCAAAGCTTACCTACCATACTAGGTTAAGTAAACTGCAATATCTTACATCATAGTTTATAAATGAAGTCAGAGGATGAAAAGCTTACCTTGCTGAGAAACAGAGGCTCGACCTTCTCGGTACGGGTCCTATCAATATTGAAGAAGTCTGACCAACTTTTCCACTGAGATAAAAAGATTCAGTTCAAAAAATGTGATTCAACCAACATTTCAGTCCAACTGACATGCCAAGGTAGGTAAAACTCACCTCAAAACCTAAACTGCTAGCTCTTCTATAAAATGCACCCCCAATGAGTGCAACGTCTCGCAGCACTACAAGTCCAACGAGTCCAGCTTCACAACCAAACAAACCTTATTAAAATAGAATCCATGAAACTATGTTTTGTGTGATTTTATGTCAAGGTTTGAATAGTGTTTGCTACAGTTTGAGCAGAGTAGTGTAATTGCCATGACCAAATCTCATGCCACATACTCTTTGTTAATGGTTTCATGATCATTTAAATCTCATACTACGTCTAATAGCAACTCAGCAAAGAAATACCACTTCTACTTACGGTGTAAAAGACCATTATCTACCATCGCCAAAGCAACACATCCGATTAGAACCTGAAATAATTACGGGTGACAACTATTAGACAAATCCAACCACCAAGTAGGTCTCTATGAACCAGAATCCCCACTATGGAGAACTGCCAGTCTCCCAATGCCACTGAGCTTTCAGAAGAAAAGACAGGAAATTACCTTGTCTGCAAGAGGGTCAAGATAAGAACCTACAACAGAATTGATTCCCATTCTCCTAGCCACGTATCCATCAAGCTACAAGATGAACGAAGATACAGAAAGCAAGTAGAGTTCACATCCAGATTGTAAGGATAGTCCTAAAAACTAATACACAGCAGATTATGATGATATTATAACACACTCGTTCATACCCACCCAATCAGATGCCCCAGAGATAGCTAGCCCGACAAATGCAGGAAGATACATTCCATGTAAGATCATCCTGCAAAAGCACAATCTACTTTTCACGAGAAATTCATGTGAAAACCAGATCAAGTCTTAGCGAGGAAGAAATGGATATATAGGTTAGAACAAAATTTTGACATAGAACTTTAAGGAACAATAAAAGGTCATGTAAAGTTTCAAACATGCATTCAGGTTCCTGATATGAGCTGATTACAAAAAGTCCAATGCAAAATACTGCCAAAGCAAAAAGATACCCAATTATGGAAATGGAAGCACATTCATCATGAAGAGAACGCTGTAGAAATCAAGGGCAACTTAATCAACAAATCTGTAGGAATCTGCAATGGAGTAAATAAAGAGCAACTCTTTTCTAAAAGGCCATTCTTTATTAACTCAACGTACGGAGGCAATTACACTATTGGCTACTGAGCGCCTCCAACACTAGTAAAGTACACAAACAATAAGTATACTAGACAATTTTCTTTTGCCTAATCAGTTGTTTATATATGCAGTATTGCAGTTCAAAAAAACCTGTCGTTTATATAAAGTGCCCCAAAACTACTAGGATTTTTCCTAGATAGGTACAGATAAACACATATTAAGATAGCTGATGATGTAGTGTTTTTATTGGTTAACAAAATTTCCCTACCCTCCAAAAGCTAGCTACATGCAGGTAGTCAAAATGCAAATTGGTAAAATGCATAGCCAAATAGCTGGAGATGGAGTAAAAAATTCTGCTCCGGTCGCTAAAAATAGACAACAGGCCTCATTTCGTCGGAGTTAATGCTTGCATAACAATCTTATCAGTATTAATCTCGAGCAATAACATTATTTATTAACATGTATCTCATGACCGCCCTTCATCCTTAAGTTATTAAAAGTTCTCTAAGAACACCACAACGTGGTGCTTGAGTGTCCTTCCCCATCCCCACCACACATTGGAGAAGGTTCCATAACAAAGTGTGAGACACCAACAATATATGGCGGAGAATGAACCTGAAGCATCAGTGCTTTAGGAGCACTGAATAATCACTCCCCACAAAATAACGTGTTCTCCACAATTTACAAGGTGAAAATCAAATGACGACCCACACTAAATAGGCAATGTCTTTCCAGTTTGACAAGCAATTCACAATCGACCTAAAGTTGAGGATTCTTTTAACAAGAATTTGTACATTCTACTAAAAACACCAATGCTAAGGGGTTGTTTCCACTAGACTAAATGGACTAAAACACATGTTCTCACAAATTTCTGCGCAGCTCATTCTCCTCACATACATCAACTAAAATACCATATAGCGGAAACAAACCTGACTATTGCCATTAACCTGAAAGACAAAAAAAATTAGGCTGCTTTCTTGTTAACTTATTTGTCCAGAACTTATTACAGTATTTTTTATTTTTCGTAACTTTTTTTTCAGCTTTTCATAGTAATTTTTGGAGTTTATAGACGAACCGGAAAAGTATAAAAATATGGACCGATTTTGGAAAAAGTTCATATAAGACTGAACTTTAGACAAAAGGACAGCTGTTTGATATTTTTTAGACAAAGTTAAAAAAAATTCCGTATATTTCCAAAATAATTTGGGTAATGTCATACGGAGTAATTTTTTACTTTTGCAAAACAAGTTGAAGATTTTTTTAACAAGAATTTGTACATTCTACTAAAGAAACTAATGCCAAATCATATATCACATTGATAACAAGATATTACACAACAAAAATAGCGAATTTTTACCATCCGAGAAACGGGCCGGAGACCAATCGGCCGATCGAGATCAAGTTCGGCAAATTCACGAAACTCTCCACAAGCCCACCAGCCTCGCTTTCGCTCGGTTCCTTCCTAACGATCCGATCGAACTCCAAATTGACCGGAAATTTCCGCCTCCGTAGCAATTCCAAGGCCGGGATGGATGGGATGAGGACGACGTCGGATTGGAAGTAAAGGGGAGTGGCGGACTGAGAGAGCTTCCACGGGGGAGAGGAGAGGAAGAGAGGGCCGTGGAAGGGGGTGATCCATCTGGAGAGAGGAGAGAGAGAGCGAGAGCGAGAGCGGGAAAGAGGAGAGAGGAAAGAGTACGGGGAAGATGGGAAGGGAGAGGGGGATGTGAAGGAGAATTTGTTCGCAGGGGTTGTTCGACGGATTAGGGTTTTGAGAGATCTGTAGACCGCCATTAACGACGCATTGCTAGAGAGAGAGAGAGAGAGGTTAGGTTTAGCAGGGGTTTAGAGAGAGAGGTGAAGGGTGGCACGTGGTGATCTTTGGACACGTGTTGCGAAGGTCAGTGTTGCGGTTCGTAGTTATTTGTCAGAGTACCGGTATTTAACTTTGGGAGAATTACCGGCAGGTGGAGTGGGCAAGGCTTTATTACCACTTCAATGGCCTCCAGTTTCCAAATCACCAATACATGGTAGCTGCATGTAAAAATCACGAAAACATGGTAACATGAAATGCCCGGACCCTTTTACCCTTCAATTGAAATGACGTCGTTTTGCTTTAAGTGGGTTAATATCCCACAAAAGTTTCTCTCTCTTCTTCCACGTTCTCCATCGTTTCTCACGAGTCCTAGAATCTCTCTCTACAACTTCGCCCCAGCCCTCCTCCAGTCCAGTTTTCCCTTTCTCAAATGCTCTAACTTTCCTTTGAAATTCTAGGGTTCTGGTACGAAGCAAAATAGAGAGATTTCTCACAGAAGAAAAAGGATGGAGACGATTTCTCAGAGAAGAAAGAGAATGGAGACGATTTGTGTCTTTTATGTAATTAGTCCCATGGATTCTTCTAATTTCCCAAAAGGTATTCTTCTCTCTTTACATCCACACCCTTCCCAAACGGTAATCAATAGGGTTTGCAAAGCTCCAAAGCCAGAGATTTGTCTGTGTAATTTTGTCAGAGAAGAAAGAGGATGGAGACGATTTGTGTCTTCTCTGTAATGAGTCGAACTAACCAAAACGGTAATTTTGGGTGAGTTTTTTTTTTTGGAGGTGAAATCCATGGGCTGTGAGTTCATTTGTGTTAAGCATTGCCTTGTGGATCTATTTTGGATGTTATATCAACATTTCTTTAGCCCGATTCTCCTTGCCAACAATTCTTGAGGTGCGTGAAAAGGCTGTGGGAGGAACTGTAGGGATTAGTCCGACGTGTGCGTAATATGGCCCGAGACATCCTAGCATTACCAAAAAAAAGAAGAAACAACTACATTTTTGGGGGTGAAATCTTTGACCTGAACAAGCCTAAGGTTTTTTTTTTCTTACGTAATATCTTGCATCGGAAAATATTTTGTCTCATGACAGAACAAGCCTAAGTTTTTTTTTTCTTACGAGTATCAAAGAACACAATCACAAAAAGCTTTCATGACAGACATAGCTATGAATGTTATCTTTTTTTTCCTCTTCCAAAGACTTAGGTCTGCTTTGAATTGTCTTCTGCAATTAATGAATCATGTTCCTTTGATTCCGTTTTATTGATCGGGTATGAAACTTTTGGTTGTTCGGTTGTTCGATACTATGTGGGAGGAGACTATTACTCTTGGTCCTGGTGTATGAGATGGGGAGAATGTTTTCGGTGTTGCCTACATCTTTGCTTCTTTTAATGAAACATTCACGTAAGTACAATTCCATTTTTTTCCTATGTTTTAAAGTTCACTTCTGTTTATTATTTAGCTTTAGGTTTCTATGGTTTGGTTTGGGACTTATAAGAGGTGGATCCAAAGGTGGAGCATGAAGAAGCACCTGGTTCAGATGGAATGGATGGTTTTTTATCTGATCAAGCAAATGCAATTCCTGGCATTAATGACAAGAAAGAACCGTGGGGTTTATGAGAAAGAACCGTGGGTTTTTTCTATGGCTTTAAGCATAAGAAAACTGGTATAGTTATGGTGGGTTCTATGCTAGAGAATATAAATTTGGAATTTTCCATTGCAAATGGCAAACACAGCCAATCTAATGGTCGTTTTGCATGAAAAGAAAAGATTGAATCTTGACTGTAAAAATTCTAGCTTGTATTGCTTAGGGTGACTTGCAAGCATTGGTTTTGTGATTCTTGCTTGCTCATTTACTCTTCGTAAGTTTTGTACTGTCGATAGGGGTGGGATTTCATATCTTTGTCTCACTGCGTGTATCCTGAAATTCAGACGGAATTGTGCTGATTATAGATATTCTGGTAGTCTTTGTGTTTTGTATTGTCGGGTTGACTCGTCTTCCAGAGAACACTACAACAAAAAACATCAATGGTTACACTTTTTAGTGGCAAAATAACCCACTTGTTACTGAACTGTAGCCAACAGTAACATGAAACTCAAAATTTCTTTTGAATCTTGAAAGATAAGATTGGGAGCATTTTGCTATGTTTCTCCAACTAATCAATTTCTCTGCACAAGTTTAATGTGTTCTCCATTGGGAATAATATTTGCACCTCTGCTTTAACTATCACTCAGTACTGTGACTTGGCGTGCAAAATCTCATGATTCTTACTCATTCACATGGAAAGAAGGGAGATGGACCTAGTTGTAGATTCTCCCCTGCACATCTGCCCTCCCTCACTTGAGATTTGAGGTTGGTTAAATTGTCTAGTACCACCACCAGTCAGTCTTTGCTTCAAGCTGCAGTATAGTGTAACTACTGGAGAATTGTGGTGAATATTGCAAGCTGAAAACTTAAAAGTGATACAACTGGTTGAGGTACCTAAGTCATTCTCTCACAGTTTCCCTTTTTCCTTTGCATTTGGGTACAAGAGACATAGTGCTCTAGGCGTAGAACATCTTTTTATTTCAATTTATGCCATGCAGTTCTTTTGTACTATTTTGGTTTAAATATCCTATAAGAAATTGCTGATCATTTGAGATCAAGTGATGGTTGAAATTTTACAGTGTATTGTGATCTAAAGATCATGTAGCAACTGGACATTAGGAACTGTTTTAGCCTTTGTTTGGGAGTTGATTAATGAATTATCATCATATAGATTTTCTTTTGTCTTAACTGGTGTGGAAAATGCAACCAGAATAGCTGATTGAACTTGGAATACGAAGTTAAAGTAGTGTTAAGTATCAATTATATTTCTAGCCTTTCATAGGTTATCTCTTGATTTAAAGAACTTATATTTCTAGTTTAGAGTTGTGTGCTTGAAATCATGTTAAATAATTGTATTTTTTTGTTGTTGTGCTTTTGTACAGGTGAGTGACGAGATGGACTCGAAGATTGTTTGGTAGTGAACCTGAACACTTGTTTTGAGTTAATTCGACGCACTATGTATGGATGTCTCGTAGTTTTGCTCTGTATCAGTAAGAAAATTTGACCTTGATAAATTTAGTTGATAGCTTGGGTTCGTGCTTCTTTGCTACTTTGTCTGGCAACCATTGAAATTGTACAATGTGTTGCTCCTTGCTTCGTGTTTTCATTTCTATTCCCCATATTCTAGCTATTCTTCTTTCTTTTTTTGGTCAAACGGAATAGTATATTATAGCTATTCTTCAATTCTATTCATTCAGGATAAAATTGTACGATGTCATTAGTAGTAATTAGTCGCAAACTTATATGCTTGCCCATTGGTCTTCTTTTCTTGGACTATGGTGGTGCAAAGCGGCTAATCTCGTGTTTTTTGCTTCCTTTCAGCTTGACCATCGGCTTGAAAATACCTTAGGCAGCTTTCTCAGTGCGTTTGAGCATTGAGCATTAGAATGGGGAGTCCCGATGTAGAAAAAAGGGAAAATTACCGACAGGAGGCGTGGACCGAGATTAAACACCAATAGATGGTCTCCACTCTTGAAATTACCACTCTCATGACACAAGCAAAATTATTCACCAAGACATGGTAAGGCTGTGTTAGTTTACAATTCCACCCCTACATATATACGTAACATTGAAGCCCTAAACCTCTCAATTTCAACGTTTTCCTTCTCTCTCTAAACCTCTCTCTCGTCTCTCTCAGGCGTTCTCTGCTCCCCCCCCCGCTCCCCCTCCCTAATTTTCGGCCATTTGAGACGGGATTTTGGTTGTTTTGACCAGATCGGAGCAACGAAGTCACCATGGAAATCGGCAAAAACCATTACGATGTGTGTAAAATTGGAGTTTCAAGGGGTAAGGGTTATTATGAAACCCTAGGCGCAATTTGAAGGTATAATTGGTGAACACTACCTTGTTTCTAGTTCTTCGATTAGGCTTCCATATTTGCTATGATTTTTGGTGTTGAAAAGAATTGGCAATTGTATGAACAAATCTGTGGGGATTTTTTGTTTCTTGTTTTTTGGAGACTTGCGATTTAAAATTATAGACTATGGGTCTTTTTTACGTATTGATAACGTGAGAGCAGTTGTAATTACTGTAACTGTGAGGTAAATACGATAGTGATAATCGTGGTGGAACCTCAGATAGTCCAGTTGAAATATGTTTCATTTTGGTAATTCTTTAGCTCCAGCTGAAAATTTGGGTATAAGATATGCTGGTTCTTGCACTTTATCAGATGCATGTTTGGTGATGTGGTTTTTAGCTCCCGCTGAAATTTTGGGTATACAATATTTGGATTTGTCATCTCTCTTCCTCATTTGCAGCTTCTTTGCAGAGCATGGTCATGGACTCAAAACTTAACAATATGCAGCATTCTGTTGGCACATTGGAGAAACTATGCAAAAAGGTATCACATGTACAAGGATAAAAATCCCTTGATCGTGGGCTGTTGAGCAATATCATTTTTCAGGATGGTTCATCTCAGGAGACTATAGAGTTGCTATTGGGACACTTTCTCTTTAGGCCTAAGACAACGGTATAATGATTTTCAGATATCAGGGGTGATTTTGTCTGTGTTATGATTGCAAGTCCTTCAAGAGTTTTCAGGACAGTGACCGTAGTTATGATCCTCCAGAGGATCCCAATGTATTATGTATTCAGATGCTAGATCTCCTTCTCATGTAGTAGTAGTTTTTTGTTTCTGAAATTTTGTATAATGTCAAACAGAGTGAAATTTTTTAGAATTGTAGAGTATCATCAGTTGATCCGTTGCAACTTTAAAGATAGGAATGACATAATCTTCTTTCTTTTTCCTTTTGGGTGTTCTTTGTCCTGTCCTTGTTCTGCTTGCATTCTAGGGCTTCTGGCAATTCTTTGTGCTTGCTTCTAAATTACTTCACAACACTTGTGCTTGTTGTTTGCTGTTGTTGCTGCTACAATTTGGGCTGCTGAATAATCCTATTTGGAGCTTTGGTTATGATACAATTTCTTATGCTGAAATTTATTGTTGTAATTCTTGGAATCTACTGTTTGGAGACTACTTGAAGACTATTACTTCCATGGCAGTTTTGGAGATAAGCTGGAATCGAGGTTCATGAATATCTGATCATTTTGAAGATTGTTTGAAGGGGCTTGGATCTGGAGATGTTTGCTTCTTGCTGGATGATAATTGGAATGGGACTAAAGGTGAAGCAACATGCTTCTTCACTGGGAATGTGACATCTTTGGAAGCATGATATTCCGTTTGTATGCTGGGTGCTTTCTTTTTTAGTTTTAATTTGGGTTGATTTATTGTCAATCCTTGGGCTTGAATGACTTATGATTGTCGTGGTGAAGGGTGTCAATCTGGTTGGAATGTTCTCTTAACCTTTTGTAATTCAGCTTCATCATTAATAATAATTCTTTTTTCACCGTTCAAAAAAATAATCTTCTTATTTTTCCTTTTCTGTGTGCGTGTAGAATATTTACTTCTCAGGTATTAGATCATAGTTTCTCTTGTGTCAATGTATCAGTTTAAAACATGGTATCATCATTAAATAAGAATGATTTCTGCCTTCTTCTTTGATCATAACCAACTCGACAAAGTTCTGAAAATGCTGAAGCAGAGGTACCAGTTGCAAAATGAAAGGCAATTTCTATTGTTAGACAGAAAGACGAGAGGAATGCATGCACCCAGACACAGTGAGGGTGAAATCAACATCCTCATAAGACAAAACAATAAAATAACTTCACAATTGATATGTCACATTCTATTGCTTTCAATTAGGATCGCATAGGATCTTTTGATGGAGTTGTTTTATAGACCACATGTTTATTGTATAAAGAGCACGTCATATTTTTGGCAAGTGGTAAGCGTTCAAAGTTATGTGGAGGTTGTTTCAAGACCAAGTCCATATTGCTGAGAGTTAGGTGGAGGTTGTTTCAAGACCAAGTCCATATTGGTAAAAGACTACACCCTATGTCTGTATGGACCACATGTTTATTGTACAAAAAACGTCATATTTTTGGACAAGTGGT
Organism: Rhododendron griersonianum; assembly: GCA_018127125.1. Classification (NCBI taxonomy): domain Eukaryota; kingdom Viridiplantae; phylum Streptophyta; class Magnoliopsida; order Ericales; family Ericaceae; genus Rhododendron; species Rhododendron griersonianum. Next base: position 20,372,200 of record CM030789.1, read on the forward strand.
AAGCGTGGAAAATTGGTGGTTTTTTTCAAGACCAAGACTAAGTCTATATTGCTAAAAGACTACACCCTTTTTCTGTATGGACTACATGTTTATTGTATAAAGAGCACGTCATATTTTTGGGCAAGTGAAAAGTTGGTGGTTCTTTCAAGACCAAGACCAAGTCTATATTGTTAAAAGACTAAACCCTTTTTCTGTATGGACCACATGCTTATTGTATAAAGAGCACGTCATATTTTTGGGCAAGTGGTAAGCGTGGAAAGTTGGTGGTTCTTTCAAGACCAAGACCAAGTCTATATTGCTAAAAGACTACACCCTATGTCTGTATGGACCACATGTTTATTGTATAAAGAGCACGTTATATTTTTTGGCAAGTGGTAAGCGTTCAAAGTTAGGTGGAGGTTGTTTCAAGACCAAGTCCATATTGGTAAAAGACTACACCCTATGTCTGTATGGACCACATGTTTATGTATAAAGAGCACGTCATATTTTTGGGCAAGTGGTAAGCGTTGAAAGTTGGTGGTTCTTTCAAGACCAAGACTAAGTTTATATTGCTAAAAGACCACACTCTATTTCTGTATGGACCACATGTTTATTGTATAAAGAGCACGTCATATTTTTGGGCAAGTGGTAAGCGTTGAAAGTTGGTGGTTCTTTCAAGACCAATACCAAGTCTATATTGCTAAAAGAACACACTCTATTTCTGTATGGACCACATGTTTATTGTATAAAGAGCACGTCATATTTTTGGACAAGTGGTAAGCGTTGAAAGTTGGTGGTTCTTTCAAGACCAATACCAAGTCTATATTGCTAAAAGACTACACCCTATTTCTGTAACAACCCGGATTTTTGCCACTATTTTTTTCTAATACAAATTTGAAATGTTAATTTCTAATTCAATAATTAATGAGGTTCATTAATATATTTACATGATTAGGTATATAGCTTATATTAGTCAAAAGATAATTACGTTATTTTTTTCATATGTATATTCATGCTCATCTCTCTTTCTCTTCATTTGGCCTTCTTTCCAACCACATACATGCACTTTCATTTTATCACACTCTATGGGGCCCTGTGTTGAAAAGGGTTACCTGCGGGGTCCGGTGATGAGATATGTTGTGACGCTAACGTATGATACGTCATAGGAAGTTTTCCTTCGAGGAAGGGAATGGGTCCCATGAGATGGTTATAGTTAGTGAGACGTTAATGTATGATACGTCATGGGAAGTTTCTCTTTGAGGAAGAGAATGGGTCCCATGAGACGATTATAGTTAGCGTGGGGTAGTGGATGTCCGACCCTAATGTACGATACGTCATGGGATGACTCGATCCTCCTGTTATGGTCTTAAGTGAGAACATACTGGTCTTGGTCTTGAAGGAACCACCACCTAACTTTTCACACTTATCATCTCCCAAAAAATATGACGTGCTCTTTATACAATAAACATGTGGTCCACACAGACATAGAGTGTAGCCTTTTGGCAATATGGACTTGGTCTTGGTTTTGAAAGAACCACCACCTAACTTTTCACTTATCACTTGCCAAAAAATATGACTTGCTCTTTATACAATAAATATGTAGTCCACATAGACATAGAGTGTAGTCTTTTGGCAATATGGACTTGGTCTTGGTCTTGAAAGACCAACCACCTAACTTATCACTTGCCAAAAAATATGACTTGCTCTTTATACAATAAACATGTGGTCCACACAGACACAGAGTGTAGTCTTTTGGCAATATGAATTTGGTCTTGGTCTTGAAAGAACCACTACCTAACTTTTCACACTTAACACTTGCCAAAAAATATGACTTGCTCTTTATACAATAAACATGTAGTCCACACAGACACAGAGTGTAGTCTTTTGGTAATATGAATTTGGTCTTGGTCTTGAAAGAACCACTACCTAACTTTTCACACTTAACACTTGCCAAAAAATATGACTTGCTCTTTATACAATAAACATGTGGTCCACACAAACATAGAGTGTAGTCTTTTGGCAATATGGACTTGGTCTTGGTCTTGAAAGACCAACCACCTAACTTATCACTTGCCAAAAAATATGACTTGCTCTTTATACAATAAACATGTGGTCCACACAGACACAAAGTGTAGTCTTTTGGCAATATGAATTTGGTCTTGGTCTTGAAGAACCACCACCTAACTTTTCACACTTATCACTTCCCAAGTTCGCCAACATTCTGTTTATATCAGTGGGGAACGAAAGTGGTGCCACAAATAGTTACATTGACTTCCCCTCCAGTTCACCAACATCTTGTTTATTTTCTAGTGTTTTTTTTGAATATGTTTATTTTTTAGTGTTGTTAACATACTTTCTATAGCGTTTTAATTTGCCCGCTGTTGTTGACATACTTTCCATAACGTTCTTGGCCCATTGTTGTTGACATACCTTCAATAGCAGTCTTAGCACGTTGTGTTTGGCTTACTTTCCATAGCGTTTTTGACACGCTGTGTTCGATATACGTTTAATAGCTTTTTTTGCATGTTCAGTTTTTTTTTCTCCCACTTTTGCGCGCTCTATTTGAGACCGTAACACTTAATAATCTGCAACCTATCCCGAATACTCTCACTAACATTGAATCATTGATATCATTCCAACTAAGCTCATAGAAAAAGAACTGGATAATCTAATTAATACCCATTCAGTAGCAATATAGTCACAACATTTCATACAAAACCAAGACCAAGTCCATATTGTCAAAAGACTACACTTTATGTCTGTATGGACCACATGTTTATTGTATAAAGAGCAAGTCATATTTTTTGGCAAGTGAAAGAGCAAGTTAGGTGGTGGTTCTTTCAAAACCAAGACCAAGTCCATATTGCCAAGAGGCTACACTCTATGTCTGTGTGGACCACATGTTTATTGTATAAAGAGCACGTCTATGTCTGTGTGGACCACATGTCTGTGTGGACCACATGTTTATTGTATAAAGAGCACGTCACTTGTCCAAATGGGGAAAAGTTCTTCGGCCTCGCTTGTTTGTCCAGAATAAAGGGTCAGATTGAACAATAAATCCAAGGTCCACAAACCTTGCATTTGGTTTCAATTTTTGCAGTCAAGATTAAGTATCCATCAGATGTACATTCACAAGACTTGGTATATGCAACACCATATTCTCTTATTAGTCCTACGGGATACCATATGTAATGTTATCTCCCTTCACTGTTAGTCCGGCCAAACAAGGGGTGCCTTCAATAATTTTACAATTGAGAGAGAGATATAGAGATAGATCTGCAAAAAAAAAAAAAAAATTGTTAATGGGGAGGCCCAACTGAATTGGTAGTCCAGACTGCAGTTTCGTCTTCAGGAGGGGCATCTGCAATGGGGAGGCCCAACTGAATCATCTCTCTTCCATGCCCCTTCATGGGTCTCTTTGAAACCACAAATGTTTGTCCTGCTTCTTGACAAACAAGACACAAGACTTAATGAGCACATGCAGAAACAATAGAAACTTTAGCTAAACACCACTTTACAGAGGTCGATAAACAAATTAAGCTGAATGATAATGTGGCCAAGGATTCAAGTTTCAAATAAGCATACAATTACAAATATCCCACTGTAGATTTGGAAAGAAGAATTACATCTCCACTTTTTGTTGAGCAACTACCTTTGGATTAGGTGCTACTTGAAACTGTGTTGCATATGTGGAGTTTTGTGCATTCCAAGCACATTAATGGTAATCTGGTTCTTTGACAAAGGATTTGACACATAGGGTTGCGGGTGCCCGACAATCTTTGTAACAATCTCATCCTGTGTCAAATTTAAACAAGTAAGCCTGACACTACAAGCATAATGGAGATATTCATACGCACATGACCTGACACTACAAGCATAATGGAGATATTCATGAGCATGCGTAGACGAGATAATTACTCGAATCCACGAGTAGCCATTGAAATCCACGAGGAAAAGAGATAGAAACTCTTCAATTAATATTGATTGAAAAGTTGATTTGCCCTTAGGCTTACAATCTTATTTATACTAGCTAAAGGATAAAGATAGACCCAACCTTTATCTTTCCAACACATGACTCTTAGACTTCCAACAAAGACCTTTAGACTCTTAAGACTCAATACAAAGAACTTAACTAAATGACCCTTCAACAAACTTACTTAATACCGGCCTTGAAACTTTAAAAGACACCTTGGAACTTATTACTAATTCTTTGACTTCCTTTTTGACTTGTGACTCTCCAATTGCTCCATGAATTCTTCAGCTACTTGTTCTACATCAGTCACCTCTTCTTGGAAAGAAAGCATGTCCACTAAAGGCCAGTCACAAATAGTTGATTCAATACTAGCCATGACCAACAACCAATTACCCGCTCATTCTTGGTGCGAGTTCTCACACACTAGCAATCAAAACTCAGGACCACATTAGTTGTTTCCAAATCTCAGTCTCTATTGTTTTAATTCATCAGTTGTCTCTAAAACAAACAATAGAGAAGCAGAAGGCATGAGTACACACACATCCACAAGCGCACGCGAAACCACAAAACCAATGGTTTCATTAACAGACCAATGGGCTGTTGTTAGCATTTTTTTTTTTGAACAGTAAAGAAAATTAAGTATTTGCACATCAATATAGTCAGCTTCCATTAAACTGTAAAAGAATGTTCCAAAACCAAAGACTAATACATACTAATCAAGTTAACGCCTAATGTTGTTGTTCTCATTACTTCTAAGTTCTAACTTCTCATGCACCCCAAAAAATCACTACATTCTAACCAAGTCGACAGATAATACTAAAGATCAAATGAAATAAATATCACTTCCTTCGCCCATCAATGTGCGTGCACACAAACACACAAGTACAAAATCAACGGTCACATTAACCTACCAATGGGGCAGCACTAAGAATTTTTCACAAACTAATCTGCATAAAGCTGTAACTCCAACGTCCATTACTATCTTAGATTTCTACAACACCTAGAATCACTTTTACAGAAATACAACACCAAGAATCACTTTTACAAAAATCCAACGCCAGAATAGCTTTTACTAAAATCCAACACCTAGAATCACTTTTACTAGAAGCAAACATCAAGAAGAAAACCAAATGAATTAAGTAACTGCACCTCAAATTATTCAACTTCCAGTAAACTATAAAATGTCGTTCCAAAAGCAAAAATTGATAGAAACCAATCAAGTCAACGCCTTCTAGATTCTTGACACCAAAAGATCACACTTTTCTAACCAAGTAGACTGAGATACTAAAGATAAGTGAGAAAAGGAAAAAAAAATTACTTTTTAGCGGATTCGCCAGAGGGCTTGTTGTTGACGGAGTCTAGGGCTTTCTCGTCCTCCTCTTCGTAGTCGAGAAGTTCTACCTCGTAAGCTTCATTGTCCCTGACTTCAATCAGGGTTTAGCATTTCACTGAAATGGCCAAACATTTGAGAGAGAGAGAGAGAGAGAGAGAGAGAGAGAACAGAGAGTCCGTTTGATCGAGAGAGAGAAGGGGGAGAAACGCTGAAAATTTGTGGCTAGGGCTTTGAAGTGTTAAATATATATGAGGGTAAAATTGTAAACTAATTTTTCCTTACCATGTATATGTGAATACTTTTTGGGATGCCATGATAGTGGTGATTTGTGAACTGCATACCATGTATTGGTGAATTAGCTGGGTCAACACCACCTGCCGGTAATTTTCCCTTTAACTTTTCACGATGAAAAAACGAACAATTTTTTTTGATTAAAAAATAAAGTGTTTTCGTTCATAAATTTGTGAATTTTTTGCGCTAAATTAGACTTACCGAGATCTTTAATTTAGTACGAATAAACTTGAAAAATCATAAACGTAAGTATTTTATTTTTTAATCTAAAAATTGCACGACTTTTAATAAGGGACTATCAAAATGGATCCAGAGAGTTCCAATTTACTTATTAATGTTAAAAGTTGTCTTTCGGATTTCTAGCGCCTAAGAAAAGGAAACAGGGACGTCAACAAATACGAGCAACTTCACGGCTTTGGTACCTAGCACCGGCTTAATTGGGGAGCAACTACACTCCCTCTGTAAAACCTAAGATAAATATTAAAGATGTACGCCATTTCTAAATCTGACTCATTTTAAATTAGGAATCAAACAAGGATTAGGAGATTTTTTTTCCTCTTCCTTTTCTACATGCTTTTTTTCTTGTTTTAGGTAAGAATTTCTTTTCCATCTCAGTGGCGGAGTTAGAATTTGGATTGAGTAATGATGTTACACATTGTTACATATTTTCTCTTTGAAGGGAGTCCACATGTATCATTACATAGTATATTTTTTTTCAAGAATATGAAAAGACAAGTTCAAACTAGGGCAAACTTTTCCCTAAGCTTTGTTTTCAGTTAAGAAATAGTAAGGTCTTAATTCGACTCTCTTGTGGTCCTTAAAAGGAAGCTATTGAGATATTATTTTCATGTTCTAAATCGTTCATGGTTGAAATTGCTTTTTTCTTCATCATTTGTGTAAAAAAATTCAGTTGTTCGATTATCGGTAAAATACGCGCAAGCCACCTTATTTAACTTTTTGTTTGTTATCTATCTTATTACTCAAGCGGGACTTAACTTACAGATGTAACAAGTCTTCACTATTTCTTTTGGCTGCAATAAAAAGCATCATAGGAGTGAGAAAGGTCTTCCCATCATCCAAAATTAACCATTGCGCCCAAGGACAGAAGGAGGGCGTCATCACGGAGTGCCTGTGATCTACTAGTAAATTTTCGCAAAATTTCATCGGATTTGAACAGCTTCACCAAACACAGCCGAGATTGCTCAAGGCTTTCAACAATGGCCTCTGCAACACAGCATCCTTCGGCTCTTTTCCGAAATTTTTCCAAAATAGACGCTTCAGAGTATGAAAAACAGCTAGAAAATATATTCTGAAAACTACATCCCAAGTGATAGTACAACACCATTAATGGAAGAACAAATATTCAATTCTTATCTTACTGCACATGGCAAACGATTGCAATTCGGAATCTCGAATGAGCAGGTTTTAGACATTTAACCCTCTTCCCAAAAGCACCAACATAAATCATCACTATTCTGCGCATATTGAGGATTTAGGCTTCCAGAAAAGGGATATGTGAGATAGGGCATAACATCATATACATGTCTACTCAATGTACTCATGGTTCAGCAAATGTACTTCCAAAAAGAACACTTGATTGAACTCAAGATATTATTATAACAAACAAGATATTTGATTGTAAGCCTCAAAATTGAATGTTCGCTCTGATTATCTCGATTATTTCGCTGATACCTGTATATACTCTTCTTCTCTTCCTTTTTTGTACAAAAAAAATTTCCCTTGAATTCCACATTCTTGTGTATATGAACTATGGCATGGTGGGAAGATGGCATGAAAACCTCAGCTTCCGATGAGAGGCAAGAGCATGTTGGAGAGCTACATCCACTCTCTCACCTTCCCGAAACAACGAGTCGTACAATTGACAGACAAATTGAGACAACTCCTCTTCGTCGTCGTCCCAAAGCCCCGCTGAGCGGTCCCCACTTCTCTCAGGTTCACTATCTTCCCAATCGCTCCTCGGACTGGCAGGCTCTGCCTCTTCGTCTTCTACTTCTTCCTCTCCAATCTCAAACTTCCCATTCTCCAGAGCATTATAGTCACCCGATCCTTGAAATGTGGTTAACTGCATTTCTTGGGGTTCAGCGGAAGAGCATATAACCGCTTTTGCACCAGAGTCTATAAACGCCTTGATTAAAGCAGGGGTAGGCCCGTATGTGCCAGTGCAGATTATGATCCTGTCCCTCCAAGCTCCAACCTAAGTTTCAACAGAAATACAACGCATCAGGCACAAAATCACAACGGAGAGAAGAACCACCCAAATATCAAAAAGACTGGTAGAACTAGGGAGATAACTCCTTGTGGAGTTACCAAGCACATAATTCCGGCAACAATATGGATAAAGTAAATGACAAGACGATGAAAGATTCAAAGAGAAAAATATCCTAGGGTCTACATTGTAAGGAACTACACGATGTAAAACTGGTTACAGAAGGCCACAAGCCAGTGTGAGACTAACCGATTCATACAGGGTGAAGAAAAGCCAGGTTTTAGGTCCTCTGTTGCACACTGAAGATCATAGTATTCCAAATTCTCGGGGACACGGGTTCCTTTCTCTACTTCTTGGACTAGATGAGGCATTTTGTCATTTATTCTGCGTGGTCTACTTATCATCATAGGTAATTGTTTAGTGATCTCTTTCCATTGTAGTGATTATATGGTAACAATTAGATGTCACTAAACTTTCAGCTATTATGATCAGGGAATCTCCAACTTTACCAAGTGTCAGATTATAAACATAACCTAACATGAGGAAACATCCTCCCGAAGAATTAAAATAAGAGCTCCATACACTGACTGTGCTGACATCACAGTCACTAGTAAACAAGGCCAACCGAAAACAAAATGCATTCACCAGCATAAAACAAATATCTTGGCATTTTATTAACCAATGAAATAATCCTGCGCAATTTTAAATCGAATTGAAAGAAGCGGTACGGATCACAGAAGATGGCCAACTACAGGAGCTTACTTCAATCAAGCCAGGAAAATACTATCTCGATTCCAACCAGAACATATCAGAGAGAAAACTCTAGTTAAACAATTGCGGATATTTAGCAACTAACATTGCAACAAAATGGATTATTATGAGTGATAGCGAAGGAGGGACACTAAAAAGTAAGACCAAAAGACCTACCATCCGACGAACATTATCAGGCGTCAAGTGCATAGAAGGGACTGTTCTACGAAACATATACGCCCCAATTTCTTGATCATCTTCCATAACCTTTAGAGAAAAAAGAAAAACAGGCATTTTGTATTTCTTAGTTGCTAACAACAAGCCAACAAATTTAAAATGTGAAAGGCATGAGCCAAAGAAGCATACTTGAGTTTGGCGTCCGATATACCGGTGGATAATGCAGCCAATCTGGAAATAAGGCCTATATGCAACCAATTCAGCAAGAGTTGATATGTTTGTAATGGCTGATGTATACTTCCTGTGCCGGCCCCGCATAATTGACAGCAAGCTAAATTTAACACTTTGTACAAATTTGTCTGCCAGTTCTCCCGGTTCAGCAACCACAAAGACATCATTCTGCCAACTACATTACAAAACCAGAGCAAACTTGAGACTCCATTTGTTCGTTATGAATATTTAACACCAGAAAAAAATCACGCAAAAAGATTTTGGCCAAAAAAGTATATTTTCTAATAATATCCTGGTGTTTGGCTACCAGTTTCAAAAATATATTTCAAGCAAAAGTTAGTCATTGCTCTGTCCATCAAATCACACAGACCTACTGATATGTCAATGTAACCAGGATACACTGCCAAGACAGCCAATTGTGAATCTATCCTCAACCACCAAAAAGACACACATGCATATATACTTGTGTAAGCAGAGAGAGAGAGAGAGCTGGGCATGTTGGATGAACAGTTAATTTCATCACGACTCTGCATGGGTTCAGCCACGCTCAATTCTGAATGTGGTGGACAATGGTCTCGATGGAAAAAAGACGGGGAAATTTAGATGTACATATTTTAGGCCCTCCATGGAAAATAAGATATTCAAATTAACATTTCACATATATTTTGTCCAACCAAACAATGAAAAATGAGGAAAATATTTTCCTTCAAACTAAACGGAAACTTAGGGTTGAGTCTGGCCACATTTACATATGAAAGCAGCATAGAAGAGGAACAAGAGAGGGAAAATTCGACCTTAATATTGAGCCACATGTGTCATTCTGCAAAGCTAAATGTACTATTCCAACTTGTGGTGAATTTTGTAACTTCTCGTGCAATGATTTTACAGGCACAGAGAGCTGCTTGGTAACTGGGGGAGATTCGGGTGGTGAAGCAGCTGTTTTCGCAGATTGGGACCCATCCAAGCTTAAAGGTGGGACCAAATCTATTCTACCAATCCTGTGAGGGCCAACGTCCGGACTGTATAGAATTGGGGTTGATGGAAAGCTGCCAGTGAAGAGAGGCGATGCAAACGGCGTTGGGAATGTTGTTCCGGGTACAGCCTTGATTGTCCCTGATAGTCCATTCATAAGAGAGAATCTTATTCCAGTTTGACTACAAAATGTTTCAAGGGACCGAGCATGGTGGAAAACTCTTCCTGAATCAAGACTATGAGAAGCTTCCACAAGTAATACACTACGTCTCCAACCCAGCGAGGGAACATTCTCTTTCAGCGCTGCCAAAGACCAAAAAGTAATCAAAGGTAAAATTAGGTATGATACAAAGAACATCTGAAAGAGCAAAACTTATAGCAAGCTGATAGAGGAATTTGGCACTTGTACCAGCATTTGAAGCCTTTCCATTTGGTAAGTGTTGAGATTTCAAATACTCTGACAACTTCTCCTCATGCTGGTTCTGGAGCAATCTTTCACAGACACTCTTCATTGCAGAAGAGTTGTTTTGGATGTAGTCCTTGGTTGCGGCCTCTAACTTCTTCCAGACAGTAGGATCGGTCTCATCCAGTTCCATATCACAACGTTCATCCACTGAAATGCAAACGAACGTAAAATCTTCAATTATGAAAGCACTATCCAACCACAATACCATTATTCATCTTTATATCTATTCAGAATCTATATCAGTCTCCGATATAACTCATAAAACTTTAAAATAGCGCCAAAGAACAATTGAACTCTTTCTTGATGTTTCAGCAAATAGTGAAAGTTGTTTAATAATGGCAAGACAAACTTTACCTGGATTGAAGCGGAAATAATGTATTTCAGGAAGCATTGGGAGCAAGGCACCTAAAGCTTCCTCCACTCGGTCCACTGAGCATGCACTCTCGATTAACACTTGTCCAGTATCCAAATAACGCCATCCACCTTTCCGAATCTACAACAGTGTACATTCTAATTAAAATTTAAAATCCGAGAATATTATACAGTTCTATTGCAGCAAAGAGCACAAGGTACCATTCAATCCACATATGAGCGGACAAACACAGGGGATTATTAGCTGTTTCACATCTACGTTTACTTCAATAAAAATCTGTGACTAAGAGTCTAAGATCCATAGCACAAAACTCCAGAGCAATTTCCCTTTGTTTTATTAAATTATCTTTTGATGAATTAAGAACACAATAAAAAAATGTCCAGAAAGATGTACTAAATTCAAGTAAATGCACTGTTCTCACAACATTTCAACAACTTCTGTTGTCTTCTTCGAAACCTTGGTATAACACCCACAAACATAAAAATCAGAATCTATAAAAATCTCCAAAGCAAACAAAGTTTGCTGGGTGCGGTTACCTTTGTTGGAACTGAACAGCATCCAATGGAAACTAAACAGTCAATTTTTGTATCCGGCCATAAAAGTTGTGCTTCTCGAATGGCAAATATGGTAGGATTGTTTGCTACAATAGCACCATCTTGCCAACGGTGTACGCCTGCGTGCCAAAAATGTGAAGGCAGAAATGTTGTAAGGACAAAGAAGGAAATGTAAACACCGAACAATCAATGTAAAACATAGTAAAATGGCTAACTTAAAGCCCGGCAAGAGAGTACCATCAGAGAAGTCATCAAGATAATATGGAGCTGCAGATGAAGCTCTTATAGCTTGCCATACGTGATGCTTACAACTTCCAATGAAAGCACTGCGATTGTATCCAACTTGAGGACCGGTAGTAGCTGCTCCTAGCACAGTTATAGTAGAACCTTCTGACATTGATAAAGGTATCTCTGGTGTGCCAGCAGGGTACTACACATAAACATATAAATAATTTATCAAACAGAAAACCCACAAAAAAAATGATAATGTCCATGTCAAAAAAAATGGAACTCATTATATGAACCTGGTAATTGCGAAAAATAAAAGGTTGAGCTGGCACAGTGCTGACTAGAGTTGACACAACACAAACTTTGGGAACGCTTCTCACTGCTGACTCTATCAAGAGATCACCATCCTCCTCAGCACACATCTCTGTTAGCAACCTCTCAAACTGGTCTGCACTGTGCTGCAATGGAAAAATAAGTCATCTTACTACAGGGTATAGTGAGAGATTTACCCTATTTACATCCATCTTCCCACATATTTCTCAACATGTAGCCCATGGAATTATTTTTTTACTTTTCACCTTTTTTGCGAATCCAAGAACACAAAAAAGATTTTTTTCTAAATTATGTCTCCATAAATACTGAAAGCTTGTTATGAGACCATATCAAATTTTGCAAGTGATGCTACTTTTTATAAAGGAAATTCAAAGATTTTATACTATCGAACACTGGAAAAATCCTGAATTTCAAAGAAACGGCATCCCTGAAATAATTTTGGAGGAACTAATTAGAGGAAAAGGGTTAGCATACTTTAGATCCATGAACAACCACCCTAAAACTTTGCGACGAGCTTTTGTAAATCTGATCAAACTTTTCTTTCCAAGTTGCTGCTTCATTATCCTTTGGCGTAGGTTCAGCAAATACAAGTTTTCCTGAAGAATTACAACAAATAATCTCAATGAAAATTATTCAAGAAATCGAACAAAATTTCCAATGCTCATTTCTACTACAGGTTACCCACCGAGATTTTTGTATATTTCTTCACATTTTTCCAGCGACATTAGTTTGATTGCAAGAGCAACAGCAAGCATACCACCCGTTGATGTGCCACATATAAGGTCAAACATCTCATGTATCTGTTTCCCTGTTCCTCTCTCGATTTCTTTTAAAATCTGTACAGTCGCCAGACCTTTCATACCACCCCCATCCATTGAAAGTATGCGCAGTCCTTGCCTTGCAACAGGTCTCCCTCTAATGGCGCGCCGCAGATTCTCATTCTCCCCTGTGGAGGCATAACATTAGGAATGTCAGGTCAAACAAGAATGAAAGTGGAAATAAACAAACAACCGATGTAGGCACAAACCAAGAATTGCCAAAGCACGAGCAGCAGCTTTATTAACACGTGGCTCAGATGGAACTGTCAGACGTAAAAGAAGTTCTCGCAAACTTTCAGAAGTAACAAGAGTTCGGCGGTTCTCCAAGCAGAAGGCTAGATTTCCAACTGCTAATAAAGCTAACCTTTGAACCTAGTGAAAGATAAATCGACATTTTATACAACTGTGAGTAATACAGGCAAGCCATAGAAACAAAGCGTTACTCGGATAGTCAGATGTAAGAGGACTTGCCTCTGGGTTTTTATGGGCGCATAGGACTTTCAATGATTTCACTAAATCCTTTGTCAACATCTTTTGAGCCACACTATCAGATGCAAAAGCTAAGCTGGCCACAACTTGTAACACCGAAATAAGTTCTTCTGGGCCAACAGATTTCAACACTATTCCAATGGGCTGCATGATGTCAGATTTCATCAACTGCATTGCCACAGAAACATCCGCAGCAAGAGATGTAAGAGCAGAACATGCTTGTTCAACCTGATAAAAACAGAACTGTTTAGACAAAATATTGGACAGAAATATTGAAAAGAGACCAAACGTTGATCAAAACTAGAATTACTGACGTACCACATGGCGATTATCACTACTTATCATACTTATGAGCTGCCGAATAGCATTTTCATCTTTACCAACAAATAAACGGTTTCCTTCATCTTGCATTATCTTTGCAAGGGCAGATGCTAGCAGTGGGTGGTGACAAGAGGAAAAACGAAAGATAAGTGAGAAGAAGGCACTCAGTTTGTGTCGAGATGCACCAAAGTAAGAACTGTTCTCCACCTGCCACGATTCCCTATGTCAATAAAAACCTTTTTTAACTTGTCAGGGCTAAAGTGGTCTAAGAAACAAATCACAAGCATTCCGTTGATACCTCTATCTGCACATTCACTGATCTCAAATTTTCATCGGCTACAATTTTGATGTTTGCAAGGGACAAGTGGCGAAGTCTGTGTAACGGCAGAATTTCTGGTAGGAATTCAAGGGGATTACCAAATAGTCTAAGAATGTATAACTCAGCCATAGCCCTGAAATTAAATCGAGAGGAATATTAGACCTAGAGGAAACAAAAGATACAAAAAACTTCGTTCAAAATAGTATGACAAGTGTAGGCCAATCAAGGTCATTAATTGCTCCTGAAATAACCTGAAATCAAGAAGAGGCCGGACCAGCTTGTTGTGCTCCAAAGATAATTCCACCAGTCCAACACACTGTCTCAGTTCAACTGTTAAATTTTCAGGCAAAGCCAAACAGAAGGCATAAGTAGTATGTTAGAAATCTGCCCTTGAGGTCTGCATATATGTTTTGGGTTCAGTTTATTGGACCTTGAACAAATCTATATGGTCGTAAGATAAGACAGCAAGATTTTTTCCCTTCAGAGGAGGTAGAAAAACCAAAATTCTGAACTTACCAGGTACTGAAACCAGCATATTATAGTCAACACTCAGAACTTTTAAGTTTTTCAGATCGCCAAGCTCAGATGGTAAAGTTGAAAGCTTGTTGTTATCAAGGTATAACTTCTCAAGAAGTGGCAGTCGAGTTAACTCTACCGGCAATACCTGTCAACAAGTGCCCAACTATAAAAAGGTTATTCCCCTTCACAGTATTCATCAAAGCCTGTACTTTTTGACTCCTCTAAGAATAGAACTGCTTATTGAACATCATAATAAGTCCTAAGTGGACAGGCAGCATAAACTTTCTCATTAACTTCTCATTCATTTCAAACTATGCCACAATTAAAGATCCAGAATGCGTCATAGATTCGAAGGCAACACTTTGATGCTTCCCTAGCAGAGAAGGTAGACTGACTGTCTTTTCAGTGCCCAATTTAACGCAAGCAAACACCTAAAGTTCAAAAGCCAAATTGCAAATGTCATTCTTAGAGTTCACGCCTTGTTGAATGCCTTAGCTAAACTTCTACAAAACATAGTGCAAAAACCATCCCAGTCTGTAAATGCATCCAAATCACAACAGGAACATGACGTACTGAAAAAGCCTTTTCTTTTCCACGTACAAAATAAAAATAAAAAAAAGTTTACATAAAATTCAAATCGATGAATAGCACATCAATCATGTAGCCTTGATAGCCAGCGACAATTATCATCGTTATGCAGGAAAATATTTCAAATATGACATCAATCTCCAATTTGGACATTTGGTGACTTGAACTGTTCCAAACAAACGTAACAAAACAGTCTCTGCAATGCTCTAATCCAGAATGTAACTAAGCATAAAAGAAAACCTTAGATTAAAAAGCATCTGCACAAAGACTTCCCTCAGACATGAATATGCTCTCCCTCAAGCTGAGAATTATCAAGTTTCTGTCCTCAAAATTACCCAAAAACAAGCCAAACCCAGCATGTAGAGCTTCACTCTTTTTCCCTTTTTGTTAATGGAAGGTGGAAACATCAAACAACACGACCTACAAAATCCTTCTCCTCTGGCTTTCTGAACAGCCAAACAAGACAAAATCTAATACAGATACATAGTGGGTATGTGGAGCTTGATTATTATTTGATACTTCACCTCACATTTTCAGATCTAACTTTTCAGCACTAATGGTAAGGCGATAATTGATTGATGTAATGTTATACAATGATGGCTACTCTACCAACTGAGGTTGTACTCTTCTTCATTAGGTATACTAGAGGCCAGGGCACATGCGTTGCGTGCAAGTTCACACGCGAATAATGCATATTTTGACTAAATTCGATCAAAAAATTAGCGGGAAGCTATTGGGCATATTGTGCGAAGAAGGTTTTTTCCTCAACCAAGCAAACTACTCATAGCAGGAGAAAAAATAACCACTAATCTCCAAAACAAAACAAATTAAGCCTCCATCCTAACACCTCTTCTCCCCTCTGCCTAAAACCCACTTTTACCATCTGCAAAAGACAACATGTGGTCATTTATGCTCGCAAAATTAGCAATTCCATAAAATTGGTGTAGGATGAAGCAACAAATTGACTGTACTATGAAGTAACAGACGTTGGCAATATTTCCGAACCACAGATATTTGCATGTCGTGATTGGTTTTATTCTTGGTGATATTGCGTGTGTGTTTCTTACCCTATATGTTGGGCCCCCTTGTCTTTATTTGGTAATATAGGAAAAAATAGACGTAGGCAATCTTGCTGAACCACATAAAGTGGGTGTCATGAGTTGTTGGTGTGATTGCTATTGGGTGTGTTTGTTACCCTATAAGCCGATATTGTACCCTATGTCTTCATTTGTAAACATAATAAAAACTTGAAAGATGCAATTACACCGAACTACATATAACCGACGTGTGTTTCTCAAATTGTCACCCTATCAGCTGATGTTGTCCTGCTCTTCTTCATTTGGTAATCTAACCAAATATTGCTAAAGCAATCTTGTCAAACCACATACTTATGTGTCGTGATTGTTGGGCATGTGAAGCTGATTCGATTTGTCAACCTGACAGGGGTATTACGGCAATTGGCGATGTAAACCCTAGCTCATAAACATTTACTACTTATAAATATTAGCTATACGCAGCCGCCAATGTAACTTGTACCTCTTTATTCATGAGACACCTAATGGAAACTGGCGCGAGCCGTGGATGTACTCAACCTCAAAGTTGGGGAACCACATAAAAATCTCTATGTTCTACGTTCTTGTTTTCAATCCTTGATTATTCTTCACGCAGCGTGTGTTTGTTGGTTTGGCCGATTTGTCAACAGTGAGTTCGTATTGCGATTGATTTTATTTTTAGATGCTATTGTTCTTGTGTGTGTGTTTGATTTATCAAGCAACAATGCAAACACACAATTTGAAAGAAAACACACTCACCGACATCCCACAACCACACAGGCTAACCACCGTAACACTCATCCAATGATCAGCAGGATACCCCCCCACCGCCACAACTCCCTCTCCACCACTACCACTCCCCGCCCCCGCCGCCACCGAATTCGACCTCAATAACCTCGTAAACACCCCAATCCCGTCGCTCATCTGCCCCGTCCCTCCCACCCTCGTCATCGTCACCGCCTTCAGCGGCTCCCTCCTCTTCACCACCTTCATCTCCACCCCCACCTCCGCCCCATCTCCCGTTCGATCCCCACAGCTCTCCAATTCCTTCAACTCCACCACCACCGTGTCCTGCGGCAGCGGCAGGGCCACCATCAGCTGCGACTGGAGCCTCAGCGCCACCTGATCCTCGTCGTCCGCCCCCGCCGCCGTCCAGTCCAGATCGATCCGAAACCCTAGCTCCTGGTCCACGATCGCCGACGCCGACGACGACCTCGAGGACGACGACAATGGCGGCGACGACGATCGCGACGACGACGGCGTGCGGCTTCCGCGGTCGTCTAGGGTTTCTTCGGCGCCGTAGTTCAGCGCCAGGTGGAAGACGTCCGACGGGCGCTTCCACCCCAGCCCCCACGACATGGCTACGGTTTCCTTCCTTCTTCTGTTATCGCATTGGGCGATCTAATCGGACGTGAAACTAGTTGAGGAATGCGAAGAAATGTAGTACTCTAATTCATGAATTTGGTTAGAGAGAGAAATCTAGAGAGAGAGAGAGAGAGAGAGAGAGGTGGTTTAGGTGAGATTTACAGATCAAGGAATATGACATTGAACGGATGAACGTATAAGTATATATATGGGGGAGAGGGAAATCGTTACTTTGTAGTAGTAATTATTATCAGTTTTTTTCATGGTTTGGGACCTTGGGGTTTAACGAACAAGACGAGAGATGCGACGCCGTTTATGGGGGAGAAAATTTTGATGCGGGTTCGCTAAGTAACCTGGACGACGTCGTATGAGAGTCTTGGGAATCCTCCTCCTTTTTTTTTGGAGGGCCTTGCTATGTGCAGCCACAAATTTTCTGAACGTAGTCTGTGTACCATATTATAAATAGGTGTGTACCATATTACATACAGGCTAAACTGCACCTGCACTGTTCACTATGTTTAAAACAGGCTATGTTCAGGAAATTTGTGGTTGCAAATAGCTCGCCCCTTTTTTTTCAAACTTTTTCGTTATTTTTATTTATTTCCCACATGCACCGAATTGTTTTTAAAATTGTATTAGGCCACTTTGCTTGGTTTTGATTTTTCTAGTTCCCGGAAATAAAAGCAATGTTTAAAGTACGTTTTAAGGCGAAATTATATTCGAGAATTTGCTCTTTTAAACCAATGCTTTTTATTAGACTTTGTTTTTCTAATATATATGCTTGGGTTTTGTAAGGACCGAGGGATTGTGTTGCGTAGTGTGCCGTGTGGGGAGAATCGCCGCCGCTCTGGTCTCGGTTTGATGATCGGAAATGTTCACTTTGTAGAGCTCATCAAGTAGAAAGTGTATCAAAAATCAGCTCAATCGGATATCATTTAGTGCCTTATCCGAACATTATTATCTTGAAACAAATAGATCCGAAACACTAGATTAAAATCCACTGTTTTTGGGTACAATTAATAATTTCAAGATAATAATGTTCGGATGAGGCACTTAATGATATTCGAACGAGCTGATTTTTGATACCATTGTTCTACTCGACGAGCTCTACGAAGTGAACATTTTTTATCATCAAATTGAGACCGGAGCGGCGGCGATTCGCCCCGCACAGCACGTTGCGCAGCACGGTCCCTCAGTCCGTTTTGTAACTCCAAACCATAGGTATGTATACGTTCAAATATGCAAATTATTACTCATAGGTTTAGCTACGTGCATCCGTCATACAAGAAAACGTTGCGCTCCTTAGATGTGAACATACTTATGAATAACTTCCGTCATTTTGATTAGACTTTTAAAATTGAAATTCATCACCTCACATACTTTACAATATTATGTTCTGACTCTTAGAAATTTAATTTGGGTTTGTTACTTCATCTCCATCAAGATCAATAGTCTATGTCATAATCACATGACAATCAAAGTCAAGGTCAGTATTTTTCATTCCTTAAAGAAGAGATCTCAATTAACCTATCAAATGTATAAGAAGCAAAACTTATACGCGTTTCGGGTTTGAATTTTGAATAATATATATAAGTTTATCAAAAGAATATGATAAAGAGATTTGGGTTTAGAGAGAGAAACTCACCAAATAAAATAGTACTCCGTACTTAATCTTTTGTCAATTCATAGTCTTTTTATAGAGTCAAGGCCGGCTCATGAGGTATGTCAGGAAAGTGGCCGTTTCCGGCCCCCGAATTTTGGTCCAAAATTGAGGCCCCCACTGTAACGTAATTTAAATATGGAGTAATATTAGAATATTTCTAAATAAAAACACAATTGTATCTTATTTTCTTCAAAAACTCTTGCAATAATATCTTTTTACATTTATATGGTCATAATTGTATCATTTTAGTTTGAATTTTTTTTGTTATTTTTGTACTTTTATCATTAAAAAAAATATAAAGAATACGTAAGGAGTCTCAATATAGGGAATTTGTTTAGAGCCTCCAAAATATATGAGCCGGCCCTGTATAGAGCGGTAAACTTGTCATAAAGAAATATCAAAATTTGGGGGATTACAGAGAAATATTTGGGATTACAATAGATCACTCTTACATGAAATAAAAATTCATTTTTTTACAGATCTTTCTCTCTAATTCCTGTGGTTCTTGCCAAAATATGTTGAATGATATATCATTGCTGTCCCTTTTAAGTTAATCTGTAAAACTTTCCGAATTTCCCGATCAAAAAAAAAAAAAAAACCTTTGAGAATTTCTGCTGGGTGATAAATAGGATAGCTATCAGCCCAATCTAAGACCATCATTTTTCCAAATTTGGGGAGTGAGGAAAATGGGAAAAAATGAAGCTACAAATTGCAGCGGAGACATCACTTGGCTCGCACTTGAGCATCATTTTTGGTTAGCAAGTACCCATCTAACAGGTCAACCCTTTACTCGTTCCTGGCTGCCGGAGTAGGAATTTTTGGTTAGCAAGTACCCATCTAACAGGTCAACCCTTTACTCGTTCCTGGCTGCCGGAGTTTGGCCTACGGTAATGAAGCTGGCTCATCGAGTTGGGAGTTCGAAGCCAACTACTTGACGTCCCCTCACCCTGTAAAGAACCACCACAAAAAAACGTTGGAAGGGGAGTCTATCGTTCAGTTGTAATCCTTGGCCTATTAACCCAGAGGTGATGAGTCCGAACCTACCGGCAACTACTTCATCCATATGATGCAAAATTTTAACCTATTCCTTCCAAACCCATGAATGGCTAAAGGGGATGTAATTTCCCTAATTGTCCTTCTGATCATCATCGTCGACCCAGGTCAAGATATTTTATCATACAGCCAGCCTGTTTTGAAGATTCGCCGTACCTAGAGACCCTTAGAATTCAAGTCCATAATATTGACAAAGTCCTACAAAACTTCTGCTTCACCATAGGACAACAATGAGGAATTCAGCCAGACATAATTTAGAAAAGAAAATAAAAAATTGCTGCCCTACATCATGCCTCCAGATGGACATACCCCTAACATACAACTTTCTCAATCTCATACAATCAGCATAATGATCAAAGGAACCATCTAACATGTATTTGTATGCGAATTTTCCCCGTTTTTGAAGAAGCAATGAACACAGTGTCATGGCGATTGCCCAATTGGTCAGCGGAAAGTAGCTAAGATTACACCCTAGAAGGGGTTGTGGTACTTTTTAACATCAGAATCCAGCTCAAAAACTATCAGAAATCCAGCTTTGTTTCGGCGGAATAAAAAATCTCTCTGAGTTCCGTCTTCACCGCGTCATCAGCAAATACAAAGTCAATGGCATTCTGGGCAAGCTGAAACATATTACTTCTTCCAAGACCTAGGTTATGAACACATGAAATACGAGTTAGGTGATGATGTGCTAATCAATAGATTTCCTGTTCATATGCATATGGAAAGTAGGACCTACCGAACGTGGAAGCTGCAAGGGCATACTCGCGAGAAAGACTGGTAGAAAATACCCCTGTATCGTCAGTGCACAGGACTATTGGATGTTTTGCTTTATGCAGATCAGCTGCAATGCCAGCACATTGCACATACATGTTATTATCATCAAGGCAACCTTTCTAAAAGATCATTATCAACAGAGATCCAAGTGAATATTCAAGTTCTCTATCATATTGTACCTTTAAATATACGCACGCAGAAACAGACAGAAGCAGAAGAACTAACCAAAATGATGGAGATCAAAGGAAGAGATTGTTTCAGTGCAGATATTGGATGTCAAGCATATCTCAACCTGCAAAATTGTAAAAGGGAAAAAATGACAAAAATCAAATGGCTAATAAAACACTACTACTATTGTTTTTTCTAAGGTGATAAACCATGAATATAAGACAATTCTAAAAGCATTTTTGCGCAAATAGCTGATGATTACTAATCCAATCCATTCAGGTGAATAAGGTTTTGAAGATATTGTGATGAAAAGATGCAAAGGAGTAGAAAAACCATGAAGAGTAAAAATCTAGGTTGACACGACGCGATCGTCAGATCCCATCTCCGGAACCGCTGGTCAACAAACCATCGACAATGTGAAAAGGGACCATTATACAACAAGCAGCAGAAGACAGAGACAAAGACTGGAGTGAAACTATTATATCAAAGAAAGTGGGCCAGTGCCTTCTCCATGGCATCCATTGTTGCAAGAACGAGAAGTATGTTGCCGTGTACATGTAGCACTATAAATAAAGGGACAGAAGAAGTCAAATATCAAACCGGTATCTTGCTAGATTTCAACTTTCTCCATTCTTCTTCTCCAAAGCAACAAGCATGGCCAATCCTCCCCGGAAGAAAGTCTAGCATTGATTGGATTTCCTCCGTATTAGGTACCTAAAAGCACTAAGTCATGAAAACAAACCAGTCAAGACAACTCCTTTGATGACAAGAAACCGAAACAGAAACCAGAAATATGAGAATACCAAAACGCACCTCACCACAATGAAGAGTTATAGAGAGACCTTCCTCCCTAGCAAACTGTAAAGCTGGTAAAAAAGTTGCCCTGACACAAACACAAAGAGGAAACAAATGTACAACAGCTCTACAGAAATGGAGAGTAATGCAAATGGACTAACTTGAATTGTTAGGATAGCGAAAAAGTACCATTCGCCCACGATAGGATTTCCAGAAAGGTCGATACCGGTTACACCCAAATGCCTCATTTCCAGTGCAAGCTTAACCTTTAGAAATCAGGCACAGAGAAATTTAAAGCCTTAGCCTTTCGAATATGTGTGAAGTAGAAACTTCTTTGTAGGTTTCATTAACATACAGTTTCCATTGCAGAATCAGTAGTCTCACGACGGTCAATGCTGAGAAGAAGTCTAACATATATCTTCTGCTTTCTTGCAGTTCCATTACATAAATTGCCACTGCCACCAGAATTCACAGGATTTCCCATGCCCAAATCCTGAGGAGCAAGACCAACTTCAACAGTAGTGACATCCCTCAGACCCTTCACCACTGCTTCCATATAAGACCTCTTGCTCATCCCTTTCAAATCATTTTTCTGTATTCAGGGTAAAAACTCATTCCTTTCAATTGAAAGATAAAAAAATGTCCAATAAATGCACATAAGCAAATAGAACCAACTTCAATAACTGATAAACACCATGTGTCCTATCATCCTACGCCACAAATCCAAACTAACTGACATAGCCGTCAATCATCTACTTCATGAAAGGCAATTATTACACCATTGGTTTCAGATGGGCTGTAGTACTTTTGTCCAAACAAAAATTTAGCACAAGCTACCAACACCAAGGAGTACCTTCGGAGTAGTTCTTAACTCCAAGTAAACAACATTCTCTGCAGCAAAGTCCTCGACAACCTAACTCATAGAAAAGATGGTGAATAACTGTTTTGAGTAGCATTAAAATGTTATAGGAGGGGCCAATTTCTCATACTTCTTTAGTAATTCTTGTAACAGTTTGGAGGTCCGTAGTAACCATGTGGATCAGGTCAAACAACTTGAACACTTCCTGAAGGCTACGATCACCTACATCAGAAACAGAGTTTTATGCATGGGCTGTATAAAAAGTATCAGATTTACAATGTTAATTAAAATTATACATAGGAAAATGGGCTTACTCTTTAGGATAGCCTGCTCTACATCCGAGAAAACTATAGTACCCTTTTCACCCAAACCTTTAGCAAGCTCCCTGTATAGAAAAATTTACTGAACTAAGACTTCAAAAATGGCGATGCTTAAAAAGCAAAATATTTACCGAAACGCTTTAAAAATTTTCCTTTTGGGTGCGAACAGATAACTTGAGATACAACATGAGTTACTATGGAATAAGTACCATTTCCACCCTTGACTCTAGTCTCTAGCAATTTCTCTCTAGTACCAAAGTTTACCCTATAATACTTGTAAATCAACCACAGGGTCTTAGGGTCCATTTGATAAGCAAGATAATGCTAGATAGTGCAAGAAAAAAAAGAAAAAAAGAAGAAGCTTTTTTGGTGTTCACTTAGCAAGAATGTCCTACAAAGTGATGGAAAGTGTTCCCGTACAACCCTCTTAACCCATTAAACGTGGCTTACATTTCCTCACAAAATGTGCAAGCTAATTTTATTTTCTTTTGACAATCAACAAAACATGACTTCCTTATTTACCCTTTTCCCTCCACCTTTTCTCCTGTATTTTGCTTTACTCTGTTTCCTCCGATTTTGTTCTTTTGTTCCCGCCTCCAATTTTGTTCTTTCGGTCCCTTCTTTCAATTCATTCCCACCAAAGCCTAATTGGCTTCCACAATTTATCTCCCATGACCCAAAATACTTTACACTGACATATCTTTGCACTCGAAAAGCTTTGACTTCTGAGTTTTCTTCCCTTTTTCCTCGTCTTAGGGCAAGAGCAATAGACTCGGTAAATTGCAAATTTGGTTATTTTAGAACGCCTAAGGTCCAAAACAGGTCCTCCAAGAGGCTCAATTGGAGCTAGGTAAAATACCTAAAGGAATAGTAACTAGGTATTTTAAGCTAGCCACTGTTCACACCTTTCAGTTTTCTATTGTGCTATCTCTTTCTCTCTCTCATTGTTCTGTACTGCAGGTTCTCTCTCCCTCTCTTCTCTCTCTCCATGGGGGTCCCATCCCAAGCCCAAAGAAATGACATTTTACAAAAGATATGTAAAACAGATAGTTTTGTCGGAGTGTTGAAAGATATGTGGATAGAAAAAATAAAAAAATGTGCAATCTTCACTAGCATTTTTTGCTAAGCTTTGTTGCACTTGCTCCTATATGCATACACGTATATCTATATAGTATCTTATTAGCATAGGCGGCGGAAATGGATCTGCAATTCAACAAGGGAGTATTAGTAGCCAATTACAAGTACTAGGCAAGTGCAGCCATGGATCTTCAAAGCCATTGACATGTCACTCAAAGAAAGCAAAAGGACCAGAGCCTGCGGCTTAAACAATGGCTGTTGTTGTGACTTGTGACTAACATGGCGAGACTTGCTGATAACTATGAGAAGAGTCAGCCTTGCATATATTAAATGAGCTTTACAAGGCTGTAATGGATGCTGAAGATATTGACATCAACAGCTGGAAGACTGCAAGAGCATTTTTTATTTACCATCAGGAGATACGCTGCTTGCTTTAACTCACCGACTATCAGAAGGCCGTTCTAGTACTATCCGAGACGACTGATAATCAAGTTTCGTAATCATCATAACATAAAAAACAGACGCAATAGTTTATTTCATGATTAATTCGCAAATTACTACTTTCTAAACTGATGATCATGCGAGATTTTTATGTTAGTTTAAGTAGATTGGTTCAGTTCTAGTAATGCTGGATCATAGTTCATTCATAACAGGTAAAGGACAATTCCTAAAACACAAAAAAAAGTAACTTCCAGCAATTTCCTTTCTGGGTGCTAACAATTGATACCCTAAAGAAACCAAACCAAACCAAACCAAACCGAGCCTTGTGTCCCAATCAATTGGAGTCGGCTAAATGATTCTTATTTTTCCATTGAGCTCTATCCATCCATGGTTACCTGTTCACTTAAATTTAAATTTAAATTTAAGCCCAAATCCCTATCCATCATCGCATCCAACAAAGTGCCTTTCCACCCAAAACCGAAAACAAGTTCTCCCTGGAACAAAATTAAACCTGCTCATAGCGTCCAGTTGGTTGGTTGGTGGATTTACTCCCCGCATAATTGATGAATGGTCTGGGAACTAGTAAAGGTGCACGTAAGCTAGCCCGGACACTTGATCGTCGAACCAAAAAAATAAAAATAAACCTGCTCATAAAAAAATCCTCTTCACAACCACTACCATCGAAAATCTTTCAAAACAGCAGAAGTACAATGGGCATGCATATTCAGTGCAGTACACGAGTATTTATGGACAATAGAGTTGCAGTGAGAGAGAGCATACAGTAGAGTGGAGTTTCTGATAGAACCATTGAGATGGGCATGTAGTTCAATCTTTGGCATTGAAACCCACCAATCCATATCTCTTTGTTTCTCCATTAGTAAGTAGTAAAACGTCTTCAATTCTTCTTCTCTGTTGACTGCTGTAGCAAAAGCTAGGGCATGAACCGAAGCTACAGAGGAACGGGAAATACAGATATGTACCCGTAGAATATTCCAATTAGAATCAAAGCCTGTTGACATTTTGTGACAGATGAAGGTTCTGTTTGGAACTCAAGAAAAATAAAATAAAATTTGAAGGAAAAGTTTACTATTTATAAAATTTAGAATTGTTATTTTCTTTTCTCTCTCTTTCAACCAAATACTATGAGGTAAAGTTTTTTAGTTTTCTTTTCCTTAAGTTCCTAAATGGAAGGAGTTAATCTGAGAAATTTTCAAAACAATAAGTGAATTTTCAGCTAATTCTCAAAAAATAACTAGACTTTAAATAATGTAAAAAAAAAGGGGTGCTTTTTGAATGAATGATGAAATGAATGTGATGGTGTAGTGAATGGTACGGTCTTGAATCAATGTAATGGTTAGGGCTACCCGCGGATCGGTTTTGAGCGATTCAGTTCGGTTTCCAAATTGATCCGCTCGCGGTGGTTTGTCGTTTTCTCCATCCGCACCCGTTCATAAGTGTTGTCCAATTCGATCGGTTTGGATGCGGTTTGAGCTTGAATTTGCAATTGGATGAAACTCTTGGGTTTAATATGTAATCTTTCCTATTTACAAATGTTTCCAAAAATCATGGGACCAACTTCTTAAAACCTGCTTACCTGAAATCCCGTCCCCTTTCCCACCCATTTGCAAATTAACCACTAGTTTTTTTCATTTGTTTTTGTTAATCAGGAAACGAAATACTGCTATTGGGCTAAACTAAGATTAAGGACAACTGGTCTCCAAAGGGAAGAAGCAAAATTCTACATCAAACATGTATTTTGGTGATTCATGTAGTTGAAGAGTTATATGATACAAGTGCACTTTCTTTCGGATTAAAAAAAGTGCACACTCCAAGGGGCTTTTTCAGATTTAAATATCTTAATTCTTTTTCTTTCTTTTTTTACTCTAAAAGGACCCCCGAAGCAATAAATTAATTCACTAATTAAAAATAGTGGCTATGTTCGTTTGGCTACTTTGGAAATTTTTGTTTTGGTAGTGGGTGGAGAGAGAAATAGAATAATGATTGGAGAGAGGGATAATGGGTGGAGAGAGATAGAGAGAGAAATGAAATTAATGATTGGAAAAATAGGGTAATGATTGGAGAAAGATGTAGAGTAATGATTGGAAAACAAAGTTAAAACAAAGTAAATATAGGAAACGAACAAGGCCAGTAAAATTGATGAGTTGGCAATTTGAAGACTCATTCCTCACTCTTCAAACTTGAGAGAGAGAGAGAGCTCCGCTAAAATAGTGCAGCAAGTTTGCTTCTTTCTCTGGAGGGTGTTTTAATGACACTGCTCTTCAAATTTGGTTTGTTTTTGCTACCTCCTTTGAAGATGCTTTATTCACTTTTATTAATATCATGTTTAGCTTTACATCAAAAATTTAGGAGCAATTATTCATCTCAACGGGAAGAATAACAGGAAAATGAATTTTCAGGATTTGGGTGTGGATGTTCTTCTTTTTCTTTTCGGTGGTTGGTGTCTTGTCTTCCAGGATGTTTTGGTCTCGAGAGGCATTTTTTTTGTCTGTGCGCCCTTGTCCCTTTATTCTTTGTTTTCTCCATCTTCTCTAAGATTAAAAAATCTCTTTTGCTTGGGAAAAGAAAAACAAGAAAATGAACTAAAATTCAGTTAAGACTTCTTTTTCTTTTCAGTGGTTGGTGTCTTGTCTTCCTGGATATTGTTCTGGTCTTGGGAGGCATTTTTTCGTCTGTGCGCCGTTGTCCCTTTTTACAAAATGACGAATAAAATAGGGGGAATTCTGTTTCAGTGGCCGGAGGGGCACTTATTTTGCAGCCCATGGTGTACTTTTTTCGAAATTCTTAAGTTATGGAAAGGAGACAAGTAATTGCCAATACATGGTTTTTCTAACATACAAGGACAAAAATACTCCTTCCCTATCTGACTGGCCCTACTGCACCTGGGGGCTCTGCGCAGCAACCCCTACCCACGACTAGAAACGGCAACGTTTTGGTTAAAAAAAAATCCTTACCATCAATTTGCAATCCTATGGAGCAGAAATGTGATTATGAGAACTCTAGACAAAATTTGATTACGTCTTTTTAGAATAATATGATTAGAATAATAAGATCTTCACACTCGTTCAAACGAATTAAAAATTGGAGCACTTAATGTTTGGATTGGATTTTGAAATTTTTTTTGAAAAATAATAGGGGTAATAAGTGGAGAGAGATAGAGAGAGAAATGTTGAAAGTATGGAGAATCTAGGAGGAATTTTTTGAAAAATTCTTTTTGAATTGCAAAGAGAACAAGGCATAAGTGCTCAAATTTTCACTCCGTTTGAATCAGTGCAAAGATCTTATTATTCTAATCATATTATGACCCTTTAGAATAATATGATAAAAATAATAAGATCTTTGCATTGATTCAAACGGAGTGAAAATTTGAGTACTTAATTTTTTGAAACCGTTTATATATTAAAAAATATGATTAAAAAATTAAGTGCTCCAATTTTTAATTCATTTGAACGGGTGTGAAGAACTTATTATTCTGGTCATATTATTGTAAAGAGACATAATCAAATTTTGTCTCTAGAGCTCTCATAATCACGTTTCTGCTCCATAGGATTGCAAATCGATGGTAAGGTTTTTTTTTTTTAACCAAAACATTGCCGTTTTAGTCGTGTGGGTAGGGGCTACTGTGCCATGGAGGCAGCAGAGCCCCCGGGTATCAATTTATTTGGATTGAAGGAGCAACTTATTTTCATACAACGAGCAACTTATTTTCATACAACAAGCAACTTAGGGGGTAACTTAGATTCATACACGGTACAACTTAGGCTCATACAGGGGATGTAGAGACCCGTATTTTCGATTATTTATTTAGAGGTTTTATTAATGTTGGAATTTTGAATAAATGAGGAATTTATTAGATATTAGTTGATTTGGGGTCAATGTGGTAGAATTGAAAGTGGAGGGAGTGTAAGTGTAATTTATGTTTGTGCTAGTATATATAGGTATGTGTGAGTGTAGGGGATTAAAATCCCAAACCCTCTCTCTCTCTACTCTCCCGGTCTCCCCTCTCTCTATCAGCTCCTCTCCCTCTCTCTTGTTCCTCTACCAAAATTCAACCTCCAACCTCAAAACTTATACACATCAACCTCCAATCCATCATCTACGCGTGTTTTGGGGCTCGTGCTTCATTGGTTAGGGCTCGGTGGAGGTGTTTTGCTCTTGGTGCCGATTTAGGAAGTTAGGGCTCGATCTCTCTTTGGGTTTCGTTCTTCAACTTTGAGGTAGGGATTTCTTGCACTTGTTATATGTTTATGTGTTTATTTTGCACCTTGATCGTGCTTTGATTGTTGGTTGTTATTAGGGTTTCATTCTTGAAAATCTGCAGAAAATCTGCTCGTAACGTCGCTGTATCGATACGGGATTTTTACCGTATCGATACCATAAGAAAACCGTAGCTTCAGAACTTCTGATTTGATTGCTGTATCGATACAGCCATTTTTGCTGTATTGATACCAGGAGCTTATGGACAGTTTTGTTGAGTTTATTCCGTACTTCATTATTTTAACTCCCGATCATTTCTAGCACCTCTTAAACGTCTTTAGACCTTCTCTAAACTCGGTTGTTTGATATCTATTGACTCACTGATGTTTTCGTTTCCGAGACACTCGTATAACGTAACTTTAGTATCATCGTAAACGGAGGATGTATCGTAAGGTGGTTTAAGGGTGTCGTAGGTTATGTGAGGCATTGTGATGAGTGTGAATGGGTAGATGGGTGTCCGTCTAGTGATCCGAAAGGTAAGATCGAAATCCGTGTTCTCATGATCCGTCTTGTTGTTTTCTTTTAATTCCTTTGGTGCTTATTCCATGAGGTCTACGTGTCAACGTTAGCAAAGAGGTATGCCGTAGGGTGGTGATGGGTTAGTACTTTACATGTGGTATTGTGGTATACTTAAAAAGGGAAGGACGTGTATAAATTTATTAGTCGAAGTCATGATATGGTTGACAGTTTGGAACGTTTTGAAATGTAATCAATGTAGTGGATTGGTAGATCGTTTAAGATGTTTGAAGTGTAATCGATGTTGTGATAGAACTGTTTGGGATGATTAAATTGTGACTGATTGATCGACACATACTAATATAACGAGATATGACGCTATGGGTATCACTTATATGTGATGTGTCCCAGAGATTATAATGAGCATCACTTATATGTGATGTGTCCCGGAGCTTATAAATGGGCATCACTTATATGTGATGTGTCCCGGAGTATATAAATGGGTATCATTTATTTGTGATATGTCCTGTGGTACGTGTGATACATGTGAAAACCTTGATTGATGAAATATGAAATCTTGAAAAAAAGAAAGAAAGATTGATTTTTACTCAATCGGATTGTTTAAAAGGAAAAAGGATTTTTGATATAAAAATCCTCCGGCATTCTTGAGTGAATCAACGGTTTCCGGTATTCGTGCATAGAATCAACGGACTCCGGTTATTCAAGCTCGAATCAACGGAGTTTGACCATTATTGGTCATGTATTTCTCTACATTACACCTATTTGAAAACAAAAGAGATTGATTCATGGGAAAGATGATGTTGATGGCTAACAATGAGGAAAAGGTGAATGATTATG
This sequence comes from Rhododendron griersonianum, assembly GCA_018127125.1. Lineage (NCBI taxonomy): Eukaryota > Viridiplantae > Streptophyta > Magnoliopsida > Ericales > Ericaceae > Rhododendron > Rhododendron griersonianum. The sequence continues at coordinate 20,402,297 of CM030789.1, forward strand.
AGAACGATTGTGGAATCATAAGTGATGTGATAAATTGATTGATAAACCAAATATTGGTTGATTGTGATTGATGTGGAAATATTTGTGGTACTAGTATGGCTTGTGAGACGATAGGCATCGCATTTAGTATTTGTCTAAAATCCTTTGACCATAGTGAGTTGTTGTTGATAGTCATATAAACCTTAGGCATATCTGTCTTTACTCATTCACTCTAGATGCATAACTCGACATGTTTTCTTATAACTTGTGTATAGATTTCTTTACTGGGCTAGTGTAACTCAACCTATCATTTTCAGATACATTGTAGGTCACTGTCATGGAGTGCTTGGAGTGCATGCTGATGTTGCTGTTTAAAGCTAGTTTCGGAAGTGCATGTCTATCTTTGTAAACAAAACTGCATTGTATTATTCTTATATACTTTGGAACTCTGTAATTTTTTTTTAGGGCAAGTTTGTGGATTTGGGGACTGAATTATCTTTTGGGTTATTAATTATAATTCCGGTGAGGATTTTAATTATCAAATATTATTATTATTTATGCTGAAAATCGAGAGCGTGACAGGGGACAACTTCAGTTCATAAGCATCGTAAACATCACCAGATCTTCAAGTGAATATACCAGATCTTTGAGTGAATATAGCAGATCTTCGAGTGAAATAACATCATAAGTATCATTAAAATTAAGGCTTAATTGCAAAAACACCCCCTAAACTATCACTTTTTGGCAACTTCACCCCCTTAAGTTTAAATTCGAGCAACTTCACCCCTTTAACTACCAAATTCGAGCAACTTCATCCCCTCCCCCATTTTCCGTTAAAAAAATGGATGGAGAGCAACAAAATTACGTATTTACCCTTTTTTAAAAAAATACGTTGACATATATTCTCCCTCTTCCTTCTATTTTTCATCTTTTCTCTCTCTCTCTCTTCCGCCTCTGTCTCCTTCCTCTCTCTGAAACCCACCCACCCAGAAACCCCACCCAACGCTCCTCCCTCCAGACGGCGGCGACGACGGCCTGCACGACGGCGAAGACCAACGCCGACGGCGACCTGATTCCCCAGTGAACGACGACGACCACCTACTTCTTCCCATCCGTAAGTTCTCTGTTTAGTTAAGTTGGTTCAGGGCAAAATAATTGGGAAGCCTGCTGTTTATTGACATGCATAAGGGCTAAAAAATTGTTTATTGTTTTCGAATTTAATAAACCCTAAATCTCTAAGTTGAATATGAGATCTGGAATTCATTTGATGCTTCTGGTTTCTCTTCCGAATATTGAGTGTTTTTGGTTTCTGAGGGTGATTTCTTGTACATAGTTCAGTTGATTCTCGGTTTCCATCTACTTCGGAATCCTTCTATTGCTTCCTGCAGCTTCATGTTGCCCTTGTTTCCTTGGTGAATGTGACTGTAGCAGTTAATCATTTTAGGTGGTTGCTCTGGTATACTAACAATGTTTGGTGGTTCTCTCTTTGGGTTTTCCATTTACCTTTGCTTAACTTATTACCACGTGTAGTGGTTTATGGATGAGGTAGTATCATCGGCATCTTTTGGAAAGCCGATTGTGAAGCTTGATTTGGTGTACTGGTGTATCGGAGTTGCATACATGATTTTTAGTTTCAGAAGTTGTAGTGTCTTCCTTTTTTTCCCCACTTTATCTGATTTTGCTTATCCAAACATGGAGAACTAGCAAATACAGAACACTAAATTTACACTAAAAATTGAATATTATCTATTTTTCCTTTTCTTTTACCAATAGGTTTTGACATTCTTAAGCTTAGTGTCGAGCAAATGGCACAGACAAGGGAAAGACATCTATAGCATTATAAAATAGCTTATGAAATTTGCGCCAAAGCCGTCGTTCACGATGCTTGTTCATAGGATGGAATGCCGGAGGGAGGGGTTGTTTTGTGGTTTATATATATATTATTTTCTTACTGGATCTTCTCCTTTAAATATAGGTTGATCTATTGGGAGATGAAGTGGATGCCCTTTTAAGCCTTCTAGAGAAAATATATATTGCTCTTGATCATTACTCTCCGATTTTCCAACATTATCCTGGGGTAAGATGGATTCTCTATAGCATCTTCTTACTTGATTACTTATCTATTCTCATGATTTTTTTATTTGTTCTGGATATTGTTTGATATTTTCGTCTCTCTCTCTCTCTCGGCACATTGTGGAGAAAGTGGTGGAAGGTGAAGAAAAATAAGCCTCATTGAAGTCATAGTGCAAGTCTTGATATTTTCTTTCTTCGCAACATCGTATGCCTTCAGATCATGCGAATAATTTGTACTGTTTCTGGGGTCCTCCTAGTGGTTCTAGTTTAACAAGTGCGCGGATTCAACATATTATCTCTGTTCATTTTTTGTCTTATTGTTCACCCTGTTTTGATACTAGGGCATGCTAAATTGATTATTTATTGGTTGTAACAAGTTGTTGGTACTGTACTACATAGCGCCGGTGCTTTTCTTCAAAAATTAGATTTATTTTCTTCTGCGTTCTTGTTTTGAACAATTGTTAGGGTGAGGATTTCATTTGAGCAACTTTATTCCAATTATTGGAGGATGGATTTGAATCATCAAGTGCCATATGCAATGGGATCCTGCATTATGCTTGGGGGATTATTAGAACTCTGAAAACATATACCCCCAATTATATCCTGTATCTGTTTCGTGGCCAGAAGGAAATAAAATCATGCATCCTCTGCAATCAATGCCTTGTTCATGCAATTTAATACATCCTGAAATCCTATTGACTTGTGGTTTCCAAATAGGAAAATACTGTCTATTTAACATCCTGCTCTCTGGAATTTGCAGGTTATTGAGATCTACCAAGTCCATTTGATTAGCTTATTGACAAGGTCTGATACAATTCGGTTTGAAGGTGTGTATTAGACCATCTCCAGCCGTTAACCCTTTTTTAAACTCAGAAACAAAATCTGAGTAAAACCCTCGTATCAAATGAAGCTTACTCCAGTAAATGACAGGGTAAAATTAGCGTTTTGATTCGCTATCTTCCTAAATTAAATATGATCTTTCCCTCCATAATTCTTGAACCATGATCTGAATACAGCCCAAGTGACAGCTCCAAGACATGTTCATCTTTCGTTACCCAGTAAAGCAGCTTAAAAAACAGATCTTGAAATATTACTAGTACCATAACTACCATTCGTTGATGTTTAACAGGTTCATGTGTTCCAGTTTTTCTTTTGAATGCCCAAATTGGAGACTCTTTCTGGTCTGTTGGTGAAAGCAACCAAAACCAGAGTAGAGAGTTGGTGATGAGATTGCGCTATGAAAAGAGAACTGAGGAAAGTCCAAACATCTTCGACAATTTTGGCACGTCCTGGGAACTGAGGAAAGTCCAAACATCAGATGGGCCTGAATGCAATACACACACACAGCGCTTCAACTAAGGATGCCCGCATAGTGGTAAAATGCGGACGTCAAACGCCAACCGTTGGATTGTGTTTTGAATGGTCTGAATCTGCGGACGTATTCTTTCTTACCGGTAAGAATACGTCCGCGGATCCGGACCATTCAAAACACAATTCAACGGCAGCTAAACAACGTCTGCATTTTTGTGGGATAAGGGCGACCTTAGCTGAAGGGCTTACATTGAGCGGCTCGGATCATCGAAATCCGATTGAGAAAGGGAAGAAATGGGAAGGTCTGCATTTTAACTAAAATGAGGATCCCCTCATGTGAAACGTATATATAGTATTTAATGGAGTGAAGGTTTTGGAGCACCAGCCTTATTCTCCTATTGCAATAACTAGGGAATGAATTAAACTTGTTTCATTTTTTTTTCTTTTTCTATGTTTCTTCCTTTTCATTCCACAATTCCAACCTTCAAAACAGACTAGGTTCTTTTTACTTTTTTCCGCTAAAGTTCTTTTGTATCGTTGAAGAATTTACTTGATTTGTTCAATTCACTCGTGTTCTCGGGAATGCTCTACATGCTAGGCACGAGTGTGAATCATAATGATCAATTATTGCAGTTAAAGGTGGGTGTACAGGGGATAATCTGGTTTTTTTTTGGTAAGTATATAGGTGTTGGAGAGAAAATGGAGGAGGACAAATTAATCAGTTTTAATAGGAGGAGAGGAGGGGGTAATTGGGTGGTACCTGGGTGGTGAGGGGAGGAGGAGGAGGAGTAGGAGAGAGGAGGAGGACGAGGTTGAGATCTCGTCCAGGTGGTGAGTGGAGGTGGTGCTGGTGGTGTGGGTGGCGCTAGTGGTGTGGGAGGGGGTAGTTCTGGGGTAGGAGGAAGAGTATAAATGGGTTTTACATTTAGGGTTTATCTGGTGAGGTTACAGAGGTGCGGAGGAGAGGAGAGGAGAGAGAGATCGTGAATGCAGAGAGAGAGAGAGAGAGAGAGAGAGAGAGAGTTTTATCTGGTGTGTAGAGATGTAGAGGAGAGTTTTTAAAAAGGGTGTAAAGGGCATTTTTGTACATTAATTTACCTTTCCATCCAATTTTGAAATTTCCCATCCAAATTCATAACAGAATTGGATGGAGAATGGAGGAGGGGGTGAAGTTGCTCGAATTTGGTAGTTAGGGGGGTGAAGTTGCTCGAATTTAAACTTAAGGGGGTGAAGTTGCCAAAAAATGATAGTTTAGGGGGTGTTCTTGCAATTAAGCCTAAAATTAATTTCCGATATACCTAAAAAAAAAAAATTCATTAACACCACCACAACCCCGCCTCCTCCACCATCACCAGATCCCGCCTTAGCCGCCACCCACTGCCACCAGATCCCGACAGCCCCCAAATCCACCCCGCACTCCACCGAACACGAATGAAAAGTACGACTATGAGGAGCAAACTACAAAAAAAAAAAAAAAAAAATTCTTCGAAACTCAGCAAACAAACCATTAAGGAGTGTTCAGATCTTCGTGAAAATATGAACAATTCTTCCCCCAGATCCCAACAGCCCGTCCAGATCTTTCAAGCTTGTAATTAGGTCCAAACCCAGATTCAACTACATATCGACTCATAATCTCATACAAGGGGCAACTTAGGTTCATAGAAGGGGCAACTTAGGTCCGTAGAATGGATAACTTAGGTCCAAACCCATATTCAACTTTGGTTCATAGAAGGGGCAACTTAGATTCATAGAATGGACAACTTAGGTCCAAACCCAGATTCAACTACATATCAACTCATGATCTCATACAAGGGGCAACTTAGGTTCATAGAAGGAGCAACTTAGGTTTATAGAAGGAGCAACTTAGATCCATAGAAGGGGCAACTTAGGTCCAAATCTAGATTCAACTACAAACTGACTACATGTATGGGGAATTTCTTTTTCTCCGTTTCATGTATTGGGAATTTCGTTTTCTCCGTTTCATGAATGTGGAATTTCACAAAAATTTGAGGGCATAATAGTCATTTTAGGTGACCCTTTCCATGTATTGGCAAATTCTTTTCTCCTTTCCATATCTAGATGAATTTGAAAAAAAGTGGTCCATGAGTGAGGCATTATTTGCCCCTTTTACCACTGTCTGGTAATTCCCCCAAAAAAAACACCAAAACAATATATTGGCAAAAATATATATATTAAAATCGATAATCGATAATCGATCACATCACATGAATAGACAACTAAACATGTTCATTGGATACAAACTAAAACCATAAAACATTACACACCAGTAAAATAATAGTCCCTTTGGAAATGACACAATATAGTCAAGAACTGCAAGTAGTACTATTCCAACCTTCAATTTTATTCACCTAGGTAAAATAATCGCTTTGAGAGGGTTCTTCATCACAACGGTGAAAGCAAAGGCCTCGGTCGGGTCCGGCGGGGCACCTGGTACCGGTAGCCACTTGAATGCATGCACCATCCTGGCAAGCATCAGATTGACATGCAGCGTACCAAGAGTCATAGCCGGGCAGATCCGCCGCCCGACTCCGAACGGGGCCATCTTCACTCCCCTTGTCCCGGTCACATCCACATCCACCCCGTCGCCTGTCAAGAACCGATCGGGTAGGAACTCGCTAGGGTTGGTCCACATGCTCGGGTCCTCGGTGACCCATGCAGTGTAGAACTCCACGTTGACATCGGCGGGTATGGTGTATCCGCCGAGCTCTGTCTCCTTTGTGGCGGCGTGGGACAAGACGAAGTGACTGGGAGGGTGGCGACGGAACGTCTCCTTCACCACCGCGCCCAAGTAGGGCATTTTTTCGACATCTTCCTCCGTGACTATACCTGTTGATTGATTTAGGTTTTTAGCATAAAAAATTGAGAAGTCAATAACATGGAAATCAATCATCAATAAAATTAAACACAAGAATAAAACAAGCATGCTGACATAATTAAAGCAAATTTACGAGATAAAATTCGAAAATTCACATTAGGGTACGTACCGGTTTTTCCAACACAGGCAACTATTTCCTTGTACAGCCTCTCCTGCATTTCTTGGTTCAAAACCATGTGAAGCAACGCCCATTCCACGGTGGTCGCGCTCGTGTCGGTACCGGCGTTGATGGCTTCCGAGCACAGCGTCGCCAGCTCTTCCTCTCCCAAATGGTCTCGACCGGGTGGTTTTAGGTCAAATAGTGAATCAATATAAGCTGCGCCTAACGGACTCACCTGTTGGGAAATTTTTGAGTCATGAAAAACATTAGACTCCAATAATATTCCCAAACTCTGATTAAAAAGAATTAATATTGCTAAATCTTAAAATGAGTAGGTTAAAACAATTAAACTAACGATAATATGGTAATGCGAAATTTACCTAGCTAGAATCGAATAAGAGTTAAGAGAGTACTACCTCATTCTCCCCAAGTTTTTGCTCTGGTATTTTTTTCATTTCGTAATTCTTGTTTAGCTTTCCGTTGTACGTAATCTTTGGGATTAATCATTCATTTTGACGAAAGGAACCAGAAAAGTAAATAATGTGGACTGAAATTGAAAAAAGTTCATGCTCCTATAAGACGACAAAAGTATAATACGATTGTTGCTCTGCCAAGACCCATATATATCTCTAGCCAGAGAACCTCTCCTCCCAATCTCAGTTAGGATCGCGGACAGATACAGCCAGGTGTTACGCACCCAAAAATTTATCTCCTTACCTAAACCCATAACTCCTTCATTACTCCCCATATATGCGCAGAGAAGAAGAGACGTTGGAAAATTAAAGTTTTTCCCTTTAATTAGCCTTGTGACCTGTGCCCCTGCAGCTAGCTAGCTAGCTCATGCAGGATCAGAGCAACTATTATGTACTGCATTTATTTTCTACCATTACCAAGGTGGGGTAATATTTTATTTTTTGAAAAAATATTCCGACATTAATTCGCTGTCGTGTATTTAAGTATACAAAACAAACAGTCTATATATAGTCCAGTGGTTGAAGAAAGTTGATGAATATAGATTAATTTAACACGAGACCAAAATAAATACTCCTACATGTTTTCATATTTGGCTTTGACTTTGAGAAATGTTATGGGTCCCGGAAAAGGGGTCAGTCTATATCCAGTTTATTTTATTTTTTCAGGGGTGTTTCAGTTTCTTTAAAAAAGAATTTTTAAAAAAATATGATAATTTCAAGCTTAAAAATTATGTGTTTACGTAAATAATTTTTCTATCGATATGAATCTTGTTTGATAGATCTCATTGACATCTTTTAAACGGTGCAAAAAAAATCAAAAAATTATTTTTTATTTTCATTATATTTGAATTTGAGATTACCTTTCTTTTTGAAAAAAAAAGTTTAGATAGAAAGCGGAACGGGACCAGTCCGGTTCAGTTTTGGACCTTTGCTGTTAACTCTTGTATAGAAGAGCTTTTAAACAAATTCAAATCATTGATTATATCAATAAATGGTCTCGATTTGAACAGTCTCGTACAGTCCAGAACATTGACTCGAGAGGGTCCGTACCGTTATCCAGGACACACCCCTATGCCCTATTTTTTTCGATACACTTTTGATACCCAGCAGCACCACAATTTTTCTTTTGACTATTTCATGTGATTCTTTCAGGGTGCCCAACATCTCAAGCTTATAATCAATGTTCCTATGCCGATCGGTTCATATCAAACTTAAAACTCAGCCCCGCTAAGATTCTTATTTTTAGGTATTAATTCGCGTTACAACACATGTTATTCTTTTATAATATATCATATTTAATTTAAAAAATAAGTTTTTATTAAAAAAATAAAAATTTAATTTAGCGGAACACAACCTCAGTTTAAAAGAAAAAAAGCAAAATAATAAAAAAAATGCATGCATTTTCTTATTACTTTGCTTTTTCTTGAAAATGTTATTCTACCAAAATTTGGAAACTAAAATTCCAACGTACATACGTACCATCTCCGAACATCCGCTGCCGGGGTTTCCCCCGCTCTGGACAAACACTTTCCTGCTCCTTATCAAAGGAACCAAGCACTCCATCTGCCTCTTCCTCAGCTCCTTCGCCTCCCTCATCTTCTTCCCGAACAGCGGCATCAGCACCGGCAAGAAATCCGGCAGCTTCGGCAGCGTGACAAGCATCACCTCCTTCAGCACCCCCTCGATCACCTTGATCCTGTCCTCCGATATCTTCGCCCCGAAACACAGGCATATCAGCACGCTGCATATGGTCAGCCTGCAGTTGCTCATCACCTCGACGACCCCCTTCTCGCGGGACTCCTCTCGGAGCCTGTTCAGGTGGTTCTCTATGGCCCACTTCCGGATCCAGCCGCACTGCCGGATCCGGGTGGGGTTGATCAGCTCGGTCACGAAGTTCCGGCGGAGGGCCCGCCAGAGTGGGCCGTACTCCGCCGAGTTGATGGCGCACTTGCCGACGCTGAAGACGAGCCGGATGGGGGAGTCGGGCGGGCGGCTCGCGAAGACGGGTCCTTTCTGGACCAGGGCCTCGTGGATGAGCTCGGAGCTGGTCACCACGATGAGGGTCCGCTGGCCCATTTGCATGGTAAAGATCGGGCCGTACTTGGCCCGCAAGTCGCGGACTATGAACATGAAGGGCCGGCGTTGGAGGACGACCTGGCCTAGGTTCCCGACGAGCGGCCATCCTGGTGGGCCCGGCGGGAGGTTCCTGGAACCTCCGCCGGTGGCCGACCAGTGTCGCCACCATAATGAGAGGAAGAGAAATGCTGAGAGGAGGAAAACTAGGTCTGCCAACTCCATGAGAAAGAAGAGAGAGAGAGAGAGAGGGTGTAGGGGTGATGAGGTGAAGAAGGGGCTGGCTGGGGATGTTGTATAAATGGAGGATAAGAGAGAAAGGGGGAATTATTCAGAACTTCGGGTGTACACTCTCTCCCCTCACATAACATGTGCTGATCATGGCATAAATCATGCCTAAATACGTGTGGGGCCGACGTATGGATTCCGGTTCTACATGGGCCCCGCATGTAATGTGAAGGAAGAGAGTATACGCCGGGAGTATCGAATAATTTTGCTAAAGAAAGGATGAAGTGAATGAGTTTTTTTACCTACCCCCAACTGTTTCTCTGATTATGTATGTGTAGTTGTGTACGGTTGCACAGAGGTACTGAATGGGTTTGATGAGGGTAGATATGTGTTGGAACTTTCAAAGAGAAAATGCATTCGAAGAGAGAGAAGCTGGTGGGGGTTGATGTTTTACCCAATTACAGAGAAACACTATTATTACTCCACTACATGCAGCTACTCATGGGACATGGGACAGAGCCATGCCATGGGTTTTGATAATGTATGTCCTAGGGGCATATGTTAGTACTCGTTTAATGATACCAACTATATCCAAAATTGTATTGGAACTCTAAACCGTAATCAATAGGTTAGGCCTAGAAAACTAATAGGAGTTGAAAAGATTATAGTATGGAGGGAAAATTAAAGGGGGTTGCCTAACCTGTTGATTACCTTTTGGAGTTCCAATACAATCTTGGATATAGTTGGTATCATTAAATGAGTACTCCCTCCGTCCCATAATATTTGTCCGGTCCACAAAACAAGGACGTAAAAATAATGCATTTCTTTCAATAAAAAATTCAAACTTTTTTCATAAATTACAAGAACTCATCGATATTTAATGAATTGTTGAAAAAAATTTGAATTTTTCTTGCAAAAAATATATTATTTTTACGTCCTTGTTTTACGCACCGGACAAATATTATGGGACGGAGGGAGTACTAACTTATGCCCTAGGGCATACATTAACAAAACCCCTACTACAATACTACCATTTGGTGGTCCCTAGCTCCCACACCTCTTAAACGCATCTCCATCGCCAAGTCATATTTATTACCGTCAAAGCTACTCCATCCCTCCCTCTCATTTTCATTGCTTTTTTTGCGATATTTGTATCATTTTTCAAACTCTTACATCTCTTAATTTATAATACTTTTCATAATTTTAAAAAAAACTTTGTATTATACATCTAATTGAGAATTATCAAACAAGATCCATATTGTATATTTTTTGAGATTAATATTGAAACATATAAGAATTTAAAAAACGGCACAAATATTGAAAAAGCCCAAAGAAAATGTGACGGATGAAGTAAAATTGAAATGGCTTCAGGAGACCATTTTACATCCAATCCGACTACCCTTACCGCTTTGCTTTAACGTTCTGTTTCACCGCTAGCTCAATTTCACCGTCCTTCTCAGCAATTAATGATTGAGAGATATATTTTTAAACTTTAACAGGTAATAGTTTATTTTTAAGCCGGACCGTCTAAAATACTTTTAGACGGTGAAATTGAGAGCGGTAAATGAGAGTGGTAGGGGTAGACTTTAGGTTTTACATCTCTCCAATGGCTTGGCCAAGCGATTTCTTCGGCCAAATTTGGCCTGGCCATTTATCCCCATGGCTGGGATCGATAGAGAGTGATTCTGTGGCCAAAAAATAGCTTTGCTACCACTGAGTAATTTTGGCAAAATTTGGCAAAATCACAATGTAGCAAGTCAAAAAATAGATTTGGTTTTGTTAGTTTTTGCTTTATCGTTTAAATTATTTGTTCATTTTGATGACGCAAATCAGAAAAGCAAAACATTATTAGGAATCAAACTTGAAAAACAATGTTAAGAAAAGATAAAAGTAATGTAAAAAAATATGTCTATATATTTATATTTTATTTTTTAATTTCTCTTATCAACAAGAATAAGTAATTCAAAAACTGATATAAATTTAATAAAAGTTCACGAAAGACAAATATAAGCCAAAATAAGTTAAGGCAAACTTCCCCTTGGATGACATTAACTTGAATAGCTAGACATGCAATACAATGAAGTTATATGAGTAATAAAAAAATGATAGGAAATTGAATTTTGCTAATCCCATTTATTATTGCACTTCCTTTTTTTTGACTTGTATTCATATGTATTTGCATTACTACCCTTTCATTAATTCACTTAATTCTTTGACACAAACGGCATGTTTGGCAGCAGTATATATATAGCTATGTCCCGGATATAAATATCTGGGTGAACCATATCCATTGTTTGCAGGGCCGGCTCTGAGATTTTGGGGGCCAAGACGAACGTAGATAATGAGGCCCTTAATAAAATTTACGAAAATAAAATAATAAGCAGATAAATGATTTTTTTGAAAGCCAAATGCCTGTATTCGATAAAGGAAAAAACCCATGCAAATACTATTTTCTGATCCTGTTTTCTCTCATTTGATCTCTAATTCATCTCTTTCCATTTTATTTTGTGTTTATAGAGATTAGAGCTGTAAGGGTAAAATATGCATAAAACTTATCGAGGAATCCACCACAGATCATTTTTCAAGGGGCTCTACATGAAGATAGCCGCCCGTGATCTGCATTTTCTTTTTCCTTTTTTGTTTCCTCTGATTGAGCAAGTCAGGTTGGACCCAACTTTTGGGCCTGTGTCCCTTAAGTGAAAAATAGGTGATTTGAGTATTAAAATGGGCCTCTAATGTTGCTATACCTAAAAAGATTGGACATATATAATGGGTACCCAAAAAATATATGAGGCCCTAATTTCTACACATTTTTTGAGACTTAAGGCGCCGGCCTCTTGGGCCTTAGCCCAGAGCCGGCACTGATTGTTTGTTTGCACTTTGAGTCCCGGAAAAAATTCTCCCTGGATATGTATATCCCCAGCAGGGGTTTTAATTTTAGACACCCTCCCCCCTATCCTTATTTTATCCGCGGAACACATTACCAAAACACCCTACAAACCTTTGTCCTTACGCGCAGAGAGAGAGAGAGAGAGGGGGTTTATCCGGGGAACTTTGTCCTTAAATGAGTTTTGACACTCAGTAGATAAATCTTACCCGTTAGCCCTTACTCTACAAGTAGGGCTGTAAGTGAGCCGAGCTACTCGCGAGCTCGGCTCGGCTCGTTAAGGCTTGGCTTGGCTCGACTCGTTTAGTAAACGAGCCGAGCTCGAGCTCGAGTATCCGGCTCGTTAAGTAAATGAGCCGAGCTCGGCTCGGCTCGTTTGACAAAAACTCGGCTTGTTAAAGGAGGCTCGGCTCGTTTAGTAAATTACTAAGCTCGGCTCGTTAAGGCTCGAGCCGAGCTCGAGCTCGAGTATTTGGCTCGTTAAGTAAACGAGCCGAGCTCGAGCTCACTGAAGCTCGGCTCGACTCGGCTCGTTTACACCCCTATCTACAAGTAACCACATTTATAATAATAAGAGGTAAGAATTGAAGAGCACAAAACTTGTTCATTAATTATATAACCGTCAACTTAAGTAAATTCCAGAATCTCAACTTGTATAATCGTTCCAGCACCGCAATAATCATCACGTTCCAAAACTCAGAATTTCACTTGACGTACGTTACAGGTCCTGCTAGGCTACCCTCAACATCCCGAGGTCCTAGTAGGCTACTCTCACAATTCTAGGTCCATCAGGCTGCCCTCAAGGTCCTGCTAGGCTACCCTCAATACCTGAGGTCCTGCAAGCAAGGACGGAACTAGGATTTTACCCTAACAGTGGCGAAATGTATACTAAAAAAATCTGGTGGTGGCAAGACTATATAAGTTGGGCATAATTTTTTTTTATACATATAATAATTGCAGTTTCTAAAATTCTTGTCGTGGCGATCGCCGCCACTAGATCCCTCCTGATCCCATCCTTGCCTGCAAGGCCCCTATAACTACACCAGGTCTTTCAAGCTACCATCAAGGTCTTACCAGGCTATCGCTGGTAACAAGAGGTCCTGTCAGGATACCCCCGAGGTCGTGCTAAGCCCACAACCTTTCATCTATCTCATTTTTCCATTAACCACACAACATCTACGTAATTTCTCTAAGTCCACAACTCGTTCAATGTCCCTAATGTCCTTTCTACATTCTCGGCTCAATCGACAAAGCAATTATTTCAATGACAAGTAAACGGATCATAATATCACCACATACATAGGATAACTGAACCACCGTACATCCCTCTCCAACGAGCTTAAGTCCAAACTAACTTCACAACAATCTTGATACGTCTTCATAACAGAGTAATAGCATGTGGATAAATAATATAACCAAAGTATTAACTTAAAATTTTACTTAAAACCGTACAACTTTTATTTGTTAAATTAACACTTCTTTTTCTTAACACATCTATTTCTTCATGAAATAAGACAAAACTTATTATCCTACTGTATTAGTATTTCTTTTTATAATTTGAGTTTCTAATTATCGCTAAACTAATCAAAACATATATACTTGTAACTTAACATCCTTTACATTCTAAGATTAATTACTTATACTTTTCCCATAAGCAAAAAGATGAGTTTAAAATTTGACTAATACTATAGTATTATTATTACAGTATTATTTTATTTAAGAATACCTTCTACGGAGTATCTTTTAAGACTTCTGCTTTGTTTGGATTGGTATTTGAATTTTTTTTTGAAAAATAGTAAGGGTAATAAATGGAGAGAGATAGAGAGAGAAATGTTGAGAGTAGGGGGAATTTTATGAAAAATTCTTTTTGAATTGTAAAGAGAACAAAGCATTCGTTTCTTAAAATCTACCATATTATTCTTTGAATAGGTGACTATTAGGGCATCCGCATTAGCCTCTTTAAATTTCAGACCAAATTATACCTTAAAATGCCACTTTATTACTTTAGCTAGTCACTTTTAAAATACATACTGCATCAGACTCACTATTCTAACTTATGATCTATTAATATATTATTTCCTTCTTCTTCCAAAAAATAATATTGAAATATTATTTTTTTTAATTTCTTCTCAAACGTAATACGTACTCTATAGCGATCTATTAAAAAAAATGCTTTAATTTTTAATTCATTTGAACCGGTGCGAAAATCTTATTTTTTGATCATTTTATTCTAAAGAGTCATGATTAATTTTTGTCTCTAGGGCTCTCATAATCAAGTTTTTACTCTTTATTTTGGACCCTGTAAAGCAAAAACTTGATTATGAGAGCCCTACAGACAAAAAATAATTATGACAATTTAAGATAAAATGATCAAAAAAAATAAGATCTTCGCACCGGTTCAAACGGATTGAAAATTAGAGCATTGGGGTTATGCCTGGACGTTACCTTCAGAGTCTCGAAATTAGTCGAGGCGCGCAAGCTAGCTCGGACATCCGATTTAAAAAAAAGAAAACAAAAGACTCATTGGTGGAATACAAATTAAATAGTAAAATAATATACTATGATGAATAGTGCCTCGTTTGTTCTAAAGAGGCACTGTAGCAAAGGTAAACAAATTGCAAAGTAGAGAGGGAGGACAAGAGGCTGATGCAGGAGACTTTCTGCCGTTTTGCTCTTTATTCTAACTTTGAGCAAGAAGTAGCGACAGTGGTGTGGATGCTCTTAGGCTTTCCTGTAACAAACCATTCCCAGTATAGTTACCTCTCACCCTTTAATACGGAGTATCTTTTTTGTTTTTGTTTTTATACATAAGTAAAGCACAACAAGTAGTGAAACATGCACTAGGATCAAAACTTTGTTTGGTCCGAAAACAAATGTTGCGGATGCAACACTCGAGATAGCGGTCGTGACGCCGCGGTTCGTGTACGCAAGGTGTTTTGACTGGTTCTACAGTGTTTGGTGGTTTCGGTTTCTCTCTGCACAGGCTTGATCCAAGCCACAAATATACATCATTTACGTCAAACTAGACTAATATACTTAGAGTTAAGGAGTAATGAGATATCTACCTGGGTCCGTGGAGTTCTAGCTACGGCGGATAAAAACGGTGTTTTCGGAAGTACTGGAGCTTGGTGCGCGGCAGCAACGGTGCGGTCTTCTCCTTCTTCCTCTTTTCTTCTTTACCAGTCACTCTCCTCTCCCTCTCGGAAAATTTAGAAGAAGAACAACAAACAAACACCAAGAAAAAGAAAATGGACTACAATCACTCCGCTTGGTTTAACATTTTGAGAGTAACTTTTAACTCTCGGCACAGTTTTCAATAAATCTTTCTTTCTATATCTCTCTACTCATTACCACTCCAACTCTCAAAAATAACATTATAAAATGTAAGCCAATCAAAGCGAATATAGTGTATTAATGCTCTCTCTCTCTCTTGTTCTCTGCCGAGGAAAGGAAATGGGGTTTGCCATAGGAAAAGAGAGGATGGAGTGTGGGGAAGTGTGAGATGTGAGAGGAATAATAGGGATGGGGCTGCTGCAAATGGCAGAGGAGGGGGCAGCGGTTCGGCTGATTTTGTGGGGAAAAGGAGATGCATGTGATGGATAGTGAGGTGATGGTGGAGTATAAAGGTTGGTTTTGAATCCGTTCCAGAACATCTTCTTAAAAAATAAATACTTATTTTATATTTTTAAATTAAAAAATAATGTAAATAAAAAATAATTTTTTCAATTTTTTTTTGCACTGTATTAAAGATCTTTCAAATGAGATCCATATTGCATATTTTTAGATTTCAATAAACCCATCATTTTTAGCTTTAAATTGCCTTCTTAAAAAATAAGTACTCCCTCCGTTCCAAATTAATAGTCCGGTTCGGTCTCCAATACAATTTTTAAATTGTTAATATCTTTCAATCTATAATGTCTTTAAAGATTTTAAAAACTTTGTATAATAGAACTAATTGAGATCTATCATATGAGATCCATATTGCACATAAAATTCATTATAGATTGAAAGATATTAACAATTTAAAAAATGCATTGGAGACCGAACCAGACTATTAATTTGGAACGGAGGGAGTATTTATTTTGCTTTCCGGAACGGGGCTAGGAACATAGGAGTAGTTTTTTTTGAACAGTTAGGAACATAGTTTAGTTAGGGTTCTTAGTTACCTAGATAATTACACAAATTAGATTAACTAAACAACTCATCCTAGTTAATTAATAATTTAAGAGTAAGATTGCTAAATTTTATACTAATATCACCAATGCCGGCAACTGGAAAAGATGCACTACATCTTGAAATCTGGGTTCAGAGAGAGAGCAGATCTCAAAATCGTCTGATTATTTCAGAAAGAGTTTAAATTATGCATGGAGGGTCCGTTTACACTGGGTTGTGCGGAAAACCAACACTAGCCAACACATCATCAAATTGTGGGGTAGGTTGTGGCGTGGTCTCTCTCTCTTTTTTGACTTCATTTCTAGTTATTATTGTACAAGACTTAAGTGTTCTAATTTTCAATCTATTTGAATCGATGCGAAAATTTTATTTTTTTATCATTTTATCCTAAAGGGTCATAATTATTTTTTGTCTCTAGAGCTCTCATAATCAAGTTTCTGTTTTACAGAGTCCCAAACAAAAAGCAGATACTTTATTATGAGAGCCCTAGATACAAAAATTAATTATGGCCCTTTAGAATAAAATGATGATACAGATAAGATCTTCGCATCAATTGAAACGGATTAAAAATTAGAGCACTTAATTTTTTAACTATTTTTTAATATATAAACCATCTCAAAAAAATTAAGTGGTTCAATTTCCAATCCGTTTAAACAGATGCGAAAATCTTATTTTCTGATCTTATTATTCTAAAATGTCATAATTATTTTTTGTCTCTAAGACTCTCATAATTAAGTATTTGTTCTTTATTTGGGACCCCTGTAGAGCAGAAACTTGATTATGAGAGTTCTAGAGAAAAAAGTTTATTATGACCCGTAATAAAGAGGTTGTTTGTTCCTGGGTCATGAGAAGGAGATGGATGAGGTTATGGAAGGTTTCCTTTGACGGTTGGGATTGTTTGTAGCGGGTTATTTTTTGTGTTTTTTTTTGTTTTCATGATTTTTCATGTATTCTGATATGAATAAATACATTTTTCGGCCATCGGCAAGGTCATTGGTATTCATGTTTTTTTTTTCATGGTGTATTCATGTTTTTGATGTTTATTTATGTGTTTTTATAAATACAACATGTGTATTCATGAAAAATATGGTCGATTAATTTATTCATGTTTTTTATGGTCAATTAAAAATATGGTGTATTCATGTTTTTTTTTATTAACTTCGTCATGTTTTCATATTTTTTGATTAATTTATTCATGTGTTTTCATGAATAAAATATGGTGTATTCATATTTTTTAAATAAATCATAGTGTATTCATATTTTACGAAAATTCACAAAAAATTAGGATTTGAAAATTCACGACATTAATTAGAGAGAATGGTTTAGAATATATCTATTAAGGAATTGAAAATTGAAAATTCCCTTCATTCCTATCCATTAATCATCCCATGATTTTAGGTAACTATAATTACTATAATCCCACTAATTTAGGAAAAATATACACTTACATGTGAATATCTTATTAAAAGGGTATATAGAAAATTTCTCGTAAAGCGAAAAATAAGTAATTAAAAAATAAGAACTTTAGCGTAATATGGCCTAATTTTCTATATTTTATACCCCAGATTTTTTCTATTACCTAAATATATACAAACATTAATTTGTTTCTGTAATATTCCTAAAATTTTAAATAAATAAAAATTTGAAATGTTAATTTCTAATTCAATAATTAATTAGGTCAATTAATCTAAATGCATGATTAGGTATATAAATAATATTAGTCATAAGAGTAGATAATAAATAAAAAAGAAAGAAAGAAAGAAACAATGCTTAAATCACACGTGTATATACATTATCTTTATACCTTAGAAATATACACATATGTATAGTAGATATCCTTATTTAATCCCCCTTTATATGCATACATGACCTGAAACGACCCGCTCCACGAGGATTAGCAAAAACTGTCTCAAATAAAGCTAAATATCAACCTTAAAACATTCATTCCATAAAACACAGGACAAAGCCGATCAAAAAGATTACACATGTCTTCCAAAATAACATTTACAAGAGAACTATACAATATGAGTTGTATCCCCACATGCGACAACTCCCAAAAAATTTCTATTACACTATGTACTATGCCAAAAGATCCCCAAGTCAACCCTCATCTCCACTCCTACAGCCTGTCAGACCCGCAGTGGACCAAAACTCTATTTCGGATACCTGAAAGGATTGTGAGTGTTACTACTTCATTCAAGCGGAAAGCATAAAACAATTTACACGAGCAAATATGGATCGAGTAATGCTACCAATCATATTTAGCAGGAACATACTATTTTTCACAAACAATTAAGTACGCAACAATATTTCAAGAAGCCATAGGGTTGCTTCCCTCGCAACCAGGAGTTATGACGGTACCGTGACCCTGTGAACAGGGTACTTCCAACAATTTATACCCTGTTTGTGTACAACAAACAGACAATTTATACCCTTCTTGTGTACATCAAGAAGAAAGAAAATCCAACCAACAATACAGCTATGGCATGCTCTTGAAATCAAAAACATATTTCAAGCAACTTGATCCATATCCACAACCGTCAAAACTTTTCAACATTTACAGAAAAAGTATAAGTTTATTTTTATCTAACCACTTCAATGAAATAGCACACTCACCTTAGAGATCCAAAAGACAAAAGCGAAAAGCCTCCTTCTCAACGTTGAGGTGGAGACTCGTCCCCCGATCCTAAAATATGAATGAGACTACACTTAGTATAATTCGAACTCCAACTCATGTTAAAATGCAAGTAAAATGCATCGATAAGTCTAGCATATGATCTTCTTTTTAATCTCCATCCCTAATATGATAATGAATGAGGCCAATGCATTAAAAATGATGGATGATGTGCTTCAATACTCCAAAGATGATTCAATGAGGTTTGATACAAGAATTCCCAAGAATAAGGCTTAGTCCATGACCAATGTGTACTATTCTGACCGTATCCAAAACATAATCGCGAATTGAAGTATGCCACTTAAACCATTGAAAAGTAAACTTCTTCCTCTTCGAATCGACAGTTCATACATCAAAAACGGAGTTCGGATAACCTTACTACGGCCTCGCGATTATAACTTAACAATAGAAAAACTGGTGCAGAGACAGATTTTGAGTCAACTTTAATAGCAAATCTGTTATTGCTCAGGCATGACCACCACGCACGGGTTACATCGTTGGAAAGCTCTACGTGTCTAGTTTTCAGCAAAGCAAGCGGAATGTGTTTTCGAGTCTCGAGCTAAGAGATATGACTGTTTTTCCAACTTGTGTTAGCGCAGACTGCTCAATTCCGAATTTGAGTGATCCTAGTTTAAAAATTTCTATAGAGCTCAATACTTTGAACTAGATCCCGAAATTTTTATTGTAGATAGAAGACTCAAAGAGGAACTCTCAGAAAAATTTCCAGAAATTTCAGAACTTCCGAACTATCTCAATAAAATTCCCCAAAATCAGACAAATATGAACTTTTCAATTCTGCAGAATTCTAAACCAAGAAATTTCTGTTCTAAACTACTTTAACTACACAAAATCCATTCTTCTATGACCTAATTAAGATCTAAACGACATGAATATGCAGGTATACACATGTTTGATCAATACCCAAAACATAAATTAGGTATAAACTAGGGTTTACCTTCAATTAGTTCCCCTAATTCTTTCCCCTTCTTCTTCTTCTTCTTCTTCTTCTTCTTCTTCTTCTTCTTCTTCTTCTTCTTCTTCTTCTTCTTCTTCTTCTTCTTCTTCTCTCTCTCTCTCTCTCTCTCTCTCTCTCTCTCTCTCTCTCTCTCTCTCTCTACGTTGAACAATAGAACGGGAATGGAACGGTGTAGAATACCGTGGAAGGTTTATTAGGGAAGAATTATCCCATGAGGTTGGGTGTATTAGTTTAAATGAGACATGTCTCATCCTAACCCTTCATTCCACTTACCAAGTCAATCCCCTTTTTAATATAACTTAACTAAACCTTCAAATTAAATCATGTATGCTAAACAATTAATGAATGATATGTGAATGATAACACAACACATGAATCAAATAGCATGACCTATGCAACACAAAGTTAAATGTCATATGCGATGCACGTGCATACTCGGAACGGGTGTTACAATTCTCTCCTCCTAATAAAATTTCGTCCCCGAAATTTACTTACCTTGTCCAAATAAATGAGGGTATCGCTTCCGCATATTAGTTTCAGCTTCCCACGTTGCATACTCTGTTGAACGACTCCTCCACAATACTTTTACTAGCGATAAGGTTTTGTTACGAAGGACTTGTTCCTTGTGATCCAAAATCTGAACTGGTTGTTCCACGTAGGTCATATCATCTTTCAATTCCACCGTTTGAGGAACCACATTAGATGAATCTCCTTTGCATTTACGAAGCATGGATACGTGAAAAACATTATGCATCTTAGCCAATTCTGAAGGTAAATCTAGTTGATACGCTGACGAGCCCACCCGTTTTACAATCTCATAAGGCCCGATATATCTTGGACTTAATTTACCCTTTTTACCGAATCTCAACACCCCCTTCCATGGTGATACTCGAACAAAAACTTGATCGCCCACATTAAACTCCAAGTCTCTTCGTCTTGTATCAGCGTAACTTTTTTGTCGACTTTGCGCTACCTTCAACTGTTTTTGAATCACTTTTACCTTATCAATAGTAACTTTTACTAATTCTGGGCCTAGAAACTCCTCTTCGCTTACCAACTTCCTTTCACCCACCTCACCCCAACACACTGGAGTCCTGCATTTTCGGCCGTACAATGCTTCATATGGTGCCATGCCATTGCTTGAGTGATAACTATTGTTATATGCAAATTCAATAAGAGACAAGTATTGATCCCAACTACCCTGGAAATCAAGTACACAAGCTCGCAACATATCCTCCAAAGTTTGGATTGTACGTTCGGACTGTCCATCAGTCTGAGGATGAAACGCCGTACTGAATTTCAGAGAAGTACCCATAGCATTTTGAAGTCTAGGCCAGAATCGTGAAGTGAATCTAGGATCTCTGTCTGAAATAATAGAAACTGGAGCTCCATGTAGTCGAACAATTTCATCCACATATATGCTAGCAAGTTTATCCAATGAATATGTGCTTTTAACGGCTAAGAAATGTGCAGATTTAGTAAGTCTATCCACGATTACCCATATACTATCATTTCCTGTTTTGGTTCGAGGTAATCCAAGGACAAAGTCCATAGTAATATGTTCCCATTTCCATTCTGGAATAGGAAGAGGTTGCAATAAACCTGCAGGATGTTGATGTTCTATCTTCACTTGTTGGCATACCAAACACTCAGATACAAATTTAGCAATTTCACGCTTCATACCAGCCCACCAATAATTCTCTCGAAGGTCACGATACATTTTGGTACTGCCAGGATGCATAGCATATGCGCTACTATGAGCCTCCTCAAGAATTTCTCTTTTCAAAGACGGATCATTAGGTACACATATCCGATTCCCAAAGTACAAAACATTTTCATCTCTCATTGCAAAGTCCTTGTGTTTTCCTTTTCTAACCTTTTTCTTAATCTCTTCCAAATTCTCATCTAATTGTTGCATTTCTCGAATACGATCTACCAAAAGGGGTTTAAGAGTAAGGCTAGCGAGTAGAGCTGCTCCATTAACGGAAAGTTTTACCCGCAAGGAACGTAGATCATCAAGTAAATTCTCTTGTATGCCCCGCAAAGAAGCCAAAGTGCCCGCAGATTTCCTACTCAAAGCATCAGCTACCACATTGACTTTACCCGGATGATACTGAATTGTGCAGTCATAGTCTTTCACTAACTCCATCCATCTACGTTGTCTCAAGTTGAGCTCCCGTTGTGTGAACAGATACTTCAAGCTCTGATGGTCAGTGTAGATTTCACATGTTACCCCATACAAGTAATGCCTCCACAATTTCAACGCAAAAACAATAGCAGCCAATTCCAGATCATGGGTGGGATAATTGTATTCATGAGGTTTCAGTTGTCTAGAGGCTTACGCAATTACTTTGCCATGCTGCATCAAAACACAACCCAATCCTTGTCTAGAAGCATCGCTATAAATAACAAACCCATCATCACCTGAAGGAAGAGTTAACACTGGTGCAGTAGTCAACCTTTTCTTCAGCTCCTGAAAACTCTTTTCACAATCGTCAGACCACACAAATTTTACCCCTTTTCGAGTTAATCGAGTCAAAGGAACAGCAATAGAAGAAAATCCTTGAACAAACCTGCGGTAATAACCAGCCAAACCTAAGAAACTGCGAACTTCCGTCACACTAATTGGTCTCTCCCAATTGGTAACTGCCTCTATCTTTTTAGGATCAACAGAAATTCCATCCCCTGATACAACATGTCCCAAAAACACAACAGAGTCTAGCCAAAAATCGCATTTACTTAACTTTCCATATAACTTCTTTTCACGTAAAGTTTGTAATGCGATTCGAAGGTGACTTGCATGTTCCTCTTTACTTCTAGAATAGATAAGAATATCATCAATAAACACTATCACAAAGGAGTCAAGATATGGCTTAAACACTCGATTCATCAAATCCATAAAAGCAGCTGGGGCATTCGTTAGACCAAATGGCATAACAAGAAATTCATAATGGCCATACCTTGTACGAAAAGCAGTCTTCGGAACATCCTCCTCTTTTATTTTTAACTGATGATATCCCGATCTAAGATCAATTTTAAAGAATACTGTCGCTCCTTGCAATTGATCAAACAAATCATCAATACGCGGTAAAGGATATTTGTTTCGGATGGTCACCTTGTTCAACTGACGGTAGTCAATACACATCCGCATCGTACCATCTTTCTTTTTAACAAACAAAACTGGAGCACCCCACGGAGAAATACTAGGTCTAATAAATCCTCGCTCCAATAGATCTTCCAATTGGATTTTCAATTCCTTTAATTCGGCAGGAGCCATACGATAAGGTGCAATTGAAATTGGTTGTGTACCTGGCAGAAGCTCAATGAAGAACTCAACTTCTCGGTCCACTGGCAACCCTGGTAATTCTTCGGGAAATACATCAGGAAACTCACAAACTATTGGTATATCCTCCACCCGTGGTGTACTTTTGCTGCTATCAACAATATGTGCAAGGAATCCTTGACAACCCTTTTTCAACAACTTCTCGCCCTTCATTACAGAAATTATACGAGCAGAAGTTCTATCCCCACGGAATTTCAGTTGTGGATTATTTGGAATCTACAATGTTACTTCTTTTCGGAAACAATCAATAGAGGCATGATAAGCTGATAACCAATCCATACCAAGGATTATATCAAAATCAGTGATATTCAATGGCATCAAATCAACTGACAACTCCCTATCGCCCATTCGAAATTTACAGTCCCGATATACAACTCTAGTTAGTAGAGTCTCTCCCGCAGGAGTGGAAATGGCCATAGTATATTCTAATGGACTTGGGGGTCGGTCTGCATGCTTTGTAAATGACAATGCTATGAATGAATGCGTTGATCCAGAATCAATCAAAACACGCGCTTCTTTACCAAAAATAGTGAGCATACCTGTGACAACATCTGGAATTGCAAGTGCTTCTTGTTTATTCATAGCAAAGATTCTCCCTTGTGCTTTAGGTCTACCAACTGAACCACCACCACGGTTTTGATTTTTACCCTGAGAAGTACCTCCACCCATCTGAACGCTACCCGAAGATGAAACAGACCTTGATGTTCTGGGACAACTTGAAGCCAAATGTCCTGGATCCCCACATCTAAAACACCTACGGAATGATTCTGGTTCGGGACAATCTCGAATAAAATGATCAGGTGATCCACACCTATGACATGTAAGGGCATTGCTACGACCACTAGAAAAAGTAGAACCTGTCTGACTTTGTTGCTTTGACACATTCGCTCGCTGCCCAGATTGGAATCCCCGAGATTGACTCCCACCTCGGCTCTGAAAGGTAGAAGTTCCTCTCCCTTTATTTGTGGATTGATGGCCAATGTTCCTTCCACCTGATGTAGATTCAATTTTGCTTTTCTTATTCTGGTCCCGTTGTTCATTCAATAACCCCAAATCCCGTTCTAAATTCGTTGCCACTTCAATCATATCCGCAAAATTATTCAACCGTTGATTTACCACATAAGGCCGAAGTTCTATATTCAACCCATCCTCATACATTCTGCATTTGTCCTCGTCCGTGCTAACAAGATTCAAAGCAAAACGTGATAAAGTTGTAAACCGGGCTTCATACTCTGCTACCGTCATATTCCCCTGCTCCAACCTCATAAATTCCCGTCTTTGACCCATTTGGTAACTCCTTGGAAAATACTTTTCATGGAAAGCTTTGGTGAACATAGCCCAAGTGATGACTGTAGGTATAAGAGGAGCATCATTATTTTCAAGATTTGTCATTGGTGCAGACCATCTTTGTTTGGTAACCTCCCACCAACGTCGAGCATCTCCTTTTAACATAAAGGTAGCCAACAAAACCTTTTATTCATCCGTCACAGCCATTATCTGAAAGATCTCCTCTATCTTTTTTATCCATTCCTCGGCATCCAAAGGGTTAGGTGGTCCATCAAACTCTTTAGGCCCAAGCTTTTTAAACCGACTATATATGGTGTCCCGCTCAGTGCGTGCCCCAAAGAAACTCGCTTGTACGGCTGCCTGAGACTCGAAATATCTTGCCTGTTGAGTTGTTAATTGCACTATCGCATCCAATAATCTACCGTCCATGGTTGGCTGATTTTGTGCATTGCTAGGATTTCCCCCCCCAGCATTATCATGATGACCATCGCGATCCATAGCTAAATATGCAAAAATTTATCAAATAACATCTCAAATAACAAAAGTAAATGCATGACATGTTTCATGATCATTCTATTCCTTCCCATCCCCACGGACACAAGACAAACACCCTATGGTCCACCACTAGTCTAAACATGGCTAGTCTACAGAATTTACAACCTATGCTCTGATACCAACTGAAACGACCCGCTCTACGAGGATTAGCAAAAACTGTCTCAAATAAAGCTAAATATCAACCTTAAAACATTCATTCCATAAAACTCAGGACAAAGCCGATCAAAAAGATTACACATGTCTTCCAAAATAACATTTACAAGAGAACTATACAATATGAGTTGTATCCCCACATGCGACAACTCCCAAAAAATTTCTATTACACTATGTACTATGCCAAAAAATCCCCAAGTCAACCCTCATCTCCACTCCTACAGCCTGTCAGACCCGCAGTGGACCAAAACTCTATTTCGGATACCTGAAAGGATTGTGAGTGTTACTACTTCATTCAAGCGGAAAGCATAAAACAATTTACACGAGCAAATATGGATCGAGTAATGCTACCAATCATATTTAGCAGGAACATACTATTTTTCACAAACAATTAAGTACGCAACAATATTTCAAGAAGCCATAGGGTTGCTTCCCTCGCAACCAGGAGTTATGACGGTACCGTGACCCTGTGAACAGGGTACTTCCAACAATTTATACCCTGTTTGTGTACAGCAAACAGACAATTTATACCCTTCTTGTGTACATCAAGAAGAAAGAAAATCCAACCAACAATACAGCTATGGCATGCTCTTGAAATCAAAAAACATATTTCAAGCAACTTGATCCATATCCACAACCGTCAAAACTTTTCAACATTTACAGAAAAAGTATAAGTTTATTTTTATCTAACCACTTCAATGAAATAGCACACTCACCTTAGAGATCCAAAAGACAAAAGCGAAAAGCCTCCTTCTCAACGTTGAGGTGGAGACTCGTCCCCCGATCCTAAAATATGAATGAGACTACACTTAGTATAATTCGAACTCCAACTCATGTTAAAATGCAAGTAAAATGCATCGATAAGTCTAGCATATGATCTTCTTTTTAATCTCCATCCCTAATATGATAATGAATGAGGCCAATGCATTAAAAATGATGGATGATGTGCTTCAATACTCCAAAGATGATTCAATGAGGTTTGATACAAGAATTCCCAAGAATAAGGCTTAGTCCATGACCAATGTGTACTATTCTGACCGTATCCAAAACATAATCGCGAATTGAAGTATGCCACTTAAACCATTGAAAAGTAAACTTCTTCCTCTTCGAATCGACAGTTCATACATCAAAAACGGAGTTCGGATAACCTTACTACGGCCTCGCGATTATAACTTAACAATAGAAAAACTGGTGCAGAGACAGATTTTGAGTCAACTTTAATAGCAAATCTGTTATTGCTCAGGCATGACCACCACGCACGGGTTACATCGTTGGAAAGCTCTACGTGTCTAGTTTTCAGCAAAGCAAGCGGAATGTGTTTTCGAGTCTCGAGCTAAGAGATATGACTGTTTTTCCAACTTGTGTCAGCGCAGACTGCTCAATTCCGAATTTGAGTGATCCTAGTTTAAAATTTTCTATAGAGCTCAATACTTTGAACTAGATCCCGAAATTTTTATTGTAGATAGAAGACTCAAAGAGGAACTCTCAGAAAAATTTCCAGAAATTTCAGAACTTCCGAACTATCTCAATAAAATTCCCCAAAATCAGACAAATATGAACTTTTCAATTCTGCAGAATTCTAAACCAAGAAATTTCTGTTCTAAACTACTTTAACTACACAAAATCCATTCTTCTATGACCTAATTAAGATCTAAACGACATGAATATGCAGGTATACACATGTTTGATCAATACCCAAAACATAAATTAGGTATAAACTAGGGTTTACCTTCAATTAGTTCCCCTAATTCTTTCCCCTTCTTCTTCTTCTTCTTCTTCTTCTTCTTCTTCTTCTTCTTCTTCTTCTTCTCTCTCTCTCTCTCTCTCTCTCTCTCTACGTTGAACAATAGAACGGGAATGGAACGGTGTAGAATACCGTGGAAGGTTTATTAGGGAAGAATTATCCCATGAGGTTGGGTGTATTAGTTTAAATGAGACATGTCTCATCCTAACCCTTCATTCCACTTACCAAGTCAATCCCCTTTTTAATATAACTTAACTAAACCTTCAAATTAAATCATGTATGCTAAACAATTAATGAATGATATGTGAATGATAACACAACACATGAATCAAATAGCATGACCTATGCAACACAAAGTTAAATGTCATATGCGATGCACGTGCATACTCGGAACGGGTGTTACATGACCATATACATTATGGGATTCAAAAGTTATCAGTAGCAAAAATCTAGGCTTTTGTTCTCCTTCCTTCCCTCTCGCACCATCGGCACCCCTCTCCCTCATCTTTTCCTCATCTCTCTCTCTCTCTCTCAATTCCTGTCACGCCCTCGATTTTCAACATAAATAAATAATCTTTTCAATAAAAGGTCCTCGCATAACACAAGTAATACCCAAAAGAGTTCCCACTTGTTTAACTTTCAAATCAAGTCCCCAAGTTTAAGAAATTACAACTTTGGCACTCCGGCCCCAAATAGACTTGAATACAAGTTTAAACACGTTATTAAATTACAAGCCACTTAGTTGAAAAGAAATTTTAAGAGAATGAGTTACCAAGCCATCTTTATCAAAGGAAATCATTACAAAGATGATTTAATAACTAAGTGAAGCTAGCCAATTCCAAAAAAAAATCTTTCACTTCCAAGCATATGATGCATGCAAGCTATAGTCCAGCATTTGAACCTGAAAAGAAAGATTGGGTTGAGCTACATTAGCCCAGTAGGAAAATCTTTGCCAATTCTATGTATAAATATGAAGCCAAGTGCAAAAAGAAATGACAAGGAGATGTAGTTCAATCAAGAGACAACAACGAACTCATAGGTGTATCGACGTTCATCACGATCGCTCAAGGATATGCCATTATCACAAAACCCACATAATTCACAAGACACATGCTACCAACACAACACGACTCGCTATCACAAACTCCCACCATCGGTATTTCCACTCCTTGCGTTACCGTATAACACTACGAGGATTACTGTGTTACCACCCCTTGCGTCACGGTGATCCCAAACGACTTGAGTCACCGTATTACCACCCCTTGCGTTACAAGACCCGTCTAAGTCTCCGTATTACCACCCCTTGCGTTACAAGACTTCCTAAACCAACTTCCGACTCAAACAACTACCTTCTCACACAAATTGCAACTTAAGACTCCCCCATGTTCACATTCATAGATGAGACTTCATACAATGTGTCACGTTATCACAAATGTGCCATAAACATTCACAAGTGCCAACAATCAATTGAAAGTATTTAAACGAAACGTTAACTAAGTAATTCATTAGTCATTCCTCACTAACGGAAGGCCAATGGGTCACGAATATCATCCACCAATCATAGGAAGTCAAAACGATAGAATGAGGATCTTAGGAGTAGCCAACGGATGTTGGGAGACCGACGTACCCCCACTCTAACAGTCATAAATTTTTGTATACTCAGAGTATTAAGGTGATTTTGGTGGCAATGGAAAGCTAACTTCAATACCTTCGAATCGATATAAAGTTTGCATGAATAGGACATCGGACGAAGAAGTTATGGCCGTTTGAAGTTGGGCTGAAACCCAGGAGATGAGCAGAATTTCCAGAGAGAGGAGGGATCGATTCCCCCTCTCTTGGGGATCGATCCCCAAGGTGAAAAAGTCCAGTTTTGAAGTGAGGGATCGATCCCTCATGCTTAGGGATCGATCCCTAGGCGATTTCTGCAGATTTTGACAGCTTTCAAAATGAACAAAGGGAGACGATC
Source organism: Rhododendron griersonianum (assembly GCA_018127125.1). NCBI lineage: Eukaryota > Viridiplantae > Streptophyta > Magnoliopsida > Ericales > Ericaceae > Rhododendron > Rhododendron griersonianum. Next base: position 20,431,188 of record CM030789.1, read on the forward strand.
AAGGCTCGATTCTTACATCAAATCAACATATAAACACATAAAAGAGGTAAAGAAGTCCCTACCTCGCGACGATAGCCAAGATCTACAAGATTTGAACGAGCCCTAGCCTATTTGAACTTCAAAACTTCGATCCAAGCTTGACCCAAGGATTTCCGAGCTCAAGAACGCGAATGGAAGGCCGAAGGGTTGTTGATTCTTGAAGGTCTTGAGAGATTGAGTGGAGTTTGGAGTGAGAGGAGGAGAGAGAGAGAGAATCCGATAGAGAGAGAGAGAGAGAACGGATGAGAGAGGGAGATTGGGAGATATTTTTATCTCTTACATACACACACTCCATATATATACTCCCATATCTTTATATCACACACACACTCCCTCATGTTTCCATTCTATCACTTCAATCCCCAATCTAATTAGCCAACAAATAAACCACATTTTCCCAATTAGACATTTAATAAACATTACAATAATTAAAGATTTTCCGGGTCTCTACAATCTATCCTCCTTAAAGAAATTTCGTCCCGAAATTTACAATCCAAGCCAACTAAGATCATGCCTCAAATAAACATGCTCACGTCACAACATATATTGTCAAACAATGAATTAGCAATCATAAAGTCGAAACTTAAATTCACATTGGTTAATTCGGAAACAATTGCAGATACTTCTCTCTAACTTCGTCTTCCCTTTCCCACGTAGACTTTTCCTTACTCTGATTGCTCCACAAAACCCTTGTTAACAATATGGTCATACCCCTCAACGCTCAGTCACGCGTGCCTAGGATGCATATCGGTTTCCTCTAAAAAACTACACCAACCTCTAATCATTCTTATTAAATTTTCAACTTTCACGGACACTCAAGTTCTAACACTCGAACAAGAGTCCTAGTACTCTTACATTTACATGACATTCACACCGAAATCCAACAAATGGTACCCCCACGTTTCTCCAAACTTACCTTATTTCACTTAGTGCCTCTCGAACTTTCTAAAAGGGATATATTGAACCACCTAATAAACTCCTATTCTCATTTTCCCCAATCAACGTCAACTAATGAATCAATTTAGAGAACCCAAATAATCTCCACTGGAATAAAACTAAAAAGTCTAGAATCCAATTATTAGACTACATAATGACTTATCACCATTTGCTCAGCTATAAACACCCACTCACCATAGTTAAACTCCTCACATTCCAAAGTTATTGATATTTCTTTCGACTCCAAAAATAAACACATCTCACAACCTATTCAATTCTATTAATTCTGCTAATAGTTGACAGCAACACCACTCCCATTAACAATCCCAAATGACCCCGTGCATCTTGGCACTAATTTCCCTCTCATAAAGACTCTATTAACCTCCTTTGGTACGACGAAACACATAACACAAACCCGCTGGCCACTACCTCCAACTCACACATCTATTCACCCATAAAATTACTCTGTCAATTCTGCACAAACCTCAAACGCCTTTCCGTCCATCTAACATTCGAACAAAAACAAAATTCCAACACCACTCCACATTCCCCTCAGCCCACTTAGAGTCACTACCGGTTTCTGTTTCGAATGTCCAAACCTATTTATTTATTTATTTATTTTTGAAATGCTTCCGTCCTACATAACCCAACATAACACAACCTTGAAACCATTGAGGTGAACTCTCCATTTCACTATTTTCCCTATCACAAGCCATTAACCATTTCAAACTAGCAGGGTTGACATACCGCATAAACTTCTCATATCTAATTTTCTAATTAGGTCATACAAAAAGGTTGTAAGTACACAATATTTTTTTGAAAGTCGAATTCTATCTTCTTCAAACTGTATATCTCATCATTGTTAGTAAAAGAAAGGACATACGCTAGATTCCAACTAAAAATCAACTCCTCGTTGTAAGTACCCACGCACACATCAGTGTCCATCTTGCATTGCGTTCTAAGAGCAAATTCCACACACTAAGACTACACATCACGTCAAACATGTAAATTTAAATGAAATAGCAGCACATTTCATACATGAAATTTTTTTTTCAACCGTACAAATTAATAGCTTATACAATACCCATCTCTTCATAACTCATGGCTCTTGGAAGCCCAATAGTAATCAAGTTCACCTTACTCTCGTAGGACCTCACACGATGTCTATTCACCTTACCATTCTCCAGTACTCTCATTCAGTTAGACTAGTCAATTTAAGCATTTCTCATATTCACTATCTTAAATCACACTTCTAATATAACCAACAATACTAATCATTCCTCTAATTCGACAACATCACAACCTAATAACATCTCATCACCCAAGTACCCACAAAATATGTGCAACGGTTGCACCAACAAACATCTAATACTTTATCCAACCTTAGAAAAAGAGTTAATCTCATTCCTAATTATGTTTTAAGACTTCTACTACCCCATTACTCAAGAGTCAAATTCACTCGCTCAAATAATTTCCAACGGTCTCACTCACCACAATGTCACAGCTCACAAATCTCTCTTTCCACTAAGTAGTCATATCGACATCAATGTTTCTCAACGACAATCACTACTATTTCATCACCAACCCACAACAGTAACAACAACACCATTACAATAAGTATTTCAATAAGGATCTATCGTGTCCCCCCATCGTATCCCTCTATTTTACATCATTCATTTTTAATCCACATGTGAAACATCAACATAACCCTCCTACAATATCTATCGCACCTCAAGTATCAACATATCTTCATACCAAACAAATCGTCACATTCATAATAGAATATTGACCCATAACACAGGAAGGCTATAAGAAAGAAAGAAAGAAAGCAAGTGCAGACATTTCAAACGATACAGTATACCAACTCAGCCACAAAAATTTGAAAAGTCCATAAGAAAGAAAAGAAGCTAGTATCGACATTTCGAACACTCCAAGATGCCAACTCAAATTCAACGTTAACAATTTCTCCTCTGAATGCGCCCCCTTTTTTTTTAACAACCATATTCGACGATAATAGCATACAACCAAAGTATGAATAACAACCTCATTTCACAATTTGAATTAAAAGACACATACTCACAAACTATCTGTATTTCCACCTCTTGCGTTGCAGTAAACACCCACATTCCAATTCTTAACCATAGCCACTCAAATCATATTAATCTAGCAACTTCACTATCAAATATTTTCTTTAATCTCAATGCATAACAAAAACATGCCAACCAAACGAATTCATGGAGTGAACACACGTAAATAATCTCATCTTTCCTATTTCAACAAGAAAGGCACACAATTCCACTTTTTTTTTTTACATAGCAAATCAACCATTTGTTTCACATCTCATTTTATCACCTATCGCTATCACTATTATCTCTTAATCACTCTCAAACCAACATATCATCCCAATGGTATACCCCGACACGTCATTCACTATTGGCAGTGTAAGTCTACCTCACCTAATACACATCGTACACCAACTCTACGCTCAAACCCTTCAACTCATAACGTCCTTTTTTCTCACAAGCCTATCACTCCAGATTTCCAACCATTATAATTCAAGACATTAACTACACTCCACTTCGTTAACAACCACAATGGTTCCCATTCGTATTACTCTCGCTTCAAACAAGTTTCTCATCATGCAGCTTACTTCAACCACTTGACTTAAGTCATATCAGTATAATTATCCTTGAGTCTTTTTTTTTCCTCTTACCGAACAACACAACTAATATTCTCCTACAAATTCGTCATAACATTGCCACCACAATGACTACCACAACAACACCATAGCATTACCCTTTTTCTACAAAATCCCTCCATACAATCACCTATATCGATCCTATAGACCTAGCCCCTAGGTATAAACCTAGTTTCCAATTGACTTTCTGAGACTTCTGTCACGACCACCATTTTCAACATAAAATATAAAGAGTTTCTTAAGCAATTACCTCACAATAATCCGCACGTTACCAAAATATCATTAATTACCCATAACCATACTCCAAGCCCAAGAGTTCAAAAATATTACATCTTTGGCACAACGGCCCCAAATAAGAATAGACATCAAAGGTCAAGAGTTTAGAGTTTACAAAATATCCCATAGTCAATTGAACCATCACTTAAGTTACAAATACATCTTCAAAAGGAATTTACAAAGATGCCTAAGTAACTCTACAATGTTAGCTTTCAAAACGTTGTGTCCGATACCCAAGCACTCCAATCATGGTCGCTAATGTCCAGAGTTATTACCTGAAAAGAAATAAGGCTTGAGCTACACTAGCCCAGTAGGAATGCTACGCAGACAATATATGCAAGAGAAATGCGAAAGTGATAATACGACGTATGCAAAGGATAGCCCAAGCAACTAACAATCGAAATGGTTCAACAATCCGACAAACAAGCCATGAGATTTAGAATACCCCTCAACCTTTAACCATTATCATATCTCGCATATCCAAACCGTCTCGCGTTATGTGTCATGAGCCGAAGCTCCTGCCGGGCTATTCATGGGACCCCGATATCCCCTGCCAAGCACCCACCTCGAAGGTTGGGCCTTGAGTGTTCAATACGAGCATTAGCTCCTGCCAGGCTGTTTATGGGAACCAGATATCCCCTGCCAAGCACCCACCCGTCGATGGGCCTTGAGTGTTCACGCGTTGTGTCAACAAGTTTTGTGTGTCTCAAATTTCATAACGTTTCGTTCCATTTCAAGTTCATATGATAATTAGGACAAATTATATCGAACGAAAGTAAGGAAGTGCCAAGAACGCACAAGAGCCCAACAAGGGTGTTCAACAATGATTAGGAGGGTTTTAGAAGTACTTGGAACGAGTTGAAAGTGATCGGGGGTCAAATCAATGGGTTTTGGAGCAAAACAGTGAATTCTGGAGATAAGCTCACTGTATGGATACGAGAAAAAAAGCCGTATGGATACGGGTCGGTTACGAATTTTCCAGCTTGTTCCGTATGGATACAGATTTTTGGCCGTATCCATACGGGAGGCTTACGAGCAGCTTTTCTGCAGATTTTCAGAACTTCAACAACAACCACAACAACAACAACAACAACCATGGATACAATTTCAAGCAAGGAAAACACTTCAACTACATGTATTGAGAGGTAGAATCCCTACCTCAAAGCCGAAGAACGAAACCCACAAAGTTACGAGCCCTAGCTCTCCGAAAACTTCGATTCGAACGGGATACGACCTCCTCGAGCTCCAATGAACGGGATACGGGCCGCAATACGCGTAGAGGTCGAAGGATTGAAGGTTATATTGGTGGGTTTTTGAGTGATTTTGGTGAGAGAGCAAGAGAGAGTGAGAGAGGCGTTGGAGAGAGAGACCGGGAGAGAGAGACGTGAGTGAGGGTGAGGGAAAATGATCCCATGCTCCCTCATCTCCCCTATTTATACTCTTAAATCCACAAATCACACATTACCTCCTTCCACAATCAATTCCTTCGTTTTAACCCCAAATCACATAAATACGATTATTCCATTATCCTTTTCCGAAAATTATGCATTTAATAAATATCAACTATGGATAAAATAAACACGAGTCTCTACATTCTACCCTCCTTAAAGAAATTTCGTCCTCGAAATTTTCATGCCAAAGCTAACCACTAATGCATCATGCATGCATACAACATTCACAATTTCATCATCATGCAACAAGTCAATTATCGAAAGGCTCAAAGTGTAAATACTCACATTGGCTCATTCCAGAAATAAGTGCGGGTATTTCTCCCTAATTTCGTCCTCTCTTTCCCATGTCGATTCCTCGCTACTCTGACTTCTCCACAAGACTCGCACCAGTGGTATCGTCTTACCCCTCAAAACTCGGTCACGCGAATCTAGGATACGTGTCGGTTCTTCCCCATAAGACGCGTCGGCCTCTAACCCAAGTTCGGACCACTCTAATACATGCGACGGATCCGGTTCATACTTTCTCAACATAGACACGTGAAACACGTCATGGACACCCATTAGCTTCGGTGGCAAAGCCAAGCGATACGCAACCTCCCCAATTTTCTCGATAATGTCAAACGGCCCGATATAACGCGGCGATAGTTTCCCTTTCTTCCCAAAACGTGATAATCCCCTACGAGGCGATACCTTAAGGAATACGTGATCCCCTTCTTCAAAGGACAACGGGCGACGACGACGATCGGCATAACTCTTTTGCCTACTTTGCGCGGTCAATAATCTTTGGCGAATCACCTTGACTTGTTCGGTCGTTCTATCTTGAGCTTCTTTAAGGCGTTGTCGAATAGCTCTCATACTCTCGGAGGTCTCCGTGATCATATCCGGCCCCACTAGTGTAGCTTCTCCCAATTCGGTCCAACATACCGGCGATCGACACGGTCTTCCATACAAAGCATCATACGGTGCCATTTCGATACTAGATTGATAGCTGTTGTTATACGTGAATTCGACTAACGACAAGTGATCCTCCCAACTACCCCGAAAATCCATCACGCAAGCCCGAAGCATATCTTCTAGAATCTGAATCGTTCTCTCGGATTGTCCATCGGTTTGAGGATGATAGGCGGTGCTAAACAAGAGATTGGTGCCTAAAGCAGCTTGCAAACTTTGCCAAAAACGTACGGTAAACCTCGGATCACGATCGGATACGATGGATACGGGAATCCCATGAAGACGGATGATCTCCCGAGTATACAAACGACTCAAGGTTTCTACGGAATCGGTAACACGAATAGGCAAAAAAATGAGCGATTTTGGTCAAACGATCCACGATTACCCAAACAGCATCATGCTTCCTTTGCGACCTCGGTAAACCCGTAACGAAATCCAACTAATAGTACCTCCACGTTCTCTTCTTCTTCTTCTTCTTTTTGTTTCATTTTACCATATACCCCTTGAACTTCCTAGAAGGACATTTTGAACTGCTTATAAAACTCAAATTCTAAACTCTAAGCTTCATCTTTCCCAATTTACATCAACCCACGAATCAATTCTTTACTCACCAACCCCAAGAACCTCAAATAACATCTACTAGAACAAAAGCTAAAAGCCTAGAATCCTTAAACCATATAATGACTCATCACCCGTTGCTCAACTATACCCACTCACTCATCATTCAAACCCCTCACTTGACTTCAAGTATAAACACATCTCACAACTAATTCATCTCTATTAATACTGCTATTAATCGACAGCAACACCACTCCCGTGACACTTCCCAAATGGCTCCTTGCCTTGTGGCACTCACTCCCCTCTCATAAGGACACAATTAACCTCCATTGATATCTCGAAACACTTATATCTCAAAACTGCCAGCCATTACCTCCATTTCATATCCCTATTACCCACATAACTCTTATATCAACTCTACATAAACCTCTAATGCCTTTTCATCCATCTAACATTCAAACACAACTAAGGGTCGAACACTACTCCACCTTTTTCCACTCTGAATCATTACTAATTTCTAACCCAAACTCACTTCTATGAAAATGCGTCCCCTCTACGTAACTTAATACAACGCAATATCAATACCGTTCAGGCAAACTCTCAAATTCACTATTTTTCTTATCACCAGCCATTAGCTAAGGATTGACATATTGCAGATACCTTCCGTATCTAACCTTCTAATCGTATCATACAAATAAAGTTTAGTAAGGACACGTTCCAGATTCTAACTAAAGATAGTCTCTCCCGTAGCAAAATCTACGCACACATCAATGTCTACCCTGCACCGTAACTATGAGCAAATTACACACATCGAGATTGCACATCAAGTCAAACACATATGTTAACACTAAACAACAATAGATTTCGTACACGAAATATATATCAACAAACCATCCATACCAATTAATGGCTCAGACAACATCCGATTCACCCACATATTAACTAACTCGTTCGGTACCCAGTACTTCATATCTCATGGCTCTAGCAAACCCAACAGTAACCACAATCATATCAGTCTCGTTCTTTCTAATCTTGTAATACCTCACGCGATGTCTATTCACTTTACCAATCCCGAGCATTCTCGTTCATTTAGTCAAATCAAATCACGTATTTCTCATATTCACAATTGAAACATTACATCACAAATGCACGTATAATCAATACGAATCATTCCTCTATTTCAACAACATTACAACTTAACAGCATCTCATCATCCTAGCACCTACACAATGTGTCCAATAGCTGCACCAACTAAAATACAATACTATTGATTGTTTCTATACTAAAATTCGACACCAACACAAACGAATTGACTGACTCCTCCCTAAATGCCCACAAGACTTAGGGTTTTCAAATGACAACATGTCTATACTCCTAGTTACGTCTAAGGCTTCTACCGCCCCATCACTCAAGAGGTGAATCCACTCACACAAATAACTTCTAACGATCCCGCCCACTACAAACTTCACGGCTCACAAATTTCTTTCTCTCCACCAAGCAATCATATTGACATTCATATTTCTCAAAGACACCACCATAATTACACTCAACCTCAATCATAACAACCACACCATTCCCATCACCATCACTACTATCACTATCACCATTATCCCTTAATCTCTCTCAAACAAACCTATCATCCCAACGACATACCCCAATCTATCCCCTACTGTCATCAGTCTAGTCTACATTTTCGAACACACATCATACAGTTTCTTTACGCTCTAATCGTTCAACTCACAACGTTCCGTTTCCCTCTCACATTTATCACTCCAAGCTTCCCGCCATTTCAAATCAGGACACACCAACTACTCTTCACTTCGTTTCCAACCACGATAGTTCACATTCATAAATCCTTACAAACTTCAAACACGTTCCCCACCACATAACTCACGTCAACCACTCGACTTCAAATACATCAATATAGTTCTCCTTCAATCACATAACTCACTAAGCAACACTACAACTGTTATCCTACCATCTTGTTATAATGACATCACCATGACAATTATTTCAGCAATGACAACAACAATACCATAGCGCTTCCATTTTCTACAAAATTCTTATAGACAGTCATCTACCCCAAGCCTAGATATCTAGCCCCTATGTATAACCCTAATGTCCAGTTGACTTTCCGAGACTTCCATCCAGAAGATGCGGTGATCAAGCGCCTCTTCCAATTGGATCTCATCGGTAGTCGCCTGGGTGTCCAGAAGACACAAACTGTATTCTAACACCCTACCTATAACCCTCATTTTCCTATATTAACCTTAGATACACATATCTCCTTATGTAGGTTCGACTTGCCCTACCTATGCTCACAATAACTGTCTCAATAACAACCACTACAACAATCAACTATAATTTCATCACAACAAGTCTTTACCATTTCCAAACACATTCAATACACGCACTAACTCAATTCCCATCGCATATATTACTCACCTTATACTTATACCCTATACAGCTCATCTCATACAGGTTTAACTTAGCACATAATCCGAGCAATTTCAATTAAAAATACATCTAACACTCATCCCGTAAGTCAAATCAACATTCTATCCCTTTTATCACATGCTAACAAATATCCTTTCTCACACATCAATATTGTCACCACTCATGCCCATCTAACATCTCATATAAAAGACATCTTACCACAAATGGTACAGACCAAGACCACCAACTGTAATGATATCAATAACAACAATCGCAACCACAATCACTACAATGAGGTCGGAGCCTCCAACTTCTCAACACGGGTAACTAACTCTACACCACTCTATGATAACAAAAACACAATGCCATGTAGTCACATAAATGTTAGTCACGCAAGCATGCACAATTTATGTTAGAGGGCGCGACATTTTGAACCCATGAGGCGAAATGCCTCCCCACGGTCTCTAGGTGTTCTAAACCTAGTGCTCTGATACCAAGTTGTCACGACCACCATTTTCAACATAAAATATAAAGAGTTTCTTAAGCAATTACCTCACAATAATCCGCACGTTACCAAAATATCATTAATTACCCATAACCATACTCCAAGCCCAAGAGTTCAAAAATATTACATCTTTGGCACAACGGCCCCAAATAAGAATAGACATCAAAGGTCAAGAGTTTAGAGTTTACAAAATATCCCATAGTCAATTGAACCATCACTTAAGTTACAAATACATCTTCAAAAGGAATTTACAAAGATGCCTAAGTAACTCTACAATGTTAGCTTTCAAAACGTTGTGTCCGATACCCAAGCACTCCAATCATGGTCGCTAATGTCCAGAGTTATCTCGAAAAGAAATAAGGCTTGAGCTACACTAGCCCAGTAGGAATGCTACGCAGACAATATATGCAAGAGAAATGCGAAAGTGATAATACGACGTATGCAAAGGATAGCCCAAGCAACTAACAATCGAAATGGTTCAACAATCCGACAAACAAGCCATGAGATTTAGAATACCCCTCAACCTTTAACCATTATCATATCTCGCATATCCAAACCATCTCGCGTTATGTGTCATGAGCCGAAGCTCCTGCCGGGCTATTCATGGGACCCCGATATCCCCTGCCAAGCACCCACCTCGAAGGTTGGGCCTTGAATGTTCAATACGAGCATTAGCTCCTGCCAGGCTGTTTATGGGACCCTGATATCCCCTGCCAAGCACCCACCCGTCGATGGGCCTTGAGTGTTCACGCGTTGTGTCAACAAGTTTTGTGTGTCTCAAATTTCATAACGTTTCGTTCCATTTCAAGTTCATATGATAATTAGGACAAATTATATCGAACGAAAGTAAGGAAGTGCCAAGAACGCACAAGAGCCCAACAAGGGTGTTCAACAATGATTAGGAGGGTTTTAGAAGTACTTGGAACGAGTTGAAAGTGATCGGGGGTCAAATCAATGGGTTTTGGAGCAAAACAGTGAATTCTGGAGATAAGCTCACTATATGGATACGAGAAAAAAAGCCGTATGGATACGGGTCGGTTACGAATTTTCCAGCTTGTTCCGTATGAATACAGATTTTTGGCCGTATCCATACGGGAGGCTTACGAGCGGTTTTTCTGAGATTTTCAGAACTTCAACAACAACCACAACAACAACAACAACAACCATGGATACAATTTCAAGCAAGGAAAACACTTCAACTACATGTATTGAGAGGTAGAATCCCTACCTCAAAGCCGAAGAACGAAACCCACAAAGTTACGAGCCCTAGCTCTCCGAAAACTTCGATTCGAACGGGATACGACCTCCTCGAGCTCCAATGAACGGGATACGGGCCGCAATACGCGTAGGGGTCGAAGGATTGAAGGTTATATTGGTGGGTTTTTGAGTGATTTTGGTGAGAGAGCAAGAGAGAGTGAGAGAGGCGTTGGAGAGAGAGACCGGGAGAGAGAGACGTGAGTGAGGGTGAGGGGAAAATGATCCCATGCTCCCTCATCTCCCCTATTTATACTCTTAAATCCACAAATCACACATTACCTCCTTCCACAATCAATTCCTTCGTTTTAACCCCAAATCACATAAATACAGTTATTCCATTATCCTTTTCCGAAAATTATGCATTTAATAAATATCAACTATGGATAAAATAAACACGAGTCTCTACAACTTCCATCTTGAAGGTGCGGTGATCAAGCGCCTCTTCCAATTGGATTTCTCCGGTAGTCGCCTGGGTGTCCTGAAGACACACACTGTATCTAGACACCCTATCTATAACCCTCATCTTTCTAAGTCAACCTCAGACATATACAACTCTCCACGCAGGCTCAACTGGCCATACTTATACACAAAATCACTACCTCAATAACCACCATTATAATGACAAACCACAATCACTACCACAATAAGATATTGTTCCCTTCAAACACATTCACGACATTCACTAGCTCAACCCTCTAGCTATGATACATCTCATTCACTTTTTGGACGAACTACGGTTCTTGTCACATCTCAACATATATTCTCCTTTCTCTTTTCTCCTTCGATCCTAACAAACATGCCACCCTTCGCTCTTTTACACTCAACGCACCTCACATCACATGAAGATTACTTAAGGTATTTAAAATTTAACACGTAATCTGCACAATTCGAATAAAACACATCAAACACTTAGCTCATAAATCTTACTAATAGTCTAACGCTTTTATTACATACTAACAAATGTCTCATATGTCGACCTCGCCACTACGCACAAGCACTACAACAATCTCGGCCTTTCAGATTCTTTCCCGTCTAACATCACATCTAAAATGGACACCTTACCATGACTGGCTTAAGTCCAAGACTTCTAACGATAGTGATAACAATAACAACGGTCGCAACCATAGCCACTACAAAGAGGGCAAATCTCTCTTTTTCTCAGACACAAGAATCAACTTTTCACGGTTTCATGTAAACATAAATGCAATGCCAGTTCAGTATACACACGTCAGTAATGCAAGCACACACATGTCTTTGTTAAAAGATGCAATGATTTTTGAACCCATGAGACTAAGTCTCCCCACGGTCTCTAGGTATTCAAACCTAGAGCTCTGATACCAATTTGTCACGCCCTCGATTTTCAACATAAATAAATAATCTTTTCAATAAAAGGTCCTCGCATAACACAAGTAATACCCAAAAGAGTTCCCACCTGTTTAACTTTCAAATCAAGTCCCCAAGTTTAAGAAATTACAACTTTGGCACTCTGGCCCCAAATAGACTTGAATACAAGTTTAAACACGTTATTAAATTACAAACCACTTAGTTGAAAAGAAATTTTAAGAGAATGAGTTACCAAGCCATCTTTATCAAAGGAAATCATTACAAAGATGATTTAATAACTAAGTGAAGCTAGCCAATTCCAAAAAAAAATCTTTCACTTCCAAGCATATGATGCATGCAAGCTATAGTCCAGCATTTGAACCTGAAAAGAAAGATTGGGTTGAGCTACATTAGCCCAGTAGGAAAATCTTTGCCAATTCTATGTATAAATATGAAGCCAAGTGCAAAAAGAAATGACAAGGAGATGTAGTTCAATCAAGAGACAACAACGAACTCATAGGTGTATCGACGTTCATCACGATCGCTCAAGGATATGCCATTATCACAAAAACCACATAATTCACAAGACACATGCACTCTACCAACACAACACGACTCGCTATCACAAACTCCCACCTTCGGTATTTCCACCCATTGCGTTACCGTATAACACTACGAGGATTACCGTGTTACCACCCCTTGCGTCACGGTGATCCCAAACGACTCGAGTCACCGTATTACCACCCCTTGCGTTACAAGACCCGTCTAAGTCTCCGTATTACCACCCTTTCGTTACAAGACTTCCTAAACCAACTTCCGACTCAAACAACTACCTTCTCACACAAATTGCAACTTAAGACTCCCCCATGTTCACATTCATAGATGAGACTTCATACAATGTGTCACGTTATCACAAATGTGCCATAAACATCCACAAGTGCCAACAATCAATTGAAAGTATTTAAACGAAACCTTAACTAAGTAATTCATTAGTCATTCCTCACTAACGGAAGGCCAATGGGTCACGAATATCTTCCACCAATCATAGGAAGTCAAAACGATAGAACGAGGATCTTAGGAGTAGCCAACGGATGTTGGGAGACCGACGTACCCCCACTCTAACAGTCATAACTTTTTGTATACTCAGAGTATTAAGGTGATTTTGGTGGCAATGGAAAGCTAACTTCAATACCTTCGAATCGATATAAAGTTTGCATGAATAGGACATCGGACGAAGAAGTTATGGCCGTTTGAAGTTGGGCTGAAACCCAGGAGACGATCAGAATTTCCAGAGAGAGGAGGGATCGATTCCCCCTCTCTTGGGGATCGATCCCCAAGGTGAAAAAGTCCAGTTTTGAAGTGAGGGATCGATCCCTCATGCTTAGGGATCGATCCCTAGGCGATTTCTGCAGATTTTGACAGCTTTCAAAATGAACAAAGGGAGACGATCAAGGCTCGATTCTTACATCAAATCAACATATAAACACATAAAAGAGGTAAAGAAGTCCCTACCTCGCGACGATAGCCAAGATCTACAAGATTTGAACGAGCCCTAGCCTCTTTGAACTTCAAAACTTCGATCCAAGCTTGACCCAAGGATTTCCGAGCTCAAGAACGCGAATGGAAGGCCGAAGGGTTGTTGATTCTTGAAGGTCTTGAGAGATTGAGTGGAGTTTGGAGTGAGAGGAGGAGAGAGAGAGAGAATCCGGTAGAGAGAGAGAGAGAGAACGGATGAGAGAGGGAGATTGGGAGATATTTTTATCTCTTACATACACACACCCCATATATATACTCCCATATCTTTATATCACACACACACTCCCTCATGTTTCCATTCTATCACTTCAATCCCCAATCTAATTAGCCAACAAATAAACCACATTTTTTCCAATTAGACATTTAATAAACATTACAATAATTAAAGATTTTCCGGGTCTCTACAATTCCCTCCCACACTCCATCACCTCCACTCTTATCATCTCACAATCCTTCCACCTCCAAACTTGTACTTCTTATCTCTCACTTCTCTATATAAACACATTTCCCTTAAGCTACGAAATTTTAGTTATCCAAAATCATTTCCGTAGCTGCATAATTGTGGAGAGAAACATCCACTGCTCGACAAAAGTCAGTTCCGAGGTCCCTCGCCACCATCGTCTTTTCCATTTTTCCGAAACCATCCGGAATCCGTTTTTCGCTTACAACTGAATTCGAGGTAGAATAATCGCTTCTCTACTTCTCCTAAGTATATTAAGTCCTATTATTGTGTATTTGATGAGTTAATAAGTTGATTTTGCATTGGGAGTAAAATAATCGGCCGTGGATGAATTTTTGTTTCGAAACCAATGAGCATCAATTTCTCTCGGCATTCACTGGGTTAACTGTATGGTTTTAGGATTTGACACTTAAACTGCAGATTGCCCCTTATCTATTTAAGTTAAATATTCTGGCCCTAATCAGTATTAAAAAGTTATTATTTTATTTACGGATTTGATCTTGAGTTATTAAAGTATGCGAACTCGGCCCCGATGTCGCCGGTTAATCCGGCCACTGTATTCGTTGGCCATAACTACTGTTTTCTTTTAAAAATTGGTTTGGAGAATTACAGTTTAGCCTTTCGTGATTAATTAAGAGCTTATAAATCTAACTCTTGCGTAGTAAAAGTTAATATTAAGTCTCGAAGTTAATTAGTTTCTGTTCGACCCTAGTTTTGTGCAAATACGAACTATTCTAATATTGTCAACACTTTGAATTATGGTCAATTTTACAATATTAAAATTTCTTTACTTTTATCCAAGAGGAATCGGAAAAGTAAAATTTCTGTTCGACCCTAGTTTTTTATGGTCAATTTCATTTCTTATATATCAGTTTTATGAATTATTAAATCAATTAAAAAAGATTTAATTAACGTGTCCAAAAAATCGGGGCGTTATAGTTTCCCAAATTCTACTACTCCTATAAGGTTTCAACGTCTGTAGACGCATGGGAGCTTGAGATTGGCCTTCCTTTTTTAAGGTTTTCTTTAACATTGTTGCTTCACCTCAGAGCCAGCGCACTAAAGATGCTCTACGAGTTTGACTAAAATAATTAATTTTTACTTCAATAAACTTTGAGCAATAATATTTAAATTACGATAATTACTTCATTGTTGATATTAGTATTCTTGTAATTAAACTAAATAAACATTATTAGTCTCTGCGTTCTTATGGACTTAACTTAAATTTAACTTATTGTTCTTATTTGAATTTTTTTCGCATTTGTTAATTTTGCGCCAAACTTTTGAGGGTTATTGATTCGTCTCAACGAGACAAATCGGAATAGTAAAAAAATTTCACTTTTACCCAAGTATTTTGAGAAATAACCACTTTTTAGCGCAAAAAGTTTTGCGCTAAAAAGTGGTTATTTCTCAAAATACTTGGATAAAAGTAAAGAAATTTTACTTTTCCGATTCCTCTTGTTGAGACGAATCAATAACTGTCAAAATTTTGGCGCAAAATTAACAAATGCGAAAAAAAAAATTCAAATAAGGACAAAATTCTCAGATTTAAGTTAAGTTCATAAGAACGCTCAGAGACAACATAGTGTATGACTTAGGAGCAATACTTGGGTATATTTGAATTTTTACTTTTTTATGGTATTATATTTGAATATTTTATGTCCATTTTAATTAAATTACGAATCTTAAATATCATGTTTTGTTTTGTTGTCACATACTTATTGCTCTTTTTTTGTTAAGAAATATAGGGGCTCACTCCTAGAGAATTTCGCTTTGGGCCCCAATTTATCAGGGCTGCCCTGCTTCTAGGGCATAGTTAAATGACGTCCCAAAAGTCTTTAACAACTACATAATTTTGTAGGGCCAATATCTTTGTGAGTTTGTGTAGAAAATGTATTGTGGCATATAGGGCCGATCCTGACATTTTAGTATTGTGGCATATAGGGTTGACCCTGACATTTTAGAGGCCTAAAGCGAATTTTAAAACGAGGCCTAGTTTTTTTTTACAAAAAAGATTCAATATAGGTGGCTAATATAAGGTAAAATTTTATTTTTTTTACTGCTACCCTAAAAAGATTAATTACGGTATTTTAGCTTTGTAATTTAAGTAACAAAAAATTTTGAAAAAATTATATCATTACAAAAATATGAATCAAACATAACGAAATACCGGTTACACACTGCGTTTTCTCTAACGGTTATTTAAACATCTTTTTTTATCAATGTTTGTTGAGTAAAAATAAATTATTTTGGTTTATTTTTAGTAAATTGTGTTTGATTTGTGAATGTGATATTCAAAGTTTTAAGTAAAATTAAACCAAACAAAAAACCGGCCCCTATCAAAAAATTTACGGTGCGTAAAAGATTTGAACCTTGATCTTGAGGCACTAAAGCTTGAGTAGTTAGAAATATAAGAGGTGTAACAATCATCATATATTATATGCACCAAGATCCAATAGGAAAATAAAATAGTGCGAAAAAAAAGGAAAATAAGAAGGAAAATAAGATAGTGCGGATATTAGAGCTACTGGGTTTCGAAACAAGTCCCCCCCGGTTTGACTTGGATGCAGTCACCACTCGGCCAGAACTTCTCTTCTAGAATATCACGGAAAAATTAATATACAATTTTATTATATGGACAATGGGGCCCTGGTTTCGCATAAAATTCGGAGGCCTAAAGCGGCCGTACCTCCGGCTTCACCTCAGGACCGGCCCTGGTGGCATAGAATTAGGGATGCTCCGGAACCACTGAATGATTACTCTTGATTGTGCATTGGATCCGCCTGGGTGGATATGTATTAACTAAAGTTAACCCTATTCGATTTGGATTTTGAGTGAGGTTTTAAAATGTATTGAGTGGAGAAAGATGGATATAGAAAAATTTATTGAGGACCGTGTGTAAGGGTTTTTGAGTACCCCAAACGAACAAGCTCACGCGTTTTGTAAAACGTGTGGGATAATTTTGGAAACAGACCATTTAAAATGTGTGTTTGTCATAGTTTTATCTAACGTTTTATAGGAGCTTAATAAAGCATGCAACTTCAAAAACTGATTCACAGCCAGCTCCATGAGAGCGAGAGATTGAGAGGGGGTAGGGGGGACTGGGAAAGGGCTGAAGAATTCAATGCGTTCAGGTTGGGTAGATAAAACTCATTCACTTGGGGAAGGGCTTAGTCCATATATGCACTGGTATGTGTCCCAAGTTGGGTAGATAAAACTCCATATATGCACTGGTATACATATATGAATGTGAAGAATTCAATGCGTCCCAAGTTGGGTAGATCCGCAAGGAGTGAATGAGTTTTATCTACCTAACAAGAGACGCATTTTCTGCGAAAAAAAACAAAAACCTTGGACGTATTGAATTCTTCATGTTCATCTATGTGTACCAGTGCATATATGGACTGAGCCCTTCCCTAGTTTTTTTGAGTGTCCACTCTAGTCCATCTGTCCAGACAACAATAATTGAAATCGTTCATTTAACAGAGTTTGCTGAGTACGTCATTCACGTAAAAAAATAGTAGCTTGATTGAATATCGATAGATATACGAACAAAACAGATTTATACTAAGAAAAATGTGATGCATGTGAACAAATTGAAAGTTAGTATACATAGGTTTAGGCTTTGACGCGCATACAGAACACGTGACGTTCACTGTTAGAAAATTTAAGTGAAAGAAACTAGGCCTATTTTGGACTAATAAGCTAAATGGTTTATATATTTTTTTGTCTTTATTCAAATTTTTTATGCATTTGTTAATTTTTTTGTCGATTTTTGTGGATTATTGGTTCGTCATGACGAGAGGAATTAAAAAAATAAAAAATTACAATCGAAACTCATTTTTTTTAATAAAGACGAAAAAATTGGTTTATTAGCCGGCAAAATAGGCCTAGGATTGGAAGGTGCTTGAAATCTGATTTTGACTAAGCAGAGAAAAATTGTTCTCCCTCTCAGTCTAATTCAATAGAAAAATCATTCTTTTCAAAAAATTTCTTTGAAGTTTAGTTTAGAATGATTCCGGACGATTTTTCGGGATTGAAAAGAACATCGAGTTCCATTTGGATAGATCTTTAAACTACTTCCGTCTATATGACGGATGATTAAACTATGAAAACGTGTAGATTTTTTGGTATTATGAATGATTAATTTAGAATATTGTACTATTTTAAGTTGTAAGCATGTTAATATTTTTAGGTACCACATCCGGTTATGGATCTTGGCTCCGCCACTGTTCAAGGTTACGATCCGGGCAGGTGCAACAACTGTTAGGTAAAACGTAAATGGATCCCCGTGGGTCCAAAGGTTTGGACCGTAGAGAGTCACGGGAATAGTTGAGATTTATTGAAAAACTCTTACACTGAAGATCTTTTGGACAAATTCGAACTATTGATTATACCAATGAACGGTCTTGATCTGGATTGTGTCATCTAGTCCAAACTATTAGACTAGGGAGGATCAAACCAAAATTACCTGGTCAACAATCTCAGTTTTTATTTAGCGAGCCACTTTTCTTTTCAATCCTCCAAGAATATATATTACTAAAGATATTTCATCAAGCATCTATTAAAAATTTAAAATGTCATTTATTCCTTAATTTGTCCTTCTATCTTTTTCCTAGTCCCCTCTAGTTAGGCCCCGTTCGGCTAAATAAGTTAACTGACTTATTTTTTTGTCCTTATTCAAATTTTTTTCGTATTTGTTAGTTTTTGGTCAATTTTTTGGGGATTATTGCATTGTCATGATTTTTACGATCGAAACCTAATTTTTTTGAATAAAGACAAAAATAAGCCAATAAACCAATTTTTTCTTCTTTATTAAAAAAAAATTATATTTCGATCATAATTTTTTACTTTTTAGATTCCTCTGATCTGAGCCAACCTCAAGTGAACTTTAATCAAACTAAGCTCAAAAAATTTACTACTCCGTACTACTTTTTAAACATTTTGCAAACTTCGATTATCACTTCTGTAACCGAGTCTCAAAACACAACCAACTTAAAAAGCTCATTCAACCTTGATTGGGATAAAAATTATTAGTGAGCCGACTATTAACCTTACCTCGGTAAAAACCTCTCTCTCCCTCTATCACTAAAAAACTTCAAACCCTAGCCGCCAACAACCCTTCCCCTCCCCCCCTTCTCAGGCGGCGGGAGGGGAGGGATCATTCCCCTCTGATCTCTCTCCCTCTATTCCCTTCTCCCCACCGTCGAACTGTCTCCTCTCTCAATTCTGCGACTGAAGTTCGGGCGTCCATTGGGAACTTTTCAGCCAGATCGTTTTCCAGCAACGTTGCTTCGCTTTCAGTGGTTGTGGGTAAGATATTGTCCACCACCGTTCTCAGCCTCCATTTTCTCAGATCTGTGACCTGACGCCGTCTACCACGTTTGTTGGGCGACCACCTCCCAACGATGTGTTCCTATTTTGTGAAGCAGAGGTGGTGGTTACGAGTCTATCAAGATAGTTGCGAAAGAGTGGCGGCGGATGTCTCGGCGGTGCTTCTTTTTTCTTTTTTCTTTTTTGTTATTTATTTTAATAATGTCCCCTCTTTGGGGGGTTTGTCCTCCTTCGGGAGGTTTCGTCCTCCTTCGGGGGGTTTCGTCCTCATTTGGGGGGTTTCTTCTTATTCTGTAGGGCGGCGCATCTATGCGCTTATACGCTCTTTCTGTTGGAGTGTTCGATCTGTGGACTCCCAACCTGCCCCCATGGGGATCTTTTGATAAATACTACCTCTCAACTTTTGGCAAAAAAAACCTTGATTGGGATGCCGGATGCATAACTAGTTAGGCCCCATTCTCCATAAAATTTTGGTTGGTATTTTTTTACAAAAGTTTTGCTTTTCGTAATTATTTGTTTAACTTTTCGTTGTACTTTAAAAAAATATAAAAATGTAGACCGAAGTTGAATAAAGTTCATATAAGATGACAAAATACCAAATATACCAGCTGTTTGGTACTCCGTAGTATTTGTTTTCGCCCTTAGTTATTTTTTTTTTGTTATTATTTTTTACTTTTTGAACTCCGATCTTGTTGAAATGAATGATTAATTCTAAAAATATAACGTGATCTAAAAAAGTACACAAATAAAAAATACCAAAATTTTAGGAAGAATGGGACCGGATTCTTAACCTCAATACTCCGTTTCCACTAAAAATCTTGCAACACAACTTATTGGCTTTTGTGAAGTTGTTCATACTAAATTAAAACTTTTTGTCAAAAGTTACTTGTTTCATCCAATATATTCTCTACAACTTATAGTTTAGTGAAAACAAGTTGAAAGTTTATGGATTGGATTACAAAAAGTAATTCATAACTTAACGCTTAGCGAAAACGCCAGTAAATTTCCTAACCTTAGAGGAAGGATTTTACTCATTTGATTTGACAAAGAAACGGAAAATTATGGTTGGATTCAAGGGTAGATTTGGATTAAAAAGTAAGAAGTGACTTTTTTTTGTCTTTATTTAATTCCCTTTAAAAAAAAATTGGTCTATGGTCCATTATAGCATGTTTGTAACCCACCAAGTCCACCTCTCAAGTTTGTAACCCACTAGGTCCACTCAGACAAGGGCCTTGTTTGGCTTAGACCAAAAAAAATGTATTTTTATTATTTTTCTTTTTTTGTGTTGCCAAATTGAGCCCTTATCAAGCCAAAAAAGAATTAATACAAGCCAAAAATGCCCCTGCCAGCTTTTTTTCACGACAATCACGGCAGTTACGTTGGGATTTTGGGATAGAGAGAAGGAGGGAGTTTTGCGACAGAGAGAAAGAGGGAGAAAGAGATATAACGTTATATACTCGTTCATCAGTTCATATTTAACGTTAGATACTTACATTTAACGCGCTGTATAGATAACATTATATGTTCAGGTCTGTTAAGCCGCTGTGCGGACCAATTCATATAAGGTGGTCTGTTAGCCTATTATCCCCCATTATCCGTTCTACGTTTGAAATCCCGGCAATTACGTTGGAATAGAGCGACAGAAGATTCTCCTTTTCTGATACACTGTATATAACGTTATTGTACATATATAACGTTATATACTCGTTCATCAGTTCACATTTAACGTGAGACATTTACATTTTACGTTATGTACTCATTCATCAGTTCGCATTTAACATCATATACGCATCCACTCATGACAGAAGACCACATATAACGATATTAAGGATGCAAACCTAAAATGATTTTGGTTGTTTAGGTTCATATGTTCATTTTTCAAGGGATACACATGACAGAACAATACTGTTGTTTCTGTATGAGCAAAAAAATAAAAAGAATGAAGACAAGAAAGAGTGCTTGAGGCATAGCTCAAACACAACCAAGAAAAATTGACCTAGTACTACACTTGGAAAAAATAAAACAAAACAAAAGAAAAGGAAAGGAAAGAGAGTTGATACTTGCGCTGTTTTTTGGTACTTGAGAAAAGAAGAGAACATAATTAGTTTAGCTATCTCTATAAAATCAATTAAATTAGATTATTGAAATGGTCCGCGCAGCGGCCTAATTGATCCGAACATGATTAGTGAAAACATGATATATAACCTTCTACAAGTCTACTGGTCATATATAACATTATATCAAAATTAATATGGAACATCTAACATTTGTATGCTGTTACAATACCATGAAAATGATACAGATTATCAGTGGTTATAATATGATGTTGCAATACAATGAAAAAGGGAGAATATATAATATTATATAAGTACAATAACGTTATATACATTGTACATGAAAAGAAGAATATATGAAGTTATATAACGTTATATAACTTTAATATGTCACACTGTACACAACTGATATCTATAAAAAAAGCAGTGTACCTGAAAAGGAGAATATAGAACGTTATATAAGGTTATATAACGTTATATAACGTTAATATGTAAAACTGTACACATCTGATGTCCACAAACAACAAAACTCTTTATTTATCCATAATCCAAAAGAAACAATTTCAATATTTTAAACATGAATAAGGAAAAACAAAACAACCCCCAACTTTTTTCTATTCTTCATCCTAATCTCTCATTTATTCTCATATTTGATCTTCTTGTCTCATATATCGCTTGGCTCTTTGCGAATACTGCTTAAGACATCCACAACATGATTGTCGAATCCATGACAACTGCACAAATAACAACACACAACAAAAATCAGAATATATAATGTTATATAATATTATATGAGTGCAATAACGTTATATACAACGTAACTCTAAACAGAGAATATATAATGTTATATAACGTTATATAAGTATAATAACGTTAGAGCATGAATCTGATCCAGTTTTAACATGAAACTCTCATGTGTACAATAACAACTTCAAAAAAACCAACTGCACAAGTTATTTTTCTATCATTTCTCTTCGTTTCTGTAAAACTGAACAGGCCTAATAGAAAGTTGAGAGGGGCGCTTACTTTCCAAGTTAAATTGGGAATAATGGAGATCAAATCCAGATAGATCGGTAGCCGGCAAGATCGGCCGCCGTCCTTCCATGCGCACACAAACAGACAAAGCTGACCTCTCCTTTGCATTCCAGCTAGCTTTGGAGATCTTGCTGAAGGATCCTACAAGTATCTGGTGGAAGATTAAGTAAAGTGTTCACGAGAATATAAAAGAAATCCACATAAATCATTTCACGGGCAAACCAACAATTACCTGGTCATACAGAAACTTTGCAGTGATTTTCCGATAGCATGTAGAAAAAACTTAACAGAGAGCGACAGCAGCCATAGACGGCGAACGAGTTTGTGCACGGCAGAGAGAGAGAGGAGCTCCAGATCTAGAAATATTTCTAGGGTTTCTCTCTTTATGAGTGGTTATATAGGATGTGTATTTTTGTCATAGGAATTATTTTATTAGATTAGTGGACTAAAGGGGTTAAAAACTTTAGAAGTGGACTAGATGGGTTTGGAAAGTGTTACAGTGGACCTATGAAAAATTCTCCCATTTTTTTTTTCATTTGTTAATTTTACGTCAAATTTTTGTGACTTATTAATTCGTTTAGATGAGAAATTTGTTTTTAATCGGAACTCATAATTTTTTTTGGAAAAGACAAAAATAAGTCAT
This sequence comes from Rhododendron griersonianum, assembly GCA_018127125.1. NCBI lineage: Eukaryota > Viridiplantae > Streptophyta > Magnoliopsida > Ericales > Ericaceae > Rhododendron > Rhododendron griersonianum. Next base: position 20,454,680 of record CM030789.1, read on the forward strand.
AGCCCGATTGCAAAGTCTGGGGCCAAGTCGCTATTCGCCTATTCCTATCTATCCTCATAGACCAACCCACAAGACAATCCTAGAACCCATGGCGACTATCGCCGCCGGTTTCGCGTCAATAATCGTCAACCTCAGGGCGTCTAATCGCCGGACCTTAGCCGGCGCCCCGGTGTCCCTCGTGCGCTCGTTAGCAGCCTCTGCCCACTCTCTCAACAACAACAACTGGACGTCACTGCAGAGAAAGAGGTTTCAATCCTCTGCTTTGGTATCACCAGATGTTACACCCTCAACTCCCGCTGCTTCCCCCAGTCGGTACACTGATTTCACCTTCTTAATACTATGAGTTCATGTTGTAAATGGGTGCCTCGCTGTTTATGTGTATTTTTTAGTTATGCGTTAGAGCATTGATTGTTGGAATTTGCCATTATTATTATTATTTTTTTTGGCTCGGCGAAAGTTAGTATAGTTAGATTAACCGAGTTAAACTCTTGACCACCTTTACTCCTAGCACTATGTGCACCCTTAATGCCGTTGGGCCAAAGGCCTCTTGAGCGGTTTTGTTGGGTTTCAAGTTCGTAATTAAGGACAGTTATGACTTATGAACTCTGTGCAACCACTAATTAGGGACGGCTCAAGGATTTTAGTTCATTGGTGACAAAAATGTAAAAGACAATTGTTTTTGTGTATAAAGCTCATGTAGAATAAACATATTTATTTTGTGGTTGAAGATTTATTAGGCCTAGTTTATTTTGTTTTGTTGAGCTATATTATTGACTTACTCACAAATGTAAGTTAATTTTCATTTACTTTAGCTGCGTAAATGATTCCATGCCAACAATAGAAAATAAAAATTAATTTACATGTAGGAGTAAAAAGATATGAACTTTTAGTGCATTTTTTGTACCTGGTATAGTGGAGCCCCTCCTACCACTAATGCGTTTGGTGAGAGAAAAACTAAGAAGACATGATTGATTTTGGTTGTAACCTACTTTAGTTGAATTCAAGGTGCCAAATTAGATTGCTCTTTAGTAGTTTTGTTTTCGTTAGAGTGGAAAGTCGGTGTTCCAATTTACGCTATTTACGATTTCAGGTTCTTTAAAAGTGCTGCTGTAAGTCGATTGTGTAGAAACATCCTTCAGACATGGTTGAACTTCAACATAGGCAGTGATGAAGGAGGAATTAGGCTTCAAGAGGTCAAAATTAGTGTTGGAAAGGGAAAAAGGGTTAAAATCTAAAAAGTTGGATTTCTTGATTACAACAAGAATTATCTTATAATTAAACTGAAATTTTTAGGTAACACAAGAAAGAGTGGAATGATGTGATATTTTTGGAGGGATATTCATGAAATACGAAGTAGTATAAAGGAACGTTAAACACTTAGCGGGCCATTTGATATGTATTACAGCCTTTAAAGGGACTTTGAAATTTCTAAGGGTACCCTCCGGCGCATAATATCACCTCTGCTATGGATGAACAACTTACTAACAATGCTCAATTAAAGCTTGTGCTGCTACGTGTTAGTTTGATGTGAGATGCATATGATTTCACATTTGCTTTACCTTTTAATGGCTTTTGTTTCGATTTGCTGATGTTTAGCCCTTCATTTTCTTCCAGTTATCCCGAATATCATCGCTTGCTTCCATGCCCCTCAGAAAATCGTCCACCACGAGTTGAGCACTTAGTTGTATCTGTTGGAGGGCCTGTTCTGGAATATGTTTGTAAAGCTTTGGATCTTCCTCCATCGTGAGTGCTGCCTCATTTTTAGAGTATCTTGAGTTGATTCTCATATAAATATCTACAGTGGCCCCTACTTACAACAAGCCATTAACCAGGATAATTACTGAACAAAAAAGTCTTTCCATTTAAGGTATGTTGCAGATCTTATCCATTTTGGAGCCGTGTATTATGCCCTTGTTTGCCCTGAGCCGCCTCCAACTGCAACACCAGAAGAAATTAGGATATTTAAGGAAGCTACAGCTCCATCAGTTCTGATGAAGAGATCTTCCATTAAAGGGAAAACTGTTCGAGAAGCTCAAAAAACTTTTCGAATAACTCATGTTAACGAGTTTGTTGAAGCTGGAACTTATTTAAGGGTGCACGTGCACCCAAAACGCTCCCCAAGGTTATGTATTAGTTATCATCCTTTACGATTATTAGCTTTATTGTTATAACAATAGCTTGGCTTCTTTTGACATTTCTGTGTTGTTCAGGTGTTATGAGATTGACTGGAAATCAAGAATCATTGCTGTAACTGAATCCTATGTTGTTCTCGATAAACCAGCGGGTACATCGGTATGTAAATGTTCCATTTATTATCCATCTTTTCTTTTGATGTGATGTTGGCAAAGTTGTGACTTCATTATGTGGTTATCTCATAATGAAGCACTTGTACTTTAGGAAATTAGGTGCATCATGGCTTTTCTGCTCTGATGTGAGATATGACTTATGGTTGCCTGGTTGGTTGTATGTAAGGAAATTTCTGGTCATTTTCAATGTGTTTTTGATACCCCTTGGTTCTGATTCCAACGATTCTGCCTCAATTTTCTTGATTGCGGAGCAAAGATGTTGGGAGAGCAAAACTAAGCTTCAACTGTGGGAATTTCCAACTTATTGCAATGAAATGACCTTATCTTTTTAATCTTTTTCTTTCTTTATCTTTGTTTTCTCTTGCCATTGGAGGGGACAAATCAACAAGAATAAATATCAATCCATATATTGTTATATATATTCGTCTTTATGTTTATGTTGACCAATCAATCAAAACAATGGATGTCGTGATGTCAAAATCCAATTTGTATATTTGAGCAGCACAATTCATTGTTTTTCCATTGTTCTTTTCAAAGGGTATAGTGTTACTTGCCAGAATGCATAAATTCTCGGCTGGCTAACTGATAAGAGTTTACATGGGCTTCTTTCTTCAATTTCCCACAATTTCCCCCCCTATCCATTGATTTGTATTTTGTACCTTACTGATAGCTGACTACACACTTCTATTTTGATTAAGGTAGGAGGAACTACAGACAATCTTGAAGAAAGTTGTGCAACCTTTGCTACTCGAGCCTTGGGATTTACAGAGCCACTAAAAACTACCCATCAGATTGATAATTGCACAGAAGGCTGGTATGATATTTCAACTGGATTAAAATAGCTGTGTGTTTCGGCATTTTATAATGAGTATTTGTTAATCTCTTCCTATCTATTGCAGCCTTGTGTTGGCTAGAACGAAGGAGTATTGTTCAGTATTCCATGGAAAGATCAGAGTAAGTTCGTAAATTCATTTTCTGATTTACAGAGTACATTGTGACATATCTAGTGAAGAGCTGCAGCCCAAAGTGTGTACATCACATCCCATAAGGGGACAACGCCCATCCAAGATGAATTTATGTTGTTTTAGCTGTGAACTATTTCTTTTACATTTCTGCTTCGGGCCCTTCGCTTTGAAGCTTTGTATTGTCTATCATCAGGACAAAAAAGTGAAGAAGTTGTATCTAGCTCTTGCTGCTGCTCCTCTTCCTGTTGGAGTAATTACCCACTATATGCGGCGTGTCAATATGGCTCCAAGACTTATTTCGGAAGGTAACCAGCTCTGTTAACCCACACATTCGTTTTTTATACATTTTACTTGGGTTTGTGGCTAGAGTATTTCTGTTGGTACTACCATACTGCAATGGATGAATGGTGTGACCTGGATAGATGTGATCATTTTGTGTGTATTCTTAGACTTGACTGAATTAAAAGTGCTTAATTGCATTTGGCTAATTTGCGAGATATAAGAGATTACAAAATAGTATGATTCTCTTTCATTTTTTTTTTCTTTTTTCGGAGGCTTCCTCAAGTTATGCATACACCATGAAAAGTCACTTGATACAAACCCTATCATTGGAGGCTTCTGTGGGTGTTGCTATTGGAGAGAATAAAATAGTTTTCAAACATTTTATGGTATTTCCTGTTTTAAAATGACAATAATGCATGGTGCTGTATAAATTGTTGAATGGTCTTTCTGAGTGGTGGTGTTGTGCAGAAACAACTTGATCTTTCTCCTTTTCTGATTAGTTCAGCTTTAAAATTGTTATGCCATGCAGAATTCATTAAGGGATGGCCCTTGTGCCAACTTGAGGTCTTGGAATGCAAGAAGGTTCCATGGCGAAACTCTGTAACCGAAGCGAAATACTGTGTTGAAGACTGTGGGTGGCCTTCGAAAGATTTTGCATACGAATGTAAAATAAACCTTTTGACAGGTCGGACGCATCAGGTACTTTGTTTGAGGCCCTTTTTGGTTTGATTGCTACTATTGTTGGATCCTTTGATAACATATTTTCATAAGCAATGAGAGTGTACAATTGCAGCATACGTTGTGTCACTATTGTCTGGTTTTGGGGCAGCTCAAACTCACAAGTGGTTCTGATAAAAAAATTTTCACAACTGGTTACAAATTTTCTCATTTTTTCCCCTCCAATCTTGTTGAGGAATGTTCTAAAGTACAATGCTTTATTTGAAGTGAGAGAAAATATTTGCAGTTTCAAAGGTATCGAGTAGAAGAGGGGTTTGGTGGCAAAAAACACAGCAAATTGCAAGATTTTATTTTCACTTGTTGTGAGAGCCTCATTCGAAATCATTAACATTATGATTTCAGCTACTATCATTAGTACTTTGACAATATCTAGTTATTTGTTCCAGATTCGAGCACAATTGGCGGCTTGTGGAGCGCCAATAGTGAGTGACTCAATGTACATGCCTGCTGCAATTGCGGAATTGATCAGTCCTGCAGTTAATCCATTTGGCAAGTACAAGCGTCAGTACCCAATTGAGAATGATGAAGCAGTTTCTATCCAGGAGCGTGTTGCATATCACGGGAAGGAACCCAGTGTCGCTATTGGTCTTCAAGCTTGTCAGATTTCCTGGGATGATGGGGAGCACTTTTATGAGGCTGGATCGCCCTGGTGGAGATAGGAAGACCACAGATGCACTTATAGAGAAGGGCCACCTAGAAAGAGCACTTTCCATGATCAACAACAACAAACCCTTCATGGCCACACTTGTTGGAGGAACCTCGTCAAAACTCAAGAAGAAAGTTATTTTAGAACCAAAAGGAATTTGCAGTGCTATCCAGCACCACAGTTGATTTAGTGGATGCAGTGGCTCAGACTTGGTTCAACTGTCACCTGAATTTACCTTATCATTTCATGTGTCCATAGAAGCAAATATTGACTCAAAATGGTTAGAGGACACCATGCCAAATGAAAATGGGTTTGGGGATGAGTGGCACAATACAATTGAAGTTCTTCTTACGCATATCTATTCTTGTAGTCCTGAGGGTCTCTTTTAAGGGTGTTTAGACAAAAGAGTAAGTAATGATACTGAAGGAATTCATTGTTCAATAACATTGTATGGGCACCAAAGGGCATAGATGATAGAACGTGCCGCAAGATTGATTTTTTAAGAAAGAAGGGAATGATAATTTGCATTTTGCCTTCGTTTCTGCTGAAATATCATCACAAGCTTACTTGCTATATTCCTCGACATCAAAGTACTGCGAGCCTTATGTTCAGAAATGTATTGTTTATACCACGTTGCAGATAGTTTTGGTGTTCTCTTGAGGGTGGTATAATCAACATGGTGAAGCCCGAATCTTATCGTATATCCAGATATCCACTCAAAGTTGTCAAGCAAGGACCAGCTGAAGTACCCTCTCACATCTGCTCCTTTCCTACTCATTTAAAAGCATAAGGTAGCTTCAATATTCGTTTAAGCTTCAGGTTTCAATTTCAGCAATTGGAAAATATAGACAGTATCTTTCAGTCACTCTCTAACTGATTGTGGGGATTGTAATTCGTACCTTATAGCTCTTGCTAGGGCATCCAAGTAACCATTCATATACTGCACTCGTTTGACATCGTTAAGGGCAACTTTGATTGTTGTATTGGGATTGTTCATCTCACCAAACCCTACACAACCATAAGAAACATATGAAACACGTATAGCCAAAGCTTTTCTGAAAGCGCTTCAAAATTGTTCTTCACTGACCGTTTTCTGTAATGAACATTGGTATGTTGTTGTATCTGTCCTTTATGTATGACACAATTTTTTCCATTCCTTTGGGGTAAACATATAGCCAATCCACTGCAGTCTACATGGTCGACAGCAGGTTTCATTAATTTGGGAAATGCTGCAGTCCTAAGTTTAGGTTATAAGAACTATGAAGTATACGTACAGATTCTCCAATAAGGTTTCCATCCTTTAGAGCAGTCCGTAGAATTAATCCTTCTGTCCTGGAATTTCCTGGTCCCCGTTCACACACAGAGAATAAGCAGTCTTTGATGTAGAAACTAGTATAATGGTTTATGCCGATAAAATCTAACCCCCTTTTCATTTTCTCCAAATCTTTTTCCGTAAAATTGGGCAGAATGGATCCCAGAATCTTATGCATTTCTTCCGGGTATTTTCCTAGTATAATCGGATCTAAGAACCTGCAAATTCATGTTCTTCAATTATTTGTTGGTCATGCTTATGACAATATATTAGGAATGCGGTAAGATTTTAGATTTCTTACCAGTTCATGTAGAAAGATTGAGCTCTCTCAGCTGCCAACTTGTCTTTTAAGGAGCTGGTGATGGGTTCAAACCATATGGCATTCATAACAATGCCAACACTTCCTCCTTGTGTTTTCTGCAAGTGTAGCAAGAAAGAAACCAGTTTGGTTACGTGAATGTTTTTGGTACTTGGTTTCTGTTTCCAAAGAAATTTGAGTACTGGAAACAAATGCGTGTATGTCAACAATTTTCATTGCCCAAATAAGTACTGTAGCTTGTTTTAAAATTTCAACCATAAGGGAAACAAAAGAAAGTGTTTTTATTGTCTTGTTTTCAAAATAAGTTTCCAATCACTGCTCCCTCCTCCAGCTACCTCCTTCGACCACTCCCCGTGAGAATAGGTAAGAGTTTTATTGATGTTTCAGACCTTTTGACACCTGATTATATGGATTATGGTTCTAGGCATTTGACCCCACCACTCACAGATCCTACCTTAGCTTCCACCCACTCCCTCTCCAACCGCCCACCCTACCTTCAAACCCGCTCTTGTTTTGAAAACAAGTTCTTGAAACATGTGTAGCGAAAACATGTTTCCTGTTATTTGCCAAAAGAAAATAGAAAACAAAAAACTGACATGTGCGAAGAGTAACAGGGTTTTGATTAATGTTTCTCGACCCAAGCTGTAGTTGATTTTGCTCAGCAAAAAGGGTGGAGGAGGGGGCGACCAAGCGTTGTAGCCCTCCCTCTTCTGGGGGTGACCACTCAAGACACATGGCAGATGACGAAAGGGACCAAAGAGCCATAGCAATTACCGCCCGCCCCAAGGCAAGCAGTCAGTAGGCAGGAACTTGAGGGGTGGGTGCTTGGTTAACACGACTCAAATTTATGACCTCTCAGGGCCCACACCCTATGGGAATAACCCATTGAGCACCAAGATGCTACTACCATGGGTGGTTGAAGCTATAGTTCATGATCAGAAAAATATGTGCATATACTTGTTGCAATACCTTGTATTTAGTTTGGTAGAGATCAAAAGCAGCTATGTGGCACAGAATAATGTTATGAGCAGCAATAAAAGGCTCTCTTTCTGAATCGCCGTTGCTGCAATTCCCAAAGGAACCCGAACAGTGAGATGGGGGGTAGATGCCAGACCTGTAACCGCGAATTACTACAACGTTGGGCTCATTGAAGGTAACCCAGTGCTCGACTCTGTCCCCAAAGTATTTGAAACATATATCTGCATAGTATCTGAAATCATCTCTGGAAAACATATGGTCTCCGTTAGTTAAAATAATTCCAGGCTATGAAGCACAAACATTTAATTTTAACAACACCTGTATAGGATACACATCGGACACATCCGATGGCGTACCTTATTCTTTTGTTATTAGTTTCTTGGTTGACACATTAGAGACAGCTTGAACGCATGTCTCATGCCAAAACATCTCACCTCATATGCACTGGTTGTTGATGAGTTAAGTGGATTGTTGGGTTACTCTTATTTGTTGGAATCATTATGCAAGTGGAAAATGTGTTGAATGATGTTTACTTGTACCTGGAAGGTTTTCCATGTTGAATTTTTGTTATTGTTATTAGTTGTGGTTTGTGTGGGATTCGAGTACGTAACAAGTGCATCCTGGTTTTGGAAAAGCATTGTGTCCCTATCCATGCCTTTTGAATTGTCGTGTCTCGTATCCATGTACATGCTTCTTAGGTCTGACATTAACCACAAGATGGAACTATGGCAAGAGTATTTTCCATTACAAGGTTGTATAACTCATAAAATCTTTATCAGAAGTGAATAATTTGCGCCATTACATTCTGGCATTATTGCGTTACTTATCATAGCCGTTTTTTCCCACTTTTTTTGTGGGAAATTAGTCTCTTTTCTTTTTAAAGAACTACGGAGTATTTTTCTAACAATTTGTTGATGCATCGAGTGTCACAGCATGATTTACTGTGAAAACAAACAAACAAAGAACTACAGGAGGGTATAAGAAGACGCGACTTACTGCACTTTTGGGCTTAGCCAAGCTCCATATCTATCTTCTAGTTCTTGAGGGATGTCGTAATGAGTCAATGTCACAAATGGCTGGATCCCTAAACCCGAAAATTGAAGTTCTTATAAGTAGCGGAAAATAAATGAACCTGATTTTTTCTCTCAATAATTAAACTCAAACCTTTATGTAAGAGTGAAGTTCTTATTGGTAGCGGAAAAAAAAAAAATCCTTTATGTATTCTCAACCTTTTTTTCTCTCAAGAATTTAACTCAAACCTTTATGCAAGAGCGAGTCAATGAGCTTGTTATAATGTCTGATGCCTGCCATGTTCACTTTCCCAAACCTGCCCCCTGTTTCCAAAGTTGAGAATGCAAATGAGCTTCTGATAGGAAAATGAAATTTGGAAAAATGCAAGTAGTTGTTGTATCAAAATTGAAGTTTTTTCGGGCCAGTTCATATGGAGCTTTACTCCGGCTTTAATTGGGCTCCTCACAAGTGGGCGGTAGGATTAGGCCTCCAAGATTAGTCGAAGTACACGTAAACTGGACCGGACACCCGAGTTAGTAAAAAAATGAATTGAAGCTTTGTCTTGAAAGAGTGTAAAACTTACTAGGTAGAACTCTGGCCCAAGATATAGAGAATCGATAGCTATTGACTCCAATATCTTCCATGAGATCTGAATCCTCCTGATTTCAATCATCACAAACCAATTTTTTTGTCTAAAAGCCAAATTTTCGATAGTTGAACTGTTCAAGATACTTTTCGAGGAAACTAAATGTAAATTCATAAACCAAACAACGTACAGTACAAAACGTACACACACTAACACATGGATGGACCCACAAAAAAAGAACCTTCTGTGTGTGTAATTTGGGAAACCACAGGGTCTCTATGTGTAGTTTGGGAAACCACGGTGTCTCTTGAGATCGTTCGGGAACACGGTTACGTAGTGTGCCCAACCAATACTCGTCAAGTATTTATCTTTTTGGGATTAAAAGAGACAAGGTGGATACATGACTAGTCACTAGTCACTAGTATAATACTATATATTGATTTGGCACAACATATGACCGTCTTTTCAGAACACTCGGGCGCCGTTTCTCTTAGTTTTTCTTCTTCTTTTTTTTGTCTTTAAACCGTAGACAAAAGTCAAGTTGTCTCTCTTATTTGGCTTTATGTGAAGAGAGACTTTTAAGGCCTTTTGGACAAAAGACTCAAAAAGCCACAAAAGCAGATGAGCGGAGTTCGGATATCATGAGAATCCTCACATAGAAGAATTCTCATAGAGGATCCGGCACCTCGATTTTATTTTCTAATTATATTACTCACATAGTCTTGTGCAGTTTTATGTGTCTGACTTTTAAAGGATACCATGTGTCCTGTGAGATTAGGATTTTGGAGCAAGCTGGTGATGCATTTGTCCTGTGATATTGTCTTCTGAGTTACTCCTAGATAGTAGTATTTTAAAAGCTCTATAGAGTGTAGCTCACTTCGGCGAGATCCATTTCAAACTAATTGTCGCTATACTGAGTCGACACATTTGTCTAATAATTCATTCTTTAAATCACGATGACTATTGAGTTATCACCCGATCATGTGACTGTTACTGTCCAATCAACTTATCAACAGATGCAGCATGAATAGTTCAAATTATGATGTTAAGCTCGAGATGAACCAATAATGGCACGCTACGTACACTCCGATTATGTTTCGTCGAAATACGATATTGCTATCTGTTCCGATTATACATGGTACTGTACATGTTGGATGAAAGATTTCTGTATCCGGTGAAAAGATTTCTAAACTCAAAAAACAAAAAATTGTGCACTGCGTGGGCGGGGACAAGAAAGGAGGACCCCGTTCTAGTTGCATAAAACATAGTAATCGCATGGCCTCCACCACCACCGGTCCACCACCAGTGGACCATGTACACTCACTCTGAGGCTTAATCGTTGCGGGGTACGAATTTTATGCGTCTCCCGACTTACGTGCTACTCCAATCATTTACGTAGCGATAAACTATGCGGTAGCCGGACATTATCATTCACCTTTCGTTGCAATCTTTTATTGCGGAGAGTATCACATGGTAATGCCCACATGATACTCTGAGAGTAGCAAATAATTGGCCACTGTATTTGTGCCCCTTCCCACACTCAAAAACAAACCAGTGTATTATTGAGAATGAAGGCCAGATGATACCTCAGAAACCGAGGAAAAAAAGAGAGAGGAACTTTTGACAGGAGGGACACTGTCATTTATTGAAAAACAATAACACTATGGGCCTATGGCCACCGACTTGGGAGTCGGTGAATTGCCACCGAAATGCTGTACGACGGTGCAAATATCAATATGTTTGAATCGGTGCAAAGGTCAATCTGTTTGATCCGGTTTACATATTTAAAAATATAGTTAAAAAATTAAGTGTTCCAATTTTCAATCCGTTTCAACCGATGCAAAGATCTTATTTTTCTGATCATTTTATCCTAAAGAGTAGGAATGGCAATGGGATAGGGCGGGTTTTGCCACACCCGACCAGAAAATTTAGCCCCACCCCTGCCCCGGACCAGGTAATTTATGGGTACCCCCATCCCGCCCTATCGGGTTTACCTGCCCCAGCTTCGATTTTTTTTTTCATTGAGAAAATATGTTCTAGATTCTAAAATAAGTGAGCACAAACAATAAAATTTTATGAAATAACTATTACTATAACTAACCAAAATCAATTATCTAAAAGAAAAATGGAAGAAATAGTTAATATTTTATATGGTATTTTAGTTGTAAGAGTAAAAATACAAGAATAAAAATAGTTTTTTATGCATAAAATAATTTCGGGGTGGGTACCCGAACGGGGTAACGTCAACCCGACCCCGACCGGGTTTTATCAATTCTTCCCCGACCCGACCTGACCCCAGAAAATACAACAAAACCCCGCCCCGATCGGGGCGAGGCGGGGTGAATTGCCATCTCTACTAAAGAGTTCATAATTAATTTTTAGCTCTAGGGCTTTCGTTGAAGAGCCCTAAGAGAACCATAAAACCAAATGAAAAAATGAAGTGTTCCAATTTTCAATCTATTTGAACCAACGCAAAGATCTTATTTTTCTGATCATTTTATTCTAAATTGTCATAATTAATTTTTAACTCAAAGGCTCTCGTTGAAAAGCCCTTAGAGAATCATAAAACCAAATATTTCAACACCCAAAAAACGACCCAAAACGCCGTCGTACAACATTTCGGTGAGAGTTGACCGACTCCCGAGTCGGTGGGCCTATGTGTTATTGATCATCAATACAAAGAGGATATGCGAATTTAACTGTTTTTTTTTGGAAAATGATAGAAAGCGAATTTAACTGTTGAATGTGACATCTCTTAGTTGAGACAAAAGCTTTCTAATAATTTGACGGGCGAACCACCAAAATCATGATCTGGCCCATCACACATGCTGATTTGAAAATGGACCGGCTTTTCTGCAGTCCAAACTCGGACTGAACAAATCAGTTGCATGTCAGACATTTATTTCTACAATTTGGCTAGATATGGTAAAGAGACGAATAGACTCTTACTGATCAGAGTTTTTTTAATGAATCTGAAGAAGGATTAATTTTTCTTTTTTTTTTTTTGTAAATGTTTGAAATTGCATGGACTACCGGATCGCAGACAAGCCAAATTCTTTAAATATCTTCATCGACTAGAATTTTCAAATGCAATATCATTTGGCCTTGGAAAAATTGTATGGTAAGAAAAAATTAGTTTTGCTAGAGCTAAATTAAACATCTTACAGTAAAATTTTTGAAGGGGTCAACATACAATTTCTTTCGCCAACTCCGAAATATACCTGAAAATATAAAGTTACACTTGAGTTTTGGGGGTGCCGCGCCACTGCCTACACCTGCCTCCGTTGGTCCCTATTTGTCGATGGGTGGGAGGAGCGTTTGATGTTTGACGCCCAGTTATGTTCACCCCTTAAATTTTACTCTTCTTCGAATAGACAACACATTACTATGGTTTATTGTATTAAATGCTACTCTAGTAGTAATTGATTTAACAAGCCTACAGACTTTCAATCTCAATTTTACGTGAAGAATGTAACGCTTAAGTGAGTTTTTTTTTGGATGGTGTGTACAAAGGGCAGGGATATAGTCAACGCGAGCTGATGACTCGTGCTTACTAGGAATTCCTCTTTTTTTTTTTTGCTCGGCTACTAGGAATTCCTCATCGAACGCTTAAGTGAGCTTAACCACTTAGAACGCAAATTCTCAAAGGAAGAAAGTTTACCAGATAACGGTGGTAATGATCAACGGCAACATCCCCATTAGTTCCATCCACTATATTACCTGTAAGAGGCCCCCAATTACTACTGTAATTGAGATGAAAATCAATACTCAAATTGAAACAGTTCAAGAGTCTTAACATGGAGGGCACTCTCACCAGGTTTATGGGAGAAAACATCCCAGTTATTTAGGCCTTTTCCATCACTTAAGAAAGCTCCTTCAAACTAAAAAAAAAGAAAAAAAAAAGAGTAAGATAGAGAAATAAGAGTAATAATCGTGTAGAAAACTTATTAGGAAGCGTGCACAGAGAAAAAGAGTTGGGTCTCTAGACCCAAACCGAACATAGTGCTGCTGTTTTAATTCTAAAATGGGGAAGTCATACGTTTAAATCTTAAGCGGCAGACCGATGGACAACCTAGGCTTAGGATGGTAAGCTGATGTATGGGGGATGCGGTACGTGTATCGAGGGATTTGAAATGCTCGGACACCCTCGTAACAAGGAAAAAAAATTGACCACAAACATTATCCGAACGGTCCTAAGGTTTTGACCTGTACGAAAGGTGTAATATTGATACTGTCTGGGAGAGAGCTCGGTGAAATAGACATGCCTATGTTTTGAGGCAGATAAAAGAAGGTTAAAGAACCTGATAAGCAGAGGATGCAGTTCCAAATAGGAAGTCGCTGGGAAACGGAGATGGATTTTCCCTTTCTTTCATGGTTATGAGATTACAAGATACCATGAGACTAGAAAAGCGCATCTCAAGCAGAAAGAGAACATGAAACAACAGTGCAACGCGCATGTTGCCCAATATTGTCGATCGAGAGAGAGAGAGAGAGAGATAAGGTCCCAGTATAGTTGAGAGGGGTATAAATAGAGAAGCACATCTAAGATCCACAATGTGACCTATTCTGTCAAAACAGGAACACGAAAACGACAAATGAAAAATAGCACAATCATACAAGAACACAAAAAATTTACGTAGCCTCTCTCCATGGACAAGATTGGCTGAGGAAATTCACTGTGAACTAAGAGATCGAATATAATGAGCGTGCGACATCTTTAACTCTCTATCACGTTAAATCCTGAAGTCCCAGAACACCCATTATACACGCGAAAACCTTGCATTACAAATTACGTCAAACGTAGGCAATGGTTTTGAAAATTGGCAACGGGCAAACGCGTGGAAACCCTCGCTACTTGCCCATTAATCGAATCGTGCAGATTGCAAACATGTTATAATAATTGATTGTAATCCGGGTGGAATTCGAAACGCAACTGCAAATTCTGCAATGCTGTTTTTAGTCACTGTCGGCGTAGCCAATTTCCCAATCTACTCCTAATACATCAACAGTAAACAAAAAAAAAGTGCAATTGCTAACAATGATTAGAAGGGGGCCAAGGCAGGCTCATTTGCACCTTTCAAGTAACCAGGAAGACAGAGAGCCCTCTCACACATGGGGTACTTTCACTTGAGGCAAACTGTATTGGCAAAGTTGGTAAATTGCTAAAAAGGAAAGTAGTAATTGAGAGCATAAAAGACTAGAGAGGTAGTGACAAGACAAATGACAAAACATGAACGATTCAGAATGAAAGTAAGAACAGGCGAAATGGGGGACATAATCTTGGAAGATCGATCATGGGAAATTATGTGAAGTCCCGAGTCCTTATAAAGCTTTTTGGCTCCATCACTGGTGCGGAGCCAGCCGGCCTGCCGTGCGCTAGGCCTCAGAAGTGGTTATTGTTGGGATTTTGTTTGGCCTCAAAACGATGCCGTTTCAAGCCACAGCCAATCCTGTTGTGTCTAGCGCACACCAACTCCTCCCAACTAGTAGGTCCCCTGACTCCCACCAGTGAACGCAGGATTTTTACGAAGAGACTGTCGTAATTTTTTTTTTGAGATTTTGAATATTGAAGGTAAAATTATTTTATATTTAGTGAGGTAATGATAATGGTTTTAAGGAGATTGTAAAGGCTAAAGTGCTAGTAGTTTGTTTAAACGTACGCCAAAATTATAATACCGGAGTATTTGCGTAACTTTTCGAAACTTGAGAGAGAGGCCCGGCCCGGCCCTCCGTCCGGGCCCCATTGTGGTAAATAATCACATCAACAAGATTACTCTTTGATTGTGATTGCAACAATATGGGTGTAGGTGTATTTTTTCCAAACCAATAATAGATCGACAAGAACCCTGAAAGAGAAAGCATCTCTCAATCAAAGATCTGGAGAAATCGACCACAATCGCGCGCTCTCTCTCCCTCTCTCTCTAAAAGATTTAAACACCAACCGCGTCTCCATTGGTTAGGGTTTCGGGGGGAGGCGTGCTTCCTCCCCTTTCACCCCACCCTCCACCACCACCGCCTTAACCTTCGCGATCTTAGCTGGTCCACCGCCGCCTTAGTAGATTTGCCGTTCTGTTTTGTCACCGCCGCAACAATCTAACTGAGGCAGCCAAGGGCTAACCCACTGTCTCTTGGACAAGTTTACAACAAATGTTATGTACACTCCTACCGACCACTCATCTCTCACATATGTGTTGGCCCCTCACATTTAGGATTATTGATTGTAAGCCATCAATGATCAAACACAAAATGGAGTGGAACTGTAATTTTCTTTTTCTTGAACCATGACTATCAATCATTTACAATGGGGGCGACTATTCGCAGCCCCGTATTTTCTTTCATAACCCGTTAAAAATTTTTAAAAATTTTCGAAGATTATATTTCGGTAACTACATGTCGAAAATATGTTTAACCTTCAGTAAATAACTGCCGAACATACATTTCGGTAAATAGCTGTTGAAAACAATATTATATTTCGGTAACTACATGTCGGAAATGCACAAGAAACATATATTTCGATAATTGGATGCTGAAAATGTATCTCAATTTCGGTAACTAACTGTCGAAACATATTTCGGTAATTAGAAATTTTTAATGGGCTAAGGGAAAAAATACAGGGCTGCGAATAGTCGCACCCTTTACAATTCTTAAACCTTATAAACGCACAAAAATTACAAAATAAATACTATAATACTTCTACCCATAATCATCGACACTGTGACTCACAATTATGGGACAAATAATGTTTATAGTGTACATTCACTTTTGTAGTTAATTATTATGTCTTCGTATTTTACTTGTGTTGTGCCGTGCTCGTGCTTTTCTGTACCCGTTCCACGTGCCCTAAAACAATGGCCAGCCAAACCCACTATAGGGATCATGTCGTGCCGTCCCGCTCATAAACGTGTCGCGCCATCCCAGCCCGACCCGTTTGACACCTCTAATTTAGACTGCATGAGTGACTGGGAATCGAGAACTAGAAGAATTATTTAGTGCCCCTTGGGCACCACTTGGCGGTGTCTCAGGCTCCTTTTTCACCACACATTGTGTTGGGGCCAAGACAATGAAGACATAGTGCATGTATGATACTCGCATTATTATTAAGGCGCACACGGCTACAAAACATAATAATTCCTAAATTAACTATTTCTCAATAAAAAAAAAAAGATGAGATTAATTGTGAATAAAGAATTCCGGTACCATTATCTACCTGACCGCCTACATCACCACATCCTCATGAACATCATAATGATATCCTCCAACAAAGAATTAATTTTGAAATCCTCCTGACCCACGAAACACCCGGCGGCCGACTAAAATGGCACTTACAGGACTCCTCTGCAAAGCCGTCTCATTCGCGTCTCCTAAATTCAATCTGCATGCTATGGATGGATTTCTCACTGCTTTGCCTGCAAAGCCGTCTCATTCGCATCTCCTAAATTAAATCTGCATGCTATGGATGGATTTCTCACTGCTTTGCCTGTCAATAATGAAGTCCAATATTGTCATCAGTCAAAGTTACATGCTAGCCAGAAAATATCGCAACTCTACCTGTATCATCAAGTACAACATGTTACCTTATGTTCTTCTAATAGACTTTGAACCTGTCCTACAACGAAACTCTAATATCCCAGGGAATTACTAATGGAAGGCACAATGCGAAAGATGGAACACTTTCATTTCAAAACGATGAATTTAGCAATCTAAAGTGACCCTTCAAAGGTGTTTATAAAGTTTGCATGTAATAGGCTAAACATCCGGAGAGAATGTAACAAAACTGCTACATCAGCATAAGAACTTAAGAAAATTTCAAAAGGCGTCGTCCTAAAAAATTTCTAGAAAGTTCTATGTAGAAAAAGCCTGGTATTCACGGAGGTCTTATCCAACTTCATGTACAAATACAGTTGGAAACGAGTTATGCAGAGAACCTACGAGATGATTAATGGAAGGAGAAAAGGGAAAACATCCTAAAATGAGCCACAGGTTCCATACCATCTAAAGATTTAACCATTGTAGGTTTTCTATGAATCATATTTGCTGAATTAAATGGATGAAAAGACTCCACCTATGGAAAACCAAGTGATGAGACGACGTTCTACTAAATGTTGTAACAGTTCAATTTCAATGTCTCAAGTTGAATCCCTTTAGACTTGCACAATGTAAAATGCTTGTAGGACTTGAATTCCCTTACAAGAATTGATAGGCTATTCTCCGGTCTTTTTGTCATCACACACACAACGGTCACAAGAAGTATGCAAACATGAGCATTTCATACTCCTAAATGGCCAGGCCTTCTTGTCTCCCAACGAAAATCTAATAGGTACCAACGGCCGTAGCCGGAATCTTCGTCCAGCTATGGAAAAACTTCATCTAGAAATAAGAACAGAAATTGTCTATCCTACAATTGAGAAAAAGTTGATTTCCTTGAGGGAAAAAACTGCAAATCACAGGAGAAAATAGAATATAGGAAAAACTAAAAGTACAGTTTTTACGGGAATTTGGTAAATAACTCTGAAAACCAAGAACGAAAATACACAGATTTAACAAACTCAATGGGGTCAATTGACCCCATTTTTATCCTCATGGCTCCCCACATCCATACTATCTGTTATCAAAGCGATTGATAGAGAGGAAAACATGTTACCTGTGAATAGAGGAATGTTCCAAGGATTGCAATGGCGGCTCCAAGCGCGTTGATGGGTTGGACGGGCGTGTGGAAGATGATGATGGAGGAGACTATGACGGATATTCGCTTCATTGTGTTTCCTATACTAAATGTCAAGGGAGAGATCTGGTCCAATGACATGTAAGACACCTGATTGTACAAGTGATAGAAGACACTCTGGGCCACTACCCACCTATACAAATTGTAGCCGCAATGAAGTTTCTCATCAGCATGGAATTGAATGTGAATAAGAGTTCAAGTACAAATGACATACAAGTGCAACCAAATACCAAAACTGTCACAGTGAGAAATTTATATTCCAACAACCAGAAGAAACCAGCAAAAAAAAACCAAGTTTAGGAAATCGCAACACTTCATTCAAACTAATGCTGTGTTTGGATGAGTTTTTGAGAAAATTTTGTAGGGTTATGAGTGGAGAGAGTAATGAGAGTAATGATTGGAAGTAGAAGTAATGATTGGAGAGAGATAGAGAGAGAAATGAGAATAATGATTGGAGAGAGATAGAGAGAGAAATGAGAATAATGATTGGAGATAGAGCTGAATAATGATTGGAAGTAGTGGTAATGAGTGCTTTTTGAGTTGAGATTTTTTTTTTTAAAAACCAATCCAAACAAAGCATAAATGACTTGCGTGATTCAAGTAAAAAACAGCATGCTGATACACGATTAGGAAAAGACAACATTCAAACTAAATGGCAAGTCAAACAGATTTACTAGACTTAAGAAATTGAATGCCTCGGCTAACTCAATTTAGAGATGATGAACTCAATTTAGTCCATGAATCTCCAACAAGGACCTTTTTCCTTTCTTTCTTAGAGGGAGATGTCAATAGAGGGATATGGGAACATGTTGTTAGGTTCAGTTTCGAAGACAATACGCCCCTCTGCTCAACTTCCGGGCCACATGTATGTCCTCAGAAGTCCAATTTCCTCAAGAAATTGAACTAAAGATCCATCATCTTAAGTGCATAACAAACTTATTACTGAAATAGGCCAGTACAAGTGACCGTTAACTTTTTGCTTTGTCGAAAACATCAATCTCAAAGCACAAAGCACATGATATTCAGTCCAACCAGAATATTTTTGTGTACAACAACAAATGTGTGCATAATAGAACCACATGGCATATAGCAGAGTTGCAAGTTATTGAGGTTACCATATGAAATTCGGTCCAATCTGAGAGAGAGCTGTTTGCCAGCCAGCAGCCCACATTTGAGGGCCCTCAACAGCAATTGCAAAAGGTGTAAGGATCAATAGAGACAAGATAGACAGACAAGCATAGTAGTTCATCCCGCTAACAGCCATCCCCTTCATCCCCTTTTTCGAGAATATGTTACGGAACACAAATGCCAAATTCGATATCATAGCCCCCATAAACCCTGCAACACAAACAAACAAAAGTCAAACACCGTAAAATAAAAACGTGACATTCAAACCACAATACACGCAGTTCACGAACCACTTTGCGTGAAGTTAAAATGGAATTATGCGTATTTTGGGATTCGTACAGCCAAAGAAACGAACACAATTCACACCCTCAAATACCCACAAAATCTCACTACGCTAATCAAAACACGCCTCATATAAACCATGACCAAATAAACCATGCGTATTGTGGGGTTCATACAGCTAAGTTAAATATAGAATTATGGGTATTTTGGGATTTATACAGCCAAAACAAAAATAGATGAAGAAACCTTGTTGAACAAGTAAACAATGTCCATAAACTAAATTGACAGTTAATTCTTACCTATCATGTTGAAATTGAGCTCTGTGACTGCAGAAAGCGCGCAACCACCAATGATTGGCAAAAGGGACAAGTAAACAGATGCTGGAAAAGACTCGCCAAGTAAAAACCTCGACACCAACACACTGAAAGCTGGCTCACCGCTCTTGATGATATGTGTGAATGAAACAGCAACCTTTGACATACTCACCGTTGCAGCTACATGCCCAATTGTATGGGCCACTGCAACCTACATGAAAAACCCAATTCAGCAACAGAAATTTGCGCTCAATTCATCAGTAACAAAAGTTCACAAAAAAGACAGGACCTCTACTGAAACATTGTTATATAAACAAAAAAAAAGAAGAAGCTACTTTTGGATTCAATTTTCCCTTTTTACAGAATATTCTCGTTTTTATTACTAAACTTTTCCAAATAAAGGTTCAAAGTTACTACCTCATCCGTCCCAAATTGCTTGTGCTACATAAGACGTCTTGTGTTTTCGAATAAAATAATAGAGTACTTTTCACGCATAATTTTAAATTTGTTTTCACCAAATTGAATAACTCCTGAATTATTTTAAATTGGTAATATATTACAAAGTAATCAAAAAATTACACGACTTTTTGTGGTTAACAAGCAATTTGGGAGGGAGGGGTAGTGCCATTCCGGGTTTATCGAATCAAGAAAAAGTTTAAAATTGTAAACCAAACTGACATCCCACCAACACAATTTGACTCTTTTCTTTTTGTATATGAAGATTATATATTTCTTGCAGTAAAAATTTGGTCCAAAATTCGAAAAGGACAAATTAATTGAAGACAAAAAAGATACAAAACAAAAAAGGCAGACTTTTTAGCGGAACCAATCATAGTCTTAGGTTTAACACAACGTATGCTTCTATTTGATCTATAAACAAAATTGAAAAAAAAAACTATGAACCCTAACCCCAAAACCAAAACACCCAACCAATTGCGAAGCTCGGTTGGCCTGGACTCTTGCATTCACTAGGAGATCAAGAGTTGTTCGGCTTGTTTATCTCGTGAACTCTTGATATAATGTCTCGAGATTGTACTTTGTAATTCATACACGACCAAGTGACAAAAAATAACAAAAAAACAAAACACCCAACATCTCATACCGGAAACAGAGCCTTCCAAAACTCCACATCAACCTTAGGAGCCTCAGCAATCCTCGCACCCCACGAAACCAACATGATCGCCGACCCCACCGCGAGCGACAGCGTCGACGTGAGCCAAGGGTAAGGAAACGCATTCAGAACCTTCTTGTTGTATATATTGAACACCACATTCAAGCTCCACCAAATCGCAAAGTACCCACCGATTTTCACCCTCTGCGCGGCCTCCGATTCCTCTGTCAAACCGATGGCAATGGGCTGGGACCGGTCGGCGGCCTCGTATGCCTTGCATGTAATTGCAGGGTTTTGTCTCTGGGCTGTTGATTTGGGACCAAAACGTTGAATGGAGGATATGAAGAGAGGTTTGTGGGTTAGGGCTTGTTTGGGGTTTCGAATCGTGGGTAGTGATTGGATTTGAGTGTTTTTTGAGGGTGAGAGGTTTTTCCTGGGTGATAGAGTAGAGAATGTGGTAAGGTTGGTTGATTGCTTTATAGAGGAAATCATTGTGGGAATTGGTTAATGAGTTGGATTATGGGCGGAAAAGGGTTTGAGAGGGAAAGAAAGAGAAACGTGAGAGTTTTAATAGGAGGAAGAAAAAACGGTTTTGGAAAAATACAGGGGGAAACAGGGTTGGTTGAGCAATAGAGGAGATTTGTTTTTTGAAACCTCCAAATGTGGATTGTTTTTGTTCGACGGATTAAACAAAAGAGAGAGAGAGAGAGAGAGAGAGAGAGAGAGAGAGAGAGAGAGAGAGAGAGAGAGGGAGAGAGAGAGAGGTAAGGATTATCACCTGGGATGAGGGAGAGTGATATGTATATAGAGCTCATGTCAAAAAAAGATATGTATATAGAGAGGTCTGCAGAGCGGCGGGCAAGTAGAAAGCTGGAGAAAGGACCGAAAGGTAGGGGGTATGATTGTGAGCAATTTCATTACCGGACTCCATTTTTGACAAAATCACGTGCCCTAAATATTTCACTACCAAACATGACTTTCACACTTTCATGGTAGTATTTTCAAGGGAAAATGACTGGACAGTGGAGCACGGAAGGCTTAATTGTCACTTTCATGGGCTACACTTTCGAAATAACTCATACATGGTAGGAAGTCTTTTAATGACAAATACATGGTAACCATAATCCCGGTGGAACAGTTGGGACAATTTTGCCCCCGAATATAAAACGGCACCGCTTGTAGTCAGAAGCCCCAACCTTATTTGGGTCAAAAAAAGGGCAGGTCAATATATGAAACAGACGTTTTATTATATTGAAATAGACCATAATTTTTATTGATAAAAACTAAGTCATATCTTGTTTAATGAATGCCATCTCCCATTCAAACTCTACTAATCTTATTTGGACCAAAAAAGGACAAGTCAATATATGGGAGAATTTTGCATAAGTCCACTATAGCAGTTTTCAAACCCATCTAGTCCACTTTTAAGTTTCATAACCCACTAAGTCCACTAATAATTTTAATGACAAAAATACCCAACCTAAGAAACAAGGGCTTTGTTTGGCTAACACAAAAATGTATTTTTTCCAATTTTTTTCGTTTTTGTTGCAATTAAGCTGCCGCCACCACCGCTGCCACTGCGGCCGGCACCGCCGCCGCCATCATGCCACATATAATGTTATATGTGTAACAAAAAAATGTATTTTTTCATTTTTCTCGATTTTTTTTATTGAACCCTCTACACTTAGTACATTTAACGTTATATATATGACAAATTTCTCTTTTTGTTTTTTCCTATTTTTCTTGTATTGATTTTTTAACATTATATGAGTGATAAAAATTTCCTAACATACAACATTATATGTGGCCAAAATTTTCTAACATGCAACATTTCTTTTTGGTTTTTCTAAAAATATATTTTTCCATTTTTTTCGATCTTGTTACAACCATGTAACCACCACACCCACCGCCACCACCTCCGCCACCGCCACCACCGCAACAACATATAACGTTATATGTGTGACAAAAATTTCTATTTCTTTTTTTTATTCCTGTTTTGAGTCCTTCCCTTCTTGAACCGTCACCCCTTAACATATAACGTTATATGTGTGACAAAAATTTCTCTCTTTGTCTCTCTCTCTCTCTCTCTCTCTTTTTTTTTTACCTGTTTTGAGTCATTCCCTTCTTAAACCCACCACACCTTAACATATAAGGTTATATGTCTCAATCTGCGTTTTTGTCATATGTTTGGTACTACATCAACAAAAGTGCACATATAATCTTATATGTCCCAATCTGTCCTTTGAACGTTATCAAAAACAAAGATAGATCTGAGATATATAAGGTTATCTATTAATATCTGGAACGTATTTTTTGCCAACACAAGCACATATAATATTATATGTGTATATCTGAACTTTGAACCATGCCAAATATGTTCTCTGCATGTTAAAAAAATACACATATAAATTTATATGTCACAAACTGCGTTCTTGCCTTATGTTTGATAATACATTAACAAAAACTGCCATATAGAGAGAAACCACCACTAAGCTCACCATCATTTCAATTACCGCCACTAGAACAACAACACCAATCAAAAGGGGAAGAAGACAGCAAACTACATAAAAGAGTTCACAGATCTACACCTGTACCAAGTCAAACACAAACTCATTTCGTTTGAACAAGAAAGAACATAAAATTACATCTAAGGGGCCACTGATAGAAAGGCGTAGCAGTTCCCGACGAAGAGCTCCAATCTGGTGCATGTGGTCGGGGATCGTTTCCACCACCATCTGCCACCCACCACCGGAGCCAATCACCGCAACCCACCGCCGGAGCCAACCATCTATGACACATGTCGATGGTCCATCAAGCAGACTGCCCAATCCCCTCACCGACCTTCTTCATCAAGATTGCAGAAAATCAGCAGGGCGACTAGATAGGATAGTGTAGGTTCGGTGGGATAGGGGGGGGTAGGGATATACGATCCAAGATTTATTTGGGGTTGCATGGAGAGTTTGGAGGGAGAACAGTCTAGGGTTTGGAGTTTTTGAGATTCTCGGAGATCTGTGGAGGGAAATGAAAAAACACAACAACGTCAGAGGGAGGGAGAGAGAGAGAGAGAGAGGGAGAGGAGGCTGTGATCCAGATTTGTTTCTGATTTAGGGTTTCTCTCTATATGAGATGACAACTTTATATAAGAGGGCATTTTTGTCGTGGTTTAATTTCTTTTTTAAAAGAAGTGGACTTAAGGTCTTACTAAACTATATTAGTGGACTAGAGGAGTTACAAACATTAGAAGTGGACTAACTGGGTTACAAGTTCTCAATAGTGGACCCTAGACCAATTTTTTAACTTTTTATTATATTGAAATAGACCATCATTTTTATTGATAAAGACCAAGTCATATCTTGTTCAATGAATGTCATCTCCCATTGAAGTTGAACCAACCTTATTCATCCAGAAAAGGGCAAGTCAATATATGAAACAAACGTTTTATTATATCGAAATAGACCATCATTTTTATTGTTAAAGACCAAGTCATTTTTATTGGAATATGTCATCTCCCCTTCTCCTGTTTCTCTTTACCACCACCAGGCCTACCACCATCCCACCATCTACGGCAGGACCGACACCCCTCAACTTCCATAGCAACCACCACCCCAAGCCATACCCACCTCTCTCTCTCAATTTGAAAACCCCCAATTCTCTGTCATTCACAAATCACAAAATCCCTTAATCTCTTCATCGCCACCACCATCCCCCATCTCCGGCACCACCACCCCTCAACCCCCATAGCAACCACCACCAAAAGTTTTTGAAAGGCAAACCCAAATTAGTTCCGATTTTTCTCAAATCAAACCCAAATTAGTATCGTTTTTTCCCCAACAAAACCTAAATCAGTGGAGGGTAACTGCGCTTACCTGAGAGAGAGAGATACTAGAGTGAGAGAGGAGTCGCCTGATGTGTGGAGTGGCTTGGTGTGTTGAACGATGAGAGATTGGGGGAGGAATGAGTTTTAAGGCTAATAAGTGATATATAACGGAGGGTAAAATAGACATTTCAAGTTGGCACACCATGTATTAGTCAATATTTTTCCTAATGTCATGAGAGTGGTAGTTTCAAGAGTGCGGACCATGATTTTGGGATTAAACCGGGTCAACGCCTCTGACTCGTAAATTTCCCTATTTTCAATTAATTAGGGTGTCCACCCGATCAATCGAACCACCCAAATCAACCAAATTGAACCGTACGCGAACTCACCCAAGTATGGCGTACGGATGGATACGGATCATAATAGTGTGAATTTTGGCAGATCGGGTTCGATTTGGACGGTTTGGGTTGTTTTCTAATATATGAACTACCCAAACAAGACAACACTCGCGGACGGATGTAGATGGAAAAAATGACAAGCCACAGTGAGCGGTTCGGTTTCAAAATCATACGTCAAAATCCTTCAAATAAAAATAGACAAGGATACGATTTTTTGTTTTTGCTAGAATACAAAAACTAGTGCATTACAGAGGAACATCAATATCATTCTTTTTCTATCAAAAGAAGCCCTACATCAAGGCTAGGTCGGATGAGAAACTTTTATGTATCCCGGGGATACTAACCCCCTTGGTATCTTCTTTCGGTCCGTTTACAATTTTTCGATTATATTTTGATGATCGGCTCCGTTCATTTTGTCGAGTTCGACGAGAACCTTGATCATACCAAAAAGGCAAAAATCGTGTTTATCGGACTTTATTTGGTATGATTAAGGTTCTCGCCGAACTCTACAAAATGAACGGAGCTGATCATCCAAATATGATCGGAAAATAGCCAGAAAATGCGAAATGGACTGGAGGGGATACCAGAAGGGTTGATATCCCCGGTATACATAAAAGTTTCTCTTGGCTTGCTTTACTTTATTTCATTTTTATACTATTATTTTTGCTGATTCTTGGGTTAATTTTTGTAATTTATTGATTTCCCTTGACGAGGACAATAAAAAAAATGGTAAAAAAAATGTAACCAAGAGATAAAAATGAACACTAAGGATTAAAAGAAATCAAAAGGAAAAATTTTTAACGCTCGATTTTTTCTTTACGAAAGTTTTATTACATTCAATTCCTGTTGTTTAATTTTTAGATTTTCTTGTAGAGAGGAATTAGAAAGAAATTGTTTGAATTTAAAATAAACAAAATTTTTTAACAACAAAAATAAGTTTATTAAAAAAATTAAGAGAGTCCATACCTAAAATCAAACCAAATTGCCCACGAAAAGACAAATTAAGAGATAGCTCCTGATTTTTAAAGAGATAAAAATGGGATAGCCTATTGGCTGGATTGAAATTGGTAGCTTTTAGTATTATGATCCATTGTACTCCCTCCATCCCTTTTTTAGAGTCCGGTATTCCATTTTGAGCTGTCCCTTAATAAGTGTCCATTTTGTAAAGTTAGTGGGTAAAAGTTGGTGAATTTTTCATTTTGCCCCTAAAAGTAGATTCTATTTTGAAAAGTTATTGAGTAAAAGTGTAATGATTATGGGTAAGTAGGGAAAGTGGAGTAAAAAGTTGATGTGAAAGGTATAATGATAATATCTTTTTAATAAGTTGGAATTACGAAGCAGGACACTTAAAAAGGGACGGAAGGAGTAGTTCGATTCTGGTTAAGAATACGGATCAAACATAATTGGATGAGAGTTGCTATTTATAAAGCGGAAAAGGCCTAATAAGCTAATACTTAAAAGCTAAAAATCTATGGGCACGATTTTCAATAAATTTTCTCCCTCTAATATTTTTTTTCACTCATTACCCTTAAAAACCCTCTCCTAAAACCCAAATCAAACATGGCCGTTACTAAAACTATAGTTAAAGATGTTCGTATCTTATACTAACAATCTTTCATTTTGTTGAACAAATAAAAACTTTTTTTTTTTGACATAATAGCACAAAATTGTTTAAAGAAATAAAATATGCATGTTCTTCAGAAATACATCCCGCCTATAAAAAAGAAAAAGAAAAAAGTATATCCCAAATCAAGGAATAATAACTCTATAACCACCAATACTTACACGCACAAATTCACAAATACAAACACGTACACGCACAAATGCACAACGTGTACGTGTTTGCGGTTAGCACCACTCATTAGGGAAAACAAGTTCTTCGACTTTTAGCAACAGACGCGTAATATACTTAGGAAAAAAGTAATCAATTCACACCTCCTTTACAATTTTTAATTTTAGGTCATTTTATGAATTGTGGCATGAGATACGAATTTGTTGGTAATTTATTTTAGGAATTTTTGTGGTGCTTTTGCGGTCAAATCTACATTTTTTGGTACTCACTTATGAATTTTTGTGGTGGTTTACAAATTTTTGTGGCTCAAAATATAAAAGTGCATTCCGTACACTAATTTTTAGGTATGTTTTACCCCAACCTTGTACCTTTCTTAACTAAAATTCTTGACGATTAATATTACACTCCTTTTATTATGTCACTTTCCCTTATTATGAAAGAGGGGTTCAAATGGGTAAAATGTCGCTTCATAGACAGTATGGAGGGGATAAAAATATGGGCAAATTTCACTTAGACCCCCTGAGGTATCTGACTATGACAGAAGGTACCCCTCAGTTTTGAAAAATAACAGAAACCTCCCCTAATTCACAGTTTGGGTTTCATTCCGTTAGTGAGATGGACGGAAAATGTACGGAAATGTACGGAAAATGAAATCTTCAATTTTATTTAGTTCTACAGCTATCTTAAGGCTCTCATTGAAAGTCCCTAGAGCAAAAAATTAATTATGACCCTTTAGGATAAAATGATCAGAAAAATAAGATCTTCGCACCGATTCAAACGGATTGAAAATTGGAGCACTTAAGTATCTTCTCTTCATTTGGTTCTATGGCTCTCTCAGGGCTCTCATTGAAAGCCTTGGGGCCAAAAATTAACTATGACCATTTAGGATAAAATGATAAAAAAATAAAAATCTCCGCACCGATTCAAACGAATTAAAATTTGGAGCACTTAAGTATCTGCTCTTCATTTGGTTCTACGGTTTTCTTAGGGCTCTCATTGAAAGCCCTAGAGCGAAAAATTAATTATAACCCTTTAAAATAAAATAATCAGAAAAATAAGATCTTCGCACCGATTCAAACGGATTGAAAATTTGAGCACTTAAGTATCTCCTCTTTGTTTAGTTCTATGGTTATCTTAGGGCTCTCATTGAAAATCTTAGAACCAAAAATTAATTATGACACTTTAGGATAAAATAATCAGAAAAATAAGATCTTCGCATCGATTCAAATGGATTGAAAATTGGAGCACTTAAGTATTTGCTCTTCATTGAAAGCCCTAAAACCAAATGAAGAGTAAAAATTTAAATGCTCCAATTTTTAATCCGTTTGAATCGGTGCGAAGATTTTATTTTTTTAATCATTTTATCCTAAATGCTCATAATTAAATTTTGGCTCTAGGGCTTTCAATGAGAGCCCTAGGAGAGTCGCAGAACCAAATAGCAGATATTTAAGTACTCCAATTTTTAATTCGTTTGAATTGGTGCAAAGATCTTATTTTTCTTATCATTTATCCTAAAATGATTATAATTAATTTTTGGCTATAGGATTTTCAATGAGAGCCCTAAGATAGCTGTAAAACTAAATAAAATTGAAAATTTCATTTTCCGTCCATTTTCCGTCCATCTCACTAACGGAACTAACGGAATGAAACCCAAACTGTGAATTAGGAGAGGTTTCTGTCATTTTTCAAAACTGAAGGGTACCTTCTGTCATTGTCAGATACCTCAGGGGGTCTGAGTGAAATTTGCCCTAAAAATATTAGCTTTATACTATGTAATATATTTTTAATAATTAGGACTTTGTTCGATTTGGGTAATGCAGGAGGTTTTTG
The DNA here is from genome assembly GCA_018127125.1 of Rhododendron griersonianum. Taxonomy (NCBI): domain Eukaryota; kingdom Viridiplantae; phylum Streptophyta; class Magnoliopsida; order Ericales; family Ericaceae; genus Rhododendron; species Rhododendron griersonianum. The sequence continues at coordinate 20,483,217 of CM030789.1, forward strand.
AAAGTAATGAGTAGAAAGAGATAGATAAAATTTATTGAAAATCGTGTCCAAAAATTTTGAGACCCCAAAACAAGAAGGCCTAAATTAGTGAAATCATTACTAGGACGGAAATTTAACATTTAATGAAAATGAAAGTTCAATATGACAGTTGTTGAGGGTGAGCCCATAATTGGGTGCTTGAAATCGCTCACCATATCGGGAATTGAAACAGAGTGGAAACTGTATGTCAGTGTTGTAAATAAGAGGTTGGACGTTAACAGTGGCGGATCAAGAATTTTCGAAAGATGGGTCATTCCTTTAAGAGCGGCCTTATATGTTTCAAAGTCGTAGGCGAATTCACATCAATTTTTATTATTTAAATTCAAAATTGCGTGTATATATACATCAAATATTTTTTTTATTAGTGGTAGTTAATGTTGAACTTGTAAAAAAAAAATATAAAAATGTTAAAGAAAATACATATTTTTTTATTTTCTCTGGAACTTAGAATTATAGTAATTGATTTGTGTAGAAAATTACATTATTGTAAATGACTTTGTGGTACCAATGCTAGACGAGATAGTTTACGTTTGGGTTTGAGGTCTGTACACTCAAAAAAACATGAAGAGGTGTGTGTTTTAACCATTAAAACACAAAAAAATGGAGGATGTAGGCACCAGGATTCAAACTTGAGTCAAGACCGTGGATAGGGAGAAATTCTTCAGTGCCGAGCGGGCATCGGACAGGTAGTGCCGAGCACCATCTCGGTCGTCCAAACGTGTTTTGGACGACCTAGATCTGTTTGGGTAATTTTTAAGTATAAAATTACCAAAATACCCCCTCAAGCCCAAACAGATCTGGGCCGTCCAAAACACATTTGGACGGCTGAGATGCGTGCTCTGTCTGGTGCCCGCTCGGCACTGGAGGTTAAGGTTGGAAGAACTTGATGAAGAAGCTCATGTGCTAATTAGGCTTTTTTTTTTTTTAAATAACATGATGTCCGGACGAGTTTGCATGCAGTTCGACTAATTCCAAAGTCCTGAAGTTAACGACTTTAAAAATCCTCCCGTGCTAGGACCAAGGGACCCCTACTGTGCGCCAATACACTAAGGGAGTGGAGGTGTAGGGCGCCTCGCTGTGCTCAATCTAAATTTTGTCATCGTGATCTGAAAGGTTCAGTTTGTAGAAATTGCTAAACACTACGTGTAAGTCAAAATTCAAGTTAATTGAACCTTGATTAACTTGAATTTTGTCTCACAATCCATTTTTAAAAGTATACTAACCATCCATTTTTGTATGCCTAATAATAGTATCTAACAAAGGGGCCGATAAAAAAAAATCTAACGAAGGGAGTAAGATATCGTGGATTAAAAAAGGGGCTAATGATATCCGATTAATTTAATTTTGTACTGAATAATCTATCCAGCGTGCTCTAAATTAACTGAACTATTCAAATTACGATAATAAAATTTCGATCAGACACAATAAGGCGCCCTGCAATTAGGGCACTACGAGATCCCCTTGTACCCCAGTTACTTGCTAGGTTCAATGTATGAATCTATTTTTAAATTGTTAATATTTTGGTGACTATCTCTGGCGATCATATTTTAGATGCCATGTGATGTATGTGACACAAACATATTGCTTTGTGACACAATCATATTGCTAGAGTACAACTCACTTGTCATGTCCTCTACCAATGCAATAATACACGTCACATGATATCCAAAGTGTCGTCATCAGAAATGGTCGCCATAGCATTGCTCTTTTTAAATATATATTTTGATTGATAAGAAATAGAAATTGATAACTTTTCATGGCTGGATAGAGAGGGGAAAGTAGGAGGTCTGATCTTCTCCGTTCCGAAAAACCCCTGTGCCTCTGTGTCGAGAAAATTTTTATGACCATTAGATTGCATGATTTTATTTTATGTTCTAAATCTCACGACCAGAAAATCCCTCGTCACAGGAAATCTCGGGAAAGCAGAGCCCAAACCATGCACCAAGGACAGAGAAAAGGACAATGATGGGGCCCAATAGGATCATTCCATGCCCATGTGCCACCCTTGTTGCCCATTTTTGACCCATCATATGTACCGCCAAAAAACAAATACTCTATTTTTTTTTCCCTCACTACGACATACTTTTTTTTTCGTTAAAAAAAAAAAAATTTTATTGGGGAGTGCAAATGTAGGTTTTCGGTGATAAAACAATATTCAAAGGGAGCAGATACCTTAATTATATAGAGTAAATTGGGACTACCATGCACGATCTTTTTGATGTTTCCATTCATTCTTTATGTAGATACCAAAAGTACATCATTCTTGAAAATTGTTATGATTATGGGATATTGTTGTATGTGTCACGAAAGAAGTGGACAGTATAACTATATATCAAGATCTATTTCTCCCTGAACAATAAAGTCATTCAAACTAACCTTTGTTCATATCAGATTGACACGACTATTTTTTGTGATTGATGTACAATTTGATATTTACAAAACGAACGGATTGGATTCTCAAATGGGATTCTAGTGAATCATATTACGCGTCACGTGAGAAATCACAGAGGAGATCGTCATATGAAGGATTCGGATTCTTCGATGTGAAAGATGTACACAAAGGATACTGGTATTCAAAACTTTCTTCCGAAACGATTTTTTTGCAAAACAACCCATATACATCACCCTGAAAGGGATTTTCAAGGTGATATAATGATATGAATGAAAACGATGAGTTCTTTGGCAGTGGCGATGCCACAGCCAAGGGTGTGGGGTCCTGCAACCCCATGAATTTATTTTAGAAATTAATAGACTGACTACATAGATATTTACGGCGACACCACATAGGATAATTTTCTCTTCATAGTCGATACAAAATCAGAGGCAAAATAAAAAGCAAAACGTGTTCACCACTTTTGTTATCTTCGAGTTTTCGATTCGACTGATCAAGCATGAATAATTTTATAAGCTTTGCCCCTTGAAATTTGTATATACTCAAGCTTGATATGGGTTGTTTGGTTTTTTGGCAAAGTCTATATAGGATAAGGGTTGTTTGATTTTTTGGGAAAATAATCATATAGACTTTGACTCTATTGACATAGAGACTATCATGTAACGATTTCAAAATATGAAATGGCGTCGAATACAATTGTAGAAGCTCGTGTAGCTTTTTTTTTGTCGAGAACTTATAAGAAAGATTATTAGTATATGCATTTTGATATCTTTTGTGTACAAGTTGAAACGCTTGTCGAGCTTTAAACGTGATTTTTGTTGAAGTAGGTTATTAATTGCCATTATTATGTTACTATATTTTTTCGATCTTACAATTGACAAAAATATTAACGTTTATGGATGACCCAATGCTCCGGAATTCCTGGAGTCGCTACTGTTTTTTGGTTTCAAAGGCAGATTCTGAAGAGAGTTTTAGAAGACTGTTTTGAGAAGGCAACCATGCATGGGGTTCTAGATTAATTGTTGGTGAAGTTAGGTGGGAGATGTGATGTGTGTGCATGTGGTAGTTGTTTTGTATTTCCTTGTGGCTTGAGGGTTAGACTTAGACCCTCTGGTCACTCCAAACCTAATTGCGAAACGTGCATGAGTTTTGAGTAGATAGGGAGATCATGGGTCCTCCCAAGGAAATAGTAACCCCTGCTTTCTAACACATGAGAAAAAGGTATATTCCATTGTCCTGATTCCTGACATCCTTAATTTCTATTGTTTGCTTTCACTGTTGCATTAATTAAGGATTAAGAATTTAAGACATCTATCATTGGCCAACATTAGAATCGAAGTGTAGGATGTGGTTATTAATGGCTTTGAGTTTGGGGAGGCTCCCATCTAGTCTCTTTCCATCCAGTTTGATCTAGTTTGGGCCGTTTGTGGGTCCTTCTGGGACCCACAATATTAATGATCAGAATTGTTCACTTTTAAAGCTTGTCGAGAAACTTCCAAAGCATCTGGAAACTTCCACAGAGTCCAGAATATTCTAGCAAAGTCCAGAATGTTCCGGAAGCATCTGGAAACTTCCGCAGAGTTAGGGATGACTCTCAACAAGTTCGAAATTACCAAATTGTGCATTAGAATTTGCTGCCGTTGCCAATCGGGCTCTGCCCAACTAAGGCTCCGTTCCGGAAACCTTCTTAAAAAATAAGTACTTATTTCCTTCACTTCTCATTCAAAAATAATCCACCCTTCTTATTTGTCCCAAACAAAAAGTTTCTTTCACATTTTCAAACTTAAAAATAATGTAAATGAAAAAAAAAATTAATTTTTTTTCACCGTATTAAAGATCTCAATGAGATCTATCAAACAAGATCCATTGTGATAGGAAAATTATTTGCGTAAACACATGATTTTTGAGTTTGAAGTTGCTTTTACAAAAAGAAGACTGTTTTTACCAATATGGGAGCCGGCGGAGGGAAATCGGTCCGGCGGCCGCGCCATATGTACACGGAAAAGGGGTGCTCGGATCAAGCACCCTACACACCTCGGATGCCGTTGATTCCCGCGCAAGCCCCCTTGGTTTTTTTTTTTAGAATTTTTGGACGGCTCGGATCGGCCGTCCGATGGCCGGAGACGGCCGGCCGCGGCCGTCGGTACGATTTCGATCCGGCGGTGGTCGGTCCTCATATCATTTTCGCTGCTTCTTATTTTTCAGGAACTCCCCTTCTTATTGGACAAAAAAGTAGAGCTTTTTCCATTTCTGGAACACAGCCTAAGGAAGATCAATCTTGGGTTGAAGTCTACAGGCTGGCTATTGCCGCCATTGGGCTAGGGCCCAACAAAACTTTCAGATCTAAAGATTCAAAACTATCAGATTGGATTTGTTTTTAAAAATAATTCAAGGTATTTGGACTAGTTTCGTATGCTGACCTCGAATAATTTTTAGGATACTACCAATTTCACTATCTACTGGCAAATTAAGGCCCCTATTAAAGTCAATGCAAAACCCATGTGAAGTGGCTCTATAATTGTTGATAACACCAAGAGGTTTTGAATCCAAGATCTAAGAGAGAACAAATCTTCATGTCTCATATCTTGACCAAGAGGCCAACGAAACGAATCAAGCTACACGATTTGGAGTTTGTATTTGGCTCATTAAAATATTATTCATTCCATATATGAGTCTAATATTGAAAACTATTTATAAGAAAAATGCTAGGGACACATCAATGTGTGTCACACCCCAACCACACCTCTCTCACATGCACGTGTGGGAATTTTACAATAAATGCTAGGGACCCGCTAGGGATCCACATTTATGTGAAAGAGGTGTGGTTGATGTGTGACAAATTGATGTGCCCTTATAACTCATAAATTAAATTTTCAACAATGCTACTTACATAACAATCCAAACACAACACCAAATACAATCTCTCACATACATATATGGACCATACACTACTATGTGTGGACTCCACATATATGTGAGAAGTTGTGTGAGCTATTGTGTTCGAATTATTGTGTGAGTAGCATTATTCTTAAATTTTTGACTTGAACAAGCCATTTTGAAAAGAAAGAAAATTTGAACAAACTACTACTGGCTCGAAGATGATTGTTTTTAAAGATATAATAATCTATTCCCTCCGTCCCTTTTTAAGTGTCCTACTTCGTAACTCCAACTTATTAAAAAGATATCATCATTATACCTTTCATATCAATTTTTTCCTCTACTTTCCTTACTTATCCGTCATCATTACACTTTTACTCACTAACTTTTCAAAATAGAATATATTTTTAGGGACAAAATAGACAATGCACCAACTTTTACTCACTAACTTTACAAAATGGACACTTATTAAGGGATAGTCCAAAATAGAATACTGGTCTCTAAATAAGGGACGGAGAGTACTAAGAATCGACTCGGTAAAAGTTGGTCAGATACAGACCCCCAAGATAAGTAAGTCAAAATTAAATACTATTCTAAAAGCCTTGAATTTTCGAACACGGCCAGCCTATTTATCATAAGAAAATGCTAAGCACAAGTCTTACGGTGGATATGGTATTCCTGCGGCCCTAGAATGATTATTTGTAACTCTTTTTTTTTTTTCTTTTTCCCCATCCTTCTGTGATACAAAGAGGGTAATGCTTTTCAATTAGCAACTAAATTTGAACAGAAAAGAGGGACTAGGTTTCGCAATTCACTCCTGAAAAGGGCAAACCTAGTGTAGGAGGCTCCGCCTGGAGAATGGTTGATGTACGCAGTCTTACCCCTGTGAGAGGGTGGTGACTGTTTCCCCGACTCGAACTCGTAACATTTAAGTCACGACGGAGCAACTTTATCATTGTGCCAGGCCAGCCTTTCTTTCGCAATTCACTCCTCTCAGGTACATTTACTCCACACTTCATTCACTCCCCATTTTACGGCTTAGATTTAGAGTAAACCTGATAATTGGAAATGGCTCGTTGTTTAACTTTTGACATCTGATGCTGTATAATAGTAGAAAGTAGAAAAGAAGAATGTTCTTTTGGGACCTATAATTTGAGTTTGGATTCCAGATTTGTCAAGGAAAGTAAAACTAGAGCAAGTGTAGTCGGCCGAATATGCTGGTTTGGCCACGGTCACTACGTTCGGAAAAGGCTGGGTTAAACTCATCAATTCAATCTGATCCAATCGAGGCATTGATCGGGTTGCTAGGTCCGCTCAGGCTCGGTTCGGCACAAATGGCGGTCGAACAAGTAGGTATGAACGATCGGCCTATGCTGAGGTTGACACTCAAGCTCTCTTAGGCTCGGACACGGTGGTTCGACCAGCTCGTAATAGGGTCGAGTCGAGCATCGAACTCTTAGGTTCGGATAAATAGGCTCGGAAGCGGCAACGTTCGGATATGGGGTATCCAACCGCCAACTCATATTGAGGTCAATGCTCCTCTCTATGGTTCGGACATTATGGTTTGGCAATGATGATGCTTGGGCAGGCAGCTAAGGGTTGCTGGTCCTTCAGCAATAGACATAGAGTCGCTACGATCGGTCTAGTGCTAGGACACTAGGCATGACGGTGAACATTACTATGATCGGTCTAGTGCTCGGACACTATGCATGGTGGTGAACATTGATAAGTGCCGAAATATTGATATTCTGGCCCTCCAAATTACATTCGTTAGTCATTTATCTATGTTACTTTATATTATTTTATCCTTTTTTGTGTCTACAGGGTGATCGAGCTTGTTGCTCAGAATATTGGATAAAAAGAAGATTTAATGGAAGACTGGGGCTGAAGTGTAAAGAGCTTTAAAGAAGAATTGTTGATTAGTAATTACATGAAGTCCCATGTCTCTAATGTAATTAATGCTTTAATTAAACCCTATATAATGAGAAGTTAACCTACTGACTTCGGCAGTCAGCCTTGGGGGCGGAACAGAGCAGTTCGACTGGAACATAATACTGTAGAAGTTGGTCGCAGTTTTCGACTCTGATGTCTGGCTAAATCTTCTTCCAGGGCGTAGATGAAGCTCGTACTCTGAGTAACAATGTTTATGTTTTGATTTAGTGTTTTATTATTCGAATCGTGGTTGTATGATTTGAGGATTTATTTGCGATATTAATTTTCTTTATCAAATCTTGTGTATGATTTTCTAGATTTTTATGCACGTTCATACAACGGTTCTTAATTGTTTGTGATAACTGAGTAAGATGGGTTATGCTCCGTAAGACGCGCCGTGCTATTAGATGATCCGTGCCATAGAGACGGATCGTACTAGTAAGACGGTTCGTGCTACCAAGTATCAAACCTTCAATTGGAAGTTCTACCACATGAATCTATGTATGTACTGGGCCCGGTAGAAACTTTAAACATGGTCACTCCTTTACATGTGACTCAAACTAATGGGATGAGAGTAGATGAAGAGTGTCTAGATTTTCAAAGTAAAATTGGGTGGGATTTTATTTTTGGATGCGATCCTTTGATTCCTACTCAATTGAGTATAAAGACACTGCTAGTCAAGAACACATACCTTTGGTATGCCGTTCATGTCCAAATTTTGAGTAAGAATAAAATGTTGACTCACTTGTTTGGAAAATTCATTACACGACATTTATTTGAGTCAAATAATTTTTCTTGGCATGATCCATTTATTGTTAATTACAAGAAGCGACATAAACTGATTTGAGCTTTATTGACGTCTGGCTAAGGACATAAAACTTAGCGCTTCTTGGGAGGCAACCCAAGTGTCATTCTTTATTTATTGTCCTCTTTGAGTTTTTTTTTTGTTTTTTAGTTAGGTTAGTTTTAATTTCTTTTTGAGTTTTTTTTTCCTTTCTATTTTTTTTTCTTGTTTTTGTGTGTGTTTCTTGGAGGCTAACATTTTGCAGGTTGTTCAATCCAAGTTGGGAGGTCTTCCTCTCAATATAGTTTACCCTGCTTAGTTCCTCCCGTTTGAGGTGATATCTTCCCTCTCTTTTATATTTCTGTCATATTTCTTCTTCTTCTTTTTTCATGCTGTCAATGCGGACATTGAATAGTTCAAGTTGGGGGGAGGGATCACTTTGTTCTTTTTCATTGTTAAATTCAAAAAAAAAAAAACTTGAAAATTAAAAAAAATCTAAAAATAGTGGGACCTTTCTTGCATGGAACTTGAAATTTGCGAGGTATTTATTGGTTGCTTGAGTTGAGGCATGTTGGCATTGTTTGGGTATTTTGTGGACTATTAGTTCTTTATGCTATCTTGTTAATGCATGTAGCTATGGCACTTGCATCTTTGCACTTCACGCCTATTTGGACTTAGTTTACTTGTGGGTGACGTTTGAACGTTCTCGATGGCTAGATTAGTGGAGACTTATGCCCTAGTGAGCTTTTGAACCTTATCTTTTATTGGAGAGGTGTCACATAACTTCTTAGTTTGTCAACAGAAAGAATATATTTGTTGATGGTCTCATTATTCTTGATTGCTTGGGCCGGTTCGTTCCTTTGTTTTCACATTTATCCCTTACAAGCCACTTTGAGCCTTTTGTACTTAGCCTTTTTTTGGTTAGCTCCACCTCCCATATTGTGTTTGGAGAAAGGCAAGAATGTAAAGGTAAAATTTTTGGGGTAGATTGTGAATTTTTGTGCTTGAATTGGTGGTGTCCCTTTTAAAAAAAAGAGGAGAAAACAAAGAAAGAACGGGGCACCAATATGTTTGAAAAGGAGGAATCATTGCTTTATGGTTGAAAGATGTTGAAAGGTTAGAAAAGAGATAAGGTGGAATTGATTTAATGTTAAGGGGCACACATTGCATATTCGCCCCGTTAAGTTGTCTTGAAATACTTGCCTCTTCTCAGACATTTGAATTTGAGTTATCCTAGCCTTGAAACATGACCATTCACCCAACGCTACAACCGTAAATGAAGTCCTATTTGATCCTAGGGGTGTTGGAGAGAAGATTGATGGATGAGAGAGTGAGTTCCAATGCTTGGTGTTCCATTCATGGGACCGTGTGTCCACTGTATAAAGCGTTCTTTTCGTGTCATAGTGTGCGAAATATTTTGCTTTCAATTACATAACTTCCAAACCACACACTTGAGAGTTCATAATGCACCTTGTTTCGAGCGATTTTATTTGTGAGTGCATGACACTGTGAGAATTGAAGTCGAAGCTCGGTCCGGAGAAAACTTTGAGTGGCATTTCATCGGTGACTAAGTCCAAGTGTTCACACACGCTAAATTAGGTGCCAGAGTTTATATGCATGTCTTGATAGCATTTTGAACTAGTGTTGCCTAATATACTTGTGCAATGACTTTGTGTCTTGGCTTGAGAGATTGATGAGTTACTTGCAGGTTGTGAGTTCCGTGTAAAGAATTCACGGTGTTTTGTGGGTGATCACTGCTGAAAACTCTCACGAGACTTCACTCGTCCTACCGGGGCCGCCCAGGGGTGTAAAAGAACTATCCATTTTAATTTGTTTCCATTAGTTGCATTTGTTTTGGTTTGCTAGGGACTAGAAAAATGTAAGTTGGGGGGGTGTGATAAGTGCCAAAATATTGATATTCTGGCCCTCCAAATTACATTCGTTAGTCATTTATCTATGTTACTTTATATTATTTTATCCTTTTTTGTGTCTACAGGGTGATCTAGCTCGTTGCTCAGAATATTGGATAAAAAGAAGATTTAATGGAAGACTGGGGCTGAAGTGTAAAGAGCTTTAAAGAAGAATTGTTGATTAGTAATTACATGAAGTCCCATGTCTCTAATGTAATTAATGCTTTAATTAAACCCTATATAATGAGAAGTTAACCTACTGACTTCGGCAGTCAGCCTTGGGGGCGGAACAGAGCAGTTTGACTGGAACATAATACTGTAGAAGTTGGTCGCAGTTTTCGACTCTGATGTCTGGCTAAATCTTCTTCCAGGGCGTAGATGAAGCTCGTACTCTGAGTAACAATGTTTATGTTTTGATTTAGTGTTTTATTATTCGAATCGTGGTTGTATGATTTGAGGATTTATTTGCGATATTAATTTTCTTTATCAAATCTTGTGTATGATTTTCTAGATTTTTATGCACGTTCATACAACGGTTCTTAATTGTTTGTGATAACTGAGTAAGATGGGTTATACTCCGTAAGACGCGCCGTGCTATTAGATGATCCGTGCCATAGAGACGGATCGTACTAGTAAGACGGTTCGTGCTAGGCGGCGATACCCCATGCTATTTGGTAATTCATAAATATCTTTAGACGATACCGTGAGGGCCCGCGAACCCTAGCGATATCCGGATTGATTCGAATAATAGGCCTTTATCATCGCATAAATATTGTTATAACGGGTCGAGTGGATTCGAAACCCTAGATCTTTTCTCTCATAAACTCTCGTTATTTCTTAATTGCCTTAATTTAATTTAGCTTTTAATACTTTCGAAATCAAACCATCAAATCCTTTTCCAAATTAATTTAGAAATCGATTGAAATAACTGCAACTCAGCCTTCATAATCCCTGAGGACGATACTCGGAATACTTGCTGCTATCTTTTAGGTAGTAGTAATTGTTTCATTTTATTAATTATTTTTGATACGGAAACGACACGATCAAACATTATGCTAGCTCATTCACTGCTCGGACACTATGCATGGTGGTGAACATTATGCTAGCTCATTCACGTGCATATAACCATCTTATTTGGTATGACGAAGGTGACGTCATTCGAGCGGTTATGTGAAGAGATAATCACGAACGCACGTGGGTGTGCCAACTCATGCCTATGTTTGTTGGCAACCTTATCTATTACGTCAGGCGACGTTAGCCGAAGTGTGTGCCTGGCACATGCTAGTACTTGGGGAGCAAGTAAGGATGCTCTATATAAAAGAAGCTAAGCAACCCTAAAGAGGAACATGGTCTCCTACTCTTAAAATCCTAGTGCTTTCCCTACTTGCTCTGCACATTCTCACTCTCACGCCGGAGGACCATTCCGGAGTCCCTCCGGTGTGGTTTGTTAGTCGTGCTTCGCTGTGCAGGTTAGGTGGAGAGCTAGGCGAACCTAGTTGCTGAACCAGGAGGCTCAGGCGAAAGGCTAAGCGAACCAATCCATCCGAACCAGAGGCTCAAGCGAGGTTAGCTGATCTTGATCGACAACCCCACAGTAAATATAATATTATTATTATTTTTAGTGTCAATGGGTAACTAAATGAAATTATTGTATTGTTTCCTTTTAGTTTTAGTTGACCAAGCAAAAGTTGAAGTAAAGTGAGTTTAGACCAAATTAATCATTCTTAAAGACCATGGGTATTATGGGTGTTCAGTGAATTCTTTTAAGAATTCCATAGTAATTTTTGGGTTTTGATTGGTCGTCCTTGTTTGGAATTTATCAGTCGTCTTGGACGAGTGGAACTAGAAAAGTGTAAGAATACGGACCCAAATGAAAAAAAATTAGCCCTTGTTCGTTTTGGTTGATACAATCACATATTAGAAAACAATTCAAAACTCTTGTTCGGTTAAAACTTTTTATCCCCGGGAAAAAAAAAGTCACATAAAGTCTTATCGGGACAGACTGCTACTCTGTGTAAAGCTGTTCCCTCTCTCATCCTCAACAGAAGTAACGTGCTTCTTCTACTTTACTCTTCTCTCTCACCAAACGGTCTCATTTGAGCTCTTTCGAATCTCTTCTCTGTATGTCGCCGATCTCAGCTGCTCCCCCTCTCTCTCTCTCTCTCTCTCTCTCTCTCTCTCCCTCCCTCACAAACACCGAATCTTACAGAGCCTCGGTCCTCTCTCTCTCTCTTTCCAGTCTGATCGAACTGTGGTGTATTAAATTCGGAACCACAGCGATTTGAAACCCTAGGCCTGCGATCTTGACCTATTCGAACAGTTACTGTTGAAGAGAAGACTCTGGGCTTTATAATCAGAGAATGCCCAAAGGGGAGATCCACCAAAATCAACCCTCGCAGTCTCTCGACACAGCCACAACGGAGGACCCCTGCAAAAACGGTGTGAGGTGCGGTAAATGGATCCTTCGTTCTACCAAGGTTCGAAGAGGTAGAGGTAAATGGATCCTTCATTTTCGGGCTGCATTTTCTGGCCAGACTGGCCGATTTCAACATGCATACCAACTGTTTGAGAAAATATTTGTGTGAAACGTACTTGTTTATGACAAACCTACACTTGTTTGTGAGAACATTTCCAGTCTTTGAAGTCACGATCCTTTTGGTTTCATCATTTTCCTCCCCCTTTTCATACCAACAAAATCACGTATGTAGGTTTTGTTTATTTTCTTATCTGTTGCTTGGCTTACGGGCCGCCTTCCAAGGATGAGGGAGGATCCAATCGCAACTAATGTGTAGGTTCCGAGGGTTAGCTGGGTTTCTTTCTTTGGTTCTGAAATGGTGTTCAAGTGTTGAACAATCTGGTATTTCTTGATGTTATTCAGAAAAGCAGAAAGCTACTCCTTTCTGATTTTGAATGTATGGTCTCTGTATCTCGACAATTTTTTGAACGTGGTTCAATGACTATGTTTCCAACCTGGTTTTAGAACCACATCCGAAATTTTTCACAAGATGCAATAGGATACCTGGATACATATCGAATACATAAAAAAGCCACCAAGTGCTCCACTTCAACACTGTTTGAGTGGGACTTTTGATTGTTGCCTTCCATCCCTAGAATTAGCTTTAGTCGTTTACTATGAAACAGAACCAATCCTGTCATGCTCAACCCTAGTTCTCATAACATAAAGTAAACAAAACATTGTACAAAACACCACAAAAAAGTCCATTGAGAGCATTGAAAAGAACACGCGAGGGGGAGTTCGGACGTACTTATCTTTTTTTTCTTTTTAGTTGGATTATTTTCATTGTTGTTGATTTTTTGTTTTACTTTTGATCACAATATGTGATTTTCGAATTAGGCTCGACGAGAAATAAGAAATTTATACACATTGGCAGCACTTAAATTTGTGTGTAGCACTAGAATTTTTCACTGCAAATATACGCATGCAAACCCCAGAGTAACAGTACAAGAAAACAAGATTGCTTTTAATTAACTTCATGCGTCCGTCTCGACTGGATAACCTAAAAATAGAGCATCCTTTTTACATTGTAGCAAACATATTTTCGCCACCATCATCCACTGCTATCAGTAGCTACTTCTGCTGAATCTTTCTCATTTGTAGGTCAACATCCATCACTAAAGTTTGAGCCTACTACTCCACTTTCAGAAAACAGGAAGCGTCCGGCTCCATCTCCTGCGTCCTCGGCAAACTCTGTCATCGGCGAAAACAGCATCCCACTGGTACATGCACTATTACTTGGTAGCATCCCTTTTGTACATGCACATGTTACAGTCATACATAGTCTTCTTCATCAACCACTTAAATCTATTATAAATTTTGGTCAGTAATTAAATCCTAATAACTTCTCTCCCACATGTAAGCCTACAATGGACCGCACACAAAACGATCTTGACATGTGGAGTTATGTGAACACGGAAAAATTCATTCACATAATGGTAGAGGTGGCTAGGAGGGAGGAAGCGACCAACTAAAAAAAGTCACGACAATTTAATGACTTACAATGGCATGAGATATTGAGGGAGCTAGGAGTGAGGACGGGGAGAATAGGGTACACTATTCCTAAGATCCGAGAAAAGTTTACTCGCATTAAGAAGGAGTATAAGGACTTTAAGCATATCCTTGATCAGACTGGGTTCGGTTGGGATGAGATAGCACAAACCGTCACAGCATCGGATGACATATGGCAAACATACCTCCAGGTATGTGAACTTTAGGAGCTCACTGTTTTTAACTTTATCCCCAAACATTACAAATACAATAACAATAATGTGCCCCCTAACTTCCTTGTAGGCACATCCAAAGGCTGTTAAATTCCGTAACCAAGGCCTTGACCACTTCGAGGAATTGGACGAGCTCCTTTCTAGCTCATTGGCAAATGGAGCATTTGCACGTCCTAATACACAACCGCCCCCCACACGTGATGAGGAAGTTGTCATGTACGGAAAAGGAAAGCCCATAAAAAGGGAGGACAGCGTGTCAATGGGTAAAAGAAAATCGGATGGTAGTGGCGGAAGCACCGCGAAGGCAACAAAGTTTGAAAGGCGAGAGGAAGCATACGAAAAATTTGCGTTCTCTCAGCAAATGAAGGGAGAATACTATCAGAAAAAGGCCCAAAACCAAACTGCCGAAAATAATCTGATCATGAAGGAATGCCATGCCTTCTTGAAAAGTATAAAGCACATTGTCGGTGAAGATAAATATCTCGACGCTTACAGCCATCTTGTTGACCACCCACGGTGGCAAACATCTTTTCTCGACCTAGATGCGGATGAGAGGATGGCTTGGGTCTATCGTGAACACTAGAAATTCGAGTTTGAAGTGCACGTTTCTGTAATATTATGAACTATGTCTGTTGGTATTTCTCCATTGGTGTCTAGACAATCGTATGTAATTTCTATTGTTGTTAGGGAACAATCGTACTTTATTTATGCTGTAATGGAAATATTTCGCTTCTTATTTCGGTGGTTAACCTTCTCATATGATTGTAATGGTACTCTTACTGTTGGATTTTTTCTTCAATGGTGAATGCATGCATAAGTTTGATCTCAGCTTATTCACTCTTTCAAACAATGTGAACAGTCCTTAGCTATCTCTGCCATTGTACACAGTGAAGGCTCCTAAACTATTTGAATGGGTCCTAAATGAAAAACCAAATTATCCAAACTGCAGTGACCGAGATAAAAAGGTTGGCCAATGCCTGCTAATGTATAAATGCTTTCTTATGTCTGTCTAATTCGCATATTACCGAGAAGTATATCTAGTATTCCTATCTTTGGTCTGTGGTTTGGTGCAATATTCACTGTGAAATGTGTAAAAACTGGTGTTTCTTCGATCAAGGTTCTATGTGAATTGAACTACAATGCACTTAATGAAATGCTGTTGATGCTCATTTGTCTAATTCTCCACGTGTATCCACTAGTGAATCGCTGTTTTCTGGGGAAATACTTCAATTTTTCCTCAACAATCACTTAATCACAATAATGTGTGATGTGATTCTTCTGGTTTATATGTTTTTACGTGTTATGCGCTAGTGATTGATGGTAGTTCCTTTTAGCTGTTGAAACAGCCATGGAAGGCTGCAGAAAGTTCTGTTTAGTCTTTGTGTGTATCACTACTTGCTTCAGCAGTAGGGTTGTGCTAAGGTCCTTGTTAGGGATTGGTTGAGTTGATAGGTTTCAATGATCCTGAACTGCTGTTTGAAGTTGACTGGCCATTAGGTTTTGCCAACTAGAAGGAAATGTAGAGGTCTGCAAGACTCCCAAACTAGAGCCATCTCAAATTTCCCCATGGGTCAAAATAAACTCAATTAGCAGCAAAGATTTTGGAGGAAGAAAGCAGTATAGTAGTAAGTCTCATTAGGTAACGAACTCGCTCAAATTCATGAACTCTAGTCAAATTCCTCTCATACCTTCTTAAACAGCCACCACAAACCATAGAAGAACAATAAGAACAATTGTGCACATTTCAAAATGACTTTTATTAGATATCATTTTGACTATTACCCTGCTTTTTTTTTATGACTTTTATTAGATATCATTCTGTTGGGTGTTTCCTTGGCTGCCACTGCTGTTCCTGTTTCGAATTTGTACCTTCGTTGAAATGCTATAATTGCTGAATTCAAGAGTGTATAGTAGCAGTATTTACAAAAAAAGTTCTCCATTTTGGTCAATGCAACTCCTATTTTCTACAACTGCAGCTGCATTAAACACCACAGCTAGTAAACAAGTTGTTTACACTTACCATCCGACTTGTAACAGTTAGGTACCCCATTTATCATGTCGACAAGTGGAAACCAGAAGCCCGAAGAATCTAGCAGTGACGACGACGATTTAATGGACCTAGAGTTTTTGGAAAATATGGAGGAATCTGATGAGGAGGATGAGCGAATTCCTCAACGAGTAGCCCCTTTTAATGGTCAATCATACACTCAGTTTTTGATGACAAAACACCCCACAACCATTAAAGATGTTTTACGTGTTGACAAACAGACTTTTAAATCATTGGTTTCATTATTGGTGGATAAGGGTCATTTAAATTGGGATCATATGAGACTATCTGTAGAGGAATCGTTGGCAATATTCTTGTTCATATGTGGGCAAAGCGGACGGATGCGACTTGCTGCCGACCGCTTCCAACATTCCCTTGATACCATAAGCAGACACTTCAACCTTATGCGTCGTGCTCTCTGTTATGTTGGTATGTCCATAATCCGACCACCTAATCTTAATGACACGCCTCCTCAAATTGTCAATGACGGAAGATATTACCCATGGTTTAAGGTAAAATTTTCACTTACATTTACAAATATATGAGGTACTGTTTGGAATCTGATATGTAACACAACCCGATACTAATGTAAGTTAATATAGGACTGCATTGGTGCAATAGATGGAACCCACATTGAGGCTTGGGTACCGGCGTCCAAGCAAATCGCATTTCGTGGCAGGAAGTCCATCAAAACTCAAAATGTGATGGCAGTATGCTCATTTGACATGAAGTTCACTTTCGTTTACCCCGGTTGGGAAGGGCGTGCCCACGATGGACGTGTTTTCTTGGCTGCAGTGTCGAACCCTGCCTACAACTTCCCACACCCGCCACTGAGTGAGTAAACATTACAATTAATTAATGACTTCAACTTATACATTGTCCCGAACAGGAAAAACTGAAACTAATGAAATTGACTTATCGTGTAGATAAATATTATGTGGTGGATTCTGGATACACAAACATGCCCGGGTATCTAGCTCCTTATCGAGGACGCAGATACCATAGGGACCAGTGGAATGGAGTTGATACAGTGTTTCGGTCACCCCAAGAGCTGTTTAACTACAAGCATCATCGTTGAGGAATGTTATAGAACGTTGTTTCGGTGTTTTAAAAGCAAGGTTTCCAATACTAAAAACTATGCCTAGGTACTCATGTGCTCGTCAACCTACAATCGTTACTGCATGTTGTGTGGTGCACAATTGGATCATAGAGCGGCGTGGCAGAGATGAATTTTTCGATGGCTATAACGAACATGATTGGGAGGGAAATGAGGAGGACAACAACGGGAATGGTGCCGGGGAACATGTCGGTAATGTAGGCGAGGTTGAGCCTATCAACATGTCACGTCAAAATATTCAATTGATGTCAATTAGGCGGGATGAAATTGCGCAACAAATTTGGGCGGACTATTGATGTGTTTTTCTTTTCATGCACTAGTACTTTATGACTTCCTATTGTACCGTATTTGTGATTCCACTGCTGTTGCTGTTTATGTTTTAGAATTTGAACTGTCAGTTTGAATGTGTGGTTGATTATGTATTCATTTTTATTACTACCTTGTTCATGTTATTTTTCCTGTACTCAATTACAATGTCAATGAAATATAGGAATGGCAGGACACAAGCATTACTACGTTGTGTTTGTGGGGTTGAACCCATGCATATATGATAGTTGGGCTTCATGTAGCAAACAAGTCATCAGGTTTAAAGGTGCTATGCATAAAAAGTACTCATCATGGGATGAGGCCTACACTGCTTGGATGACTCATACCAGGCAACTTAACCAAGTGGTGCCACCTTCCCTTATCCCTTTGTTGGATGATGCGGCCGGATCGTCAACAGAGTTCACTCCGAAAGACCGAGATGGGTTTCCATTCACTGTTATCATTGCTCTAAGTTTATGCTTATGTGTGATTGTTGCTGCTGTTATGTTTTATCTACTTTGATATTCGACCGGAAACTCGATGCGGTAATTTGTACGTGCATGGGTTTCCGTTTTCAGCCCTTGTTTTGAACTAAAGTTATGTGTGTGATTGTATGCTCGTCCATGATGTTTTATCTAGTTCTAAATTAAGTCGGAAACTCGATGCCGTAACCTTTGGACAGTTTGGACACATGATGTTTTGTATCTTGTTTGGAACATTAATTCCGTAATTTGCTGCTGCTGTTGGATTGTCTTTTATTGGTAGTTTGATGGGGAACATTGACATGAGGAAATTATCACGCATCTAGGAACTGTTGAGTGTGGCTTGTGATTCATGAAAAGGAAAGAAAAGGAACACACAGTCACTCTTGATCTCAATCAATTTATATACTGCAGTGAGTATACTGACTTCATGTCCATTTGATGTCTCCTGCACGTTTTAGGGGCTCTTGTTTTTCCATTTGAGCGTTCCTAAATTGAGGAAGATCAAACTCTATTTGATTTTGGTCCATATTCTTCAAACTTGGTCCTTGAACCAACACTGAAAGGGTGTAAGAATTTTTCCTGCTATTGGTTATTTTCTTTGGATACTAATTTGACCTTGTGATGCCCTTCCACTCCTACGCTGCTGCCAATTGTAGGATATGATACATTCTCGATCGACCACAGGCGAAGATGAACAAATGGTGTACACCGAGTCAGAAATACCCTGTGTTTCCGGTGATAAAATTAATCCCTGTTTTCCTATCATTCACGGTGCTGTTTAGAAAGTGGCAAGCCTGGATTACATGAATTTGAAGATGCAATTAACTAATACGTTGAAAGGGGAGAAAAAAGTATTACGTAGAAAATATCCTTTCATTAGCAGAAGATTGAAGCTGCAACCTCATTACAAAACTACTACTACTACTCCAGAGCTAAAACACCACTTCTCTAAAGAACAAAATAACATCCAATCTCAAGATATTCTTCTATGTCTCTCTGTGTAGAAGCAAACACAAACCCAAAAAATAGTACTAGTAAGGTTCAAAACAAACATCTAAGGGTTGCGGCGGAGAGGGAAGCAAAGGCACCAATCATAGAACTGTGGAAATTGCACGCCCCTTGCCAACCGAGCTTGTGGATGATCCTAACACGTACACACACGCGCAAATATAAATTTCCTTTTGACAGTTCATATTATTGTAAGCTGATTTGAAAAAAAAAATTACAGAACTTTGGCTTACTTGTAAATATGCGGTCCACACATCGTCTTCAGCCACCACCTCGTGACAGGTCGGATCCCAATCAAATCCGGGAGTATGAAGAAGGTTTATAATTACCTTACAATTCCGCTTCCACCTCATAATCTTGGTTTGAATATGGAATTCCTCTATAGGAGCGTCTGGAAATTCAACTCCCATGACACCTTGTAGATAATTCAAGTAACCAGGATTAAAGGTTCCATGCGCAGAATTCCACATCGGCGATTGTATCATGCTCGTAAGGATCGAAAGCAATCGACTCTCCTCCGCTTCAGTCCAAATTCTCCGAGCCATAGAACAAAATTGTTGTTATATTTTTTGTAAGAAATAATCTTTTCGACTGGGAATGAAGTTACAATGGAGCTATACCTCCTATTTATAAGACAATTTGAAAAAAAAAAGTGCTTGCTAAACAGTCATACCAATAACATTGGTTGCACCAACAATTCAACAACAAAAATATGTTACTAACCATTCATAACAACAAAAGTGGATAGTCACTATTCCAGGGAAAATGCAGCTACAACCAAAAAAAAAAAAATCTAAACATTCATTACAGTTTCATAAAAAAAAATGTAAAGAACGAATTTAATTGCTTTTTAATTAATTTTGTAATTAATGAGGGAAAGGAGTGGTGGAGGGGAGAGGGAGAGAGAGAGAGAGATAGAGAGAGAGATAGAGAGAGAGAGGGTGTGCTGGGTGCAACAAAATCGGAAGAGAGAGAGAGAGAGTGAATGATGACAAAATAATTGGGAAGAGAGAGAGATTCGGAACAGATGTTACTTTCGGAACAGGGAGAGAATTACTACTAGAGTCTGACCACAACAGTATACTTTACCACCAAAATTTCAAATTTCATAGGGGGGAAATGTCAATTTTTGGAGGGAGATTCAGAACCTAATTTTTGGTTTTTCTACCAAAAGCAAAACGAACAAGGGCTTAATGAACTCTTTTTTGGAACCTTTTGTCATTGTAGTTTTTTGTTCTAATCTAAAAGAAAAGGGCGTAAGGAAAGACAAGACAGTGGCAAGAGTTTTGCCCAATCTGCCTGTAACTTCTTCCACTTGAATTTGTCTTCTCATCTTTTCCATGTCATTTTTGGGTTTTTCCCAAAAAATTCAAGATCCAAACCTGAACGGATTGATATTTAGTTTCTTCTCCAGTTAGATTAGTTTTCTAAGCCATGGTGCTTCGTTCTCGATATATCCAATAGAGATCACCCCAAGCGTAGGGTATAAGCGTCCAATTGAAGCATAATAAATCCGGAAGTCCGGGATCGTACCCAAGGGATAAATAATACGGCTTGATGGATTGTAGATGCAAGTATGGTTTCCGGCTTTTAGTCAGCCAACTTGGTTTTTCGTATGCGGTGGAAAGTAAAAACGCTAAATTAAACGAGAATAAACTAGATTAAAAGAAGGTTAGGTCTAGGAATCACTAGCACCCACGACTCAAGCAAAACCACATTTTTCACCCTAATACACGGTTTTACCCGGAAGATAAGATAGTTCGAAAATCAAGCTAGCTATAGAATTTATTTAGCAAACACTTCGAGCGACAGAGCTCCAAGCATCATGTGTGGTAAGTAGGCAAAGCTCTTACCTACACATGATCAAGGAGGTTAACACCTCGGTAATTTGACAAACAAATCCAAGCCCCACATCAATTTTCAAAACAAAGTTGTAAACTTTTTGGTGAAAAATGTACTCCCTCCGTCCCAATTTGTTTCGCCCTTATTCCTTTTTGGGATGTCCCAAAATGATACGCTTGTTTCAAAACTTTCCATTTTTAGATGTCTAGATTACCATTTTACCCCTCATTTAAGAAGAGAGATGTTGTAGACACCCCAATCTGGGCTTCCAGATTAGTTTACTTACGGTATTTGATTCCCTGATGATGAAACGGATCAAGAACACCCCGGGAATGTCGAGTGTTTGAGCTTTGAGTGTTTGCAAAACCCAATAACCTAATCTAGCCTAAGCCACTTCCAAAAGCCAAAAACCCTACTGATGCGCGCCAGGGCGCAATCATCGCGCGCCAGGACGCAACTATCGCGCGCCCGGGCGCATCGTCGCGCGCCAGGGCGCACCGTCGCGCGACAGACTAGAACCCTCGCGCGATGGTCAGTTCCCCACCTACTTTTTCAGAGGCAGAAATTTGGCCACCGATGCAACTTCAGCCAGGCCTCGTGGCTGGCTTTGTCCCTTTCCTGGCACCAGCCAGATCCACCCTCCATGCCTATAAATAGCCCCCTTTGTTCTCTTTCAAAGGGTTCCAAAAAATCAAGTACAAAAGGTTACACAAACCCAAATACACTTGATACTTCATCACTCTAGCCATCTACATACACTTATTTTGCAAGCTCTATCACCTTGTTCCACCTCAAGCATCAAAGCTCAAACACCGTTCAAACTCAAAAAAAAAGCCAAAGGTATAACACCTTTGTTCTGCTCACTGTTCTGATCCCTGAGGGGGGCTGGCAGGGTCAAGGCTGGTAATCAATACCAGTCCTGGCCCAAAAGCTGGCAGAGGTTCAAAACCGTAGTGGCAAGGACCCGCGCGCGACTGTCTTACATACTCGCGCGACACTTCGTGTTTGCACGTACAGGACAGCGTGGGGATGGGTGCCTTGTTGTTTTATGCATTTCTTTGTATATAGATCACTGTAAAGCATGCTAACAACCAATTTACTGCTTTCCTTTGTTAGAAATGTTAGTCTTGCATTTCAATATTTAGTTCTGCTCTGTTGGAGTACCCCTGGGATCATTTTGGACTTGTCACAGAACCCAGGACGTACAAAACCAGACACTGGAAAGTTGGCTCGAACCCGCGCGCGTTGCACCCAATCCATCGCGCGATGGTCAACGCTCCATTTGACCAGTGCGCCAAGGCGCAATCGTCGCGCGCCAGGGCGCAACCATCGCGCGCCCGGGCGCATTGTCGCGCGACGGTTTGGAACCCTCGCGCGATTGTTTATACCCGATCAGTCACTGGCCTTGCATGTTTAAACTTGGTTTTAGGCTATTATTTTGTCCCCACACTGTTTATGGGGTGTTTTTGTTTATTTATTAGGCTTTTCAGCCTTTAAACTGTACGTTATAACTGCATAAACTGCTTGGTTTGTCCTGGGTGTGCACTGGTCCTTCCAGAGCCCAGAGAGTAAAACTGCTTGGTTTGTCCTGGGTGTGCACTGGTCCTTCCAGAGCCCAGAGGGTTTGAGAATAAGAGCTGTGGGCTTAGGCTTACTGGCGCGCGCAGGTCTTGTAGAAGCGCACGCAGGTATGATCAGCATGCATTGACTTGATCAGTGCATACTGGTTACCTCTTGCGTGCGACACTCCAAAACAGGGGCTTTCCAGTCTGTTTAAACTCCCACAGGAGTCTGTTCTCATCCTATACTAACTGCTCATCCATGCCATCTATCACATCCTGCAAACATGTTACAGTTTTAATCCCCGATTAACTGTTCCCCCGCCCTAATTGGCTAAAATTGGTTAATAAAAGAAGAATCGCAACGTTTTCAAAATGCTCAAGTAGAGACCGATCTCCGGATTGGGCGAGAGGGGTGCCATAAAACCCTTCCCCTCTCGTAACCTGGCTCCCGAACCCAGATATGGTTATGACGGACTGGTTCCTTAACTTTTTCAAATCAAATAGCGCGGCAGGTGCTTCGAAATACGGTTCCTTGGGTGTCGGACCTTCAAAACCCGAGTGGCGACTCTGTATTTTCGAGCGCTTGCCACCCGCGCTCGCGCTCCCTCGATTATCAAAAAAGGGCCGCAACGGCGAAAAGGAACGAAATCCTTTCTCTCCAAAGGGCATGCTGCCCACAGATGTAAAGAGAAATTTTCTCCCTCCCAAATTCAAAATTTAAACATGGTTAATGGAAAAGGAGCAAATGGCCGGCAAAACAAATTTGGCTCTATTCTCTTCTTGACATGACATGATAGGAGAGTACTTTGGAATTTGGTGGGTTCAATTATTTTTTTGTACAAAATTTTAGTAATATTTTCTCAAAAGGGTAAAATAGTAAAATTGATCAAAAGTCAATGTAAGTATAATGTTTCCTTAAATTTCGTGAAAGTCAAAGTAGGCGGAACAAATTGGGACGGAGGGAGTAATTTTTACTCAAGCCATGTGGTGCTAATCACCCCATTACCCAACCTTATGAAACTACTCACACATATCTATGGAGATAAGAGTAATCAAAAATCTACTTAGCATAAGTGTAAACACAAGCCTAAGAGAAAATTAGATGGAAAGATAGATCGGGAGATAATAAACAACTTTAATAAAGGCGAGAGTATCAAAAGTTAACTAATAAGAGCAGAAAATAAAAAAGTAAGAGCTGAAAATGAAGAACACTCAAGAACACGAAGAACAATTTGAAATCTAAGTCTAGATCTAAAAATGAGTACAAGTCTAATTTTCTATGTGTTTGTAAAAAAAAAGCTGTTTGTACAAGTGACATCACGGGTATTTATAAGCCCAAGGACGCGCACAGAATATTCCTCAAAAGATCCAAAGATGCCCCCCATAAGCCCTCGGTACCGATGGCAAAGCCCTTAAAATGCTGATAAGCTTCTCGGTACCGATGTCAATGGCCTTGCCATCGATGCCTAACAGGTTATGGCTGCTGGCTGGATAAAGGGTCGGTACCGATGGCTGAAATCCTTACCATCAATGCCGAAGGGGTTAGCAGCTGCCAGGAGGATAACAGCTCGGTACCGATGGCAAGCTTTTTACCCATCGATACCGAGCTGCTTATCTTCAGCACTTGTCTTGCTCGGGCTGCTTCCTGCTTTGCCTTGGCCATTGCTCGGGCTGCGCCTTGCTTTGCCTTGGCGTCGGGTCATCTTCTGAGCCTCGAGTGCTTTGTGATGCTTTGAGCTTTAACTCTCTTGATTTAAACGATTTTCCTACAAAACGCAACCAAAATACCTTACACGCACAAGAGATTAAAAGCAACTAATTAAGCGATAAAATAAACTAAAACTAGCTACTAGCGCACCCTTTATTACATTATCGGGTGCTTATCACACCCCCCAACTTGAGGTTTGCTAGTCCCTAGCAAATAAAACACGAAAACTTGAAAACTAAAACTTTGCAATTCATCCGCTACCACAACTTAGGACATGCTCAATTTTGTAAACAAACAAGAGTTCAACAATCCAGCTTTTTATTTCATTTCTATAATTCACAATTTTAGTTTCCAACCAAACAAGCTAAGTATCAAGCAAGTCTAAGAGCAAGCTAAAAAAGTTCGTGTCCTCGAACAATGGGAGGATACGGGACACAAGACCTTGCGAATTCAGACTAAACCATATCCTCCGAAAGAAGTGCTTGACAGGTAGGCAATAACGAAAAAGGAATACTATGCCTTAAACAACTAAAGCACTTTGTTCAACAGAATTGAAAACTAACAGATGACGATTGGATAACGAAAGGAAAGCAAGCTATACAACTAATTATGCAAATATCAGACAGTCAATCATAAAGGAATCCAAGTGCGCAAAAGATCAATTAAGGACTTTGTAAGCTTGTAATGACCTTGGTTACAATGAACAGGTTAGCAAAAATGGGCGACGGTCTATTACTAGCTTGGTCATCTACCCAAATGACCGCCGCCAACAAATGGAATCAACCAAGTCAAGGGCCATCCCGGCCAAACCAATATCAACCAACTACTAACTAATGAGAAACTACTGCCACCAACCCCTTCACAACTAGTCACCATCCTCATCCGGCTTCCCACGGTATTGAGCCTCGAGTTCCCCCTTTTTATTGAACTTTTTCTCCTCCCGAATGAATGATAGCCCATAAGCCAAACCAATTCTCTCATAAAAGTATTCAACCCTCTTTCGAATTCACTTTTTCTTTTTCATAGTATTTCTTTGATTCTTCCTTTTTTTTTCCTTTGAGAAATCGGGTCATTTGAGGTGAGATTTGTAGTAAGAGAGATTGGAGTCAATTTTGGGACTTTTTGCTTTTGTAGTGGGAGAGGAGAGATAGAAAATCACATATCAATTTTTCGCCTTTTCGCATTCCAACCACTTCTATCATATTCATACCATTTCTATCATATTCATACCACCTCTTAATCTCCTTGAACAATGAACTCTCATCCCAACCACCCTCCGAACAACCGGTTGCCTAGGTTAAACAACGAATTGGAGAAATAACAGGTTGCAAAATAGGATGAGGTGACACGTATGTAGTATGATCATGCAAAGAATGCCTTGTATCTTCTCTTAAGTGCGCTTTGGATTCCAAAATGATTGAAAATCAACATTCAACACAATTAGAGATAGACATGCGATTATTCACCTAACTACGAGCATTTTATTGAATTGAAAAGGTGGGGATATGGCCAAAACTTGCTCAAAAACTTAACTTAAAACCTAACCGTTCAATTTTTAGCTAAGCATGCAAATTGAGAAGCACCAAATTTCTTAGGATTGCTACGAACTCTTGCCAACTAACAATTATTGAGCATGCAACACGTTATGAAAAAGAGCTAAAAACATGACAAAAGGAAAGAATTGCAAGTTAAAAACCTTTATTTATTTTTGAAATTTTCAATTTTCTCATTTTTTTTTGGATTTTTCAATTTCTATTGTTTTTGAATTTTCAAATTTTCAAAATTTTTCACAAACAACTAGCAAACTAGCAAACAAAAAGCACAAAGGCTAACCCCTCCCCCCAACTTAAAGCGATGCTATGCCCTCATAGCATTAGGAACAAGAGTGAAGGAAGGAAAGAGTGCGCGAATGTACCGTCCAAGGAGAATGTCAACCCCTAAATACCTCGACCAAGTAGGAGGATTTCATGTCCATTGCTTGCTCCAGTCTGTATAGATGCTTCCAGGGTTTACTCTTTCGGTTTTGCCCACTCGAAACCAAAGCTAGTCACACTGGGCCATATCCAAAGCTTTATCGGACTAATAACTGCGGCGCATAGCCGCACCCATGCTTAGGGCTCCTGAATGCCTCACTCACCTCGGCTTTAGACCCAAACTACCATGGCTGGTGTGGTAGCAAATAAACCCTGCAGAAGACTTAAGAGAAAGACTTTCCACAAGACAAATGACATTAGTAACACCGGCCTGTGTTATCCGGCTTCAAACCAAACCAAAATAAAAACAGAAAACAAAGAAAAACACAAAAGATCATGCAAAACGATTTAGAAAATGCAACACAGAATGCAATGCAATGCACCACCCGATCATCACGCGATCAAACGAGTCATACTTTTCTTCCCATCCCTTACCGGTGGGGTAAGCAATGGGTGGCTATACTAGACCGTTGGAAATTTGTTATGCTAGCGCCCGTAATAAAATTTATCGCTCGACCTCGCCAAACGATGAAGTTCAGCGTCCCCTACGATCAAAACAAAGCAAGATAAGATACAACATAGCGTGCACTCCAGGCAATATCACACCTCACCCATAGACCTAAGTTGCCACCGATAGGGGCCTATTCGAAGAGCATGGATCATTAACGATAGACTATTACCAATGAGAACTAATGAAAGCTCGCTTTACACTAACATGTTGATGAAATCTTTTGAATGTGAAATATCTCCAAGATTTTATTCAAAACATAGAACACAAAACAGACAAACATGCTAAAACAGAACCAAACATGACAAAATAAAACATGCATAACTAACACAAAACACGACAAAGCACAAAAGAAAAACACATATGTACATTTAGCACGCCATTAATAACTATTAGAAGAAATAGAGCACTCCAAGCTACACTCTTTACCAAAAATTGAACTCGACCATGCCACAAGATAAGATACTTTGAGTAAAGCAATTGTCGAATTCGTTTTAAAAATTTAAGTTCCACCAAGTGCATAGCCCAAATAAGATCAATTTTCAAGTTATTGACAAAATCTACAATATAAGGATGAAAAACCACAAGAAAATCGTCAACACCAAGAAAATCAATTGGTTCTATGATTGGTAACTTCTCAAAAATAGGCTCACATGCATCTTATTTTTCTAACAAAGAGTTCAAGGAATCTACCTCAACATCCATTTCTGTAGCGGTGAGAGGATCAAGGCACGAAAAACTCGAAGGGACAATTGTAGCTTCCACGGGCTTCAACTCTTCAAAGATTGATCCATAAGCATCTTGTTTAGCTAACAATGCATACAAGTAGTCCACTTCGACATTCATTTCCTTAGCGGTGAGAGGTTTTGCCAACGGATCATCATAGTAGATGCCCGACATTTCAAACATGTTCATCTCATGAGCAAGGAGTAATTCCTCTGGGGAAGGGTCAAGATACGGGAGATCGGAAGAGACAACTTTAGCGGTGAGGCATTTTCCCCTCGGATCATCATATAAAGGGGGATCCACAAGAGAGGGAAGAACCTTCTTCTCGATCGGTGGTAGCTCCTCAAATTCATCCAACTTTGGGTTCCAAGCATTTAGTGCGCAAGTTTCATCCTCATTCATCAAAGAGTACAAATAGTTCACTTCGGAAGATTCAAGAAATTCAGCCTCTTCGGCTGTGAGAGCAACCTCCAAAGGATCACTATAAAGCAACTCATCCACATGTTCCTCCACCAAAGAGTCAATAAAGCTCACTTCATTCACATTTTCATCATCCCCCATTTGACTGCCTATATTGAACACATTAACCTCCATCTTCATGTTACCGACGGTCATGTTAAACAATCCGTTCTGACAGTTGATAACTGCATCCGCCGTGGCTAAGAAGGGTCTCCCAAGGATCACCGAAGTAAAAGTAGCACAAGAATCGGTCGGAATCGTGTCGAGAATCACAAAGTCCATTGGATAGATAAACTGACCAACTTGCACCAAAACATCTTCCACTACCCCCCTTGGAACACGAACACTCCGATCGGCCAACTGAAGGGTGACTCGAGTAGGCTTCATCTCCCCCAACCCAAGTTCTTGATAGACGAAGTACGGAAGTAGGTTCACACTTGCTCCAAGATCGAGCAAGGCTTGTTCGATACGCTTGTCTCCAATGGTGATTGCAATGGTAGGACTCCCCGGATCTTTGTACTTTGGCGCAATGTTCGTTTGAATAATGGAGCTCACTTGTTCGGTCAAAAAGATCTTCTTCTGAACGTTCAACTTCCGCTTTCGAGTACATAGATCTTTAAGAAACTTAACATAAGAGGGGATTTGCTTGACCGCATCCATAAGGGGGATATTGATCTTCACTTGATTAAACAACTCATGCAACTCCGCATTAAGATTTGGTTTCGCCAAAGCCTTCAAGCGCTGAGGATAAGGTGCCGGTGTTGGAACAACTCGAGGGTCCGGTACACTTTCCTTCTCTTTACCCTTTTCCTTCTCTTTTTCTTCTGAAGCTTCCTCACTTGCCTCCTTGGGAGATTCCCCAAGGATTGGTGTTGAAATTGACTGATCAACATGAGGTAACAAGATAAGCTCCGAGGGCATCTTCACTTGGTTGTCTACCGTTTTCCCACTTCGAAGAGAGATTATTGCCTTTGCTTGCTCGGGGAAAATCACCAAGGAGCTAGCAAAGTGCACACCCTGGGAAGTCTGACTGGATGTTGATTGCAGGTTGGGTTGAGGCTGTGTTGGGAATTTCCCCCTTTCTTGCTGTAATATCCCCACAGTGGTTGTCAATTTGCCCAATTGATTCCTAATATCATTCATCATTTGGGTCTGTTGCTCATTGAAAGTATTCTGGCCTTGCAGGAGGGCACCAAATTGCTCTTCCCAAGAACGCTTAGGGGATTGTTGCTGTTGAAACTGAGACGGTTGTTGAAATTGAGTAGGCTGCTGCTGGAATTGACTTGCATAAGGAAATGGAGGAGGAGGAGCAAACCCCGGCGGAGCTTAAGTTTGAGGAAAACGGAAGGCACTCTGGGTTTGTTGCTTCCAAGGCAACTGTGGAGCAAAAGGTTGCATTTGAGAAGAGCTTCCCTCATTTGGTTGACTCCAACGGAAAGAAGGATGTTGTCATGTCCCCGAGTGGTAGGATTGAGAATAAGGGTCAAATCGTTGTACAACATGCACCTCTTCCGGGACAATCCCATTTATCACATTCTTCAAGGCAGGAATATTAGGACAAGCTTCTGTAGAATGGCCCACCATCTCACAAATAACACACACTTCCTCCACTTGGCGTACCGCTTTCACTTCTTGGGACTGAGCACTCTTAAGTTCCAACTTGTCCAACTTACGAGAAATCTCCTCCAAACGAGTTTCAAAGGCCGTGTGCTCCGAAATAGAGAACTTCCTAAAACCTGTAGGACCTTGGTTGAACATCGCCCTATCCCCAGGATCAGCAAGCTGCCAAGTCTGAGTCTTCTCCGCTAGTATCTCATAGAAATCCCAAGCATCTTCTGGTGTCTTTCCCATGAAATCTCCACCACCTATTGTATCCAAGAGTTGCTTGCTCTCTTGAGAACACCCCGTGTAAAAGTAGTTAACTCTGAGATATAATAGGAGGTTGTGATGCGGAACTGACATAAGCAAATCTTTGTAGCGCTTCCAATACTTGTGATACGTCTCTCCATCCCTTTGCTTGAACATTTGGATCTGATCAATAAGCAGCTTTGCCCGGCTGGCCGGAAAGAACTTCGTAGTGAAAGCATCCTGAACTTCACCCCAATTGCGCAAGGATCGATTCTTCAAAGAATTGAACCATTGCTTCGCTTTATCCTTGAGAGTGAAGGGAAACAACTTCAAGCGAGCTTGGTCAAGTTGATTCTGAGCAGGACAAATGGAATACAAAATATTTTCGAACTCCCGGATATGCAAGTACGGATCCTCCAATTCCCGCCCCCGAAACTCTGGAATAACCCGAAGATACTCAGACTTAAATTCAAATGTAGTCCCAACAGTCGGAGTCGCAATAACGATAGGCGATACTTGAGGGGGCCCATTCTGGATTCAAATAATCACGGAGAGTGCGAACTGGAACTTTGTCGGCCATTGGGCCTTTTCTATTGCAATTTCGATTTACTTTGCGCGGTGGAGAGTGGGCAGGATACGCCCTGACAATGCTACGGATTCTCGGAGGCGATGAAGAACGGTGAAGCCGATTGGAATTTGGGCTCCGATACACAACAGACATAGACAAGCAAAACTACCAACTAACAACTAACTACCAGCAAACTAACAGACCGGAGGGGCTAGGCCGCCGCCTCAACTCAACAAACAAAAAACAGAAAGTGCGAGGGGTTATGCCACCGCCTCGGCTCAACAATGCAGATTAAATTAAAGCTAAATAAACTAACTAAGCAAGTAAACTAACTAACTAACTAACTAACTCAATATCTACTCCGGCTTCGTTACACCTCAGGTTTGGCATAAAACCAGGTTAGAGGTATCCACCGAATTAGATACGAGCAACTAACAAATAAACTACTAACTACAACTAAAAGAAAGAAGCGGGATACTCACAATGGTTTGTCGAGCCTCCATAAAGCCATAATAAGAAATCCTCGGCAACGGCGCCAAAAATGCTTCGTTCTTGATATATCCAATAGAGATCACCCCAAGCGTAGGGTATAAGCGTCCAATTGAAGCATAATAATTCCGGAAGTCCGGGATCGTACCCAAGGGATAAATAATACGGCTTGATGGATTGTAGATGCAAGTATGGTTTCCGGCTTTTAGTCAGCCAACTTGGTTTTTCGTATGCGGTGGAAAGTAAAAACGCTAAATTAAACGAGAATAAACTAGATTAAAAGAAGGTTAGGTCTAGGAATCACTAGCACCCACGACTCAAGCAAAACTACATTTTTCACCCTAATACACGATTTTACCCGTAAGATAAGATAGTTCGAAAATCAAGCTAGCTATAGAATTTATTTAGCAAACACCTCGAGCGATAGAGCTCCAAGCATCATGTGTGGTAAGTAGGCAAAACTCTTACCTACACATGATCAAGGAGGTTATCACCTTGATAATTTGACAAACAAATCCAAGCCCCACATCAATTTTCAAAACAAAGTTGCAAACTTTTTGGTGAAAAATGCAATTTTTACTCATGCCATGGGATGCTAATCACCCCATGACCCAACCTTATGAAACTACTCACACATATCTATGGAGATAAGAGTAATAAAAAATCTACTTAGCATAAGTGTAAACACAAGCCTAAGAGAAAATTAGATGGAAAGATAGATCGGGAGATAATAAACAACTTTAATAAAGAAGAGAGTATCAAAAGTTAATTAATAAGAGCAGAAAATAAAAAAGTAAGAGCTGAAAATGAAGAACACTCAAGAACACGAAGAACAATTTGAAATCTAAGTCTAGATCTAAAAATGAGTACAAATCTAACTTTCTACGTGTTTGTAAAAAAAAAAGCTGTTTGTACAAGTGACATCATGGGTATTTATAAGCCCAAGGACGCGCACAGAATATTCCTCAAAAGATCCAAAGATGCCCCCCATAAGCCCTCAGTACCGATGGCAAAGCCCTTAAAATGCTGATAAGCTTCTCGGTACCGATGTCAATGGCCTTGCCATCGATGCCTAACAGGTTATGGCTGTTGGCTGGATAAGGGCTTGGTACCGATGGCTGAAATCCTTGCCATCAATGCCGAAGGGGTTAGCAGCTGCCAGGAGGATAACAGCTCGGTACCGATGGCAAGCTTTTTACCCATCGATACCGAGCTGCTTATCTTCAGCACTTGTCTTGCTCGGGCTGCTTCCTGCTTTGCCTTGGCCATTGCTCGGGCTGCGCCTTGCTTTGCCTTGGCGTCGGGTCATCTTCTGAGCCTCGAGTGCTTTGTGATGCTTTGAGCTTTAACTCTCTTGATTTAAACGGTTTTCCAAAAAAACGCAACCAAAATACCTTACGCGCACAAGAGATTAAAAACAACTAATTAAGCGATAAAATAAACTAAAACTAGCTACTAGCGCACCCTTTATTACATTATATGGTGCTTATCACATGGCTTTTATCTATTGGATTACGTGAAATTGTTTATGACTTTTGAGATATCACAGGTTTGTCTGTATGTCTTATACTCTCAGTAGCTTGGAAGTGGGTAAATGCTATTTCAGTACACTAAAAACCTTGACAGTAGATATCAATAGTTTTTCAGAGAGAATATGCAATTGTTGGAGGATCTATCAGGCACAAGTTTCCATCATACTGGTTGTCTAGACTGAGAGTGCAACTTCTAAATTGTTTTGATTACTCTGGGATCATCTGCTGAGTTCATGGCTTAAACAAGTGATATTACTGACTTCGATCATAGCTCATTGGTTGTACGTGTTGTACCACTAGGTTTTTAGGCGAGGTCTAGGGTTCAAACTTATGGAGAAGTGTCTAGGGTTCAAACTTATGGAGAAGTGTTGAACGTCGGTTGTACTAACTTGACATACGTACCAACCCGCTAGCATCCCGCGCCTGGCCATAGGATAGGTTTAGTGTTGTAGACACACCAATTTGAGACTCCCTGAACTACCTTAGATCTCTAATGATGATACGAGACAGAACCATGAATTTGAAGGCTTGATCAACGATTTTTGAGCATCCCAGAACCTGAACCACAATTCAAGAACTGCCCAGCACAAGACATCAAATGCCCAACACAAGACAGTCCAACCCACTCCCCTGTGCTGGACATCAACTCCCTAGTGTCGGGAATCTTTTCTGTTTCTGACAGTTTTGACTGCTGCAAGAATCCCATCATGACCCTACAAAGCATCTAGCCGACTCTAAGTCTGCATAGAAGCTCCTCCTTCATTTTGCCCTATAAATAGAGGTGTTTAGAGCCGCATTCAACACACAATACATCTCCCTCATTCTTGAAACTCTCTTTCAAGTTTGAAGCTCTTTTCTCTCTCTAGAATATATATATTTTGAATTTTCTTCATATATACTTGAAGAAAAATATGAAATGTCTTATATTTAAAGAGAAAAATGTCATTTCTCTCCCAAAAATCCCTATTTCCCCAATACTCCACTTTAAAAATCCCTTTCATCATTTTCCAACTCAAAACGGTCATCAAAAGCCCAGAAGTCTTGATCAAGCACTCAAAAGGTAGAAAGCTACCTACATTTCTGGTTTCTGTTTATCTGAGGAAACCAAGAATCCGAAGTGGAGATATGAGCAAGCTAGCGCGATTGTGGGCTCTTGTTACGTAAAAAATGTGATCGCGAGTGCCCAGCACAAAGCACCTACTCTTGGGCTCGCTGATTATTTCAATATCAATGGGGTCCAGAGGCTTTCACGTCAATTTCTAGCATTTATTATTCGTTTTCAATACTTTCCAGTACGGTCTCTCTATTGTTTCATCTAGAAACACCTCAAAAAAGTTCTCAAAAAGCTATTACTCATGCATTTTTACTAATTAATCCGCTGTTTGGATAAAAAGAAAACATTTTCAGAGACTGATCTGGAAAATTACTTTGCGCTGGGCACAGGGACCCCAGTTGTCACGACCCAAACCCATGGGTTAAAGGTCTAATGACCGGCCATTGAGTCTACTTCACCCTAAGCCTATCCTAATAAGTCAATTTTGGGAATTCATAAAATCCTCTCACCAAAATAGTTTTCTTTAAGAAATTCAGTAAGCTGCGAAAGCACAATTTCAATAATTCCAACATATTCCAGAGTTCTATGTGTGGAAATAAATATAATTGCTTAACAATACCTGCAAATAACCATAGCATAACCTGACCGAAACAAGCTGGTTATCAAAATTCGAAAGTCTTCAAGTCAAGTCCTCACAACTCTATACTCTCATCAGAACAGTACTACTATATAGACATAAGATTTGATCACCAAAAAGACTTCGGCTTGAGAGCAAAGCCAAGTCCAGCTATTGCTGCTAACCTGAAAAGTAAGATTTTTGAAAAACTCCATAAGCTAAAACTCGTGTGAAACATGGCATATCTAGTAAACACATTAAATCATGGATACAACTAACATCTTATAAAAAGTGTTGTCATACTCTTCAGTATCGAACATGTAAAATGTACTTCATTTCAAAGATAATCAAATCTTAAGTCCATTATAAAATGAATTCAAGCCTTTCAATAGACTTATGCTAAAAGCAATAATTATCAATCATCATGTAACGCTCCGATTTTTCGGAAGCAAAATAAAATAATTTCTTAAGAAAATTTGCTAAATAAACATAACTTTTCAAAATAAAGGTTTAGCTATTACAAACTCAAGATAAATTACTAATCCAAAATACATTTACTTTAGAGCTGACTCTAGGCTTGATACGAATCCCAAGCATGCTCGATCTCCGCTCCTGATATTCTTTCCGTGTCGAACTGCACCATCATAGGATCTCCTCCATTAAATCCTGCGCCCTCTGGCAAATTGATCGCCGAAGCAATCGATTTACCAGGATACAGACGTATCCGTGAGTGATAAATCACCCAGTAGAATAATCCAACTCAACCACCCTTCTTACTTTACAACTAAGTAGTTTTATCACAATTCATATGAAAATAATAGAACGACAAACATTAAATAAGTAAATCCATTAGTAAGCCTTTGAAACTCACATTTCATAATCATTCCTGCACCATAGTATCCATCGTTTTACGAACTCAGAATTTCATTGAACATATTTTAAACGTCCTGCTACCTTCAATATCACACGGTACTAGTAGACTATCCTCACAATTCCAGGTCCATCAGGCTGCCCCCAAGATCCTGCTAGGCTACCCTCAATACCTGAGGTCCTGTCAGGGAGCCTCACAATTCCAGGTCCATCAGGCTACCCTCAAGGTCCTGCTAGGCTACCCTCAATACCTGAGGTCCTGTCAGGCTACCCCTGAGGTCCTGCTAAGCCCACAACCTTTCATTTATTTTCATTTTCCATTAACCATAACAACGTCCACATAATTTCTCACTGAAACCACCAAGCGAATCTAGGACTGATCTAACAAATACAACAATCATGAATCTATAATCAATAAACATGATACGTTTCTATGTGAAAGCCAACATAGCAATTGATAGTTTTTTTTTGGTCGAACATGTAGA
Source organism: Rhododendron griersonianum (assembly GCA_018127125.1). Taxonomy (NCBI): domain Eukaryota; kingdom Viridiplantae; phylum Streptophyta; class Magnoliopsida; order Ericales; family Ericaceae; genus Rhododendron; species Rhododendron griersonianum. The sequence continues at coordinate 20,518,593 of CM030789.1, forward strand.
TTAGTTTAAGTTATTAACTCCTACATTTATCAAATTATTTGATATGGCCGTTATTTCTAGTTTAATTCGACGCAACATGATTATGGACCTATTTATTAATTACTTGTATACAAATTAAACTCACAAGAGGACAAAACCATAACCAGGGGAATAAGTGTAATATCAACATCTTCTTTTTCAAAATCTGCTATGCGCGGAGACAATTTGCAGAGACCCACGCAGAGACAAACGGGTTTGGCCTCATTTCGGGTCCCAAAAAAATCTAGAAAAATATCCATAAATTTTTGAATATTATTTTATGGGACCCTGTAATACTTATTGATATCCGCATGAGCTGATTTTTTACAGGGTCCCATAAAATAATATTCAAAAATTTATGGATATTTTTCTAGATTTTTTTGGGAGCCAAACGCGTTTGTCTCTGCGTGGGTCTCTACAAATTATCTCTGCTGTTAGAATTTTTGTTCAAGAAAAACTACGCATGAATAGTACTGATCGAAACAAAAACAGGGGAATTCCGTGCGACACCATGCGACGTCGGGGTTGATTTCTCCTGCTCCGAAACGTTAAAACACTAATACATAAACACTTAATATACTTAGGAGAAGGATTATAATACCTTGAATTTGGCCGAGACACGAAATACCTTTACCGGTCGGTTTCGGTAAACGGGGAAGATGACCGAGACGGGGTTTCTCAGAGCTGGCTTCCGGCGAATTAAGGGTGGTTTGGAACTGCGTGTGATTTCTACAGGAGTTTGGAGGTCAGAATTCAGGTGGTGCGATGGTGTAGGTATACAACCCGGTTTCACTCTCTCTCTAGACCCCCACAACCGAAAATTTTAAGTTGAAGAGCCCTCCTATTTTTCCTAACGATTTTCCAGTGACGAAGTGGCGTGTTGGGTCTGACTTTTCAGAGGTGAGGAAAGGTATATATATAGGAGGGTGTGGGAGAAGGAAGTGTGAAAGCATTAATGGTAGGGATAAGATGTAAAAGAGATAAGAATGGCATATGGATAGATTTTGGCAAGGGGATGGCTGGCTTGGGGTGGGGAACAAGTAAGACAGAGAGGAAAAAAACAAGAGACGAGAGAGAGGAAAAAAAAAGAGACGGCAGGAACACAGTTTGGTAGTGGAAAAATTTAACAGTACACATGGCACACGGTATTAATACAGATATCTATATTTACACAATTAAAGGATTAATTTAATACAAAACAAATACTTAATCACAATTACCAATAAAGTATATTTAGTTAGTAAAATAATTAGTTAATAAAATTTGGAACAATAGTATAGTTTTTTTCTTTTTTTTGAACTGTATTATTATTATTATTTTTTTATTCGAAAAAAAATAGGGCCAAAAATCCGGGTTGTTACACATCAATTCATTCACAGAATGAAATCCAACTTTTCAGGATAAAGTAGAAAACCATTATGATATTAAAAATATCACATTTCATAATACTCGTCGATTTCGCACATCTTTCATGAACAAGTTTCAACCAGAATCTAGAGGAGCGACCTCTAAAGTATAAAAGGGAATGGCGTCAAACCATCAGGATACCTGGTTAATATCCCCGAACCTTATAACTCTAAATCCACTTTGTCTGTTTAAAGTCCTCAAGCACGGACAGTTGTTCAGATGTATCGACAGAAAAAAAATATACATTTCATCAAGTCATTTAGCAAGTTAATAAATATCCATGATTCTACTTAGAAAACATTGCCAAGATATTTCAACAGCAATAAAATATTTAAACAGCACATGTAAACAAGATATGCATGTTTCACCTTATTCCTGAAGGCGCAGCTAATCTCTACTTGAGTCTTCACGTACCTCATACTAACGTCTAACGATCACACAGACCTACTGAGAATGTCATAAACGTCGAAGTATAAGTACGAATGATGTGCTAAGTCCGAATAATCCAATTCTAGTCATCTAAGTCATGGCTTAGAGCCGATTTGTTACTAGGGGTAAAACGGTCATTTTACATTCTAGAGTCGATCTATCCAAGCGCTATGAACCCAGATCTCTCATCTTATCAAATCTGGTCCAAAAATCATAAATTACTCAAAACTCATGTATAAAACTCAGTTTTAAAACGGTTATGACTAAAAAGGTCATTTTAGCACACATCGAATTCCAAGGGCAAAATAGTCATTTTAAACCTCCTAACTACAAAGTGTAAAATTTAAGTATCCTAATTATTCAAAAATTACAATCCCGTAATTTTTACAAAAATCAATAAGAATTCATACAAATTCCATTTTTGGCGTAGAAACGCAACACAATGGATCAGAGGTTCAATAGCCTCTATTGGTAAAATGGTAAACACAATTCCACCTTAAGATCACATAGAATTTTTTGGGTAAAAACTTAGTTTTGTCAAAAACTCTCAAAAACCTATGCATGCAAGGTATTTTAAAAAATAAAACAATACTTTGTTCATTTACTAAAATCTGTCACCCTTTCTTTGAAAAATCATAACTTATTCATGTAAGGTCCAAAAATACTCAAACTAGTGCCCAAACTTGCGTAACATCCATGTGTATCTACTGTAAAAATTGAAAGATTAGTTATCAACCAAATATTCTCCAGATTTCCAAAGAACAAGCTGTTCTACAGAAAAACAGGGCAGCCAAACATGTTTTAGTAGAAAATCCATAACTAAGTCATTTCAACTCCAAAAATGTTGAAACCAGCGCTCAAAGTTGCGAAACGTAAATTATTATTCTCATTAAAAATATCAGATTCATAAATTAAGAGGATAGTTCCCAGAAATCAAATGAAGATGGCTCTGCCCAGATTTAGAAACATGTGTATCAGTCCATATTTCAAAAATCATAACTAATTCTGTATTGATCGGTTTTGCATGTTCTTGGCATCAAAATCTTTGTATTTAAACGTACTTTAAAAGTTATGAAGACTTCAAAAATTGAATCATCGCAGAAGGGTTCTAAAAATACGAATTTCTCAGAGGGTAATAATCTGTCTTTAGAAATTGGAGTTGTTTTGCCTAATCTTTTTGAGGTAATCAACTCCTAACACCCTATAATCCTAACCACATATGGAGAAGGTGATACTAGATGTCCAAAATCAGAGGTTTTATAGCTTCCTAATAAAAAATTATTCACATGAAAATGGATATAGAAGAGAGCTACCTAGTTGAACTTGAAGTTCTCGGCAAGAATTTTGATTTCCGGCAAGATTTGGTGGAGAATTTGGGTATCCAAGAGCTGGTCCAGACTCTCTCTCTCTCTCTCTCTCTCTCCTTTCTTTTCTTTGTATTTTCTTGCAAACTAATAACTAATGTAGTAATAATAATGTTAGGATCGTCACACACACGTACACGATTTACGAGTATAAAACAGTAAAGAATCGACACAGCAATATACGTGGTTCCTCAAAACCGGGTACGTCCACGGGAGTGAGAGCGGCTGCTGTTCTTTATTATCACAGTACGAAGTAGGGTTTACAACATGGAGTATTTATACCGACTCTATTCTAACTCTAACTGGTATTTGGTCTGTATCCCAAAAATACCCTTGTAGCCACAGTTCTAACAAATAATATATGTATAATTATGTGCTAGTATAGACTTGGCACATTATTACTAAGCTAATGGGGTTGCCAAGTGTTGGTTTGGTCTTGACACCTAGCCATGCGTGCATGGTTAATTCCGGAGCGCGACTCGCGTGCGGCTCGAAAAATTGTACGGGTTTCGGTCTCAGAAAAATATGAAATTCGCCCAGTACCCTAAATAAATTATTCTAAGAATAACCTCATTCTCGGAATTTCAAGAAAAAAATCCAAAACTTAGAGATTTGAAATGCTTGGCCGACTGACTTATAAAATGTGTTTGAGACTCCGTCCGCGACCAATAATTAAAGTTAGTGACGAATTATCATCGTACTAATATTATTTTTAATGTGAGGGCTCTCACACCAGCACTGGGGAGTTGTCTCCATTTCATGCAGTTTTCGACAGTTTGCATTCTTTTCATTCATCGCATGTAACTTTTTGTTTTGTTTTACCTTTGTATATACTGTACACTTCAGCACATGCCTACACCATACACTTTACTTGCTACGTGTTTTAAATGTCAAGAATATAAGCATTTCTAAAAATCCTACAAATATTTAGTAGAGACCGATTTTCGTATTGGGCGAGAAGAGTGCCAAACAAAAGCCTTCCCTTCTCGTAACTTGGCTCCCGAGCTCAAAATCTCTGATTTATCGTTCAAACTCAAATATTATTTTCAAGTTTAAGGTTTCTCGGATGGCAAACCATTTCACAAAAACTCGGGTGGCGACTCTTCATTTCAACAATCAAAAACCTATCTAAAACGAGTGAGGGGTCAAAGGCCTCGGGCTCTGGTAGCCCACAAGTGTTAATACCAAGCAAACAAACTATTGTCTTGGTCATAGAAAACCCCATGTTAAAGTTTTTGAGGAGCAATCTTAGATGATTAGCTCTGGGTTGAAACTGCCATGTTATAGAAAATTTCCAAGAAGTGTCGAATCATTTTTTTCCTTCGCAAGTTGAGAGTAGAACTAAAAATGCAACCAACTCAATTTATTGATTAGTTGCATGTTTTACAGTTACAAAAATGCTTAGCTATGTTCACTTTGAGGATCACAAATTAGTGTGTACTCATAGAGTAGATTATATGCGACAATCTTGTTGCTCTGTGCTTTTCTTTTTACCACTGCCACTTCATCACTTTCCGTTAAAGTCAGCTTAAAAAAGGATAGCTTCTGCAGAAATTTCGGGGAAATGTTTCGATAATTTGGATTTTGAGGAACAGTTTGGTACTTGCATACATCAATTGAATACGTTTAGTCATTGTTTCGTGTTAACAACATAGAAATTTGTTACAACACCCATGTTAATGTTGAAAAAGTCTAGCCTGCAACAAGAGAGCACATTTTTTTCTCTAATTTTTGAGATAGTAGTTTTTAAAAGCCTTTGAGTCAGATATCAGATGTTTATGGACTGAAGTAACTTCAATTGGTAGATTCATCTAAAAAAATGGCATTTTAGAATTGCAGAATTAACTGAAACCCCACTCGATATTCACATGGAACATGGTAAAACTACAAAGTACAGACTGGAGTAAGTTTTCAGTTTATTGTTGAACACTACCCATGTTATGCTCATATTACGTAGTACTGCAAAACATTTAAAACCTTGGCCCAATTGTATAGACTTGACCTAGTTTCTGTCTGGGGCAGTTCTTACATGCCAATTCAATCGACTCAAATGGCTCCTTGCCTGAGTTTCAGCCTTTCAGGTACATTTGCTGAAGAAGGGCAGACCTTCAGTTAGGGAGGGGGGTCCAGGGCTAAATTCATGGACACATGTCTGTCTTCTGACAGTTTTAATTTCCTCAATGTTGGTAGTTTAGTAGTTGTAGGATTTAAGGCAACCTCTATTGCTTATGCATTAGGAGATCCAGGAAATATAGGCAAAAAGTACACAAATACAACTTTTAAAAAACAACTCTAGACACAATTGTGTCCATGCATGTGCTGCATCAAACGGCTCCGGATACGATTTAAGGCAACCTCTATTGCTTATGCGTTAGGAGATCCAGGAAATATAGGCAAAAAGTACACAAATACAACTTTTAAAAAACAACTATGGACACAACTGTGTCCATGCATGTGTACTCATGTGCTGTGTCAAATGGCTCCGGATACGATTGTGTCCGGAACTGCATTTCAAAGTGGTGTTGGTTCAACTTTGTTGTTTCAACTGTCAGTTACAAGAGCACAACAGACCTTGCTGCATTCTGATTTTGGATCTTTTTGTATTACTGAAACATGTGTTACAAGAAAACACTAATACTACTCCACAAGTTCCTTGGAAATGGGAACAAAAAGAAATATGATTAAGTAAATCTCCAGAGAAAATGGAATGAAAACAAAACATGTTTGACCCCGATCGTACCACCATTTAGGACAAGCGGCGTTATTCACTTTCCACTTACTGGAATTATTCAAGATCCAGGTAACATAGATTCAAACCTAAGATCCTCATTTCTCTCCAAAGGGGTGTAATGTAAGAACTTGTGAGATTTTTCTACCTGGGTTTGGGCTTGGGTACAACTTGGTATGAGTCATATGATCCATTTAAAGCTCTAAGATAGTATTTATGAGCTCTAACCAACATTGCTCACTGAAAAGCTAATTAAACCTAACCACCTTAATTTCTCCCATGAATTCAATAAAAGCACAGTGTGTAAATGCAACCACCCACTTCAAGTCTTCAACCATTTAGTTATCTCTTTCTGTCATTTCGTAGATAGAGTGTGGAGAGAGAAGATGAATACCAAGTAGTGAGAGAAGAAAGAAGAAGAAACAGCAGAAAAAGTTGCAGCCTGCTGTAGCAAGTATGGAAGTTTGGTCGGCAAAATCTAGCAAATACAGGTATCAGTGTTTACATTTAAGTTTCTTCTGACAAAGTTCGGAATTACTGGTCGTCTGGTAGGCATGCTCCTGCACAAATTACTGAAACAATATATTAGAATACAGTTTTTGCCGCTGTCAGGCCTTGCCTAGGCAAGTTACTAATTTGTTATGTTACATGAACTCGGGTACGGATATTGGGGGCGCTTACATGTCTAAATATCGGGTTCACTTAATTTTCATTTTGAGGTTACTGGAACACGCCACAATACTTAAAATCTTCAATAAACAGTTTCTATTTTCTTGCTTAAATGGTGTTTACTAGTTGTCAATTATGAATATTCTAGTAGTTCTAATTGAATCAGAACTAATCAGAATATATTCTTGCAATTTACTGTCCAACTAAACATACCCGACATGGATCTTATTCCCCCACTCGAGCGTCCACTATCCAAACCGGGTAGTTCACATAATATTTGAATGATTCCTGTATCATACTCTTTCCGTTCCCCAAATGAGTCATTTTTCGACAAACGTGCCGCTTACAAAATCGCCTATATCTCACAATTTATGATGTTTTATATAATTTCAAAAATTTTGTCTGGTAGAACTAATTGTGATCTATCAAACAAGATCCAGATTGCATATATAAAATATTATAAAATAAAAAATATAGGCATTTTTTTGAGAGCTCCCTCAGCTCCGTAATAGTGAAAGTGAGTTCTCATTTAGGAACGGAGGGAGTTGCTAATTCATTGGTTAAAGTCATATACATGATGATATATTCATGTTCCATGGAGCGGTCAGTCTACAGCAGTGCAATTAGGGGTGATACCGGTCCGGTTTCGACCGGTTTCAGCATATTTTTCGGTCGAAACCGATTATCCGGTTTGAGATTTTTAGAAACCGGAACTGGTTGAGATAATCCGGTCCGGTTTCGGTCGGCTCAACCGGTTTCGGTCCGGTTTATCCGGTTTTCATTCACGGGACATATTTTGGGCCCAACACATCAAAAAATCCACAATTCAACCCAAAAAATATCAACAAAAACCCATAATTCAACCCATTTTTTTGGGCCCAACAAAAAAGGATCAATTTTGAACTCAATACATAAAAAAAAACCATTAAAATATAATTAAGCCCATAAAAATAGTTTTATATATATATATATATATATATATATATATATATGGTTGATTTTATATATTAAATATATTTATTAGACCAATATACATATATATAACCGGTCCGGTTTCGACCGGTTTTCAAAACACATAAACCGGATCGAAATTATTTTTCCGGTTTATAAAATTTTATAAACCGGATCGAAATTATTAAACCGGTTTAAAAAATTCGGTCCGGTCCGGTTTTTCCGGTTTCGATCGATTTTCCGGTTTCGGCTAACACCCCTAAGTGCAATTACCATCAGTATCTAACACGATCCTCATTTTCTGTTAGCTCACATATGACATTCAAATTCTGTTTTCCAGAACATGTATGTTATTATCACTTTAATGGGTAAGTTTCAATAGGCTTTCTTTACTCGTTGCAATCGATTTTCACAAATATTCCAAAGCATAGATATTTAGTTAAGTTTTACACGTATGTTATTATCACTTTAATGGGTAAGTTTCAATTGGCTTTCTTTACTTAGGTATTAATTGCTGCTTCTTAATTCCAAAACATAAGGCGCTTATTGTAACGATTTCATGGTTTTTTCATTGCGCTCTAATGTGTCTCAGATGTTTCATGCTTCTCTCTTCTTTAGGTGAAGCCTGATTCCTTCTTCCGTTTGTTTCCTTTATTCCCTAGTTGTTCTGTTGATCTTGCATTCGTTTCGAATTTCCTTTCTGTTGTTTTTGATCGCCAAAAGAAAATTCCATTATCATGAAGAATTCCCTTTCTGTAGTTGGTATTATTGGAGTACTTTTGGGAAAAAAAGACTACAAATGACAGAAGGGCAACACCTTATTTTGACAACAACCGATATCAAGGGGAACTAAGACTATATAAGAGCAAATTATGACAGGATGTGCCAGTTTTTACAAAGTAGAGGATTGAGATTTGAGACTGGAGGCCTTGACACATGGAAATTGAGCTGCTCGATTCGGACTAACAATTTAATCTGCTACAAAACCAGAAGATCTATGGATGCCTTTAAGGAATATGCTATTCCATTCTTGCCAAAGGAAAAAGACCACTACTCGGGTAGAACTTTATGATTCGTGTGTGAATTCATGGCCTTCCTATACCTTAATCTGTTCATTTCACTGGTAAGATCCTTTTGTTTTCTTGCTCCATTCAACGATTTTTGTCGATTGGAACTTATGAACTTCATAAACAAGCTTCAATAATCCACAATTTCCTTTTTTTTTGAAGGCCGTAATTTGGCTGACTGACGTCAATCAGTTCTGGTAAGCTACGATACATGGGTAGACTGAATGACTAAAACACTTGAGTCGAATACTCGACACGCTGATAAGAGTGTGTTATCCATGACAAACGACTTCAATAGTTTGACATTCACCTAGCAAGCTAACTTTTAATTTGAATATTCTTTGAACTATGTCTGGAACGGAACTACTACACTACGCATGGAGCGTACAAAGATACTTTGTGAACACTATTTATTCGATGAAGTAAAAGAAATATACTAAAAATCGTGATTATTTTTGGTGTATCCCCGTATCCTTGAGATGGAAATTAGATGACTTTGACACTTGGACACACACAACACCCAAAACCCGTACCCCAGTCCATGTAACACAGCTAGTTTTTCACAGAACAAGCAGAACCTACCGTCCTTACTAGCTATGTTACACAAGGCTGCCCTAGTCAATATTACTCTCTTTAGGAAAGATCAAATGATTGTAGATGCTTGCTGATTATTATAAATGAAATCAGTTTTTTCAAGAGTCTGTTTTTTTTTTGCCATTTTCAGGCCTTGTTTGTCTGGTGCTGCAATGATCTTCCCCCATTGTAGAGCCCTTATCAAATGTCACCACACATGTATTGGAGGCCCACCGCATGTAACTGCACATTTATTGGTCCAACCCACCCAACCAGTATCACCTCAGCTAAGCTGTAGGACCAAATATCTGTTTTTTCTTTAATGGGAAATTTTTCTTCTCTTTTGAATTTACGTTTTTGTTTATTGAATCCATTTTTGGGGTTGGGGGAGACCGGTGGTTGTGGATGGGATCTTGGGTCTCAGTTAGGAAATTATTGAAATCGCCCAGAACATTAAGTTGTGAGGGGATGGGACCATATGCATGAGGGGGACCAATTGGTGAACTCAGTTAGGAAACTTGTTGCTTCCATACTTTTGGCTGCACGACGTCGTTTCTTGCGATCGTGTGCAACATCGAATACAATGTAACACGTGACTGAAACGCGTCCTGATCATAGGAGAGATGTTGGACTGGGTACGAGTACGACAACTACCGTTCGAACAAGTTGTGATTGTGTTCGAGCGCATAATAGTTAGAATCCTTTTCTAGATCATGCACTATTCCTTGTTTCAGCTTAAAATGGATATAGTTGAATAATTTTCTAGATCACCATTCCTTGTTTCAGCTTGAAATGGATACACCGATCGAAAGGGTGCGCTTCCTTTCCCAAGCTAGGTGTTAGTGAGGCTTTCATCAGTAGCAAATTAGTATCCAATCACTATAGCTAACCAGTTTTCAGCCCTAGGGGCTTGCCGAATCAAGCAGTCGCTATGTGCTGTTTGAAAAAGCGTCTTGTGATGTGTTGCAACTGCATGCAGTAAAAATAGTCTTGCGCTATGGTTATCTAACCACCATACTAGTAGAGGCTACTGAGTCAAAGGAAACAAGTTACTGGACCCTCTGGCTCTAACTTGGTTATCTAACCACCATACTTGTAGAGGCTACTGAGTCAAAGGAAACAAGTTACTGGACCCTCTAACTTGGCTATCGGTGTACGAAGTTTTGAACTTTTATCTGCTCTAGATGGTCCTTAGGTACCCAAGTTCTATCTAATGGTAACCCAAGTTTAGCCCGGAGTTGGAAGATGAAACAACTCACATGGAATGACTAGACGCCTTATTAGCAAAGGATTGTATACACTTGAAAAACACGTAATCCTTCTAGACTATAGGATTTTTTTTTTAAATAACATTCTGTTAATATATTCTTGTTAGATGTTCGCGTACATGACATACACTAATTGCTTATCCAGCCATCCTAATATATGTAATTGAACGGGTACATCAAAATATATGTTGTTGGGATGAAATCTATTTAAGCTGAGCGCGGACCGAGATGCGTGCGGGTCAGCCTTTTTAGGGTTTCGGTCCATTGTATGCTTATGATATAAAAGCAAAGTTAGGGCTGCCTCCTTTTGTAACTCTGACATATTTTACATCATAGTAAAACACCCCAGCACCCCGTGGATGTACGATTAAGCAATCAGCTTAAGTTGGAACCACGTAATCTCTGTGTCTTGTTCTTTTCTTACTTTATATTGTTTTCTGTTCTTGGTTTGTTCTTCAATTGTGTGTGTGTTGATCGTGGGTTTGCGCGCTTGAATCCCCAACATATGTCTTGTGCGTGTCTTCCATGTGTCACACGATGCTGTCCGTGCTTCTTAGCACTGAAATTATTGTCAATGCTACTTGGGTGTCACTTCCTTGTACCAGTATATCTACCAGATCCTTGTACTAGTATAGCTACCAGAGGCCATAATGAATGAGCAACAGAAATTAGAATTAAAAAAAGCTACTACGAATTGAAAATAAAGAAACCAGCTTTGTTCGTTAATTAGACTAGACTACCACAAACAATTCGACTACTAAAAGCTCTTCTAAAACACATACATATCCTGGGAAAAAAAGAAGAAGAAAGGTTGGGAGTTCTCAGTTATACGAGAAGGTCTTTGTTTACTTGTTATCACTGACAGCAAAAGTCAATTCCCGAACCTGTTACCCTTGCAGAGTGGTGAAATGCTCTCTTTTTGCGACAAACACCACAAGGCAAGGATCATTTAAGGTGCGTTCTTGACTTTCTTTGTTTAGCGATCCATAGTAACACCTCCTTGTGTTTTCCGTTTTCTTCCCTTGGATTTAACTGCAGCAAAGAGAAAGAAAGAGGATGGGAAATGAGTTGAATTACTACAATTTGATCCTTCGAACCTAGGAAGCGCTGGTGCGCACAAGACATGGACTGGAAATGACACCAACATGCTAGGTCACTATGTATTTATAAAAAGTTAGGACACTGGCACATAAATGACGTCTAGGCATGTAAATGATGGTAGATGTGTCCGCGTTTCTTAACTGGAAAATAGTGAACACTCAAAAAAGTCTTTATCCAAATGGGAAAAATGAAATTACGTAAAAACTAGACAGGTTTGAAGAATGACTTACCTTTATAAGACCTTATCGTCAAACATTCTCACCGCCTACAGCACTTTTAATCCGTTCAACCGTGCATTTGATTAGACTGTTAACCGTTGCCACTGATCCAAGAGAGAGCTTTGCTGTTGGAACTGAATCAACTAAGATCTGAAAAGCAACAGTGAGTAGCGATCCACCAGATCCGACTTCTGGAACTACTACTCCATGATTTGTTGGCCCGTCAGGAAGTATTGCGAAACCAGATGGCAACAGGGCCACGTAGTCTGGGTCTCCACCACTTAACACCACATTCATGGCAACAATATCAACAGGAGCATAAATAACATAAGAGCCGGTGGAGTCTGTGCAACTCTCTTGTAGAATCAGCATGTTGCTCTGGCTTGAGTTTGCACTCTACAGTATATCATTTAGATTTATCAGTTTGTTATTGAATTGTGGCCTTTCTAGTATATGACTAGGAGCTGGCTATATATGGAAAGAATATCATGGATATCACTTACATTCACACGCAGTAGCGATACTGAGTTGCCAGGATCACGGCCATTAGCAATGTGTGCCATTTCTTGTACTAGGCCACCATTTGAGAGGATATCCCACTGTATGAAAACATCACAGAAGCTTGTTAAGTACCAGATAATATGGAGATTAAGAAATCGAGCAAGCTCATTATTCACATTACGCTATGTTTGTCTGCAGTTGAAATTGTGGAACATCTTCCGCAAACTTGTTTGATCGACGATTCTCAAAACATCTGTTCTGAGAATTTTGCCCAAAAGATCCCCTTCTTTAGAAAGTAAAAAGGATGTTTTCATATGCTCAAAAGACTATATCTGCTATCTAATATGAAAGGCATTATTCCTGAATTTTTAGTTCCAAGTTTTTGAAATGTTAAAATAAAAGTTGTGAACTTCTAATTTCTAATCATTGTAAATTACAGGGGTAATACTCAACTCTCTACTGTTATCTCAAAAGAAGCAATGAACAAGAAGTGGTTTGATGTGATACCTCACTTCTTGAATTCTCATCCCGAAGAAAATCGAACACTCTCTTTGGTGAAACTGGAAGCCAAAACGAGGTTGCAGCGCTTAGCACGATGCCTGGAGGCCTGCCGGGGTCATCCATACTCTTTCTGGTCATGACCCGCACATCGTCTGCTCCACTTCCAGATAGCGTCGTCCACGCATGTGCCGTAGAAGCTCCAACACCAGTGCAAAAGCTCATAGCCATTCTCTCAGCCAGCTTCAACATACTCTTTCTCCCTTCTGGACTTGTTATCACTGTCAGGTAATCGACCATACTCATGTCAAACGATCTTTTACCCTAATAATGCAGCTAAAAAGAAAAAGCGAGTAACTTTTTCTTGACGAGCCAAAGGGAAATCCTCAGGTAGACAGTTACTATGGGGGAGTAAAGGGATCTAATATTTCTTGACGCTCCAAATTGTTGATGATTCAACTAATAAAGTCTTTCTTTCTGCACTTGAAGAAAATGAAGTGAGTCAAGTGACTTTATTACCTCCAATGTCTCCAGTCGGTATGTTATTAGCCATTGCACTCGCGAGACGTTCACACTGTCGGTCCAGAGTGGCCACCCACCGTTTTGCCCCGAACGCTAGACCCGCATTTACTAGCGGCCTGTATATGCTGTGAACCGCTCTATCGTCGACTTCGACGTGTTCCACCCATGTGACCTAGGAATTTGTAACATCATATTTTTATTCAGTTACATAATCTATATGTTCAAATATGGAGAATACGAAAATAGAAAGAGTTGTTAACACCTTTGAGTAACCATTTGGTACTTCTTGAATTAGACAGCCTGACGGCCGCCTTCGGCACCGGGACATCGCACTGGGCCTCAGATTGTCTAAAGAAACATCAACCACTGCCCAGGTTCCATCAGCATGCTGTTTGCAATACCTTACGAAGTAGTTTTCTCTTGTGGGAACAAGTGGGGAAGGGACTTGGTACTCTGCTGTCATCTGAAATCACTATTATGTTAGTACTGTATCATTTTACAGTAATAAAAGTTAATTGAAACAGATAGGATTCGGGTTTTTGTTGGAATTATTTATTTAGTTTAATTTATGAATTGTGTTTTAGGAATATTTTGAGTTAAGATGCAAGGATTTGTTCCAGATTTGCATACCACTTGCAGAGCTCCATTGTAATTCCCTGCCACTCCTGTTGAAAGGACTTCTAAGGTCATTGCTCTTGAAACAAGGCCGGAAAACACATTTGTCCACTGATTCTGTTCAACATATCATGAAAAATGCTAGTTTTAGAATCATGGTAGAAAAAGTGTTAAAGAGAGTAAAATGAAAGACAGGAAAAGAACGTGACGCATTCTATATTTCTTCATGCATTCGATTAGAACGAAATTTTTTTCAAACATTTCATGACGTATTTGGTTCTGCAAGAGTCCCAATTCGAAATTTTGATTTCCCTGACATTAACCTCACCCATAGATGAGAAAATAACTTGATTAGGAATAGTAGTAGGAACACATAAGTGAACTTGAAATTTGATTACAAATCCAATCTTTGCAAGAAACATTGAATCTAAGTTTACAAGGTTCACCAACTCATCTGTACTCATTGCCTTTGTACTTCCGTTCTCGTGTAAGATCAGTCAGGATCACACAAAAAGACGCTCACCTGGTGGAGTCTTTTCGTGTGAACAGAGGTCCAAAGGCATTTTTGGTACAAGCGATTAAAACTTTGTTTACAAGCAAAAGTTACGTTTGTTTTTTGTACATTGGAGCAGGAAAACAAGCAATTTTTTTATGGAGTAATGATCTTTTACCATAAGCAAACACACCCTCAAATTCAAGAACTGATACCCAAAGTTTTGAAAAACAAGAAAACGCTAATCTTACCGCATCCATAAGAATCTCCACAAGGTTAATATGGTTCATGATAACCACGGCGGATTCACGGGAAGCCTCGGATTTCAGGCCCAACGGCTTCGGGCCAATTCCCCGAGGGAAGGTCCGAAAGTACTCTTCTTCACTCAGAATCTCAGATGACTTATCTGGGCTTGGGATCCACAAGGGCTCCCCAGCTTGGGCCATTCTGATGAGTTCTTCCATTGCTGCAACCGCGAGCTCAATGATCATGGGCTTGTCGGCATCAGTTGGGCCCGAAACTGACCTGAGAAGATCGCCGGCACCATACAAGTCCGATACCAGGCCAGAAGTAAGCCCGAAATTCCCTGGCTCAACGTCGATTGAACGTGGTGGCCCTTGAGGATATGACAGCATTGGCTTCCCAACGTACTTTGCAGCAATTCCAGATATCCTATCAATCTGTCAACATATTATCCATTACTACTCTTAAAATTTATCATTGAACTGTAGTTGGGATGAGCATTTTTTTGTGCCTAATTTTCCTGTGGAATGTATTTGGATCTTGAATTTGTAGAACGACAAGTGATGGAGGAAAAAAGAAAACAAAAAATGATTACCTATTTGCATTTGCTTTTTTCGTTTCATAAATTCGTAAATCCAAGATCCAAATATGGCATAAGGCTTTATGGCAAGAAACTCACATTTTTGAAGAAGGGAAAAACCAAAATGGGTGTTAACGAATGACGCATACTATGCCTAGGATCAATGTGAACACCTTTTATTTGCCTAATTCTATGTTTTCAGACTACGAGATAAAGTAAACACTTAGTACATGTTTCTGGGCTAGCTTACGCGTATCTCGACTAATATATATTCTTGTATCGTAGTAAAATCAATTACCTCTTCTCGAAGACGAGCATTTTCTATCCTCAAATGCTGCTCATCGAAGGACATCTCACCAATGGAAGCCGGGCCCCCGCAGTTGGGACAAGAAGCATTGCTGAGGGCTTCTTTGTACCTTATGTTCTCTGCCCTTAGCTTGTCATTCTCATTCCTCAGCGCTGTGTTCTCATGCCTCTCATGTTTTGCCTGTCAATCATCATCATATATAATTCTAATTAATTAATTTATCCATTCCCCACAATTAAGGCCTTTACTCAAGCTTTTGTTGAGCCTAATTAGCTACTGAGAACTTAGCCATATACAACACCATGTGACATCTTTTTTAAGGGTCTGATCATCTCCAACGGGAAAAGTCAAAAGTGTCGTGGAGCAAGTAAGGGCTCCTCCTTTTGACAGCTAGAACCCATCTAACCAAGCTGCCTTTCCTTGTGCCAATTACACGTGGATTTGAAGGGAGCCTTATGGCTGCCAAATTTGATGCCACTATCACCTCATGCCAAATTACATTTTCATCAAAAAAGTTATCCTTGGGTTTTAAAAAAGAACTGTTTGATGTAAGGGTTGGAGAGGGAGGGTTTGATGTCAAATTGGTGATGTCAAAATGCCACGTAAGCTTTCAAATTTTTGATATCTCCAATTTGAAGCCATCCATCGGAGATGCTCCAAGATAGTAAATTTTGGGTACAGTGTTTTTGTGTGTGTGTGTGGCTGGTGACACCACATTGAATGGTGTCTCCGCTGCACCCATTCGGTATTTTTTCCCCTTACGTCGTTTATGGTAAACAAAATGTAAAGTTCTTTAGCTAACAAGCAAATTTATAAAAAAAAATTCTTTTGCTAACTGATTTTTAAAAATCGGAAAAAATCCACAAGACACCTTTAAACATGTTTCTGAATTTTAGAAAACCTTTTTTCCGTAGAAATGAAAACAATGAGTGTTGTCAGAACCATGTATTTTTTCCCCATGAATCCCTAAAATTAAGACAATAATTGAAAATGCTAACACTTCCAAAAAAAAAAAAATGAAGCCCGAAGTGCCATGGTTAAAATTCGATGTGTTAACCTTGAGGCCATTGGTGCTGCCACTTTGTGCAAAAAATTAATAAGTCTGTATCTTCCTTTTCAGACCATTAATGAGAACTAATTGCGCATATTTCCTTCTTATTTGAACAACGGGAAGAGCATCTCCAAGGAGAGAAGCAAAATCATACTTAAGGAGGAAAAGAGCTACAGTCTGCAACTACGAGACTGAAAGCATCTCCAAGGAGAGAAGCAAAATCATACTTAAGGGGGAAAAAAGTTTCAGTCTGCGACTACGAGACTGAAAATCAAATGGCACGAAAGACAATAGAGCATCTCATCCACCAAGCCAAAAACCTGTGTTGAACAAAAACAAAGAAACCAAATAATCCATATATATGGTATGGGATAAGAGTTACCTTCATTTGTGTGCGCTTGTTTTGGAACCAAAACTTAACTTGCAAAGGCTCTAACGTCAACCGACGGCCTAGATCTTTCCTTTGCTTATCGTCCGGGTGAGGACACTCCTTGAAGAAACTGTTACAAAAATCCAGCAAACCGATTAGAGGATCAAATCCTCCTCCAAGAATCTCTCTCTCTCTCTCTCTCTCTCTCTCTCTCTCTCTCTCTCTCTCTCTCTCTCTCTCTCTCAAGGATCCTCTGAGTCTAACCCAATGAATCTGTCAATCTGTTACATTTTTTCGAAAGCCACAAAATTTAATTTGTGGAAGTCTCAAAACACATAAATCTCAAGGTGATCGTCAATGTGTTAGGATATATATAGATGAGGCAGACATGTTTGAGGATAAAAGTATCCGAGTTCTCTTACTCTCACCTTTACGCTCCGTTTGTTTCAACGCAAGAGGATTTATTTTACATAGCAAAAGGTTTCTTTTACTTAGTTGCAACACCAAAAATGACACTGTTAGTGGCTATGACAGTGGTCATGAGGGTTGTGGGTTGTGGCTAGGGCTGCAAACGAATAGAGTCGCTCGTGAGCCACTGGAGACTCGGCTCGGTAAAAGCTTGTTCGAGCTTGATTCGAGACAAATAAACAAGCTCAAGTTCAAATTCTAGGCTCATTTCGTTATGAAGCCAATAGAGGCTCGGCTCGAGTTGGTTCGCAAGCCAAGACTTAGTAGACTTTTGAAGTTAATTACCACAATTAGCATTAGCATTTTGATACCTTAATGCATAATCCTTACAAAAACATATTACATGTTATTATTACTCTAAAATTGAGGTTATTTTCTTGTAGAGTATAGAAAAATGAAAGATCTATACCTTCACAATCAAAATATATATATATATATATTTTTTTGTATTAGACCTATGTGAGGATATATATACGTTTTTCTTTGGCCCGTTAAGGCTCGTGAACAAGCTTGAGTCAATACAAAGCTCGCTCGGCTCGTTAAGTTTGTATTGAGCTCGAGCTCGGGTTCGTTAAAAACTTAATAAACAAGCTTGAGGATGGAAAAGCTCGGCTCGGCTCGTTTGCAACCCTAGTTAGAGCAGCGGTGGTGGTTGTGGAGGTGATAGTGGAGTGTGCTACTAAACTAGTGCTGGTTTCTTTAAAAAAGTAGCACATGTTTTTCCTCAAAATGAATGTTAAGGCAAATCTGTTATTTTCCGTCACACAAAAGTGCTGGTAGTTCAGAATAATCACGAGTGGGAATGCTCACGATTCCATTTCCTGGATCTGGTTCTGTGTGTGGCGGTGGTACCGCTTCTTTTTGGGGCGTTGGTTGGGATCGTGGTCTTGATCTTGATCATCATCACCGGATAAGGGGGCTTCCATGATATCAGTGCCTGATTTGCTCTCGAACTCTTCGTCTCTCAGCATCTCCATCTCGCTTTCCGGGGTTTTGTGTATCATATCTAGCAAATGGTGACTATCAAACATGTTTGGCTGAAACATCCTTGCAAGATCCTCAGAGTTCCCAGTCTATGCTTCTCCCAATCTGCCAAAAGAATTTAGCGAAAACTATAGTTATTCGCAATAGAAGATATAACCTCCAAAACGATGGAGTAAACACAATCAACCAGTGAGTAAAACCCTAGGTGACAAACTGCAAATATATATATGGAAGTAGATACTTGTTTTAGGGCACATGTATATATCTCACTCTTGTCAACAAAATCCAAGTTAAAAAAAAAAAAACCCAAGTAGATCTGAAGAATCTGAGCATCTGCTCAGAGATTCTCAATCTTTAAGGCTGTGTTTGGACCTCAAATCCCTAGAAGATGCAGTGAAGGAAAAAGAAAATGTAAGCTTGTATTTGTTAAGGAAGACCCTTTTCCTTTCGTTTACAAATCCCTCAAGAAAATGTGCGACTCTTATGACATCTAAAATGCGGCACGATGCGGTGAGAATCTCAAAAAAAATAGGCGTCGGGATAAAAGGACACATGTTTCAGACACACAGTGCTTCTATCGAGGTTGATTTTGCTCGAGATATCTTAATATTAGATCTGCAATGAATTTCTTTAGTTAATTGAAGAATTGAAAAAGAAGAAACCAATTTGTAAATGGACAAAGATTGGTATACAAGGGCGACTAATTTTAAATAGCTAAAGTCCCTGAAAAATGAAGAGAGTTAAGAAGAAGAAAATGTATCTCTACACCAAAAGAAAACGAAGGGTAGAGACTCAATGAGTCCTTACCTGACTGAGAATTATACTAACCACATCTCTTTTGAACAAAACCCTAGAAAGTGTAGTTCTCTCTCTCTCTCTCTCTCTCTCTCTCTCTCTCTCTCTCTCTCTCTCTCTCTCTCTCTCTCTAGAGGAGGAGACTGATGTGAGCAATGTAAAGAGGGGTTTACATGTAGCAACAAAACTAGAGAGGACTTTTGGTTTAATTAATTTAATTTGGGATTTCAAATAAAAGTCCAAGTTATCCGAAAGGTGTGAAAAAAGGCATTTATTTCACACAACTAATTTTGAACAAGGTTGTCTGTAACGCCAACTATGATCTCGGCTGTCCAAGGCTCTCTCTCTCTCTCTCTCTCTCTCCAAAATGGAGTAGTATAAACGGAAATTACAAGTTGAACCACATGTGAAGAGAACATGTATTTTTTTTTTCCCTTTTTCTATTCTCATTGTTCTCTCTGATAAAATGTGAAATAGTAACAAATTCTTGAAACCTATTATTGGGAGATTCTTTAGAAAAATAGCACATATTAAGAATAAGCACAAAAAAATGTTTTCAGCTTGAAACCCATTTACCATATTTAGACAACACTGACGGGTTGCAGTTTTCAGAATCTGTTTTCTTTATTAGTTTACAGAGGGGGAAAAGACCCAAAAAAAAAAAACTTATTTCGTTGACTCATTTTCAAACTTGTTCTTGATAGTAACTCTTAGGAAATGGAGGTATTTTCAAGAAAACAACAAATCAGCCTATTCCTGAAAAGAATTCATTCTGCTAAAAAAAGATAACTGATGGAAATGTGAAATTCCTTAGTCTAAGAATAATTTTTGCAAGAACTTTTCTTCAAAACTAAAAGTTTAAATTACAACCGAAAAGGGGACTGAGTATTTCTATTTCCACAAAAAAAAAAAAAAAAGTTTTTTGTTTTTTCTGAAACGAAAGGGTTCCCTTGAAAATGGCAGCCAAACAAGGTGTGAAGGAAAACAAAAAATGGTGGTTTTGAGAAACCATTCAAAAAAAAAAAGAGGTGGTTTTGAGAAACCATTAAAGGAGAGAGAGGCATAGAAATATAGGTATAGTGACTTACTTGGGTAGGAAGTTGGAAGGTTGGAGCTTGAGCAGAAGTAAAGACCAACCCTATTTCAAAAGTTTTAGGGTTAAACCACCTGAGAGAAGACCCGGATCCGATTTGCAATCGATAGGGTCCGACGGAAAACCAGTTTTGAAAGGTTGAGGAGTAAGGTTTTGGTTGGTTATATAGAGAGGTTTTTCTACAGGCGTTGGTTATGATTGGGACTTTTCTTGTGAAGAGAATTTAAGGAGAATACTTTTGTTGAGGGGTGGTGGTGATGAGAGAGAAAGTAAACGGAAGAGAAAAAGGAGAGAGAGAGAGAGAGAGAGAGAGAGAGAGAGAGAGAGAGAGAGAGAAGGGGAAGGCGGAGGAACAGGTGGAGAAGATGGGGGAGGGAGAGGAGTTATTGCAGAGCGTATAGAGAAGGTGCAATTGCATTTAAGGCGGGGCTGGGACGGTGTTATTGCTCGCACAGAGAGAGAGAGAGAGAGAGAGAGAGAGAGAGAGGAGAGAGAAGGAGAGAGTTATCATCTGATTCTGATATAAAATTTCCACTATAGGGGGTGTATGGTGAAACGACTTATGGCTTCTTAACTGCTCTCAACTTTCCACTCCTTGATAGGAGTATTTTCTTCGGATCTGCACTGCCTGTGGAACGCGCGTGCAATGCGGCATCGTAGCCGTCCAAAAATATTTTCAACGCTTTGGATTAAAAATAAACTCTTCTCCTGAAAAGTTTATTTTTAATCTGAACTGTTAGTTGATGAGATCGACGGCTGTGTGCCGATATGTCAATTTTTGTTTAGAATGAATTAAATTACTCGAGTATGATTTGTATTCGGCACGTTAAAAATTTGTTTGAGATTGGAGCTGAATAAACCAGTGAAACTTTTAAGTTTTTATATATGTCAAATGGCTAGTGATTTTGCCACACCATTTTTTGTTAACGTCACACCCTACAAATGTATTTTTGGTGCAAAAATACATTTGCAGGGTGTGGCGTTAACAAAAAAGGGTATGGTAAAATCATTTCAATTTGCACAAGTACTCAAGGCTAGGTTGTTAATGTTCCCATTTTCATTTTTGCCTTTTCCCAATTGTAGGTGTCTGGGAGGACTCATCCATAATGAGTTATAGGAGTACTAGTGTTTGTCCGTACCTACGGCACTACATACCCCCGTTAGAGTTGCCCGTGTCTACGCCACTTGCTAGCTAATAGGGTTTTGGAATTGGAAGATCGGTAACATTTGCGCAATTACTACAAAGAATGTGGGTACTTACATTACATTTGCAAGTTCCTTCTCAACCCTTGGATCAAATGAATCTCAGTCCTTCTAACAACTTGTGTTTATATGGGACCCATACCCTTGTGTTTTATAATAGAGAATAAGGGAAAACTCATCTTTGGTTTTTTTTTATTTGGTCAAACGGAAATTTCTCATCTTTGGTTTGTGGCTCTAGAGAAGAGAAGGCGTTCTCAGTGATCTATTGGATTAGTATTTGTTTTGATAGTATTTTTTCAGTGATCTATTGGATTAGTATTTGTGTACGCTTCAAGTTAAATTTTAGAGAAAAACATTTTAATGGGGCCTCCCGTAAATAAAGTTTACGGAGGCCAAATTTCGGCCGTTCAAAAGTGTTTTGGATGATTCAGATTAAAGACAAACTATTAACGGTAAAAAATACTTTTACTACCGGTAATATTTTTAAAACATATTTCAATCATTGGTTGCTGAAACGGACAGTTAAAATTGTGTGTAATCGTGAATAAGTTTCTCCCTAAATTTTAACAACCCATTATATGCTCGGCTTGGATGCATGGATTCAAATAATTGGAGTCCCGTATGAGTTCTTGAACTATCTTTGGAACTCGGGCTGGTCTAATGATTTGAATGACATCTTCTGAATAGAAATAGCTATTTTTGGGCAAAGTTGTCAATTTCGTACCTGCCAGTGTGTAACTATTTTTCTTTACTGGGACGATATGAATTGGTACTAGTGTTTGTCTCAATGTTGTTTGAATTTATTTATTTATTTATACATGTCTTCGATATAATCATGTTATAACACTGCAATTAATGAACCTCCACGTTAGTTCTAAGAATGATTCAAATAGATTTCAAACACGTCAGTTGGATAGCTTATATCAACAAAAGCTCTGAGATACTCCCTCCGTCCCATAAAATTTGACATTTTCAGGAATGCGTGCCATTTTTGAATTGCATATATATCTTTCAATCTATAATGTTTTAGGCAATTTTTTGAACTTTGTTTAATAGAACAAATTAAAATCTATCAAACAAGATTCATATTGCTTATAAAAAACATTATGGATTAAAAGATATAGTTAATTTTTTCATAGGGTTGGAATAGTGAAAGTGTCAAACTTTATGGGACGAAGGGAGTACTAATTTTTAGAACCATAAACGACTAATTATATATTATCTGCATTTTTTGGTTGGTCAAAAAACGACTGATTATTGTGGCGAGGGCAAGTTTGGAGACTACTCCCGAAAACATATATATATATATATATATATATATATATAGAGAGAGAGAGAGAGAGAGAGAGAGAGAGAGAGAGTAAGCTTCTAATGCGGACCTCCGCATCCAAGCAAAGTGCGGACCACCCCATTTCTCCCCTTTCCCGATTGAATTTTTATGATCCGAGCCGTTCAATGTGTTTAGAAAGTGATTTTAAGGGCACGCATGGGAAATTGGCAAAAAAATGACTGGGAAAGGCTTGATTTGAGCAGTTTTTATTTGAATCGTTCAATAAAAAATAAACAAAAACTGCTCGGATGAAGCCCTTCCTGTCTTTTTTTTTGCTTATTTCTCGCGTGTACTCTTAAAATCACATTCTGAACACATTGAGCGGCTCGGATCATCGAAATTCGATCGGAAAAGGGGAGGTCCGCACTTTGCTTGGATGCGGAGGTCCACATTAATTAGAAGCTTACTCATATATATGTATATTTATATTTATATACTGACTATATATCAGTCCGTCTCCCATAAGTACCACCTCATTTCAATAAAATGCGGACCTCCCATTTTCCGATCGAATTTCGATGATTCGAGCCGCTCAATGTGTTCAGAACGTGATTTTATGGGTACTCACGAGAAATCAGCAAAAAAAAAGACCGGGAAGGGCTTCATCCGAGCAGTTTTTGTTTGTTTTTTTATCGAACGGTTCAAATAAAAACTGCTCGGATGAAGTTCTTCTTGGTCTTTTTTTTTTGCTGATTTCTCCCGGATATCCTTAAAATCACGTTCTAAATACATTGAGCGGCTCGGATCATCGAAATTCTATCGAGAAATGCGAGAAATGAGGAGGTCCGCATTTTAACTAAAATGAGAACCCCTCATGGGAGACTGACTATATATATATATATATATATATCCAGTGGAGATATAGCTCCGGCCTTCTTAATTTCCATGATAAAAGCACCCAGTATTGTGCTCTTGAAATAGGAAAAGATCCTATGCTTTGAATACACCCCGTGTCATCGTGAACAACAAAACTAGGCTGCTTTTATCATGGAAAGAAGGCTTTGAGCTTATCTCCATTGGATATATATGTTTCCTAAAAAGATTATGAGTCAATAAAATGAATCTTATTGACTCCTCTCCAAAAAATAAGATTCATTTGTGACGGGCAAGATTTTGAGACATGACCGAAACAAATTGGTACGTCTATAAATGATCAGAGAACAACCCGGTATTTTGTGCATTACAGCGAAGTTACCTATCCCGGTAGGGCCTGTCTGAGAGTCTAATTATTTTTGCATTTTGCAGTTTGGATTGTGAGTTGTTGGTTTTGAATTGTGCCCAGAATAAATTATGAATCGGGTAGAGTGTTTGAGAGATATGTGCAGAATAAATTTTGCAACAGTGTAGTGTTTGGAGCATATGGTGCTTAAAATAAATTATGAATGGTTATTTGAAGGATTATGCTCAAAATATATTACTGTATGAATTTGGAAAGATAATCCGGAATGAGAATGGAAAAACTCCTCCAGGGACCAAGGCTGATTCTCAGATTATGTCTCTAAAGTGTAGTTTTCATAATGTATTGTATTACAGTTGCCAAACGGGAAAAAGTTGTAAAATGGATAATCACAATCCAGAATCTGCCTCCCAAACAGGCCCTAATAACAATGCCGTACGAACCAATTGGTATTTTTTGCATTACTAGCTAGGTCAGGTTGTTAGGTGATCTTTACCAGGCCTAAGGTCTGGATTTCGAATTCCACTTGCGACGGTTCCGAATCCCGCTATCCCGTCTATCCCCTCTTCTCATATCCAGGTTAATTAGATTAAAGTGATATTGTTCAATAGTTCGACACCGCCGTTGTATTTTTGTTTTATTGTTGTTTTTTTTGTGTTTTTTGGTATTTTTTGTTGTTTTACTTGTATTTTCGGACCGATCGATGGAGTTCCGGTTTTTTTTACTTTGTTTTTATTCTATATAAATGGGATTTATCTTGTTCGGTAAAAAAAACAGTCCGGAGCACCGCTATGTGGTGCTCTGGACCACTTTACAATTACACATTCTCGTGGGGTCCACTTCATAAATATGTGATTCTGGAGTGGTTTGGTGCACCACGTGGCGGTGCTCTTAAACTACTGAATAATTACTCTTGATTAAATGTAGAACTTGCTAAGGTCAGGAAAAAATCCAGATGAATTTCAATACAAAATATATTAGGTTAATTATTAACTTATTATAGAAGAAACTTGCACCTAACCGTCAACAAGTTAAAAGGTATTGGGCGATCAGATTGTTGAAAACATTCGAGCTTGTTTATATGGATGGCGTAATGTGGACTCATCTAAAGCTAATCGAAGGCTGTTTGAGGCTTGGAGGGTTCCTCTTTTTGTTTTCAAATCTGTGTAATAATCTCGTTTAGTTGTTTGTTTTCCTGGCCCTTTGATGGGTAGGTTCGAGCTTTAGTCTTTAGACCTGTTCATTTAAAGGTTTTGGATTTTGGATTCTAATTATTATTCTATTTTTCTCCAATCATTATTCTCATTTTTCTCTCTATCTCTCTCCAATCATTATCCTTATTTTCAATCATTATTCTATTTCTCTATACACTCATTACCTACAAATCCAAAATCTCAAAACGAACTGGGTACTTGTTTAGTCTGTTAATCAAGGACATTCCCTTGCTCCTTTTCCCCCTTTCTTTTGGTTGGTTATAAAAAAGGAGTATTTAGCAAGCTAACCTCCGCCCGGACCGGGAGACCCTGCCAAGCAGGGGTGCTTGGCAGGGGTGCCGAGCGCATCTCGGCCGTCCAAAAGTGTTTTGGACGGCCCAGATGCAAAGGTACCGAACGGATTTAAAAAAAAAGAAAAGGAAAAGGAAAAAGATGTTTCGATCCGGGCCGTTGATTCCGAGATGAACGGCCGGATTGGCCGCTTGGCACCCGCTCGGCAGGGGTGCCGCTCGGCAGGGTCCCCGGGTCCCCTCCGCCCACTAGACGGATGGTGGCACACAAATAATTTCAAATGAGTTCGGATATTAATACATATCTCACTAATATTAAAAAAAACTTTCACAAATATCAATACACTTTATGCAGATATCAATACACCTTTTACCTATTATCCTACACTTTGATGGCGGAGGTTAGCATTTTCCATATATAAACGTATGAATAAGTCGTAACTCATTCTAGTCCTAAGTCATAATTTTTTCGGTAGGACTATTCTCTCATGTTCTTGATCTTCGTTCTACGCTCTAACTTTCAATCCTCGCTCTCACAAACTTTATTAATCTGTGATGTTATATTGTTTTCGACATACGCCTCCGAGGCTCCTGCTTAAATTTGCTTAAGACCCCTTTACGTGCATCTTCTCTAGTATATGATCCCTACCTTGAAGGAATTTTTAGGCTTTATTGTCATGAATCTTCTTCTCCTGATGTATGAAATTGTGAGATATAGGCTCATACTTCCACGTAGAGGTGGCAATTCTAACCCATATTTCTTAATCCGCCCAAATCCGTCCACTTGTAATCCAACCCAACCCGCCCATATTGTGTAATGGGTTGATATGGGTTCAACCCATATCAACCCATATTTTTATGGGTTTAGATGGGTTGAGAGTGGGTTTAATATGGGCTAGAATTAAAATTGGTCCAAAACCCCTATTTCTCTTTGCCCGCACTCTCTCCCGACTTCTCTAACTACAATCAATCCAACACGCCTAATTCACTGACTACAATCAATCCAATTCACCCATTCCCCATATCTCTCTCTCTCTCTCTCTCTCTCTCTCTCTCCAATTCACCCATCTTTCTCTCTCTCTCTCTCTCTCCAATTCATCCATCTCTCTCTCTCTAACTGTTTCGGCAACAAAAAGACAAAAATAATATAATTACAAGACCAATCTCTTGAGCTCCTCTCCCTCTTTTGGGCTTTTTTTTTGGTCCTTATTCAACTTTTTCGGCGTTTATCATTTTGCGACAAGTATTTTACGATTTTTGATTCGCTCAAATCAAAAAAGTAAAAAATTATGACTTTTACCCAAATATTTTTGAAAACATCCAAGATAAAACCCAAAAAATCGGTTGTTGAGATTTATCTTGAATATTACAAAAAAATTAGGGTAAAAGTAAAAAATTACTTTTTCAATTCTCTCGTCGAGACAAACTAATAGGAATAAAAAGTTTGTCGCAAAACAAACAAATACAAAAAAATTTGAATAGAGACAAAAAAAAAATTCACTTGACTTTTTAATCAAAACCTAAGCGGTGGCTTCGGCGAAACTGTACAATCGCTTCCAGACAATTTTCTAAGGGAAAAAAAAAAGAGAGAGAGATATGGGAAAACGGGTCGGGTCGGGCGGGTTTGGGTTTGGCTTGACCCATATTTGACCCGACCCGTTTCAACCCGTTTACCTTTTGACCCATATTTGACCCGTCCATATTTGACCCATGACCCGTTTCAACCCGCCCAAACCCGCCCGTTTGCCACCTCTACTTCCACGGCTAAAATTGGTTCTTAGTTTAATCCAAACGCTTAATGCCTTGTTTGGATCAAGTTTTGGAAAAAATAAAATTCAACTAAAAAAACACTTATTACCCTTATTTTCAATCATTACTCTCATTTTTCTCTCTACCCATTACCTCTATCACCCATCATTATAATCATTTATCTCTCCACTCATTATCTCTATCTCCAATTATTACCCCAAAATTGCTTTTCCCCCCTGACACACACCCCCCCGGACCCACCCCTCCTTTCCCAAACTACCCCCCCCCCCTCTCTCTCTCCCCCCTTAAATTGGATCGCCCCACTCACACTAAACGGCACAGTTTTGGTAAATAAAAATTCCTCACCACCAATTTGCAATCCTATGGAGCAGAAACGTGATTATGAAAGCTTTAGAGACAAAATTTGATTATGTCTCTTTAGAATAATATGATCAGAATAGTAAGATCTACGCACCCGTTCAAACGGATTAAAAATTGGACCACTTAATTTTTTAACTATTCTCTTCTTCAAAAAAAAAGGGTCTTAAAAAATTAGTGCTCAAATTTTCACTCCGTTTAAATCGGTGCAAAGATCTTTTTTAAAAAAAAATAGTTTAGTGAAAAAAAATTGAAAATAGTTTTTTTTCATAAAGAAAACAGTTTTTTTTTGGTTGAAAAACTGTTAGAAATCGGGTCTCCTTAAATTACTCCCACTTTTAAATTTCTTTATTTATTTAATTACTTTTATCTTATTTATTTAATTTCTATAAATACACCCTTTCTATATTAAAAAATATAATTCAAGAATTAAGCGCTCCATGGACTATGTGATCATGCATACTAGTCTACATGATCACATAGTCTTGCACCTTTTATTTCTATCCAGTTTGAAATCTTTTTTTCTTTTCTTTTTTCTCTTTTTTTCTTTTTTTTTCTTTTCAGTTTGAAATTTTTTCCTCTTTGATCAGTCTTGAACGAAGAAGACGCGTGAACCCAAGAGAAAAACAAAATTCATTTCGAAACCCAGATTACAACGATTCATATTTATCCTCTTGTTTGTCTGTATTTCACTCATACAAATTTTACGCTAGCTCCCTGAGGTTTTGGTTGCGCAGCAGATGAAGTGAAACTTTACTCTGATAAAGACATTTGTCTGAATACAAACAAACGATATTAGTAATTTGCAAAGAAAATGGTGATATTTTTTTTGATCAAAGAAGATGGTGATTTGAGTTGGTCGTTCTTCCAAACTTTGAAGTCTTATTTGATATGGACTTGGAAAAATCAGAAAGAGGAATTTGAAGTTCTACAGAAACATACACTCTACTAGTAGGAAAAATTATTCGGTTGCTCGGTTGCCTAGACCATTGACCACTTCTTCTTTTTTTGTAAAAATCGGAATGAGTTAACCCAAAAAAAAACAGAAGGGAAGTAAATGGGAAAAGAAACAAATAAAGAAAATAATTGAAAATTAAAAAAAGAAAAAAAAATTCAAATTGAAAAGAAAGAAAAAGAAATAAAGAGAAAAAAAAGAAAAGAAAAAGTAAACCGGAAAGAAAAGGTGAAAAAAAGAAGAAGAAGAAGCAGTTAACTGAAGAAAGAAAGAAAGAAAAGGGAGAGAGAGAGAGAGAGAGAGAGGGAGAGAGAGAGAGAGGGGCGGGGGTAATCCGGGAAAAGGAGGTGGGGCCGGGGAGGGGGGGTGTCAGGGGGGAGGGGGGGGAGGGGGGAAAGCAGCTCCCTTATTACTCTAATTTCTCTTTTCACTCATTACTCCAAAAAACAAACTCAAAATTTTTTAAAACTCATCCAAACACAAAATAAACTGTCCAACATGTAAATTATCGCGAGAAACATATATACTACTCCCTCCGTCCCTTTTTAAATGTCCTGCTTCGTAACTCCAACTTATTAAAAAGACATCATCATTATACCTTTCACATCAACTTTTTCCTCCACTTTCCCTACTTACCCATCATCATTACACTTTTACTCACTAACTTTTCAAAATGGAATCTACTTTTAGGGACAAAGTAGACAATTCACCCACTTTTACCCACTAACTTTACAAAATAGACACTTATTAAGGGACAGCCCAAAATGGAATACTGGACTGTAATAAAGGGACGGAGGGAGTAGCATAAATGTCAAATATATTCCCTCTAAAGTACTATTTTAACCAACATGAATCCATTTATCCTAACTTTTTTTTTAACAAATCCTTTGGGCTAGTTGGGGTTTGGGGTAGTTTTTTTTTTTTCACAAAAAACGAAAAAAGTACAAAACAACTGTCTTATTTGTCTAAAATGCCATCTTATTTGAATTTTTTCAACATTGATCCATATTGTTATACTTTTCCGATTCATCTCGTTGAGACAAACGATTAATCCTAAAAAGTATGACGAAAAAAGTGAACACAAAGTTACGAAAAATAAAAAATACCGAAATAAATTTCATACTTATAAATTAAAAAGAATGCAGCCTAATTCTGAAGTAGTCCTTTTCTTTGTGAGACATTAAACCCAAAATGGGACCAACAAGGAATACCGAGAAGTTTTTGGGTGCGGAGTGGGTATCACGTGACGGTACGTACCCATCGGCGACTTGGACCATTCAAGCATTGATCCAACGGCCTAGATATATTTCATCTCTCCCCTCTCTCTTCTCTTTTTCTCTCTCTATATTTTGGACGATCCGAATCACCGACAAAGTACCACGTGTGTGGTACCCAACCGGCACCTCAAAATTTCTCAGGATTACCACAAGTAAAGGACTACGGCTGCAATAAAATATTACAGCGATCATGTCTGAATCATTAATCATATATAACCCCACTGGAGGCAAATCCCGGAAATGAACCAAAGGAATAACTGCGGATCAAAAAAACAAAACCCAAAGGAATAAACTTTTATTTCCACGTGTAAGTTGTACTCCAATTATCCCACCCCGGCCCTCCCCCTCCCCCTCCCCCTCCCCCCTCTCCATGTGTCCGCACCCCCGCAGTATTAGTACTCCCTCCGTCCCAATTTACTTGTCACTTTTTGAAGTTCGTGCCACTTTTCAATTAATTATATCTTGTAATTTATAATGTTTTAGGTGATTTCGAAAACATTGAATTATAGAACAAATCGAGATCTATCAAACAAGATCCATATTGGATATAAAATTTATTACCACTTTAAAGATATAACTAGTTTTTTAATCCAGTTAGAATAGAACTGGGACAAGTAAATTGGGACGGAGGGAGAGTATTTTTAATAACCGGATGTCCAAGTCTAGGTCTAGGTCTGTTTGTTGCGTGCATTTCGACTACAAGGCTCTGAATTCTGAAGTTAACAATCGAGTAAACACTCTAGTAGCCTCAAGGTAAAGGAGTGAAATCTTTGGTCTCTGTATAATTCGAACCGGCGATTTCATGGTGGACAAGTCTTTTATGTACAAGCTGGTAT
Source organism: Rhododendron griersonianum (assembly GCA_018127125.1). Classification (NCBI taxonomy): domain Eukaryota; kingdom Viridiplantae; phylum Streptophyta; class Magnoliopsida; order Ericales; family Ericaceae; genus Rhododendron; species Rhododendron griersonianum. The sequence continues at coordinate 20,549,315 of CM030789.1, forward strand.
TTGTTTACATGTATAAGTATATATTAAAGCCTTGTTCCTCTGGCTCCGTTCCAGAAACCTTCTTAAAAAATAAGCAGTTTATTTCACATTTTCAAACTAAAAAATAATGTAAATGACCAAAAAAAAAATATTTTTTTTACACCGTATTAAAGATCTTGATGAGATCTATCAAACAAGATCCATAGTGGTAGGAAAATTATTTGCATAAACACATTATTTTTGAGCTTGAAATTGCCTTCTTAAAAAATAAGCAGCTTATTTGTGTTCTGGAACACAGCCAAGAGCTTTTGGGGTTTTTTGAATTTTGTCTTTATTTATTTTTTTCACGTTTGTTAGTGTTACGTTAAACTTTTATGGATTATTGATTCATCTATTTTTTTAAAACTTTATCTTAGATATTTTCAAAAATACTTGGGTAAAAGTAATTTTTTTTATACTTTTCCGATCCTTCTTGCCGAGATGAATCAATAATTTTTGAAAGTTTAGCGCAAAATTAGCAAATGCAAAAAAAATTGAATAATGATAAAAAAAAAACTTAAAAAGCTCAAGAAAACCCCCAAAAAACTCGAACAAGGCCTGAATCTAAAATGCAAAATTATAGTTCTATTTTTTTTCCTAAACAAAGAAAGACATCTATCATTCCTGGATTATAGTAATAATTGGTTTGTTCTTCTTGCGCATCCTTATCTTTTCTGTTAATTTTTACTTTCGGAGATAAGATTACAATTTAAGTACTTCATCATTCTCTTTTTTAGATTTCATTATTTCATTTTGCGTTGTCCCTTAGTAAGTGTTTATTTTATAAAGTTAGTGAGTAAAAATTGATATTATTTTTATTTTGCCCATAAAATTAGATTCTATTTTGAAACATTAGTGAGTAAAAGTGTAATGATGATCATCTCCATAGAGAGTAAGTCGAAAAGTTATCTTTTAGAGTTTAATGATATGTCTCCATAGAAAGTTGACTTCACCGAATGAGACTCTTAAAAAGGGACGGAGGGAGCAGTACTTTTTTTTTCGAGGATGAGATAAGTGATAACAACCTCAATTGAATATATTTATTACTTTCTCCGTCTGGATTTAATAGTCTTGTTGGGAGTTCGTACCATTTTTCAATCGATTATATCTTGTAATTTATGTTTTATATAATTTTGAAAACATTGTCTTATAGAACTAATTGAGATCTATAAAACAAGATTCATATTGAATATAAAATTTATTACCAATTTAAAGATATAACTTATTTTTTATCCGGTTAGAATTGAATGAGAAACTATTAAATCCGGACGGAGGAGTATTTATGTTTCCTAAAGTAAGGTCAATTGATTTGGCTATCTGACACTGACACACCATCAATTTTTATGACACAAAATATGTACAATCTATTACATCATGCTAAGCCAAAATTGTGTATATGACATATGTTATTATTACATTTAATGCATCGATCATTTATTTTATTTTTTTCTACAATGAATTTGCTATCAACCCATATTTGGTTGAGGAAAGCATCGATCATTCAGGTTATTTTATTTTGCTAATTTTATATACTTAACAGTTATCAATGCCAACGAAATATTTTCAAAGGAGTTATTTTTCTCTGCTCTCTTACTCTCTAATCCTAAAGAAGCCGCCGCCCCCATCTCCCTCCTTCCCCTCCCCCTAGGGTTTTACGCCCCAATGGCTTACGGAAGGAGAGGGATTTCTCCCCCTCGTGGGATTTTTCCATCTCCCAATCTAAGATCTCGAAGATTTTCTCTTGCTCCCCCTTCACCCCCATCCTCCTCCTCTCCAAACCACCATCTGCCAACCCTCCTCCACCTCTTCCCTCGTATAGTCCGACGGCTTTTGAAGACAGTGCTTTGCAAATTGTGGTCTCTGGAGGCGTCCTCCCCCTGTCAGAATGAGAGATCTATGAAGGTGGATGAAATCTGCTCCGGTTCTATTACCAGTTTTTTTCTTCTTCTTTTTTTTGGTTTTCTTTTTTGGTGTCCCCTGTGTGGGATTTCTCCCCGTTTGTGGGGCTTCTATCACCCATGTGTGGGTGTTTTTGGATGTTTTCTGCAATGCTCTGTCTATTTGGAGCGATGAGTTTAGTTGGAGTTAGATGTAGTCTTTAGACTGAGTCACTCCTATTTGATTTCTTGATCCCTTGTTTAGATATGGAGTTTCCTTTTGATGTATTAGTTTTTGGATCTATAATATCACCTGTTATAATTTTGGAAAAAAAAAACAGTTATCAATGCCTAAACTTTATGTTTTCCCCAAATGCTTCAATTCTCTCTCACAAACAAAAACAGGATTTTGAGCACATCCACCTTATAAATCAATGAACTTGAGAAGCTTATAATATTTAGGCACCCCAGTACACACCCCGTGTAACTATTAATATGTTACGTCTATTTTGGACAAATGTTACACCTCTTAGGAAGTGTTCCTGGAAGCCTTCCTATTTTAAAAGTTCTTTTTTTTCAATTTTCAAACTCAAATATAATGAAAATGAAAAATAATTTTTTGATTTTTTTTTTGCACCATATAAAAGATCTCAATGAGATCTATCAAACAAGATTCATATTGGCAGAAAAATTAATTCGTAAACACATGATTTTTTAGCTTGAAATTACCTTCTTTTTCAATTTTTTTTTTTTGAGAATCCGGAACACCCCGTTAGTGGTACTTAAATGTTATGCCTCTAAAGGGCAAATGATATGTCTCTCAATGGTTAAGGGTGCATACGGTATGCATCGTTACGTCTATTTGATAAAATGTTACGCCTACTGGTAAAATGTTGCGCCTCTCAATGATAAATGTTACGCCTCTCAGTAATAAATGTTAAGTGTGCATATCGTACATGAGGTGTGCACCGTAGTCGAATATTTTATTCTTCGTTTATAAGCTCCCCAAAAAGATTTAGGTGCAAGGATTTCTTTTAGTTTTGTCATCCTTCCATTGTTTTGCATCCTTTTCACGTACCCTCGATCAGGCACTTAATGATATCCGATCGAGCTGATTTTTTGCAAACTTTTTCTACTCGACGAGCTCTATGAAGTGAAAGTTTCCGATCATCGGAGTGAGACCGAAGCGGGCTCCGCCCAGCCGGGACAGCAGGTGAGCCCCCCAGCCGCTCTTTACCTCTGGTTTCTTGATACCTAACTCCTCTATTACACAGACAGATAGGTACATAATAAAACTATGTTCACCAAATTTCATACAGAGGCGTACCCCAACTGGACACATTGCTCCTTTTTTTGGTTGCAAGAAATGCAAATAAATTAATTAATGGTCGCTCTGGATAATTATTACAGTCTCTCTGCGTGCATGCAGGGAGAGCTTTTAATTAAGTCATTCATGCCTCTCACCTGTTACTGTTGGATTTCAGATCTTGAATTGCTATTTCCAGGTAACTTTTCACTTCTTCCATTTTACTACAGTGACGGCTCCAGAAATTCCCTTGTTAAGGTAGGGTGTTCAATCATCAAAAAATTTAAATTCACCCACTTATATATATATACTTGAGAAACATAAGTGAAAAAAAATGTCCCAACGATTTTTTAGGCTTTAGGCTAAGCATAAAAATGCGGCCTATTTTAGTGTTCTGAAGTAGATATATTGACATCATCGATATGAAATTAAATGTTATTGCCGAAATTATACTTTACATTGATCCCTGGTGTAATATAATGGCTGGAGATATACCATAACATGACATTAGGATTATTATTATTTTTTTATTCAAGACATTAGGATGTTCATAAATGGCAAAGTCAGATAGTACGTAGAGCAAGAAATATCAATTTTCTTGGTGAGAGTGTTCAAGTGACCGTACTATGCGACTTATATAGTAGTATAGCTACCAAAGGAAAAACCCAGCTACTTATAAAATAAAAAAAATAAAGAAAAAAGAGAACTTAGTTCAAACCATAAGCATGAACGCAAAAATAAAGTGAATAATAAAATTTAATGAGTAACGAATTTATATGTTATGAAAACAGAAATAGTAGTAAATAGCAAAAATAAATTATTTTAGATAAAGTGAAATGTAAAATTTATCTATTCTATGTGATTTGCCGACATTGCCGAGGGAGGTGGCATGGTAAGTACATGTTGGTGTGTTTTTACAGTCATTAGTAATAAGGGCAATTCTAGTTTTAAAATGGTTCTTTAAAAAATTAAAGACCTTAACTCACCTCACATATTCGTTATAAACTTGCTTCAATGATTAATAAATTCATTTCATGAAAAAAAAGAAAAGAAAAAGAACTATATATACTAAACAGTCCACTGGCCGGTTCTATTTTTTGTGGGAGGTTCCATGCGGACCCCTTTTGTAAGGTCTATCCCTTTCATGCCCTTTTTAAAGATGAATTCACAATTTTGTCCATTTGCAGAATTTTTATTTTGTCTTCTTCCAGAATTTTTGGAGGCGTGAATTCTTGGGATGTCAATTCTTGGGGCTGTGAAATCTTGAGGGGTGTGAATTTTTATTGTGAATTCTTAGGTCATGTTTGGTAGCCATTCTATTTTCATTTTCAGAATTTTCAAAAATTCATTTTGAAAATTTGTTTGGTGCACTATTTCTACTTTCAAATTCTGGTAATTACTTTCACTATTTTCATAATTTGAGGAAGTAACAAAATCCAATTTTCACTATTTTTAGATACAAAAAATTCTGGAGGTCCTTTTTCTATTTCCTTTACCACAACCCCCCCCCTCTCTCTCTCTCTCTCTCTCTATAGAAATTTTTCAGTGTCGGGTGGATACCACATGATGCTCTCTCAACGCATCGAGGCTTTTTTTTTTTTGCTCGGCAAAAAAAGCTTTTTATTCAAAAGTGTTTTGGACGGTTTGGATTTTTAAAAAAACTTTTCCCCGAAAAAGTTACTCCCTTCGTCCCTTTTTAAATGTCTCGCTTCGTAACTTCAACTTATTAAGAAAGCATCATCATTACACATTTCACATCATCTTTACCTCCACTTTTCCTACTTACCCTATATGGAGACATCATCATTACACTTTTACTCACTAACTTTTCAAAATGGAATCTACATTTAGGGACAAAATGGAAAATGTATCAATTTTACCCACTAACTTTACAAAATAGACGGCGACAACTATCCAATCTAATCCGTATCCGTGAGGAGTTGGATCGGGAGCCTTGCTCGGAGGATATTTCTCAACCATCTTCAGAGGATCAAAGCCAAGCCAATCTCATGATTCTCAACGAGGTCAAAGCTTCTATGGCAGTAGGAGGTGAGTTGGGTGTTAATTTTTTACCTTATGATGATGAGACTCTTAGGAGAATGATTCAATTGGAAATCCAGGAATACTCTCTCATGACTGAGAGAGAAGGGGGAATTTAGTCTCTCTGACTAATAATGTGGTGTATCTAGAGGGATTTCGAGGTTTAAAGCGAATTACAACTTGGAATATCAGAGGGATGGGGAGTTCTCTTAAAAAACGTTTTTTTGTCAAAACTTATTAAAAAGGGGAAACCAGACATGGTGTTCATTCAAGAGACTAAACTAGAATCAATAAAGAGGTTTACTCTTCAAAAAATTTGGGGCGGTGCCAATATGGATTTTGTTTGTTCCGATTCAGTGGGTGCTTCTGGGGGTTACTTACTATCTGGAATAAAGATTTTTTTACAGTTGCTAATGTGGTGGTTCATCGTTCTTTTATTTTAATGAATGGTTTGTTGTATAATGAGTTTCCATGTACGTTGGTAAACGTTTACGCCCCCAATGAACCATCTTCCCGAAGAGTGCTCTGGGAGGAACTGGTGGAAATTAAGTCAGAATCTGGTGTTCCGTGGTGTTTGGGTGGGGATTTCAATGAAATAAAAGCAACGTGTGAAAGGGTGGGGTGTGTAAGGCTTGATAGGGGCATGAAGGAGTTCATAGAATTTTGTAATAACATGGAGCTGGTTGATCTCCCAATGCTTGGTAGGAAATATACCTGGACCAATTACCAGAACCATGCTGTCCATAGCCGCCTAGATAGATTCTTGCTATCTCACCAATGGCTGGAAAAGTATAATATCCTACAATGGGGCCTCCCGCGACCAATCTCGGACCATTGCCCAGTGTCGATAATGGATGATTGCAGGGATTGGGGCCCTAAACCCTTCAAGTTTATGGATATTTGGCTCTCTAACCCGAAGTGTATGAGTTTAGCCAAAGAAACATGGGAAGGGGTGCAGGTGACGGGGTGGGCAGGATTTCGCATTGTCCAAAGTTTGAAAGCTATCAAAGATAGATTGAAAGTTTGGAACAAAGAGGAGTTTGGGGATGTTAATCATGCATTACAGGAAAATGAAGTTAAACTCCACCAATTAGACATTCTAGCTGAGGATAGGCAGCTTGACGCAGGGGAAAAGGCAATAAGATGCAAGACTAAAGCAGAGTATTGGAGGCTTTATAAGCTGACGGAATCATTATGGAGACATAAATCTCGGGTTAAATGGCTGAAATTGGGGGATAAGAATACCAGATTTTTTCAGATCATTGCGAATCACAGGTTTAAAAGAAATATGGTGGGCTCAATCAAAGTAGATGGGAGAACCGTGGAGGATCCTAAGGAAATCAAGGAGGCTACAGTGCACTATTTTCGTAATAACTTCACCGAGGAAAGAAAGGTCAGACCAATTCTAGGGGGTTATTTCCTGAGACGCTTGCCCGAAGATGCAACTCTACAACTAGAAAGTCAGTTCGAAGAGGGAGAAATTAGAGCTGCTCTGAAAGGGTGTAGTAGTCTAAAGGCTCCGGGTCCGGATGGATTTAACTTCTCATTCATCAAGAAATGATGGGAGTTCATGAAGGATTTAGTGCTCCAATTCTCTTCAGAATTTCACTCAAATGGAAAGCTTACGAAAGGTATTAACTCTACTTTTGTTGCGTTGATTCCTAAGGTTGATTGCCCTACTACTTTTAAAGATTTTAGGCCTATTAGCATGGTGGGAAGTATCTACAAAATTCTCTCTAAAGTCCTTGCTAATAGGCTTAAGCAACATCTTACTTCTGTTATTGGTGAGTCTCAAGCGGCATTTGTGGGGGGTAAACAAATTCTTGATGGTGTTCTTATTGCTAACGAAGCCATTCACAGTTGGAAACACTCATCTCAAGGGGGGTTAATCCTTAAATTGGATTTTGAGAAAGCTTACGACTGTGTAAACTGGGGTTTTTTGCTGGATATGCTTAAGAAGGTAGGATTTTGGGAGAGGTGGTGTGGGTGGGTTAAGGAATGTTGCTCCTCAGTCTCTATGTCTGTCTTGATCAACGGGTCTGCCACTCAAGAGTTCCAAACGCAAAAAGGGTTGCGACAGGGGGATCCTTTATCTCCCTTCCTGTTCAATATTGTAGCCGAAGCACTCAATATTATGCTGGAATGAGCTCGTGAGAAAAATATCATTAAAGGTGTTAAGTTGGGAAATAATGGTGTGACTATTTCTCATCTTCAATTCGCGGATGATACAATCCTATTCTGCAACAACGATTTGGAGGAGATGGGGAACATTAAGAGGATACTTAGATGTTTTCAATTAATGTCTGGTTTGAAGATTAACTATTCCAAGAGTTCCCTATGTGGTGTTAAGGTCCAACAGGGGGAGATTGCAGCCCCAATAGGGGGAGATTGCAGCCCTGGCTCAGGTGATGGGTTGTAGAGTGGAATCTTTGCCTATTAAATACCTTGGGTTACCTCTAGGAGCTAACCCAAGGAAGATTAAAACGTGGGAGCCCGTTATAGAAAAAACTCAAAGGAGATTAAATATTTGGCGAACGAGAACCATTTCTACTGGGGGCAGATTAACTCTTGTCAATTCCAACTCCAGTACGCTGCCAACTTACTACATGTCATTATTCAAAATGCCAATGGCAGTAGTAAGGACCCTTGAGAAAATACAGAGACATTTTTTTTTGGGGAGATACACCGAACAAGAAGAAGATGCACCTGGTTAGTTGGGAGGGGATTTCCAAGAAGAAAGAAAACGGGGGTTTAGGGGTCAAGCGGTTGATACAACAAAATTTGGCTCTACTTGCTAAGTGGTGGTGGTGGTTCGGTAACGAGAAGGACTCACTCTGGGCAAAGGTTATTAGAGGGAAATATAATTTGGACCGGAGGAGTTGGCTCTCGTACATACAAGACAATGGCCTAGCTTCAAATGTCTGGAGGGATATTTGTTCAGTGGGAAATAATGACTCGGACCTTGGTTTCTCCATCCGGGCGGGATTTCAAGTGCAAGTCAACTCGGGCCGCGATACGCTGTTCTGGGATCATGTTTGGTTGGGTAATTCTGCTATGAAAGAGGACTTTCCACGACTGTACTTGCGTTCCACTCAAAAAGATGCTGTTCTGAGCGATGTTTGTATGGGAAGGGGCAGTAACAATTGGGATTTGCAATTTAGGGGAAGGTTGCGCTTACGGGCGAGTCAACAACTGGAGGAGATGAAGCAACGACTGCAAGGAGTGACCTTAGATCCATCAAAACCGGATTCCCTTATGTGGATTTGGTCTGCAGACAAAAAGTTCTCCACCAAATCAGTGTATAGGCAATGGGAATTTCAGACTCAATCAAGTAATAGTGTTCTGGGTTCTTTGTGGAGGAATTTGAGCCCCCCGAAGGTAGAAATCTTCTCTTGGATGACCATTCAAGGAAGAATTGCAACAAGGTCAGTGCTATTTCATAGAAACTTGATTACTGAAATCCAACAGGCGTTGTGTCCCCTCTGTTCCGATGTTGTTGAGACCCCTCATCATTTACTCTTGCATTGTCGAATTTCGTGGGAAGCTTGGTCAGGTATTTTGGAATGGTGGAAAATACAGTGGGTTTGCCCATCCTCTCTAGCTGGACTTGCATCTTGGTGGTTTGAGAACGGGTTTCGGAATTTGGAGAAAAGTATTTGGGAGGTATGCTTTTTTGCAATTCTCTGGTCCATCTGGATTGTGAGGAATGGATATGTTTTCAACAATGTTTCAACTCAAGCTTGGGAAGTAGTGGATCTAATCAAAACTAGGGTGGCCATGTGGATGAAGGCCAAGTTTGACATTAAGGTTTATTCAGTGGAGGATTTCAAAGGATATCTAGATGGGATTCGGAAAGTGAAGGTGTAGCGTAATCCTTAGGCATAGTGCCTATCCAACCTTGGTTGGATAGTATGTTGTACTTTTCATCTAATTTTCTCCCCCTCGTTGTACCCTTTTCGAGTTTTATAAAATGTTTCGTTTGCCGAGCAAAAAAAAAAAACTTTACAAAATAGACACTTATTAGGAAACAGCCCAAAATGGAATACTTGACTTTAAAAAAGAGACGGAGGGAGTAAATTCTTCCCTGGAAAGTTTTTTTTTAAAATTCAGTCCGTCCAAAACACTTTTGGACGGCTTGGATGCATGAGCGGGCACCAGGTGGAATATACCCACCCGGCACTGAAAAACTTCTCCTCTCTCTCTCTCTCTCTAACCCGGGCCATCAAAGCTACTCTTTCTCTCTCCAAATATAGCTCTCAAGAAATCCACTCCTTCACTCTCTTCCAAATACAAGCCAAGAGAAATTGTAAAAATTAACCATTTTCGGATAGGAGCATATGGAGCTTCAAAACTCTTGAGAAGCTGGTGGATCACTAGCGTCAAGTCCAGAACTGGCGGGCTGCGTTTTATGTTAAAAATGTGAGAGAGAAGGCAACAAATCTTTAGATCTGTAGACAAATTAAGCTGTGGATACATGGATTTGATGGCAATTCCGATGACCATATATGTTAGTTGGAGTGTAGATAAACAAAAATGTTACTCCCTCCGTCCCTTTTTAAATGTCCTGCTTCGTAACTCCAACTTATTAAAAAGACATCATCATTATACCTTTCACATCAACTTTTTCATCTACTTTCCATACTTACCCATCATCATTACACTTTTATTCACTAACTTTTTAAAATGGAATCTACTTTTTGGGGACAAAATAGACAATACACCAACTTTTACCCACTAACTTTACAAAATAGACACTTATTAAGGGACAGCCCAAAATGGAATACTGGACTCAAAAAAAGGGACGGAGGGAGTATTCAATTGAGCTTGATTGAGTTGGGTCCTTTGATGTTGTTATGTGTCATCGTTCACGTACCAACTAATTTTTTTTTTTGCTCGGCAAACGAAACATTTTATAAAACTCGAACGGGGTACATCGAGGAAAAAGTAAAATTTACAACCACATCCAACCGACAATTGGATGTCCACCTCAAAACTATATTACAATTTCAATTTTCGGATACCATCTAAGAAGAACTTGAACTCCTCAACGTACCAACTAATTTGCTTTTTGTTTTTTTTTTGGAAACAAGTTAACACAAACATGTTTTCTGCTTTTACTTTTTTTTTAAAAATATAAGTAGTAGAAACTGGTTTTAGGAAATATAAAACAAAAAACAAAAAAGTGGCAGCGTTACCAAACAGAGCCGTGTTTTTGTTTTGTTTTTTTGGTGGTGTGAATTCTTGAATTATTGGGGGTGAGAAATTTTTTTTTTGCTTGGCAAACGAAACATTTTATGTAACTCGAAAGGGGAACATCGAGGGGAAAAACAGGAAAGCATAAAAAGCTTAACTGCGTAAAAGAAAAAAAAAACATTCATTCAACCAACAATTGGAATTATATGGTGTAAATTTTTGGTGGTGTGAATTCTTAAATTCTTGGATGTGAATTCTGGAGAGAATCAAGGTCGGCGGCAAGGCTAGAATCAAGGTCGTCAGCAAGGCTGGTGCTCTTGGTGACTCCGTCACCGTCACTCACGAGAAGAACAAGATCACCGTCGCCACCAGTACTTACTCTTTTAACCTTGAGCAACATGAGTGGGGTTATTTTGGATAGATCACTCAAAACAGGACCTGAACTGGTATGGTTAGACGCGCGCTGGGCTGGTTAGGTAGATTGGTACAAAAAGGGGCCGACTTAAAGAATCCTGACATAAAATGGTATTTAAGTGTCACATCGAATGATTAATTTCAAGCGTTGTGCCGTACCAATAGTATTTGCATGACCATACCAAACGATTTCAGTTTCACACAAGTTCTTGTGGACCATATAGGGTGGTTTAGGCTCCATTTGTTTTAAAGTAAATTATTTTTTGATGTAAAAGATTTTTCATATGAAATGACTTGCAAAAAATAAAAGTCTCAATTTTATTTTTCGGTGTTTGGTTGATAGTTGTAAAATGATGTATGTATATACGTATGTATTACATACAAAATTTTGTCAACTTTGATGAAAAAGCATATGTTTATGTCATAGGTGGATGAGATTGGGGCTATGGGGGAGATCAGTAAAGTAACATGATTATTAGTCGAGTAGTGAAGGTAAAGTACGGAAAATGACTTGCCACCTTTTCAAAAAAAAAAATATTTCCAACCATATGAAGTAAAATATTTTATCTAGGTAAAATATTTTTCTGTCTTTTACCCAACCAAACACCAAAAATAAGTAAAAAATATTTTAAAAAATATTTTACACCCAAATAAACGGAGCCTTAATTTGGGAAAAAATTGAAAAAACAAAGGGTGTGTGCATACTGCATACTACGGGCTCACACTTCATCATGAGCAAAAATGGCCGGAAAAAAAATGCAACAAATAAAAATGACAGTATATTGAGCCATCGATCAATTCTGTATCTAATGCCAACTGCAGAGCATCTCTCTGCAAACAATAAAGCTAGGGACACATCAATCTGTCACATTCCAACCACAACTCTTTCACATATATGTGTGGGAATTCCATAATAAATGTGTGGACCCCGCATGTATGTGAAAATGGTGTGGTTAGGGTGTGACAAATTGATGTATCCCTAGCATCTATTACAAACAAATGCTCATTAAGGTGAAAGAATTGTGGGGCTTATTCCGGACCCACCAAACTCATTTAAAGCCGTTATGATTCTCCTAATTTTGGAGCAATTATTGTCATCAACCATAGTGAGATGTTTTATAATATTGTTTTGCTTTTGTTTTTTTTTTTTGTTTTTTGATCTGAGAGTGATGTTTTGTTCCCTTCATAGTTTTTTTGATTTATCCGGGGTGTTGTAGGGCACCCCTATGTAGTGCGGCTGTAGGACGGTCCACAGCCATTGATCTCATTAACTAACGGTTCAGATTACAAACAAACTTTTTTAGGAAAGAGTTGAACTCTTCCAGAGAAGAGTTTGTTTTTAATCTGAACCGTTGAAAACACTTTTAGACAGCTAAAATGCCGCACTACACAACGCACTACAACATTTCTCAATCCGAGGATTATGACCTTTTATGAGGTGCGGCATTTCTATTGTATTGCAAAGTTAGTAATTAAGGTCCCAATTTGAGATGAAATATGAATTTTTTCGATTCGTGTTCGACAAGAGAATATATATACATATATATATATATTTTGCAGAAAGAAAAAGAGAATAAAAGATATTAAAAGAAGGCTGCTAAATTTGTCACTCACTTTTTTGTTAACGCCACTCCCCTGCAAGTGTATTTTTGCACCAAAAATGTAGGACAAAAATGGAGAGTTTTTGTATTTTATTTTTATTACTTTAGAATAAGATTTTTACTAGGAATATTTTCGTTTAGATTAGAATTATTAACTTTCCGTATTCGGTTTGATTTTAATTTCTACCTTTATTAGGATTCTTGGTCTACAAGAATTAGGATTTTATTTAATTAAATAGGAAATATCTTTTCTTTAATGCCGCTTGTTTTGGCATGATTTAAGATTTCTTTTTCAGTAGGATTTCTAGGGTTAGGGTCTTATAAAAAGGACAGTAACCTATTCAACTTTTAAAGCTTTTTATCAATAATATTGCAGAGATTCTCTCTGTATTTCTTGTGCGCAAGATTTGCTCGTTGCGACGAGTTGTTTATCTCGTTTGGACTAGTACGCTAACTAGTCTCTCGTGAATTCCGCTGCGTCAGAAATTCTATCGATAGTCATCAACAAAATATGGAGTTGTTAATAGGCATGGATAACTATCCTATAACACGGACCGTCTTACTAGTACAACATGTCTCTTTCACGGGTTGTCTAATAGCACGATCCATCTTATATACGAGCATAATTCATCTCAATTACCCAAGCTCAAGAATAGATAACCATTGAATATATAACTTGGTATTTGAGCGCTAGCACACAAATACTCAATAGATTGAAAATATTAAAAACATTCCATTCGATCATAATGAATAGGGTTCTTAGTTAAAAAATCGATTAGAATAAATAAACCTAAATCCTACATATAAACAAAGTTCTTTGAATCAGGACTTTATCTTCCCCTAGATGAGGGGTTTAGTTGGCCATGAAGAAGAGGAACACGCTTGGAATTGAAGAACACATGAGGAACATAAGGTTTCTCTCTCTTCTCTTGTCTCTATACCAAAAGTTAGAACCCTTAAACATTGTTTAGAAGGTTTCTCTCTCTTCTCTTGTCTCTATGCCAAAAGTTAGAACCCTTAAACATTGTTTAGAACTCCCATTTATAGTCATAGCCCTAAAAATTACATCATCACATTCTAATTACAATGGACCACACTATCCTCTTGCAGCTTGTGAAAGTCAATAGGGGTGTGAAAATAACATTTCACATGCTAAAAAAAGATAGATTGGTCATTGTAACTAGGATTTGATGACGTCAGACAAATTCTGTTAAATTTTCTAGCAGATACATTACGACAGGGGAGTAATTTGTTGTGAGATGGAGTTACTTTAATTTGTAATTTCCCAAAGAAAGTTGCTTGCCTCGGAGTCACAAAAGATGGGCTAGAGTGGACAATAAACACCTCTATTTAAATGTGTATGATATGTATCCCTTGAATCGTATTAAAACCTTGCACTGGAATTCAAAATAGTTGTATAAGACTTCTTAAAATTTGTATTGAAGTTTTTTTTTCCTCGGCAAACGAAAGAATTTTTATAAATCTCAAAAGGGGTACAACGAGGAGATGATAGGGATGAGCAAACTTGCTCAAACCGAAAAAAAAAAAAAACACAAAATGAAAATTCAAACATCCAGCCGGAGGTTGGATGCGCAATGCCTTAGAGCTAAAGCTTCAGCTTACGAATACCACCTAGAAAACATTTAAAATCCTCCACTGAGTACACCTTGATTTTGAACTTGGCTTTCATCCGTATAACCACTCTCGTCTTAATCTGGTCCCCTACCTCGCTAGCTGACCGCGACACGTTGTTGAAAACAAGGTCGTTCCTTGCAAGCCACAAAGACCATAAGGTAGCAAAGGTGCCTATTTGAGAAGGAACAGGTTATTTTGGAGACTAGGATATTTGCTTCAAAATTGATTTTATTTCCCAGTGGATCCAATAAGTGGGATGTGCCATCTTGGCTGAACAAGGTGTACTTCTCAATCCGGTTTCTAATTGTACGATTCCATTAGATTACTGTCTAATAAGCACCCAATAATGCCATTACGGGTGCGCTAAGTCCTTAGTTTTATCGTATTTATGCTTATAAAGTTAGTGTTTTCTTTGATATCGCATGTAGGGTATGTTTACCTTACTTTGTAGGTAAACCGCCTAATAAGGGAGTCTTAAAGACAAACCCCTCGTCTCCCTCTCTCTCTAACCCTAAAGGTTTTTGTCTTCTGCTGCCGCCTGGGGGGGAGGCGATCTCCCTCCCTCCTCCCCCCAGGCCTTGCTTTTCCTTGCTAACTCCCTTCTCCTTTCTCCTTCGGCCCTCCCCTTTCCTCTCTGCCGTTTCTGTCCTCTTTTTCGGCGCCGATCGTGCCTGGTTTTCCGTTTTTCCCGTCGGTCTCTTCCTTGGTCAATTCCGATTTGGTGCTTAACGGCTTGGCGGTTGCGGATGCAGGTGGCGATCGTCGGTCCGGCGCTTGGTTTCTCCGGCTGGTTCCTTTCCTGGAGGAGCCCGTTTGTGCTTAACGGCGATGAGTTCTTCGCGGCCTTTGGTGTACGACTTTCCTCCCTTGCTAGACCGGATTCATCTTCGTTCTTTGGCCTACTGGTTGTTTGGAGGATGGGCGCGAGCGTGCATCACCGATCTTCGGCTTTGGTGGGTGCTGTTGGTGCGGGGTTGTGGTTGTTTGGGCTGTTGATCGGTGGATGGGTTTGTGGTGTTGGTTGGGGTTCGGTTTGGTCTGTTTCCAAGGTTTTGAGGGTCGACGACGGCTGCGGCGTGGCTGCAGTAGATCTGGTTTAGGGTTTTGTTTTTCCTCTTGGTTTTGTTTTTTCAGGTTTGTGGAGCTGACGGTTTGGGGTCGATTGGGAGGGTTTCTGAGGTGGTTTGTGGGGGGTGGTTTGGTGGCAGATGAGGTGTTGGGCGGAGGCTGTAGATTGTTCGTTGGTGGCAGCGACGGTGGTCGGATGTGCTGATGGCGAGCTAGGGTTTGGGGTTGGTTTTGGGCTTTAGGTGTTGGGCTTTGCCCATTTTGGTGTATTTTGATTTGTGTTGGTTCCTTACCAACCTTGGGCTGTTAGGTGTTCTTTTTTCTCTTGGTTTGGGCTCAGCCTGTTGGGTCTAAATCAGTACCTCCATGTGATTAATTAAGAGAAGAGGGTCTTGGGTGGTCAGGTCGGTGTACCTAAGACCCTATTAGCTCTGTACTTTGTGTTATGAGTTAATGAATCTTTTTTTTTTGTCGATAAAAAAAAAGGGAGTCTTAAAGACTAAAGCAAGCCGGAGGCGTCCAAAACTCAAAGGTGACAAAGCAACGAAGCCATCGGGGCCGAAGAATCAAGCATTGCAGACCCGACAGATGGCCAAGGACGTTGGAAGCCAAGCCAGAGGCCAGAAGCTGAAAAGCCAAGCATTTGAAGGCAGTATCGATACGCCATTTTGCTGTATCGATATTGATTTGTTTTCTGCGACCCAGTAATGATGGACGAAAGTGATCCGGTATCGATACTCAATTTACTTGTATCGATAAGTGCCCACGTAGCAGATTTTTGAAGCATCTTTTTGGGATATTCTGTGCCCGTACCATGGAGAATATAAAAGCCCGTGATGTCATTGTACCAAACAAGTAGAATAATTTTTGTATTGCGTTTTTAGATCTAGATCTAGGATTTCAAATTGTTCTCACTGTTCTTGAGTGTTCTTCATTTCCAGCTCTTGCCTTTTCATTTTCTGCTCTTATTAGTTAGCTTTTGGTACTCTAGCCTTTATTAAAGTTATTTATTATCACCTGATCTATCTTCCTATCTAATTTTCTTCTAGTGGTGTGTTTACAATTATGCTAGCTAGATTTTTACTTGCTTTTATCTTCTTAGATATGAGTGAGTAGCTTTTTAAGGTTGGGTCATGGGGTGATTAGCACCTCATGGCTTGAGTAAAAATTGTATTTTTCATCAAAAAGTTTGAATCTTTGGTTTGAAAATTGATGTGTAGTTCGGATTTGTTTATCAAATAGCTAATGCGTTAACCTCCTTGATCAAGTGTAGGTAAGAGTATCGCCTACTTACCACACATGATGCTTGGAGCTCTGTCGCTCAAAGCGTTTGCTAAATAAATTCTAGAGCTAGCTTGGTAATCGAACCATTCTATCTTCCGGGTTAAGAGCCTTAGTTAAGCATCTTAAACCGTGTATTTGGGTGAAAAATGTAGTTTACTTGAGTCGTGGGTGTTATTGATTCCTAGACCTAACCCGCTTTTTATCATAGTTTATTCTCGTTTAATTTAGCCTTTTTACTTTCCACCGCATACGTAAAACAAAGTTGGCTGCCTAAAAGCCGAAAACCTTACTTAATTCTACAAATCCAGCAAAGCTGTATTAATTATTCCCGTGGGTACGATCCCGGTCTTCCGGATTATTATGCTTCAATTGGACGCTTATACCCTACGCTTGGGGTGATCTTATTGGATATATCGACAAACGAAGCACTGTCGAATATCATAAAGTACTTTCTACTATGAACACTTCCACTCGGCATATCTTGATTCATAACCAGTGTTTTAAAATTCATAAAACATCAAAACAAAAACTCATTGCATGCAAATATTACAAATTCGAGGTTGAAGTCATGAATTTTATGCAACATATTATGAATTCTATGCGATTTAAGAGGGCGCTTACTGATCACACCCAAATAGAAATGTGTATGGTAGCATTTATTTATTTATTGTTTTGCATTCAATCAAATAAATTGGGTGTTTGTTGAAGCTTCTCAAATATGTTTTTATTTTTTTTATATCATTTGATCTGGCGCAACTTCTTCTCTTGCCTAGTGTCGCTAAATCAGATGAAATTTTATATTAAATTAGAGGGCGTTCTTATAAATATATAATTACATTCTTTTTTTCGTAACCTAATATATCACTACCCTCAACCCAACCAATCACAATGGGTATCAAATTTCATTTAATGGAATCTGAACAAGTAAACTCACAAGTCACAACGCAGCATAATCACTGCTACCCAACGTACCATTGAACCAACTGCACTGGTCACTTGACATTAACTCACACCAATATTGATTGTAAATTTGGTTATATACCGGACTATACGACACTGTTTCGATTAGCAGTACTTTAGGGGAGAATATGTGAATTTGCACTAATGATCAGCGATACTACAATTTGGTACGTACTACTTGCAATTACTATACTAATTTCTACTAGCTCTCTGTCTGGGTACTGCTTGAAGTTATTTTTAGTTCTACTAAATTTATTATTTATTATTTTTAGTACTACTAAAGTAATTCATCCATCTATAAGGGTACTCTCTTTTTGCACGTGTCATTAATATAAAACACTTAATTTTGGGATTGTCAGTAGTAAAAGTTTAGTCCTTGACACTGTCAGTAAACTAATTGCTAGTATATTTTTCTTTTGAAGGACACATTTTATTGGTGTATTATAAGGCAACTACTAAAGCGTTGTGTTATCGCTAATTTACTTGTTGCCTTATAATGTTGGGTTCAATTTCATCAAGTGTGTGTAAAAATAAGCTTAATATTTTGGTTGATTTGATTATGACCTTTATAAGGTCCGGCATTTCTATTGTATTGCAAAGTTAGTCCCCAATTTGAGATGAAATATGACTTTTTTTGATTCGTGTCGATAAGATAATAAAAGAATTAAAAGAAGATACGGATTATGTTAGCAAAGAGTACTTCATTTAAGTCATAATTAATTTACCTTTTCAAGTATATTTCAACTATTTAGAACCAAGAGGAAAAAAAATTGAATGAAAGATGAAAAATATTTGGGAAAAATTAATGAACGAGAGAAAATGTTTAAAGGATCATAAGGATAAAGAGAAATGGTCTATTAGGCCGAAGGGCATTAGTAAAAGTTACCCGAATCAACAATACATTCATGTTTGTTTTAATTTGTTTTGTTTTGTTCTGGTTTTTTTTTTCTTTTTCCCATCTAAAGAGTATTTTTTAAATAGAGGCCTATATCTTACCGATTGAACCATGCATAGTTATTACACATAAACTTATTGATCGTGTCGTACCGAATCCAAAATAAATTTATAAAAGCTAAGAATTAACCATTTATTCAGAAGAATAGAGGTCAAGTCGAAGTATCGATTTTCAGCTGGGACAATATGACTAAGTTACTCTAAATTTGATCAATTTCTAGATTAATTCAGGACAAAAAGGAGAGTTGATTGGTTTGATCTAGGGAGAGAAAGATCTAGGATTTTGACTCCACCCCTACCAAGTAACTAGGTTGTGTATATGTTAGGGTTACTTATCCTAATTACAAGGGATTATCGCTAGACTTACAAATACTATCATCGATAGTCATCAACAAAATATGAAGTTGTTAATAGGCATGATAACTATCCTATAACATGGACCGTCTTACTAGTACAACATGTCTCTTTCACGGACTGTCTAATAGCACGATCCGTCTTATATACGAGTATAATTCATCTCAGTCTCCAAATTAAGCACAAGAATAGATAACCATTGAATATATAACTTGGTATTTGAGCGCTAGCAGATTGAAAATATTAAAAACGTTCCACTCGATCATAATGAAAAGGGTTCTTAGTTAAAAATTCGATTAGAATAAATAAACCTAAATCCTACATATAAACAAAGTTCTTTGAATCAAGACTTTATCTTCCCCCTAGATGAGGGGTTTAGTTGGCCATGAAGAAGAGGAACATGCTTGGAATTGAAGAACACACGAGGAACATAAGGTTTCTCTCTCTTCTCTTGTCTCTAAACCAAAAGTTGGAACCCTAAAACATTGTTTAGATTTCCCATATATAGTCAAAGCCCTAAAAATTACATCATCACAGTCTAATTACAATGGACCACACTATCCACTTGCAGCTTTTGAAAGTCAATAAAGGTGTGAAAATAACATTTCACATGCTAAAAAAAGACAGATTGGTCATTTTTATTAGGATTTGATGACGTTAGACAAATTCCGTCAAATTTTTTAGCGGATACATTACGACTAGGGAATAATTTGTTATGAGATGGAGTTACTTTATACTAATTTCCCAAAGAAAGTTGCTTGCCTCGGAGTCACAAAAGATGGGCTAGAACGGACATCAAGAAGTACCCCATCACCTTTGCAAACATTAGAGAAGAAAAAGTCATTAATTTGGCTTTGTTTTTTGTTTTTTTTAGAGAAATGTTACAATAAAGACCTCTATTTAAATGTGTATGATACGTATCCCTTGAATCGTCTTAAAACTTTGCACTGAAATTAGAATAGTTGTATAAAACTTCTTAAAATTTGTATTGAAGTTCATAACCGGTGTTTAAAAATTCATAAAACATCAAAACAAAAACTCATTGCATGCAAATATTACAAATTCGAGGTTGATGTCATGAATTTTATGCAACATATTATGAATTCGATCTATCCGATTTAAGAGGGCGCTTACCGATCACACCCAAATAGAAATGTGTATGGTAGCATTTATTTATTTATTGTTTTGCATTCAATCAAATAAATTGGGTGTTTGTTGAAGCTTCTCAAATATGTTTCTATTTTTTTTTATATCATTTGATCTGGCGCAACTTCTTCTCTTGCCTAGTATCGTTAAATCAGATGAAATTTTATATTAAATTAGAGGTCGTTCTTATAAATATATAATTACATTCTTTTTTTTCATAACCTAATATATCCCTACCCTCAACCCAACCAATCACAACGGGTATCAAATTTCATGTAATGAAATCTAAACAAGTAAACTCACAAGTCACAATGCAGCATAATCACTGCTACCCAACCGTTGAACCAACTGCACTGGTCACTTGACATTAACTCACACAAATATTGATCGTAAATTTGGTTATATACCGGAGTATACGACACTGTTTCGATTAGCAGTACTTTAGGGGAGAATATGTGAATTTGCACTGATGATCAGCGATACTACAATTTGGTACGTACTACTTGCAAATTACTATACTAATTTCTACTAGCTCTCTGTCTGGGTACAGCTTGAAGTTATTTTTAGTACTACTAAATTTATTATTTTTTATTTTTAGTACTACTAAATTAATTCATCCATCTATAAGGGTACTCTCTTTTTGCAAGTGTCATTAATATAAAACACTTAATTTTGGGATTGTCAGTAGTAAAAGTTTACTCCTTGACACTGTCAGTAAACTAATTGCTTTATTTTTCTTTTGAATGGCACATTTTATTGGTGTATTATAAGGCAACTACTATAGCGATTTTTGTGTTATCGCTAATTTACTTGTTGCCTAATATTTTGGTTGATTTGATTATGACCTTTATAAGGTCCGGCATTTCTATTGTATTGCAAAGTTAGTCCCCAATTTGAGATGAAATATGACTTTTTTTTATTCGTGTCGACAAGATAATAAAAGAATTAAAAGAAGATACGGATTATGTTAGCAAAGAGTACTTCATTTAAGTCATAATTAATTTACCTTTTCAAGTATATTTCAATTATTTAGAACCAAGATGAAAAAAATTGAATGAAAGATGAAAAATATTTGGGAAAAATTAATGAACGAGAGTAAAAGTTTAAAGGATCATAAGAGCATCCACAGTGGTATAATCAAAACAAAAATGGTTATAAAGTTAGCAACATTTGCTCAAAAAGAGCTCACATTGGAATAACCAAATTTAGAAACATCTTAGCAACTCATCAAATTTTGGCCCTTGGATAATCAAAACTATAAACCTTTTGCCAATAATCAAATTTAATTGTTTTCACATTTCCTCAATAAAGTATACCATCATTACACAAAAACTTTCTTTCTTCTATTTTCAACATGTTCACAACAAAAATACTTTTAAAAACAGTTTTTATTTTTTTTGAAAAAACAGTTTTTTTACACTTTTTTTATTAAAACTGTTTCCCTCCCCTTTTTTTAAAACAGTTTTATTTCAAAACAGGGTTTTTATTAAAACTTTTTTTCAAAAATTGTTCTTTTGAAAGAAAAAACTTTTTCTATTCAAAAACTGTTTTTTTTAAAATCAAAGTTTTCAAAAAACTTTTTTCTCTTTTTCTAATAACCTATTTTTATTAGTTTGAAAACTATTTTAAAAAAATTATTTTCTATGTCACAATTTCTAGATTTTTATAAGTTGAAAAGGTGATGTGGCAAGTTTTGGTTATTCAATTTTGATTGTTCCACTGTGGACCTCTACATTACTAACCTTAGCAACCCCTTAAATAGATAACCAAAAGATGATGTGGCACCTTTTGATTATCCACTTTTGATTATTCCACTGTGGATGCTCTAAGGATAAATTTCTAGGTCTTGAGTTCAAGTATCGATCCCCACCTGCGTGTGACTAAGTTACTCTAAATTTGATCAATTCAGGACAAAAAGGAGAGTTGATTGGTTTGATCTAGTGAGAGAAAGATCTAGGATTTTGACTCCACCCCTACTAAGTAACTAGGTTGTGTATATGTTAGGGTTACTTATCCTAATTACAAGGGATTATCGCTAGGACTTACAAATCCTATAGATAGTCATCAACAAAATATGGAGTTGAAAATAGACATGAGCAACTATCCCATAGCACATACTATCTTACTAGTAGAACATGTCTCTTTCACGGACTATCTAATAGCATAATCCATCTTCGTTACCCAAGCACAAGCATAGATAACCATTGAATATATAACTCGGTATTTGAGTGCTGGCACACAAATATTCAATAGATTGAAAAAATTGAAAACATTCCATTCGATCATAATGAAAAGGGTTCTTAGATAAAAAAAATCGATTCAAATAAATAAACCTAATTCCTACATATAAACAAAGTTTTTTGAATCAGGGCTTCATCTTCCCCCTAGATGAGGGGTTTAGTTGGCCATGAAAAAGAGGAACACACTTGGAATTGAAGAACACATGAAGAACATTAGGTTTCTCTCTCTTTTCTTGCCTCTAAACCAAAAGTTGGAACCCTTAAACAATGTTTAGCTAGAACTCCCATTTATAGTCAAAGCCCTAAAAATTATATCATCACTTTCTAATTACAATGAACCACACCATCCTCTTGCAACTTGTGAAAGTCAATAGAAGTGTGAAAATAACATTTCACAAGCTAAAAAAGGTAGATTGGTCTATTGTAACTAGGTTTTGATGACGTCAGACAAATTCTGCCAAATTTTCTAGCAGATACATTACGACAACGGAGTAATTTGTTATGAGATGTAGGTACTTTGTAATTTCCCAAACATGAAAGGGCAATCTATAATTTTTAGAACTGTTGGGTAATTTTATAATTTCTTCAAAGAAAGTTGCTTGCCTTGGAGTCACAAAAGATGGGCTAGAACGGACACCAAGACCCCATCACCTTTGTAAACATTTAGGCTCTATTTGGTAATATTGTCAGTTTTTTATTTTTTGTTTATGAAAAATAAGAAATGATTTTTTGTTTATTTATTAAAAAATAAAAACAAAAAACATGTTTGGTGACCATGATAGTTTTTATTATTTGTTTTTTTGCATTGCCGAAAGTGTTTTCAAAATAAATTATAAAACGTAATTTTTGTGATTCTAGAATTTTCATAAACTAGTGGAATTGATTATGTATTTTATAAAAAAAACAGTAACACAAATATGTTTATGATGCCTGTTTCAAAAAAATATCAAAAACAAAAATAAAAAACTAGAAATAAAAACTTTTCCTAAACAGAGCCTAATTCTCTCAATCCTTTTCTGTAATAACATCAGACGAAAAAGTAATATGGCTTTGTTTTTTTTTTTGGGGGGAGAAATGTTACAATAAACACCTCTATTTGAATGTGTACGATACGTATCCCTTGAATCGTCTTGAATTCTTAGCATTTTGCATTGAAATTCAGAATAGTTGTATAAAAGTTCTTAAAATTTGCATTGAAGTTCATAACCAATGTTTAAAATTCATAAAACATCAAAACAAGAACTCATTACATGCAAATATTACAAATTCGAGGTTGAAGTCATGAATTTTATGAAACATATTATGAATTCTATGCGATTTAAGAAGGCGCTTACTGATCACACCCAAATAGAAATGTGTATGGTAGCACATATATATATTTTTTGGTTTTGCATTCAATCAAATAAATTGGGTGTTTGTTGAGACTTCTCGAATATGTTTCTATTTTTTCTATATCATTTGATCTGGCGACTGACACAACTTCTTCTTTTACCTACTGTCGCCCAATTAGATGAATTAAATTTTATATTAATTTAAAGGTCGTTCTTATAAATAATCACATTCTTTTTTTTGTACCTAATATATTCCTAACCTCAACTCAACCAATCACAATGGGCATCAAATTTCATTTAATAGAATTTCAAACAAGTAATCTCACAACGCAGCATAATTACTGCTACACAACCGTTGAACCAACTACACTGGTCACTTAACATTAACTCACACCAATATTGATCGTAAATTTAGTACGACACTGTAAATTTAGTTACCGGAGTATACGACACTGTTTCGATTAGCAGTACTTTAGGGGAGAACATATATTCACGTTTAAGTACCCACATTAAATACGCCCACGTGAATTTCCACTGACCAGCGATACCACATTTTGTTTTTTTTTTGGATAGGCAAAAAGTTTATTAAAGAAATCTTGACAAATGGTACATCAAGATGGGGGAGAGGGGGGGAGAATTCAACCAAAGATTGGATGAAACAAAAAAACACCCGATGAGACAAAGCCCGAAAACACCAAGGGGCTAAGGGGCTATTTGATAAAACTGAAAACTGAAACTGAAAGCTGAAAAATTAAGTACTGAAAGCTGAATGCTGAATTTTCTAAGCTGAAAAGCTGTTTGATAAATATATTAAGCACTGATAAAAAAAATTATGAATTAATTTTGTTCCAATTCTCTCTTAATTTACTAATAGTCACAATATATTTATGGTAATGGTGGAGTGGTGGTGGTGATGATGATGATGTAGTGATGGTAGTGGTGGTGGGTGGAGTGGTGGTGATGGTGGAGTGGTGGAGCTGGTGGTGGTGGAGTGGTGGAGGTGGTGGTGGTGGAGTAGTGGTGGTGATGTGGTGGTGGTGGAGTGGTGGTGATGGTGGTGGAGTAGTGGTGGTGGTGGAGGTGGTAGTGGTGGTGGAGCTGGTGGTGGTGGAGGAGTGGTGGTGGTGGTGGTGGTGGTGGTGGAGGTGGTAGTGGTGGTGGAGCTGGTGGTGGTGATGTGGTGGTAGAGGAGTGGTGGTGGTGGAGTGGTGTAGATGGGGGAAGTGGTGGTGGTGGTGGTATAGTGATGGTAGTGGTGGTGGTAATGGAGTGGTAGAGGTGGTGGTAGTGGTGGTGGTGGTGGTGGAGTGGTGGAAGTGTTGGTGGGAGTGGTTGTGGTGGTGATGGAGTGGTGGAGGTGTTGGTAGGAGTGGTTGTGGTGGTGGTATAGCGGTTGAATGCAAGTAAACAAAATTCAGCCAGAATTAAGTAGCTCAAAGCTACTTAATTTTTTTTAACTTTTTAGCTTACAATTTAAGTGACACTTAATTTGCTAAGTAATATCAAATGTGGTTATCAAACCTACTGAATCACTTATTACTTAATTGATTCAGTTTTAAGTGCTGAATTTAGGTTATCAAACAATCCTTACCCGAAACACCCAAAAGGGCAAAACCCATACAAAATATGGGCCAAGCCCAATTCAAAAACCCCAAAACCTAACCCTAGGACCACCACTCCTCTCTCCTAATATATTGAAAACTTTAGCCAGCGGAGGTACTCCTTTGCGCAAACACATGCTCCTTTACTTCCATCTTAATCATTTTTCTCATTCTTTGAACATCTCTCTCCGTTATCTTCACTCCTAATCTTTTGCCAAAGTTTTTTGTTAATTGGAGCTCAGCATCTATTTCTTCTTGATCTTGCCTTGTCCCTTGTGAAGAACATGAGTTTTGGACAAACTAATTTCTATATTTTGTTACTAGCAATTATTATATATACTAATTTCTACTAGCAATATATCTGTCTGGGTACTGCGCGCTTGAAGTTATTTTTAGTACTGCTAAATAATTTTTTTTTAGTACTACTAAAAATTAATTCATCCATATATAAGGGTACTCTCGTTTTGCAAGTGTCATTTGGTTTTTGTTTTCTAGTTGGCGTCTTGTTTTTCTTTAGGTCTTGGATGGCTTTTGGCCGGTGTGCTCTTGATCCTTTTAATCTTTACAATTCTTTATAAAAATTAATAAACCCATTTTGCTTAGAAAAAAAAAGTCACATGTAGAGATAAATATTTTCTAAGATTTTTGGCACATATCGTGGGCGGAAATCCTAAGGATACCAACAAGGTGGGAACTGATCCTGCACAGACTATTGCGTGGGGTCCACTCCGGGTTTTGCATAGATTCTATAATCAGAGATTTAGAATGAGAGAATGGAAGATTGGATCAAATGCCTACACGTATCAGATCGGTTGAGCTGTTATTTTGCGGAGTCCCTCAAAGAATTATCATAAAATTATTGAACGGTTCGGATTATCTGTGTGAGCTCCAGAGTGGGCCCCGCGCGACGGTCTGTACAGAGTCGTCAGTTCCCAGCTCACCGGTGTCCAATCAGCTGACTCTGATGCCGTAAGTAGCAATCACGGTAGCTCATCCCAAAAGACTACATAAAGGTCCCTAGCTATATGGATTCATTACCCTTGCTAGAGCTGCATTCTTTTTAACTTCACTTTTTTCTTCGTTTTATGAATTTTGTTCATTTTTTTAAAATTTTTGTTGGATTCACATAATATTTTTTGGATTAATCATTCGTCTCAACGAGTGGAGTCTAAAAAGTACAAAATTATGACCGAAAGCAAAAAAAAAAGTTTACTAAAAACGAAAAAAGTATCAAACTTATTTGTCTAAAATGCCATCTTATTTCAATATTTTCAACATTGATCGGTCCGTATTTTTATACTTTTCTGATTTGTTTGTGCGAGACTAAAGATTAATCCCAAAAATTACAACAAAAAACTAAACAAAAAGTTACGAAAATAAAAGATATCGAAATAAGTTCCAAACAAAAAAGTTAAAAAGAACCCAGCCTAACTTCCTAGTATTCGTTATAGTGAGGGAAAATGACGGCCTAGGACGTGTTTTGATAATTAATACTACCTACCAAGGACATGCTGAAAACATTTGTTAATGATGAAAATGTCATTGACGGGTATTAATTATCAAAACACGTCATTAGCTATCATTTTCCCTTATATAGTGAGGCCGGGCGTCATCATGACGTTTCAAATTATTTTTTTTTCAACACAAAGAATGGGAACTTTGGAGTAGCTAGCTCACCATTGAACCCCCTGTATAGGTTCCTACAAAAATAGGTAGATGGGGCGCTACCAACCATTGCAAATTGGGACCTCAGGTAGAGCTTGATTATATATACTTCAGTGTATAAAGGCTAAGGGGCCGTTCCACTCTCTCCAAAAAAAAAATTCTTAAAAAGAAGATAATTTCAAGGTAAAAAATTATGTGTATATGTAAATAATTTTCCTATCAATATGAATCTTGTTTGATAGATCTCATTGAGATCTTTTAAACGGTGCAAAAAAAATTAAAAAATTATTTTTCCATTTTCGTTATATTTGAGTTTGAAATTACCTTTTTTTTTTGAAAAAGAAGGTTTTGGGAGAAAACGGAATGGGGCCTAAATCCGCTTAGTTAATGATCAGACTAATTAACCATTTAAATTAGATCATAGGCTGTAAATATGATCAACAACTCAATATTAAGTCCTATCACCTATGCTAAGTAACTAACATGAGATTTTAGGTTTGGAACAAGATCCTCTCCAGTTTCCTTGGTGTAAGGCCCTCGGTTATCGGCTCGGTCATTCTAAAGACCTTTCCTCCTCGGAAAGGGTCTTCCCTCCTCGAAAAGGGTCCTCGGGGGACTACAACTTTTTCCATTGGTTCAAAGGTTGAAGATAGGCCTCGGGAAGAATTTAGGCCTCGGGAAGAATGTGGGCCTCGGAAAGAACAAGAACAGCAGCGGCGGGCGCCAGCGCCGCCGCGCACCAGACGGTTGCAAGTGGCGTCCCCGCCCCAATGCGCTCAGAAAACGTTGAAAAACACGAAGAAAAGCACTAAAACTTGAAGATTGATTAACAAAGATCAACATACCCAAGTTTTGTGTAGAGATTCGCTGCCAAGATGCTCAAAATCGCGATCCAAAGCTTGCAAAGCACGGCGGCGGCGATTCGACGGCGTCAGAGGGTTTCGATGACTTTCTCTCTCCAAATGCTCTGAATTTATAGTGGAGCGTACGAGGAGTCGCGCGGGAAACGAAGCGTCGCCCACCGAACCGTTGGATCGTCGACACGTGTCTCCATCAGACGGTCAGCAATCAGAGGTCAGAACCGAGGTCAGGCGCGCCGCGTACCGAGCCATTCACGCCTTGACACGTGCCCTGAAAGGACGTTTCGTACCAATCATCTGACATTTCACGTGCCGAGGCGACGTATGATGTCACTCATTTCGGCGATGACTGACGCGTGGCTCCTAGGGCGGAAGCAGGCGGCTCGGCTCTCATGAAGGTCGCTCAGTTCTTCTTCAAAACATCTCATCGGTTAAAAGCCTGGTTGCGCTAGTCCATCAGAGGAGTCAACTCCCCGAAGACCAGAGTGGCGCTCCGGAAGTTGAGGGGCTATTGTAGGGCCCTCGGTTATCGGCTCGGTAACCGGGGTACAAACCCAAACCAGCAGCTAGGGTCCGGGCCAGGTTCTTCTGACTAGCTCTTTTCGGGAGGTACTTCGGTCGGTGCCCGGACTTCGGTTGTTATCGACCTCGGAGCATCGGATGTCTGCATGCTCCAGTGCTTCCAAAGGCTTCCAAGAGGTAACGGTTATTGTGAGTGGGACCTATGGGGATCATGCTCCCCATGCAGCTGGCACAATCATTGAGATCTGTCTCATGTGCTCCGTAACCACCTCGCCCCCCTCGTCATATGTGACGTCACCCGAGGCGGTTACCCGAGCGTACTCACCACGCTCTAGCGTGGAGACCAAGCAAACCTAAGTCTATAAATACTAAGTGATACACACATGAAAGAGGTACGCAATACTATCCTAACCCTAGACCTAAACACCTTCCCTGAGATCTAACTTGATCGTCGGAGGGTCACTGGGCATCCAAAGCCCTAGTGACTTGTTGCAGGTCAGGCGACGGACGAGCGGGGCAGCGGAGGAAGGAACCTCACCAGACACCACAGTCAAGGTCCCGATTAATCGAACCCCTACACTTGGAGGGTCTTGTTTTGGCACATTCCGGGTCCTTACGAGTTCCGCATAAACAATCAGAACCGTTTCTTTTTTAAGAGCTCGTTGAGAACATGAAATATGCAAATATAATGTTCATAATACATATCAATTGCTATGTTTTTCGAAGCGCATTTATAACATTACGAAAATGGGTTCCTATATTGTTAACATAATATCCCAAAAACATTTTTGTTACCATGTTATGTAGGTTTTATTAGTCATATTTTCTAGTTAGTCGTGATTTTTTTATAATGCATGTTTTCTATTTAGTTTAGGTTTTTTAGTGACTAAGTCTTGTATCCTATATAACTGCATGCTAATTAGGACTATGGTTTATAAACAATCAATAATATATCAATGATAGCAAACTTCTTGTCAATTCAGAGTTTTCTTAACTCTATCCAATGTTTCAAAATTTTATTTTCTCAACGTAATTAAATGTGTTCTTTCTTGATTCTATGAGTGGTGGTGTATGGCCATTCTTAATTAGTTGGTAAAGTGATTTATCTAGTTAATTCTGTTAACGAACGAAACTGTAGCCTACTAACTAGCTATGTGGAGGCTGCTGATCATCGTCGACAACTAGCTTCTTAGAGGGAAAGCATGTCAAATCATATCCGATCGAAGACATCAGATCAAAAAGAAATATCCAAACACATGATTTTTGACATAGATATGTTCTCGACAAGTTTTAGAAAAAGAACGGTTTCAATGTGAGCCTGAGAAGGCCTACAGCTACAATGCCTAACACAGGATGGTCCATTCCTTTTTTGGAATTGGAGAGATGCAAATTCGTAATTTATTGGAATGTTGAACAACCCTTGATGAAGAATTTGGATGGTACGTTGGACTTAATCTGTAGAGTCACATTTGTAAGTGAGAGAGAATTCAACCTGAGAAAATCTTGTTTACATGGCAGCTGTAAACAAGTGTTTACGGAGCTCAATCTCGGCTGTCCAATGCTGAAACAGACAGCTGAGATCACTCAGTTCCGTAGAGAACCGCTTTGCAACGGCTCCGTAAATAAGTATATCTCATCCAACTTATACTCTCCAAAATAGTACTCCCTCCGTCCCTTTATTACAGTCCAGTATTCCATTTTGGGCTGTCCCTTAATAAGTGTCCATTTTGTAAAGTTAGTTGGTAAAAGTTGATGAATTGTCTATTTTGTCCCTAAAAGTAGATTCCATTTTGAAAAGTTAGTGAGTAAAAGTGTAATGATGATGGGTAAGTAAGGAAAGTGGAGGAAAAAGTTGATGTGAAAGGTATAATAATGATGTCTTTTTAATAAGTTGGAGTTACGAAGCAGGACATTTAAAAAGGGACGGAGGGAGTAAAAGATATAATTCGATCCGGTAAAAAATTGTGCATAAAACTCTAGCTTTGGGTAAATCTTATGGACAAATGTGGTACATCGTACAAACAAATGCCGTGCCTTTAGGACAAATGTTCAGTTTGGGCCTCTAGGTCTCGTCCCTTTCGGGCCTTTTGTGGGTCCCTCCAGCATGACAACAATGTTCAAACTCGTTCTTGTTGTACACAATTCGTTAAATTAGATCATTCGAGAAAATTAAATTAATTAACTTGATTATAAGAATATCGACAGGTCCATGCATACTGATGGGTATGTTCTTATACTCTCTTATTATATATCCGAACACTCACGGATTGACACGTGCCCCTGATCACCGCTCAGACTGGCTAGCTTGCTCAGCCAGAGAAGTGCCGCTCGGCCGGGATAATCCCCGGTCAGCAAGGGTACCCACGATCCCATGATAGAAGCTCTCCATGTTCGTCAGATCGCAAGGAATTGTAACTTCCTCCTCCATGATCCCCTGCCCTTCGGTTACCTAATTCGATATGGGAAAGCATGTCGCCCTCCACTATCAATGGACCGCCCCACTCGCTGACAACCGCTACACTCTCCCCACGATCTTGTCCCATGATCGTGGAGCACCTTGACTCTGGGACAAGTAACAAATTTTGAAGATAAAGCAGAAAAATTCTATTACTCTCTCAACTAATCAATCCATCGTTACAAAGAAATGAGAGAGGAAAACCCCTATTTATATCACTAATGTTACAGCACTAACTAACTAATCAAAACAGAATACGTGCTCATTAACTGACTTCGTGCCACTAATCTGGTGGAGTTAAGAGAGGAGCTGATAGCTTTGTTGGCTTAAATGGCTCAACCACTGGCTCAACTTGGACCCCAGCTTGAGCTGTTGTGCTTGAGTTGTGTTGGACTGAGTTGGTTAACAGCCCCCCGCAAGCTGATGGTGGCACTTGGGCAAGCATCAGCTTGGCTCGAAGAAAAAAGAAGCGATCACTAGTAAGAGGCTTTGTAAATATATCCGCAACCTGAAAGCCAGAAGGAACATGGCGAACTTGCAACTGTTTATTACTGATCTTTTCTCTCACAAAATGAAAGTCCACTTCGACGTGTTTGGTCCGTGCATGAAACACGGGATTAGTAGCCAAAGAGATGGCAGAAACATTATCACACCAAATAACAGGAGCAGAAGCAAAAGAAGGAACACATAGGTCCTTAAACAATTGCAGGAGCCATATAATTTCAGCAGCAACATTGGCCAAAGCTTTATACTCAGCCTCAGTGGAGGAACGAGCAACTGTGGCCTGTTTCTTGGCTGACCAAGAGATGAGATTAGGCCCAAGGTAAACACTGTAACCTCCAGTAGACCGTCTGTCTAGGGCATCCCCAGCCCAATCAGCATCAGTGAAAGCAGACAGAACAAGATAACTCTTGGTGAAACTTAATCCAAAATCTAATGTACCCTTGATATATCTGAGAATCCGTTTAACTGCTGTGAGATGTTTCTCCAAAGGATAATGCATATGTTGGCAGACTGAATTAACAGCAAATGAAATTTCTGGACGTGTAAGAGTGAGATATTGAAGAGATCCAACTAAGGATCTGTAAAATTCTGGATTCGGGATGGGAGTATTACCATCTAGAGAGTTAGTTTGGAGAGAAGAAGGAGTGTTGCAAGGTCTGCAGTCTTCCATACCAGCCTTGTTTAGTAGACTAAGAGCATATTTAGTTTGAGAAAGAATCAAACCAGTAGGTGTATGAACAGCCTCAATTCCCAGGAAATAATGCAAAGGATCCAAGTCCTTGAGAGCAAAAGAAGAACTGAGCTGCTGAATTATGTTGGTAATAGAAGAGGTATTGTTGCCAGTGATCAGAATGTCATCAACGTACACAAGAACATAAATCAAATCTTGATTCTTATGCAAGACAAACAATGAAGAATCAGCCTGACTATTTTGAAATCCCAGAGACAACAAGCACTTGGAGAGCATATCATACCATGCCCTGGGGGCCTGTTTAAGGCCATAAAGAGCCTTATGAAGCTGACAGACATGAGTAGGAAACTGAGAACTGACATAACCTTGTGGCTGCCTGAGATAAACTTGTTCTTGTATTGTGCCATGAAGGAAAGCATTAGATACATCAAGCTGCCTTACTGACCAACCATAGTGTAAGGCAAAAGTCAGAACAACCCGTACTGTTGGTTGTTTCACAACTGGACTAAATGTTTCTGAATAATCTACACCCTCTGTTTGTTGAAAGCCTTGTGCGACTAACCGAGCTTTGTATCTAGCCACAAAACCATTGGAATGTCTTTTAATTTTAAAAATCCACTTACATCCAATGATTGGGGCACCAGAAGGAGGGGGACAAGTGACCAAGTACCTTGTGACATAAGGGCAGTGTATTCTTCAGACATGGCTTGTCTCCATTCAGGAAAGGCCATTGCTTCTTTAAAAGAAAAGGGTTCAGTGAGATGAGGAGTTTGGGTAAGCAAAGAGAAAGGAACCTTAGGAACAGATATGCCATTCTTACCCCTTGTAACCATAGGATGAGTGGGAATCAATGGCGGCACAGAAGGAGAAGAAGACTGTGTAAGAGGTGAGGATGAAGAAGAAGAATGTACAGTATGAGGAGAAGCATTTGGAACTGGTGTGGAGGAGAATGAAACAGGAGGCAAGGTATTGGGACAAGATAGAGGAAAAGGTGCAGAAATAGGTAGAGAAGAGGGAAGCACAAAGTGAGGAATAGAAGAAGTAGAAGGAGAAACTGAAGTTGCAGGGTGTGAAGTAGAGATGAGAGTATGATAAGGAAAGTCATGCTCAATAAACTTCACATGTCTGGAAATATACACCTTTTGGGTAAGAGGATCCAAGCAACGGTATCCTTTGGTACCTGAACAATATCCTAAGAAAATGCAAGGAGTAGACCTAGGTTCAAGTTTATGGGAAGAATAAGGCCTTAACCATGGGAAACAACAGCATCCAAATGGTTTTAAGGACATATAATCAGGTGCAACTTGATAAAGTCTATGAAAAGGTACATCAAACTTAAGTGAAGAATGAGGTAAACGATTGATGAGAAACACAGCTGTAGTGATTGCTTCAAGCCAAAAACCAATAGGAAGATTGGCCTGTTGAAGAAGAGCAATGGCAGTTTCCACAATATGGCCATGCTTCCTTTCAACAAGACCATTTTGTTGAGGTGTGTGAGGACAAGTGGTTTCATGACTGATACCAAATTGAGCAAAGAAAAATGTCATTACTTTGTTAAGAAATTCTCCCCCTCTATCAGACCTAAAAGTCTTGATGGAAGCATGAAAATGATTAGACACAAACACACTGAAAGCTTTAACATGAGTAGAAACTTCAGCTTTAGACTTTAGAGGAAACAACCAGCAATATCTAGTAAAATCATCCACTAAAAGCAAGTAGTATTTATAGCCAGAAAAGGATGTTACAGGTGAGGGTCCCCAAACATCAACATGTAAGAGATCAAAAGGTGCTGTGGTGTGTGTGATGGAAATAGGGAATCGGAGTTTATGACTTTTGGCTTTATTACAAGCATAGCAGTCTAAGCTAGAAAAAGAAGAGACAGACAAATTGTATTTATTAGACAAGTGTTGAATCAAAGCACCATGAGGATGGCCTAACCGCCTGTGCCATAACTCTGCATTAGAAGAAGTGCTGAGAAGAGCAGTAGCTATGGCTGGGGCTTTAGAAGAAGGAAGAAGGGGATAGAGACCCTGGTGGCAGGGTCCCTGATGTAAAACTTGTTGGGTGTGTTTGTCCTGAATGAGATATCCAGAAGAGTCAAAAATGATTCTACAATGGTTATCTAAAGCAAAGTGATACACAGAGAGTAAATTGTGTGAGATTTGGGGAACATGAAGAATGTGGTTAAGATGGAAAGATTTAGATGGAGTAAGAAGCAAACCTTTACCTGAAGTAGTGACAGAGACTGTCTGACCATTGCCTACTGCCACAGTAGGAGGTGGTGGTGTAGTAGTTGGTGCTGAGATATGAGAGATATCAGGTGTCACATGAGCAGTGGCTCCTGAATCAAAATACCAAGGACTGGACGAAGAAGCTTGTCCACCAGAGAAACCTTGTCCAACGACTGACTGACCAAATGAGGCATTGAAGGAAGGAACAGGAGCATAATCTGAATGAAAACCAGGTGAGAAGCCTGATCCATAATAAGAAGGTGGTGTATAGCTTGGTCCAGAAGTATAAGAAGCAGCTGAACCACCATTGAGCATAAGAGCTTGAGGTCTAGGAAATTGAAACCCCTGTCCAGGAGAGGGTTGAAAACCTTGTCCATGTGAAAGACCAGACTGACCAAATCCTTGTCCATGTGGAATACCAAACTGTCCAAATCCTTGGCCAGGTGGAGGCCCAAACGGACCAACACCTTGTCCATGTATAGCCCCAAACTAACCAAAGCCTTGTCCATGAGTTGAAAACTGAGAGTTGAAACCAAAAGAAGGACGAAATCCCAAATTTTGTTTGTAGTAACAAGTGGATGCTTGATGATTATACCTTCCACAAATTTGACAGCTACCAATTGGAAAGGGAAAATCCATAGGGAAACTGTTCCTAGAGAAATAAGGACCTCTTGGTCTATTTTGGTTCCTATTGAAACCATTCCTGTGCCCCCCAAAGTTATTGGAACCAAAGTTGTGGTTGAAGTTAGGTATCTGTGAGGATGGAGGTCCAAACTGTGGTGCCTGTGGTCCAAACTCAACAGGATACTGAAAAGGTCCAACAGATGATGCTCCTTGAGGAATTTGTGAACCAGAAGATGGTACTGCAGTAGTTGAACCTTGACTAACAGACCCTTGATGCTGAGCAAGCAAAATAGTAGATGAAGTAGAAGCATCTTGAGAGTGATCTAGGTACAGATCTTCTGACACAAGCATGGCAGAAACAGCACTAAATGAAAGAGATGTAGTGGCACACTGTGTTCGAATTGTTTGTTTAAGAGACAAATAATCCTCAGGAAGACCATTCACTGTATGAAAAATAATCTCTCCATCATCCATAGTGGAACCAGATGCCTCTAGTTTATGGACAATTTCTTTAACAGAATCAAAGTATTTTTCCATAGATGTTGTTTTCTTGAGGCTATACAGACGTTTCTTGAGATCAAGAATGTGTGTTTGTGAAAGAACACTATATTTTTCCTCCAATTTAGTCCAAACTTGAAAGGTGTGATGAGATCCAACCACATGTGGCAAAATAGAAGGTGTAAGAGTCGCCATAAGACAAGACAGAAGCATTCTATCAATGGTTTGCCATCGTTCATAGGCAGGGTTAGGGATTTTATTCCCTGTAGCATCTTGTGTTTCAGGTGATGGTATCTCAGACGAGCCATCAGCATATTCAAAGAGTGAATTAGCCTGTAAGGCGTTTTCTACTTGAGATTTCCAAGCAAAGTAGTTTGAAGACTCAAGTTTAATGGTGATAAAGGACTGAAAATTTGCGATTAGGAAAGTAAGAGAAGCAGGAAGATACTCGGCTGTTGGAGTTGATGCTGGAGTCGCCATTACGGAGAATTGAAGTTGTGAAGAAGACAACAACCACGAAGCAAAATAGAATCAAGATCTGGATCTGAAGTTGGAGCTGACTTTCGGAGTCGCCATTACTGAGAATTGAAGGTGTGACGAAGACGATGAGCACGAAGTAAAACAGAATCAAGACCTGGATCTAGAGCTGGCTTTCGCCCTCTAGGGCTCTGATACCATAACAGATTTTGAAGATAAAGCAGAAAAATTCTATTACTCTCTCAACTAATCAATCCATCGTTACAAAGAAATGAGAGAGGAAAACCCCTATTTATATCACTAATGTTACAGCACTAACTAACTAATCAAAACAGAATACGTGCTCATTAACTGACTTCGTGCCACTAATCTGGTGGAGTTAATAGAGGAGCTGATAGCTTTGTTGGCTTAAATGGCTCAACCACTGGCTCAACTTGGACCCCAGCTTGAGCTGTTGTGCTTGAGTTGTGTTGGACTGAGTTGGTTAACAACAAGGACCTATAAGTATTAAGGGAAAGGACGTTTACAGGTACATACTCTGTTTTTCACCTCAATCCAGTTTTTCATCCTTGTTATCACATATCGACTGACTTGATCATCGAAGGGTCCACGACTGGAAACACCCCTAGTCAGAGGACTTCTTGCAGGAACTCTTTGAAGATGGAACTTGTACTGGCAGTCCAGATTTTGACATCAACAAATACAATAAATTTGTGAAAGAAAAAATGGATGCCGATGTAAAAGTTAAACCGTCTATTTTTACTTGATGATCTTTATAAAATGAACGATTGTAATTAGAAAGCCCTACTATGGTTACACCATCTAGTGTACACCAAATGTACACCGCATCTTGTGGGACTCATTTCGAGTCTTCTACAAATGATCGGAGCCGTTAAATTTTTTTAAAATTTTCTTTAAGGGTCCATGCAACAAATCATTTCATCTAGATATCGGTAAGGGCTTGATTAAATTCTTTGCTCAATTTCCCGTTAGCAAATCGGGTGTAGAATCGGTCAAGTCTTTACCGATATCTGGATAAGCTGATTTTTTACAGGGATCTTTAAAAAAATCTGTTAAAAATATTGACCGACTCCGATCATTTGTATGGGGCCCCAAAGTGGATCCTTTGAGGCGCGGTGTACATTTGGTGTACACCAAATGGTGTACCCATAGTTTTGTTGATTAATTAGAAATGAGAAAAACTTCTTTATGGAGCAACCTGTAAATAAAAGTTTACGGTGCTCATTAGAAATATGATGAAGTTTCTTACTCACCAGCTACCATATTGATATATTGTACTTGAATCTCAAATGGCTGTTCCGAGAACAAATGATACATGTGTGATTAATTTGTCTGGTGCATGGGCATTTAAGTTTCCTACGCAGAGTACTACAATGGAGTAGTAACATTGTAATGATAGGCCAGTAATAAGTTTTCCCAACACGCCTAATAGCATACTTGAATTGCGGTCGCATCCAAAAGTGTCGAACGGGGGACATGTTGCTCAGATGGTATAAATTTGACTGCAGAGCAAGATAATGTTGATGGAAACAGGGAAATTAAATGCATGCACTTGGAAAGCATTAGTTTAGTTGAATTTTGATACCTCGAGTGTCTGTGCTAGCTTACACGCATTTCGATTAATTTTATGGGACGTATTACACAACTTACTTGCGGGGATCCCAATTAAAGTCGGAGCTTAGATTTGTATGGACTAGACCTATAAGAGTTGATAGCACTTTAGAGATTTCGAACGTGAAATATCAAGATGGAGCAAACCCTTACGTCCCAGACTCTCAGACCTTCATG
Source organism: Rhododendron griersonianum (assembly GCA_018127125.1). Classification (NCBI taxonomy): domain Eukaryota; kingdom Viridiplantae; phylum Streptophyta; class Magnoliopsida; order Ericales; family Ericaceae; genus Rhododendron; species Rhododendron griersonianum. Next base: position 20,586,673 of record CM030789.1, read on the forward strand.
ACTACTAGGCCGACCATTCGGGCTATTTGTCAGTTTATTAGTACCAATTTATGGCTTCAACGTTTAAGATGTTTTCTTGTTCAATCACTGTCTAATTTCCACTAAATTTGCATTTAATTATCATCACAAGTACTTATCCTTTATGCTAGTTTCTAAACCAATTAAAAAGAATGTTTGCTCAGCATTGAGCACAATTAGCGGTGTTCCCAATAACTTTTGGTGGTAATTTTACGTTCTGGTATAGACGTACGTATAAGTTTAGTAAGAGCATTTCCAGCAGCCTCGCCTCTCCTCTGGCAAGGTCAAAGTGGCGATCCAATCCACCCTTCTTCAGTTTCCAGCGGACTCGGTAGCCCCTCGCCAATCCCTCCCCTCTTCAGCCCCTCGCCACACCCAGTGAGGTACGGAAGGCTCGCTTGCCCTCTCTGTCTCTGCTACTCATTTCTCTCTCCCCCAAAACAGACCGGCGACGAGATTTTCCACTCCGACGAGTCAAATCTGTTTGCTTCGAGGTACTCCGGCGAGTCACAGATCTCGTTTGCATCGAGTTCGAGTTACCCCGGTGAGTTTCTCCGCTCGCCATTCAAGTCCTTCGACAAGCTTCTCTGTTGGGATTTTTGATCCTCTGGCGAGTTTGCTTCGACTTTGGCGAGTTCAAGTCCACCAGCGAGTTTCTTGTTGGGAACCTGTGTGAAGGTTGAGTCTCACATCGGATAAATAGAAAAAGAATTGGATCTTAATATACAATTGGTTGGCACACCACTTACAAGGCTTAGTATTTTAAATGGATATATGTCATTCAACCCAAGTGAGGTTGTTTGGACTCTATGGATATTCCCCAACAGATTGGGCTTGTGCACACAGGAGGACCTCAGGTGGATCAAACTCCCAACATTTCTCTATTTGGGTTTTTAGTCCTCTAGCGAGTTCTCTGTTTCGATTTTTGGATTTTTTCAGTATATACGTATTAGGGTCTCTAAGCCTGCCCTCTCTGATGCTATTTGGCTTTGATTTGGGGGTATGGTTCTACAACAAAACGTCCATGTAGCTCCTCAGTTCTTGGAGGTTTAGGGGAGCCACTGTTTTAGTGGTATTTTGAGAGCAGCCACTTTGTGCATATATTGCCAAAGGTTAAGTCTGTCTCCAATCATCCCCCGCCCATACCCCCAATGATTGAAGACTAGATGGGTTATGTTATGTTGTTTTGTTGTATACGTATATATATATGTGTGTGTATGATTTTTGTGATTTTATTGAGGCAAAGGGCTAGATTGTTGGGTGTTGCATTTGTTTGGTGGCTAGCCAAAAGAGAAATCCTAACCAAAATGGCTAAAAGTTTGCTTAGGCTGATAGAGATGCTCTAAGACGTAAGTTGTAACTATGCGCATCTTATGCTTCTATTTTTCATTGAAGAACACTTATTAAAGTTGTCTAAAAGTTGATTGAAGTATCAATTTTGGTACTTCAAATTCTGAGTTTTCAGAATCTAACTTCTACCGGCCGTATCTATAATTTTCGACCAGCAACCGCCCACTATATTGGATAGAGGAAAGTTCACTTTCACCCCCTGTGGTTATCGCCATGTGCGGATACACCCCCTATGATTTAAAAGTGTGCATATAACCCCCTGTAGTTTTCAAATTGTGCGGATAGACCCACTGCCGTCATATTTTCCATCCATATTAACGGAGGTGTATCTCACACACCTCTAGAATGTAATCTGAGTCGTTCATAATGTATTAAATAAAGAATAGAGTATCTCTGTAAAAAATCATCTTAATCAGCCATCAGTAACCCAGTGATCTAATTTTTAGTAAATTCAAATTTGAAATTTTAATTTCATAACAAAATCGATTTGACCATAAGCTTTTCATTTTTTGATTGACTTGAATTTTGGCATAGACGTAGTACTCGTCAAAATTTACAATATCAACGGTTTGAATTCAATTTTTGGTATACGGGATGGTGTGGTTAGATTTAAAAAAGAAGAAGAATCAAGGGATGTGATGGGGGTATTACGGTCTTTTAACGTTGTTTCCGTTAATATGGATGGAAAACATGACGGCAGGGGGTCTATCCGCACAATTTGAAAACCACAGGGGGTTATGTGCACACTTTTAAACCACAAGGGGGATATCCGCACATGACGATAACCACAGGGGATGAAAGTGGACTTTCCTCTATTGGATATGTCGTGGTACCTTTACGGAATGGACGTGTTTGTATCATACTAATTTATGGAGATAGCTAGGTCGATAGAATCTATACTTCATTGACATATTTATCTTTAGTGTTAAATAGTATTTAGAAAGTCATGTTGTTAATATTTATGGAGGAGTTGGTACGTAAAAAATCGTTTTCAACAAAATTAATTCCCACTTAAAATAAATTGAGCGTCGTCCCCAGAAATATTAATGATATTATCAAAGTACTATGATTTGACTTTGCTATAGAGAAATGATTTTGCCACTCTTTTTTTTTTGTTAACGCCACTCCCCTGCAAGTGTATTTTTATACCAAAAATATACTTGCAGATGAGTGGTGTTAACAAAAAAGGAAGTGGCAAAATTAGCAGCCTTGCTATATTGGCCCTCAAGAAATTTATTCATGTCCCACCTCCTTGGGAATGCTAATTACACCATTATTGAAGAAAAAAGCTTGCTTTGTCTATAATCATTAATGGCTTTCTAGACTGCTAATTAGAATGACTAGGAAAATGACCCACTTATCATAACTATAAACTTCATCCACAACGAAGTGATATAAATGATTCGAATCCCATTGAGGCTAAACATTCCAAATCTTTGGGCTACTGGAGGTTTACTCGGTCGTTAACTTCAGAATCTTATAATTAATCGAGGTGCGTGCAAGCTAACTAGTCCGGGCATCCGGTCTTAAAAAAATAAGTGATTTATATGATGGAATGGCAAAACATGCTATTAATTAGTTAATTATCTCCTAAATATACTATCTCTCTATAGTTTTCTATGATTATTTAATTAAGTAGCTGCTCTAGCTCTATATAAGTTTGGTCCTCTCCTAGTTTTCTATGACTCCCTCCGTCCCTTTATTACAGTCCAGTATTCCATTTTGGGCTGTCCCTTAATAAGTGTCAATTTTATAAAGTTAGTGGGTAAAAGTTGATGAATTGTCTATTTTGTCCCTAAAAGTATATTCCATTTTGAAAAGTTAGTGAGTAAAAGTGTAATGATGATGGGTAAGTAGGGAAAGTGGAGAAAAAAGTTGATGTGAAAGGTATAATGATGATGTCTTTTTAATAAGTTAGAGTTACGAAGCAGGACATTTAAAAATGGACGGAGGGAGATTATTTAAGTAGCTGCTTTCAATTTGATTAATCACCTTGTATTTGGAAAACGTACAGGCTAGGTTTCGCTTAATTTATTAGTTTGAATTAGTTCGTTCCTTTTTAAACTTTTGCTAGTTTTGGCAAAAAAAAAAAATTTGAAATTATTCATTCTATCTTGACGAAGACAATAGAAAATGTACAACAACAAAAAAAAAAGACCGAAAGCTTAGAAAGGTCAATAAATCCAAAAACAAGTCCGAACAAACTGACTTTTTTGGCTTATTGTTGTGTTTTTCTGATTTTTTTCAAGTTTGATTCATGTTTTGTTATTATTTTTTATTTCTCTCTCGTCCCAACAAATCCAAAAAGTTAAATGATTTGATCGAAATCTAAATTGGCGACTAAAAGAAACAACATTAAAACAGTCCAAAATCAACCTTAATAGCATTCCACATCTATGTGTTGGAAAAGTTATTACTAGCTTTTTTTTACCTTTAAATGTATTAGTCCCAAAATAATTAATGTCTGGTTCGTGAAACGAGAACTTAAAAATAATATGAATTTTTCAAGAAAAACAATGCAAACTTTTTTCAAAGATTTACAAGATATCCATGAGTTCTTTTAATTCATAAAAAAAATTAAATATTTTTTGAAGAAAATTTATTATTTTGAAGTCCACGTTCTGCGGACCGAAAAAAAAGAGACCAGATAATTAGACAGTATTGGTCTTTGGATTCGTCTACAAACCATCTTTGTACTTCAGGAAATTCCTGGCCGGCCCCAAATTTTACATGGAGTTCCATGCAAATCCTTTTTTAAAGTGCTATCCCATCTAGACCCTTTTTAAAGATACTTTTACTATTTTGCCCCTATCACTTTTCATACCCCAAGAATTCATCTCTCAGAATTCACACCTCCGAGAATTCACACCCCCCAAGAATTCACACCTCTCAGAATTCACATCCCCAAGAATTCACACCTCCAAGAATTCACACCCTTTTACATAATTCACACCTCCAAGAATTCACACTTTCAAGAATTCACATCCCCCAAGAATTCACACCCTCAAAAATTTAGCCCAAAAAAGATGTGTGAATTCTTGAAAGTATGAATTTTGGAGGTGTGAATTCGACCATAGTACACACCTTTTGCAAAATTCACACCCCATTTGCATTATTCTCACCCCCAAAATTCACACCACCTCGGAATTCACACATCTTTCATAAATTCACACCTAGGAAAAAAATACTTGGACCACAAATACTAGGGTGTGAATTTACATCCTTTTGCAGAGTTCATATCCATAAAGAATTCACACAATGTCTGCACTATTCACACAATTTTGCAGAACTCACGCCCCATCTACACTATTCAACATCTAAAATTCACACTACTTTACACAATTTAGAACAACATCTGCACAATTCACATTCTCAAACCACATCCACACAATTCACCCCCAAATTACCCTCACTGTTGCAAGGTGGATCGATACCAAATGAAAAGATAAAGCAATCACGGAAACCATAACACAGAAAGCAATTTAATTTCTAAACATTGAATGCAAGAACCTCGCGAGTCCAATTAAACACCCAAAAAAAAAATTGACAGGAAACACGAATTTACATAATTATGCAGAATTACACCTCTTTTTAGAGTCCACACTCCTTTGCAGAATTCACACCCCTTTACAAAATTCACACATATTTTCAGAATTCACACCTCTTATCATATTTACACTCTTGTGTAGAATTCACACCTCCTGTGAATTCTTGGTGAATTTTTGGTGTGAATTCTGAGTGAATTCTTGGTGTGAATTCATACTGCCAAAAATCCAAGAATTCACGCCAAAAAAAAAAAGTGTGAATTCTTTTTTCCCATCAAAATAATGCAGCCCGGCCATCTGGCCGATCTTCCACTCACAATTTGAACATTAGATCTAAAACTTTGGAACAGCAAACCTGAGATTCCATGATCCCGTTGCAATTTGATCACGAATCAAACCAGATTTTTTCAGATGCAAAGAAATGATTGAACACTAAAATAAAAAAATACACAAATCAGCTTCGGCTCAAATCAGAAGCAAACCCAATTATTCTGCTCAAATCAGCTTTGCCGCCGCCGTCGTCTTCCTCAAAATCAAAGTCGCCGTCTGCCTCCTCAGCTTTGCCTCCAACATCGACCATCTCTCCGGCGACGATAAGCACCTCTTCTCCTTCGTCGGCCCTCGTCGTCCGACACCTCCACAGCAACCGCCGCCGCCGAGATAGGCGAGGTTGAGATCGAGCAACGACAGAGGGAGGGGACGGCCGTGTACAGCAGCGGTGTGTAGCTGGAGGACTCGACGGTGCTGCTCCAGCGATGACGCGTCATTCCGTTAGTCATCAGTCCAGCGAGAGTCCCTACGAGAGAGAGCGGTTGTTGTGCGGGGCCACGGGGGTGAAGAGGAGCGACGATGAGCAAGGGTAGTCTGGGTAGATCCCTTAAAACGGGGCCTGGACGGGTATGGTGAGGCACGCGCGGGGGCTGGACGGGTAGACAAGTACAAAATAGGGCCGGCCGGCAAGAACTCCTTCCTTAGCGACAAAAACCAAGAAGTTCAACAAACTTTATTTTATTTTTTGCCGATATGGTAAGAAACTTTCATTGATAAAAAAGAGGAGTACATCAAAAAAGACGATTATCGTTCCACACAGAGGATACAAGAAACCAATCAGGAGGTCTAGCTTCCCGGGTACGAATACCAGAAACCGCGCCAAAATCGTTGTTGTGAGCTCGGAATGGCCACACAAAAATCAAAACTGGATCGGACTGGATATATGGAAGCTAAACTGGACCGGTCCGGAGTCCGTATCTAGTTGCCACCCAGTTGCTCCTATTCATTCTATGCTCTCTCTCTTCTTTTTTTTTTTTTTTTAATCTTACATTAGAAAAACTCCAACTTCTGTTAAATGTAAACCAAAAAATGAAAAGGACCAAAAGGGTTTCCAGGGGCCGAATTTTCTCGGACCATACTTGTCATGTTTATCTCAAGAACATAAACGTGCCTGATCATTTTGCAATTTCTAGTGCACATAGCAGCTGCGCATGTACCGTTGGACTTAACTTTGTTGGCCCCGTTCCGTTAAGCGAAATAAGAGGTCTGCGTCGAGATGCAGTTGACGTATATGTGGTCCTAGTTTTTTTTTTTCCCCCACTTTCAGAATCTCCAATTTTGCAAAGTTATTTATTCTTGGCGCCACTGAATACATATAATTTTACATCACTTCTATGTTCGATGTTTTGGCATTGCTTTCGACAAATTTGGTTTTCGACTTGGCTGCTCGCGACGATCTTGATGATGAGGAAGATGACTTAGGGGAGGAAGTCGACTTGGTCTTCTTCCTCTTCTGTTTCTTCGGGATTTTGGGAAGGTCCGTCGGCAGCGGTGCGTCTTTCAACATCTGATCAGACATTGGTTGCCTGTCCATGGATTCATAATCTGCAGCAAGAAAATGACAGTAAGATAAATGGAAATGAATGGTAATCAAAAGAAAAAATAGTAATCAAGAAATTTTACTATAAACTCAACTGTATATTCGCCTCTAACGAAGGCATAGTGCTAGATCACACGGGATCGTAGTTCATTTATTTCAAGACAAATGTGTTCCGAGATCATGTTAATCACTATCTTATCATTATAATCTTTTGTTTCGGTGATGTTCTTGGCAATCTTTACAAATGAACAGTTCTGATCAGTGAAGCTTTCGGATTTGAAAAAAACTCCCAAAAGACATCAACAGAACCGTCCAATCTCAAAATAGGACTGCAAGAGGATGCCCATGTAGTAGGAGCATTGCCTCGTGACACGAGCCAAACTTGGTTGGAAGCAAAAATCAGCTGGCCGGCCTTTTTCCCATCTTACAAAAGCTAGCTCCAAATTTCACAATATCAAGACGAACCCATCGCGGGCTTCTCTCTCTCTCTCTCTCTATTTCAACCCGTGATAAGGCCATGTTTGCCTTTGTCTGATTATGCACATGGTACTGAAAAGAAAACATTTTAACTATTCATGTTACGTACTGGCCTGGGCGTACGGCTTTCATGTTCGTGTTGCAAATTAGTCTAGCTCCATTTTACTGGATTCATTTTCTTGTAAAATTTCCCAACTGATATATAGGACTCACAAAACATTCAACTTCGCAAATACCTTTGTATTGGTCCTACAATTATATCTACCCTCTCGTTCTTGGAGGATTGATCAACGTTCGACTCTTGGGGTCAAGCCGCATAAAAGAATTAAATTTTTTTGTGAATCTCCTAGTTCCGACGTGGATACTCTGTCTTTGATCGGATTGGGAAGGGCATGAGTCGGGGTGCGCGTAAGGTAACCCAAACACCCTTGACTATCGGGGAAAAAAAAAGACATAACAAATGAGAGAAAATTGAGCTAAGAGATGAATGCACAAACCTTGAGATGACCATGTGGATACTGCAGAACTAGAACCTCTTGTCTCGTTAATATTACCAATAGATGTTGCCGTGAAATTCGATGCCGTGTTGAACTCATTCATCTACAATATTAAAACAAGTACGATATAGTGAGATGCTTGGCAGCATCTCCAGCAGATAACAAAATTGGCGAAGATTGTACTCGAAAAATTGGATATCGATCAATTTGGAAATGCATACCCAAGTGGGTGCAGTACCAGAAGGGCCATCCCAGCCAATATGCGCAACGTGTTTAACATCCGTTGGGTATCCAATTTCAATCTCGCGCTCCTTTGTCACAACTGGAAAAAGAAACAAAAATTTGACTTTGGCCCCATAGCATGAAGGTAAAAGAAAATGATCTGCAGATGTAGGAGTATATTTCAAGCAGAAAATTCATCCAGAAATGATATGGCACCAAAAATTTAACTGCATACTTGGTGTCCATTGTCTATTGTAGGTTGATTTCGCTAAAGTTGGAGGCCATTGTCTACAAAAGAGGGTCCCATTAGCATGAATCCAGCAGAAATCGAACCTACAAATTTTCCTCTTGTGTAGGTTGGGCGCTTCAACCATTCTGCCATGGATGGAAAGAGACTCAGCGAGTCGGGGGGTGTGAACACACCTGTGCGAATTCGGGTAACGGCTACAACGGAGAAATCGAAAGGAAACAATATCCGACCAAGGATGGACGTAAACTCGTAAGCTACCGAGGGTATGGATTAGTGGCGCCGCTACATTCAACTATGTGGGGTCGCCTGACCCCATGGCGGGAAAATAATCTACTGCTATTGTACTACTAATTTTGGAGTAGATAGAAAATGACCCATCAAAACATAGCATTGACACTATAGCGCACCAGAAAATTTATCCCATAATGAAAACCAACCACCAACTTTCTGCCAACTCTCTCTCTCTCTCTCTCCAAGTATAAGCATACTTGGACTCCAATTACAATCTGATAAATAAAGGCAATTGATATTCGCGCTCCAAGATTTACTGCAGGCGCTCCTTTTTTTGTTTTTACACTGTGGTATTGCTGGCAATAAAATACATTGTGATGTTGCCTGCAATACCACAGTGTAAAAACAAAAAGGTGGAGCGCCTGCAGTAAATCTTGGAGCGCGAATATAATTTCCCTAAATAAATAGGACATTAATTATCAAGTTGTCAATTCTACGGGTTCTCTGTTTTTTGTTATGTATTACTATTCTATAAGCAATATCTTTTCTCCAAGTAAAAAGTTGTTCTTATGGGTTTAAGGAGTTTTTATGGGGTTTTACTTAAATTTGAGTTTGAATATTGAAATGGTAACGGACGGGCTCTTATATGATCTTTTTAAGCGTTGTACTATTTTTTTTTATCTTGGTCAAAAAACTGTTGGGGCACGCTCAAGATCTCACCAACGAAGTACAAACACACACTCAAGCCATGGATGAGCAAGAAACACACGCAAGATTTTTAGGGAAAATTTCACTGTATTAAACACTCAATATAGTTACAAAAAACCCTCTTAACCTCTCAAATCTCACACAAAACACTCTCATCCATCCACTAACCCTCTCCTCACAGTGGCGGCTCCAGAAATTTGTGGTAGGGTGTTCAGAAATTATCTTAACTCTATTAGCTGATTTATTAACTAATAATATATGTACAAATCTCATAAATTAGTATAAATAATGCGGTCAAAAAACATTACCTCTATTCGAAAAAATAAACTACGAAGCAAAAAGAGAACTCAAAAATATATACTATTATTTTTTATAAGAAAATTAGTTTTTTTTTTAAAGTTGTCGTATTGCGTATTAGATAGTGTTTCGAGAATGGAGGCGGTAAAATTTTACAGTTGTCCTAGACGAGTTCTCACATTTTGTGTCAACGTTTAACCAGCGTATCAATCTACGTACTAAAACCCTTTGGAAAAAATTGTATCGAGTATATTGGGACTGACCTTCTCGAAAATATGTTATTCTTTAGGATGGCAAAATGAGATTTTTAATTGTAGTCTTAAATTTCAAGGAATATTATTCAAGTTAACGGGATTTTGCAACGTAGCTGAATTTTTTAAAGTTTTTGTCCATAATTCTATAAGCTATCTAAACAAATAAAAATAATATAGTTATTATCATGCATGAATGCGAAATTAAAAGATTTAAATCATCAACAATAAAGATGGAGAGAGAACGCAGAGCATAATATTTAACCCTATAGATTCTTCTTTTTCTCTTTCTTTTTTCATTTTTCTAATTATGATTGTGAGATGTATTTGAGGTAATGTGTTAAGTGTTTAAATACGAATTACCTGGATTGATGGGTTGTAATTGAGTGTTTAATTAATTTTGGGTTGAGTGTTCAATTCTTTTTGGGTTAAGTGTTCAAGACTATTACAATTGGGTGTTCATTGACACTTGAGTTGGGTGTTCAAAGTAATATTAGTCCAAAAAATTTATATGTATTCTTAGTAAAAAAAAAAATTTGGGTGTTCAGTTGACCATGAAACTATACACATAGAGCCGCCTCTGTCTCCTCACCACCATATATGTAGTTGAAAGTCCTAGGATACAAAAGAATATCACACGGACAAAAGCGCCCTTACTAACAAAAACTAATCACACATCCACCACTAGGGTGGATCCCAACAAAAACATGGATATACAGTTATGAAAAGAAGCCGGTCATAATGCAAAATTCATCTTAAACTAAAAGTAAACAATTTCAACTTTCAATTTGTAAATGACCCCATACTTATAAAATTCTGGAGTCTAGATCGCCACTGAAGATAATCGTCTAGGTCTTATTCTGGAAAGAAAAAAGCCAACCGTCATAGGCGGGTTGCTTCCTCTGTCGTCCCCGGGGGAGCACTTGGCGAGGATGCCGAGGAGACCTTAGGATAAGTCGTGATTTCGCTAAAGTTGGTCTGTGGGGGACTCTGTCGGGCTCCTTCAGAATTTTTAGCATTTTTTTTTAAAAACCTTTTTTAGTTGATTTTGCACCACCAACAAAGGCAGAGGCCACAACATAATAACGGGGAGAGAAAACCACACAAGAGAGGTAATGAAGAAGGCATTACCAAAGATTTGGGAGATGTACTTGAATCCTTTGTAGATCCCTTTTATTTTGGTTGACATTGGAAACAAAAAAAGCAACAATCCGAATCAAAGAGCCGCCCCTGTTCTGATATTCGACAGAGTAGAGGAGAAAACACCACAAAAATGCGAAAGTGGTGGTTCCTTTTGCCTGTTACAAAGCAAATTAAAATGCTTAGAGAGGGGTTTTTCATTATTCTTTTCATTTTTTCTATCAAAAGGTAATGGACAAACGCAAGTAACAAATGGGGAGAATAATTTTTGATAACTCAGGTGTTTGGGTTAGCTTACGAGCACATCTGAATAACAAAGGGGTTACTATGAGCATTAAAAAATCTAGATTAAGATGTGCAAGGGTTTGGCTTTGAATTATAGGATTGTTATCTACCAATATTTGGAAATACATATAGACGGCATAGAATTTTCATCCACTTCAAATTCTATGGAAAAAAGGGTAAAAAAAAAATAATGTTCCAATAATTCATTAAATTCATATTCAATCAAGGAAGAAATAAATCCTCCATCCAATTCTGAAAAATCATCTTTTTATTAAATCTATGAAATAGTTTATATATATATATATAACAAAAATTGGAAATTGTTTCCTTTCACCTCAAATGGTTAGAGAATTTTTAGATAAGTTGCGATCTTTTCCCATTTGATTTGACGTTGAAAAAAATACTAAATTATACCAAGCTTTTAACCACAAATTACTCAAATCTGATAAAATAAAAACTAAGCAATGGAGAGAATGTCAAACACTCAATCTACAATACCTCTAAGGTGGGGGACAAATAACTCATAAATGGGAAAAAAAAAAATATGAGTTGAAAAATTACCTTAGAGAGAGGGTGTGATAATGTAAGGAGAAGCAAATTCTCCTCCTCCTCCTCCTCCACCAAATGATTTGTGCATTAAACCGCTTCCCATCTCTTTCTTATAATCCTCTTGGTGTGCATATATGCTTTCTTTTCTTTGAAATCAAACAAGAATTTTCGAGTAAAGAAGATTGAAGAGTTGGAAATGATGCTATTGGACAATGTTGGTTGAGAGAGAGAGAGAGAGAGAGAGAGAGAGAGAGAAGGTGTGGACAGCCACGAAAACCTGCCGAAGGGAAAGGAGAAGGGGTGGTTTGGAAGGAAAAGGGAGATATCATAGAATGGAGTCAAATTTAAGTTTTGGTAATATCTTCAAGTATTTGTCTTCTTGTAGTTCACGGTTAAGAGAAGAGTGTCCGGACCAGTTTAAGCGCTCCCCGATTAATTTCCATCTCGATCCGGTCAAAGATAGGCCATGCATCCACGCCAGAACTAAGGGATTCTAGAAAAAAATTATTTTCTTACTGTCTGAACCAAAAATCAAATCCTGGTCAATTGTGTGAAGAGTAAACCCAGCAACCAACCGAACGAATCGTTCGGGTTTTTAAAGGGGTGCAATTGATTCGTTCGGGTTGGTTTTTTAAAGGGTTGCAATTGATTGTGAGTTGGTGCAATTGAGTTATTATTATGTGGTGCAATTGTCCTTTGTTTGTTGAACAAGTACTAAAATGTGGACCCGGCGTTCCTGTAGTGAATTTAAAAGTCACTGCAGTTTGCAGCCCCCCAAAACGACGTCGTTTTGGGGTATTTTGGATTTCATGTGTACAAATTACTTTTTCTCCCTCCTGACACATGTATGCAAATTACGTTTTCCCCCTGGCACACCACCCCGACCCCACCCCCTCTTCCCCAGGAATACCCCAAAAATATCCGAACCTATTTTCTGTTATTTTTTCTTTATTTAATTAATAATGTTTATACTCTGTATCATATTTCTTTTTTATTTATTTAAAAATATTTTAGTGTTCCGATTTTCAATCCGGTTGAATCGGTGGAAAGATCTTGTTTTTTTTATCATTTTATCTTCAATGGTCATAATAAAATTTTGGATTCGTAGAATCAAATATCTCTTAGGGCTATTCAACGAGAGCCCTAGAGTCAAAATTTAATTATAACCAATTAGGATAAAATGATCAGAAAACTAAAATCTTTCCACCGATTCAAACGGATTGAAATTTGGAACACTTAACTATATTTTTTAATACTGTATATAAACGGTCTAAAAAGGTTAAAAAATTAAGTGTTCCAAATTTCAATCCGTTTGAATCGGTGGAAAGATTTTAGTTTTCTGATCATTTTATCCTAAATGGTCATAATTAAATTTTGACTCTAGGGCTCTCGTTGAATAGCCCTAAGAGATATTTGATTCTACGAGTCCAAAATTTCATTATGACCATTGAAGATAAAATGATAAAAAAAACAAGATCTTTCCACCGATTCAACCGGATTGAAAATAGGAATACTAAAATATTTTTAAATAAATAAAAAAGAAATATGATACAGAGTATAAACATTATTAATTAAATAAAGAAAAAATAACAGAAAATAGGTTCGGATATTTTTGGGGTATTCCTGGGGAAGAGGGGGTGGGGTCGGGGTGGTGTGCCAGGGGGAAAAACGTAATTTGCATACATGTGTCAGGAGGGAGAAAAAGTAATTTACACACATGAAATCCAAAATACCCCAAAACGACGTCGTTTTGGGAGAGCTGCAAACTGCAGTGACTAAAAGTCACTGCAAGAACGCCGGGTCCCTAAAATGTCGGGGGACTGATCAGGTCCTAAAGGGGTGCAATTGTCGTTCGGGTTTTTAAAGGGGTGCAATTGATTCGTCCTTTGTTTGTTGAGTTATTATTATGTGGTGCAATTGTCCTTTGTTTGTCCTAACTCACCTTGCGTCCGTGATTGAATTTCACTTTATTCTTTGATTAGTTAAAGTAGCTTTTCCCTTAGCTTTTTATTGTTTTTAGTAATAATCACATTCAAGGTTGTGGACTTTACTTTTTCCACCAATCAAGAGAAAAGTGCAATTTTATGCTGTCAAAAAAAGTGAACAAAATCAACCTCGTCTTGCGGAAAAGAATAAAAATTGGGCGCTGCTATTCGCACCCCTCAATTTTCTCCCGTAGCCCTTTAAAAATTTCCATATGTTTCGACAGTTAGTTACCGAAATTGAGATACATTTTCGACAGTTAATTACCGAAATTGAGATACATTTTCAGCATCCAATTACCGAAATATATGTTTCTTGTGCATTTCCGACATGTAGTTACCGAAATATAATCTTATTTTCAATAGCTATTTACCGAAATGTATGTTCGGCAGTTGTTTACCGAATGTTGAACATATTTTCGACATGTAGTTACTGAAATATAATTTTTAAAAAATTTTAACGGGCTACGGGAGAAAATTTGAGGATTGCGAATAGTTGCCCCCTAAAAATTGAGTTGAATTTCAATTTCCTCTGTCATTGATTAAAGTTAGAGGTATAGCGATCTCAACTTATACCTATTCATCCGCCGACATCAGGCTGCCCAATTTCGCTAAGGTTTTTATTATTCCCGTCCCAAAATATTTGTCCGGTTTGCAAAACGATGACATAAAAATAATTCAAGTTTTGCAAGAAAAAAATTTAAAATTGTTTCAACAATTCATTAGATCTTCACGAGTTCTTTTAATTTATGAAAAAAGTTTGAATTTTTTCTTAAAAAAATGTATTATTTTTTTGTCATCGTTTTGTGGGCCGGACAAACATTTTGGGACTGAGGGAGTATTTTTTAAGTACTTATTTTTTGCTTTATGAAACAAGTTATTCTCTCATAATACATTACATTTATTTTTTAAAAAAAGTATAAGTACTTATTCAAAAAAATAAATATTTATTTTAGTTAGTGGAACACACTTATAACCCTTCAAAATCCACCTAATTCAAGTGGAATGAAAATGGTCTATATATAAGCTGTCTATATATATAAGCGGGTTAATTACCATTGAATTGCAAATGGGTCTATATATAAGCTGTCTAACCTAATGACTAAAATATCCATGTGCAGGCCCGGCCCAAGGGCAAGGGCTGAGAGGCCTGGGCCCCCAAATTTTGGCCCAAAAAAGGGACCTCCGTTAGGAGTTGCTATATATAATAGTTGCTCGCAACATAGGTTGTATAAGTCTACTTGGTTTGTGGTAAGACGAGTAGCAAAGCACACTGTGTGGTTGGGTTTGAATCTTGCGGAATGTTTCAAATGAGGACCTTTTAAAATGTGAACTCCTCTTTTCCGATCGAATTTCGATGATCCGAGCCGCTCAATGTAATCAGAACATGATTTTAAGGTACCCGCGAGAAATCAGTAAAAAAAATGACCAGGAAGAGCTTCATCCGAACAGTTTTTTTATTGAACCGATCATCAAAATTTGATCGGAAAAGAGGAAAAATGGAAAGGTCCGCATTTGAACCGGACTGTTATCTTTTAGGTTTTTATTTGTCCAAAAAGCTTTTGCTAGGATTTGAACCTGTGTCACAAAGAACACAAGTAGACACCTACACCACTGAACGAAAGCACCGTTTGCATGATATGTGGTCTAATATATTTATGCATAGAAAGTATTTTTTATTATTGTTTAATTGTAATAAAGTTTAAGACCCCACTTGATGATTTGGTGTTGGGCCTCCAAATACCTTGGGTCAGCCCTATCCATATGGGTAAAAGATAATCAAATGCCATCCAACCATTTCAACTAATCAACGAGAAGTGTCAAATTAATTCATCACCTGTAAAGTTATCCATTGTTGATCTCTTTTCTCTCTCTCTCTAGGATTCCAAAACCCTAGCCACGCTCTTCCCTTCCCCCCCGGGATTCACACCCAAATTGAGCGGTGAGAGGGAAGGGATCTCTCCCCCCATGGGGTTTTCCTCTCTGTGAGTTTTTCCTCTTCTCCTCTCTCTTTCGCTCTTTTGTAATCGGCTTCTCTCCCATTCTCTTTGTCTTCTCTCCCTCTTTCCTCTTCTCCTCTATTTTCATGCCGCAATCGAAGGGGGATTTTCTACCCAGTTGCTTCGTCGTCTACTCAATAAGAATAAGATCACCCCAAGCGTAGGACTAATACGTCGTAAGAAGCATAATAATCCGGAAGACCGGGTGTCGTACCCAAGGGAATATCCAAATAGCTCACGTGGATTTGTAAATATAAGAATCACGGCGTTGAGATGGCCAACTTTAGGTGTGATTTGAAACGGAGAAAAGAAACGCGATAAACTTGAGTTTTAAACTATTTAAACCAAGCGGCTAGGTCTAGGGGATCTCATCACACATAACTCGAATCCATCAGCTTTTCTCTTGAATTACTCGGTTTAAGATACGCGTCAACGATCTCCCAAACCGGAAGATTTGACAATAAAACTATTTTAAAATAGAAACGGAATCGAAACACCAAGCAAGTTCTAGTATTCGTCTAGCAAATGCAAGGGATGACATAGCTCTAAGCGTCATGTTTGGCAAGTAGCACGCTCTTGCCTACACAAGATCAAAGAGGTTAACACCGCCATGTTTTGATTGACAAACATGAACTACCTTGATTTTTCAACTAAACATAAAGATTTATTGAGAGAAAAACATGATCAATCCAAGTCATAGAATGCTAATCACCCCATGACCAAGCCTAATTAACTATTCACTCATACTAGAAATTGATCAACAAAGATAATTATGCAAATCATATTCAATCAACGAAATTCAAAATAAACTTGAGATTTATAGAGGTCAAGAGTGCAGCTACAACTTTAATGAAGGAAAACAACAAACTAAGATTAACTAAGGTAGAAAATGCAGGATTAAATTAAGAAAAATGAAGAACAAAGCAAGAACATGCACTAGCAAGAGTAAGCAACAAGAAAAGTAAATCTATTCTAGATCTAGAAAAGTGTACCCTACATATTTGTGCCATAATGGGGTATTTATACAAACCCTCATTTGCCCACAAAATTATCTCAAAAATGCCATAAAAATCCGCTATGAAGACCATCGGTACCGATACATGCATAACTTTGGTATTGGTACCGAGCCCTTTATCTGCCTCATAGCTCCTCGGTACCGATACCTCCTCTTCCATGGTATGGGTACCCAAGCACCTGTTCAGCAGCTGGTCCATTTGGTCCTCCTTCGGCCTTCTAACCTTATGGGTACCCTCCGGTGCTTCCTTCCTTGGCTCTCAAGACTCGGCCTTGAGGGTCATCCATGGCTTCAAAAGCACGCCTTATTTGCACAGTTTTCCTAAAAACCTCTTCAAAACAACCTTACGTGCAAAAGCAAACGAAACAACTAAATTAAAGACGTAATTAGGATAAAACTAAGGACTTTAAGCACCAATAATGGGCATTATTGGGTGCCTATCACCAGTGGTGGCAGTGGCGGGTCTTCCTGGAAGTGGACGATGTCTTTGCTGGAGGGTGGTTGTTGTTGTCTTCGGCGGTGGTGGTGCCGCTAGAGGCTGTCTCATGTCGACTCGTCTACTTTCGGTTCACTTCGTCTGTTGTGGATCTGGTCTACTGTTGGTGGCAGAGTATGGCGGGTTAAGGCTGCAAGGCAAGAGGAGGGACGACGATCGACTACAAAAGTTTCTATTTTGATTTAGTTTTTTTTTTCTATTTTCTCCCCTGTTGAGAGGGCTATCCTAACCCCTGTGTGGGTGTATTTTGGTTTCGGGTAGTTGTTTGTCTGGTGTTGCGTTGATCGGAGTTGTACTCCATCTGTTTGTGCATTTGGTTGTGTGATGTCCTTAATGTTCCTCTTGGTGTTTAGGCCTCCGTTGTGGTTGTTGTATTCCATCCTTTGGGATGGTTGTCCATTCGTTGTACTCTCTTCGTTATCAATGAAGTATCCTATCATTTCACCAAAAAAAAATAATAATTTAAAAGTTATCCATTGCTATCCCCCAGGATTTTTTTTTATCTCATTAAGAGGTTAGGATATCGAATCTTTCCATCTGCGTGTTAGTGTTATTCTCTTTGTATTTATTGGGATTATTTCTCCTCCTAGGCTTCGTTCATTTGCCAAGAATGTTAGGTGGAAAAGTTAATCCCAAAAAAAGTGAATTGAAGTGAAGTAAATGAAATGAAAATTTACTTTCCTGTGAGTGTTCATTTGACAAATGATTTTTTTCAGAAAAACCAAAATGTGTTTGTTCATTTACCAGAAAAAAGAAAAATTGTGGGAAAGTTCTTTTTGTAATGGCAAACTTTGGACAAAAATAAGTTTATGAATTAAGTAATCACCATGTTTTCGAAAATAATATACTTAATGAAACTTAGTGTTGAAATAAATCTCAAATTTCAACTAAAAATGGTTACTTATTCAGACCATATATATAAGTAAAATTTACTAAGATTGATTTAATCTTTAGCGAAAAAATTAAGATCGAAAATTTACCTTGCCAAGAAGGAATACAGAAGAAAATAGAGAAAATAAAAGTTAAATTGAATGTCAAATCACTACTTAGCCAAAAAAATGATTGGCAAGAGGAGGGAATACTTTTTTAGGAAATTAAAATAAATTTCTACCTTTCTGCAGGATGCATTTTGGGAGAAAATGACTTCTGGCGTGAAAAGTATTTTTAGAATTTCACTATTTTCGTGTAGCTGAACATCCAAAATTGATGACAAATTTGATTTTCTCATCCTTTCTTGTTATCTGAATGGGGCTCAAATAGGACTAGTAGTTGGGTTGAGCTTATAGTGATTGTGGATTTATTTTGGATTATTTCTCCCCTTTGTTGGAACTTATAGTTGGATTGGACTTAGAGTAATTGTGGAATTGTTTCCTGTTTCATTTTATTCTTATACCTGCATATGTAGCTAGATCATATTAAATTCATTTTCACATAGGGATGTACACAACATATTATGGAGTGTTTGTAATCCAATTCAATTTAATAACACCCGTATAGTTATAAACTAGTGTCATACTCATTCGATGCACAGAGACAGAAAAAATATCATTGAGAACATTTTTTTATGTTGTCTTGTGCATCAGTAAGTCAGCATGTAATTGCTCTTTGAACTTACTCTCCTCTTTCGAAAGAATTAGTTTTCTCGCAAAAAAAAAGAAGGAAAATTCCACAATACAACCACAAAGAAGATAGGTTTCAAGGAAAATAAAGTGTATATATTTGTTATGTTCTTGATTGACCTTAATTTCATTTTCAAGCAAAATAAAGTATACATTTCAATTTCTGCAAAAAGTGTAGAGTAATGAATAAAAATATGAAAAAAAAAATGAGAAGTTCCATTTAGGAGAGAGAATTAAGGAGGGAATTTCTTTTTATTTTGGATAACTACATTCTTATAATTTATATAGTATAGATGGTCAGAATCCGATTTGATGGTCCCAAATTTCTCTGTTGTTTTGCTTCAGAAGGTGAGGTTGTCATTAACACAATAGGGGAGGGATAGATGGTTTGTTTGGGACATAAAATGCAAAGAGGATGAAAATATGCTTCGTTTGTTTTTATATTTGGTATGAGTGGATGATGAGAATTTTTTGTTGGGACAAAACGTTAAGATAATGAAATTCAAAGACTTTGAAGCGTATCTAAAGACACTGTCTTTAGAACGTAATTTGCCCCCACTCGATAGAGTTTGTTGTTGGTGTGGGCTCCCGCGCCCGAAGCGGTTCGATTTGTGACAGAGTCGCCACCCGGATTTTTGAGATGGATGATCCGAGAAACCGAGGGGTTTGTTGTTTGAAGGAAAAAGGCTTTTAGATCTAGCGAAACTGTTTGAGATTTTGGATCCGGGAGCCAGGTTACGAACGGGGAAGGTTTTGTTGAAAAGCACCCCGCTCGCCCGGTGAAAACCGGTCTCTACTAAGCATTTTAAATGGGGGATTAATACAACTCGGAAAACCTTGAAAAACACATAAAGGGAAAGGGGAACAAGATAGATCATCTCACGTTGCCGTGCTAGTGGTGCTTGCTGTACAGAGATGATAAAGATGACATGGCGATGATATTTAACAGGGGAAAATGTGGAAATAAACTGTCTGAAACACGATCCTCCGTCAGACGGCATATTGGCTTGTAGCGCGCGGCTTAACAATATGCCGTGCGTGGTTCTGATCCCGATACCAAACTTTTATAGTTTTGCAAAGCTTCGCACGGTGTACCATTACATCGCACGGTTTTATTTTAAAGCTACAGACAACTCACAGCTGTCAGATCATCTCAGATCTACACCATTCTTTCAAACCATGAAGGGAAAACCATTTTTGACACGTTTGCTTGTTTTGGAAAGATCTATGGAGTTTTAAAACATGGCTTGTAGAAATGGTCTCATTCTGAGACAGCTTTTGGTATACAGAAAGGACCCAACAACGGACGATCGCGATCCCGACAGTCTGAACAAATAAACAGTGTTCTTTTGAAATGCCGTACGCGTTGGTCTGCTACGCCGTGCGACGCTCTAAAGAGCCGCACGATTTAGCAAACCTTCGTACAGGGCTCTGGTTTTGTTTTGTAAAAGAGGTTTTGGGTCAGATCTTAACCAAAAGGGTCAAGCCTGAGAACAGAAAGGTCCCCTCAGGGCCTGGATAGAGCCTAGCCCAAGGAAACTTGGTTTTTACCTTGGATCCGGAGCTTGAATGAGCTTTGATGAAGGAGGATGGAAGTCGGGCGGTGAAGAAAGAAAGTAGAAGCGTGGGTATGTGTAATAGATGGATATATTGGGTAGTTGGGACCTCAAAGTTAGTAAGGGACTAACTTCAATGGTGAGGAGAAAAATGGAGTAAAAGGCCTAGAGAATGTCTTTTAAGAACAACATTATCAAGGCTTGGAAATGGAAAAGTGGGTGTGAAAGCAAGAAGAGAGAGAAAGGGTATAATGTTGATCAAGGGCCCTTTTCCCTTGAGTGGAGGGGTGTATTTATAGGCAAGAGCCTTGGATTTTGAATTTCAAAAGTTGGAGGTATTTTCTGGGTGGGCCAGAAGTGTGCTTTCGGCTGAGCCGTATTGCAGCTGTGGCTCAAATAGGCGTGGCCGACAGCTTTCTGAGCCAGTCAGAACTTTATCCAAAATGCCGTGCGGTTAACGTCATGACTGCGTACGGCGTATTAAAATTTGATACGCCATGCGGTGTAGATGTGTCGCGCACGGTACTTTAGGTTCGGTCCAAGGCTTTTTGGGCTTTCTCTGGGCTTTTGAGTTTTTGGGCTTTTCTGGGCTGATGGTTGGTTTGGGCTGCGGATGCTGGAGGGAATGCTTCATTCAAGCTCACAAAGGCTTTGTTTCCTTTATTTCATCATCAGGGAGATCAAAGACCCTTCGAGGTCCGGATTGGGGTGTCTACAGTAGTCCCTCTTTGACGTAACTCGGATACCATTGTTTTGATACGAGTGACGCTTAAAGAATAGGCATCCCGATCCGTTTGCTCTAAAGTCTTTGAACAGAAACAAAAACAAAATGCTTGAACATGCAAATAAACGGCAATGGTGGTCGCGTTCGTGGAACTGCCTACGTACCCTATTTG
The DNA here is from genome assembly GCA_018127125.1 of Rhododendron griersonianum. Taxonomy (NCBI): domain Eukaryota; kingdom Viridiplantae; phylum Streptophyta; class Magnoliopsida; order Ericales; family Ericaceae; genus Rhododendron; species Rhododendron griersonianum. The sequence goes on from CM030789.1 coordinate 20,607,927, forward strand.
TAGGGATCAGACCAGCGTAGTTCAATTGGGACGATGCAAAATGTAGCAACTAATGCGAAAAATTCAATTGAGACGAGCCCTCGGGAGGCGAATTTTTGAAATTGATTTGGGACTTGAGACGAGCCCTCGGGAGGCGAATTTTTGAAATTGATTTGAGACTTGAGACGAGCCCTCGGGAGGCGAATTTTTGAAATTGGGTTGAGACTTGAGACTTGAGACGAGCCCTCGGGAGGCGAAATATATATATATTTTTTTGAAATTGATTTGAGACTTGAGACTAGCCCTCGGGAGGCGAATTTTTGAAATTGATTTGAGACTTGAGATGAGCCCTCGGGAGGCGAATTTTTGAAATTGAGTTGAGACTTGAGACGAGCCCTCGGGAGGCGAATTTTTGAAATTGATTTGAGACTTGAGACTTGAGACGAGCCCTAGGGAGGCGAATTTTTGAAATTGATTTGAGACTTGAGACGAGCCCTCGGGAGGCGAATTTTTGAAATTGATTTGAGACTTGAGACGAGCCCTCGGGAGGCGAATTTTTGAAATTGATTTGAGACTTGAGACGAGCCCTCGGGAGGCGAATTTTTGAAATTGATTTGAGACTTGAGACTTGAGACGAGCCCTCGGGAGGCGAATTTTTGAAATTGATTTGAGACTTGAGACGAGCCCTCGGGAGGCAAATTTTTTTTTTGAAATTGATTTGAGACTTGAGACTAGCCCTCGGGAGGCGAATTTTTGAAATTGATTTGAGACTTGAGACTGGTGAATACTGCGAGCAGACGTAAGTACGACCGATCCTCGGGGGACGGGGAATTTCACGAGTCCCGGGGACTAGGATCAAATAATCCTATCATTAATGCACACCATTCCAAAGGATTTCTGCTGCAAAACGGCTGGAGGAGGGGCTTCGCGTGGGCTGCGCAGGAAATCTGTGCGTATGCAGGCGCCACAGGTTTCTTCTGCAGGTTCGCGGGAGGAGCCTCTGTTGAAGAGGCGGCGTCTTTCTGGGGGTACCGAGGAGGAGCCCGTCGACGTTTCTGACGAGACTGAGGAGCCGACGGACGTTGACCTCTCGGACACCTCGGGGAGCACAGTACCTAGGGCGTCTGGTACTCAGGAGGCGGCTAGCTCTCCAGCGGAGGAGGCCTTTGGGGAGGTTAGCGAGGAGGGTGAGGACGACGACGAGGATGAGGACTAGAGTAGAGTTCCCTTTTTATTTTGCTTTTTGACTGGAGCCTGCGTGCTTCTTTTGGAAGGGTGCCTGTTTACCCTTAGTAGATAGGATTTTGAGGCTTGCACGCCTTTTGGTACTTCGACTCATGGATATTTCAGAGATTATATATAGAGAAGCTTATTTCTTTCAGTGTTTATGTCATTCAATTTCCCTTATTGCTGTTTGTTTTAAGAAAGATTGAACAACAGAAACATTAACCAATGCATGCAACTAGTCCTTTGAGCCATAATCTGAAATGAACTTTGAGTTTTATGATGAGCAGTGTGCTAGGGTAGAGATTTATTGACGTTGGAATAGAAATCAAAGAAAATATAATGAATGACTTTTGAAAAACTGATCCCTTTGTACAAATCTTTACGAAACTACCCCTGTTGCGGACTTTTGTTCATCAATAACGACCCTGGAACCCAAACTCTTATTGGAAACTGAAAACTTCTTGAAAATATGTCTAGGAATCGAGAAAACCATGACTTCGGAGGGTGACATTCTCAGATTCCGATACTGACCGTGAGACGGAACTTGGACCAAGTCAACTTTGGTCATTATGACCTGTAGGACCTGAAAGATTGACTTAGAATGGCTTGAAACGGACTCCGACACCTTGACATGACTTGGGAAATGGGTTTTATTGACTTTTGGTGTTTTTCACGTCGAATTTTGAGAGTTGACTTGAAGTGGGGGTTCCCCGAAGTCCCAAATATCCATTGAGAGATGTTCTGAGGGTTGGTGATGCCTGCGGGTGTCTTGAAATGGTTTCTAACCTCTGCTGTCAAAGTCTGCAGAAATGCAGACTTAATATGCCGTGCGGGGCTGCAAAGAGCCGCACGGGGATTCCTCTGTTTTCGCGGCGTATCCGTGTTATGCCGTGGTTTTCTCTTGGTTTTGGTATGCCGTGCGCCACCTCTTTGCACCGCGCGGCACCATTTTTCTGACATTCGGCCACTTGCTGCTTCCCAAGACAGATTGCACGAGGTTTAAAGTTTGACCTGTCCTATATAGGGCTGCTCGCGGTCCGGTTCGGTTCGGATTTCTAGGAATCCGAGGACCGAACCGCTAGTCACGGTTTTTATAAAATGAAATCCGTGTCCGGACCAAAAGTCCTACGGTTCGGTTTTTACAAAATAAAATCCGATCAGTGACTCACGGATCGGTTACGGTTTTATCCACGGATTTTAACAAAAATAAAGCTTAAGCATATATCCCACACTAAAAGGGAAGAATGTTACATTCAAAATTAAATTTAACACCACTAGAAAATACTTGTTACATAAACTACCAAAAACCTATTTTAAAAATCAAATTCAAAAGAATCTAAATACTAGTAGAATTGTATCATTATAGTACATAACATTAAAAAAATGAAAAAGAAACGAACTAGTGAAGCTCAACTAGGGCTACCCGTTATTTATATAAAAACACTATAATTTACTCCTTATATTTTATGTACATCGACATTATATCCCATTATTAAGATACTAAAATACTAAAATTGGTAGAAAAATGTGTTAACATTACTAACAATTTATTAGTATATAAATACACATATATATTTATATATATTATTTATATAAAATAAATATCTCACGGTTCGGTTCGGTTAATCCACGGTTTTGTAATGAAAATCCGTGGACCGAACAGCGAGTCACGGTTTTCTAATTTTTCAATCCGTGTCCGGACCATTAATCCACGGACAAAATCCAAAAGGTACGGATCGGTTCGGTCCGGACCGGTTTCACGGTTCACCGGATTTTTTGAGCAGCCCTAGTCCTATATCATATCCGGGCCAATGCATGCCTGTTTTGCTCTTTTAGGGCATGACCAAGCTTCTCCCTATGCAAGACTTTTGTGGAAAATCTACACTTTTGGAACCCAAGACTCTTTTGAAAGTTGTAGTTGTCTCTTCTCTCCTTCTATAAATTCAGGCCTTAGGTCTCCTTTTAACCATATCTTTCTTTCTCAAATCTTCATCTCCTCCTAATGGCTCTTTCTCTCACCGGTTCGCTTCGGCCATGGTTGATTTCCATGGAAGGGGTCGATTGGCTCAACTTTCGGGTTCATGGCCTCTATTCTATGAGGTACCTTCGTAACATTCGTCTTCGCCCTGAACTCCTAAAGGCTGCCATAAGTCTTTGGGATCCGGAGGTGCATGTATTCCGCTTTGGTGGACAAGAGCTTTGCCCAACAATCGAAGAGTTTCGCGCCTACCTTGGCGGTTTTGGCTCTGGAGACGTCATTGTCCCTCCGGTGCGCGAGAACATGTCCAAAGTTCTTGCTGCCTCTCTTGGTTTGAATGACGGTGTTGCTCGTTACTTGGTTAGCAATGGTCATCTCAATGTGATGCGACTTATTGAGATGTTCTCTCCTCTTGGCAACTTAGCGGACGTAACCTACCACTCTCGGCGCATGACCGCTCTTTGTATGTGCTTGCTTGCCGCTTACTTCTTGGTTCCCTCCACTGGTCGCGCTAGCTCGGCATTGGTCAGTATTGCAGTGCAGATTGGAGCTCGGAAGGATGTGATTCCGATGGTATTGGCTGAGACACTAATGAGTTTAGACAGGGTTCGTTCTGGAGAAACTGAGACTTTTGGGGGCTGCCCCCTTCTTCTGCAGGTTTATTTTTCGCCTTATTTCCCCCTTTTTCAATTCTTCCTACTCTTTTTAAAGTTGGGCTTGGCCTTTTATGGTTTCTTACTTGTTTTCTCTCTTTGTCAGATTTGGCTATGTGACAAGGTGAACATACTGACTCTCCCTCCTGGCAACTTGGCATATGGGGCTAGGTTACTTTCCTCTCGATGCTTCGAATTTGCGGACAGGCGAGTTTCCGAGTGGGTTACCTTCTTCAAACGTCAACAGGCTGAGACTATCTCCTGGAGAAGCTCTTGGCTTGATCTTCCGCCCATGACTGTTCATTATATGGGCTCTCAGTGGGTGGTTCTTCCCGGGCTGGAGGCTTTTACCTTCTACATCTCCTATCGGATTCAGCGTCAGCTTGGTTTGAGATAGGAGGTTCCTACAGAGGTCCTGGTGGATGTAGTTATGCCCTTTTTCCGCCATTCGGTTCTTTGCAACTATCAGCGATTCTGGAGGTCTCGGGAGGTGACTGATGCTCACCCTTACCCTTCTGTGGCAGTGCGCGGGAGTTACAGGAAATGGCTCAGGAGGGACATTGCTGCAAGGGCAAGTGTCCAAGGAAACTGACTCGATCCTACTACCCTGATTATTGGATAAATCGCGGACCTCCTTTTATTGTATTGCCTTTTATTTTTGAAGATCATGCTCAGCCTTATGTATTAGAAGCAGTTATCTTAATAAAATGAGTTATAGAGGGTCTCCCTCTCTCTGATTCTGCCTTTCTGGATTCTGTCAACCTGGATTTTTGTTTTGATTGATCGTGACCGAGTCCCATAGTGAGACTGCCTACGTATCCTTTTGATGAAGGAATCAGGTCATGACGTAGTTCAAGGATAGGGTTCGCTCGGGTTTTAACACTCTCCTTTTGCGCTCTAACTTTTGCCTAGCACCGCCCTTTCGGGTTTTCGGTCTAGCGAGCTCGTTCATTGTATGCCTTAACTTTTGCCTAAGATGCCCTTGCGGGTTTCCATCCTAGCGGGCTTTTGCTCTAATTTTTGCCTGGAACTGGCCGCCTTGCAGCTTTCAGCCCAGCGAGCTTCTCTCAGGGGTAGTAGCGCTTAAGCTGATCCAGGTTAACTAGAGTTGAGAATTCGTTTCCGTCCAGATCGATGAGTTGCGTAGCTCCACCAGATAGAATAGTCTTGATAATGTATGGCCCAGACCATTTTGGTCGGAACTTTCCTCGTGGATCATAGAGTGGTGCTCGTATCTCCTTCAGAATCATGTCGCCTTCTGCCAGGTCCCTGGGCTTCACTTTCTTGTAAAACGCACGTGCAATTCTCCTTTGATATCCTTGAATGTGGTAGAGTGCCCTTAAACGACGTTCATCAAACAACATAAGTTCTTCAAACCGGTTGCTCAACCAATCTGCCTCTTGTACATCGCATTCGATCATAGTCCGGAGGGATGGCACCTCTAATTCTATGGGCAGTACGGCCTCCATGCCATAAACCAAAGAGTACGGAGTTGCTCCCGTTGGCGTACGCACTGACGTGCGATATCCCCACAATGCCAAAGGTAGTCGTTCGTGCCAACCCCTTGCAGATTGAATAGTCTTTTCCAAGATGGTTTTGATTGTTTTGTTGGCTGCCTCCATGGCCCCATTGGTCTGCGGCCGATAGGTTGTTGACTTGTGTACTTGGATCTGGAATTCCTCCAAGACTTCCCTTGCTCGGCCTTTGAAATGCACCTCATTGTCAGACACGAACGCTTGTGGGACCCCATACCGATAAATAACGTTTTGCTTGATAAAGTGCGCGACTTGAACCGCGGTCAGGGTTGCATACGAGGCTGCTTCTACCCATTTCGTGAAGTAATCGATGGCCACCAGGATGAACTTATGGCCGTTAGAAGCTGCTGGCACAATCCTTCCGATGACATCAATACCCCACGTCGAGAAAGGCCATGGCGAGGTCGTTTGCTGCAACTCATGTGGTGGAACATGCGTGAGGTTAGCGTGAATTTGACACTTATGGCAACGTCGTACGTATTCCACACATTCTGTCTCCATAGTGGACCAGAAGTAGCCTTGTCTTAAAACCTTTTTGGCAAGCATCATGCCGTTCATGTGAGGACCGCATACTCCTTCGTGAACTTCCTCCATCACCCTCTTGGCCTCCTCACCATGAATACACAGCTTGTGGGTTCCGTAGTGAGACCTTCGGTATAGATTCCCTCCACAAATGATGTACTGAGCTGCCATTCTCTGAAGGGCGATCCTGTCCTTCTTGCTTGCTTCATAGGGGTATTCTCCTCTTTCCACGAATCTCCAGATATCGTAAAACCAAGGATGACCGTCTTCGGGTTCATTGATGGCCATGACATGTTGGTGTACCGGAGCGTCCCTTTGCTCGATCATAATTGGCCTTAACTTCACACCGATAGGGATTTCAACCATGGAGGCTAATGTTGCCAAGGCATCAGCGAACTGATTCCTGAGTCTCGGGACATGGGTGAAGGTTACTTTGTTAAAATGGGGAATGAGATCTTCGAGATCTTGATGGTACGGCTTTAACTTCTCTTTCCTGACCTTCCAATCACCGTTTGCTTGAGAAACGACCAGGTTGGAATCTCCCACGACTTCCAATTTTTCTACACCGATTTCAATGGCTGCTTCCATGCCAACAATGCAAGCTTCGTATTTCGCTTGATTGTTGGTGACCTCGAAGTTGAGTTTGAATGCAAGCGGGATATGCGACCCATCCGGTGAAATTAGCAGCACACCAATTCCGAATCCTCTCTGATTGGCTGCTCCGTCGAAATACAACCGCCACACGTCCTCAGCTATGGTCAGTATGCCTTCATCCGAGAACTCGAATTCGGCGTCTTCCTTTCCTTCGACCAGGCAATCGGCCAAAAATTCAGCGACGGCTCTCCCTTTTACTGACTTCCTGCTGACGTATTTTAACTCGAACTCTGCCAGCATCAATAGCCATCGTGCCATCCTTCCTGTGAGTGCTGGCTTCTCGAATAAGTACTTCAAGGGATCCATTCGGGATATCAATCTCACCGAATAAGCCAACATGTAATGTCTTAATCTTCGTGAAGCCCAGACAAGTGCCCAGCAGGTCTTTTCCAAGGGAGTATAGCGTTCTTCAGACCCAACCATCTTTTTACCGAGGTAGTAGACGGCTCTTTCAACCCCATCATCTCCTTCCTGTGCCAACATACACCCCATGGAAGACGAGGTGACCGATGTATAGGATCAAAGGTTTTCTGGTTCCCGGCGGCATTAAGACTGGCGGATTCCTTAAATAGGCTTTGATGGCCTCGAAAGCTTGCTGACATCTGTCGGTCCATGCGAAGGGTGTTCCTTTTTTGAGCAGTCGGAATATAGGCTCGCATGTTGAAGTCAGCTTTGCGATAAACCGGCTGATGAACTGTATTTTGCCAAGGAGACTCCTTACGTCTTTCTCTGTTTGTGGCGGCTCCATTTCCAGAATGGCCTTAATCTTGGATGGATCGATTTCGATGCCACGAGTGGTGATCATGAATCCGAGCATTTTTCCGGTGGTGACTCCGAACGTACATTTAGCAGGGTTGAGACCCATCCTGTACTTCCTTATCCTTTCGAAAAACTTTCCCAACGCGGGTAAGTGACCTTCTCGCTCTTTCGCCTTAACAATCATGTCGTCAACGTACACCTCCACTTCTTTATGGATCATATCGTGCAACAAGGTTATAGCAGCTCGTTGATAAGTGGAACCTGCGTTTTTCAGTCCGAAAGGCATGACCCGATAGCAATAGGTTCCCCACTCGGTAATGAACGTGGTCTTCTCTCGATCTTCCGGGGCCATGAGAATCTGGTTATACCCTGAGAAGCCATCCATGAAGGAAAGTAAGGCATGTCCTGCGGTGTTATCGACTAGCACGTCGATGTGGGGCAGAGGAAAGTCATCCTTGGGGCTGGCTTTGTTTAAGTCTCTGAAGTCTACACAGACCCTGATTTTGCCATCCTTCTTTGGGACGGGAACGATGTTAGCAACCCACTGAGGGTATTTAGTTACCATTAAGAACCCCGCGTTGATTTGTTTAGTTACCTCCTCTTTTATTTTGAGCACCCAGTCGGGCCTCATGCGTCTCAATTTTTGTTTTACTGGTTTCGCGTCAGGGTGAAGGGGAATTCGATGTTCCACGATTTTCGGATCAATTCCGGGCATATCAGCGTGCGACCATGCAAAAACGTCTTCGGATTCTTTTAACAACTCCATAAGAGCCTGACGCTCTTCTTCTGACAGCGCGGAACCGATCTGGACCATGCGGGGAATCCCTTCGTCCCTCAAATTTATTGAAACAACTTCTTCTTTTACAGGCTGAGCATGCCTTTCGTCTTCCCTTTAGATTAGGGATCGAATTTCCTCAGGGATTTCCCCTTCGAAATTGATCTCTTCATCATTGGGGTCGACATAATTTATTTCAAAATCAGGGAGGTAAGCGGAATCAGATTCATTTATTTCATCACTAGCAGAGGCCCCGAGGGCACCGTACACACGGGTAGATTCAAACTCAAAATACAGACTCTGAGGAGTTGGGCCAAGAGGCACCGACTCAGACTCGACAGACTCAGAAGACTCGAAAGACTCGGAAGACTTAAAGGACTCAGTTTCAGATTCAGACTCATGACTAGTTGCACTCGGTATGAAAGTCCAATTCTTATAATCTCCAGCGGCATCCATGATGAGCGAAGTTGGGTCTTCGGGGGCCTCCTGCCCTAGCATTTGCACTTCTGCTTCCACAACTATACCCAATGGTTCGTCCTCCTCGAACAAGGTTGCCAAGCTACCCAAGGCAAGAGTTTCAACCCAATCTGTGGCATCTTTTGGTTTGATTATTATTTCTGGTTCTTCATCACTTTCGGGCCAGACATCATTGGCGAATATCTCAAACCCTGGTAGGAAGGTGTTGGTTTCTTTGTCCCAAAATGGTTCCGGCTGCCCTTGGTAAACCTGCTTCGCCTTTTCTTTGACAAAGTAATCTTCCAGCCTGTCTCCTTTCTTTTCCCTCTTATCCTTGGAAGGGTGGTACCCCACTCCTGTTATGCGGGTTAAAGTTCCTGGCTCTTCAAACTGGGCGGGCCCCTGAAGATTCTTTCCTAGTCCCAATCCTGGCATGTAGGACATCCTCTTCATTATCTTTATGGCCACATTGCTAACGACGAAATCATCATCAATCTTGACAGTGAAAACAGAAGGAGAGGTGTCAAGAGAAAAACCGCCCAGAGCAACGTCCTCTTCCCCATGTTGTATCTCTAAAAGCGGGGCATTGTCTTCCACAGGAGCACGAATCCCAGAATCACCGTGAATAGTGAGCATCCCAGTTTCTAGTCCCAGTCTAACTTTCTGGTGGAGTGTCGAAGGAACTGCCATGATATCAGGTCGATGCAGCCAAGGTCTACCCAGTAATAGGTTAAAGGATGCGGGAATGTTTACCACATGGAATTCCACATCTGTTTGGTAGGGCCCAAAGGTTATAGGAAGCATGAGGGTGCCAGTTACATCCCTACGGGTGTTGTCATATGCTCGAACTTTGACTTCTTATGGGGAGAAATCACTATTTTTGTATCCCAGGCAGTAAGCGACACGAAGTGGGCAGACATTGATTGCCGACCCGTTGTCAATGAGGATTACCGGCACCCATTTTCCGTGGCATTTGAGAGTGATATGGAGTGGCCGATTGTGATCAGTTCCGTCAACGGGCAAATCTCGATCAGTGAAGGTGATAGCATGTTTGACGGGTATGGTCTTGATGAGCGCCACAAGTTTGTCAGGGGTTATGGCGGAGGGGACTTTTAGGTGAGAGAGAGCTTGGATGAATCCTTCGCGATGGCGGGTGGAATGAACAAGCACGTCCCAGACAGACATTTTGGCTGGAGTCTGTTCGAGTTGGCGCTTGATCATTTTTTCTAGGTCTTTCTCAGGACGTGAGGGTTCTTTAACTGGCGGGGCAAAGGGTTGGAAAGTATCTTTGATTGGGGTAGCAAACGGGTTGGAAGGTTCTTTGGTCAGTGGAGCTGGAGGGTTGGATGATTCTCCGATTTGAAGATTAGGAGGTTGGTATATTCGACCACTCCTGGTTAATTGACCAATCTGTTGGTACTTGGACTCTTCATTCCACAAATCCGCAAGGGCCTTGTGCTTGTTTCCAATGGTAGTGTCTTGGAGATTGGCGGCCAGGTCAGCGACGACCAGGTCCTCCCATAGGTCCTCGGGCTTCCATTTTTCAGCTTCTACTACCGTCCTGTTTACAGTCCATTCTTCATTCCCCACTTTTATGTTGATGATATCCGTATCACCCCATAGGTCCGTCTTAGCACCTGGTTCATCTTCCCACAAGTTCATCATGGCAACATCAGCATCTTTTGGGAAGGTAACCGATGACTCTGACTTAACCTCATCGACCAGGTAGTCCATTGGGTTGAACCCGTTGCTAGCCACATCTTCTTCGGGACCGGGCGGTTCTGGGCATGGGGCAAGACCCACGTTATTGTATGGGTCGTTGGCCATGAGATCAAGGAAGTAGGAGGAGAGGTCTGGTCGAAACGGAACCGGTTCAGGCCAGTCATAGATCACTGCCGGGGGTTGGTATTCTTCTGCAAACAGCATGGGTACAGAGAAGGTATCTAAAGGGTCATTCCAGGCCAGAAGTTGGTACTCATCTGGAATTGGGTTCCATTCCCATTCGGGCATTTCCGGCAAGTTGAACATCATATTCAAAGAGAATCCATCGAGAGGGTAGCATAAATATTTTGCCAATCAACTTCCCATTCTGGCTCAAAGAACGGGTTTATATCTTCTTGGAAATTAGCGACTTCACACTCTTTCCAATCATTAGTCAAATCTCCCCAATCCCAGAGGTAACAGAGGGCGATTTCTTCGGGAATTTCCACGACAGGCTTTGGTTCGGTATCAGGAATGATGAAAGAAGTAGGATCAAAGTCTTGGCTTTTGTCTTGGGTGATTTGGTTGATATGGAATGGGGTATTGTGCTGTGGCAAGGGATTTGTCATGGTGTTTGGTTTGTCGGAAGGAGGGGTATCAATGACTAAATTGTAGATGAGTTATTGAATCTCAAGACGGAGACTGATACGGATACAATTATCTGGCCATGCATCTGGTGGAAATTGCAATAGACGTTTTGATTTAGATTGGGTGGAATGTTCTGTGGTGGCGGAAGGGGATTCAGCACTCCTACTTCCGTGAGCTTTTTGAGCAAGGCGGATCTAGGAGTACTGAACTGGGTAAAGGCTCTTTGTTGGGACTTTGGTTTTTCTGAAATTTGGTTGACTTCTGCTGGTTTGGCGGACGAAGTCCCAGCCTGATTGGAATTCCCGTAGAGGACGTTGCTGTTGCCTGAATATACCCTCTTGGGCTTTGCCGCCGATTCCTTCCTTTCTAATGTTCCGTCTCGCAGTGCTTCTTCTACAGCCAGGCCTGAGTCATAGAAAGTTTTGAAATTTGGTGCTGCCTGGGAAAGAACCATGTATGGAGCAAAAGAGCTTGGGAGATTCTTGGTGATGATCCTTATCTGTTCCTTTAAATCTGGTTTGCTTTGCATCTGAGTGGCCTTAGCCCTCCAACGTTTTACAAAGTCGGCAAAGCTTTCTTTCTCACCCATCTTGGTGCTTTCTAATTCCCTTGTGGTCATCTTTAGATCGACGTTGAAATCGTATTGAGCTACAAACGCCGTCCCAATATCTTCCCAAGTCCTTTTCTTAGCGGGTTCTAGGGTAAGAAACCATTGCAAAGCAGGTCCCGACAGAGATTCATGGAATAGTTGGGCCATGGCTTCCTTCTCGATTCCTCTCATGGTGAGTGAGCCAACATACCCTTGGAGGTGAGCTTTTGGGTCTCCGGTACCGTCAAACTTTGCGAAGTCCACGCCTTTAAACTTTTCTGGTAGCTTCGCGTTAGGGAACAGGCACAATTTGTTCATGTCAACTTCTCCTCTTCCTAACCGCTTGTTTTCTTGCATTGATTCTTCCAACTTCCCGATTTTAACCATAAGGGCAGCCATATTAGGATCGATTGCTGGTGCATCCTTGGACGGCGTTTCTTCCTTGGGCACATCAGTCTTAACCAAAAGTTTGTCGCAAACCTCCTGCATGGTTTCCATTATCATGTTCATGTCACCTTTCATGGATGCAATTGAAGCTTTGAGTTGCGCATCCATCCCAGCAAGGGATTGCCTAAACTGAGCGTCCATAGTAGCCATGTTCTGCCTAATCTCTTCTACCCCGTTTCCTTGGTCAGCCATGGGTAGTAGACTATCAAGTAACGGAGGCTCCTGTATGACTGGGTTTAGTGAAACTGCTAATGATGACTGGCCTTCCTGCTCTACGTGGACCTCAACCAGTTGGGTTTCTTCCAGGGTATCTACGCAAACCAGTCTTCGAGACGGACGAAACCAATTGGGTAAAGCCTCTTCTTTTTGCAGGTGTCCAATGTTTCTGAACTTGGAGCAAAGCAAAAGGGAACAACTCAAAATCCACCCCGAGCGTCTATTCTACCTTTTACGCACCTTCTAGGTCCTAGAACCTACCGTGACTTGAGTTTCACTTGGGGCATTCATACAGAAGATTTCTGACGATTCGGGTAGGTGCTGTCAGGCAGGTTAAATTCCGATCGTTTTCGGAACCAGAGTCAATCTACTTATCTTGACCATCCGAGACAAAGCAATGTGAACGTCAGAATCCAAATACGCATACTTCCAAGGTTATTCCCATGGCAAGGGAGCCGTTCGGGCACGGCAAACACCAGAGGTATCGCAACCTCCATGGACTTATAGTCTCCTAGACTAACCGAAAAGTCCTAAAGAATTCTAAGGGAGCCTAATCCTCTAGCCTGCAAGATGCAATCATGCGTGAATGATATGTATGTACAAAGAAATACACATAAACAGGGTATATCACATAAGTCCTAGCCATGGGTTCCTGTCTTAGTTGGGAAAGTACTATGGTTATGTACAAGTGCAAAGGCCGGTTTTGGTTTGAGAGGGGTTCCCCGGACTAGAGCCAAGATGTACTACCCCATGTCGAGTGTATTGCAAGACAATGGTCGAACAGCACGATGGCCCATCATAGTCGAGGGTTGCTAGGCATTTCGGGAGAGCTTGTCAGCTGTAAACCGGGCAAGATAGCCGAAACACACTAGCGAGGCTTGTGCGGTGCAAAGTGTAAAAGAAAGTTAAGTTCCCCAAATTGCATTAAGTCCCCCAAGTAAAATGCCTTTCAAGTTTGGCCCTCTTGATTATTCAACACTTCTTTATGTATTTTTTTTTTTTTTAAAAAAAGAAGTTTTGAATAAAAGTCCCCAGCAGAGTCGCCACTGTGGGCTCCCGCGCCCGAAGCGGTTCGATTTGTTACAGAGTCGCCACCCGGATTTTTGAGATGGATGATCCGAGAAACCGAGGGGTTTGTTGTTTGAAGGAAAAAGGCTTTTAGATCTAGCGAAACTGTTTGAGATTTTGGATCCGGGAGCCAGGTTACGAACGGGGAAGGTTTTGTTGAAAAGCACCCCGCTCGCCCGGTGAAAACCGGTCTCTACTAAGCATTTTAAATGGGGGATTAATACAACTCGGAAAACCTTGAAAAACACATAAAGGGAAAGGGGAACAAGATAGATCATCTCACGTTGCCGTGCTAGTGGTGCTTGCTGTACAGAGATGATAAAGATGACATGGCGATGATATAAACAGGGGAAAATGTGGAAATAAACTGTCTGAAACACGATCCTCCGTCAGACGGCATATTGGCTTGTAGCGCGGCTTAACAATATGCCGTGCGTGGTTCTGATCCCGATACCAAACTTTTATAGTTTTGCAAAGCTTCGCACGGTGTACCATTACATCGCACGGTTTTATTTTAAAGCTACAGACAACTCACAGCTGTCAGATCATCTCAGATCTACACCATTCTTTCAAACCATGAAGGGAAAACCATTTTTGACACGTTTGCTTGTTTTGGAAAGATCTATGGAGTTTTAAAACATGGCTTGTAGAAATGGTCTCATTCTGAGACAGCTTTTGGTATACAGAAAGGACCCAACAACGGACGATCGCGATCCCGACAGTCTGAACAAATAAACAGTGTTCTTTTGAAATGCCATACGCGTTGGTCTGCTACGCCGTGCGACGCTCTAAAGAGCCGCACGATTTAGCAAACCTTCGTACAGGGCTCTGGTTTTGTTTTGTAAAAGAGGTTTTGGGTCAGATCTTAACCAAAAGGGTCAAGCCTGAGAACAGAAAGGTCCCCTCAGGGCCTGGATAGAGCCTAGCCCAAGGAAACTTGGTTTTTACCTTGGATCCGGAGCTTGAATGAGCTTTGATGAAGGAGGATGGAAGTCGGGCGGTGAAGAAAGAAAGTAGAAGCGTGGGTATGTGTAATAGATGGATATATTGGGTAGTTGGGACCTCAAAGTTAGTAAGGGACTAACTTCAATGGTGAGGAGAAAAATGGAGTAAAAGGCCTAGAGAATGTCTTTTAAGAACAACATTCTCAAGGCTTGGAAATGGAAAAGTGGGTGTGAAAGCAAGAAGAGAGAGAAAGGGTATAATGGTGATCAAGGGCCCTTTTCCCTTGAGTGGAGGGGTGTATTTATAGGCAAGAGCCTTGGATTTTGAATTTCAAAAGTTGGAGGTATTTTCTGGGCGGGCCAGAAGTGTGCTTTCGGCTGAGCCGTATTGCAGCTGTGGCTCAAATAGGCGTGGCCGACAGCTTTCTGAGCCAGTCAGAACTTTATCCAAAATGCCGTGCGGTTAACGTCATGACTGCGTACGGCGTATTAAATTTTGATACGCCGTGCGGTGTAGATGTGTCGCGCACGGTACTTTAGGTTCGGTCCAAGGCTTTTTGGGCTTTCTCTGGGCTTTTGAGTTTTTGGGCTTTTCTGGGCTGATGGTTGGTTTGGGCTGCGGATGCTGGAGGGAATGCTTCATTCAAGCTCACAAAGGCTTTGTTTCCTTTATTTCATCATCGGGGAGATCAAAGACCCTTCGAGGTCCGGATTGGGGTGTCTACAGTTGAGTTCAGGCAAAGTCGTCTTCAGTATTCAACAAAGCCTTAGGGTGAAGACTTGCAACCAACAAAATTGAAAGACTTCCAAGAAATCCTTTTGTCTACCGAAACTATTATGCGAGAGAGATGATTATGTGGAGTGGAGTAACTGACGTTGGGGTGAAAAGAATTTATATAGGAGTCATAAGTGCCCTTTTGAAAAGATTACATCTCTTGAAAGAATTACATCCCTTGAAGAGTAGTCACACCCTTTCATTAAGCATCAAACCCATGGAACAATTAGTTTCTTTCACACCCCTCTTTTGAATAAATACACCCCTTGAACAATTAGTTCTCTACATACCCATTCGTTTAAAAGACATCCATTCGTTCAATTAAAATCAGACCGTTGATCAGGCGCTCCAAATCCAACAATATCACACCGTTGTTTTTTTTAATGAACCAGAACTACGCAATGTGTGCGAAGTGTATAATCAAACATGAGACAAAATGTCTCAACATTCTTTTTCGCCCTTGCATCGAGTGGTAATGGGTAAAAGTGAGAATGGATGAGGGATATATTTGTCATTTAACGTGGGCAGATATATGAGGATAGGAGGGATATATTTATTCATCATCCACCCATGCCAATATGCCATATATCTATAGTACAAAACAAACGAAACTTATACTCATTCTAATGTCCTAAACAAACTTTGAGGCCCAAGGCGCAAGCCTTCCTCGCCGGCCTCCCCTCAGGGATGGGACTGTTTATACGTTGCTACTGTAAAAGTTTAGCACGTGGTTAATCTATTTATTCGAAATCCAAATCTTGTTCATGTGATTAATCAGAACAGCACAATGAAACTTTTTTGTTGACTGAAGGGTAAATGACAATTAATTTCATCATCAAGAAAGAAGAGCATGCGACAAGATCAATTCGCGTTGCGATAGGGCCCCACGGGCGCCTCAACGAGTACATTTCAGCCGTAATTGAGACGGAAGATGTCGTTCTGCACGAAAAAGCTTCCTTGAATCGTCGGAATCAAGTGAAACATCTGCACCATATAAAAAAGTTCCTAATGTCATTTTACAATATGGGTGCCCCTGAATTACATGGATTGAATCATAAATGCAAAACAGAGACAACGATGCTAAAATTGGATGGTCATGCAGAGTTGAACGTTAAAGTTATCGACAGAATCTAGATCATCCATTTTATAAATCAAAATTCAATTTTTCATATAAATATCGACGTCCAATCAAACTGTTAACATGATACTACTTTGCGGACCTTAGAAAGATGAACGGCTCACAAGGGGTGACAGTGCATGCAATACGTAGAGAGAAGCATGCAATAAGCTAACCTGGCTGAATCTGAGTGAGTGCTCCTCTCCGGTCAATCGGAGGCTGCCGCTAACGAAAACCATTACGCCGCCGGTGGAGACGGACGGCTGAGAATCAATGGTGCTAATCTCATGCTGGCACTGGCCAAAAGGCAACTGATTGAGCTTGAAAGATATGTCTTCAACCCCACGGACCATTTGGCCTTCAAATGTGAGCATGGAGGTATGTTGGTACAGTGAAGAGAGAGAACAACGATCGTTGTCAAAGAGATGGTAGTAATGATCCACAAATGCCCTCCCCACCAGCTCCACTTGTTCTTCCATTCTCTCTCTCTCTCTCTCTCTCTCTCTCTCTCTCTCTCTCTCTCTCTCTCTCTCTCTCTCTCTCTCTCTCTCTCTCTCTCTCTCTCTCTCTCTCTCTCTCTCTCTGGACAAGAGTATATATAAGGGAAGGATGGAGCTACTACCTAGGGCATAACAGAGGGGCTAAAAAGCCCCACAAAAAGGAAATGGTGTAATCGGACTGTCTCCAGATGTAGGACGAAATTACGATTTAATCCTCCAAATGTTTAGGCAAACAACAGGAGAAGGAACTTGACATGGCTAGAAATCAATGCACAAACAGAGGGCATTAGTGGAATTAGCTTATAATTATATAGTATTTGCAGGGCATCTATTCCGCTGCGTTGGTACGCAAAGATGTGGAAAAGGAGTTTTGAGTTATTGGGATGTATAGCATCTTCTCCCAGCCTGTTGTCCGTCCGCTTTTAGCCGTCCAACCTAACTTTTTTCTTGGTTTTTTCGAGTTAAAAAATATAGAAGTGGTTCAAGGGAAGAGATAGGGGCGTGTGACAGGATTCCTGTTTATTATCCAAAAAAAACAAATATATATATATATATATATATATATATATATATATATATATATATATATATATTAATCTTTGATAATGCGGTTTTCAAAGATTGAACGGAGCAAGTGTATGGCGGCATGACAACGAGTATCGAGCATTCTCACGAGATTGACACCCACGCCTTCGAGATTAGCAGGCTACTATTGCCGTAACCCCTTACTCGTTGGGGCAAAGCCCGACTCTCACAAGAAGCCGGCAAGGCGACTGCTAGGGTCTCCGGGAGCGTGCCAAGAGGGGTCTACACAAGCCCCTCCGGTCGCCCTAAACGAGCCCCGAGAAAGGTGTAGAGGGAAGAAGCTGGTAGATAGGAAACGTACCCGTATCATATCTGCAACTGTTGGATCGCCTTTACATGTTGATCCTATAGCCGTTCGATCAATAAATGTTTCCTTATATTTAAACCTACTTTTAGGAAGACATTTTCTAATCTTTTCAGTTATGTATTGACTTGTTGTGGAGTAATATATACACTTTCCTTTTAAATTGCTTACCTTTTAGTTTTTTCCCCTTTTAAGTTGATTTCATTCGTTTAAAGAGGATTGATAAGAACAAAACAATCATCAAAACAAATATGAGAGCTCATCTTCCAGAAAATGTGTTATTTTTAAACATTCTTTAATGTTGCATTGAATTGATGTGTGCCATTGTTATTTTATGTAGCTGATTAGATGAACTCCGTTTAAGCATATTTGAAAATAAATACTTCTAGGAGACGTCAATTTGGTTGGCGGGGCGGCCAACAGTAGAGAAGGAGAATTCATTTAAACTATGTTCAAAATGTGTTACGTTGTGCGCACCTTTAGGCATGCACGGGCAATCACTAGTCTATAGTATAACACAGAGCGGTTTCTGTTAAAAATATTTATGCATATAGACGAGAGAGAGTAACCTCTACAACTGTTATATCTGTAACGCCCCGATTTTCAGAAATAAAATCGGAGGCAATAAATAATAATTTTTAGAAAATTTATTAAATTCAAATTCAAATCCAAAACAGATAATTCAACATAAGGATTCATTTATTACAAACCATTGTGGAAATACTAAAAATAGTCTTTGTGGTAATAAAATAGACAAAATAACAAAGCCGACTTCTAAGCTTGATACGGATTCCAAGCGTATATGGGCTCAGTCTCCATCCTCGGATTCATCCCTAGATAGTATTGCCCTCCTTCAGGGTCTTGAGTCTCCTCCTGATTTTCTGCAAAATCTGACATGGATGCCAGACAATCCATGCCTGAGTGAAAGAGTTCACCCCGTAGTATAATCCAACCCAACCACCCCTCTTACATTACAGCTAGCAGATAACCATATATTATCAATGCAGGAAAGTAAAATAGAAGTATCACCCATGAATTTATTCATTTATGTACAATAGCCTAACAACGAGAGAAAACTAGTCACGCCCAGACCATAACTAGGGTTTGCTTACCCAAATCACCACATCAGAATCACCACTGGACTCTTATCAGTTCTATCATCACAAAACATCACTGGACCACCCGCCAGGTTTTATCGTCACAAAACATCACTGGGCTTACTTTGCCAGGTTTTATCGTCACAAAACATCACTGGACCACCCGCCAGGTTTTATCGTCACAAAACATCACTGGGCTTACTTTGCCAGGTTTTATCGTCACAAAACATCACTGGACCACCCGCCAGGTTTTATCGTCACAAAACATCACTGGGCTTACTTTGCCAGGTTTTATCGCCACAAAACATCACTGGACCACTTGCCAGGTTTTATCAACAAAAAACATCTCTGGACCACCACCAGGTTTTATCAACAGAAAACATCTCTGGACTACCCGCCAGGTTTTATCATCGCGAAACATCACTGGACCACTGCCAGGTTTTATCATCGTAAAATATCGCTGGACCACCGCCAGGTTTTATCAACAGAAAACATCTCTGGACTACCCGCCAGGTTTTATCATCGCGAAATATCACTGGACCACCGCCAGGTTTTATCATCAAAATATCGCTGGACCACCGCCAGGTTTTATATCATATCACACTGCTTCGTCCACAACCTCGCCTTCAAATGAGGTTGAATTCCCCTAGCGTAGGGCTAGGTCATCGTCAGCATAGATATCCGGAAGTCCGGGATCGTTCCCACAGAGAGAATCTCTATAGCTTGTTAGGATTTATAGATGCAAGTGTTCCGGGCGTTCAGACGGCCAACTATCGGTTTGCTTTGGAAAGTGATGAAAAATACTAGAAACTTGGTTTTAACTAGACTAGACAAGTGGCATGGCAATGGAACTACTACCGCCCGCAACTTAGGCCATCGAACCATTCTCAACAAAAACTCGGTTGAATCGCACGGCTTAGGCTATCAACCGGAAGATTTAGCAATGAAACCATTAAAAGACTAGAAATGAAGTATGGAAAACAAGTGAGCCCTTTTTTGTTCTCTTGGCAAACACAAGCCGAGACATCGCTCACGGAACCATATGAGCGAGCATATGATCACCGGAGATTAACATCGACTAGTTTTGTTACATAAAGGCGAACTCTTCTTATTTTCCATACCAAACTTCAAGTCTTGAGTTGAGGAAAGCAAGATAAACAAAAGTCACGAGACGATAATCGTCCCACGACCAAGCCTTAGCGACTACCCACGCATAACGAGAAGAATACAAAGCATGGTAAAAATAGAGGACATGATTCACCAATGAAATTGAAAATAAACTTGATTTTTTAAAAGATCTTGTCCGGGGCTACAACATTAATAAACGAGAAAAGAACTAAAGACAAGAACTTACTTGAGTTTAAGAGATAATTAACCAAGAAAGCTTGAACTCCATTAATGGAGGAAAGACAATAAACGTAATGTGTTAGCTACTAGAGAGAGAAGAGACCCCCTATTTATACACAAAAGGGTCTCTCTCTTAAAATATCCAAAAAGGTTGCCTAAAAAGGCAAGTGGAAAGCCAAAAAGGTTACAAATATCTGGCCGACAAGCCTCCGTATCGATACGAAATAAGCAATGTATCGATACGGGATAACTTTCCTAAAAAGGCCATTCTCCACGAGGCAAACGCGTATCGATACGCCTTAAATCCGTATCGATACGGGATCCTCTGATCTCCCACGAGACGAAATGGTATCGATACGATTCTAAGCCGTATCGATACGGGATTGTTTCCTTCGGCACCCCAGGCCAGCTTCATAGATTTGGCACCCGACGGCCTTCAAGATCACCCGACGGCCACTTTAGCACAGGTTCCATCGGGCACGACTGCTTGAATTCACTTGGGCAACGGCTTGACAACAAAATACGCCTTTTAAGGGCCTTTCGCCTGAAACACGAAACGAACTACCTTACGAGCAAAATATCAACAAAAGGACAAAAATAGACAAAGAAAGCCACGAGCGAGAGATCTTTTAGCACCACGATCTAACAACCTTCGGTGCTAATCACGCCCCCCAACTTAAACGTTGCTACGCCCCGAGCAACAAAAATAAAAACTAAAAACAAAACTAAAAATGCAATCCTTCCGACAAATTCACTTGGCACATGCGCATCTCATACCTGACAAGCAGGAGTTCCAAAAATAAATCTATTCAAAGTTGCAACTTGCAGCTGAAAACTACGACAAAACACTAAGTACCGAGCACATTCCATCAAGCTACAAAAGACCGTACCCAAAGCTAGAAAGGAGGATACGGCCGTTCAAAACATATGCAAAAGCACGCTACTAACCATATCCCACAAAAAGGGTGCTCGAAAAAAGACATGGGGAAGAAAAAATACCATGTCCTTTAAAGTGGAGAGCACCATTAAACAAAACTTAAAACTATACAAGTAGAAATTTAAAGCCGGAATAAAAACATGCCACAAACCAAGTATGCTAACTATCATGCGAAAAATCAAATTGGAATCAAGGCATACTAAAGATCAACTAAGGGCTTTATAAGCTTTTAACGACCCTGGTTAATTCAAAGAAAGGTTAACAAAATGGGGTGGCGGCCATATACTGGCTTGGTAAAACTACCCTCGGCCACCACCAACTCAATTACCAAATCAACTGCCACATGCCGGCCCAACAAAAACTTACCAACCACTAACAGTCAAAAGTCTGAACAAACTGAACTAAAGACAAGGAAATAAACAACTACGAGGTGGGCTGTCAACCACCTTGCACCCCGACCAAGTATAGGGCTTTTAACCTACTCCACCGAACTACTAGTTATCCAAGAACACCGGCTCATCACCGGCAAAATCATCGTTGTCCTCGCCTGGCTCATCTGGTGGTGGCACATAAGGCTCACTAGCCTGCCCCGCACTCTGGCTTATCACCCAATCCAGCTTATGGTCAATCTTCCTTTGCCTCCTAACATTGTCCCGAGTCTCCTTCTTAAGCTTCTTAATACACCCCATCACCGCCACCCCTTGACAAAAGAGCAACTTGTTCCAAGTCGATGTTTTCACACCCTTTGTAGGTAGAGTGGTCAAGTATGCCCCACGTGGTGCAGCAGCAGATGGCCGAGACTGAGAGATGCTCCTAGTAAGAATGGCGCTGTTGATGTCACCCGGGATGAGCTTTTCACGCTCGACAAACTTTGATTTAGGAACTTTCTGAGCAAAACACATTGCGGTCACTAAACACGGAAAAGGCATTCTGGAATTCAAAGGGGCCGTCGCCTTAAAGTCAACCATCTCATGAAAGATGTATCTTGCCCAATTGATCTTAATATCCGGGTTCATAAAAGCATGAATCATTCCCCCTTCGTTGATGTCCGGCTTATTCTCAGTTCCCCTAGGATTGAAGTTGTGATGCACGAATTGATTCACCAAGCGGTATTCATCCTTAAAACCCCCAGGCACATGAGGAAAACTAGCATCTCTTGGGTTCTTATACAAATCCTTAATATTGGCCTCATCGGCCACATACTCCTCCTTCTTATAGTTCACCTCCTGAGCTGACGGTTGGCGGTAACCCAAGACACTAGCAATAAACTCAGTCGTGATCTCTATGGAATACTTGCCAATCTTCGAAGTTACCTTAGCACCCACATTCCCCTCATCCTCCAACGGTGGAATCCTAATATTCTTATAGAATTCGGTAACAAGTTCTTTATTAAACCCGGGATTGGGAGCAAGGTAATAGGACAAACCTTGCTCTTGGATACGACGGACAAATGGGTTCTCAATGCCTAGGTTGTCCACGTCCACATGACGTTCGTTCTTAAACCCCCTGTTGATACCTTCTTCCCATTTCTTCTGCCTGGCAGCCTTCATCTCAGCGGCTGTTCTCTTTTTCGGCCGACTCCTCTCCGGATTCGCAATCATTTCCTCCTCCTCCTCCATCTCACGAACAATTTCATCCGCTTGCCTGGAGGAGGAAGCGGGAGCCTTTCCCTTTCCCCTTTCTGCCAACTTCTTTGCCCTTGTCATTGTAACCTTGCAAACAGAGCAAGTCCCAAAATGTGAAACAGAGCAGAAACAGAGCAACACAAAAACAGCCCGGAATTCAGTAAAATCGACAGCCCCCAAATGCAGTTAAATATCAAAAACAACTGAGGCAAAACCAACACCTAGCAACAGTGAAATCTTAACTCCCAATCTACGGTTTCAATCGGTTAGGAAAAAGAAAGGCTAGGGTTCAAAAACGTACATAAGGCCACATGCAACCCGTAAATCCACCACATTGTAGAGTATACATGATGAATATCCAAGGAGAAGAAGAAATTCCGGATTACCTTGCAAATGGGGCAATTTCGGAGAGAGAGAGTGAAACCCACTTTTCAAATCTTGATTTCGGCCCACAAATCCTTGAAAACCCTTCGGATTCCTTGAGAGCTTAAGGTTTAATGGACAAATTTGGGGTTTGGATGAAGATTTGAGGGTGAAAATGGAGATTTTGGGGTAAGGGTTTCGAAGAGCTTGGGTGGTTATGGAGTTTATGAGAGAGAAAATGATTTTGGGGAGAGAAGATGATCGGACTATGTAACTGAAAATTCCTCGATGACCAACGCGTATCGATACGCTCAATAAGACGTATCGATACGGGACTAACTGCTCGCGAACCAGACAAACGCGTATCGATACACATTTATTCCGTATCGATACGGGATGCTTTTGCCCAGATTTTCTGCCCTGCCACCCGACAGCCAAGTCAATGCTCAAAACCACCACATTCACAACCAATGCCTTGTAAAAACTGGTGCCAACCCATTTCAGAGCTCAAAATCAACTTCCAACCTAACACCGGTTTCCTATGGAACAGAATGAGACACAACTTGGCTTTATTGTCAAGGTTGATGAGACACTCTTGTGGTTTAAATCACACAAAGATGGCCTTGTATCATTTCCTAAGTATGCCATAGATTCCGAAACGATTTTAAGCGGATAATAAACACAATTAGGCATGACATGAGACGAATACCTAAACTAAGAAAGTAAGAGGAACAAGAACGGGATATGGACAAAACTTGATCGAAACATGCTCAAACATCGTGAATTTCACCTAAGTCCATTCATGCAAGTTGCGAGATACAAAATTTGCGTAACGAACTCTTGCCAAATAACACTTAATGAACATGTGCCAAGCTATTTTAATCCACTAATTCTGTAATAACGGAAGGATTGCAACACTAAAACGAAAAATTTTGTACAAAAGCATAAAAACATAAATAAAAAAAATATCATAGATAGATATTTCCCTCCCCCCAACTTAAGATATGCTATGCCCTCATAGCATGGAAAACAACAATATTGAGAGGCAAAGGGAAGAAAGATGTTACCCAAGGGGGAATGTCAACCCCCGAATACCTCGACCAAGTTGGAGGCTTTTTCGTCACCGTCTCGTTTCGTCATCCGAACTGCTTCCAAGGTCGACTCCTTCGGCTCTTCCACTTGAACCACAGCTAGTCACGCAGGGACATGGCCAAAGCGTGTCGGACTAACAACCGCGACACGTAATCGCACCCATGCTTAGGGCTCCTGAATGCCTCAATCACTCCGGCTTTAGACCCAATCCACCAAGGCTGGCGCGGTAGCATGTTCACCCTGTAAAAGACTTAAGCCCGAACTACCTACTAAGAGACAAATGACATTAGAACCGCCCGGCTCGTGTTATCCGGGCAACAACCAAACAGAAATATATACAGAAAACAAGAAAGAACACCACCCGATTTTCACGCAATCTTACGAGTCATACTTTTCTTCCCGAGTCTCACCAAGTAGACAAAACTCGGGTGGCTATACTAGACCGTCAAATGTGTTACATCATGTCCGTGGTAAAATTAACCGCTTGACCTCGCTAAGCAATGAAGCCCAGCGTTCCCTTGGTCGAAACAAAGTGAGACAAAAGGTCAAAAGCAAAACTCACCCACAGACCTAAACTGCCTCCGATAGGGACAATTGCGGAGAGCACGGATCATTAACGGGAAACTACCACAAGGAAGGGCTAATAAAAGCCCAATGCAATGATGCATTGGTAAAATCTCTTAGTGAGAAAGCCCGAAACACGGAAAACAAACAAAACAAGAAAAGAACTACACACAATATATACAATATGTGCAATATGTACAAACATGCATAGAGTTAATATCAGAACTCGGAGCGTCCAAGTCACCGCTGGACTCCGCCAAACAATTAAGTCTAGCGTCCCCTAAGATCGTAGCTAGGCAGGCACAAGATAGAGCCAAGTGCGGTTATGGAGCACGGGAATACCAAGGCCTAACCTAAGATCTATACCGCCCCCGATGGGGCTAATCTGGTAGACGTGAGTGGTGCACGGTGAATTACTCCTATCAGAAGAGCTAATGAAAGCCCTATGTCACTGATATTAAAAAGAATTGCCCTTCGAACCGGAGCTGGGCACACGATTCTTATTTTAGTAGCGGCGTGCGGAGCTACATATACCCAAGTCAATGGAGGGTACCCCATACAATTAAGTCAAAGGGCCGGGTCCGACAAACAATTAAGTTCAGCGGTTACGCTTTCGCTCCCCGTGCAAACATAAGGATAGACAAACAAACTCAAACAACAAGGTCAACCGGATATACCGACGCGACCAACTCCTCTTCCACCTCCCCAACCGGAAAATTTTCTAAAAACGGCTTAAGCCTTTGCCCATTGACCTTAAAAATATTTTCATTGGCGGGATTCATGACCTCAACGGCCCCATGAGAATAAACTTTATGCACAATATAGGGGCCAATCCAACGGGAACGCAACTTGCCCGGAAAAAGATGAAGTTTCGAGTTATAAAGCAAAACTTTTTGACCTACTTCAAAAATTTTCCTTTGAATGTTCCTATCATGGAAATCCTTAACTTTCGACTTGTAGATATTGGTATTATCATATGCATCTCTACGGATTTCTTCAAGTTCATTCAATTGGAGTTTACGGTGAACTCCAGCATCAGGCAAACGATAATTCAATTGCTTAATAGCCCAATAGGCTTTATGCTCTACTTCCACCGGAAGGTGACATGCCTTACCATATACAAGCCGATAGGGTGAAGCCCCCAAAACGGTCTTGTATGCTGTACGATATGCCCACAAGGCATCGGTCAACCGTAAAGACCAATCCTTCCGATTTGGATTTACCGTTTTCTCAAGAATACGTTTTACCTCATGATTAGCAAGTTCGGCTTGACCGTTGGTTTGAGGGTGATATGCGGTGGAGATCTTGTGAGTTATACCATACTTCTTCATCAAGGCGGCGAACGGCCGGTTGCAGAAATGAGTCCCTTGATCGCTAATAATTGCCCGTGGAACCCCAAACCGCGAGAAAATATTCTCCTTAAGAAACTCAAGCACTACCTTGTGATCATTCGTACGCGTGGCAACGGTCTCGACCCACCTTGAAACATAATCTACGGCCAAGAGGATATACAAATTGCCAAACGACATCAGAAACGGGCCCATAAAATCGATTCCCCAACAGTCAAACACCTCAACAACAAGAAATTTGGTTTGGGGCATCTCATTCCTTCGAGTCACACTACCCAATTGTTGGCAACTGTCACATGCTTTGCAGAAGTTGTAGGCATCTTGATTGAGAGTCGGCCAATAGAATCCGCATTGTTGGATCTTGGCGGTAATTGGCGGAAAAGTGTCCTCCGCAAGCTTCGGTATGACAAAATTTGAGAATTCCAAGTTGATCGACATCGGGCACACAACGGCGGATGATTTGGTCGGGACAGTACTTAAACAGATACGGGTCATCATAGGAAAAGTGCTTAACTTCCGATAAGAATCGTCGCCGCTCATGAGAAGTCCAATGTGTTGGAAGCAGCCCGGTAACCAAGAAGTTGACAATGTCAGCAAACCACGGGGCTGTTGAGATACCAAACAATTGCTCATCGGGAAAGCTATCTCCAATAGGCAAGTGTGACGTACGATCCTCAAAATCCAACCTTGATAAATGATCGGCCACAACATTCTCCACCCCCTTTTTATCTTTTATTGTGATGTCAAACTCTTGCAATAGAAGGATCCACCGAATCAAGCGGGCCTTTGCATCCTGCTTGGTAAACAAGTACTTGAGAGCCGAGTGGTCCGTGTAGATCGTGATCAGGGCACCTACGAGGTAAGAACGGAACTTGTCCAATGCGAAAACTATGGCCAGAAGCTCCTTCTCTGTTGTGGAATAATTCATCTGGGCATCATTAAGGCTTTTGCTCGCATAATATATTACCCACGGATGCTTGTCTTTCCTTTGGCCCAGAACGGCCCCGACGGCATAGTCGCTCGCGTCACACATCAACTCAAACGGGAGGTTCCAATCGGGCGTTTGAACAATAGGAGGTGTAGTAAGACTAGCTTTGAGCTTAATAAACGCCTCCTCACATGCTGCTGACCATTCAAAGGGAACATCTTTGGAGAGAAGGTGGCAAAGGGGCCTTGAGATTGCACTAAAATCCTTGATAAATCGCCGATAGAAACCGGCATGGCAAAGGAAAGATCGGATGTCCTTAACGCACTTTGGGGTCGGGAGGTTGGAGATGAGGTCAATCTTGGCTTTGTCTACCTCAATTCCCTTCTCTGATACGATATGCCCGAGCACAATTCCTTGAGTGACCATGAAATGGCACTTCTCCCAATTTAAAACCAATGCTTTCTCTTCACATCTTGTTAAAACCTTCTCTAAATTGGTAAGACAAGACCCGAACGAGTCACCAAACACAGAAAAGTCATCCATGAAAACTTCCACAATCTTCTCGACCATATCGCTGAAAATTCCCATCATGCACCGGGAAAAAGTACCAGGAGCATTACACAAGCCAAATGGCATGCGTCTGTATGCAAAAGTCCCGAACGGGCATGTAAAGGTTGTTTTCTCTTGGTCGGACAAGGCCACCTCGATTTGGTTATAACCCGAATAGCCATCCAGGAAGCAATAAAAGGCATGACCGGCGACTCTCTCCAAGATTTGATCAATAAAGGGAAGTGGAAAATGGTCCTTGCGCGTGCTTGCATTCAACTTACAGTAATCGATACAAACTCGCCACCCGGTAGTAACACGAGTAGGAACAAGCTCGCCTTTATTGTTTTGAACAACGGTGACCCCTGCCTTCTTTGGAACCACTTGGATACGGCTTACCCACTTGGAATCGGCTATGGGATAGATAATCCCTACGTCAAGCAATTTGAGAATTTCAGCCCGAACCACATCTTTCATAATTGGATTGAGCCGACGTTGAGGTTGTCTTGTCGGTTTCACATCCTCCTCCAAATAAATGTGATGCTAACATAGAGAAGGAGAAATGCCGTGGATATCCGCAATAGTCCATCCAATTGCCTTGGTATGCCTCCTCAAAAGTGCAAGCAAATCCTCTTCTTAGAGTTTGTCAAGAGAGGAAGAGATGACCACCGGAAAGGTATTGCTTTCACCAAGAAAAGCATATTTCAATGTGTCCGGTAATGCTTTCAACTCGAGAACAGGCGGCTCGACACTCGAAGGAAGGGTTTTCCGCTCAAGAGGTGGCAACTCTTCGAACTTTGGAAACCACGGGGCTGCTCCACAAATTCCCTCGTCTCCATCTTCTCCATTAAGCACTGAGAAGAGTGACTCTATTTCATCCGATTCAAGAAAGGCGGCCTCTTCCGAAGTAAGAGCCAATTCCAAAGCATCCCTGGACAAGAACTCATTCACGTGCTCTTGGACCAATGTATCCACGAGACTGACGTTCTGAAAATCCTCATCATCCCCCATTTGAGATCCGACGCTAAACATGTTAACCTCCATTTTCATATTACCAAAGGACATATTCAAGAGACCATTCCGACAATTGATCACCGCATCCGAAGTTGCTAGAAACGGCCGACCAAGGATAACCGGAGTAGACAATGGAGCAGATGACGTCGGGCAAGTATCCAAAACCACAAAATCCACCGGGTAAACAAATTGGTCAACTTGGACTAACACATCTTCCACCACCCCCCGAGGAATTCGGACACTTCTATCCGCTAACTGAAGAGTAACCCGAGTAGGCTTCATTTCTCCCAAACCAAGCTCCTGGTACACTGAGTATGGCAACAAATTGACACTCGCCCCCAAATCCAAGAGAGCTTGATCCATTCTCTTTCCCCCAATCGTGATAGCAATCGTAGGACATCCGGGGTCTTTGTACTTAGGCGCAAGGTCGGTTTGAATTATCTGGCTCACTTGCTCGGTTAAAAGTACCTTCTTATGCACATTAAGTTTCCGCTTCTGAGTGCACAAATCCTTCAAAAACTTGGCATATGAAGGAATTTGCTTGATTGCATCCATCAACGGAATGTTAACGTTGACTTGCTTGAATACATCAAGTATATCGGCATTTTTGGATGGAGGAGTTGGTTTCTTCAACCGAGAAGGGTACGGTACCGGAACGGGAGAGACTTGTGGATCCGGAACAGGTACGGCTTCCTTTTCAATTCCCACGGGAGATTCCCCGTCTTCCTCAATAGCTTGCTCGATATATTCCTCTGGTGATGTAGAACTTGATGGTGCCAAGAATGGTTGTACAATAGGTATCCCAGGCGGCTCCACTTGCGCATTGTCGACGGTCTTGCCACTCCTCAAAGTGATGATTGCTTGGGCTTGCTCAGGTGGAGGTACCGATGAATTACCAATGAGTAGTTGAGCTTGTGGGTTGGCTTGAGGTTGGGTAGGGAATTTGCCTCTTTCTTGTTGTAGAAGCCCGATTGACGTGGTTAGCTTCCCCATTTGATTCTTCAACTCACCCATCATTTGCGTGTTGTTCTCATTATAATTGGTTTGAACTTGTACGAAGGATTGGAAAGTATCCTCCAAAGATCGCCTCGGCGGGGGTTGGAATTGGCTTTGCCCTTGGAATGATCCCGAAGGCATAAATCCTGGTGGTCCTTGTGAAAAACGAGGTTGCCCTTGGCTTTGAGCGGGCCGCCATGGCTGCATTTGATTACCGGACGGTACGTGAGAGGGTCCTCCTTCTAATTGATTGTTCCAACGGAATCCTGACGGTTGCCTTGGGCCTTGGTTAAAATTTTGGGGGAACGAGTCAAACCGTTGATTCAGAGCACTGACTTCTTCAATCGGAAGGTTAAGGGGGCCATAATGCTGCTTGTAAGTGGCAAGGGACGGACAATTGTCGGTTGAATGACCCGTTGTTTCACATATAGAACACATCTCCTCCATCGCTCTCACTGCTTTGACTTCCTTCACCCCTTTCAACTCCAACTTTTCCAGCTTTTTCGCCAATTGTTCCATCCGCGTTTCAATAGCTTGGTGCTCATTAATAGAGAACTTTCCGGAGCCACCGGGGCCTTGGCTAGCCATAGCCCTCTCCCTGACATCCTCGTAGCTCCAAGTTAAAGATTTCTTTGCCACTTCATCTAAGTAGTCCCAACCATCATCGGGCGACTTGTTCATGAATCCCCCAGAGCACATGGTGTCTAGCAACTGCTTGCTTTGTTGCGAGCAACCCAAATGGAAATAATGAATCAATTGATAAAGGGCGAAACTATGATGCGGAACCGCTGAAAGCAAATCTTTGTATCGCTCCTAATACTGGTGAAAAGCTTCCCCCTCCCTTTGCTTGAAAGTCTGGATTTGATCCATCAAGAGCTTTGTTCGGCTAGCCGGAAAAAACTTCTTGTGGAAAGCATCTTGAACCTCAGCCCAGGTGTGCAACGATTGGGGCCTCAAAGAGTGAAACCAAGTCTTGGCTTTATCCTTCAGAGTGAACGGAAAAAGCCTTAATCTTGCTTGGTTCAAGTGAGCATCTATAGTGACAAACGATTGGAGAGTCTCCTCGAAAGTCCGGATATGTTGATACGGATCCTCACGCTCCATGCCATGGAAAAACGGAATACAACGATGATAATCGGATTTGAACACGAATGTGTTAGCAGCAGTGGTAGGCCGTGGAAAAACTATCGGTGAAAGCTGGGTGACCCGTTCTGGAATCAGATAGTCCTGAAGAGTCCTAACCGGAGGAGCTTCCTCATCCGCCATTGATTTCCTCGATGGAGAATGCTGCCTAGAAACTCTGCTTGGTGGAGAGTAAGTCCGAAGATGGATACTCCTTACCCGAGGCGGAGAACTAGAACGGTGCAGGCAGTTTGAGCAAGGACTACGGTATACCAGAGGCCGTTGATCAACCACAAGCATGAACGCTGCCTTTTGGCAATTGAGAGCTAGTAACCGCTCTGCAGTAAGAAAAACAGACTGGAGGGGCTATGCCGCCACCTCACTCTCAACAAGCAGTTATGAGGGGCTTTGCCGCCACCTCAACAAATATATGCAACCAAGAAAGGAAAAGGAAAGAAAAGAAAAAGGATACTCAAGCTAACTTCATTAAACCTCAGATCGAATTGGTGGCTCAGTTAGAGGTATCCGCTAACTTGAGTAAACGGCGCACAAAGGTAAAAGGGATGGAATACTTACAGTGGTTTGTCGAACCTCCCAATAAGCTATATAAGAAAGTCCCCAGCAACGGCGCCAAAATATGCTTCGTCCACAACCTCGCCTTCAAATGAGGTTGAATTCCCCGAGCGTAGGGCTAGGTCATCGTCAGCATAGATATCCGGAAGTCCGGGATCGTTCCCACAGAGAGAATCTCTATAGCTTGTTAGGATTTATAGATGCAAGTGTTCCGGGCGTTCAGACGGCCAACTATCGGTTTGCTTTGGAAAGTGATGAAAAATACTAGAAACTTGGTTTTAACTAGACTAGACAAGCGGCATGGCAATGGAACTACTACCGCCCGCAACTTAGGCCATCGAACCATTCTCAACAAAAACTCGGTTGAATCGCACGGCTTAGGCTATCAACCGGAAGATTTAGCAATGAAACCATTAAAAGACTAGAAATGAAGTATGGAAAACAAGTGAGCCCTTTTTTGTTCTCTTGGCAAACACAAGCCGAGACATCGCTCACGGAACCATATGAGCGAGCATATGATCACCGGAGATTAACATCGACTAGTTTTGTTACATAAAGGCGAACTCTTCTTATTTTCCATACCAAACTTCAAGTCTTGAGTTGAGGAAAGCAAGATAAACAAAAGTCACGAGACGATAATCGTCCCACGACCAAGCCTTAGCGACTACTCACGCATAACGAGAAGAATACAAAGCATGGTAAAAATAGAGGACATGATTCACCAATGAAATTGAAAATAAACTTGATTTTTTAAAAGATCTTGTCCGGGGCTACAACATTAATAAACGAGAAAAGAACTAAAGACAAGAACTTACTTGAGTTTAAGAGATAATGAACCAAGAAAGCTTGAACTCCATTAATGGAGGAAAGACAATAAACGTAATGTGTTAGCTACTAGAGAGAGAAGAGACCCCCTATTTATACACAAAAGGGTCTCTCTCTTAAAATATCCAAAAAGGTTGCCTAAAAAGGCAAGTGGAAAGCCAAAAAGGTTACAAATATCTGACCGACAAGCCTCCGTATCGATACAAAATAAGCAATGTATCGATACGGGATAACTTTCCTAAAAAGGCCATTCTCCACGAGGCAAACGCATATCGATACGCCTTAAATCCGTATCGATACGGGATCCTCTGATCTCCCACGAGACGAAATGGTATCGATACGATTCTAAGCCGTATCGATACGGGATTGTTTCCTTCGGCACCCCAGGCCAGCTTCATAGATTTGGCACCCGACGGCCTTCAAGATCACCCGACGGCCACTTTAGCACAGGTTCCATCGGGCACGACTGCTTGAATTCACTTGGGCAACGGCTTGACAACAAAATACGCCTTTTAAGGGCCTTTCGCCTGAAACACGAAACGAA
This sequence comes from Rhododendron griersonianum, assembly GCA_018127125.1. Taxonomy (NCBI): domain Eukaryota; kingdom Viridiplantae; phylum Streptophyta; class Magnoliopsida; order Ericales; family Ericaceae; genus Rhododendron; species Rhododendron griersonianum. The sequence goes on from CM030789.1 coordinate 20,640,281, forward strand.
CTACCTTACGAGCAAAATATCAACAAAAGGACAAAAATAGACAAAGAAAGCCACGAGCGAGAGATCTTTTAGCACCACGATCTAACAACCTTAGGTGCTAATCACGCCCCCCAACTTAAACGTTGCTACGCCCCGAGCAACAAAAATAAAAACTAAAAACAAAACTAAAAATGCAATCCTTCCGACAAATTCACTTGGCACATGCGCATCTCATACCTGACAAGCAGGAGTTCCAAAAATAAATCTATTCAAAGTTGCAACTTGCAGCTGAAAACTACGACAAAACACTAAGTACCGAGCACATTCCATCAAGCTACAAAAGACCGTACCCAAAGCTAGAAAGGAGGATACGGTCGTTCAAAACATATGCAAAAGCACGCTACTAACCATATCCCACAAAAAGGGTGCTCGAAAAAAGACATGGGGAAGAAAAAATACCATGTCCTTTAAAGTGGAGAGCACCATTAAACAGAACTTAAAACTATACAAGTAGAAATTTAAAGCCGGAATAAAAACATGCCACAAACCAAGTGTGCTAACTATCATGCGAAAAATCAAATTGGAATCAAGGCATACTAAAGATCAACTAAGGGCTTTATAAGCTTTTAACGACCCTGGTTAATTCAAAGAAAGGTTAACAAAATGGGGTGGCGGCCATATACTGGCTTGGTAAAACTACCCTCGGCCACCACCAACTCAATTACCAAATCAACGGCCACATGCCGGCCCAACAAAAACTTACCAACCACTAACAGTCAAAAGTCTGAACAAACTGAACTAAAGACAAGGAAATAAACAACTACGAGGTGGGCTGTCAACCACCTTGCACCCCGACCAAGTATAGGGCTTTTAACCTACTCCACCGAACTACTAGTTATCCAAGAACACCGGCTCATCACCGGTAAAATCATCGCTGTCCTCGCCTGGCTCATCTGGTGGTGGCACATAAGGCTCACTAGCCTACCCCGCACTCTGGCTTATCACCCAATCCAGCTTATGGTCAATCTTCCTTTGCCTCCTAACATTGTCCCGAGTCTCCTTCTTAAGCTTCTTCATACACCCCATCACCGCCACCCCTTGACAAAAGAGCAACTTGTTCCAAGTCGATGTTTTCGCACCCTTTGTAGGTAGAGTGGTCAAGTATGCCCCACGTGGTGCAGCAGCAGATGGCCGAGACTGAGAGATGCTCCTAGTAAGAATGGCGCTGTTGATGTCACCCGGGATGAGCTTTTCACGCTCGACAAACTTTGATTTAGGAACTTTCTGAGCAAAACACATTGCGATCACTAAACACGGAAAAGGCATTCTGGAATTCAAAGGGGCCGTCGCCTTAAAGTCAACCATCTCATGAAAGATGTATCTTGCCCAATTGATCTTAATATCCGGGTTCATAAAAGCATGAATCATTCCCCCTTCGTTGATGTCCGGCTTATTCTCAGTTCCCCTAGGATTGAAGTTGTGATGCACGAATTGATTCACCAAGCGGTATTCATCCTTAAAACCCCCAGGCACATGAGGAAGACTAGCATCTCTAGGGTTCTTATACAAATCCTTAATATTGGCCTCATCGGCCACATACTCCTCCTTCTTATAGTTCACCTCCTGAGCTGACGGTTGGCGGTAACCCAAGACACTAGCAATAAACTCAGTCGTGATCTCTATGGAATACTTGCCAATCTTCGAAGTTACCTTAGCACCCACATTCCCCTCATCCTCCAACGGTGGAATCCTAATATTCTTATAGAATTCGGTAACAAGTTCTTTATTAAACCCGGGATTGGGAGCAAGGTAATAGGACAAACCTTGCCCTTGGATACGACGGACAAATGGGTTCTCAATGCCTAGGTTGTCCACGTCCACATGACGTTCGTTCTTAAACCCCCTGTTGATACCTTCTTCCCATTTCTTCTGCCTGGCAGCCTTCATCTCAGCGGCTGTTCTCTTTTTCGGCCGACTCCTCTCCGGATTCGCAATCATTTCCTCCTCCTCCCCCATCTCACGAACAATTTCATCCGCTTGCCTGGAGGAGGAAGCGGGAGTCTTTCCCTTTCCCCTTTCTGCCAACTTCTTTGCCCTTGTCATTGTAACCTTGCAAACAGAGCAAGTCCCAAAATGTGAAACAGAGCAGAAATAGAGCAACACAAAAACAGCCCGGAATTCAGTAAAATCGGCAGCCCCCAAATGCAGTTAAATATCAAAAACAACTAAGGCAAAACCAACACCTAGCAACAGTGAAATCTTAACTCCCAATCTACTGTTTCAATCGGTTAGGAAAAAGAAAGGCTAGGGTTCAAAAACGTACATAAGGCCACATGCAACCCGTAAATCCACCACATTGTAGAGTATACATGATGAATATCCAAGGAGAAGAAGAAATTCCGGATTACCTTGCAAATGGGGCAATTTCGGAGAGAGAGAGTGAAACCCACTTTTCAAATCTTGATTTCGGCCCACAAATCCTTGAAAACCCTTCGGATTCCTTGAGAGCTTAAGGTTTAATGGACAAATTTGGGGTTTGGATGAAGATTTGAGGGTGAAAATGGAGATTTTGGGGTAAGGGTTTCGAAGAGCTTGGGTGGTTATGGAGTTTATGAGAGAAAAAATGATTTTGGGGAGAGAAGATGATCGGACTATGTAACTGAAAATTCCTCGATGACCAACGCGTATCGATACGCTCAATAAGACGTATCGATACGGGACTAACTGCTCGCGAACCAGACAAACGCGTATCGATACGCATTTATTCCGTATCGATACGGGATGCTTTTGCCCAGATTTTCTGCCCTGCCACCCGACAGCCAAGCCAATGCTCAAAACCACCACATTCACAACCAATGCCTTGTAAAAACTGGTGCCAACCCATTTCAGAGCTCAAAACCAACTTCCAACCTAACACCGGTTTCCTATGGAACAGAATGAGACACAACTTGGCTTTATTGTCAAGGTTGATGAGACACTCTTGTGGTTTAAATCACACAAAGATGGCCTTGTATCATTTCCTAAGTATGCCATAGATTCCGAAACGATTTTAAGCGGATAATAAACACAATTAGGCATGACATGAGACGAATACCTAAACTAAGAAAGTAAGAGGAACAAGAACGGGATATGGACAAAACTTGATCGAAACATGCTCAAACATCGTGAACTTCACCTTAGTCCATTCATGCAAGTTGCGAGACACAAAATTTGCGTAACGAACTCTTGCCAAATAACACTTAATGAATATGTGCCAAGCTATTTTAATCCACTAATTCTGTAATAACGGAAGGATTGCAACACTAAAACGAAAAATTTTGTACAAAAGCATAAAAACATAAATAAAAAAAATATCATAGATAGATATTTCCCTCCCCCCAACTTAAGATATGCTATGCCCTCATAGCATGGAAAACAACAATATTGAGAGGGAAAGGGAAGAAAGATGTTACCCACGGGGGAATGTCAACCCCCGAATACCTCGACCAAGTTGGAGGCTTTTTCGTCACCGTCTCGTTTCGTCATCCGAACTGCTTCCAAGGTCGACTCCTTCGGCTCTTCCACTTGAACCACAGCTAGTCACGCAGGGACGTGGCCAAAGCGTGTCGGACTAACAACCGCGACACGTAATCGCACCCATGCTTAGGGCTCCTGAATGCCTCAATCACTCCGGCTTTAGACCCAATCCACCAAGGCTGGCGCGGTAGCATGTTCACCCTGTAAAAGACTTAAGCCCGAACTACCTACTAAGAGACAAATGACATTAGAACCGCCCGGCTCGTGTTATCCGGGCAACAACCAAACAGAAATATATACAGAAAACAAGAAAGAACACCACCCGATTTTCACGCAATCTTACGAGTCATACTTTTCTTCCCGAGTCTCACCAAGTAGACAAAACTCGGGTGGCTATACTAGACCGTCAAATGTGTTACATCATGCCCGTGGTAAAATTAACCGCTTGACCTCGCTAAGCAATGAAGCCCAGCGTTCCCTTGGTCGAAACAAAGTGAGACAAAAGGTCAAAAGCAAAACTCACCCACAGACCTAAACTGCCTCCGATAGGGACAATTGCGGAGAGCACGGATCATTAACGGGAAACTACCACAAGGAAGGGCTAATAAAAGCCCAATGCAATGATGCATTGGTAAAATCTCTTAGTGAGAAAGCCCGAAACACGGAAAACAAACAAAACAAGAAAAGAACTACACACAATATATACAATATGTGCAATATGTACAAACATGCATAGAGTTAATATCAGAACTCGGAGCGTCCAAGTCACCGCTGGACTCCGCCAAACAATTAAGTCCAGCGTCCCCTAAGATCGTAGCTAGGCAGGCACAAGATAGAGCCAAGTGCGGTTATGGAGCACGGGAATACCAAGGCCTAACCTAAGATCTATACCGCCCCCGATGGGGCTAATCTGGTAGACGTGAGTGGTGCACGGTGAATTACTCCTATCAGAAGAGCTAATGAAAGCCCTATGTCACTGATATTAAAAAGAATTGCCCTTCGAACCGGAGCTGGGCACACGATTCTAATTTTAGTAGCGGCGTGCGGAGCTACATATACCCAAGTCAATGGAGGGTACCCCATACAATTAAGTCAAAGGGCCGGGTCCGACAAACAATTAAGTTCAGCGGTTACGCTTTCGCTCCCCGTGCAAACATAAGGATAGACAAACAAACTCAAACAACAAGGTCAACCGGATATACCGGCGCGACCAACTCCTCTTCCACCTCCCCAACCGGAAAATTTTCTAAAAACGGCTTAAGCCTTTGCCCATTGACCTTAAAAATATTTTCATTGGCGGGATTCATGACCTCAACGGCCCCATGAGAATAAACTTTATGCACAATATAGGGGCCAATCCAACGGGAACGCAACTTGCCCGGAAAAAGATGAAGTTTCGAGTTATAAAGCAAAACTTTTTGACCTACTTCAAAAATTTTCCTTTGAATGTTCCTATCATGAAAATCCTTAACTTTCGACTTGTAGATATTAGTATTATCATATGCATCTCTACGGATTTCTTCAAGTTCATTCAATTGGAGTTTACGGTGAACTCCAGCATCAGGCAAACGATAATTCAATTGCTTAATAGCCCAATAGGCTTTATGCTCTACTTCCACCGGAAGGTGACATGCCTTACCATATACAAGCCGATAGGGTGAAGCCCCCAAAACAGTCTTGTATGCGGTATGATATGCCCACAAGGCATCGGTCAACCGTAAAGACCAATCCTTCCGATTTGGATTTACCGTTTTCTCAAGAATACGTTTTACCTCACGATTAGCAAGTTCGGCTTGACCGTTGGTTTGAGGGTGATATGCGGTGGAGACCTTGTGAGTTATACCATACTTCTTCCTCAAGGCGGCGAACGGCCGGTTGCAGAAATGAGTCCCTTGATCGCTAATAATTGCCCGTGGAACCCCAAACTGCGAGAAAATATTCTCCTTAAGAAACTCAAGCACTACCTTGTGATCATTCGTACGCGTGGCAACGGCCTCGACCCACCTTGAAACATAATCTACGGCCAAGAGGATATACAAATTGCCAAACGACATCGGAAACGGGCCCATAAAATCGATTCCCCAACAGTCAAACACCTCAACAACAAGAAATTTGGTTTGGGGCATCTCATTCCTTCGAGTCACACTACCCAATTGTTGGCAACGGTCACATGCTTTGCAGAAGTTGTAGGCATCTTGATTGAGAGTCGGCCAATAGAATCCGCATTGTTGGATCTTGGCGGTAGTCTTTTTGGCGGAAAAGTGTCCTCCGCAAGCTTCGGTACGACAAAATTTGAGAATTCCAAGTTGATCGACACCGGGCACACAACGGCGGATGATTTGGTCGGGACAGTACTTAAACAGATACGGGTCATCATAGGAAAAGTGCTTAACTTCCGATAAGAATCGCCACCGCTCATGAGAAGTCCAATGTGTTGGAAGCAGCCCGGTAACCAAGAAGTTGACAATGTCAGCAAACCACGGGGCTGTTGAGATACCAAACAATTGCTCATCGGGAAAGCTATCTCCAATAGGCAAGTGTGACGTACGATCCTCAAAATCCAACCTTGATAAATGATCGGCCACAACATTCTCCACCCCCTTTTTATCTTTTATTGTGATGTCAAACTCTTGCAATAGAAGGATCCACCGAATCAAGCGGGCCTTTGCATCTTGCTTGGTAAACAAGTACTTGAGAGCCGAGTGGTCCGTGTAGATCGTGATCAGGGCACCTATGATAAGAACGGAACTTGTCCAATGCGAAAACTATGGCCAGAAGCTCCTTCTCTGTTGTGGAATAATTCATCTGGGCATCATTAAGGCTTTTGCTCGCATAATATATTACCCACGGATGCTTGTCTTTCCTTTGGCCCAGAACGGCCCCGACGGCATAGTCGCTCGCGTCACACATCAACTCAAACGGGAGGTTCCAATCGGGCGTTTGAACAATAGGAGGTGTAGTAAGACTAGCTTTGAGCTTAATAAACGCCTCCTCACATGCTGCTGACCATTCAAAGGGAATATCTTTGGAGAGAAGGTGGCAAAGGGGCCTTGAGATTGCACTAAAATCCTTGATAAATCGCCGATAGAAACCGGCATGGCCAAGGAAAGATCGGATGTCCTTAACGCACTTTGGGGTCGGGAGGTTGGAGATGAGGTCAATCTTGGCTTTGTCTACCTCAATTCCCTTCTCTGATACGATATGCCCGAGCACAATTCCTTGAGTGACCATGAAATGGCACTTCTCCCAATTTAAAACCAACGCTTTCTCTTCACATCTTGTTAAAACCTTCTCTAAATTGGTAAGAAAAGACCCAAACGAGTCACCAAACACAGAAAAGTCATCCATGAAAACTTCCACAATCTTCTCGACCATATCGCTGAAAATTCTCATCATGCACCGGGAAAAAGTACCAGGAGCATTACACAAGCCAAATGGCATGCGTCTGTATGCAAAAGTCCCGAACGGGCATGTAAAGGTTGTTTTCTCTTGGTCGGACAAGGCCACCTCGATTTGGTTATAACCCGAATAGCCATCCAGGAAGCAATAAAAGGCATGACCGGCGACTCTCTCCAAGATTTGATCAATAAAGGGAAGTGGAAAATGGTCCTTGCGCGTGCTTGCATTCAACTTACGGTAATCGATACAAACTCGCCACCCGGTAGTAACACGAGTAGGAACAAGCTCGCCTTTATTGTTTTGAACAATGGTGACCCCTGCCTTCTTTGGAACCACTTGGATAGGGCTTACCCACTTGGAATCGGCTATGGGATAGATAATCCCTACGTCAAGCAATTTGAGAATTTCAGCCCGAACCACATCTTTCATAATTGGATTGAGCCGACGTTGAGGTTGTCTTGTCGGTTTCACATCCTCCTCCAAATAAATGTGATGAGAACATAGAGAAGGAGAAATGCCGTGGATATCCGCAATAGTCCATCCAATTGCCTTGGTATGCCTCCTCAAAAGTGCAAGCAAATCCTCTTCTTAGAGTTTGTCAAGAGAGGAAGAGATGACCACCGGAAAGGTATTGCTTTCACCAAGAAAAGCATATTTCAATGTGTCCGGTAATGCTTTCAACTCGAGAACAGGCGGCTCGACACTCGAAGGAAGGGTTTTCCGCTCAAGAGGTGGCAACTCTTCGAACTTTGGAAACCACGGGGCTGCTCCACAAATTCCCTCGTCTCCATCTTCTCCATTAAGCACTGAGAAGAGTGACTCTATTTCATCCGATTCAAGAAAGGCGGCCTCTTCCGAAGTAAGAGCCAACTCCAAAGCATCCCTGGACAAGAACTCATTCACGTGCTCTTGGACCAATGTATCCACGAGACTGACGTTCTGAAAATCCTCATCATCCCCCATTTGAGATCCGACGCTAAACATGTTAACCTCCATTTTCATATTACCAAAGGACATATTCAAGAGACCATTCCGACAATTGATCACCGCATCCGAAGTTGCTAGAAACGGCCGACCAAGGATAACCGGAGTAGACAATGGAGCAGATGACGTCGGGCAAGTATCCAAAACCACAAAATCCACCGGGTAAACAAATTGGTCAACTTGGACTAACACATCTTCCACCACCCCCCGAGGAATTCGGACACTTCTATCCGCTAACTGAAGAGTAACCCGAGTAGGCTTCATTTCTCCCAAACCAAGCTCCTGGTACACTGAGTATGGCAACAAATTGACACTCGCCCCCAAATCCAAGAGAGCTTGATCCATTCTCTTTCCCCCAATCGTGATAGCAATCGTAGGACATCCGGGGTCTTTGTACTTAGGCGCAAGGTCGGTTTGAATTATCTGGCTCACTTGCTCGGTTAAAAGTACCTTCTTATGCACATTAAGTTTCCGCTTCTGAGTGCACAAATCCTTCAAAAACTTGGCATATGAAGGAATTTGCTTGATTGCATCCATCAACGGAATGTTAACGTTGACTTGCTTGAATACATCAAGTATATCGGCATTTTTGGATGGAGGAGTTGGTTTCTTCAACCGAGAAGGGTACGGTACCGGAACGGGAGAGACTTGTGGATCCGGAACAGGTACGGCTTCCTTTTCAATTCCCACGGGAGATTCCCCGTCTTCCTCAATAGCTTGCTCGATATATTCCTCTGGTGATGTAGAACTTGATGGTGCCAAGAATGGTTGTACAATAGGTATCCCAGGCGGCTCCACTTGCGCATTGTCGACGGTCTTGCCACTCCTCAAAGTGATGATTGCTTAGGCTTGCTCAGGTGGAGGTACCGATGAATTACCAATGAGTAGTTGAGCTTGTGGGTTGGCTTGAGGTTGGGTAGGGAATTTGCCTCTTTCTTGTTGTAGAAGCCCGATTGACGTGGTTAGCTTCCCCATTTGATTCTTCAACTCACCCATCATTTGCGTGTTGTTCTCATTATAATTGGTTTGAACTTGTACGAAGGATTGGAAAGTATCCTCCAAAGATCGCCTCGGCGGGGGTTGGAATTGGCTTTGCCCTTGGAATGATCCCGAAGGCATAAATCCTGGTGGTCCTTGTGAAAAACGAGGTTGCCCTTGGCTTTGAGCGGGCCGCCATGGCTGCATTTGATTACCGGACGGTACGTGAGAGGGTCCTCCTTCTAATTGATTGTTCCAACGGAATCCTGACGGTTGCCTTGGGCCTTGGTTAAAATTTTGGGGGAACGAGTCAAACCGTTGATTCAGAGCACTGACTTCTTCAATCGGAAGGTTAAGGGGGCCATAATGCTACTTGTAAGTGGCAAGGGACGGACAATTGTCGGTTGAATGACCCGTTGTTTCACATATAGAACACATCTCCTCCATCGCTCTCACTGCTTTGACTTCCTTCACCCCTTTCAACTCCAACTTTTCCAGCTTTTCCGCCAATTGTTCCATCCGCGTTTCAATAGCTTGGTGCTCATTAATAGAGAACTTTCCGGAGCCACCGGGGCCTTGGCTAGCCATAGCCCTCTCCCTGACATCCTCGTAGCTCCAAGTTAAAGATTTCTTTGCCACTTCATCTAAGTAGTCCCAACCATCATCGGGCGACTTGTTCATGAATCCCCCAGAGCACATGGTGTCTAGCAACTGCTTGCTTTGTTGCGAGCAACCCAAATGGAAATAATGAATCAATTGATAAAGGGCGAAACTATGATGCGGAACCGCTGAAAGCAAATCTTTGTATCGCTCCCAATACTGGTGAAAAGCTTCCCCCTCCCTTTGCTTGAAAGTCTGGATTTGATCCATCAAGAGCTTTGTTCGGCTAGCCGGAAAAAACTTCTTGTGGAAAGCATCTTGAACCTCAGCCCAGGTGTGCAACGATTGGGGCCTCAAAGAGTGAAACCAAGTCTTGGCTTTATCCTTCAGAGTGAACGGAAAAAGCCTTAATCTTGCTTGGTTCAAGTGAGCATCTATAGTGACAAACGATTGGAGAGTCTCCTCGAAAGTCCGGATATGTTGATACGGATCCTCACGCTCCATGCCATGGAAAAACGGAATACAACGATGATAATCGGATTTGAACACGAATGTGTTAGCAGCAGTGGTAGGCCGTGGAAAAACTATCGGTGAAAGCTGGGTGACCCGTTCTGGAATCAGATAGTCCTGAAGAGTCCTAACCGGAGGAGCTTCCTCATCCGCCATTGATTTCCTCGATGGAGAATGCTGCCTAGAAACTCTGCTTGGTGGAGAGTAAGTCCGAAGATGGATACTCCTTACCCGAGGCGGAGAACTAGAACGGTGCAGGCGGTTTGAGCAAGGACTACGGTATACCAGAGGCCGTTGATCAACCACAAGCATGAACGCTGCCTTTTGGCAATTGAGAGCTAGTAACCGCTCTGCAGTAAGAAAAACAGACTGGAGGGGCTATGCCGCCACCTCACTCTCAACAAGCAGTTATGAGGGGCTTTGCCGCCACCTCAACAAATATATGCAACCAAGAAAGGAAAAGGAAAGAAAAGAAAAAGGATACTCAAGCTAACTTCGTTAAACCTCAGATCGAATTGGTGGCTCAGTTAGAGGTATCCGCTAACTTGAGTAAACGGCGCACAAAGGTAAAAGGGATGGAATACTTACAGTGGTTTGTCGAACCTCCCAATAAGCTATATAAGAAAGTCCCCAGCAACCCCTTCCTTTTGCTTCGTCCACAACCTCGCCTTCAAATGAGGTTGAATTCCCCGAGCGTAGGGCTAGGTCATCGTCAGCATAGATATCCGGAAGTCCGGGATCGTTCCCACAGAGAGAATCTCTATAGCTTGTTAGGATTTATAGATGCAAGTGTTCCGGGCGTTCAGACGGCCAACTATCGGTTTGCTTTGGAAAGTGATGAAAAATACTAGAAACTTGGTTTTAACTAGACTAGACAAGCGGCATGGCAATGGAACTACTACCGCCCGCAACTTAGGCCATCGAACCATTCTCAACAAAAACTCGGTTGAATCGCACGGCTTAGGCTATCAACCGGAAGATTTAGCAATGAAACCATTAAAAGACTAGAAATGAAGTATGGAAAACAAGTGAGCCCTTTTTTGTTCTCTTGGCAAACACAAGCCGAGACATCGCTCACGGAACCATATGAGCGAGCATATGATCACCGGAGATTAACATCGACTAGTTTTGTTACATAAAGGCGAACTCTTCTTATTTTCCATACCAAACTTCAAGTCTTGAGTTGAGGAAAGCAAGATAAACAAAAGTCACGAGACGATAATCGTCCCACGACCAAGCCTTAGCGACTACTCACGCATAACGAGAAGAATACAAAGCATGGTAAAAATAGAGGACATGATTCACCAATGAAATTGAAAATAAACTTGATTTTTTAAAAGATCTTGTCCGGGGCTACAACATTAATAAACGAGAAAAGAACTAAAGACAAGAACTTACTTGAGTTTAAGAGATAATGAACCAAGAAAGCTTGAACTCCATTAATGGAGGAAAGACAATAAACGTAATGTGTTAGCTACTAGAGAGAGAAGAGACCCCCTATTTATACACAAAAGGGTCTCTCTCTTAAAATATCCAAAAAGGTTGCCTAAAAAGGCAAGTGGAAAGCCAAAAAGGTTACAAATATCTGACCGACAAGCCTCCGTATCGATACAAAATAAGCAATGTATCGATACGGGATAACTTTCCTAAAAAGGCCATTCTCCACGAGGCAAACGCATATCGATACGCCTTAAATCCGTATCGATACGGGATCCTCTGATCTCCCACGAGACGAAATGGTATCGATACGATTCTAAGCCGTATCGATACGGGATTGTTTCCTTCGGCACCCCAGGCCAGCTTCATAGATTTGGCACCCGACGGCCTTCAAGATCACCCGACGGCCACTTTAGCACAGGTTCCATCGGGCACGACTGCTTGAATTCACTTGGGCAACGGCTTGACAACAAAATACGCCTTTTAAGGGCCTTTCGCCTGAAACACGAAACGAACTACCTTACGAGCAAAATATCAACAAAAGGACAAAAATAGACAAAGAAAGCCACGAGCGAGAGATCTTTTAGCACCACGATCTAACAACCTTAGGTGCTAATCACACACAATCCGCCTGCAGGCATCCTCTGACATCTCCTCCTCCCAAATAACCATTGTCTAATAACGTCTAGACGAAATCCTACTCATAAGTCACCCCATGTCTCTAGGGTCCAATCTAGCACAATAATCAAGAGACGGAGCAATATACAAATAATCACAATGGTAATTGAAATAAGTAGTAAGCGTAGAAATCACGTAACCTTTTATGAATGGACCGTTGCCCTTAATCTTGTATGACCAAGAAGTTAATAAATAAACAAGGAACTTTTATTAAATAAAAGTTTTTAAATAAAATAATATAATCTAAGCTTGTATAAATTTTATTTAGAAAATAAATTGATTAAAGATCATAATGAACACAATAAATAAATAATAACATTAGAAATAATTAGCATGATCTTAAAAAGGTTCCTATGATTCTACACAGTGGGATCGAGTGTCAAAATCGAGTCCGGAGGGTCGTGAGATTATTTTAAATAATGATATAATCGAAAAACTACCGAAACGAAAATAATTATGAAATAAACAATCTAACAAAAAAAAATAGTGAGATTAACAAGGTTTTGTCTTGGGAGTGTAAAGAATCTAAAAAAAATTATTTGGGAATTAATAAAATTGTTTATGAGGTCGCAAGGATTTTTCATTTGTAATCTTTTACACGTAATCAAATAAATAATTAATAAATAGATAATAAAATAAAAAAAAATATGACATTAGCAAGTTATGATCTTTGAGGTGTTAGAAGTCTAGGAAAAATAGATTGGGGGTCGAAAACGATGTTCGGAGGGTCGAAAAATGGTTTCGAACGCATTTTAATGAAAACCGAACGGAGTTCGCGGTGGGAGTTTTAGACGCAAGGTTTGACCGAGTCAAAAATTGCGGCACGCCAGAAAATGACTGGACCTTGCGGTCCGAAGGTTGCGGCCGCGAGGTTGTGTGCAGAATCCGTTTTTCTGTTGTTTCGCGATTGTTTTGATGCATGGATCCATTTGGGGTATAGGGTTAAGCTTAAAAATACTTAATATACTTAGAGAAGTAGTTGGAAGGGATTATAATACCTCGGTTTGGATCGAATCGATTTAAAACGAATCTTGAACTTTTGGGAAAGAAGACTTTGGTTTTGGCGATTGGAAGGCCTTGGGACTGAATTGAAGCTTTCTTGGTGATGCTAGGAGTTGTAGAAGATGATTGGATCGATCAATTTGGGTTTCGATTGGGTGGAACTAGGAAACCCACTTTTCTCTCTCTTTCTTTCTCTCTCTAAAACTCCATGGATTGGAGCATGGTTTTCTCCGATTTCTCTCTCTCTTCTGGACTGGTAGGGCGTGGGAAATTTTGTGGTGTACCCTAGGGTCGGATTAATGGGATATATATAGGGTAATTCGGAAGAGGATGATAAGTTTGAGTTTTAATAGGATTCTAACTCTTGGCTTTGAGATTGATGGAATATGGACGAAAAATAGGATTGGGGAGGAGGTAGAGATTGAGTAGGAGTAGGAGTAGGAGAGATGGAAGGAGTTGTATACTTACATGCAAATTTAAAGAAAAAAATAAAAATAAAAAGGGATAATTAGATAAGATAATTATTTTGGTATATACTCCCTCCGTCCCATAATATTTGTCCGGTCCGCAAAACAAGGACGTAAAAATAATATGTTTTTTGCAAGAAAAATTCAAAATTTTTTCAACAATTCATTAGATATCGATGAGTTCTTGTAATTTATGAAAAAAATTTGAATTTTTTATTGAAAGAAATGCATTATTTTTTAGTTCTCATTTTGCGGACCGGACAAATATTATGGGACGGAGGGAGTATCTATTAAGGAAAAGAATTTTATTAGTACTAATTATTAATAGTAAAAATTATGGGTTAATTAGAAAAGAAAAAAATATATATGGCCGAAAATACGGGTTGTTACAATATCACTTTCTGTTAACTTTGTATCCATCGGATCAATTTTTTTTTAAAAGATACAGAGAATATTTCTTTGATAAATTCATACCTCTCTACCCTTACTTTTTATGCAATGTATCTCTATGTAAATATTGTCTTTTATGATCAAATTGGTACGTAACTGATGTTTCGTGGTGATTACAACTATTGCGTAAAGCAGTAGAATAGAACGAATAATTTATTTAAGCTGAGACTATATTACGCTTCAACGTGCCTAAAGGCACGAGCATCTGCTAGTGATTATATAAAAAGAAACAAAAGCAATTGCCAATCACAGGGTTTACATTAACCTTTTACCATGTGTGATAGTGTTGGCCACAGCTCTATTAGTATCAATAGCCCTTCTAGACCATCAACTTTTTTGTTGTTTTTTTCCATGGTGAAAAAATGATTATTGCAATGAACTTGATAGGCAAAAGGAAACTTGATCATTAGGAAATCAATCTAACAAAAATGTAATTGTGGGATTTAGAAAACATAAATCAATTTCAACTAGTATCAAATTTGTTGGGTCCATGGTAGATCATCAGGCTTTAGAGCATCCGTAGTAGACTAATCAAAATTGGATAATCAAAATTGTCACATCACCTTTTGATTATCTATTTAAGGGATTGCTAAGGTTAGCAATATATAGGTCTACAATGGTATAATCAAAATTGAATAACCAAAATTTGCTACATCACTTTTTCAAACTACAGAAAACTAAAAACTATTAATAAAAAAAACTTTTATTTTTATAGTTTTCAAACTAATACAAATTATTTATTAAAAATTCAAGTAATTTTCCCAAAACAATTTTTCGAAATCATTTTCTGAAAAAAAAATTCAAAGAAAGAAAACATTTTTTGAAAAAAATAATATAATTTTTTTTGAAAAAATAGTCGTGTATATTTAAAAAAAAACTATTTTTAAAATAATTTTTTGACAATATGGTTGAGAGAGAGAGAGAGAGAAAGAGAGAGAGAGAATGAAAATGGAGGAGAGATAAAGTTTTTGTGTAATGATGAGTGTATTTGATTGAAAAGATGTGGGGTTTCACCAAATTTGATTATTGACAAAAGATTGCTAGTTTTAGTTATCCAATGGCCAAAATTTGATTAGTTGTTAAGAGGTTGCTAAGTTTGGTTATTCCAATATGAGCACTTTTTTGAACAAACATTACTAACCTTAGCAACATTTTGATTTTGAATAATCCACTGTAGATGTTCTTATTAGTTTCTAGGATTAATGACAGTATATATCATCCAAAAGAGAGGGAAAATTCCAAACAAAACCTTGAATAAAACATGCTTGGAAATTTCCCAAGTTTGAAGGCCTTCTCTTTAAAAACAAAAGTGAATAGCATTTGGCAAATTACTCTTTGATTAAAAGCTTGCCAAATTATGCTCTTATCGAAACACAAGCCCAAAAATGACAAATTTTGGAAAAACTCTCAATGCATATTATTCACATCAACTATGCATCAAAGGGATTCAAACTTCCTAAATTATGTACATCACATCCCATTAGTAGAGAAATTTCAGACTTCCTAAAATATATACATATGATCCCACCAAGTTGTACATATGACCATTAACCTTCCCCCTCCAAGGAGGAGCGCGAATGTCGAGAACTCCCAACTTGCGAAGATGAAAGTTGAACTGATCTTTCCCTAAGAACTTTGTAAAGATATCATGCTAATTGGTATTTAATTACTAGGCATATATGCAGTAACGATGAAGCCTTGACAAAGTTTTTCTCGAATGAAGTGGCAATCGATCTCAATGTGCTTTGTTCATTCATGAAAGAATGGATTGGCTGCTATGTGAAGAGCTGCTTGATTGTCAGAAACGAGTATGGCAAGTTGAGGATGGTCAACTCTCCCATATATTTCATAAGAGATAGTAGCCAAGTGATTTTACACGCAGTAGAGGCCATAGCGTGGTATATAGATTCTGCTAATGACCTTGATACAGTGTGTTGTTTCTTTATTTTCCTAATAATAGGAGAGGTGCCTAGAAAGGAACAAAAACCAGTAGTTGAGCGTCTTGTATCTACACTGCTAGCCCACCCAATCAGAATACATGAGATGTTGAAATCAAAATTTGGAGATAAAAGAGTTCCTTAACCAGCTGGTGTAACACCCGAGTTGTTTAATTATGCTAATCATGCTTATTTAAGTATAAATTAATTATAGATGTTAAATTATGTCATATTAAGTGCTTACATGTCCTCAATGTGCTATGTGACACACACGAATTATGTTTGAATTATATGCCATGTATATGATTTATGTGTCATGTGTCAAATTTCCTAAGACAATACATAGAGATTCATAAAATAGGTTATGGGATAATGTGAAAATATTATTGGGTCCTTATTTGAAGAGAATGTTATGTGGGGGTTCATTTGATAATTAGACCATGTCTGTTCTAAACAATTCTTGACTTAGAAGAAAGAAAAAAAATCAGCCCTCACCCTCTCATTCTTCCAACGTTCTCTCTCTCTCTCTCTCTCACTCCTCCTCCTCTCAAGAAAAAATCAAGAAGTCTCCCTCATCTTCTACTTCTAGGGTTTTGCTTCTAGGGTTCAATCAAGTTCTTGAAGCAAGATTCAATCTCAAATCCATCTCTCACCCCAAGTGTTTGAAGCTCTCAATCCATGGCTTAAACCTAGAAGAGGATTTGGTGAACAAGAGAATGATATAAGGGACACAAGTTGATGTTTACTTGAAGTGTAAAGGAATGTGAGTAACCTCATACTTTGAAATGAGAATTTTTATGAACTTCTTTTTCTATGAAGTGTGGTTTGGTTTTCCTATGCTATGAAGTAATA
Source organism: Rhododendron griersonianum (assembly GCA_018127125.1). NCBI lineage: Eukaryota > Viridiplantae > Streptophyta > Magnoliopsida > Ericales > Ericaceae > Rhododendron > Rhododendron griersonianum. Next base: position 20,657,070 of record CM030789.1, read on the forward strand.
TGTCTACTTGATTTGAGTGTTATGTTATAATATGGAATGGTTCTCAATGTGCTTTCTAAGTGTGTACGCCATGCCCTTATTTTACCGTAGGTTCCCGCTAGTGGGTTCCAAAATAGCTAGCATTATGTGCCTCCCTGGAGGGTTCTATAATATCCAGGTAAGTGCCTTCCTGGAGGATTCCATAATATACAGGTATGTGCTCTTGCCGATGGGTACCAATAATCGGCCGGAATCCCGATACGTGTCATGTATGTATGTGGTAAGTATTGTGGTAATGGCTATGTAAATATGTTCGAGTACATACTTCATGCTTTCATGTAAAATGTCTTTTGATTTCTTTTAAATGTTCGCAACCAGTGTGTTATATGTGTATTGAATATTCAAAACCCAAATTAAAGTATGAGCTTTACTCACTGAGCTTTCAATTGACAGTTTATTTACCAATATCAGGTAATGAGGTATATATATATAGCTTATAGGTGCAATGTTTTTGTGCAAGTTGGACTTCATGAAGTGTTTTGCGTATAGAATGAAAGTAGAAAGAAGAATTGTATTTTTTGGCTTGTTTTGTACTTGTTTCTCTTATGGACAATGATGTATATATTTTTGCAAAGTGATGTACGTAAGCTATGCATGTTAGGGAAAGGGTTTTTTTTTTTTTGCTCGGCATGTTAGGGAAAGGTTATGGATATTCATGCCAATGTACTATGGCTTCATGTAGATTTTTGATGTATGGACACTCCGGACCAAATGGATTGTGCTTATTTTACTTAACCTTGTTTATGGTTACTTTATATTGAGACCCCAAAAATTAAATTGAAGTTTTTTGTAATCGCTTCCACAAAAGTTTTTTTTATTTTTATTTGGAGCAATTTGTTTTGAGCCCATTTGGTTATGTATGAAGGCTTTGTTGGCCGGCCATAATTCCATATTAAGGGGTCTAGGGATAGCAGGGCGTGACAGTTGGTGTTTGTTTCAAGTAACGCACAAGTCGAAAAGCAACATCAAGATGTGGTGTGCACAGTTGGCTCATGTACCGACTCAAAATATGAACAAAATACACATTATCCAGCCAAGTAATAACAAGATAAATGAAGCAACCAACCAATCTTCGATAGGATGAAGGATTATAATAAGCAAATGCACCATCGGATGCGTTCAATCAATGGTTTTTCTCCATTGAGATATGAACTAGTTGAGCACCTAGCAAACGAGTTTCTTCAAGAATTTCAAGAGCATAATATTCCCGTTGTGAAAAGCAAACGAACACCTCTTGCTTGCAACCTAAAGACCCAAAAACAATTTGAGAAGCCCTGCAAGGTCTTTGAGATGAAATCGCTGGTGAAGAAATTCCTTGAGATGACGAATGGCGGTGTCATTATTCCCGTGACAATAATGTCGTCCAAATAGACAAGGACAATTGTAAAATTCTGACCATGAGAGCGGGTGAATTGAGAATAGTTTGTCGTTGATTAGATAAATCCATCACCCAGCTAGAGACGAATCTAAGATTAGGCTTATGGGGGCCAAGGCCCCCGCGTAGTTTCGGGTTTTTTTAATTTTAAATTTCAATATTAATATTAGTTTTTTTTTTTTGCTTAGAACACTTAAATATTATATTTTGTATTGGGAGTTATCTATACATTTAAATATTTTAAGAATGTATCCATTTTAGGTTCCAAAACCCAAAATTTCTCTCTGTGCACAGTCTCTAATAAGGGGGTGTTTGGATGGCCTGGTTTTACATTTTCCCATTCCCATTTTTGGATTTTGGGTGTTTGGTAGGAAGAGGGAAAATGGATTTTCCAATTTCTTGTTTCTAAACATAAACGGAAAATATGCTTTTAGGAGCTTTTTCAATTCCCATTTTCCCATTTTCGAATCCAGCCATGCCAAAAAGACAAGGCTACCCTCTCTCTTTTCAGATAATTCCCACTTTGCCATGGGTTTTGTGGAGGGCGTGGTCCGGCGGAGGGACCAGGACGGTGGCCACGTTGCACCAATTAGCCGGACCAGTGAATCTACTACCCATGGGTCGGCTGTTTGGGTCGGTAGCCGATCCAAATCCGGCCGGGCGTGGTTAAGGTGACCGAAGTGTCGATCCATGGAAGGGAACGGTTTGGTTCGGCGTATGTATTAATTAGTATGACCCGGCTCGGCGGTTCTCCGCCGAACTGGTTGGTGGGTACCACGTTGAAGTGAACAATGCCGTACCAAGTGGTCCGGCAGAACCTGTGCTCACCGAGCCTCCTGTCCCCTAACTTGGAGAGAAAGTTAGGAAGAGTTGGGCAGGGGGAGGCAACCTCTCGTCTTATCCAATCCCTTATATTCAGGAGCAGAGTATAGGAGTTTGGATAGGTTCAGGATTGAGATGTCTATCTGGATCCGAGATAGGCGGGCTCATCATACAACGAATAAGTATCCTTGTGGGATTTGGACTCTGCATTCCCTTTGGCTATAAAAGGAGGTATTCACCTCCAGAATAAGGTACGTTGATAATACTCTCTCGAAACCTAAACTATACCTCAACATCTCCTCTCTTGTTTACTGACTAGAGCGTCGGAGTGCCTGCCCCGGACACCACGCTCCGGGTTTGGGCACTAACGCGGTTGTTTCGTGCGCAGGTCCAGTCCGTCCAAGCCACAAGGTCTAACCGGAGAAAGCCAGCCACCACAATTGGCGACTCCGCTGGGGACAAGATTAACACACACATCTTGTGGTGAAGCTTTCTCTCCGTTCTTTCCATTCCCAGTTCAGAATGACAACCCCCGACGGACGACCTCTCGGTCTTGATAACTTCAATCAAAACCTGGGCCACCACTCCTCTCAGCGGACGGTGGTAGGACGGGATGGCATTCCCATTGGGGGTCCCGGCGACCCCACGGTGGCGGGTTCGAACATCCCTGCTCTTACCAACCAGGGTACAGGAGCGGCGGCGTTCCACATAGATGGAGTGCACCGCACTGCAACAAGCCTCACAGTTCCTCCTCCCCCCCCATCAGTACTCCCGGTGAGCATGGCGGAGGAATTGATGCGACTAAGAACACAAGTACAAGAGATCCAGGCACTTCAGAGCGCCCCACCCGTTTCCAGGTCGCGGGAACGGCGACGTAGGAGGAACGCTGTCCATCTAAACCAAACGGCTGACACTGTTAGGGCCTCTGCCTTTGCAAGGCTCGGCCCACTGTGTCGCATTGATGCTAGTGGCATTATCCACTTGGATCCAGGACACCGAACCGATGCGTCCGGAAACAATAACGTTCGCCGAGCATTATTTCCCACAATAAGCGCCACAGCATCAAGCGCCCGGTCAAAGTCAAGGGGAAGGCTGGACCAGACTCAAGGACCTCATCGGCTCGGCGACGCAAGAGATAACGCTGGAAATCCTCTTGATCACCCTTTTGGGTCACAAGGTCACCAGGATAATCAGAGAGCAGATAGGTCTGAGGGGCGGCGGTACGAAGAGGAGGAAAGGGAAACAAGCACTCGGCACCGTCAGAGGTCGCCGGTCCATTCTACCAGTCGCTCCTACCACCGGCAGTCTGACCAGGAACGCCACCGGCGACTGCCGGGTCGATCTGCCGGACAATCCAGGCTTCAGGAAGAGAACAGCCAGGGGCTGCTACCGGAGGAGAGGTGCGAGATCAGCGCCGGCGGCAGGGGTTTAATAGTGGTAAATACTCGCACTGGCGAGAGAACCACTTACCGGCCCGTCCGGCATCAGGAAGAACCCCCGGCGGTAGGAAACAGGAGGGCCTCGGGGTCAAAGCGCCGAACCCCAGAGCCGAGTATCGGTGGCCGAAGGGCTCGGACCCCACCAATCAATAAAAGGACAAGGGATGATGCTCGAGAGAAGAGCTCCGCCCCTTCGGCAGTAGTCCCGCCGAAGGAAGGGGTAACAGCAACCTCGGCGAAAGGTGTCTCCCCCTTTTCCAAGGCTATAGCGGATGAGCCTCTCCCTCCCCACTTCAAGGTCCCCAAGTTCACCATATACAACGCGAAGTCGGATGCACCGACCCATGTGCAGCAGTTCAAGTCCATGGCTGCGCTCTGCGGATTGAGCGAGGCAATGATGTGCCGAACGTTCTCCCTGAGCCTCCCGGACACTGCCATGCTGTGGTATACACAGCTAAAGCCAGGTTCAATAAACAGCTTCGGCGAACTGGAGCGTTCGTTTACGGCACGGTTTGTGGCAAGTAACCGAAGGCCAAAGACAATAGAAGCCTTAACGGACCTTCGGCGGAAAACCGGCGAGTCCTTAAAGGATTATTCCGAGCGCTTCTACAATGTATACAACATGGTTGAGAGCTGTGATCAAAAAACTGCGGCTACGTCGTTCAAACGTGGACTGGATAGGAATTCTGACCTATCCAAGGAATTGATGCTTCGGCCACCGAACAATATGACAGAGCTCATGCATACCGTTGCTCGGTATATAGAGCTTGAGGAGTACATCGGTGGATCTGATGTGGCACCAGTCGCCGAGCAGGGTAAAACGGCGGCCAAGGAAGTGAAAAAGCAGGTTAACGTAGTGTCCAAGAAGGAAGGCCCAGGGTTCGGCGGAAACAAAGGAAGCGGGAAGGTATGGGACCGCCCGCCGAGCGATGGGCGGGACCACCTTGCCATCACAACCTACTTCAAGGAGCCAATCTTCCGTATGCTACGAGAATGTGGACGGCTTCCTGGTTTCCAATGGCCAACAGGAGCGGCGGAGAAGTTGGGAACCGCCGATGGCCGGGAACCAAACCAGAGGGTATACTGCTCATTCCACAACGAACAAGGGCACTATACGACAGCCTGCCAGCCTTACAAAGTCTACCTTGAAGAATTAGTCCAGCAAGGAAAGATGGATCGGTGGATCGACCGAACCAAGTCACCAAATGCAGGGATCCAGCCGAGAGCTCAAGATCTCGACGGCGTGGTACATTGCATTCACGGACCAATGAATAAGGCCCAGGCCAACGAGCTCCACGAAAAATTGTACCGCCCTACCCCTCCGGGGGTGATGGTGGTTCAGAATTCATCGAAGCGGAAGATGGACGCTCGTAGCACTTGGGAGATCAGGTTCACCGAGCAAGATTTGGAGGGGTTGTCTTTTCCCCACAATGATGCTCTGGTCCTCTCTTTACAATTTCAGCGGAAACTTGTCCGGAGAATATTGGTCGATCAGGGAAGCTCGGCGGAGATCCTATTTTATTCAGCATTCAAGGCTCTTGGCCTCTCAAAGGATCAATTGACCCCGGTGGAAGCCCCCTTGATTGGTTTTACTGGGATTCCGGTCTACCCGCTCGGCAAGATCATTCTCCCGGTATACGCTGGTTCGGTGAAATTAGATATGGAATTCATCGTGGTCAGCTCGCCGAGCCCATACAACGCAATCCTGGGAAGAAACTGGTTGCACGGCATGAGGGCTGTGGCATCCACGCTGCATCAATGTGTTAGATTCATTGGAGAATCTGGGAGACAGGAGACCATCAAGGGGGACCAGGTGGCCTCAAAAAGGTGTTTCGTCAACTCTGTCCGCGGAAAGGGCCAAGCAAAGGAGGTACAAAGTATAGAGGTACCTGAGTTACTAGATGAGGCCACCACCGAAGAGAAAACGAGAGAGGCACTGCAAGGGCCTGAAGAGATTGGAAGACCGGTGAGCGACAGGGCCGTGGAAGACTTGGTTCGAATTGCGGTCAACGAAGATGGGACCCGTTCTTTTCTCATTGGCTCGGCTCTTGATGAGGTCGAGAAAACACAGATGGTCGAGTTCCTCAAAGAGAACATGGAAGTCTTTGCTTGGACTCCATATGAAATGCCGGGCGTTAGTCCCGACGTGATAAAACATTCTTTGAATGTTGATCCGGCTAGGAGGCCCGTGGTGCAAAAGCCTCGGCGGTCCTCAGCCCTACATGCCGACGCAGTTAATGAAGAGGTAGAACGCCTCCTTGACGCCGGGGCTATTCGAGAGGTCCAATATCCAACATGGCTGGCAAATCCGGTGGTGGTCCGGAAGAAGAACGGCAAGTGGCGCGTCTGTGTCGATTTCACCGATCTGAACGACGCATGCCCAAAGGACTGTTTTCCTTGCCCTTGGATCAATCAGTTGGTAGATGCTACCGCTGGGTATGCTCAGCTGAGTTTTATGGACGCTTACAGGGGATACCATCAAATTGCTATGGATGAAGAGGTTCAGGAAAAGACGGCGTTCATCACTCCCAGTGGCACTTACTGTTACCTGGTGATGCCGTTCGGCTTAAAGAACGCCGGGGCTACATTCCAGCGTATGGTAGCTCTATTGTTCAAAGGGATCCTCGGCAGGATAATGGAGGCATACATTGACGACATGGTCGCCAAAAGTAAGGAAGCATGCGATCATCTTCTCCACCTCGGCGAGATTTTTGGTGTTCTCAAGAGGTTCGGCTTGAAGCTGAATGCTGAAAAATGTGCATTCGGCGTTGGTTCTGGCAAATTCCTTGGACATTTGGTTACTCGCCAAGGAATTGAGGCCGACCCAAGTCAGATCAAAGCCATACAAGAAATCAGGGCTCCGGCCACGGTGAGGGAGGTTCAGCGCCTCGCCGGCATGGCTGCCGCCCTTAATCGCTTCATCAGCAAGTCTTCGGATATCTGCCGACCTTTCTTTCAATCAATAAAATGCAACAGCCGAAGGAGCTTCGTATGGACGCGCGGACTGTGATGATGCTCTCGCCGAACTAAAGAGATGTCTATCTCAAGCTCCTTTGCTGGTTGTGCCAAAGGAAGGGGACGAGCTTCACCTCTACCTTGCAGTTTCCGAGCATGCCGTTAGCGCTGTCTTGGTTCGGCAGGAGACCTCAAAAGGTGTAACGGGCACGGACCAGAAGCCAGTCTACTACATTAGCAAGGCGCTTCTCCCCGCCGAGACCCGCTACCTCCCGATAGAAAAACTGGCTTTGGCACTGGTAATGGCGAAGAGGAAGCTCCTGCCATACTTCCAGAGCTTTACCATTGTGGTCGTTACCGAGTACCCTTTGAGGGCGGTGTTACGTAAGGCAGATCTTTCTAACAGATTGTGCAAATGGTCCCTGGAGTTGGCAAGCTTTGATATCCGTTACCAGGCCAGAACGGCAATCAAAGGTCTGGTGTTGACCGATTTTGTCGCCGAGTTCTCCCCTGGGGTGGAAGACGGCAGAAGCAGTGGAGAGGACCTGGCCAGAGAGTCCACCGGGCCTGCCCCTGGACCTCGGTCGGGCCATCCGGCTCACGACGAATATATAACGAAGCGGCCCATCCCTTCACGCCGAGCGAGCTTGTTCACCGGGCACGCTTGGAGACTCCATGTAGACGGAGCATCTAATAACCGAGGGGCTGGGGCCGGAATTGTTCTAGTGTCACCGAGCGGAACCTTGCACGAGCATTCGTTGAGCATTGGGTTTCCGGCAACCAATAACGAGGCGGAGTATGAGGCCCTCATTGCCGGGCTCAAGTTAGCTCGGCATATGGGTGCTGAAGAGGTTCAGGTTTATAGCGATTCACAGCTCGTGGTTAATCAGCTCAACGATGATTACGAAGCTAAGGATCCACGCATGAACAAATACGTGAGCCAAGTTGTTGCCCTTGCTGGTTCATTCAAAAACGTATTTTTTGATCATGTGGGGCGAGATCTCAATTCTCATGCCGATGCTCTTGCCGGACTAGGAGCCGTATGTGCCGATCAGGGAGGGGAAAGAACGATAGTCCTCGGCAAAGTCCCATCACCGAGCTTCGAGCCGGAGCCACTGGAGGTGATGGATATCCATCAGACACCGAGCTGGATGGACCCCCTCGTCTCCTATTTGAAGCATGCCGTGCTTCCTGCCGACCGCAAGGAAGCCCATAAAATCCGTTGTCAATCTGCTTCCTATTTCCTCGATCCCTCCGGCACATTGTACCGCCGATCATACACTGGTCCCGACCTACGCGTGGTGCACGAGCAGGAGGTACCTGGCATCCTCGAAGAGTTGCATGGTGGAAGTGCTGGTTGTCACACCGGCGGCCGGTCCTTAGCCGACCGTGCCCTTTCCCAGGGTTATTGGTGGAAGAGAATGGTACATACGGCTACAGAGTTTGCCAAGCAATGCAAGTCTGTCAAAAGCATTCTCCTCTTCTAAACCAGCCGACCCTACCGTTGCAACCGGTTTCTAGTCCTTGGCCCTTTGCTCAATGGGGGGTGGACATTATTGGCAAGCTGCCGAAGGCTACTGGCGGCTTTACCCACATCATCACTGCTACGGATTATTATACCAAGTGGGTGGAAGCCAAAGCTCTTATCACGATCACGGCCGCCGATGTGGAGAGCTTCCTTTGGAAGCATATTTTTACAAGGTTCGGCGTACCGTACGCCATTGTGTCAGACAACGGTACCCAATTTGTCGCCGACGCAATTCAGGCCTTATACAAGAGGCGCGGCATACAGATGAAGACAGCTTCCGTCTCCTATCCTCAGGGAAACGGACAGGCCGAAGCTGCCAACAAAGCTATCTCTGCCGGCTTGAAACGCCGACTCAGAAACAAGCGCGGCAAGTGGGCGGAAGAGTTGCCTGATGTTCTATGGGGCTACCAAACCACTCCACGGCGCGGCACTGGTCGTACTCCTTACTCCATGGCGTTCGGCGTCGAGGCCGTACTCCCTGTGGCTGTTACTCGGCCCACGTCTCGAACTGCAACGTTTGACGTTCCAACAAACGATGCAATGCTAGCTGCCGAAGCAGATCGAGCAGATGAGCTTCGAGACAATGCCCACATTAAGTATGCAGCCTATCAGCAGCAGTTGGCTCGGAGTTATAACAAGAATGTGCGGAGCCGCCCCTTCAATGTGGATGATCTTGTCCTTCGGCAGATAGTCCAGAAGAAACATTTGAAGAAATTCATGCCGAAGTGGGAAGGTCCATTCCGGGTGGTTAAGAAGGTTGGTTATGACTCATATGAACTTGCCGAGATGGATGGTACGGCGATACCGAATCATTGGAACGCACAGCTTCTTCGAAAGTTTTACGCTTAAATTTTCTTTTGGCTTTTCGCCTTGGCTATGTGTTAAGCCTTCAGTTTTTTACACAAGATTTGTTTCAATAAAGACTAGTTTGCTTCTGTTTTTCAAATATTGTTTTGTTAGCCTCGGTGGTATTATATGCTCGGTTTGCCGAGGCACGCTTTTTCAGATTCTGTTCGGCAATAGACTTTGCATGCCGTATCCTGAAGGGGGCATTCCCAGCTTCGGCCGTTCCTTTTGATACGGCGGAACCAACCTCGGTGGTAGGTTTCCTCCGAATCAGGGGCTGGGTACGGCGAGCTGGGACGGATAAAATTTAGAGTTTATTGTTAAAACCATGTGCATGAAGTGCAATACATGAGTCTTAACACGCATGAAGTGCAAAAAGTGTGAAACATAGAGAGAAACTTGAAAACTTTCATCATAAATTGGTCCATTACCATTACAAATCAAAAACAGGGGTTCGGCTGAACAAGAGACTTTTTGCCGACCCTCGGTTCTACGACATACAAAGAAAATTAAATCCTACTCTACGATAGGTGCATCAGTAGGCTTCGCCGGCCCCACAGAAGGCTGCTCGGTGGGGTTGACGGGCTTGGCCGAGGCAGAATCTGGGTTCTCAGCGGGATTGGCCGGCTCGGCAGGACTCAGCGGTTTATCAACTGTCGGATTTGGCTGATCGACGGGGCTTGGAGGCACGTCGGCAGATGGATTGGCCTGTTCGGCAGGAAGCAGGTGCCTCGGCAGATCCATAGGTAGCACCACGGGATTCTCCCTTCGGTGGTCATCCTTGGGGACCTCGGCATAATCTAGGCCAACCTGGAACCCGCTAAGGAATGAGGAGGCATGGGCATCTTCGAACCCTTTCCGCTCTCCATCCCTGAAAGCCTTGGTTACAAGGGCTTCCACCTGCTCCTTGTAGTCCTCACCGGCCTCGTTGTACCCCGCATCGGCGGCCTCCTCCAGCTTGGCCGGCAGCTCGTCCTCCATTCGCTTCATCCCCTCCTTGAGTTGGTCCCGCTCGGCTTCAATCTCCTTGAGCTTCAGCATCAAGCGGTCCCTCTCTTCCAGGCCAGCCTTGGCCTCGGCAATTTGAGCCTCCAACGCCTCGATTTGGTCGTTGGCTTCCTTCACCTGCTTCCTCACTGCCTGAAGGTCCCCCTTCTGGGTCTTCCGAGCAGCAAGGAGGACCTCCATGTCGTTGAAAGCTTTATTGGCACATTGCCCGACCTGCCAAAGGAGAAGCAAGAGTTAGCATTTGAAAAGGGATGTTCAACTTTGAAATATTAGGTTGGGAATCCATACCTTGGCTAGGTAGAGGCACAGTTCGGCCATGTTGTCAGCTTTGCCTGATGGCAGCTTCTCCATGTCCTTTGGGAGGGCCAGGCCTTGTAGAAGGGTCATGGCCAGATGGGGGATCTCCCCCAGGCTGTCGCCGGTGGAGATCACATGCCCATCAGAGCAAACCAGGTTCGGCACGAAGGGCTCCGAGGGTGGACCTTCAAGATGGCCGGCGTTTAGGACCTCCGCATCTTCTTTGGAGACTCTGGCCTTCTTCGTGATCCTGGGGCCCTCCCCCTCGGCGGTTGAGTCTTTTTCTCTTCGGCGAGAGGAGCGAGGTATAACGACAGCAGCTTCGGTGGGCTTACCCTGGGGCTCCGGCTTGCTGGTGGGAGCTTGCACCTTCTCCTCCCTGTTTGGCAGCCCGGAGGTAGAGATGTCCTGGGCTAAGTACTGCTGCTGCAGTGCTTGCCCGGCATAAGAAGCAAGATCGACCTTCTTCCTCACCATATTCTCTTTGTTTTTTCTACCGACGTACCCGTGGTAGAAAGGCTTGTAACCGAGGAGGGTCGGCGCGTCTCGATTGGGGCACCGGAGCAGAGCGATCAGGTTCGGCCACTTGCCTGAAATGAGGAGTCCCTTGTTCGGCGCGGAGCAATCTGCAAGAAGAAGAAAATCAGTATGAAGGAGAAAAGTCAACATAGAAGACTATACACAGAGATAGATATCTACCGGGCTTGTCCCCGTGGCCGGGGAACCCTCGCACTCGAGGGATTTTGTAAGGCCTCTCGATCTCTGTACCCCTCCTGGTCGGAAAGGGGTAGTCGAGTTGGGGGTTAATGGGACCCCACTCGAAGTTGCCGGACACCTTGACCAGGACCATCCACCACTTTTCAGAGTCGTAGAGGCAGTCCACCAAGTGGTCGAAGTGTTGGCGGGTGGTGAGGTAGTACTTGTCATACTTGGGGACCCTTGATACCACGTACATCAGCATCAGGTCCCCAAGGGTGAACGGCAGATGGTTGATCTCTGCCAACCTTACCGCCGAACTCAAGATGCGCCAACTGTTGACTGCAACCTGGATCGGTGCAAGGTTGTAGTCTGCCAGAAACCAGCGGAGGAAGGGGTTCATGGGGAACCTTACCCCTCCCTCAACGATGGCATACAGGGGTAGAACGATGAAGTCTTCGCCGAAGGAAATCCGTTCGGTGGTAACCCTTTCGACTAGGACATCATCCGGGATCGCGTACTTGGTCCGGAAATTGTGTGTAAAGCCACCCGGCCCATCGCCGTAGAAGTGACTGTACGGCATGGGTCCAAGACCCGTTGGTAGCGGAGGGAGGAGATCAACGTCCCTCGGCGGTGGAGGTTCGGCACCTCCTGCTGTATCAGAAGTGACCGCCGGATCACCAGCTGACGTCGATGTGCTGGCCTGGGCCCCGGTGGCTAACCGTTCCCTGTTGACCTCTTCCGGGACGGAGCCATGTGTGTCTTCCTCGGCGGGTTTGCCGGGGGAGTCACTCCTCCCATAGAGGATGTCCCTGGAGGACCTGTCGTCAATTTGGAGGGGGACGTGGATGCCGGGGATGATTGGACCACCGGACCGCTGGGCAAAGTTGCTGGAGCTTTCATTGAAGCTCCTGTACCCTCTACCGAGCGCCTGGATGGTCTCTTGGAGGTCTGGGTAAGCTTCAGGATCGATGCTCGACAAGAGTGAGTTGGGATCCACCATGCTAAAGACCTAAAACAGAATAAGAAATTGAGGGGGTGATGAGAATTCCTACTTCAGCATGGCAACTCATGTGCATCTAGATCCCTGCCGAGGGGGGTCCTTTAGGATCCTCCTCGGCAGAAGACGTGGTTTCTTATGAAGTGTTGAGATTGGCTCGGTGAAGCACCGCCGTTGTTGGCGGACCAGACGGCGTCCCACGGCCGCAGCTGGCCATGGGAGAACGACACTATTCAGTTAGAACAATCTTTTGTGCAAATGTGGAGATGTGAGTGGGGGGTTGCACTTTGAGATACATAGAAAGAATCAGAAGGGGCAGCGGAGTTACCTGAGAGAAGCTGGAACTGGATGGCGGCGTGTGGCGGAGCAACGGAGGCGATCGGAGTAGCAGCTGCTGTTGGAGTTGCAGAGCGAAAGAGGCGAGAGCAGAAAAGTGGTATTCTGTCCCGCCTCTCCTCTTATATAGAGGATGGAGTGAACGGGTGGAACCCTAAGCATCAAAACGCGAGAACCGAAGCGTCGCCGCTCCACCCACTCTCGTCATGCCACGTGGAAAGCCTGCACCGTTTCGTACCGGCGTCGTTTCCCCTTCCACCACGTGGCACCCCACGCCGTTTGGGTTTCCTGATGGACCGTTCGATCTCTGACCCCCAGCAGTCCCATCAGCCCTCGGTTGCAGCGGATGCATCATTACCCCAAGTTTCGAGAAGGCTCTTTCACTAGCCCACACTGGACCGGCGGCATTCGCTCGGCACGATTGCCTCAGGACGCCCTCGGTAGCAAGTTTTCCTTATATAGTCAACACCTCCCACCTTTTACAGAGGAGGAAGAAGTTGAGGGGCTAATGTGGAGGGCGTGGTCCGGCGGAGGGACCAGGACGGTGGCCACGTTGCACCAATTAGCCGGACCAGTGAATCTACTACCCATGGGTCGGCTGTTTGGGTGGGTAGCCGATCCAAATCCGGCCGGGCCTGGTTAAGGTGACCGAACTGTCGATCCATGGAAGGGAACGGTTTGGTTCGGCGTATGTATTAATTAGTATGACCCGGCTCGGCGGTTCTCCGCCGAACTGGTTGGTGGGTACCACGTTGAAGTGAACAATGCCGTACCAAGCGGTCCGGCAGAACCTGTGCTCACCGAGCCTCCTGTCCCCTAACTTGGAGAGAAAGTTAGGAAGAGTTGGGCAGGGGGAGGCAACCTCTCGTCTTATCCAATCCCTTATATTCAGGAGCAGAGTATAGGAGTTTGGATAGGTTCAGGATTGAGATGTCTATCTGGATCCGAGATAGGCGGGCTCATCATACAACGAATAAGTATCCTTGTGGGATTTGGACTCTGCATTCCCTTTGGCTATAAAAGGAGGTATTCACCTCCAGAATAAGGTACGTTGATAATACTCTCTCGAAACCTAAACTATACCTCAACATCTCCTCTCCTGTTTACTGACTAGAGCGTCGGAGTGCCTGCCCCGGACACCACGCTCCGGGTTTGGGCACTAACGCGGTTGTTTCGTGCGCAGGTCTAGTCCGTCCAAGCCACAAGGTCTAACCGGAGAAAGCCAGCCACCACAGGTTTTGAACGTTATCTCTGTCAACTGGGAATTTTCACCTCACAATTCTCACATACCAGAGAGCAGACACGAGAAGAGAGCAGACGGATCCAGAGCAGGCGACTGGAGGTTAACGAAAGTGGGGAAATCGTTCACCTCTTTCACGTTCTTGCGTCTTGTTCAGGTATTTTTTCACCTCCCCAACTATTAATCGTTCCTAGGTTGTCTGTTTCCAATTTCAAATCTAGAAATTTTTTTGTCGACATTTATGATCTGGGGTTTGCATGAAGGAGAAAAGTACCCAAAGTCTTTACCACGTCTCTCCTCAAACCTCTCATTCTTCTCCTCCACCTCTGTCTCAAAACCCAAACCCCAACAAAAAAAACAGTCCAGGAAATCGAGGATCCTTAAATCTTTGAAAAATCTCTCCGAAAATCCCTACCAAACTGTAAGTGTAATGTGTTGGGTGTTTGTGCATGATAAGTTTTTTTACTGGTAAATCCCTTCATTCTGCGACTAAATCTGAGTTTAATGTTGTTGTCTAATGTTTGATCTTTCTTGTATGAGATCTGGTTTATTTTCCTGTCCTATTTTTTTCTGAGCCTGTCCTATTAATAGACTGAATCATTAGAGAAGAGATGAAGGTTAGAGAATAATAATATCTGGTGTTGCTTACAAAGATCGATTAAAACATGAAGTTCAAGTGGTTTTACGAATACAAAACTGGAGCAAAGTTTATGAAGAACAAATGCCTTTTTGCCCCTGCTTTGTTTGCAGATAGGTGAAAACCAAACTGGTGTTGACCTAGGGGCTGTTATTGATAAGGCCAAAACATGTGAATTGAAGGCAGTAAAGGTTAATATGGCTTAGGTGTCTCAATTTTGTTTAGCACAGTAAACAGTAGGCAGTTGACAGTAGCTCCTCCCACTTTTTGGTCAGGGGCTGTTATTTCCAAGGCCAAAACATTTGAGTCTCCCAATTATCAAAGGAGGCCTATGGCTATGCATTCACATCTATTAATTCTAGTTCTTGTCCTGTTCTGATTATACAATGCTTTAATTCCCCCTAATGTCCATAAAGAGGGTTTTGTTATGTCATTGTTTAAGGTCTTTTGCTTCTTTATGATATGAATAATATTGATAGAGATGATTAAAGTAGTATTAATTAGTCATTGAGATCCAAGTGGTTCACCTTTTCCCAGGACTAGAACTAGTGTTGAGGGATAATGTAATAAATGACAATTTTTTTCATGCTGTTTGTTGAAGGATAATGTCATCAAGCAGTAGTTAAAACAGAGGCAAGAATGAGGCCAAGAAAGGGGTTAACAACACCCCAAAACTCGTGTATATACCGATGGAATGCCGTTGTGGGATGAGGGCTGAAATTAAGATTGTCGAAGTAAACCCGGATACGAGGGGAGAATTGTATTACTCATGTTGTAAGCTAGTTAGAGAGAGGTGTGGGTTCTTTTAAGTGGTGTCTACCTGTGGGGTGGCTAAGCATTGGAAACATCGGCGGGTGGGTGTCTAACGAACCTACCCGTGCAAGTGCCACCGCTAACAGTGATGATGTTGTAGCACATGAGAGAGAGGTAATGATGATTCGCCAACAATTGGAGCATGTGTCTAACGAACGTACCCGTGTAACCACTTCTAATAGTGATGAAGCTCTAGCAAATGAGAGAGAGGTTATGATGCTTCGCCAACAATTGGACCATTGCCACTTGCTTACAAAGGGGTTGATCACGTGCCTCCTCCTCGCAATGGTGGTCATCATCTTCAAATGACATAGTAGTTTGTCGTACTATTTGAATGACTTTGACAAGTATATTTTATCGCACTGTAATTGAACTTTCCCTCTTTTGATCACGTTATAGAATGTTGTATTAGGTGATTTGTAATATACTTAATGAAATTATGTTGTTTTCTTTTGATTCTAATGCTATGGCCCTAGATTCCTATACTTGAATGCATCTTCTTATTTACTGATATGAAACATATGTTTATCTGCGGCATGTGTTTATGTAATAGTGGAGACATGTCTTCGACTCAAACTGGTGCATCCAAGGGCAAAGCCCCCTCAAGTGTAGCTAGTAAAGCAATTTGGGACAAAGATGCGAGGGAGTGCTTCATCCTTGTAAGTGTGGAAGAGTTGGGTGGTGCGAACTACAAATCAGGAACCTAACTTACAAAGGTTGGGTGGACCAACGTCGTCAGAAAATTTAATGAGCGAATGGGTAAGGATTGGAAAAGGGAACAACTAAAGAATCAATGGGGTGTGTTGAAAAAAGAGTGGCAGCTGTGGCAGAACTTGGTGTTAGGTGAAACTAGATTGGGTAGGGATCCTGACACTAGTGCAATAACTGCATCAGATGAGTGGTGGGAGTTGAAGCTAATGGTACTACGACATCCTTCATAACTTTCCAATTTTATACGGTTTATATTTGTTTGTGAATATTTACAACTTAAAAATCTAGTTCATGTTTTAAACTACAAGTCTTTTATATATTTGGCAGCGATATCCTGATTGCCATAAGTTTAGGCTCAAGCCCTTGGCATTGGAGGAAGAAATGCGTATTCTTTTTGGAACAAACACGGCTACTGGGGAGGGATTATATGCTCCAAATTGAGGAGTTATGCCAAGAACCCGAGAGCGACCATCGGTGGTTGATGTGGACAACATAGACGAGTTGTTGGATGATGATGCAACTCAAGAGTTGGTGCACCCTACAAAAGTGCAGAAACAGGTGGCTATTGAGGGCTCTTGTACAAAGAAAGGCAAAGGGAAAAAGGGTACGGTCACGTCAAGGCTTGAAGTCTGTATGCAACAAATATGTGATTCAACCGACAGTGCTAGTTCTCCATCTGTCCAGCATGCTGTTGCTGAGATTCCTACCATGAAAGAATGCGCAAACAAGTTGTCAGAGCTTCGTGAGTTCAACGAGGATGCTGAGTTATGGGCACAAGGCTTTAACCTTTTCAAGGATAGTAAAATTCGAGCAATGTTCATGTCGTGCCCCGACGATCTTAGGATGTACCACTTCATCACCCAAGAATTAAACAGGGCACGAACAGTTGAGCTTGCCAAAACTTGGTTTGCACCTGCCCCGTGATGGTTTAACAAGTATGGTCCAACCACTTGGGTAGTTTATTTGCATGTAGGAGAACTTGGTGTTAGGTGTTTGGTTTGGATGGTGTTGAGCAAGGATGTTTAAGTTTGTTTTAACTATGTTGTTGCAACTTTGCACTTGTGGTATCTGCTGAATTTTTCTGATTACTTCTGGATTGTTCATGGTTCGGTTACGTATGTACCACATTTGTTTATCCTAGGCTGGACACTTGTGTTTTCTTCAAATGATGCTGTTGTTCTGTTGTGTGATTGTTCCAGTGTGGTCCAGATTTTACAATTTCATTTGACTGCTCTTACTGCTATTGTTTAGTTGTTCTCTACTGATGTTTTGAATTCAATGCTGATACTTGTTGAGGTAAAACCAGTGGTAAAACCAGTGCAGTAGTTGTTCTCTACTGCTGCTACTTGTTCTCTCCTTGTTTAGTTGTTCTCTGCTGCTGCTACTTGTGTACCACATTTGTGTATCCTACGGCTGCACACTTGTATCCTACAGCTGTTGTTCAGTTGTGTGCACTGTCCAGATCTTATGTTTAGTTGTTTTCACTGATGTTTACTGCTACTGGTTAGTTGTTTTCGGTTGTTTACTGCTGGTAATCTTATTTGCATGTAGTATATAGAAGAGAGTGTTGGAATGTAAATACAGTTTTGGTGCAGCTATGGAGACTACTATTTGTTATTGATAATAAGAAACCCTGTCAGTTGGCCTATAGTTTATCTTTCCTTTTGTTCTGATAACTCAGGATTTTCCATGTATTTGCTCTACATTTTGGAACATACATTTTACAATGCATATTTTATAGTTGGAACTGACACTAGTTCTTTTTTTTTTGTTGGAGTAAATATTTTCCTTTTAATGATAACAACAGTAGGTGCTTTGAAATCTAGGGGATATATCTTTTTAGGTATAAGCCCTTTCAAAAACAATGTCCAAAGCTCAGATTGACCCGTGAGCATTTCGGTACTGGCCATTTCTTTTTTTTTTTTTGTTGCTACTTTTCATTTTTGTTTTGTTCCTACAACAGGCTATGCTATTTCCATCATGTCTGTTCATGGGGACCTATTCCATTTTTGGATTGTATTACCTCATCCACATATTCACCACTTGTGACGCTGTGGCAGAACTTTTGATTGCCAATCTGTTATTGTTTTTTTCCTTTCCTTTCACAGCTCAGCTATATTCAAACAAGTTGTTCACAGGGAGCTATTGCTCGTTTTGTTTCCTTCCTTTTACTGTCCTATATGACTTTACCTTCTTATTTAGGCCTATATATATATATATGCAGTATCCAATTAGCCAAAAAGAAATACCATACCTTTGCACTAGTCCATCCTTTATTTATCAGCCCAATATCATCCTCTGTTTTCCTTATTGTACTCAAATGGACAGAGACAGAGAATACGACTACGATATATATGATGAAGATATTTATGCTGATGAAGACCCGTACTATGTGGATGAATACAATTGGGATCCATACTCTACCGGAGAAGGATCGAGTGTTCCCATCCCCAAACCTCGATCAAGGCAGCAGCGAAGACTAGATGCTGCAAGGCAACAGAGGAGAGTAGTTGCTGCACAAGGCATTATTAAAATCCACAATGATGCATACATGGTCAAGGAACCTTGTCGTACATCCGCATTGACTGGTGCAGAGTGGCTCGCTGAGTTGAACGTGGGTCACCCTAAGCGTATGTATCAATCATTTCGTATGAGCAAAACCAAATTTTTCGCACTTTGTGAGTTGCTGGAGAGCAGGTATGGGTTGGAAGAGGGGGAACGAATTTCGGTGCAAGAGCAGGTGGCTATCTTTTTATGGATTGTGGGCCAACGAGCGAATAATAGAAATGCCCAAGAGCGTTTCCAACATTCAGGAGAGACGATATCTAGGCGTTTCCATAATGTACTACATTCCCTATCACATCATCGATTTTCAACATAAATATAAAGGATTTTCATAAATAAAACCTCGCAACAATCCGTTCAATATCCCAAAAGAGTTTTCCATATCCATTCCACAATCACACTTCATCCACCATAAGTATCCAAAAGATTACATCTTTGGCTCCGAGGCCTAAATCAACATAAGTAAAGAGTATCGATAGCGCTAAGGAATTACAACATTTTATAGTCAAAAGATTTACAATTGAAGTTACAAATACATCTCTCAAAGGTGATGTACAAAGATGGACTAGTAACTCCTCTGTGTTAGCTTTCAAAACAATGACCACGTCCAAGCAATCCAAATATGCAGCTATTGCCCTGGGTTAGAACCTGAAAATGATGGAAGGTCTGAGTTACACTAGCCCAGTAAAAAATTCTAATCTGACAATGTATGCATATGAAATGTAGGAATGAACACATGATAGACAATGGCGACAAGGTTCGATGAGTGGATGATAGTAACAATCCAAGATCCAACTTTTCATCTTCAAACCAAACATGAGTTTCATTAAAAAGCCTTTGGAAGAATCATATGTCCAAATGTGTTGTGTACAAGTGTCATGAGCCGAAGCTCCTGCCGGGCCAGTTAAAGGACCCCGATGTCCTCTGTCAGGCACCTTACCCTTAGGGAGGTCCTGAAGTATCAAATACAAGCATATAGCTCCTACCGGGCCAAGTAAAGGACCCCGATGTCCTCTGCCAAGCACTCACCCGTCGATAAGTCCTAAAAATGTTCTCGTCGTGTTCATCATGTACCAAATCTCTAAACCGTCATGATAAAACCATTTCAAATGCAACTTGATATGTATATGAAGTAAATTTCGGGGAAAGTCATGCATAACCGAGCATTAAAGATCGTGGATAAGTTCAATGATATCACAAGGTAAAGGTGATCCAGTTTGAGATCATTAGGATAGTGTCAAATAATGGAATGGGAATCAAGGGTGGCCAAAACAATACATGTAGGAGATGTTATCGATAACAAATAAAAAAAAGGTATCGATAACTTCAAGGTGAGGGTCAGTCAAAACACGATGGTTGATGAGCACCCAATATTGTAGATATTTGGTGCGACTAGTCCCGTTCTATGTTGGTTTAACTTGTGTTTATTCAGCTTTTATAGTGATATTGCACGTAAGGTAGGTTTTTTAGTATTTCAGGTAAAACGTGCTAATAAGGCGCATGTGAACGTCAAGTAATGCTCCGGGTGCAACCAAAGCACTCAAGGCCATGTGTCACCCCGTTATGGTGCCCAAAAGGTCATGAAGAGATGGTTTGGAGGTTGCTTAGGTCACCCAAGGGTCAAGGTAAATGAAGGAGAAACGAGGATTTTACCAAAGCTATTCATTTTCTGACCAGCTGATGGAAGAATTGTCATATCTTTTGATGTACAAATGATATTGGATCCAAACCACTTGGGTTAGAAAGTGGACTCAACGAGCTTTCCAACGGTCCAAAGAACACCTAAATCCAAGTTCGGGAGTGTCCGGAGCGAGCCCATGAAGTTCAGCCAAAATCTGTCAAAATAGAATGGTATCGATACAAGCATTTTTGCCGTATCGATACCATAAGGAAACAGAGAGATTTGAAGGAAATCCGTAGGAGTTCTGTATCCATACAAGCATTTTTGTCGTATCGATACAGTGACCTTTTTCTGCAGATATTTTCTGCTTTTTGAACTTTCCATTTATGGAATACTTGCCACTTTTGGCAAGTTCCGGGATATTTTGTGGAGAGAGAGGCTGAGTTGTATAAATACCCCTCTCTCTCCCCCTTAGTCATTATGTAGTTACATTTTTAATTGTAAGTCTTTTTATTTTAGAACTCAATTAATGTTTCAAGCTTTCCTAGCTTAATTCCTTCAAGAGCTCTAGTAAGTATTTCTCGTTTGTTCATTTCTCATTTATTAATGTTGTAGCTACGGTTGAGATCCTTACTAATATCAAGTTTATTTCCGTTTCTATCGGTTAATCATGTTTACCTTTTCTAGCATACTTTCTAGTCTTTTAAGTATGATTGATGTTTAGGCTTGGCATCGGGGTGAATAATGCCTCATGACTTAAGTTAATCTTGCTTTTCTCAATCTCAGAACTTGAGGTTTGGTTTGTAAATGTGTGTGGTTTGCCTTTTATGTAACAAAACTTGTCGATGTTAACCTCCGGTGATCATATGCTTGCACATATGGTTCCGAGAGCTATGTCTCGGCTCGTGTTTGCCAAAAGAACCAAAGAACTTACTCGCTTTCCAAACTATACTTCTAGTTCTTGGCCTTGATATTTAGTTTGAACTCAAGTCTTGGCGTTGTTAACCTCCGGTGATTATGTGCTTGCTCACATGGTTCCGGGAGCGATGTCACGCCTTGTGTTTAGCTTATTATTCAAACTCTATATCAAGTCTAACCATTCTCACCGCTAAATCTTCCGGTTGATAACCTATGCCGTGTGATTCAACCGTGTTTTCGTTGAGAAAAGTTAATTGGCTTAAGTTACGGGTGTTAAGAACTTCTATGCCTTGCTGCTTTTAATTCTTAGTTAAAACTCATTTCTAGTCTTTTCCATAAGAGTGTTTCTCCACATTTCAAAGGAAAATCAAAAGTTGGCCGTCTAAACGCCGGAAATCCTTACAACTACAAATCATAATTAGCTATAGAGATTATCTATGTGGGTACGATCCCGGACTTTTCGGTATTTATGCTAATAACGACCTAGACCTATGCTCGGGGTAATTCAACCTCTTTGAAGGCAAGGTTGTGGCTGAAGCAATGGTATCGATACCAATGAGAAAGGTATCGATACCTATGGGGTTTAAATCATTCCAGACGCAAGGGTAACAAATAGAATTTCTGGGTTCAGAAGCTTAGTGGTATCGATAACAGAGGTGAGGGTATCGATTACAAAAGCAGTTCGAGCAGATTTCTGACAGATCTTCACGAATTTTCGACAACAATTTTAGCAACAATCACAACGATCAATGGCTCACATCAAGCAATATGAAACATGTCATTTACATATATTGAGAGTTAGAACCTCCTACCTCAAAGATCGAAAGCAAAATCAATGGATCCTCCAAGCCCTAGCCTCAAATCTTGCAATCGAACGGGAAATGCTTCTACCGAGCTCAAACTGAAGCAATATGGACTGAGATATGCGTAGGGATAAAAGATTGGAGGTAGCTTTTGTGTGGGTTTTAGGTTGAATGGGTGAAATTTTGGGTGAGAGTGAGAGAGAATAAGCCGAGAGAGAGGAGAAGAATGGGGAGTAGGATTTAGGAAAGAAAAGGGGAAAATTTATTCCCTATATTCATACACACATACATGCTATACACTCACACACACATTTACCCTTCAAGTACACAAGTTAACACATTGACCCCAACTTTCCAATTTCAAAATCAATCTCATCCTTTTATTTCTTACAAAACATTTATATAAATTCTAGGAAATTACGGGTCTCTACATTCCCTTAATGCCATGGCTATCGAGTGGATTAAACCTTGGTCATGGCCTCGCGAAGAAGTGCATTCGAAAATACTAGGGAACAGCATATACTATCCATATTTTGCGGTAATTTTTAGCCTCAATTTTCCCCATATCCACCTTTTTGTAATGTCATCTGCATGACCTACTTCCTAATATTTTGCATTAATACATGAACGTATATTGTAGAATTGCATTGGAGCAATTGATGGAACTCACATAAAGGCCCATCCTGAACCGGAGCAGCTATTGCGATGGATTGGTCGGAAGGGATATCCAACACAAAACATAATGGCAGCATGCAATTTTGATATGTGTTTCACTTTGCATTAACGGGATGGGAGGGAAGTGCACACGACACAAGGATATTCAATGATTGCTTAAGGAATCCAGATTTCAATTTTTCGGCCCCACGAGGAGGTTAGTCCACCAACTATTGCATCCCGTTGAAGTTTTTTATATTTATTTCCATACTGTGTTCTCATAAAATTGACAATGAGTGTAGATGAGTTTTATTTGGTAGACGCCGGGTATCCAAATACTCGAGGTTTTCTAGCACCGTACAAAGGTTGTATATATCATACTCCCGAATGGCGTAATGGAGCCATACCAAGGAATGCATATGAAAAAATTAACAAAATACACTCATCCCTTAGGTGCACCATCAAAAGGACCTTTGGAGTATGGAAAGCGCGTTGGCCCTTGGTATGCGACATTCCCGTTGGGTACACCATGGATACGCAAGGAGATCTTGTAACTACAACAATGGCCATCCACAATTTCATAAGAAGGAGTAACATGCCCGATATTCCTTTTGGCTTCTATGATCGGCGACCTAATTTCTTGCCTTCAGATGCTGGTGTGGAAACTACAGCACCTAATGGTCAACATGGACACGTGTTCATTGGCGATGATCAAGACATGGAAAATGTAAGGGCTTCAATTCAGGATTGGATTGTCGCTAACCGTATCCGTTAGATGAGTTGTTCGGTGTGGTAGTATGTTTGTTCAATTGGAGTAATTTTTTTTAATTCAAACTTCCGTAATATTTGGTATTGTAATGTATTTTGTAGTATGTTTGTTCAATTTCTGTAATTTGGTTTAATCCGGATTTAAGTAATATTTTGTGTTGTAATGTTGTAATGTTTAGATTATAAATTTCATCGCTTCTTGTACTGTTTGGTTTTCCCATTACTTTGGTTTAAACTTCATTGTTAATTTAATTTATAATTCAAAAATATTTTTGATGGAAAGTAAACAGCAAACAATAATTGAAATAATAAAAATATAATTGAAAAAAACGGGGGACACCAGTTCATATACATAACAGAATTTCAGAATTAAATTTTAAATAAATTGAGCCCAAACATTATTTATATACATTATACACCATTATTTAATAACCGGGGGCAACATAGTAAAAAACCAATCCATAATTCATTTTCATTCCATATCTTCCAAACACTACTCCTACTGCAAAATGCATTCTGCACATATCATCCAAACACTCTACCAAATACAAAATACATTCTGATCATAATCCCAAAAGCCAAAAAGGCAGAAAATGAAAAATGAAAAAGCCAAAAAGTTGGCTCTCAAACACCCCCTAAGTCTTCCCTTCAATTATTAGTCGCATTTCTTTTTTTATCTCTCTCCACTCGTTGCCCAAAAATCTTCCCTGAAAACCCAAACCAACAAATTAATAGATTCTCAAACCTTGAAATTTTAAAATCTTATTTATAATTTGGCCCCTGCATTTAGGAAATTCTAGTTCTGTCCCTGCCATCACCTATAAACGCAGCATAGAATTTAGCGAACATTGGCGTGAAGGCTGCTTGAGACCATTTAATGACTTCAGCAAACGACACATATCTCAATTGAATAAGTGTAAGATTCTGAATTCTCAATGTGAAGTTTAAAGATTGGATCAACAACTTACACATATCTAAAGTGAGCTGATTTTTTTGCAATGGCCATGCGAAAAATTATTTTAAAATTAATGAAAGATTTGAATTATTTGCATGAAACTCAAAAATGAGCCCCACATGCCGTTGTATGTTTTCGATACCCATTTTATTCGGTACCCGTAGACGTACTCATTCCATTTCCTGCTCTGGATATTTGGGCTCAAATTTTCCTTTTTGCTAGTTCGGTTTGGAATCACATTCAAACCGTTTAATGAATCCCCAATGAGAAAATCTTTTTTAACGGCGAAGCCGTGAATAGTTATTTACGGAGCCAATCACGATCGTCCAAAAGTGTTTGGACGATCCAGATGTTAATGAAACTTCTCCGGGAAAGAGTTAGAGACTTTTTCCTGGAAAAGTTTCATTAAAATCCAGACCGTCCAAAACACTTTTGGACAATCGCAATTGATTGTTGCCATAAAGAACTTGTTCACAGTTGTGCCGTGAATAAGTTTCTCTCATCCCCAATTATTCAAAGAGAGTGATCACCAATGAAGAGAGTGACCACTGACCACCATCAAAATGCAGTTGTATTTGTACTTGCTACTTATGGAACCAGACCAGTTTTGAGTATATTTTAATAACATCTAAAAAAAATTAGTAAGTTGAATTTTGAATAAAAGAAGATGCATGATTGGAATTGTCAAGTTGGCATGAAAAAATATAAAACCCCTATAATCAGTTTTTAAATAAAAGAAATCTTATTACGTACGATCCTTCCTAATAGAGTATTAGAGAGTATTGAACTGAACATGCTCTAATTATTGACTAACCTTTCGCCTTGAGATCGGATCTGTTGGGATTGTGAAGACTGAAGGCCTGATTTGTTTTAGGTCCCGCTTCCCTAATGGTTGGGGATATAACGTTAATATTGATGTAAACTCTAGGATTTAAACATTTGCTTTACGCAGTAGTTGATGTAACGTGTACTATTTCTTTGTTTGATACATAGTGAAATTAGTGTGAGTCGTGAATGTACTCAAAAAACTGTTGGAAAGCAATGTAAATTAATCTATGTGTCTTGCGTTTCTTGCATTCTGTTCTTAATTATTCTTTTTTTTTTTTTGCTGATTTGGCTAAATTCCCAATAGGATCGTGTGTCCTCATTTCTTCTCGTGATTCTAATTGTTAGATTTTTTTTTGGAAGATTTTAACCTAAAATCAGTTGACCATAGGTGAAGTAACCTCCAAAATATATTAACTAAGTTTGGGTGTCTTAAATGAACGATATGCATGTGATGTAGACTTCTATTACCTGGTTGGGGTGTACGAGTAGTAGCATACTTCAAATACACAAAAAGCTTCATATATTTTAGCAAAACAGTTTTTGTTGATGCCAAAACTTTAGTACACAAAAGGCTTGTACCATTTGCAGTATACAAGACTTTATGCATTGGAGTTTTGACACTAACAAAAACAGTTTTGGCATTATCACTTCCCTAAAATATAATATATGTAGGAGAGGCAGGGGTGCTGCTGTGGCCCCAAGCACAGCAGCCAAGAGCAGCTCCCCAAACAGGGCCCGTTCTGGTCTTTGCTCTGATGATCGAAAATGTTCATTTTGTAGAGCTCGTCGAGTAGAACAAGTGTACCAAAAATCAGCTCGATTGGATATCATTAATTGTCTTATTTGAGCACTATCATCTTGAAAAGAATAAATTCGAAACACTAGATAAAACCCATTGATTTTTGGTACATCAATATAATAATATTCAGATAAGACACTTAATGATATCCAATTAAGCTGATTTTTGGTACACTTGTTCTACTCGATGAGCTCTACGAAGTGAACGTTTTCCGATTATCGAAGCGAGACCAGAACGAGCTCCGTTTGGGGCGCTGCTCTTGTCTGCTGTGCTTGGGGGCACAGCAGCCCCCCGCCTCCATATGTAGGGTATCGAAAATAGAGAAATTGAAAGGGTTTGGTTCGAGAAAGTGCTACTCACACAACGATTATGTAAAACACAACACAATCAATCTCTAGTCATCCATTGCTATAATAAATAGCCAGGATTCACTCAAACTCTTCTCCGGAAAAGTTAAAATTTTTCCTATAAGAGTTTTTTTTTAAATCTAGACTGCCCAAATACAACTGGACGGTTAGAATTACTCGCACAACCAACACAACGGTTGTGCAAGTAACATTTTAAAATGTTTTTAGCAATTTTACAAACACATAAATATACGTGCAAAGGCAAATATGTTCATATTTGTACGTATATCTATAGCCGAAACTGCGTACATACATCTATGTCCTCATCATTTTTTCACCATTTCAGTACATTCCGGTTTCCTCCCGTTCCAAGTGGCTTATTTTTTTGTCCTTATTCAAAAAAAAATTCGTACTGCCTCCGTCCCTTTTTAAATGTCCTGCTTCGTAACTCCAACTTATTAAAAAGACATCATCATTATACCTTTCACATCAACTTTTTCATCTACTTTCCATACTTACCCATCATCATTACATTTTTATTCACTAACTTTTCAAAATGGAATCTACTTTTTAGAGACAAAATAGACAATACACCAACTTTTACCCACTAACTTTACAAAATAGACACTTATTAAGGGACAGCCCAAAATGGAATACTGGACTCAAAAAAAGGGACGGAGGGAGTATTTGTTAGTTTTGCGTCAATTTTTTGGGGATTATTGCATCTCCATGACGAGAGGAATCTAAAAAGTAAAAAAATATTATCGAAATTCAATTTTTTTTTGAATAAAGAAAAAAAATTGGCTTATTGGCTTATTTCTGTCTTTATTCAAAAAAATTAGGTTTCGATCGAATTTTTTACTTTTTAGATTCCTCTCGTCATGGAGATGCAATAATCCCCAAAAAATTGATGCAAAACTAACAAATACGAAAAAAAATTGAATAAGAACAAAAAAAAAAAAAACCACTTGACTTATTTAGCCGAACGGCCAGGAATTGGCATGTTGGTCATTTTCACGACCAAGAGATTTTACTGCTTTTGACGGGAAAAAATAGTCGAGAATCACAAACAAAAACACACAAACACTCACATACGTTTACAAAGATGTGGGTCTACGTATGTGACGTTTGTGTGGGCTTCACATGCCTTGTGAGTGTATAGTGTGTGTGGGCTTCACTCAGGGACGGAACCAGGATTTCGTAACCACGATGGCTAAACTATGAATAACAAGATTTTGAAATTTTAAGGTTCGGAAATTTAATGATTTGTTTGGTTTAGGTTTTGAGAGAGGTTTTTTTGGTAATGAGTGAAGAAAAATAAAAAGAGAAATGAGATTAATTAAAAAAGAAAAACTTATGGGAGACCGTGTGCTGAGAGAAATTTGGTTTTGGAACTCAAAACGAACACATTCTAGGTGTTCTTAACAACAACAAAAAAAACCAATTTTGATATTAAAATTTGAAAAAAAAAATACCCAGAAACGGCGCGGAGGCCATGGCCCCCATACGCCCATACATGGATCTTCTCTGTCTTGTCTTGTGAGCGTTTGTGTGTTTATTTGTGGTCGTAGACTTGTGAGCGTATGTGCCTGCAATACACAGTAAAAATAGCGGTGGACATGAACATGATGTAAAGGTATGTCGACATCTTAAAAAAATAATAATAATAATAATGTAAAGGTTTGGCTTAAGAAGACAATAGTAGCCCTATTTCTATTTTAAATAACAATACTACCAAACAATTTTTAGGCCGGCAATTTCTCCCTCCTTTTTCCTTTTTCTTTACTCCTTTTTTTTTTTGATCAGCCTTTCCTTTACTCCTTTCACTTTCCCCTTTTTCACTAGTTTCCAAACCATGTCTTTTGTGGGGATTAGATCAAAACAGAGAAGAGAAATCCTTTTTTTTCATATAACAGGAAATTTTAAATTTGGAGAATGACAATAAAATTTTGAAAAAGGAGCTAGTGTTAGAGATATCTCTTAGTAGACGGTAGAATTGGTTTTCCAGAATTAATCGAGATGTCCAAAAACTGGCTTGAACACTTAGTTAGGAAAAAAAAAAGTACTTAAAATTTAAAGTTCTTAAACATTGTTAAAGGGTAAATGATCAGTGCTCTTGTACCGTAAAAGTTACTACAACAAAGCAAATCACACAAGCCCCGGCCCAATAGATTGTTGCACATACAAATATAGATAAACAACGGGGCAAATTATCGAAATCACTCACATGATTTCTAACAATTATATATTGTCACCTCGCGTTTGAAAATTACAAAATATCCCCTATCTCATAACAAATTACTCCCGTGTTGTGATGTTACTCCCTTTTCTTTTTGCATGAGCATGTTTCGAAATGTTTTCGAGAAATACTTTCACACTCGTCTCACACTTTCGCTTGGGTTCATGCATGCTCGTTATGTGACTAAGCGGGAATCATTTCTTTTCTAAAAAAAATAGCTTTCTTTCCATATACGCATAAACTACTTACACTTAAACAAAATGCTAGAGTTCACATAAACTACATACTCACCGATGAGCAAATCCTAATTTTGTGTAAACAGACATCATCAACAATCTGATTACAGTAGATCAAACTGTAATTTTTTAGCATGTGAAATGTTATTTTCACACCTCTACAACATTTCACAAGCTACAAAAGGACAGTGTGATCCATTGTGATTAGGATTAGTCATCAGATGATGTCAGACAGACTCCGTCGAATTTTCTAGCGGTTACATCGCGACAAGGGAGTAATCTGTTATAAGACAGTGTGCGTATTTTGTAATTTTTCAAACTTGATGGGGCAATCTTTTGTAATTTGCAAAAACCTCGTGGTGGTTTTGATAATTTACCCTACCCTAAACAAGAATCTCAATATGAAACTACTCATGATTTTGACCACCTTTAATCAAACTTGGACTTCTCATTCGGCTAATTAGTATAATTTTTTACAACTGCCAAAATGGAATAATTTTGAGATCCAAGAGCCGAATCCAGTTGTCTGGATCTCTCTCTCTCTCTCTCTCTCTCTCCTATAAAAGTATAAAACATGCAACATAGTGGCCACTCACGCAATTGTTTTCTAATCTGTAAGAAGTCAATACAAAAAGGCAGCCTGGTTACTTCTCATTCCCATCTGGCCCTCTTCTTGTGAACCGTGTCGGTGGGTTTAAAAGTAATTGTCTTTTGCAATTACCACAATACCCTTCTCCATTTCCCAAGTTGACTATAGTGTAAACTAACAGGGCAGTATACACCTAATTAATAGGTAGTAGTATTTTACTCCTCAATGTTCTAGTCTTATGTATCTACTGATATGGAGTATCTACTCTTTTTTTTTTTATCTCAGGTGCTCGAGCCAACTTACGTATACCTCGATTGATTTTGGGACCCAAATTTTACCACCCATTCAAAGTTCATGGTTGTAGGCCCCATATGAGACCGCAATATCGAACTTTAAAGGAGCGTGAAAAAATTGGATTGGGAGAGAAGTTGATCCCATTCAAACACAATCTTACACCATTTGTGGACAATTTCGAACCGTTAGATGGGTGTCCCTATATAATACCTTTTTCTCAAAGGATGTTTACCCTATATGATACTAAAAAGTTTGTCTATTAACTTAAATAATTTAGACAATTTGTTTTCGTTAAATAAACTTTAGTTGATATATGTGAGGAGAATGACCTATCTCAAAATTTGTATTTATGCAAGCTTTAAACCATTTAGTCCGTTTGGACAATAGGAAAAAGCCAGCCTTAAATATCATGCTTTTATGCCTTTTATTTATTCGGTTATGCTACTAACAGTCCACTTTTTTAGATTGGCTATTAACAGCCCACTTGGTTGTCAATAAGGCAAGAAGAACAGAAAAAGAAAAAAAAATAATTTTCAATGCACTTTTAACACTTTTCAAGGTACTTATAACACATATAAAACTGAATTTATTTGGCATTTTCCTGCTTTATTGACAGTTTATTGGGCTATTATTAACATTTTCCTTGTTTTTATTTAACATCAGATTTGGGAATGAGATTTTTAAACATTTCGCAGATCTTCAAGGGTAAAGATGTAAACACACAGAGGAGATAGACAGTCGATGGTTGCATAGAAATATGAGTGAGCACAACACATTCCTCATTCTTCAACATATATTCCTCATCTTCCACTAGAAATCAACAAGTCCAAGAGAAATCCCACTCCCTCTGCTTCTCAAAGCCTTCAACACACAAAAACAGAGAGGAGAGAGAGAGAGAGAGAGAGAGAGAGAGAAAGAGAAGGGGCTCTCAGATGGCAATGGCCACCCTTTTCTCCATTGCAGCTCTTGTAGCTGCTTCTTTCCTATTATCAGTCTCCAAAGTTCAGACTCAGCCAACTTATCTCTATCCCAACGATTTCACCCAAAATTGGGCTCCGCAAATGTTTGGCACTTCTCAGAATGGGCAGATCTGGTCTCTTTCCTTGGTCAATGCAACAGGTACTTATACTTATATTCATTTGGATCCAATGTCTTTTGCTTTGTTTTGAAAGAATCAAGAACCAAAATTACATGTGCTTTTACATGTTCTGTTATCTCTCCTAATATAAATCGATGTTGGAATTTGTTAGTCTCATGGCTTTTTTTATGTCTTTCGGCATTCCACTCGCTAGTCTGATTTTAGAGCGATTGTAGATAGCGGCATTGCATACCCATGACATTCTTCTGGCTCTGATACTGATATTAGGCAGAGTTTTGCCAACTCTCCTAAACTTGGAGAGATGGCCAATTTTTTCTTGTTCATTTTCACCTTTTCCAATGCTAGGTGCTTGGCTTACCTCACCCAAAATGAATTCTGCTCTAATGCATTTCTGGTTTTTGAGCTGAGAACAAAAGCAAAAAAGTTGGAGGTGAAGAGTTTTTTGACTTCTCATATCTTTTTTTGACTTTTCCCATTTTAGTTGACATGTAAGACCTATAGAATGTACTATACACATATTCACAAACACTACTCCAGTTGCAAAATGCATTATGCACCTATTTCCCAAACGCTTTAGCAGATTCATACACCATAATTCAAAAACCCAAAAATGTGGCTCTCAAACACCAATTGGAATATAAAAAAGTTGGATAGGAGCTTCACTTGTTTTCTTTATGGCTTTCCACATCCCCTTGCGAAATTGTTGTTAACTAGAGCTGTCACAGAGACATTGTATCAATGTGTATACACCTATATGTAGGTATGTATTTGTGTAAAAAAGCAAGCGATTGACATCGTGGTCAAGGCCATTTGACCCATCAAGTTGAAAAAAATTTGCTCGAGTAGCTACAAGTTTAGTGTTATTTTTCACATTTGATCCCATAAATGTTGCCCAATTTTTCCAAAGAACTTCTGGGAATCTTTAAATTTTGCCTTATGTAACAAACTACAGGCGGCTCTAAATAATTGACCCCACTGTCGATAAATCCTGACTTCACCTCTACCTGCAACTTAAAAGGTGTTGCTCCCTCTTAGGACTCAGGGTTCGATATCTCCTAGGTGCTATCAACTCTTCTAGGGTCAACCCGTACAGTGTCTTGCCTTGACCTTAAATAGACACCCGTTAGTGGACACTTTAATGATTAATTGAGGTGCGCGTAAGCTCGGTCTGTACACCTTAATTTTCTAAAACAATGTATCTATGTATGGATATGGATATGCATATGCAGTTATGGTATTTCTCTAGAAAATGTACTGTTTTTTTATATGCACTTTTATATATGCCTGAACTATTCTTCCATATGAAAAAATTGAAACAGGTAGTGGGTATCTAACAAACAATAAGTACCAGTTTGGGTGGTTCAGCATGAAGATCAAGCTGGCTGGAAGTGACGCTGCTGGTGTAGTGACAACTTATTTTGTACGAACTTCTTTTGTATTAAACTGCCAAATTTACCCTTGCAGGTTAACTAATCTTTTTTAGGTAATGCAATCAATGGCTAAAACTGTAAAATACTGGTGTGCAGATGTGCTCAGAAAATGGGGCAGGGCCAACGAGAGATGAGGTGGATTTCGAGTTTTTGGGGAACGTATCTGGGCAACCATACATCTTACAGACCAATGTTTACAAGAATGGAACCGGTGGCCGTGAGATGAGGCACTTTCTTTGGTTTGATCCAACTGCAGATTTCCACGCATATTCTGTCCTTTGGAACGACCACCAGCTTGTGTAAGTCTCTTTCATTTTTAAGCTTCCGAGCTATGTTACTTGGACTTGAGTACGGGTATCAGGTCTAAGCGTTGTACTCGTCCAATTCTTACATTAAAGGCACTGTAAATAAGCTCTCACATGCGGATCTGCAAATGAACTCTTGGATAGTCCCGAGACCAGGGTCGTAGTTTTGGATGAAACTTGACTGCTAAATATGCATTGTAATTGACTCTCGACTTAAAAGAGTATTGTCTGGCATAACCCAAATCTTGTTCAAGTATCGATTGTCCGACACAGATACTTGAAAGATTGTGAGAAGTTCAAGGATCATAGCTCGCAAGTCAGCAATTTTTCTACATGCCTAGAGAAATACTAAGAAAGCAATACACTAGATCTATACCAGATGTGATTTTCCCACACCAACAATAGAATCTACGCGACAGTTTTAGTCTGTGAAATGTGGATACCTAACATTTATTGCAGGAATCTTGGGTGAATCGGTAAGAAATAATGAATATATATGTCCAAGTTTAATTATACTGAATGTGAACAAATGCCTTTGTTCATAATCATAGCTAGTCACTTTGATTCCTTCTTGTTCGATTGAGTTCTTTTATAAGTCTTGCTAGAAGTATGAGGATTTTTTTGTCTTTCCGAAACCTTCCATTGAATCACTTTGCACATCCAAACAGGTTCTTTGTCGACGAAACTCCGATAAGGGTGTTAACAAACACCGACTACGCCAACAACTTCTTCCCCAACACAAAACCAATGTACCTCTTCTCGAGCATCTGGTGCGGAGACACATGGGCCACGGAGGGTGGCCTCGTCAAAACGAACTGGACCTACGCCCCGTTCGTTTCCTACTACACCGACTTCTACGTGGACGCCTGCGAGTGGGTAGAACCGTCTCCGGCTTGTCTTTCCACCACCACCCAGAACTGGTGGGATCAATCCGGTGCTTGGCAGCTCACGGCGAGCCAGCAGGAGGACTACAACTGGGTTCAGAAGAACTTTTTGGTTTATTACTACTGCCTGGATACCGTAAGGTACCCGTCGCCTACAATGCCTGAGGAGTGTTCATCTAACTCAATACAATACGGCAATCAATATTATTGATGATCAAGAAAGAATGAGAGGGATTCTTCTATGCTTTTTTGCAGTTTATTTTCTGTTGTCTATTGTTTTTTTTATTTATATATAAATATATCTATATATACGCTGCCTATATTGGGCTAATTCTTGTATTGGATTTATTGAATAATTTTCCCTGTTAAGTTCCGTCCAATACAAGTTTATTGTTGATTTTGTTCAGGAGTACTGTGCTTACACACTTTTTCAAAGGTTCTATTTGTTCAGTGAATTTCCTGCCAGGCAAAGGATTTTCTTTTCTTTTATGTGACCCGGTTTGCGAAGAATTAAAACCATTGAGGGATATCACCCCAGATAACGAAAAATTATATGCCATGAGACGGTGCCTCGGGCTCTTGTTTCACCACGGTGAGATAACCTAGGAGAAGTGTGTACACACGCCATCCCAATATATAGTAGAAAACGGATACGAGACGCTGAATAATCTCTATATGCATAATTTCCACCTAGTGTTACCTTATATTATTCTTTAAACATCATGGTTTTGCCCAATGAGTTGAATTTATCGAACATCAGATTGGGTCTTGGGGGATGAGATTTTTAAATGCTTGGGTCAACACCAAGGGTAAAAATGTGAACACACCAAGGAGAGAGAGAGAGAGAGAGAGAGAGAGAGAGAGAGAGAGAGAGAGAGAGAGAGAGTTAACGGTTCCTTAGAAGCAAGCTTAAAAACACAAGTCCATGATGACAATGTCTGCATAGTCAAGAGAAATCTCACTCTCTGCTTCTCAAGCCTTCCAACACCAGAGAGAGAGAGAGAGAGGGTCCTCTCAAATGGCAATGTCCACTCTTTTCTCCATTGCAGTTCTTGTAGCTGCTTCTTTTCTATTATCAGTCTTCAAAGCTCAGATAAGCAGTGGTTCAAGTTTTTATGACGATTTCACTCTAAGCGGGGCTGTGGAACAAGTTAGCACTTCTTCGGATGGGGCTATCTGGTCTCTTGCTTTGACCAATGCAACAGGTACTTGTACATGTTCATCTGTGTGTCCAATGTATATTGCCTTCAATGGGATGTATGTCTATGAGAAAAACCAACAAAAAGAATATACATTTCGATACACTTTTCAACCTCGGCAACAGCTCAGTGGGTTGTATCTAGCATTTCCCTCAAAGAATCCCAAATACATGTTCATATAAGTTCGGGGAATCGGGGGAAGGGCTACAAATCATGTTCATGTACTTAACCATAGAACTCCCTCCGTTCCGAAAATTTTTAGACACTTTTGGAAGTTCTAACTTCTAACGAAGAAATTTTATTGTATTGTGCAAACACTAGTGTCCAATCTTACGCTTCTAGTGTACTTTGATTGGTACTTCTTTCTTTTTTTGATCCGTACTTTGATTAGTACTTGAAGCTTTGAATTTGAAATTTTGTGCCAAAAAACAGAGAGGGTAAAATGGGACATGTCTTACTTTTTAACTTTTCAAAATGGACAGATTATATGTGACAATAACAAAAAAAATAAAAGTGTAACATTTTTGGAACGGAGGGAGTAATAGTAGTAGTTGTTTAGATTTTGTTTGACTCATGTTTTTTTAATGGCTTTCGACATCCCATTAACTTGTGTGATTTTAGAGCGATTGCAGAGACAAATCCTCTCTCACAAGTATGCTTTTGCAACTTGAGCCCATGACATTCTGACAGTCAACAAGGCCCGTTTCACTTTCTTAAATAAGTACTTAAAAAATAAAGATCTATTTTCAAGTTTAAAAATAATGGAGTTACGAAAATAATTTTTAATTTTTTTTTGCAGGGTTTAATAGACAATATCCATATTGCATATTTTTAATTTCAATAAGCTTATTATTTTTAAATTTAAAAAATAAGTACTCCCTCCGTCCCTTTTTTAGAGTTCAGTATTCTATTTTGGGCTGTCCCTTAATAAGTGTTCATTTTGTAAAATTAATGGGTAAAAGTTTGTGCATTTTCTATTTTGCTCCTAAAAGTGGATTCCATTTTGAAAAGTTAGTGAGTACAAGTGTAATGATGATGTCTCCATAGAAGATAAATAGGAAAAGTGGAGGTAAAAGTTGATGTGAAAGGTGTAATGATGATGTTACGAAGCAGGACACTTAAAAAGGGACAGAGGGTGTAATTATTTTTTAAGAGATAAACCGGAACACCATGAAATTTTTTTGGAAGGGACCGAACTATTAAATATAAATATTTATTGACATACATTACTTTTTCATGTATCATAGTGCAAATTGTCCTGTCTTTTTCTTGGTAATCGGAACAGTTTATAGTACCCACGTAAGTTTGACTTTTTTTTTGAGAAAAATTGAGGGTGCGACTATTCGCAGCTCCGTATTTTCTCTCTTAGCCCATTAAAAATTTCCAACTACCGAAATATATTTCGACAGTTAGTTACCGAAATTGAGATACATTTTCAGCATCCAATTACCGAAATATATGTTTCTTGTGCATTTCCGACATGTAGTTACCGAAATATAATCTTGTTTTCAACAGCTATTTACCGAAATGTATGTTCGGCAGTTGTTTACCGAATGTTGAACATATTTTCGACATGTAGTTACCGAAATATAATCTTCGAAATTTTTTAACGGGCTATGAGAGAAAATACGGGGCTGCGAATAATCGCCCCCAAAATTGGTAGAGAATTAGAGATCAAAAGGCGAAATTATTTTAGTTTAAATACCAAACTTAGTTTCATTAACAATTTTAGATACTAATTTCTTAAAGATACCCTACCATTTAAATATGCTTAAATTTTGTTAAAAAGTCATACAACAAATGGGGTGTTGGGCTCCCCCAATCCTGCTGGCCCCAACACACCTCCGCCACTACGTAGACTTTCGTCCCTAAAATCATTGACTTAGAAAGGGCTTAAGTTTTTTTTTTTTTTTTGGCTTTCCACGTCACACCTGCACACTTGTTTTTAGACCTGTCACAATGCCCATTTTTTTTGGCGGATCTAGATTCGGAGGAGCCCAATTAAAAAAAGGTGACAAATATAAAACACTGCGATGAATAGTTTTTCGGTTGAGCAATGAAAAAAAGCTAAGGCCACCTGTTGAAACTCACAAATACTCTATTCATCGCGTGTTCTATATTAGTCAAATCCTGGGCACGGTCAAACTAAGGCTTGTTTGGCGGAATAATTCAATTTTTTTTTGTCCTTATTCAATTTTTCCCGTCTTTGTTAGTATTGCATTAGTTTTTGTGAATTATTGGTTCGTCTCGAAATTTAAAACGTAAAAAATTATGATCAAAATGTTTAAAAAGTTCAATAAAATCAAAAGTAATCCAAAACAGGCAATCTATTTGGATCATTTTCCATCTTCGTTCAAAAAATTTTAGTTTGGTTCATATTTTTTTATTTTTCTAATTTCTTTTGTCAAGACGAACCAATAATTCACAAAGAAATTGAAGCAAAACTAACGAACGCAAAAAAAAAATTTTGAATATAAACAAAAATAAAAAAAGTAATCCTGTTTAAATGATTAGGCCAAAACCCCCTAAATTTGTTCCAGAAGGCGGTGAGCGCAATACATCGCCGCCAATGTGTACCTATATATGCACATGCAATTTTCATATTTCGATGAAGAAAACGTAAATTTTGTGTTTTCAATTTTTTTTTTTTGTTTATTTATTTTCTTATGCTTCCATTTAAAAAAATCGAAACAGGTTGTGGATTTGCATCAAACGAGAATTACATGTTTGGGTGGTTCAGCATGAAGCTCAAGCTGGTTGGAGGTGACTCTGCTGGTGTAGTCACAGCTTATTATGTAAGATCTTAATTTTAGGCATAAAACTGCCAAATTTAACCTTGCAGATTTATCATTAATCTTTTTCTATACTCCTAAGATTTTTATCGTTAATCTTTTGTAAGTAATATTGCAACTTAATTAATAATTATCAACGGCTAAAACTGCGAAAATTGTTGCCCAGATGTGCTCGGATGATAATACCGGGGCAACGAGAGATGAGGTGGATTATGAGTTCTTAGGGAACACCACAGGGCAACCGTACATATTACAGACCAATGTTTACAAGAACGGAACCGGTGGCCGGGAGGTGAGGCACCAG
Source organism: Rhododendron griersonianum (assembly GCA_018127125.1). Lineage (NCBI taxonomy): Eukaryota > Viridiplantae > Streptophyta > Magnoliopsida > Ericales > Ericaceae > Rhododendron > Rhododendron griersonianum. Next base: position 20,694,441 of record CM030789.1, read on the forward strand.
CTTTGGTTTGATCCAACTGCAGATTTCCACTCGTATTCTATCCTTTGGAACGACCACCAGATTGTGTAAGTCTCTCTCTTCATTTTTAAGCTTCCGAGCTATGTTTCATGGACTCGAGTACGGGTATTGGATCTGAGCGTCAGACTTGTCTAATTCTCACGTGAAACACATGCCAAGGTGGCGATGTGATTGCACGTGCGCGTGCCAATGGTGGAACCACATATAAAGTTCCATGGACTAAAGCAAAGTTGGAATTTGAAAAAACCAAAAATTTATATGTAAAAATTTAGCCCATTAAAGTTGAGCTCACCTTATTTTCTTGGTTGTTGTAGCACAACTCATTTTATATGATTATCTTCAGTGAAGGAGAACCTGTTGAAGATATCGACTCAGATTCAATAATAAATTATTTCTACTCTCTAAAACAACGTAGACACAACTTCAGTAGGGTACAATTTTAATAGAGTACGTTTTTTATACTTTTTTTCTATTTATTTGTTAACATTTGCGTATTTTTGTACAAGTTTGCTATACATTAATTATACATTTTTTTAGAGATACATATATATATATATATATATATATATATATATATATATAGACACACACACATGTTTTATTAAAAATTGATTAGCCCAGGGCCGATTAGATCCATGGTTCCGCCCTTGGCGTGTTCCATCCGTGACACATCTTGTGCTAAAACTTAAAAGGTGGCTATGCGATTGCACGTCGCGCTCGAAACTTAAGTAGTGGCGACGTGACAAAGACAAGATCAAGAATGAGACGGAAATGGAGAGATGTAACGGTGTTTATGCTAGTGATTAACTGATGCAAAATAATTTTTTGGTTTTGTCTTTATTCAATTTTTTTTGTGCATTTGTTAGTCTTACGGCAAACTTTTATGTAATATTGGTCAGTAAGAATGAGAGGAACCGGAAAAGTAAAAAATTATGACTTTTGCACAAGTATTTTGGGAATCCAAATAAAAGCTCGAAAAGTCAGCTTTTGGACTTTTTTTCTTGGATATTTCCCAAAATACTTGTGTAAAAGTCATACGTAATTTTTTACTTTTCCGGTTCCTCTCATCCTTACTCACTCATATCACATAAAAGTTTGGCGTAAAACTAACAAACGCAAAAAAAAAAAGTTGAATAAGGACAAAATCAAAAAATTATGGTGCATAAGTTAATTATTAGCGTGAATGAGAAGTAAAACAAGTTCTACAAAAACGAATTCGAAATCTAAGATTTAAAAGTTTGACAGATCGAGCACCAAGATCCACGGCAGGAATCTAGGGTCAACCAGTAAATATGCCACAGTACTCATGCATGCCTTTGTTCATAACCCATCAATGTTGGTCTACTGAGCTTGTGCTTCCTAGTTCCTACCTGTGAGTCATGCAACCGCACTAACTTATAATCCGTACGGATATTGACTGGCGGGCCGTTTTGAGCTAAATAGTTAGGGGTACGTCCTAAGCGGTGGCCTGGTGGGCTTATGTCCACGGTCAGGCCTGTGTTCCAGGCTAAATAGAATATATCTAATTTAGATGGATATCCCCAGAAATTCAAACAAAACGAGAACTGCCAATTTAGCTATATAAGTGGCTCTTTGAAAGTAAAAAAGGAACCCAAGGATTGAGCTAGAATGATAAGTGGGAGATGTCCTTTCCTAGTCCTTTCTTGTTTGATTGAGTCATGTTGTATGCCTTCCACCATCTGCATCCCACCACAATGGTGAAACATTGTTTTTTTTTTTATCGGCAAAAGAAAATTTTATTAAACTCGAAAAGAGTACTTCGAGTAAAAGGAAATGGAGAACCAGAAAATTCAACCCAACCCTACAAGGATAAACAAAGACAAGGTAAATAAAAGGAAAAATACTCCTAAATAATGAGACGTCTAGCACCATCAAGATTTCTTTTAATATCTTTCACCGTATACACCTTGATATTAAATCTGGCTTTGATCCATAAAGTTGCCCTTGTTTTGGTTAGCTCTACCACTTGGTTACGATCCGCAACTTTGTTGTTGAAAATAGCATCATTCCTTGCAATCCAAATAGACCATAATGTTGCATAAAAACAACATTCCCACGTACACATTCCCACAATGGTGAAACATTGTTGCTAAAACCACTGTGAAATTTTTTGTGTTGTTTTGAAATCTTCCATTGAATCATGCACTTTGCAAAATCCAAACAGGTTCGTTGTCGACAACATTGCGATAAGGGTGTACAAGAACGCAAACTACACCAACAACTTCTTCCCCAACACGCAGCCCATGTACATCTTCTCGAGCATCTGGAACGCGGACTCGTGGGCCACGGACGGCGGCCTCGTCCACACAAACTGGTCCTACGCCCCGTTCGTTTCCTCCTACACGGCTTTCACCGTCGACGCCTGCCTGTGGGTGGACCCGTATCCTGCTTGTGTCAACACCACCTCGCAAAACTGGTGGGATCAATACGGCGCCTGGCACCTTTCCGAAGACCAGCTATTGGACTACGGTTGGGTTCAGAGGAACCTTTTAGTTTATGACTACTGTGGCGATACAGTAAGGTACCCTATATTGCCTGAGGAGTGTTCGCTCGATCCATATAGCTGATGATCGAGAGGAAGAAGGCGAGGGGATCGATGATTCTTTTCTGCTTTTTTACATTTAGATTCTTCTGTTTATTGTTTTTGAAATCGGAACTCAATATTTACGTATGCTGCCTATATTTTCACCAATAAGAGTGATGGTAATGCTCTCGTTTTTTTTTTAATGAGGGTGAACAGTATCATTTTCCATTGGACTAAATTCTTGTATTCGATTTTTTGACTAATTTTCCCCGTGACGTTCATCGAAATGCAATGCAGTGGCGACTCCAGGAATTCTGAAGCACGGGGTCATTCGTAAACATCAAAGAATTTTTTTTTTTTTTTTTTGTCAATTGTAAATCTGAAAAAATATATATATCATAATAATGACAATTAAAAACCTGCTTCCAACAAAAATCACATTTAAAGCTGAACAAGCATTTCAACCGGTACACAAATATCGGAATGCATACACTAATGATCTCTCTTTTCAGTTTTCGACAAAAAAAAAAAAAAAAAACTACACAAGTTTCTACAATTGCATTCGACTCGATTTCATATTTTGGAATCGTTGAATGATAGTCTTTATGTCGATGGCGTCAAATTAATACTTCATTTTCGATATATTGGTCTCCCATTCGATTATTCAACCTGCTCTTCACATATTTCATTGGCGAGAAACCTCTTTACATTTAAACTAAGCCCTAGAATATTCATAGTGAATGAGAGGGAAAACAATGAGAAATTTGTACGAGGGGTAGAGGCGACGGTATACCGGACTCAATCAAAATTGCCCACCCGCGACGAGCTGACGACTGACGAAGATTAAATCATCGGTCGAAGACTCGAAGTCGTAGAATAACAGAGGTGGTGAGAAACAGGGGTATGAAGTCGAAGTCGAAGTCGGTTTTGTATCGAGTATGCTTTCAGGGGTACGAAAGTTGGGGGAAATTAACCTGTGTGTGGTGTCACCGTAATATCCCATGGGATCATCTATTAATTTCTCAAAAATTTCATTATGGAAGTAGTAAAAATAATAATTTCCATGTGGTCGCCCGACCCCACCACCATGGCTGTGCCGTCGCCCCTGATGCAATGTAACCGGCAAATGTTTGCGATCTGAATTAACGTGAATTATTAAAAGGTACGACAAGAGAACGATATGATCGAAACACACCTGTTTCAAACCGCAATGCTCAACTTATAATCTATCTAATATCCTTGCCTGAATCTTAAAAGACCACGATGGGGCTCGAACCCTGGCATTGTGGGGGGTTGAAATCAACCATGACCCTTCTTCCTCTTGTTGAATGGTGAGGGTGCTCGCCAAGTCTGGAGAGGTTTCCGCCTAACCTGGAGAGGTTTCTACCGAGCCCGGGAAGGTTCCCACCGAGCCCGGGGAGGTTCCCACCGAGCCTGAGGAGGTGGCTGCCGAGCTTAGGGAGGTCACCACCGAGCTTAGGGAGGTGGCCGCCGAGCTTCACCGAGCTTAGGGAAGCGGCCACCGAGCTTGGGAAGGTTGCCACCGAGCTTGGAGAGGAGCTTGCCGAGCTATGGAGTGGAGCTTGCCGAGCACGGGGAGGTGGCCACCTAGCTTTACCGAGCTTAGGGAGATGGCCACCGAGCTTGGGGAGGAGCTTGCCGAGCCATGGAGTGGAGCTTTGCCGAGCCACGGAGGTCTCCACCGAGCCTGGAGAGGTTGCCACCGAGCTCGGGGAGATTCCCACCGAACCTGGTACCTGCAAATCGGAGGGGGGTGTACCTCCGGGGAGAAGCTCCGACGACCTAGTCAGTAGGTGAATGAGAGAGAAGAGAGTATGCTTTTTAGGGAGAAAAGTATGAAGAAGAAGGATCCTCAACCTAGGAGGAGTAGTCCTCTATTTATAGGAAAATCTTGGAGTGCTGAACCGGTAGGCGGTACACCCACGTGTATCGTACTGTTCGGATGACGCCACATGTCAAGTGATCTACTTTATCACACATGTCCTCCACCTATTCAATAGAACCTTCTAAACCGACTTTAGATATTTGTTAGATCTTTTAGGGAGCAGAATTCAGCCGAACGTTAGGGAAATGATCGCCTAACGTAAGGGACATGACCGCCGAACGTTAAGAACGTTAGGGAAAAGACATCCGAACGTTAGGAATGTTAAGGGAAAAGACATCCGAACGTTAGGGAAACGACCTCCTAACGTTAGGGAAAGACCGCCTAATGTTAGGGAAAAGACATCCGAAAGCTAGGGAAATGACCTCCTAACGTTAGGGAAAGACCGCCTAACGTTAGGGAAAAGACATCCGAACGCTAGGGAAATGTCAGCCGAGCGTTAGGAACGTTAGGGAAAAGACATCCGAGCCCGGGGAGGTTGCCACCGAGCTTGGCTTCCGAGCCCGGGGAGGCCACCGAGCTTGGCTACCGAGCCCGGGGAGTTTGCCTCCGAATCAAATGCTTCCTGTAGCTTCAGATGCGAATGGATCCATAGAGTGACGTGTCCATAGCAAAAAGTGAATTGGTCCGAGACCCTTTTGGATGTTCAGAAATTATGGATATTTCGGCCCACTACAGGCATCCCACATGAAGAGGACCAGAAGATATCAACTGGGTTAGAGCCCACTGACGAGTTCAAGTTCTCTTACGTGAGTGTAAAATCGTACATGTTCTCATCGCAATAATTTCCGTACCTGCTTAGTAGTTTACGCTCATCTTCATATATTGCCCAAATTTAAGGTTTGTTTGGAACTTCAGAAAAAGAAGGGAAGAAAAGGGGAAAATAAAAAAAATTATATCTCATTATTTGGTTTGAGATGAAACAGAGGAGAAATTTACATAACACATTATCATGGTAAAATTTTCTTCACATGTTTCTCATATTTTCCTTCATAACTAAACTTTTCTTCCATTCTCTCATTTTTCACAAGTTCCAAATAGACCATTAATGAGATGAAGACTCTATTCTTGTAAAAAAAAATTTCCTTCTTCGTTTTTTGTGTTTTGTTCGTCTTTTCTAAATTTTTTTTTGATTCATGTGATATTTTTAGATTAATCACCCGTCTCGACAAGGAATTCAAAAAGTACAAAATTATGACCGAAAGCAAAAAATAAAAAAGTCACTAAAGATAAAAAAAAAAGAGTATCAATTATAGCTATTTTATTTGTCTAAAATGCCGTTTAATTTGAATTTTTCACCATCGGTCCATTTTTTTTTCCAAATTCATCTCGTGAAGTTGAACGATAAACTCCAAAAATTACGACGAAAAGCTAAACAAAAAGTTACGAAAAATAAAAAATACATAAATAAATTTCAAACTTATAAGTTACAAGAACATGGCCGAAGTACATTGCAGTTTATGTCCATAATTTGGACATATGTTAGTCGTTTGGCTCTATATGGCAAATCAGGTAATTGGGGACGAAATAAGTTCCATTGATAGTGCAGGAATGAGCTGAAAAAATTGAAATGGTTTAGCGAATAAAAGTGCGATTAACATACTTTAAGCATTATTTGGCCTAATTTTTTTTATTGAATTATGTTGTCTTTATTCTAGTAATATTTTTCTTTGATTAGTTCTTTTGTTAAATTCTTATAGATTATTGATTCTTCTCAATAAAAAAATTTAGAAAAGTACAAAAATATGAACCAAACTTTAAAAAAATTCAGAAAAACAAATATTTCGGAAATAAATATCTAATTTATATTATTTTTTTACTTTCGTCAACTTTTTTGACATTCTAGTCATAATTTGTAAATTTTATTGTTTATTTCATTGAGACAAACAAACAAAATTCAAAAAGAACTGAACTTTAGATACTAACAAAAGCATTTTTTTTCTTCATAAAAATGAATATTTTAGTAGTAAAAAAAGAAAGGAAATTGATATCCACACTTTCTATTTCTCCACGAACATTGCTACTGGTACTCAAGTGCCCCCGCAAAAAATCAGCTCAATCTGATACCTATAAGTGCTTGATCTAATCATCTAACTTTTCATTCGGGTTTTTAGAGAATGAAAAGTTAGACGATTAGATCAAGCACTTATAGGTGTCGGATTGAGCTGATTTTTCGCGGGAGCACTTGAAAAAATGTTTTAAACATAATGAATGGCTCGGATCACTTGTGTGGGACCCGTAGTGGACCCCAAAAAAAAATCTGTGCACAGATTGCTGTACCAGTAAACTTTCTGTTATGTTTCTCCACCTACACTCCCTTTTTTTTGTCTATATTAGGGTGAAGTTACTAAAATGCCCCTGTACTTTCTAATCCACAATATTCAAGTAATGGCATCTTATAGGGGCATTTTAGTAATTTCACCCTAATAGAGGAAAAAAAAAGAATTGTAGGTGGCGAAATGGAGAGTGTGGATATCAAATTTCAAAAAGAATACTATAAAGTAATTAAGAAAAAATAGAAAGTCTAACCGCACAACAATTGTGCATAGATTACAGTATGAGGCCTATTTCAGGTCCCTACACAAATAATTCGAACCCTTCATTAAATGTAAAATATGTTTTAATCTGATATCTATAGTTGGTCGAACAAATCATCTAATTTTTCATTTAGAATAATAAAAAGTTGAATGATTGAATCGAGTATTTGTGTGTATAGGATTCAACTGATTTTTTGCAAAAACACTCAATAAAATGTTCTAATTTTACTAAAACTTCAATATTTGTATGAGATTCTTAATGGGCCCCACACCGGCATCATGTACAAAATTTGTGAAGGTGACACCTTTCAAAAAAACATTTATAAAAACCCGGAAAAACTTACATTCGATCGAGAGAGAGAGAGAGAGAGAGGGGAGACCGGAGAGACAGAGACGCCAGAGAGAGAGCGGATTGTATCAGGGCAGAGCAATGGTGTGTGAAAAGTGTAAGTTCCTCCTCCTCCTCCTCCTTTCCTACGAATCTAGTGCATACATGTAGATATATATGAGGCATATATGTATACACGCAGTTATGGGTGTATTACTGATCAATTTGCGATTAATTGTTGCAGGTGAGAAGAAATTGGGGAAGGTGATTGTGCCCGACAAGTGGAAGGAAGGGGCCAGCAACACCACCGAAGGCGGCGGCCGTAAGATCAACGAGAACAAACTCCTCTCCAAGAAAAACAGGTCCCCTATTCCTCTCTCTCTCTCTCTCTCTAAAATCACTTTTCCATTATCAATTAAGGGTTTTCTTGACTAAATACAAGTTTAGACATTCTTTGCGATTTTAATTTTTGTTCAATTAACGTTTGTATGCAAGAAACTACTCCAGTTCGTGCTCGTTAGCCCTGTCTGACTGAACCCTAGTTTCGGTAGAGAATCTCCAGCCCTATATAACTAAACCCTAGTTTAGCTGTCTTTTTTTGTTGTACTTTTTTGTTCAATCATCAAGGTTGTATGCAAGAAAGTACTCCAATTTAAACTCCTTTTTGGGTAAATACTCCAATTTAAACTCGTTAGCCCTGTCTAACTCGACCCTAGTGTAGCTATGTTTTGCGATTATACTTTTTGTTCAATCAAGGTTGTATGGAAGAAGCGACTCAAATTTAACCTCGTTAGACTTAGCCCTGTCTAACTAAACCCTAGTTTCAGTAGACAATCTCCAGCCGTGTATAACTAGAGGCTAATTTAGCTATGTTTTGCGGTTATACTTTTTGTTCTATCAAGGTTGTATGCGGAAAGCTACTCCAGTTTGTGCTTGTTAGCCCTATCTGACTAAACCCTAGTTTTTTCATGATAAAATAATAAGCTCTTTCTGACCTATATTCAGATAATGTGATGTGAGTACAGTTATGTACATATTGTCAAGATTTTTGTATAGTGGGTATGTAGAACCATGTAATGCTCGAGTTAAGGGCCTTAGGACTTGCACAAATTAGGTGTTTTAGCGGGGTCGAAATAGTTACACAGATCAGAAAGTGTGATTTATTTGTATATTGCAATAGGCTATATAAAATAGTGTTCTAACCAACATGCTTTTGTTTTGGAAAATTTAAGAACTTCTAGCTTTTGAGTGTGGTGGTTGATGCTTTCTGTTTTAACCGTCTAAATTTGGTACCATTGTATCTTAGACATTGGCAGATCCTTTTTCACCTAAATATGTGGACACAGCATTGGGCAACCTTCGTATTTTATGTCAATTGAACCTTGCCCTTGCATAGCCAATAGCTGGTGCCAATAGGCAAGAACCAAAATTCTTAAAGGCTAGTACCACCAGTGACCACTGTTATTGGAAGTTTTCCCTTTTTCTTGATTGGACAAAGTAATGGGAAATGTTTTTGTTTTCTTAAGTTAAGTGAGTTACAGATCATAAAAACAGTCAAATGCTTGTTTTTCTCTTATATGGTGGGTTTTGTTGGAACGATTGGACTATTATTGCAATCATAATGAGCACATACCACCTAATTAGGTTGCTTAAGATCCCCCCTGGACCATCTCCTATCTACTTGACAATTATGCGTTTGGTTCATGCAGTGTTTTGCCCAAAGGGTAATATACCATGAGTTTTTCTCACCTAGGCTCAACTAGTTTGATGATAGCTTTCTAGAGCAATTTTATCTGTCTCATTATAGCAGGGTAATTTCGTCGAACTATTAGACTTTATGAATAAGGTTTCTGACCTGGAAAGTTTTCTGGACAGCATGTCTTCCTTCTTCAGAAGGGGATGTTTAATGGTATATTTCCCACCACATTTAGTGGCATATTTCCCACCACATTCAGTACTGGTACAAAAAGGAATGGATGTGGATTACCAGGGGCATCGACTTTGGACAAACGATACTGATGGTAAGGGGTTGGGCCCACTTTACCCCTCATACACCTCCATATATGGGGGATTTGCGTCTGGGCCTGTATTATTCGATAATGCCCTGTCCGATATCTCTCCACATACACGGACTCTGGTCTTCTTTGTGTCCATTTCATTGATTCGGAATCTGATTTCTTCCCAATAGTTTCGAGGTTGAGACTTGTTTATTGGCCTTGGCCTTTGAGTTTTTGGGTGTGAAATAGAGGGCAATCACTTGGTGCAAAGAAGAGGCCAAAAGTCAGGTCTGTAGCAAATTTATGTCCCACGGACCTTAGTTAATGACAACTATCGTCACACTACTTTAGATGGATGTAGTTATTGTTACCTACAAAAGCTTACTCTTTATTTTTATTTTTTACTACTTGATGTGTTTCCACTTAAGAAGTATGGACATGGACACAGTACCGTATGGGTACGGACACATGATACAAACGGCGGGGAACATGGTAAAAGTAAAAAACGCATATACTTTACATTTTTTAAATTGTACTCCCTCCGTCCCAAAATGCTTGTCCAGTCCGCAAAACGGAGTGTTAAAAATAATGCAATTTTTTCAAGAAAAAATTTAAACTTTTTTCATAAATTAAAAATACTCATTGATATCTAGTAAGTTGTTAAAAAACTTTTCATTTTTTCTTGCAAAAATTGTATTATTTTTAACACTCCATTTTGCGGACCGGACAAGCATTTTGGGACGGGGGGTAATTAATGACCATACTGGATCCACAAACACTCAAGCTATTGGAAACCAACACTAACGTTAGCACAAAAATAAAAACTCTCTGCTTCTACGTAATTAAAATATGATCAATAAAAGGGAGCCATGCGGTACAAGTTATAGGTTTGCTGTAAATTTTTACCCTTAAAATTAGTTTTTTACATTTTGAAGTGACACCAACCCATGTCCCAACACGGCTCGCTTGGGACATGTGTGACCTCGGCATGTCTCAGATGTGTCCCATGCTAAAATTTGTTATAAATAGTTGGACACGCGAGTTGACGTGTCCCGTACGTCTCCTCACGTGTTCCCGGAGTGTTGGTGTGTCCGACACGGATAAGGCTTGTTCTTAGAGGTGTAGGTGCTTCATAGGTTTCGACTATGTGCTAATGCATTCTACAGTATCTCTTAACATGCACGACTCTTTTTTCCATACGAAGAATTGCAGTGATTCAGAAATTGATTGCTTTGCAGATGGACTCCTTATGGAACTACCAAGTGCATCATCTGCAAGCAGCAAGTACACCAAGATGGCAAGTACTGTCACACTTGTGCTTACTCTAAAGGTAGCAACTTCAGATTTTGAGCTAATTTTAGAACAATCTATTGGCTATTTCGCTCATATGTGTTACTTTTGTGGAATTATCTGACATGCTTTGTGTTGTGCAGGCGTATGTGCAATGTGCGGTAAGCAAGTGCTGGACACCAAGTTTTACAAACAAAGCAATGTATGATATGGAGAAAATCACTTTGTTCTACTTTAGTCTTGTGTTACTCCTTGGTAAGTGTTTGTGTAGAATATTTGGTCTCTATGCCAATGTTGTAGAATTGATTATTGGCATAAATACTAACCATTTTGTTATGTACTTGAATGGTGACTCGATTTACTTGTGATCACTGATCAATCAATTGTGCTAGTTACTCCCTCCGTCCCTTTATTACAGTCCAGTATTCCATTTTGGGCTGTCTCTTAATAAGTGTCCATTTTGTAAAGTTAGTGGGTAAAAGTTGGTGAATTGTCTAATTTGTCCCTAAAAGTAGATTCTATTTTGAAAAGTTAGTGAGTAAAAGTGTAATGATGATGGGTAAGTAGGGAAAGTAGAGGAAAAAGTTGATGTGAAAGGTATAATGATGATGTCTTTTTAATAAGTTGGAGTTACGAAGCAGGACATTTAAAAAGGGACGGAGGGAGTATAATTCTATTTGGTTTACCCATTCGTCATTGATCCTTTCTCGTATGATTTTGTTTTTCTTTGTTGCTGGGACGGAACGCTATCCAGTAATTGCCTGCTTGTTAGTAGGTGAAGTAAAAGGTGTCGAGGCTTTACTGAGAGTTATATGAGGTTTAGGACATGTCCTAAGGCTTGAAATGGTTTTTTTTGTTGTCTTGTGAACTTGGCATTTTATTGACACTTGATAGGTATCGGTTCCATGTGGTCTTTTGACCTAAGAGCCCTAGCAAGCTTATGATCTCTGGCGATTTTGTATTATGCTGATATATTTCCAAATTAGCTTTTGATTCAGCACTAGAGAGTTGAAAAAACCTGCTAAGATCAGAATTTCTGTGAGGAGAGGTGGAAAATGAGGAAGTGGTGTTTGAGAGTAACTTGTTTTTAATACCGGATGAAAGCTTTGGGCCGAGTTTCCCTAATTGTCTAAACGGGCTAATTGGACTAAATGGATTTCTATGACTTGTCCTTTTTTAAATGACATAAATTCCAGCAAACAATCCAATTGCCATTTTGCCCTTTCTACAACAAAATAGGGTTTGGAGGTGAAATGAAATGGTCAATTCTCCTCAAATGTGGGGATCCTATGAAAGTTTGGTTCCTGGGTTGGTCAACTACATTTTGGAGGGAAAAATTAATCCAAAGGTGGGGGTTTTTTTTAGGGAAAACAACTTGGAGTTAAGGATCATTTGTTTATCGGGGCAGTTCTAGGAACACCTATAAAAACATCTATAAAAACATTCCAAATCTCAATCTCAAAGTTTCCGATCAAATTTTTATTATCCGAACCGTTCAATGTGTGCAGAATGTGATTTTAAGGGTGCCCGCATGAAATTAGCAAAAAATATGACTGGAAAATGCTTGTTTTGAGCAGTTTTTAATTGAATCGTTCATCAAATCTGAGCTAAAAACTGCTCAGATCAAGTCCTTTAAGGTAATTTTTTTTGTTGATTTCCCACGAGTACTTTTAAAATCACATTCTGATCACATTAAGCGGCTCAGATCATCAAAATTTGATTGGGAATTATGAGATGTTTTTTTAGATGTTTTTATAGGTGTCCCCGGAACTGACCTGTTTGTCTATATGTTTGGTTTTTTGGCTGGTTGTTTCTATGAAGGTAAAGAGAGGAAGGGATATGCACTGGACGGCTGACGATTAGGGTGAGTTTGACCTAACTTTTTAGAGGTTTTTTGGTCAGTCTTTTTGATTGCTTTCCCTAATCTTTACAAGATTCGGGTCAAAATTATACGTCATATTTTACAAATATTCAGGTTAAATTTCAACAATTTTTGGAGGAAGTAGAGACATATTGCATTCATAATAAAAGACAAGTCCGAAGAACATTATCGCTCTAAAAATACAAGAAGAAACAACCGAAAAATAAGATCGCAAAAAAGGGGGGGAAAAAAGAAAAGAAAAGAAACAGTAACACTAATCGAAAACCCATGCGTCCATTTAACACTGGGTTTTGGAAGAACCAGATCTACGTCAAGTAAAAGTCCCAAGCCTGTCATTGGCGTCGCTGCAACAACTATTTGCGGAAATCCACCACCCCGCCTCCATGAAGCCATCAGATGCTCAGCTCCAAATCCACCACAAATTGGTTGTTGTCAACCTCCTCTCTCTCACTCTCTGGAACTCTCTTGACGCTTTTTTTTTTTAATTTCCAAACAATTATGTACAGAAGAGCTTGACCATATGCATGGTTTCACGTCGGACCACAAGGATAATAACAATCGACTAATACCCAGAAACCTTGAACACGACACTAAAACATAAAGACAACTTGACATATAGAATTGATATTGATGGTTGCTCTCTTCGATATGCCAATAGCTGAATCAAGAACAGTCCCACTTCCCTCGCCAAAATCACTGTACGTTTCCTTGAGCAGATGCATTGCCAAGATGCCGGAATATCATTCGCTCGTCGAGCATCTGGAATTCCAATACTTCTCGATTTCCTCTGCTGTTCTTCCCGGAATCCTCCCAGCAATTAAAGACCACCTGAATTACGATTTGGTCGTCTTAGTACTATGTTGTAGACGTGATGTTGACGAGTCTAAAACATCTCAATGGAACACGTAATACAGAAAACAAGATGAACGACTAACCTCTCTCCTACCAAATTGTACATCCTAATGATGAGCGTTTCCTCATCTTCTGTGAATTCTTGTTTATTTACCTTGCTACTTTCATCTGAAACAAACAGTACCATATCGTTATCGACTGTCGAAGTGAATGATTACTTCCTAAACCAAGTACGACAAAGAAAAGCATGTCATCGAGTCATATCAACCTGTTATCTGGAAAACACTTGTACGAACCTCATAAAAACAAAAAGTTTTTTTACACGGGTTCAAACCTCACTAACTACAACTAACAATGTTGACTTATGCCGAATACAAAAATAAAAAGTACGGGCATAGACAAGGTAAAAATGGAAACAAGCCCTGCTGATTGGAATGCTTTTGTCCAAAAGTGGGCATGGACAAGATAACATACTGTGAGATTGAATGCTTTTGTTCAAAAACTAAGAATTTGAAAACTGTTAAATACATGGAACAGGCAGGTATATATATACCTCGGAAATCAACAGAAGTCTCATTAGAAGAAGAGTGTTCTGAGTCGGCCATTTGGAGAGAGAGAGAGATCTAATAACTGACCAGTTGGAAATAACTGCACAAAGAGTATATGGATAGTCTTCCTGTAGGACTGAGTAAATTGTTATATAGGCAAATGTAGGCTCCAAAGAAAGAAAGAAACAATAACAAACTGGCCCAATTTCTCAGATTGAGAATGGATGGTGATCAGAGAATTGAAGAATGGTAGCTGAAACAGGCACTGCTGTTCTCCCTAGTCTCTTGATAGTTAGTTGAATCAATGAGTTTTGGCTGGAAGGGAAAAATATTTTAATTGCTGTTACAGCTTTCTGTATAGGGACTACCCCTTTGAAATCCCCTTCATTTGTGACTGATCTCAAGTACCAGTTTTTGGGTTGAAGAGATTCGATTGTTAACCTGAAATTAGTTTTCCAAGCACATCTGAATTGAATTATGTATGTGTGTTGGGACACTTCAAGGTTTGTGATTTTAAACGGGCCAAGACGAGCCGATTAGTAAGTTGTTCAAACTTGGTATTGAAAACTTAATAATAATCTTAAAAAAACAAAAAAAAAAATGTTGAAGTTTGGTTTGTTCGTTAGTCTAGTTGTTGTTAATTTCAACTGTGCTTTAATTGAGCCTGTCATGAACCTAGCTAAAGTAGCATTTACTATTTAGATAGTAGAAGTTTATCGAGTTCGGTATTTAATCGTTCAAGCTTAATTTGAAAACTGTACGAGTTTAAAAAATGCGTTCAATTCTTATTTTTTAAAATTACAGCCGACCGATTTAAGACAAGTTTTTCACAAACTAAATACAAGTCGAATTCGAGTAGGTTGGCTCATTTTACCACCATTCTTGAAGTCACATTTAACAGGAGGCATAGCTTATCCGAATTTGCCAAAGAAATATCATGCTACATAGTACTGAAATTTAGAGCCGGCATAGAGGGGAAGCCGAGGAAACCGTCGCTTCCAACCCTCAATATTTTGTCTCGATAAGAACCCTAAAATATACAATTTATAGTTTTAAATAATACTCCATCCGTCTCAATTTAAGTGTCATCTACGAGAAATCGTACATTTTAAGAAGTCAAAATTTGTACTCTAAATTTTCAAAATTAACCTTAAAAACTATGAAGTTAATTATATGAATGAAAATCTCTTATATCTTTTAATATGAATCTCAAAAAATATGTAATATGGATCTTGTTTGATAGATCTCAATCAATTTTATTATACAAAGTTTTCAAAATCATGAAAAATATTATAGATTGAAAGATATTGTCAATCTAAAAATGACATGAATATAAAAAAGCTTGTCAAATCAATTTGTACTTTATAGGGGTAAAATTAGAAGTTTGACATGTTTTGATGGTTATTTTTAGAAAGCGGACACTTATTTTGAGACATCTCAAAATAGAAATATTGACACTTAAATTGGGACGGAGGGAGTAAGGAGTTCCAATTGCCTTCAAGTAACATCTCCTTGGTGGTGTGGTAGTTTAGGTTTTTCAGATGCTTGAGGAGCTGGGTTTGAATCTCCAACCCTTACGGCCCGTTTGGATGGAGGATTGGATGGAGGATTTGTTTTAGGTGGATTTGTAATGAGGGGGGATTTGAAGGTGGATATGTAATGAGGGGTGATATGTTAAGAAGGGTGGCCCCACCTCTTAAGAATGGTGGATTTGTAATGAGGTGTTTGGATGGTTATTTGAGAAGGGGGATTTGGAAGGTAAATATGATGGGATAAGATGTCAAATAACATAATTGCCCTCAGTTTAGTAATTTTATGGATAATAAATGTTAATTTCATATATATTAGAATATATACATATTTATCATTAATTTTGGGTAAAATAAATTCATTTTATCTTTAAATGTTGAAATCTTAGTAGTATTTATTACGATTTTTTCAAAGATAAAAATAAAACTGAACTTTATAATATAAAATCCTTTAATATAAAAAATTATTTAGTGTGGTTGGAAAAAATGGACCCGGGGCTGTGAAGATCTTTTTATTCTGATCATATTATTCTAAAGAGACATAATCAAATTTTGTCTCTAAAGCTCTCATAATCAAGTTTCTGTTCTATAGGATTACAAATTGATGGTTAAAACATTAAGTGCTTTAATTTTTAATCCGTTTGAACGGGTGTGAAGATCTTTTTATTCTGATCATATTATTCTAAAGAGACATAATCAAATTTTGTCTCTAAAGCTCTAATAATCACAATCACGTTTCTGTTCTATAGGATGCAAATTGATGGTTAAAAAATTAAGTGTTTTAATTTTTAATCCGTTTGAACGGGTGTGAAGATCTTTTTATTCTGATCATATTATTTTAAAGAGACATAATCAAATTTTGTCTCTAAAGCTCTCATAATCACGTTTCTGCTCCATATGATTGCAAATTGATGGTTAAAAAATTAAGTGCTTCAATTTTTAATCCATTTGAACGGGTGTGAATATCTTATTATTCTGATCATATTATTCTAAAGAGACATAATCAAATTTTGTCTCTAAGGCTCTCATAATTACGTTTCTGCTCCATAGGATTGTAAATTGATGGGACAAAACAGTCAAAAGCCACCCGGATTCACGAGCGCCAGGGGGAACCCTGTCGTTAACTAAACCTGGAAGAGCCAGAGATGGAATCCGGCTAAGAGCTCAAATCCCCCTTCCATTTTGCACAGCCAAAGACCAGAGAAGAGGGAGAGGAGGAGAACAAGTCAGGGGGATTGGCATATCCGGAGCCAAATCCCCCGTCCAAACATGCCCTTAACCCTTCTTCAAGTTCCTGCAATATTTCGTGCAAAGATTAGTATGTGGAGATAGATCGCCCCGTATTAAGACTTCCTCTTCGAGTTCCAAATATTTTTGAGACGGCAATTTGAGAGGAATAACAAGCAACTGGAACTCTAGGAAAGACCCCATATTTGTCGGGGGGTGAATGCCAAGTCTCTTTCAATGGGTTGGTGCTTGCTTTGATAGGACCCATTGATGTGATGATCCTATCACCATAAGGACAACCAATATCCTCTAGGATCTCATCTAAAGCTTTGTCATCTTTCATGCCATTAATTTAATGCGAATGATTGGTGAGAAGTGGGTTTTGATTTCTCACTAGTACTGCTACTTATGTACCTTTCTATATCTGTAAAACAGTAAAGTTGGTTGTCTCACCTTTCTTTTACAGTAGACGGAGATTCGAGTTCTACCAGAGGCGAATTTGGAGTCCAGGGCTATAGACAGCCTTTGAACCCCTTGTTGACTAATATATTAGAACTTCGCTAAATCCCGATGTATATAATATTGCAAAAAAAAAAGGGTAAATTCCAGATACACCCACTGTACTTTGGTCGTTTTTCAACTACACCCCCTCTACTTCATTTTTAATCACTCGCACCCCTTGTACTTAAGACTAGTTTGGAACTGTTAGTATTTCCGTCCAAAATAACGAAAAAGCAGGTAATAGCTTGTTGGCGGGAATTTCCCTTCTAAATCATCTTTTCTAAGACCAAATTGCCCCCAAAACCCATTTACATCCTATATATACAGTGAGAGCCCTCACATTAAAAATATTAGTATGATGATAATTCGTCAAACATGTATTTTAATTTTTGAGAGAGGAAGCTACGAAATTTGAAGAAAGAGGAGGAGGATGGTGTTCTTCCACCCCCCACCTCAGTTCCACCACGAGCCACCACCTCCCGTCACCATTCTCTCATCGTCAAACTTGTTTTATTGCCGGTAACTTTTTAAACTTTTCTGACAGCTTTCTGGACCATCACAAATTCGTATTTTGAGAAATCTTCTGCTATGATTCAATTTTTGAAGTCTTCATAACTTTTAAAGTACGTTTAAAGACGAAGATTTTGATACCAAGAACATGCAAAACCGATAAACATAGAATTAGTTATGATTTTCGGAATATGGACTGATACACATGTTTCAAAATCTGGGCAGAGCCATCTTCTTTTTATTTCTGGGAACTACTATTAAGTTATGAATCTGAAGCCAAATCTCCAAGAAATATGTTCTAGTGGGAGTTGAGAGCTTCTCTCTCTAGATTTCTAGAGAGAGAATGCATTCCTCCATCGGAGATCCACCATAACCACCCATTTTTGAACCTCTCCCTCAAACAATCGGTTTGTAGGGTACAAAAGGCTGGAGGTACGACTCTCTGTTTGGCCATTTCAGTCACGGATTAAAGGGGTATTTCTCCGATCTTCACCAATTTGTACCGATCGAAGGTACACTACTCTATTCGACCATTTCCAGTTACGAGTTGAAGGGGGATGTCCCCGATCAAAGGTACGGTGACAGGAGGAATCGGTTCCAGCTCTGGGTCCGTCTCAGTCCATCTCATCTCGCCTTCAATGTTGGTCCGATTTTGAGGTAATCAAAGCTCAGAATAGGTACCCTGGATCTGATATAGAGGTGATTAGGTTCAATTTGAATCGGAACCACTGCTGAATCAGGTTCAAGGTCCACCCCGTGGACTGATTTCAGCTTCAAATCCCTTCTCGGAGGTTCTATATTCACTGATACTTCGACGTCCATGGGTTCAGGTTTAAAGACCGGAGGGCTCGGATACTGGTTCAACATCCGACGACCACCGGAGGTCGTAGTGAGTGTACGGATGCTTTGGCGTTCATGGGTTCAAGTTAGGGTAAATCAGCTCCGGTGATCTATACTTGAAGCTGGGCATTTTCCACAGCAGGACAAGACTATGGTGGTGTTCCTTCTATTCGGGCCGGCCCGAACTACACCAATGGAGTCCAGTTGACAAAGCTTTCGGTGGCATACGGGGAGATATACCTCGACCTTGTTTCCTGTATTCAAGAACAGGATTGATTTCTTTGTTCAATATGGATCTTTGTAGTTGATTATTTCTTGTCAAATGCTGGGGAAAAAAAGGGGAATACGATTGGGTATTTCAGTCTTTTTGTTACTTTGGACGGAAATACTAACAGTTCCAAACCAGTCTTAAGTACAAGAGGTGTGAGTGATTAAAAATGAAGTAGAGGGGGTGTAGTTGAAAAACGACCAAAGTACAGGGGGTGTATCTGGAATTTACCCAAAAAAAACAGATGTATATGAAATGTATACAATATAGGGTGTAACATATTCTGAGTGCAATTTTGTTCACCTTTCTTTTTATTGATTGAAATGGTATAGGTCTCACCCGTGCAATACACTTTTTGATAAGCATGACATCACTTTGTGGTGGGATTCATACTATTTCAACTAATAGGAAGAATGATAATATTCACCCTCTTAAGTGAATGATGAACAAAACTCAACTCGCATATTCTTTAGAGTCCGTGGCACAAGGTGAAGCCTTAACTTTGTTTTTGACATAGGTGCAATTGTATTCCCTAGCTGCAAACGTCTGCGTAGTTTTAAGTAGGGCTACAAATGAACCGAGCGCGCAGCTCGTGAACTCGGCTCGGCTCGGCTCATTAACGTTTGGCTAGTTTAGTAAACGTCGTTCGACAAAAGCTCGGCTAGTTAAGGGAGGCTCGGCTCGATTAAAGAGACTCGTTTAGTAAATGACTAAACTCGGCTCGTTAAAACTCGAGCCGAACTCGAGCTCAAATTTTTGGCTTGTTTAGTAAACGAACGGAGCTTGAGCTCGACAAAACTTGACTCAGCTCAACTCGGCTCGACTCATTTGCAGCCCTGGTGCTAAGGCAATATTCTTGGCGGACATGTGGAATAACTTATCCGCATATTTATTTTTTGTGCAAAAATGAGTGTGTGTTGTGCTGGACTAGTGGTTGGAAATTGCCACCAAGAAGATGAAAACAGACAAAAGTCCAGTAACCATATGGTGCTAAAGAGTTTGTACTACTGTTCCCTTCCCCCTTGTCTTGTAATGCACCCTTGCCTATTACTTCGTTACTGTTTCTTGGATCAAGATTTGGAAATTTTTTCCCAACTCAAAAAACACATATTTTACTCATACTTCTAATTATTACTCTTCACTCATTACCCTTATCTTCAATCATTATATCCTCATTTCTCTATCTATCTCTCTCCACTCATTACCCCTACTTCCAATCATTACTCAATCTTTGAAAAAAAATACAAAATAGTTTTCAAACAGTATAAGGTGACTGTGCGCGCATTTCGGCCATACAAACGTGTTTTGGACCGTCCAGATTTATTTGGGTAATTTTTAAGTGCAAAATTACCAAAAAAAAACCCATCAAACCCAAACAAATCCGAATCGTCCAAACACGTTTGGACAGCTGAGATGCGCGCACAGGCACCAACCCATGAGTGTTACAGGGAAATAATCAAGATAAGATTGAATGAAAAAGAGTTTTCCCTTTTCTATTAATGCAATCTAACTCAAAAGGTTCCACTTCTGACTTTTGGGCATGGCCATCAACCTAGTGTATAATATCGCATTTTTATGCCATTATGTAACTTATAATAATCAACCAGAAAACAATAAATTTCTCTCTATGTGGGGATGTTCTTTCCAATCATGTTTATCAGAAACAACAGTGTATTGTTTGTTTTACCAACTCGAGTGGGTGAGATCTGTTATTTCCGAAACCATAGTGGTCTTGTTAATTTACGGAATTCATTGTGCACTCTTATGAACAACGACGGGAAACACCTTATTTAAAACTAGTTAAAATCGACTTAAAGTTAGGGGTGCTAATCAAGCCAAACAAGTCAAACACAACATTGTTCAGGCTTGACTTGACTCCTTATTACCGGTGTTCAAGCTTGGCATGAGGTTGAGAACTTTTTGGGACTAATTTTTCAAGCTTGGCTTGCGTTTGAAGTTTTGTGTTCGTGAGAAGTTTGGCTTGGCTTGTGAAATATACAAGTCAATCTTGAGCTTCCAAGCATGAGTTTAGGCTCATGAAGTTTCGAGCTTTCAGGAAGAACAATTACCTAAAAAAGCAAGCTACGTAGAGTTTAAATGGAAGAAGGGAATATGAAGTATGTTACCACTTAATTACCTCTCTAATCTTTGCCGAAAAAACCCTAGCTAGAATAATGTGATAGAAGCCCCAAATTGGCTCAATATCTCATTTGAATATTGTTCCATGAAAGAACTATATACGATTTAATTTAGCCCTAAATTTCCATATCTCACCTACGAGGTTTTCTTTTTGATGCAATAGTACTATATAAATTAAACTTGTGACATATCTATATTGAACGTAACTCATATACCATACTCCGTATTTTGGAAATATTTATTAGTGTACCCCTATATGTTTATTATTTACAAAATGACTCTTTTGTTCATGAGCGCCTATCGAGCCAATTAACACCCGTATGTTCAAGCTTGCCTTGATTTCATAAACAATGAAAAAACGTGATTGAGCTTGGCTTATATTTTTTATAAACAAGTTTGAACCAACCAAAATTCGAGCTGATCAACTTGAGCTGTTTGGTTCGTTTAGCAGCTCTACTTAAAGTTGAGAAATAACATTCGAAACCAGTCAGGTTTGATAATTAAACGAAATTAAAGACTCCGTACTTGTAAAACATACACAAGATTAGCTAAAATTTAAATTCCTTTACATAAGCTGGTGAAATTGGTATACTTGGGAAAAAGGATAGAAAAACCAACAAGTACCCTAATAGTAAATCGTACCCTGAGGTGTTAGAGCATCAGTTTGACTCTTGATAGGGGTGAAAATAGAATAGAGAGTGATGTATTGTACATTTGAAAATGTGAGTAGCTAATTAAAAATAGAAAAGGGATTTTTGAATTATACTTCAAAATAAAATTTATTGAGTCTGATGCAGATGCTCTTAATTTTTATTTATTGCAAGTCGTAGCATTTCAACTCAATTACTCTGCAATGGCCGAGTATTAAATTGTTCAATATCCATTAATTGAATACTTAAACAAGGTCAAAACTTGTGCTTAAATTTGATTGTTTATTAGATGAGCGATAATTCAACGATTTTACTGTGATTTATTTAACGGGATACTTCTAATGTTACTGATGAGTAGGTGACTACTACTCTTGATCATATCAAAACTATACTACCATAGTACACAACATGTGGAGTTTGCATGGTGGAAGGAGGAATACTACATGCACAATTTTGTTACACAACTGTGTCCCGGAACTGTTGGTTGCACATGGCTCCACAAGCATCCAACGGTTCTGGACACATTTGTGTTCGACATTGTGTAAAAGATCTGTGTTGCTAGACTTTTTCTGGTGGAAAATTGATTTCCAAAAACAAAAAGAAATTATTCGCCAATTTCTTCACTAATTACCAAACGAGAGAGAGAGAGAGAGAGAGATCCGTTTATCAGGCTAAGTTTCGCTAAGGATTTTTTTTGGATTTTAGGGCTTTTTTTCTTATGTTCTTATTCAATTTTTTTTTTTTTTTGCATTTGTTAGTTTACGTCAAACTTTTGTGAATTACTGATTCGTCTCGCAAAACTAATCGAAAAAGTAAAAGATATGACTTTTACCCAAATGTATTTGAAAATATCCAAGTTAAAGCTCAAAAAACCAAAAAAAAAAAAAAAACAATTTTTAAGGAGCTAAGTGAGGAGCGGGTGGGGTGGGTAGGATGAGAGAGAGAGTGTGTGTGTTTCAATTTCACAGTGTAAATAGAGAGAGAGAGAGAGAGAGAGAGAGAGAGAGAATTTTATTCTAAGGGATGAGAGAGAGAGAGAGGAAATTTTATTCTAAGAAGGATGAAACCATTTCACTCCTTAAACGTGGAAACCATATATGCAGCAGCTAGGAGTTGAAAGTTTCACTCACCGCGCGAGGAAAAAGTGGCAACCGGTTTATGTCTTTTGGAAAAAGTGGAAGCTCAGTTTTGCTATTTCTCCAATTCTCAAAAATTTTGAAAGTCATGATTCTCTCATTTTTGGAAACAAAAATAGACAACCAAACATATATACTTCCATGTCCAATTTTCGAAAATTCTGAAGAAAAAAAAAACAGAAAACTGAAGGTGGAAATGGTTAGGGGGCATTTGGTAGCATTTTTATTTTCAGTTTTTGGTTTTTGTTTTTAGAAAACTTGTTTGGTAGTATGTTTATATTTTTTTACTGTTTTCAAAAAAAATTAGTACCAAACATGTTTTTTGTTTTTGTTTTTATAAAAACATAAACCTGATTCTACTTTTAGTTTCTTAAAAATAAAAAATTAAATACATTACCAAACTGAAAACGTTTTTATTGTTTCAAAAACAAAAAGGAATCTCCACCTTTTGGGCACCAACCAGAAAATGACAAACGAAGCTACACAAAACAAGTACAAAATGTCTTATATGACTGACCATGTATGTATACGGCCCATGTAAATTTCAGAAAGTCTACGCACACAGCAGATCTGTGCATAGATTGTGCACAGATTTTGTTATGGGGTCCACCACGGATCCCATACAAATCATCCGAGCCGTTCATTAAATGTAAAATATTTTTTTCAAGGGTCCCCGTAAAAAATAAGCTCAATCCGATACCTATAGATGCTCGATCCAACCATATAATTTTTCATTATCCGGAAATTTGAATGAAAAGTTAGATGATTAGATGAAGCACCTATAGATATCGGATTGAGCTTATTTTTTACGGGAACCCTTGAAAAAATGTTTTACATTTAATGAACGGCTCGGATGATTTGTGTGGGACCCGTAGTGGGCCCCACAACAAAATCTGTGCACAGATCTGCTGTGTGTGTAGCAGGACTGTGTAAATTTACCGTAGGGCCGTAGTGTTTTTAACCAGAAAGTCTACTGGCATCGCAGATCCGTGCACAGATTGTGCACATATTGCATTGTGGGGCCCACTAAGGGTCTCATACAAATAATCCGAGCTGTTCATTATGTTTAAAATATTTGTTCAAGTGCCCACGCGAAAAATAAACTCAATCCGACACCTATAAGTATTTGATCTAATCGTCTAACTTTTCATTCTATAAGTACAAGAAATGGAGAGATTTTTCAGGTACCGGGTGGATACCACGTGGCCGTGCCCACGTGATGCTCGAGCAGTCCATGCGAACCGTTTAAAAGAGTATTGGACGGTTCAGATTAAAATTCTCTCTCTCCACTCTCCTCTCACCCCACCACTCTCTCTCCTTTTTCTCTCTCCAAATCTGAGCCGTTCAAAACCAAAATGGACGGCCCGGATGTGCCGAGCGAGTACCACGTGGTACCTACCCGGCACTGAAAATTTTCTCCACGAAAAACAATGATCGATATTCCCATAATATATTGCTACGGAGTATTAATTGCTAGTTCTAAGAAGAGGATGAGATTGTGTATAAACGCAGCAGCGTTCATTTGATTTTGTACCCGCAACCATTCAAATTTAAGGAAATCTTTTCACACATATATAGGAACTATATGAACTTTTGTTTATTCAAGATACTTGAAGGGCTGATCCTATAGAACCTTTTCAAAATAACTTTAAAAACTACTCCATAGTACAGAGTATAATTAGCTGGAGTATTTGTAGTTGTGCAAAGGCCCGAGCACCTGCACCCCTTTGCGTTCTTCCAAGACATATATATAACCCAATTTTCTTTTCTTTTTTTTCTGCAAAGAAATGAGAGATTAGTCTAATTTTGTACTGTTGCGGATCTCGGGATCACAACAGCGATCAACACCTTCACCCTGTAACCCTTGCACAGAAGGTTATTCATAACGAAAAAAATTAGCTCGATCGAACATCGATCTCATTATAAATGAGGTACAATTGTGAAAGAAAAATCAACAGCAATATGAGTAATTACTTGAACCATTCATTTTTTGTTCCACAAAGGGAAATTGTACGTTTGTATACGTATTGATGTTTGATTAATTAAGCTAATATTTACATGACTTTTTTTTAATCTAAAAAACTACTAAATGAACTGTTTTAATCGAAGTTAAGGTCCTGGATAGACCATGACTGCCCAAGATTAAACCAAACCAACGCTGTACTCTCTCTCTCTCTCTCTCTCTCTCTCTCTCTCTCTCTCTCTCTCTCTCTCTCTCATTGCAATACCTGAAGCATCCATATAATTCTCGACCACTCTGCCGAGTCTGCCCTATGTTTACTGATGTAGGACTATCTAGAATGAGATACCAAAACAAAAATGTAAAGTACACTACTCTTTTACACTACATTCACGTCGGGCTCACTTTAGGTTCCACAAAAATACAGAAAAATACCCATAAACGTTAGAACATTTTTTTAGGGGGCCTTGTAAAAAACCAGCTCAATCGAATATCAGTTTGTATTTTTTTTTGAATTCATTAGGACAAAATTGCTTAACTGCTCAGTTTCAAATCTTGTTGATCTTGTTGTGAACTGATGCTGTTGCAAGCGGATGTGGTTGACCCTTTGGTTAGACCGTTAGAGTCTGTACCAGGGTGATGGTGAACTGGTGAAGACTCCAACGGTAATTGTGAAAGTGACGAAATTACGATGATGAATGTGGATGAACGGGTGAAGAAACTACAGGTAACAGCGATCTATGTGAAAACAGTAAATAAGATCGATATTCACTCTAATACCAAAATTGGTAGGATGATCTAAAATAAGATAGAAAAAGATTCTAGGCATCCTTGTGCCATCGAACCCCTAGACATTACCGGGCGTAAGTCATGACATCCTCATGAAAAATAACGATAAATCTACCCTTATAAATTTTAAATATCAATTGTACAATAAAGGAGAAAGCTAACTAATACAGTAGATTAATCTGCTTCAATAAAATCATTACCTAATCCTTATTGCTCTTCATCAATTACCCTCACGATTAAAAACATGAAAAGAAATAGGAGTACAACTCATTAACAGTTTTATCTTCGGACGTAGCGAGGGAAAAAGAAATGCAAAAAGTACAGGAAATGATAATTGGTGGGAGGGGGAAAAAAGATGTAAATTATTATTGTGAAGGATATCAGCGACAAGGAGAGAAACCAAAAATACTCGAGGAACCATCATATTATTGCGAATACAAATGGAACATGGAGTGAAAATACATGCATTTAGGGCTATACTTAGGACCCCTGCTATAATTTATAATTTTATACATATATATATACATAGCAGCAGTTGCTACCACATTGGAACAATCTGCTGCCTCTGCCTGCTATTTAGAAACCATGAATCTTGATGTGTTCTTTCTTCACAATACCAGCCTGTAAGACAAAATAAAAGGTGAAATAAGAATTGTAACGGAAAAAAAAAAAAAAAACTAAGGCTGTGTTTGGATCATAGATTTACAAAGGGAAATTCAAATGATAAGGAACACAATCAATAAATATAGCTTCTTTCACTTCATTACCTTACCCATCTATTCCCTTGCATTGTGTGCCTGTTTGGGTTGAGGTAGATTTGAACTGAAGAAATTCGATTTTCACTTTTAACTAACGTATACGAGTTTCTAATTATAGGTGGCGACCGCGAGAAGAGTGACTAATCGATTAGAATGAGAATAAAAGTATTTCCATCTGTCATTTGTATAACTACAGTTTTCTTCTTATGTGATAAAGATTTGATGTTTGTGGACTATGAGTGTTCCTTCTTCTGCCTCTTGGACCATCAAAAAGATTTTCAAATTAATGATCAAGTATATCATTGGTAAAGGTTCCAAGACTTTTCTCTGGCTTGATAATTGGCATCATTTGGGCCCACTCCTAGACAGATTGTGGACAGGATCACCTTCAACATGGGGAGGTTATCATGCTAAGGTGGACTCCATAATCAGAGAGAGTTCTTGGTGTTGGCCTAGAAGGAGAAATGTGTGGAAAGGGAAATTATTGATTATCACCCCTAGCACTTTTCTCCCCAATCCAGCTCTTGAGGATGTTATTTGGAGCTTGAATGCTAAGGGCTTCTCAATCAAATCTGCTTGGGATGCTTGGGCTTCTCTATCAAATGTGTGCATGGATGGGCTGTCATCTATGTTACATGGATCCTTCATTTTGGCTCAAGTACCCGTGTCGATGTGTCCGACACCCGTATCCTTTTGGACACTTGGATCCTTTAATTGTTAAAATACTTACGGAAAAGGAATATCAAATTAGCTAGAAAAGCGATATTTCAAATATTTCACATAGACATGAAATAGGGAAATAGCAAAAATATAATTTTCTTAACCCTTTCTTGTTTAAATACATTTGTAAACATAGTTTATGGTGCATAATCTGATAAAATTATGCAATATATAATACAAACAAGAGTTCAGGACGTGTCCCCGTACCCGTACCCAAGTTGCGGACACATATCCACGTATCCTAAGATTTAAGTTTAGGAAGGTCCGACGCTTGGACTTGCACCCGCACCCGATACTCGCACCCGAGTCCATGTAACGTAGGCTGTCATCTAATGGTTGGCTATTCCGGGAAGATTATCTATGAAGGATAGAATGCAGAGTTGTGGAGTCGTTGCAGACAGTCTAGTCTGTGCGAATAGTGATGATTGTCATGATGACCATTTGCTCTTTGAATGTGCTTTTTCTGCTCAGCTTTGGGGAACTTTGATACCAAGATGTGGGGTGTCTATAAGGCCTTCTGCTATCCAACAGGAAATTCAATGGGCTGGTTTGCATAAGGGTGGAGATGACTTTCACCATTCTGTCTATAAATTGGCTTTCGTTGCCTCACGTCACCATAAATGGCATGAGAGGTTATCTCAGATTGGAGGGAACACAAAGGGGTCTGCTAGGAACCAAGTTTTGTGTGAACTGTGAAGCCTGGAGTATTTCCCCTGGTATTTTTTCCCCTGTAGTTGTCCAACTTGGTGTTTGTGTTGGCTTGTGTTGGTTCTAGGCTCTAGTAGTTGGTTGGACTGATCTTTTGATCTCTGTTAGACTTTTGCCTTTCTTCCAGAGCTTGCCCCTACTATTTGTATTGTGGTTTCTTTGTCGAATGAAAATTAACTTACCCAAACCACCTCCCCCCAACAGTTTTCAACAATCAAGGATTTCAAATCCTTCCTGTTAACTAGTCATTTTCAAATTTATCAACATAGAGCTCTCAAAATTGATATCGAAATACCAATATAAACTGTAAAATTTAAAATAAGATGATCTCATTGAATAGTATAATTTCAAATCACTTGATTTCCACAGCTATCCAAACCAAGATTTTATCTTACTCCATAAATCTCTCTAAAATCTAGGACCCAAACACAGGCTACAGGTATGGTTTGTACAACAAACGTGATGTATGAAAAATACCTGAACAAGGAAAGTAGAGACATTCTTCCGCTGATCACCTTGAAGTTGGATAACCTAAGTTCATTACAAATATTTTGTGGCGTTACACGTCTGAATATTAAGTTAAAAGAAAGGAAACTACACTCAAGTGGCTTTTGATATAGCGCGTGCTTGCTCACCTGGCCCAGCTCTGGGTCTTGCACAACAGTACCATTGCAGCAAAACTCCTTTTTAAGGTCTTTGAGTATCTTATTGTAGCTGAATTCCTTCTTCAATCCCTGGACAGTGGTCAGGCTTTTTCTACCATTACGCTGCTGTGTACGGATATGCACATACTCCTTTGACCCTGCACGTGAGTCTTCAGCATTTGCCTCAGCGAATGGATCTGTTGACACCAATGAAAACTCACCACTCAGCAATCTACGGGAAAAGGCAGCACATGCTTGTTCTATTTCGTAAATAAGCCACTGACTAATAATCACATTTAAGTTCCTTTTCTCCAAGATTGCTATACAAACAGTGCACTAACTAGAGTAAAGCTATCAGAACCAATACTGGCCCAACAGTCGTGCAGAGAACTGGCAGTGTCCACAGTTATACAGGCCAAGGACTCTAGTGTGAAAAGAAGATAACTCGTGGAAACAAACATACCAAAGGTACTGGGAATCTGGATGTCAAGCGCAGACATGAAACTTGGCTGCTAGAATTCAAGGAACCAAACCAACAGGCAAAACCCGCTCTGGTTAAAGTGCTCAGAACTGAAATATAAAGCGAAAGATACAATCAGAGTCAAACCAATGATAAAGAGTATAAAACCTCCAAACATCAAGTCAAGCCAACTAGCCATTGTCCCAACTGCTGGCATTACCTTAAGGAAATAATCACTGATAGTAAGATGGAGTATCAGAAAGTGTTCAATGGTGGGTTAGTAAAGTTGAAATTCTTTCTGAAATATAGGGCTTTAGCAAATATTATTATTATCACTCTGTTAACATACATTGAATAAACAGGGCAAGAAACTGTATTTTAGAATCTGCAATGTGAGTACTCTAGTCATAAATGGATGGTTATGACGTAAGATTTCCAACTGCTTGAGACCAAGAGATGCAAGCCAAGCTATGAAGCACAAATCGCATCCACTTCCTACAAGGCCCTTAAGTGGGAAAACCTCTATATGTTGGAAGCCCATAGCCAGCAGTACAATATTGTATAATATAACACCCATCGGAACAAGTTATAACTAATCTTTCAATTCCAATATCCCACTTGACTGCATTTGCACGGGAAAAGTTATTCCTATTTGGCTGCATTTACTTTAGTGCATAAGAAGTTGTTCTTGAACATCCAAAATAGGAGAATCTTTTGGCAAGACAAGTTGGAAAAATAAAGCTCTACTTGAATAATAAAATGAGATGAATTCAAGCATCAAACTTTTTTTGATCGGCAAAAGATGAATTCAAGCATCAAACTTGACACCACAACAAACAAGTAACAACTCTATCATGCTTTTCTAACTGTAATATATGATGGCTCATAGGAGGAAGCCACAAACAAGTTTGTGCCACTATTAATCAACATGAATCAAATTAAGAAAATTTAAATGCTGGTAAAGGTATATTTTACACGAAAACTTTTATCTTATAAAAGCTCGATCTATAGAAAAAAAAAATTATAATACAGATAGGGATGTGCAAGGATCCAAATCACCCAATAAAAATGATTGAACTGGCAACTGACGGTTTTGATTTGGTGGTCGGGAGGCCATGGGTTTTGATAATGAAATAATATCGGTTTTCAATAGAATGATGGGTCAAGATATTACATAAGCGCATAACCTGAGACCCGAACAACTTATCAATTAAGTAACCGTACGTGACCCAACTCTCTCTCCCTCCCTCCTACACCCGTACAGATAAAAGCCTCCTTCCAGCGAAGCATGACAACTCACAACAATGGTGTCCACCGGAGCCCTTCTCCCTCTAATCTATCTTCGAGAAGGAATCAATTCCACTCCATACTTTCCTTGTGCCTTGTGGCATCCACTCCCGAGCCAATGCCGAGGATCGGAACTATTCATCTCGTAGAATCCATAGTTATCTAAGTCCGTTAAAAAAAATCAGATATCGTATTTTGTTTCACAAAATGCGAAGTTGTGTGAATATGAACTTAAAATGTCCAATGTTTGAAAGAAAATGTGACTTGTTCACACATATAAATGTCCGATGCTGATTTTTTTCCTGGACATAGCTAATTGCGAGTTCTACGAGATGAACAATTCCGATTCTTGGTGTTGGCTCGGGAGTTGGAGCCATAAGGAGAGTATAGAGGAGTATGGCGAGGAATTGATCCCCCTTGAGAAACCTTTTGTCCTTTCTCCCTCAGATCCACCTAGGTCTAAATTTCAGCGTATGGGTTCTCTAAAGAAACGGTTACGGGTCATGTCAGAACCCGACCCGTGTACACCCACAACCATCTCCACAAAACTAGGGGCATCGTGATGCCATCAATAGGTCGCCCATATGCGTGTTATCAGATGTGCAGGGACCAAAACTAGATGAATATGGAGAGAAAATATATCGGAAGTGACCATCACAACAAAATAAAAATTGTAACTCACGAAAGAAGATGTTTTTATATCAGTTCCCACAACAACTATATCAATAAGTATCGTAATCGACATTATAGAAACGAAATACACCAAATCAACACTAATCAATTTTTGTTTACAAAATCAACTTACAGATTCCAACTTTTTCGATAATCTGGATCTATTTGTCTTTAACAACTTATCTTTTCAAATTTAGTCCGTGTTATTTTACTTTTGCCAGTTCTGTCATAGAACTAGAAAAACAAAAATTAAATGCATTAGAAGCTGGAAAAAGCTCACACAAATAAATATTGGGTCCTGCTCGGAAGCTCATGGGCTTTCATTAAGCCAAACAAACACACAAACTCTAATACACTTTTTACGCTTTTCTATTCTCTTTCATGCATTTTTACACAATTTTCACATATTTCAATACACTACACTTTTTACGCTTTTCTACTCTTTTTCACGCACTTTTATACATTTTTCATATATTTCAATACACTTTTTCAACTTTAACAGAAAGCCCACCAAGCCCACCGGGCACTTTTTAACATTTTCCATAAATACTCACCAGAGAATAAACATAACCTCCTCGGTAAGTCAAAAAGAACATTTTTTTCCTTGTGTATAAATTTCCCAACATTTTTTTCCTTGTGTATATGGACTATGTATTTGAAATATATAGTCCATATGTAGTCGATCCCAAGTAATAGGGACATAAGGCTCGGTTTGGTTTGGTTATAGTCCATATGTTTACGTATATACGTGTATACATATATAGTCAAAATACACCAAATCAACGTAAATTCAGGACCTTCTCCAAGAATTAGCACATGAAATACAAAATCATGCCAGCAACAATTAGGGCAAATGCGTGCAAAAATTTCGATTCTTTTTACCATAATTAAGGCCTAAATTACAAAAATTTCGATTCTCTCATACCAATTTCCGTTTCTTTTCACCGGGAATTAGAAATTCATTACACGAGAGAGAGAGACAGACAGAGAGAGAAAAAACAGTTTTACACAACAACTGATATACGAACAAAAACATAACAATAGTAACAGATAGTATGACGACAAATTGAGCTATGCATGAATGTATGCATATAAGGAGAAAACGGAGCACCTGATTATGTCGAAAGGGTTAGAGTTTTGACGAGGTTGGGGAGACGGTCGGTGATCGAGGAAAACAGAACAACGAGGCTTCCTCTGAGAGAGAGAGAGAGAGATGTTTGGGATAAGACAAGGGGTGGAGAGATAAAATGGGCTTCGCGTCATATTTTAATTCTGTACGAGCTGATTTGTCGGATGGATAAAATTTTTACTAATAGATAAGAAGAATGGTGGATTTGAGGTGAATTTGTTATAATTAGGGTTGTTCAAAAAATATGGTGAATCGTGAAATCGGATCGGACCGAGTCGATCCGTACCTTTTGGATTTTGTCCGTGGATTAATGGTCCGGACACGGATTGAAAAATTAAAAACCCGTGACTCGCGGTTCGGTCCATGGATTTTCATTACGAAATCGTGGATTAACCGAACCGGACCGTGAGAATTTATTATAAATAAATAAATATATATTAATATATATGTCTATACATAAACAATTTTCACCTATAAATAAATTTTTATACCAATTTTAGTATTTTACTTAATATTGGGATATATTTTAAGTCTGCAAAAACTTTAGGGGGGTAAATCGTAGTTTGTCAATAAGACATTAACCCTATTTCACTGAGCACTGAGTATAAATAGAAGCTTTGGTCGTCATTCCATATGTAGCTACGTATATTCTAAAGAGAGGAACATAATGAGTAAAAACGCAGCATTTCGGTATTTCCTAGATCAGTAGATCTGATTCTCCAAAGTTCAAAAGAGTAAAGATGCCGCACACCTCTCTCTCTCGCTCGCACACCGCTTACTTATGTACCAAAATCCGTGGATAAAACCGTAACCGAACCGTGAGTCACGGATTGGATTGGAACCGAATTGTGGGACTTTTGATCCGGACACGGATTTCATTTTCAAAAAACCGTGACTAGCGGTTCGGTCCTCGGATTCTTAAAAAACCGAACCGAACCGGACCGCTAGCACCCCTAGTTATAACTGGATAAGTTAAGAAAGGGATTACCTAATACTTGATTTGGGTAATAGTTAACATGGGTGGATAAAAATGGATAATGTGATAAATTACTTGATTGCACTTATTTTTTGAACAGGCTGGTTTGTTGGACGGATAAAATTTTTACTAATAGATAAGAAGAAGGGTGGATATTTACCCAAAAAAAGAAGAAGGGTGGATAAGAGGCGAATGTATTATAACAAGATAAGTTAAGAAAGGGATTACCTAATACTTGATTTGGGTAGTTGCTAATATGGATGGATAAGAATGGATAATGTGATAAATTACTTGATTGCACTTATTTAATTATTTCATCGAAAATACAAAATGATTTGAGAGGTAATTTGGTCTTTTTTCCACCCGAATAAGCTAATCTTAGGATGGGAAGTGTTGTTAACTACTAACACTCTTGGAGATGATAAGCTCTACTCCTCCTCCCTTCTCCCCCTTCATTCTCCCACCAACGAACATTTTTCTTTCTTGTAACGCCCCGATTTTCGGAAACGTTAATTTAATCTTTTTCAAAAGATTTAATAACTTTAAAAATAAATTTTTGTTAATTAATTTTCAAAACAGAGTTTAACAACGAAAGTCTTAAAATTCGAATTAAAGATAGAAATAATTTGAGTCCTACAAAAGAAGAAGTTAATCACTTAGGATTACATTTCTTGGAACTTGAAATTAGTACTAAAATAAATCAGAGCATCTAAGGGTACAGGTACAGAAGTCTGACAACTTAATTTTACAAAAGGGTAGAGCCATACTCTAATTCTGATACGGATTCCAAGCTTCTTCTTGTCCAGTCTCAGCAACTAGTTTCTCTTTCTCAAAGTGCTGATCACCTCTCATCCCTTGTTTACCTGGCATGAAACGCCAGGCCAAACAGCACTAGAATGAGCTTTGACACTCAGTAGATAAATCCTATGCGTTAACCCTTACTCTACAAATAACCACATTTATAATAAAGAGGTAAGAATTGAGAAGCACAAAATTTGTTCATTATATAACCATCAACTTAAGTAAATTCCAGAATCTCAACTTCTATAATCGTTCCAACACCGTAATATTCACTTGACTTATTTTACAGGTTCTACTAGGCTACCCTCAACATCCCGAGGTCCTAGTAAGCTACTCTCACAATTCTAGGTCCATCAGGCTGCCCTCAAGGTCCTGCTAGGCCACTCTCAATACTTGAGGTCCTGCCAGGCTACCCCTGAGATCCTATTTGGCCACCCTAGCTATACTGGGTCTTTCACGCTACCCTCAAGATCCTACCAGGCTACCCCCAATAACACGAGGTCCTGTCAGACTACCTTCGAGGTTCTGCTAAGCCCACATCCTTTCATCTGTTTCCTTTTTTTCTTTAACCATGATAACATCTACATAATTTCTCTGAGTCCACAACTCATCCAATGTCTCTAATGTCCTTTCTACGTTCTCGGTTCAATTGACAGAGCAATCATTTCAAATGACAAATAAACAGATCATAATATCACCACATACACAAGATAACTGAACCACCGTACACCCATCTCCAGTTAGCTTAAGTCTAAACTAACTTTGAAATAATTTTGATATATTTCAATACCAGAGTAATTGCAAGTGGATCAGTAATAACAATAATTCATAAAAAGTCAATAAAACATAACATTATCGATAGTTCAAAAGACAAAAGAATTTTGAATAAAGTATTTGGATTTGTCCTTGTGACTTTTGTGTTTCTTAATGATTTAGTACGGTAGGTTCATTTTAATAATTTCTAGCACTTTGAGGTTTGACGAGCCTTTTCGTAAACCATAGGGTCAGTTTAATTAGTAACTTAACTAATCTTAGCGATTGTCTTGTAGTATTTAACCTTAAGGTAAAATTTATAGCTTCACTTAGTTAAAATCTTACCAGCCGAGATCTTCTAATTGATTTAATCTAAAGTGTCACATTAAACTATTCACCTAAACACCATCTAGTTTTTTATCAAACTAAATTACTGAAGTAGTCAATCAAGTTTCACTAAAAGGCATACATTTTTATTAACTACAATGATGAATTATAATTATTTAACCTCACACTTTTATTACTAAAATCTGACAATATACCCATATAGTTTTATTTAGTGAAATATAAACTTTACTAGTTAAACAAGTAAAATTAATTAATTATCTAGTACATCCGTATAACATCTTAATCAAGTAGCTCCAAAAATCTTCTATTTGTTTTAACTTCTTTACACTTCTAAACATACTAACTATTTCGTGCCTTACTAATTAATAAATACTAGTTTTATTCCATACTCATATAGATCAGTAGAAAACTTGTACATTTCAACCACACTACCAACATATCATTACCATTATAAGGCCCAAGCTAAATGTATATCCTTAATTAAGTTACTAAGGCCATCCATAGTAGTATAATCAAAAAAAAGATAATCAAAAGTTGACATATCTGATTTTGATTATTCACTTAAGAGATTGCTAAGCTTAACAATGTTGAGCTTCACAATGGTCACTTCTAGTCCATAACCAAAATAAGGGGTCCAGTATAATCTCTCTCTCTCGCCATTCAATTTCCTTCATTTACATTTTTTTTGGGCAAAAATATATCGATTTCCTCTTTTAATTTTGGAAAAAAATCGGTAACTTTATTCTTCCCTCCTATTATGAATTTTTTTTTTTTTGGGGGGGGGGGGGAGGGGGGAATAAAAATGGGAAAGAAGAGTGAAATACCTTAATCCGGCGATGATGAGTTGAATTATAGATGATCGAGAGATATGAGTTTCACTTTTGGAGGGAAAGGAAGATAAATAATTTGTAGGTGAAGTGAAGAAGATATAGAGTAGGCGAAGAAGAGAAGAAGAAAATACTAGTTGAAACACGCGTGTATACAAATTTTGAAACTATTTAACTTATGTGGTGTGGGGTCCACAAATTTTGATTATTGAAAAAGGTTGCTAGAAACCCAAAATTTGATTATTTTTAAGGATGTTGCTAAGTTTGATTATACCATTGTGAGTCATTTTTTGCACCAATATTATTAACTTTAAAAACAATTGGCTTTTAATTATACCACTGTGGATAGCCTAAGAGCATCTCTATTGTAATAAGCAAATGGGAGAGGATAAGCAAATTTAACAACAATGCTCAAAAAATACCTCACATTGTAATAAGCAAAGTTACAAATCTTTTAGTAAATAACTAAATTCCACTCATTCTATAACCAAACTTAACAACTTTTACCAATAATCAAAACTCAATAACCAAATTCAAAACTCAATAACTCAAAAACACCCTACATTGGAATCGTCTCATCGAGACGAATAATTTGGTGTGGTCGGGTGCGTGATTGGAACTCGTTTGCGATTGGACAAATGTACATTGTGTATTGTGGGGTTTTTTTTTGGTTAGGGATGCAAAAATAACCAATGTGGAGGTAGAGGTTGTTAAGTTTAATTATGAACTAAATGGATAATCAAATACTGATGTGGCACATTTTGGTTATTGATTTTGATTATTACCATTGCGGATGCTCTAACAACAGAACTAGTATTACCTGAATAGCCAAACAGATTGTTAATAAGGTGGCGGCCGTAAGGCCGTGACTCGCGGACTCGAGGTACCGACTTGTTCGAACAGTTTTTGGTAGTTTTGGTTTCTCTTTGCACGGGCTCGATTCAAGCCACGGTTTTCTTCACAACAAAACTATTTTGATATACTTAGAGTTAAGGGGTAATTAAAAATCTACCTTGATCCTTGGAGTTCTAGCTAGGACGGATGAAAATGGTGGATTCGGAAGTGGGGCTTGGTGGCGGCAACGGTAGTACTTTTTTTCCTTCTCCTTCTTTTCCTTCTTTTTCCAGCACCCCTCTCTCTCACTCTCGGCAAGGAACAAAAGAAAAGAAGAAAAGGAAATAAGGCTATGGGTTAATGCCTCTCTCTCTCTCTCTCACTGTGCCGAAATATGATGGAGTGGGGAGTACTTATTTGTTTCTTTGGTGTATTGTTTTTGTTGGAAGCAGGTGGGGTGATAATGGGTGTGTTAGTTTAGCTAGGTACAATCCGTTGGGCAAGGAAGTGTAGGATTTAAGGCTTAGACCCGAGAAAAAGATAAAAGCTTCTTGAGAGAGAGGCTCTCACCTCTCTCTAGAAAACCCAGGCCCCTTCTCCCCCAACCTTGGCCTCCGACTAGGGTTCCGTCCGGGGGACGGCCGACCGGCGCCGCCTCCCCCCCCCCCCCTCCTCCTCTCTCTCTCCATGCTCCCTTTCCTGTTCTGAATAATACCCAATCGTTTTTCCGCCGCCGCTCTCTTCCTCTGGCAAGCTCTGTTCCCTGATCCGGCAGTCGATTCTCAAGCGCTCAAGGCTTCTTTCTCCGGTGTTGTGCTCCGGTGACCCTGTATTTCACCCCAAATCACACATGCATTTTGTTTTCTATTTATTCCCCTCTTTTCTTAGTCACTCGGCCTCCCGCTTCGTTTTTCCCCTTCCCCGTCCGAGTGACTGCTCTCTCTCTCTCTCTCTCTCCCTCCCTCTCTCTCTCTATGTTTTCTTTCCTCCGATTGGATTGGGTTCCAGCCCCTTTCTGCCATTCCCCGTCCGATCCAATCGTGGGGCGTGTTTGCATGTGGGTTTTTTTTGGGTTTCTACAGGTGATGTTAAGGTAGTTGGTTCTGTCGGAGACCTTGTGGTGCTGATGAAAGGATCTTGGCTGCGGTGTTGTTGATGCAGGGGTGCTGCTACTGGGCTTGATGATGGGTGTTTGACTCATTGATCTGTGTCAGGCGCCGTTATGTATGGGCGCGATCCGGCCAGCGGTTTGTCCGTCCAGAGTGAGGAGTGTTCCTATGCCTTGCTCGTGGTGATGGCGCTCGGTTGCGGTTCTGTTATTATTTATTTATTGTTTTATTTCCGTGTTTTTACTGCTTGTTTTCACATTGTGTTCTGTTTCTTAGGTTTCATGGCCTTCGCATGTCGTCGGCGCCCTTTATCTTAGGCGATAACACAGTTGTGATTTGTATTATGTTTGTTAAACCCTTGTAATCTTTCTTTCCTATATATATATATATATATATATATATATATATATATAATGTTCTTCTTTGATGTCAAAAAAAGGCTTAGACCCAAGGTTAGAGGAAAGCTTCTAGGAAGTGTGTTGAGTTCTTATTGGCTAGAGAAAAGGAAATGCCAAAAATGGTTAAGCACTGTAGGGATGGTAATCTCGGCCGACCCGTTCGAACCCGCCTCGTTCCCCGCCTCGAAAATCCCCGAACTTCGGGGATTCGTTTGGGGATTGGGTAGGGTATGGGGATTTTTTTTTTTAAATTCGGGGATCGGGTAGGAGGTGGGGATAGGTCTGTCCCCGCCCCGAACCCTACCCGTCCCCGTTCGTTACCCGCCCCGTCCCCGAATCCCTGAAATATATATATTTATATATATAAATAAATAAGTATATACTATATTATATATACTCCTTCAGTAGTATTACTTGTATGTTTTTTTAGGGTTCTCATTCTTTTCCATTCATTTCCGCCGCACCAGTGCACCACTCGGGTATGAGCTGTTTAGAACTATGGAACTATGAAATTAGTGCTGGAATTAACTTAGTGCTGGAAAAACAGTGCTGCAGATTAACTTATGTGCTGGAATTAGTTATTATTGTAACGCCCCGATTTTTCGAAAGCAAAATAAAATAATTTCTTAAGAAAATTTTGCTAAATAAATATAATTTTCCAAAATAAAGGTCTATTACAATCTCAAAATAAATTTATCGATTCAAAATACATTAACTTCAGAGCTGACTCTAGGCTTGATACGAATCCCAAGCATATTCGATCTCTATTCCTGATATTTTTCTTGTGTTGAACTACACCATCGTTGAATCCTCTCCATTGAATCCTGCGCCTTCTGGCAAATTGATCGCCGAAGCAATCGATTTACCAGGATACAGACGTATCCGTGAGTGATAAATCACCCAGTAGAATAATCCAACCCAACCACCCCTCTTACATTACAGCTAGCAGATAATCATATATTATTAATGCAGGAAAGTAAAATAGAAGTATCACACATGAATTTATTCATTTCTGTCCAATAGCCTAACAACAAGAGAAAACTATTCACGCCCAGACCATAACTAGGGTTTGCCTATATTAATCACCGCATCAAAATTTCCACTGGACTCCCGTTAGTTCTGTCATCACAAAATTTCACTGGACCACCCGCCAGGTTTTATCAACATAAAACGTCACTGGACCACCGCCAGGTTTTATCATCATAAGACATCGCTGGACCACCGCCAGGTTTTATCAAAACAAAATGTCTCTGACTACCCGCGAGTTTCTTGTCACAAAATATCGCTAGGCCTCCGCTAGGTTTTATCATCGCAAAAC
The DNA here is from genome assembly GCA_018127125.1 of Rhododendron griersonianum. NCBI lineage: Eukaryota > Viridiplantae > Streptophyta > Magnoliopsida > Ericales > Ericaceae > Rhododendron > Rhododendron griersonianum. The sequence continues at coordinate 20,733,632 of CM030789.1, forward strand.
ATCACTGGACCACCGCCAGATTTTATCAACAGAAGACATCTCTGGACTACCCGCCAGGTTTTATCATAACAAAACATCGCTGGACCACCGCCAGGTTTTATCATCAAAATTTATCACTGGAACACACCAGGACTCTCAAATTACCACTGGACTCTCGCCAGGACTCTCGATATTCCACTGGACTTTCGCCAGGACTCTCAAATTACCACTGGACTCTCGCCAGGACTCTGGATGTTCCACTGGACTTTCCCCAGGACTCTTAAATTACCACTGGACTCTCGCCAGGACTCTCGATGTTCCACTGGACTTTCGCCAGGACTCTTAAATTTTCCACTGGCCTCTCGCCAGGACTCTTAAATTACCACTGGACTCTCGCCAGGACTCTCGATGTTCCACTGGACTTTCGCCAGGACTCTTAAATTTTCCACTGGCCTCTCGCCAGGACTCTGGATGTTCCACTGGACTCTCACCAGGACTCTCAAATTACCACTGGACTCTCGCCAGGACTCAATCTCATCACGTATCTCATCATACCTCAAAATCACGCCTGCAGGCAATCTAAAACAAAAACTTTTCCAATTCATCCATTACTTATCATCGTCTAGGTGATTTCTATTTCGCATACCACCCCATGTCTCTAGGGTCCAATCTAACATATCAATCAGCGGTTGGAAATAATAATTAAGCAAAAAGAATAATAGTTGAAATAAACAATATGCATTAAATCACATAACCTTTTATGAATGGGCCGTTGCCCTTAGTCCTGTATGATCAACAAGTTATTAATGAAGTAAGGAACTTTTATTGAATAAAAGTTTTATTAAAAAGAATATAATCTAGGCTTATATAAATTTTTATTTAGGAAAATAAATTGGTTAATGATCATAATAAATACAATAAATAAATAACAACACTAGAATAAGTAGCATGGCTCTAAAAGGAGTCCTACGGTCCTACGTAACATGCTCGAATATCAAAAAGTGGGTCCAGAGGGTCCCGGAATCATTAAAAAGAAATAAAGATAATATTTTAAGTTGTCAAAGGTAAAATAAATGGATAATAAATTATTTTAATAAAAAAGATATGTTGAGGTTAACAACATATCATCTTTGAGATGTAAAGAATCTTAAAAAAATAGTACGGGAATTTATAAAATGGTTTAGAAAGTCGTATGGATTTTTCGTTTACAAAATTTTACATGAAATCAAATAATTAATTAATAAATAGATAATAAAATAAAAAAATATGAAATTAATAAGTTATTATCTTTAAGGTGTTAGAAGTCTAGGAAAAATAGATCGGGATTCGAAAATCGAGTTCGGGATGTCGAAAAACGGATTCGGAACAAAACTGTACTCGCCGCAAGGTCTGACCGGGTTGACCTTGCGGCCGCAATGTCAGAGACCTGGTTCTTGCGGCTGAAGCAACCCGAAGGTTGCGGCCGCAAACTCCATGTCAGAAATCATTTTTTTGATTATTTTGGTTCGGTTTCGATGCATGGGATCGTAAGGGACTATGGGTTAAGTATAAAAACATTAAATATACTTAGAGGAGTGTTTGGAAGGGATTATAATACCTCGAATCGGGTCGGATTGATTTAAAACGAATCTTGAATGTTTGGAGAAGAAGACTTTGGTTTCTTCGATCGGGGAAACTTGGGCTCGAATTGGATGATGTTTGGAGATGCTTGTGGTTGAGGGAAGTGATTGGAACGATCAATTTGAGTTTCGGTTGATCGTAGACACGAAACCCACTTTTCTCTCTCTTTCTTTCTCTCTCTAAAACTCCATGGATTGGAGTTCGATTTTCTTCGAATTCTCTCTCTTTTCTGGACTGGTAGGGTATGAGGAATTTCGTGGTGAACCCTAGGGTCGAGCTTAAGGGTTATTTATAAGAGAATTTTCGATGAGGGTGAATAATTCGTATTTGAAAAGGTTTCAAATTCTCGGGTTTCGATGGGGACGGAATATGGACGAAAATATGGTTAGGGGAGTGGTAGAGATCGAGTAGGAATAGGAGATGGAGAGATGGAAGGAATTCTAATCATGCATGCAACTAATAAAAGAGATAAATCCGATAAGATAACACAGATAATTATATTTTTCTGTATTTATCTATTAAGGAAAAGGATATATATAAAAATAATAATAATAATTAAGATCTAATAATATTAGCGCTATTATTTAAAAAAAAAATTGGGTCGAAAATCCGGGTCGTTACAATTATGTGCTGAAAATTGGTAGTATATGCTGAAATTGTGAAATACAGGTGTAGGAAATGGAGGTGCTATTATGTGCTGCAAATAGAGGTGCATGCCAATGTGTGTTGCAGAATTCTGCTGAAGCTTTTCAGTGATAAATATGGCCGTTCCTGATACCTTACTTTATTTTATTTTGTTGGCTTTTATAATTCTGTTTGTGGAGCTTTGTTGGCTCCTAACTTCCTGGCCAACCGACAACCGTTACTAGTACTGTTTCATCAGCCCTTTTCCCTGGAAAAAAAATACAAAACAATCCAAGTCCTTTTCGGCTTTCACATGCTAGTATATGCTGTTAGGTGCTGAAATTGTGAAATACAGGTGCCCGAATCCCCGTTTTGGATTCCCGTTCCCCGTTTGGGTCGGAGATGGAGGAAAAAAACAAATCCCCGTTGGGGATCGGGTCGGGGATGGGGATGGGGTAGGGGGTAATGGGTAGAGGGTGGAGTAGGCCTGTCAACGGGTCGGATCGGATCCGGATCCGATAAGACTTGGATCGGATCCGAATCCGATAAGACTCAAATCCGATAGTGGTAATCCGGATCCGATCCGAAAAATTTGGATCCGATCCGAAAATCCGAATCCGAAAACTTTTTTACTTCAAAAATTTTAACAAAAAATATACATATATTTTTAAAAAAATACAAATTTTTTTTAAAAAAATTATTTTCCAAAAAAAAATATTAAAAATTTTAAAAAAAATTAAAATAAAAATACAACTTCTAAAACATTTTTTGTTCAAAATAAAAAATTTACTGTTTTTTTTAAAAAATTTTAAAAATTATAAAAAGTTAAAAAAAAGAAGAAGTTCGGATTCGGATTAGATCCGATCCGATCCGAAAAAATCCCGATCCGATCCGTAATAATCGGATTCAGATTACCGGATTACGGATTTCTGTTATCGGATTCGAATTCAGATCGGATTTTTCGGATCGAATCCGAATCGGATCCGATCCATTGACAGGCCTAGGGTGGAGGTAGTACCCCGTCCCCATTGCCATCCCTAAAGCACTGTGATGGAAGGAGTTGATGGGTTGATAGAAAGGGTGGTGATGGGTTAGGTTATGCAGTAATGGAGTTTTTGGGTGTCGGTTCAATTAGGATGATATCGTTTAGTTTGTTGGGGTTCTAGTTATAAGGTCAAATACACTTAATTACATAAATCATTCTAATCAATTAATAATTTAAGAGCACGCTTACTAAATTTTACTCGAAAAATTAGGGTCAAAATGAGGATCGTTACATTTCTTCTCTCCCTTATCCCCTCCATTATCCTCCCAACAAACAAGAACGTTCACCACGTTCTATGAGACCCACTTCGGGTTTCACATAAATGATCGGAGTGGCTCTATTTGTTTAAAAGACTTTTTGACAATGTTGTAAAAAATCATCTCAATTGGATATTGATAAATGATTGGTTGATTTTATACTCTACATAGAGTAAAATGGGAACAAATATAAGAAATTCTAAGTACAAAGAAAATGTACCCCGAAAATATAAATAAGGTAAATCAACTATACGTTGGGGGTACATTTTTTTTTACCTAGCACTCCTCGTTTGGCTTGGTGTTGGGGTAGGGGGAGAGGTTGGAGGGAGGAGATGTTAGTCGTCTATAAAATTGAAAATTATTGGAAAAAAGAAGATAGGAAGGCGTGTGTATTGAGAACTTTTGGGGTAGTGGAAAGAAAGCAGAGATGCTATGATCACTGCACCATTTCCATCGCTCTTTTCCACCGCTTTATGTGAGGCCCACTTCAAGCTCCACAAAAATACAAAAAAAATAGCTATACATTATTTTATTTTATTTTTTCTATTTTTGCTTAGGACTAGATAGCTACTAGCTTGACTAAGAGCTCGTGGAGTGTTTTTTTTTTTTTTTTACGTACTTATTTTCGTTGTCAGTTTAAATTTTGATTTTTGTCAAAATGGTTGGCTAAATTCTTTTATAAACAAAAAGGAAGATTTAATCATCAATGGATGTGAAACCCTTATAGTAAGGAGTCCGGCTATGATGCTCCCATCCAAAACCACTGGTTTTGGGAGCATGATACTCCCATTAATTCTGAACCCTAGGATGTGATCCCTTTTAATCCTGGCCATTGATGAACTCAATTCGTCTCTCTCCTCTCTTTCTCTCACTACCTCCTATTCCGGTTGGGATTACACTGAAAAACTTCCTAGCCCTAACTTTTCCCCTCTCCTCTCTCTGTCGATGCAATACTCGCTCCCTTCCGCCAGAGTAAAACTCGCCCCCCTCCGCCTCCTGACCTCCGCGCCCCTCCTCCACAGCCTGCAGCTCCTCCACGCCCCTCCTCCACAGCTCCTACTCCTCTTAACCTCCACAGCCCACGACGAGGTAACTCTCTCTCTCTCTCTCTCTCTCTCTCTCTCTCTGAAACCGTAATGTAGGAGGGTTGAGAAATTGCAATTTTTTTATGCTTCCGTAGTGATTAAAAGAACCCTAGGGGTTCGTTTTTAGTACCAGTGATTGGGTTTTTTGAACTGCCAAACCCTTATTTTTTCTTCTATTTTTTGAACTACCAGTGATTGGGTTTTTAGTACCATTCAAAGGATGGAGTGGCGTAGGGGGTGGATGAAGGTGGGGGTGTGTAGGGGTTTTGGGTGGGTGGGGGTGGTTGTGGGGCGCCGTATGGGGCGGAGGAGTAGGTTTGCTGGGAGGCAGGGGGCCGCCGGAGTAGGTTGCTGGGACGGCATGGGGCTGCCGTAACCGTAGCCTTGTGGTGGGTTGTTATAGGGATATCCAGACATTTTTGTTTTCAGAGAGAGAGAGAGAGGGTTTATATATTGCTTTGTAGGTAGAGATTTAATAATGTTAAAGAGAACAAATGGGGGATAAATGGCAGACATAAGGGTCCCCCATGTTGGATCCCATGTTTTGGTCTTTCCGACAATAATCTCTTGAAATAACCTAAAAAAGAACCCTATAGGCAGAGCAATCAGCAAACAGTCCGTTTAATATTAATGGCTCCATGATTTGTGGTCCACTGGGATTTGTGGTCCACTGGGATCACCATGCAATGGGGATGATCTACACCTATATTGGAAAGAGTAAAATATGGGGATAAAGGGTAGACATGAGGGTCCCCCCATGCTATTCCATGATTTTAGCAGCCATGACTATATTGGAAAGAGTAAAATAAGGGGACGAAGGGCAGACATGAGGGTCCCCCATGCTATTCCATGATTTTAGCAGCCATAATTATAATGGGAGTATTATACTAGTCAAAATGTTGGAACTACTCCATATTAAATGCATTGTACATATGTATTCAACCTTGCTTTTGACAAACTAACTATCAATTTTTTATTTAACAGGTCTATTTGTTTTAGGAGTTGAAAATGGTTAAAGAAGACCATAATGCTGTTCCAAAGCATCCTTGCAATGGATGGATATATTTCTTGTAAGTCTTTTTGAGACTTTGAGTATCTTTTAATGGCCACATGTTGTTTTTGAGACCTTGCTATATTCATTTTGTTTTTTTCTTGTATTTACTTGGGTTTTCTTTCAATAGAATTGAACTGTGTTTGGGCTTCATTAATGTTGCTATCTTGAAAAGAAAATGAATTTGGTTGAACTTGAGACCATAGGATTAGCTGTTTGTCTTGTTATTTTGTTTGTAAACAGTGCCTAATTCAGAGCTGTTCCTAGTGTGGTTTCCAATTACTAGTGTTGTCGCTTATGTGAAACGTGATGTTCGAATTGAATGAATGAGCCGCCATTGAAGCCTTTATGCCATATGTGCTCCACTTGGAGATTTGTTACGTGATTTGCTTGGAGATTGAGACCAATCTCAATCTGGCTTCTTCCCCTCACAACTAAGTATAGATATGTAATCTATGAACTCATACAAGTGTAGCAGAGAAAATTTTAGATATAAAACATGTCCCCTAGCAAGCTGGGACGTGGGAGGATGTCATTAATAGATATAAAACATGTCCACCTTTCATTAATAATCCATGGAGTTTATATCAAAGTATAAAACATCAATAAAGCGAAAAGCTTGTAACAAACCATGTGTTTTGGGTATTAATCACTCACCTCGGCTCTACGAACCACCCGAACTTCCTAAAACAATTAGGCAACAAAACATGATTTTTGGGGATGTCAAACAAGCCTATTTTAAATGAACATAAGGTCCTAGAGTGAAAGACATGAAGTTAGATAACCAATCTCAAGAAATAATTTCAGAATCTGTAATTTTATCAACTTCAACTTAAAATCTGACTCTGCACAGAAATAACTAAGGTACAAACTCCACATACTTTTTAAGGTCTATGAATCTAGTTTCAAAATCAGAAAATGGATCGTAATTTCATCGCTCGACCTAAAAAATATGACCGTTTCCCTAACACGTGTCTGAGCAGTCAGCAAGGTTCCAAAACTGCGCGCTGTGAGGTTACGAATTTCTACAGAATTTAATACTTTGAATCCGATCTTGAAATTTTTACCATAGACAATAGACTCATAGAGAAACTCTCTATAAAAATCTCATAATTTTCGAAGCTCAGGAACTGCCTCAAAAAAATCCCCAAAAACAGGTCAGATACAAGGTTTCTCAAATCTGTAGATTTCCAGAAAATTACTTATTGTTCTTCCTGCGATTTCCAATCCCAAAACCTTTCAATACACCTCCAAATTCACACCAAAACTTCACAAAACACACCTAAACATGAAGATACCATAGAGCTACTCTAGAAACATCAAATTCATGGGCCAAAGCAAGTTCTAGTCATGAAATTCAAGGGATTCAAATAGGGTTCTTGAGTTCCTTAAGAGTCAACCCTAAAACTCAAATTCAACTTAAATCAAACATCTAGAGCATGAATTCAGTCCCTAAGATACGAAATTTAACATACAAATCATGGAATCAAGTAAAAGAAACATGTATTACCAAGTTAAATATCCAATTCCAAGCCAAGCCAAGGTTTTTCCCCCATTTTTTTCCTTTCTCTTCTTCTTTCTTCTTCCAGTCGAACGGTTCTCTCTCTCTCTCTCTCTCTCTCTCTCTCTCTCTACGTGGTCGATAGGAACAAGAAAGAATACCGTAGAAGCTTCCTTGTTATGTCTTGCTAGGCTTAGGAAAAATTATTGAGTGTGTGTGTGCCAAATGCTAACTTATGTTCCAATTCCTATGGATATTGTCAGTTAATTAGGCTTCTTTGTTTCTCCTGCTTTATTTGGATGACAAAATGCAACTTCCTGTGATGGAGATCCAGTTAAATATTTGATGGTTTTTTAGAGCATGTGATTTTGGTAGTGGTGTGCACCAACAATGAAGTGTGTTTTTAGAGTTTGGTTGTATCGGCTGTGGATGGATTGGATTTTTGTGGTTGCTGCTACTAGGAATAATTGAATAAGGCACTAGTGGTTGTTTGTTAGGCAAAGAAGTACATTTGAGAGAGTAGTGGGAAATATTAGTGAACTCCGGAAAAGAGGAAGAAAATGAGAAAAGTCAAGAAGTATAACAATGATTTGTTTTTAATGGCAGTACACTGATTGCGATGATTCCTGATGGTGACGGAGGAGTTCGGTCTCATTTCAGAATGAGGGGGGGGGGTCGCGCTTGTCATTGTCAGATTCCTAGGATTCATAGGAACTGCAAAATACTATGGTTAACTTTGAAATATTCTACCATTCTTATAAACTGCCAGAAACTATGGTCACCTTTAAAATACCATTCTTTTGAACTACCAAAAACAGTTCATTAGTATCTACCAAGAAGTCTCCATATACAGCAAGTCATAAACTCATGTTTCCTTGGCAATTCAGGACACGGGTGACCCATATCTTAAGTGTGCACTCAATAGTACGAGGAACTTGGTGGACACTCCTTGAGCAGTCTCCAAACATGCCTAGCACGTTGAATGTTACTCCCTCCGTCCCACAATATTGGTTCATTTTGGGAATTCCAACTTTTTGAGGGAACAAGCTTTAAATACACGTCTCCTTTCAAAATGAGCATTGATTTCCACCCCTTGAATCCCACTTATAAAGTTGCTTTTAATTAGCTATGAAGGGTAAATTTTTGAAGTCCACACACTTTTTTAGTTGACTTTCAAATAGGGCTAATATTTTGGGGAGTTTTTTTTTATGTTTTTATCCCTCAAACTATCACTGGAATAACCATTCATGGTCATTAGATGTGGTCATCAGTATATATGGTGACATATATTGCTATGTACCAGTCCATCAGTTGGTCTTCCATCACATCTTGGTATGCTATGATCCTGTCTTTTACGACACATAAGCAACAGGGTAGGTCAGTGCTCCCTCCCCTTTCACCTTCTTATGTGTAGTCATGGTAAGGCAGTCAGTACAAAGTCAGTAATGGTAACAATGCCCAGATTCTAGTAAGTACACCCTGTATAAATGGTAAGTAATGCTATGGAAATGAGAAGAGCGCCCAGATTTTTTTAAGTACTGTCATTGAAATGGTAAGAATTTCCAGATTTTAGTAAGCACACCATGTATAAATGGTAAGTAATGCTATGGAAATGAGAAGTACGCCCAGAAGATTTTTGTAAGTCTTGTTATTGAAATGCTATTCAATTTGATGTACAATATTTTTTTGTAGCCAAGAACAGTCGAAGATGACTAAGAAGAGTTCATCAAAACGAATGGTAACTACAATTTTTTCTATAGTTGTGTTTACCCACATGTGGATTGTCAATGTATCTAACTAGGATTTGCACTCTTTCAAATAATTTTAGTCAATGAGCGAAATTCGTGAAAAATGGAAAGCCTTGGGAGACAAGGCTAAACAAAAGTACATTGAAAAGGCTAAGCTAAGTTCTGAAACGTACAAAGAGCAAAAGGTTAAGGTTGATCCTCAAGAAAATTCAAAGGTGCAAATATTCTGTTTTTTAGCACTTATCTTTATGCATAATCTTTCCACTTTTACTTGATTGTAAATTTGATTAGAGTTGTTGATGTTGTGTTTAGGAAACCTTTATTACAAGAACTCAACTTAAGACGACATGTGATATTATACGCAATCTTGAACCGCAACAAGTGGAGAGTGTAAAGGCAATGGAATTTGGAGGTCTTTTGCGTTTGAAATGTACTAGGCTAGATAGAAAACTTTGTGAGCAGATGGTTAGTAAATTTGATCCCATATCACTTTGTTTATATGTGCATGGTAAGAGCCCCATAATTACACCGTTAGATGTGCACCACATACTGGGATTGCCATGTGAAGGTAAAAGGGTAATCCTTAAAGGAGACATTTCTGAAATACTTCCCTTGTGTGAGACACATTGTGTGGGTGCTCAAGGTTCAATTCCGTTGCGTCATTTGGAAAACTATGTAAGGAACACGGAAGACAACGATGATAATTTCAAGGTTGCATTTGTATTGTTCATTATGGGGGCTGTTCTATGTCCAACGTCGGAATTGGGAGTCAATCGACGTTTTCTACATGCGGTAAAGGACGTGTCTTCTATTAGTGAATTAAATTGGAGCCAATTTGTGCTTGACTTTTTAGCCAAAGGCATACAAAAATATCAGGATGGACGAAAAGTGATCCGGGGCTGTGTACTGTTTCTAATGGTACATCTCTTAACTTTATTTTTTTACATCAAAGTAGTTGCTTCATTGTAGAATTGATTATGTATCGTTTTTTCTTTCTCTACAGTTGTTCTATTTTGAACATTGCACGCCGGCCAAAGATTTCATTTCCCCTTGTGCATATCGGCCTTCACCTCGTCTCGTACAATGGGGAAATGAAGAGATTAGGGACAGGATACATTGGCTTGATCAAAGTAGTTCTCGAAAGGTAATCTTAGTATTTTTTCGATCAATTAGTTTTGTTTCATCTTTTTAAGCGTCTATTTACGTAGTAAATGGTAAATATATGTAATAGCTCAAAATCATTGTCGAGGATGGAGTTGGCAAGAGAGAGAGAGCCGTAGATCAAGGAAAGGAGATTGGTCAAAATATACCGATGGAGAGATTTCAAGGGATAGAAGAATTAAACGGTATTTTAAAGAGACTGGCGAGTATAATGGAAACAATGGATGTAAGGGGGAAGAAAACTAATGAGAATTCATTGCCGGGTAAAGTAAGCATGGACATGAAAGGCACTTCTTCACCCGTTGTCAATGAGAAAAAAGGCAAGAAAGAGCCTTCATTTGATAGTTCGACATCTCCTTTGACAAACAAGGAAAAAGACAGGAAAGAGCAATCATCGGGTCATTTGACATCTCCTTTGAAGGCAAACCAAGAAGAAAACACTAAAAAGCCATCATTGAGTCATTTGACATCTCCTTTGAAGACAAACAAGGAACAAGACATGAAGGAACCTAAAATTAAGCCTTCATTAAAGAGATCAAGAAAGATGGGCACTAATATTGGTGATATTATGTCTTCAACGGCTCCTCCAACTATTGGCATGAACAAGAGGCAAAAGAAATGCCAACAAGAAATGCCTAGGACTAGGTTGAAGGGATCTCAACCCGTGAAGAAAAATGCCAACGAGGTAACACAAAGTATTTAAGTATCATAAGCTTAATTCTTCTAGAACTTTGTAATTTATATGTGTCTTCATTAGCATACATGTTTGTTTATTTGTAGAAGCCTACTATGGAATGCCAACAAGAAATGGCAAGGACTAGGTTGAAGGAATCTCAACCCGTGAAGAAAAATGCCAACGAGGTAACACAGTATTTAAGTATCATAAACTTAATTCTTATAGAAATTTCTAATTTATATGTGTCTTCATTATTATACGTGTTTGTTATTTGTAGAAGCCTACTATAGGGTTGGTACGAGAGTTGATCCTAAGATTTGTCTTTGACACAACGTTATCTGTAGGATAAAAATTCATTACAAGCTATACGTAAATTATTGTGTTCTATTTGTAGATTGATAACTTTGCAATTTTGGCATAATGTAGAGAACAACTTTGCAACCTTGGAATAAGCTATGCAACTCGCTCAGATTTTATGTCATTACGGAAGAATGGGTGGGTTGTTGGTGAGGTGAGTATTATAATTTTTTGGGCCTATTGTAATAGACTACATGAATGCGATAACTAACTAAGAGCTATATTTTTTAGATCATAAATGCAGTTGCTTTGCGGAAAACTTTAATACAAAGTAAGAGAGACCCGAATGCATTATGTCCATCATGGTACTTGCCCACTTATTTAGCGGTATGTATTCGTAATGCATTAGAAGTTTGAACGATAGTATGCGGCTATAGCAATGTGTAAGTGCTCCTTTATGTTTGTTTGTAGAGTTATGCTCTCAATGGTGGTATTAATTCCCGAACTTGGGTCAAGTATTATGGTGGATCTAGTCGATACACAGGGATACTCGAATCCGTGGAACGGATGTACATCCCAATCAATGAAAACAACATTCATTGGTTTATGTGTGTCGTAAACTTCAAAGATGCAAATGTATATGTACTTGATTCATTACCGTCTCTGAGCAAACCCAAAGTACAGAACGAGAAGGTCGTACGTGTGCTTCAATATTTGGATGATGTAATTCAACACTTGGGGAATAATGGATGTGTCATGAAAGCCCATAAGCTACCAATAAAAAGACTGAAATGGCTTCCAGTTCAAGAACCAGGTAGCGATGATTGTGGTGTGCACACTGCGAAGTACTTTGATTTTGAGCAATTTAATGAGCAAGAAGCCGCTAAGGTATAAAATTAGTCTTTTTATTCATCTTACAGTTACAATTCGTTAGGACCACTCATTATTTCTAATATTTGGTTATTTTGTTAATTGTAGTTGAGATTCACTTCTGAGGAGGGTAGGAACAACTTGATTTTGGACTTGATCCTTTGTGGGGAGAACGTAATCAGAAATGAAGTCATCCGAAAGGCTCAAGAAAAATACCGTAACATTAGAAGGATAATTTGATACCACGGCGCCTTTATGGCTTTTGTTGTAAACTTGATTTCAATCATATTGTAAACTTGATGAATGTGAGGTGCCTTTGTGGCTTTTGTTGTAAACTTGATATGGCAAATACTGCCTTCACTTTAGATCATTCTATTGTTCTATTGATATTGTAATGGTAACAGCTCGTTGTAATAGTAGCAGCTGACTGTTATGCTCCTTGTTTGCTGCTGTTGTCTAATGAAATGACCAGCTGTTATGGTGATCATTCTATTGTTCTGTTGACTGCTTGATGTTGGCTGCTATGCTTTGGTTTAAGCTACAGATTGCTGTTGGCTGCTATGCTTGGGTTTAAGCTACAGATTGTTATGCTCTTAAAACCGTAATTACAAAAAATCTGGGTGTGCTTCTCATTTCCATAGCATTACTTACCATTTATACAGGGTGTGCTTACTAAAATCTGGGAATTCTTACCATTTCAATAACAAGACTTACAAAAATCTTATGGGCGTACTTCTCATTTCCATAGCATTACTTACCATTTATACAGGGTGTGCTTACTAAAATCTGGGAATTCTTACCATTACAATGACAGTACTTAAAAAAATCTGGGCGCTCTTCTCATTTCCATAGCATTACTTACCATTTATACAGGGTGTACTTACTAGATTTTGAGCATTGTTACCATTACTGACTTTGTACTGACTGCCTTACCATGACTACACATAAGTTCTTGTCCAGATCATTACCTTAGTTTTACTGAATTAAAAGATTACAAAGTCAGCTAAGAATCCGGGAACATGGACATTACTGACAGCATTTTTTTTAAGATGCCATTTGCATAAACGATGATTAACATCAGGTAACACAGTTTTTATTGCTCTCCGCATAGCCTTATCCCCATCGGTCATTACCGACACAGGCTTCTTGTGGTCCATGGAATCAAGAAACCTTTCCAACACCCATGTATAAGTCTCAACAGTCTCAGCAGTCAACAATGCACAACCAAAAATTGTTGTTTGAAAGTGACTATTAACTCCAGCTAGTATCACCAATGGCTTCCGATACGCATTCGTTCGATAAGTCGAATCAAATATTAGCACATCTCCAAAGCACATATAATCTGTCCTACATGTTCCATCTCTCCAAAACAGATTATTTAGCCGATTTTGCTCATCCACGTCATATTTGTAATAGAACAAGGGGTCATTGTCGGCTTTCGCACACAAGTAGGCTAAGGCACCTTCCGCATCACCGTCCGCAACCTCTATATTGCGCTGAGCTGTAAAATGATTGTAAAGATCTTTTTGCGTGTATCCGACAGCCTCATATCCACCGGATTGTTGCGCCGCAAAATCCATTATGTGACTTGTTTTAATACCTACTTTATGCATAGTATTGGCCGAGGCTTTATCAGGAATACTAACCTTCCTGTGGGAGCGGAGAAAAGGGACACCACAAGGCCCTATCATGGGATGGTTGTGGATGCTCACAAAGTTATTAACCAAGTACTTGCCAAAACTTCTCTCCAATGTGACACTAAATTCAGCAGGACATCCAACTCTAGTAAGTGCCTGCGGCCCTCTTATTCGATCTTCTCTCTCCAAGTATTTAGTGTCTCTATATCCTTCTTTTGAGCATACCCACTTTCTTGACTTCACGATACCAGCATTGTCCTTGTGCATATTATAGTTCCAAATACTAAAGCCGTTCACTTTGGCATATGCATTATAGAATGTTTCTCCATCCTCATGCATGTCAAATGTCATTTCATAAACTTCCTCTTCCGTTAATTCATCCAACCGTTTTTCGTTATTTCCGTCATCATTGCTCGAGTCGTCACAAATGTCAATCACTACATTCTTTCCATTCCGCTGAACATTGTCATCCATCTCTCAAAATCTGATCCAGACAAATAGGTTCACAATTAATGGTACAAACTAACATAGATATGTTAACCACAAATACTATATTAGCTACTGTATGGCAAGCAAAACTGTGTTACCTATGGAGATTACCTACCATTTCCATAATCAGAGTTACCATAACAAAATGGTTTTTTACTAAATTCTGGATATACTTACCAGGAATATAGAGAACTTATTCTCCTAATACTTCCTAAATACGGTTTTCATCCGTAGTAAAAATACCATAAAAAGAGGTATAAAAAGCCATAATAAATGGTAAGTATAACCATAAAAAACATAAAAATTTGGGAAGCTTCATCAGATTTTTGTGAAACACTTATTTCAGATTTTTCAACTTATGATCATTTGGTAAGTTGGTATGAGGTAATCATCACAACTAATTTCAGTTTATTCTTCAAAAAAACTTACTTGGTGAGCTTCTTCAACTTGTTATGGAGGTTCTTCTTAAATCTTCATTTTTTTTGGACAAGAGAATAGATGAATGTGAGCTTTTTGGACAAGAGGAGAGATGACTGGGAGCTAGAGGAGTTAAAGTGGATAAGTTTGCAGGGTTTAAGGTAGGTGTGGAGAAACCAAGTACCATTAATGTCATAATTTGTGGTAGGTAAACAAGGTAATTGACAAAACGTGAACAAGTTTGTGTGGTAAAATCGGTCTAAGGATATAGTCGTTGTTCCCTTATTTCATGGTAAGTATTGTCAACCACATGGTAAGTTTTATCAACGAATATTAGTTCGTCGTAAAAATTCAATTTTTGTGGTATCTCTAGCCATATTCTTTGGTAAGTAATCTTTATTCTATAGTAAGTATGACATTAATGACGGGTAGGTATACATTAATGTATATCACCATTAATGTCTTGTTACCCATTAATGTCTTATTACCTACCACATTAAATTTTATTTGGATATATTGAATTTCTTTTATGATAAATTAAATAAAAGCAGCCATATTAATAAATTTACTTTGAAAAAAGGATCAAATAAATGAGATATTTCAATTTGCTGGTTCACTAGTGGTTATTCTTACATTAGCAAAGTGATCAATGTTAACCTCAAAGACTTTTACTCCTTCATTTGTTAAGTGATCAATGTTAACCATCAAATAACCATTAGTCAACCTACTTTAGCCAATTATATTAATTTTCACTAATCACTATCATTCAACATCATTGTTAACTACCACATCTGTCAAATATGATCTTAATTGATTCAAATTATTTGATCAATTGGCTGAACATATAACCAGATCAATCAATTACAAATGAATCAATTCTCGTTCATTGATCACTGCCAAATATATTACTATCAACACTATTAGTTGTTAGATTTGTAAAATATATCATATTGATCACTATAAACTATATTAATGAATTTGAATGGCCTAATTTCATTAAATACTAGAGAATTCTACAAAATTATTCAATCACTTTTAAAAATATATATATTTATCGTACAATGTTGTTGTAACAATCAACTTGTGGCGTCATTTTATAATATATATTAACTAAATTTGTAAGGTATCAAAATATTAATAAATATCTTGTTTTTTCCATAATATTTAAAACTAAGTTACTTAAATATATCTATAATAAAGGATTATTTAAAAATTAATCAATTAAATACATTTATAATGTCATTTGGAAATTATGGAAAATATTTTTCAAATTTTTATATTTTCATAACCAATTAAAATTTTAAACTAGATTTATAAATGAACACTATTTTTTAGATGATTCTTCTAATATAAAAATCCCTAAAATCTGCAAATTTTCCCGCCAAAAAATCAGATACTTTTTTTTTTTTACTTAATGGCAACTTGTTACCTGACCAACCGGTTATAGTAAGCGTTACCTGTTTGTGTGGTAAGTATTAGCTTATACAATAGTAAGTGTTGCCTTAGAAATGGTATAAATTTCCTGTAAGTAATCCTCCGTTTTTTTGGTCAAAACCACCTCGTTTTCAACAAAACCACCCTAATTTTAGTTTTGGGTTTCAATCCAAGGGCTGGGATTTATCTAATTTCAATCCAATGGCTCTAATTCATTGGGAGTATGATGCTCCCATACCACTTGGGAGCATCATAGAAGTTTTGTATAGTAAGAGAGGACAGCAAAATTATCCGACTCGATCTCCACTCCTTTCAACCCAAGTTTAGGGCCATAATGCATGCCATCTCTAATCGCTAGGAGTTCCCCATGGAGACTGGAACACATCTTCACTGTTCTAGAAAAGAACTAATCCCCTGCAGTTCCTTTAGAACCCCTGCTATTCTACCTGCCTGCTTTCTTGTTCCTCGGTAAAGCCGCATTACAGTTGATCTTGAATGAACCAGAGTCCGGAGCCCTCCAGTGGTGTGAACCTTTCTGAATTACTGGATTATCCATGTGGACTTGGGAAATCTCCAACACCGAAGCATACTCCAAAATACTAAATCTTATAGACGCCAGCGTTTCCAATGGGTTAACTTTCCCTTGAAAATGTTCCACCAAATCAAGCCGATGGGGCTTTTAGAAGATTAAAAAAAGAAAAAGAAAAAGGCGCAGCATGGGTAAACTTTCTACCCTATAAACCTTCAAAATGTCCACTTTGTGATATTTACTCTAGAGTTTTTTGTTTTGGCCAAAAACTAGTACTCCTTCCATGGCTGGAACCGGGCAACACTTCCATAATTCAGCAACTCCTATTAGCCGAGACACTACAAAACTGTCCCGAAGGAAGGAACCTTGCACTACAAAGAGGCAATGGAGATCGTCGTGGCACAAGGTGCGTCTCATCCCAAAGGAAACCTTGGACTACAAAGAGGCAATGGAGATCGTCGCGGCACAGGGTGAGTCTCCAGTAATTGTCCGTTGTCTCCCATCCCAACTCACAAGTATTGAGTCGTGCAAAATATGAGACACAATCACAAAAGCTTTCAGTTTTCTGGTGTTTTATGGCAATCCATCATAATGAAAAATCAAGAACTTGAAGAAAACCATAATCACCATCTCAAACACAAAAACAAACCAGAGAAACTTAACAACTTCTTCTAAAACAAACACAAATCAAACCAAAGTTTATTCCATATTTCCATAAACGCCCTTTTCAGGGCCCAACCCACATCATCATTAAAACTTCCAAAACATCAGATCAGACCCACACAATTCTTTAAAAAAAAAAACCACATACACCACCACCACAGCAACTACCCACAATACTTCAAAAACCACCACCACGCAGCCTCAGCACCAGGTGAAGCGTCGACTCCTTCTGGATATTGTAATCCGCCAAAGTCCGCCCGTCCTCCAACTGCTTTCCGGCAAAGATCAGCCTCTGCTGGTCCGGCGGGATCCCCTCCTTGTCCTGAATTTTGGCCTTCACATTGTCAATCGTGTCCGACGACTCGACCTCGAGCGTTATGGTCTTCCCTGTGAGTGTCTTCACGAATATCTGCATGCCACCGCGGAGGCGCAGAACAAGGTGGAGGGTGGACTCTTTCTGGATATTGTAATCAGCCAAAGTGCGGCCATCCTCCAACTGCTTCCCAGCGAAAATCAGCCTCTGCTGGTCCGGAGGGATCCCCTCCTTGTCCTGGATCTTCGCCTTCACATTATCAATAGTGTCCGAGCTTTCGACTTCGAGGGTAATCGTCTTCCCGGTGAGGGTTTTGACGAAGATCTGCATGCCGCCGCGGAGGCGGAGGACAAGGTGGAGGGTGGACTCCTTCTGGATGTTGTAATCTGCTAGAGTCCGGCCGTCCTCGAGCTGCTTCCCGGCGAAAATCAGCCTCTGCTGGTCCGGAGGGATGCCCTCCTTGTCCTGGATCTTGGCCTTGACGTTGTCGATGGTGTCGGAGCTTTCGACCTCGAGGGTGATGGTTTTGCCGGTGAGGGTTTTGACGAAGATCTGCATGCCGCCGCGAAGCCGGAGGACAAGGTGGAGGGTGGACTCCTTCTGGATGTTGTAGTCGGCCAGGGTCCGGCCGTCCTCGAGCTGTTTCCCGGCGAAGATCAGCCTCTGCTGGTCCGGGGGGATCCCTTCCTTGTCTTGGATCTTGGCCTTGACGTTGTCGATCGTGTCCGAGCTTTCAACCTCGAGGGTGATCGTCTTCCCGGTGAGGGTTTTCACGAAGATCTGCATGCCGCCGCGGAGGCGGAGGACGAGGTGGAGGGTGGACTCCTTCTGGATGTTGTAGTCTGCCAGGGTCCGACCATCCTCGAGCTGCTTCCCGGCGAAGATCAGGCGCTGCTGGTCTGGGGGTATCCCTTCCTTGTCTTGGATCTTGGCCTTAACGTTGTCGATGGTGTCGGAGCTTTCCACCTCGAGGGTGATGGTTTTTCCGGTTAGGGTTTTCACGAAGATCTGCATCTGTAGTTACCCAAAATACAAATCATGAGAAATTCATTCATACCGTAAAAAAATCAAACGACAGAACATCGTATAAATACAGTAAGATCCACATAGTAATAAGATAACAATCTTCAAACCCATAAATTAAAATTTAAAAACTAGCAAAAAATTTAACCCCAAATCTTCCCAAGTTTTCCAAGCACAGAGTAGATGTATAAAAATGCTACGGACACAAATCTGACAACTAAAACCGTTGAATTTAATAAAAAACTACGATGTATCATAATGATGAAACAGAAATCTATTTACATGAATTGCTGCAATTTTAAGAGGAGATGAGAGAGAGGATAGGGAATTGATACCTTTGGGTTGGGAAAGAGAGAGAAATAATACGAGATGGGATTTTTGGGAGAGAGAGAGAGAGAGAGAGAGATTTGCTGGATTGCAATGTGAAGAGAAGGAGGAGGGGATGGGGGAATATTTATAGATGGGGGACGCCGAGTTGGGCACGGAAAAGGTTTAGCCCGAGACGGAGATGCGTAATGATGGGCGAATGAGGTTGCGACACGTGGTAATGTGAGCTGTATTGCATTGACTTAACACGGAAGGATTCCGAAAACAAAAGTAATGGAAAATTTTGGGT
Organism: Rhododendron griersonianum; assembly: GCA_018127125.1. NCBI lineage: Eukaryota > Viridiplantae > Streptophyta > Magnoliopsida > Ericales > Ericaceae > Rhododendron > Rhododendron griersonianum. Next base: position 20,752,667 of record CM030789.1, read on the forward strand.
TGGAATCCCCGAGGAAGATGGAGTAGTATTTTGTTTGGAGAAGGGTTTTGGGACTTGGAAGGTAGACCGTTTCTTTCGCTATCTTTGGATCCACCGCCTCGTTTTGACGTAAGTAAGTGCATTTTTGTCCATTTATTTCGATATTTTTTATTTTTTGTAATTTTTTAAAGTTTTTTCTTTGTAATTTTTGGATTAATCGTTCGTTTCAACGAGACGAATCTAGAAAGTACAAAATTACAACCGAAGGTAAAAAAAATTCTTTGAAAACGTAAAAAGTCAGCTACTCCATCTTATTTGTCCAAAATGCCGTTTACAAGTGAAAAGTATCAATCAGCTACTCCAGCTAATTTTTGGTATCCGTTTACAAGTTTCAATACAATTATATCAAATTTTGTTTGGAGAAGGGTTTTGGGACTTGGGAGGTAGACCGTTTCTTTCGCTATCTTTCCACGTATTTTCACTGCCATTTTCTTTGGAAATTAAACTCATTTATAAGAGTTCCTGTCATAATCGGGGCTTGGATTAGTATTATGCAAGCAAATGGACTTGTTGAGAGACGTGTAATTGCATAGTTCATTCATCACCCAATCTGCTTATGATAATAGCAGTCTAGAAGATTCTGAGAGAGCGCGCAAACGAGGGGGAACTGCCCATTTGGCCCCAAATTGACAAAGCCTTAAGGGGCTGCAAGACCTAGAGTGCCAACCAGAGGGGCTAAGAGCGACCTTTAGACTTTTCTTGGTTTATATTATTTTTCTATATTTCCGGACCCATAGCGTCGTTTGCGCGTGCACGCTTTCTACTTTGTTTTATTCAATATATGAGATGTTTCACTCTCAGAAAAAAAAAAAAAAAAAAAAAGGAAGAAAATCTGTGTAACAATAGAGGTAAGCGATGCACTTCCTCAGGAATGAGAAAAAAAACAATCTACTTTCATATGGTCTTTTGGCTTAAATTTCGTGACTTCTCAATACCCATACTCAGTCAAATCCTCCTTTTTAACAGAGTCTCAAATTTAGTAAAAGTAATTCCCAAACTCTTTCTTCTGTATCAAGGACCATCAAAATAAGCAAGAATACTATTTCTACGGAAAATGCCATTCATGGTGGGTACGGCAATTGAAATATCTAGAGAGGGCATTACTTCTTTCTCTCGTTCTTGAATCGATTGGAGTGGAATAATCAATCTATTTCTTCGTCTTTTTGCCAATAAATCTAAATTATCATGGAGAATGGCAGGATATATAAAGATTATAATGACCCATCCATGACCTTTAACAATTAAATAATTTAGCCCAATTCGACTTTTAAGTAAAACTAATTTAATCCACATCTTCAAAATAGATAGCCAAAAGGATTATATGACCAAGCCTATACGTATCTTATGCAAGATACTAAGGATTGTACGACAAAGCCCTACGCAACATTCACCATAGGACACTGCCCTGCATATATACTTGTTTTTAGATTTTATTCCAACTTTGTAGTATCACTCTCTCACTTCCTGAGATCAGTCATTGCTCCAATGCTTTAGGGGAAAAAAACTGAACATAAAAGATTGCCATTTTGCCCTCTTAATTAAGAAGAAGAAGAAAGAGGAGTAATCATGCCTATTAAAACAACTGAAACAAACTAATCTTCAATAATGTTACCTCAAAATGCCTAGCTCAAATCACTGAAAAGAAAAAAACTTACATTCCAGAGGCTAGGAATCTTGGGAAGTATACAGCTGAACATGTCTTGGCCAAATTTGCCCATGGACATCCTTCTTGTGATATCTCCGTTCCCATGACCATGGGACATCTGGATGAGAGAGAGAGAGACAGACAGACAGAATGATAAAGCAATTTGACAAAAACTGGTGTTCAACTGGGAAGCAAAGCTAACCTTCAGAGGAGTATGGTTTTGGAGGAAGTTCGTAAGGCACAGGCAACGGAATTACTTCAGACGAGCTGTCTGTGTTCTTACTTCCATGCCAAGCTAGGGTTACAAACTTTGTTCTCTTTGCGTCAGAACTTCCTGACGGTTTGCTATCTTTATCCTGAAATTCACAGGAAAATGCAAAAACTTTGCAAACAGAAAATACAAACAATTTGGCAATAAGTGTACATCTAGGAGTGAAATGTAGCAGTTACCTGCGATGAATTCACATTATCTGTACATGAAAATTCACAACCAGGTTTGATCAAAGACGGCATAAAGAGCACTCCAAGCTGAAAAGATTCCATAAGATGCATCAAAGGAAGAATCATTTCATCTTCATGATAGGGATAAACTGTGGCAAGAAGACCATACTCATCAAATCACAACAAACTGTGGATATAGAGACTCTGTTTTGTTGCTTTAGGACAAGTTTCCTGCGACATTTGTCAAGAAACTAGTTTGTTTGACAGATTGTGAAACTTGTTTTTAACATTTTTTAGAAAAAGAACCCATTTTCAAGAAAACAACAAAAATAAAAATAAAAAACATTAAAAAGACATGTTTCTCATAGTATTCCTGAAAAACTGTTTCTAAAGCAGCAATCGAATAGGGCAAAGAGATACTTTGACGTGTTCGCTTGAATTTGGCTACCCCCTACACGGAAGCATACAATAATACCTCATAGGACCGGATCATCAACTGAGAGTTGTTTTTCTGGAGAGCTCCCCATGCAGCTTTGCTTAGATTTGATGAAGTTAGCAAGAACCACCTGGCAAGAAGCAAGTGAAGAACAGTCTTCATGACAAAATACTCAAGAATGATGCCCACCTGATAATTAGTGGAAAAAATACTAAATCCTTCAACAAGAAAGAAGCAGCCTGAAATGGGCTCTTACGCGATGTCTTGACCTTGATAACGTGTGAATGTCTTTATATGAGGCATTGCACGGCTGTAACGTTGAAGTGTACTATGTATTAGTGCCCACATAGTAGCCATAAGCCGACAATGCTAACAATGGAAAATAGAAAGAATGCTGTCTCACAATGTTTAACCCAAAGAAGTTGGACTACATAGAAGAAAGATCTAACAACGTTTCTTGTATTCTCTTTATTGACAGCAATGACACTTAAATCCTTAACTCGACTCATAACTCTTAATATATGATGCTCTAAATTTTCCTATCGCCTTTGCAAGAGGCGTCAAAGTTGTGTTTTTTTTTTTTAAGTATATATTTTGGAGATCAAGCATATATTGTCAAACCGAAGCGATCTCTAATCAGATTAGATCCGAGCATATAAACAAATGTGATTAAAACACATGGTCACAATGTGAAACTGATGTCATGCAGAAGATGTCAGATATTACAGATGAGAAAATACAACAAAGATATTTTTAAAAAACCCTGTTAACGAGGAGCACAAAACATGGGGGGGTACTACTTAGCTGGTATTTACAAGCAAGAGAAAAAAAAATCAAAGTCATATAATGTACATGCCCACAGAACTTCCTATTTTTCTCCATCAATTGAAAGTAGTACTCCGATGGAAATAAATTACCAGCGTCCAGTATGGCTTGCCTTCCACTTTGCCCAATACTTTTTTAAGAAGTCTTTCTCCACATTTTTTAGGGGGCTTGGAATGGCATTTCCAGCAGCATAACCCTGGAGAATAACAAAGTTAACCGGTGGAATGAAACACAAATAGAATACAGAACCAAATAACATTTCTCCGTGACCTGCTGGCATAATGGCTAAAAACCAACCAAGGGAGAGTTGCCTTGAAGTTTCTAACAATCAAAAGCCCAGGTACTAACATGCACAAGAAATTAAATAGGGAAAATAGTGGTTTCAGCAAAATATCCTAAAGGAGGCCAAGAAATAACTGTATATTTCTCCTTCCTAGCAACGGAGGTTGAGCGATAAATTGAAGTCAACACCTAAAAGACTTTGACTCTTTGATAACATGAAATTGTTCTGCAAGAGTTTGGAGAACATCTCATGACCACATCATTAGGGGAGACTACCTCTAATGAGCATCTGACATCTTCAACTGTAGGCCATATTATCAGGGGCTCCCCTAAACCCAGAGGCACTTTATCTGTTGAGACTCCCGAGGACATTGAGGATGCTAGCTCAGACATCCACTTCTCATCCAAAGAACCAAGAGAAGAGAACTGCAACAAAATACAGAGACAGAAGCATTAAGGAGACAAAAACCTTGAAGTGGAGCAAGATACTTGTTAGAGCTTGTCCCACATTGGTTAATTATAACCTCCAAAACTAGTATATGAGCTTGGGCGGCCTCTCCACTTATTGCCAATTGGTTTTGAGATGGATGCTTTAACACTACCGACTACCAATTTTCATTTATCTAATAGAATCAATAGAAATCCCAAAGAAAAAAAATACTTTTTAACTGCTTCCAAGTTCCAACCATTGATAGATCCCACTTGCAACCCTCCATTATATTATCATATGGGTCCCACCTAGCTAATGGTGCCACGGATGAAGGAACAATGCACTAAAACATTTCAATGGGGGTACCCATTTCACATATCATTCATAGCAGTTCACAAGTATATCTACTTATCAACAAAAAATATGACCCAATTGAAAGACTATGCCCCCAAAACAGGATTGAAAGATCATGGAAGAAGAGACATCATCCAAATAAAAGATGAAGAGAGAAGTATATTTTCTTGCTATCAGAGTGGACACGAACAATCTATTTCGTTATTTAATTGCGATATTGTGGCCTAGGCTATAACTAATCTATCTCCATTGGTGCATCTTATAGTTGATAAATGAAGGAGATTGCTGTTTTTATCATCCCACGCATCTCCTCCTCTTACCTTCCATCCATTGGTTTCGTTCCCCAATTTCTAGAATTTATCTTTAGCATAGATACACATTAAATTGCAGGAAAAAGGAATATCTGCAATGTAACAAAATCCAGATAAACAAGAGGAGACTTGTGAAACTTTTTGTCGAAGATACATGTGCCGTGCAAAATCCAGAGACAAGAGATACCAATTTCCTTATCAATCAACAAAGAACAGGCACTACCTGATAAACAAGAGGAGACTTGTGAAACTTTTTGTCGAAGATACACTCCTGGAGAATGGTACGCAACTTCATATGTCCCCATTTTTTCAAGTTAGGACCCTTATGATATCCAGGAACAGATGCAATTAACCTCACCTAGAAATTTACGTAAATAACAGACTTAGAATTCATCATGCAATTCAAGTGTAAAGCAGTCACAATACTGAGAATCAACCTTAAGACACTTCACTTGCGCTTTGGACTCCAACATTTATATAATGGGTTATCAGAAATATCAAAAAAGTATGATCTAGAGGAATAATACTAATCAGCAAAACAGATACCAAAGACAAAACAGAGCAAGGACCAAAGTTGTGTACAAAGTATTATTCCTGATCCAACAGCATGCACTGTTGATCGCAAAGCCAGTCAATAAGCAAAAACAAGCTACTATAATAGAAATGTATGTGTCTTTAAAGGACAAAGCACACATTTACATTCGGATTATCAGAATTCTTAGTGCATTAAGAATTTACGATTGGCTAAAATGAAATGAAAACTTTCTCTTCCTATAGTGCCCAAAATGCCAAGAAATGTCATGACTCATGAGCATAAGCCAATACCAAGATGGATCACTGCACGCATTTCATTGACAGGATCAAGCACAATAGAGTAGAAGTTAGGTCTCACATGAGTTGTCTGCAGTATCAGGCTTATGACAACAAACCAAACAAGGCCAAGAATGCATTATGCATCAGCCAATATTTTACACGTGTACAGACCACCGTATGGATTTAATTACTCAGCGTGGTCACATGTATTACCGTAAAGCTTTATATTGTGACGGAAGAGATGATGCTTTCAGATTTTTATGTTGTAAGAGCAACTTCAAACATAAACAGCAAACATGCAACATTGATTAGGGCAACTGCAGATGTAATAACCATAACTTGTGTAGAAAAGGATAGATTCAACCAACTTTTGTGTCCTTATGTTGTGGTGAGATCTTTTCGTCATTTTAGAAACCTCATGCATTATCCATAGCTAGTACTGAGCAGTATCAAACGCAATCAATAACAAAAGTGAGCTAGATCCCACCATTATCCTGAAGGCAATGGCAAGACAAGCGAATGGCCTGCAGTGTATGGTGAACGTATTTAAAAACACAAAAGAAACAAAATGGCGAAACAACAATTGCAAGGAACTAATAAGTACCATTGCACTACTGTAGTCAAACTTCTTGAAAAAGGATGAATTGATATTGAAGTTGCCAAGAGCTGGTAGATTAACAGTAAATCCAGGCCACTGTACACATTCAAAGAGAACGTCAATAAATTCTGCCTCGACCAAAATGGTCAAACAAAAACATATCCATATATATCTAGGCAAGTATACTAATGATATGCAAGATCACTTGATCCATGGTCTCACAGGTATTTATAAAGTCTGATTCACTTTATGGTAAGATCACTACAAAATGGGCAGGTATTCAATGCAATAAAGAAGGACGATCACATCAATCTGAATGTTCATTAGAGAAAGCCCTCCACATGTCGCCCAAAAACATGCATACACGCAAATACATGCATTCGTGCAGAGAGAGTTCTAGGGAAGGGAAACAGAGATCAGAGTTCTATTCAGAGGCTCTTATGATTTTAGTTCCACACGGAGTTTAGTATCTTGGGGGATATTCATCGCCATAGGTTGGCATGTTTAAGCATAGGAAAGATGATATCAACCAGTATTTGAGGTACTCCATCTTCTTGGATCTTGTTCCTAAAACTGATTTGAGAAGTGAGAACTCAATAGGAATTCCTATCGCATGTCGTCAAAATTGAAGGTTCTGCGAGGTGTAAACTGTAGAGTGGATGCATAGGATAAAGTGGCAGCACTCATACTGGAATCCAAGTTGTATCATATTATCTATTCACCATGGGGTGGAGAGAGAACGGGGCGGGGGGGAAGCCAATTATGGAATCCAGAACCGTGGAGATAATCCCGAGAATAATGTTTTACTAACTTGGACATATAATTTAGAGTTAAGATTAGAGTCAGAATTACTAGGATTGAAAGAAACATTTAATTCAATTTAAAGAACAAGAATCTGGAGCCTATCATAGAGACCTAAATCCATAGAAAACAACAAAGGCAACGATAGAAGAGTATGAGAATACATTAAAGAACACAATCATATGCCTGGGACCAAAATTCTAAAGAGGCCAGCAGAATAAACATGAAAAATTGCAATAATATACCAAATCATGCAGATACTATGTAGAATGATTGCATCAATGTTAAACAGATAAACTGAAAGGAAAGTGAAATAAGTACAGGGGAAAAAGGCAGTAGAGACATGAAAAAAACTTTCTGCATTAACAAACTTTAGCATTCAAACTACATGTCGTACAATGTAATACCTTCAATGTGGAGAGATAATCAATCAGGTCACTCTCAAATCCACATCCACTGCTAGAACTATTTTGATCCTTCCACGGGAAATCTTGCATCCACAGACCTTGGTTTTTGTTGTTCCAGTCAACGTAGATCAAGTTTGCTGTATGCACAATAATTCTCACTCCTCGAGGATAAACAAGAAGCATGGCTTTTGAATGGTGGGTTCCATATGAAATTGGCAAGGGTGGTTTATGCAGAATCCAATTTGCTGGCTTGTTTCTCTAGAAACAGCTGACAAAGTTAAAGTTCACCTACCTAACTAGAGCCTTAGAGTGCATAAATTGAGTTTAAAATTACTTATCATCAGTCAGACCTCCATATGCACCAGTGTTCCATCACTCTCTCCATGAATGACCAACACATGAGGGACCTTTTTAAGTGTTGGACATGCTGTACCACAAAAGAACAAAAAGATATCTCAGTATTACAAGGGGAGGGTGAGAAGGTCACATGGACAATGCTAGCAAGAAAATTCCCACTGCTGAGAGCCTGAGAGGGGTGACAATAGAACTACACCTATTATCTTGTTAGTTAACTCCAGATAATGCATGTTATGAAACCAAACTAAGCCTTTCAAAAAAAAGAAACCAAACTAAGCCTCATGTCCTACTCAATTGGAGCCGGAAGAATAAGGCAGCTATTAGTATTAAAAAAAAAACACATCAAGAAATGTAAGAGTAGAAATAACAGTTTAAAGTTGCCAAGATATCCGCGGTAAGTTAAAGAAACCACAAAACTTATTCACGCAGCCTACTTAAGAACATTTCAAAACCATAGATGCAAGTTATGCAACTCTAAAGGTACAGCAAATGCAATATATTATAATTAAAAGCATCAGGGTTGAAAGCAATGACAAGACCAAACATAGTCAAAACAAGTGATATGCACACATCAAGAGGCTACAAGCCGTACCCCTACACAAGCCCTAGGAGAATGGAATGTTGAAAACAGTTTAGCTGATTGGGAATGCATGCTTGTAGACTGTAAATTATGCTTGATACCATTTATCTGTATGGCCATCCCATATGAAACAATACACTGAATTATTTTCTTTAACAAGCTAAGACAGTATTCAACTTGTACAATCTGAAAAATTTACTTCTCAAAAAGTTGATTTTGATGTATGCTCATATTTACACTCACCAGAAATCAACCAATCTATGTCAACCATGTAATTTGAAAGGACAGCTATGAGTGGATTCCCCTGCCAAATAAAGAAGCAAAAACCTATCAGTAGGATTCCGTTTTGAAGTTTGCACACTGATCGAAGACTGACAATAGTATTAATAATTTCACAATAATCGGTTGAAGGCCCGTCCATACAGGACCAAAAAGAAATTTTAGGAGGTCTTCAGGGAAAAAGAATAATACCATACAACTCTACATAGGATAGTATCCCACAAGCAAATAAATTCCCCAGTCACAGGTTACATACAAGGATTTACATCAAAAAAACTTTCACGAAATACATAAAAATATTAGCTCTCATTTTGTTGAGTTGAACATACATTTATGTCTTACAGTGGAGAATTTATCCATCACCAGTTCAAGAAATCCATTTCAATAATTTGCATAAACAAGTAGTCCTCCACAAGAGATACAAATAAAACCCCACATGTTGGTGAAGGATTCACTTAACAGGTACGTCCCTCTCAGGTTTGAGTTAAGCTTCAAGTAATGTCATAGATGACCCCGATAACATGCATTTTTAGGAGAGACATTCTGATAACTAGTTTTGATAATGCCTGCAAATTACTGCTTCAATTCTGCTAAATGATGAACTATTACCTGAATAACATCTCCAATAGATACAGAAGAGGTATTGGCCCATGTCGGAAGTCCTTTCACTCGCAGAAGTCGGAAAGTAGAAGCTAACTTCTTATTAGCAACATTAAAGTGACGGATGCCCTCTGAAGAGTTGTCTTGGGCTAGGCTATCATCATACAGCTCAGACTGCCATGAAACAGAAAGATAAAAAAAATGTGACCAAATCAGTAGAAAAATTGCATGAAATAACTTTTTGAAATGTGTTAACAAAACTCTTCAAACTAACTAAGTATCTGCGCAGAACAATGGGTGCGAAGATAAGGGCGTGAGGTACGTATCAGATACTTCTCACTGGAAGCTGTTATATAAGTTACTAACCCATGTCTGCTTTTGTGGGAAATGTTTTATTCAGTGATTGTTTGATTTCTCTTTTACCCACCAATGCAATGTAGGCATTTGCTTCGGCAATAACGACATGGCCCCTAACGGTATCACGTACACATTCCGACAACTAACAAAGTGATTAAGTCAACTTCAAAGTCATTATGAAATGAGTAACTAAAATTGTCATTGAATCATACTAGTATATACACTCAGACACATGCACGCATGCGCACACACGCGCACACACATATTTTCATACGTTGAATTACTGCAAAAAAAATGAGTTTAATGCTCATAACACATAATTCATACATTATATAGATAAAAATAATATCCCAAGAATCGACAAAACGAAAAAAACCCCCAATTTGCCGGAGTCTGCATACCCTTAATTAGAGGTTTGATAGGTCGGATTCCTGGATTCACACCAGGCATTCAACAACCTTATCTAAGTTCATGTAGCATAACTATTCATACTAGTCACTTAGGTAAATGCTATACCCTCTTGATTGCAGATCGTACCTATGAAAATGAACGCTTTATCCCAATTCTTCTTTCCGAAGTTTCTTTTGGTTTATTTAACGTTTTTTCCACATGATTTATCTTTTAATCTACTGAAATGAAGTTGGAAGACTGTACCTGCAAATTCCTTGCTAGAGCTTCATCGTCAGACACTTGCCTCTTCCTCTTCACACATTGCACCTCATCTTCACAAAGCTCACTACTTTCCTTTAGAGTCCTCTTCTCCTTGTTGGGTGAAGATGATTTCTTCTCAGTGGCCAAGGTTACATACTTGAAAAAATAATGGCCAGGTATCAACTCAATAATATCACCATGGTTAATTCTCCCTCTTTCTCGAGACAAAATTTTCTTCCTTTGGTCATGGGACCAAACAACAATTGGGTTTGATCCGTCCTACAATAAGGATCAATGGATCAACCCAAAGCAGCAAAGGACATCAAAATCTTCATTTGCAGCAACTTCTGGGATGTGGCTATGGTTCTTTATGAACACTACTAATACATAGGGTAAATTCACTTTATCCCTTGTGGATTATTCCATGCTTTGTATACATTTGAAAAAAACCATTTAGTCACTTAGCGGTTTGTGAACTGAAGTGCACCATCTTCACCATTACTCAGCAGTTTGTGAACCGAAGCGCACTATCTTCACCATTTACACCAAAAAGACTAAAAGACCTGGTATATATGTAACATCTGTTTGCAAACTGCAAACAAAGGAGATCCTTCTTCATTTGTTCGGAGGCAAAATTGACATTACCACCTGAGTTTAATTTATGTGCGTTTTACCCACTGATATTGGGAAATATGCACGCAACCCCTTTTACACATTCACAAGTTTCATACATGCTGTTAACTTGGACGACACTAATGTGGTTACTTCCAAAAATATCAGGATCTCTGCTTATGAAAGTAGGTGCAGAAAAAAGCAAGAAGGTATTAACAACATCTAGCTTTCTCCGGGACAGCTCATGATGGTCATGTCGAATATTTTGTGCCTCCACATCTAGCATTTGGTTGACCTCATACAATGAAGCATGGGTACGGGTACAGAGTATGACAAAAACCCAAAAATGTAGGGTACAGGTACGACTAGGGTACACCAATATTTTTATATAATCTTTTGCATTTCTAGCATGCTATAGAAAAACATGGCCTTATTATTCATGGATGAACAACGTCTACGACTAGGCTACGCCAATATTTTATATAATCTTTTGCATTTCTAGCATGCTATAAACAAAGATGGCCTTATTATTCATGGGCATACAACGTCCACTGATTAAACTTATACTTTCTGTACTGAACTTTTTTTCTCTTTTCTTTTGTGGGTCCTTCAAATTAGTTCTTTTGCAAACAAGAGTATAATAAAGCCAAATAAAAAATAAGAATGGGAGGAAAACAATAGTTATTAACATTAACAATTAAGTATCTAGTACATTTTAAAAATCAAAAGAGAGAGAGAGAGAACAGGGGTACCGGAGTTGTACCCATCTAGTACCAGCACCGTACCCGGATACCAAAACGTACCCAACAAGTTTTTGACGTTTTCCCTACTGGAGCCGTACCCGGTACTCGAACGGCAACATTTTTGGAGTACCCGTGCTTCATAGACCTCTTGCAATAACAGTGCTAGCTCTACCCTATATTTTCTTCCATTTGTTTTTTAACAAGCACAAAAACTTTTAAGCTTATGGACAATCTTCTGCCAGAAAATAAATGCCTAATCTCAACAGTCAATGTACATTCCGAATATCCTCACTTTTTCAATTATTCAATGGGTAAACCACACATGGAGTAAGAAGATGGAAGCTTTTGAGGGTAGAAGAATAGTATAGGGCTAGAGTGGGTAGAATAAGACGGAAGCTTTGGAGGTTGATTCCATTGTGCTTAATCTGGCTTATTTGGCGAGAGAGGAAACACAGAGATTTTGAGGGGACGAGATGTCGTTGCCAAAAATCAAGAGCCTTTTCCATTTCTAATTTGTTCAGTCGGGAGTAGAGGGAGAGCAATCATTCCCTTGATCAATTTCTCGACATGTTCGATATTTTTGCATTTACGACAGGGTATAGGCTATGTTGACTGAGTAGTATCTTTATCCGTGATGTCGGCATTTCGACCTTTCTTTCTTTGCTTGCTTTTGTACATGGTGGCATCCCCTTTATTTCTTATCAATAACTTCATTACTTACACACAAAAAACACACATGGAGTAAACAGAAAGAGATTAATGTCAAATTTGCCCTAATATATCCACACACATCAATACATATAGGAAGCAAGGGAACCTATACCACAACGACATCGGCAGAACCGTCGTCGCCGGAGGCGGTTACGGTGAGATGCTTGCGGCTGAGTCTCTTGTCGGCGACCGGAATACAACTGCGACCGACAAAGTTAGGGCCTTGGAAAATCGGTAATTGAGGTTTCGAAGTATCTTCTTCGAATTTGTCGTTCAGAGGGAGCAAGAACCCAATCTTCCCATGAGTTGACAAAACAAAAACAAAAAAAATCAACAACTACTATGATAAGATAAGAAACAAAGAAGAAGTGCTAAAACAAACGCATTTATTATAGAATTACCTGAGGAGGAGAATCGGCCATTGAGGATTTGCTGATTGCGTGAACTAGGGGAAATGGAGAGAGAGGTGTGAAGAAGTGATGAAGGGAGGAGAGAGAACGAGGTGAGGTTTGAGGAAACTGTAGAAACAGAATGGATAGTTTTTTTCTGGTTTTGATTTGGTATATAGAGATGGGAGAGAGAAGTTGGGCACTGTGAGAAAGCTCCGTGATGTTCAGAGTTGAGAGAGAGAGAGAGTCTCCGGGAGCTTCGCGCCGCGCGAGTATGCGGCCGGTCTTGTTCTGGTTTACGTGCAAGTTTTTTTTTTTTTTTCTCCGAGAAGAATACAGTGCAAGGTTTTTTTAGAAATATTGAAATTTTGTTAAAAATCACCTTCAAATATAACTTTACCTTCCTTTATTTTATTGCAGGATCCAGATCTCTCCGGTCGATGTTTAATCGTGACCATTCATTTACTGCAATCAATGGTTTGAATGTATTTAAAAACTTTGCCGGTAAGAGTTTATGAGCAAATCCGAACTATTGAATCTACCAATGGAAGTCTGCACGGTCACCATCAAGAACTGTCTCCTCCAATTAAAAAAACATGAACCAGAGAAGAGCCGGATCCTTTCTTGCAAACTCCTTTCTTTAGTCACTGAAACCAACATTCTATTTTTTTATTTTTTTATTTTTTGATTGGATAAACCAACAAGCTCACTGCTAACAGTTTCGATTCTTCGAATTACCCACTGTATTTTTATGAATTTACTCCACTACAAGTTGAAAAATTTTATTTCCGAATAGGTTTGGTAATAAATTTTCGTAGATCTTGTGCACTATTCAAATTTAGGTGATTATGTACATGTTTAGGTCTTTCAAAACAACAAAGAGAGTATACGTGTTTAGGGTTTTCATCAACAAGAGGAAACACGCCCTTGCGATTGTACTGCTTTACTCATCCTTGCAGGTGTCCAACATAGGTGATAAAATCTGATAATTTTAGGCCCCTAAAAACAGAAAGCCTCTCCCCAGTCAGGATTTGGTTGTGTGTTGTGCTGGCGGATGCACAACACCGATGTTTTGTAGCCCAGCCGGCCATCTCTGGGCGTTAATGTCATTTGATTCACACCGTCAAACACATGTTACAAGACTTGCTGCAAAAATCATTCACGTAAAAAAATCAGATTAACAAGACATCGGTATAACATGATAGGATCACATAATTGCCTATCCTTATGAAATGAACATATGTGGAAAATAACAGTTTCCCTTTCATTCTTCTCTCATCAAGTCCAAAATCCACAAAAAGAGGTACTACTATGTGTTTAACATACAAAAAGTTCCAAGCATATTCAGGGAGCAGTAAGTGCCGAAATCAAAAGAACCCAGCTCCCATGACATTCCAATTTTATTAGTCGATAACAAATCCAATGACGATATAAGAATATGAAGACGGGTACCTGATCCAAATGAGATTGATCTCTAAACATCTATTTCAAGTTCTACATCTATGTTATGGACTCCAACTTATAGAGGGATGGAAAGTAATTTATCTCCTCCCTCTCCAGTATCAAGTATTAGCCATGCCCCCCAGCCTTCAGCTGTAGAAGCATGATTCCGGGTATAGACTCCGTATAGAAAAAACTCTGCCGTCAAATTTCAGGCCAAAAGACACTCGGGCAAGGAATTATCTTCTGCGCTTTGATTCTTTACGCATCTCTGCTAGGTAGCTCTCCAAGTTCGATTTCTCCCACAAACGTTTCTGAATAAGATCTTCTTGTGTCGATTCATCTAATAAAACCACAGAAGTACTCATTCAGCAAAACAATGAAGAATTATGAATGCCAAACTGTATCAGTGCAACAAGTGATATTCATGCAGGAGATGAGACTCACAACTCAACTTTTTTAGACGATGAATCCATGGACATTAGTGTTATTGTTATAATCTGGTTTGCATACCTTCTCTTTGCTCTTCCAACAGTAACATTTTGGGGGTCACTTTTGGACTGCAACCCTAGTATTTGGATGTGATTCTAGTAGTCCATACAAGCTAGGAGCTACACAAGAGGACCTAGACACGTGTTTCTTCAAGTCACCATGGATTCATCTCGAATTGAAGTGATTATGATGATAATGAAACAGAAAATCTGAAGGGTAATGAAGAAAGAAACGAAAACGAGAAAATAAATGAAAATGAAAAAGAAAGTGATAATAAGCTCAGTGGATTCCAGAAATATAGGCATTCATGTGTTCAATGCGACAGTTTTTATGGGTTAAATAAGAAAACTCTTTTTAGTTCAAAATGTACACTTGTGAATGCCTGAATGGTACATTGAGCCAACGCTCAACACCAGTCCCCCTGGACCCCGGTCCCCATAGAGCATGAAGTTAAGAGATCGGTGATCATAAGGAGACAACCCTGTTAGGAGTGTGGAGCCATGCCTATTGTGGATCCAACTTTTGGTTGTAGGGAGTCTGTGTACTATTTACATCACTACATCAGGATGCTTCTGCTATTTTCTACGAACTTGTAACTGTAACTTGATATCTCTCATTTATTTCTCTTCATCATCAGTGGAACAACTGAGGCAATCCTGAATGCAGCCTATATTGGGTACAATCTGTAAAACCGGTGTACCTGTGTTATGCTTTTTTATTACTTTTATTTTTGCATTCTTGTACCTAAGAATATTGTCTTGCATTCCCCCTCATTATCCTTTAGCTGAAGGTAGTTAAAAGGACAAGCAAATGGCCTCCCTTGCAAAACCTTAAATAATCTTCAAATCAGTGGTATCAGTTACGATTATATGTACCTAAGGATCTCCATGAATCAAGATGGATCCCCAGAGATCTTCGAGTGAGATAGGAAGCATCTTCCCAAGAATATGGAGATCGTTTAACTTGGTATCTCCAGAGCCAACACACCTGCCATAGCAAGAGCTGGAAAACAGAAAACTGATTAAATTAGAAATTTCACCATCTATTTGAATAATATCAGGAGAAAAAAAAAACTAGTTTTGCTGGTTTTGAGCTGACGTTTTTCTAACCTTGCCAATAGTGTAAGGTAGGAGTATGAAGCGGACACCAAGAAGTTGCCAAATAGATGGTTTCTCAGCTCCCTTTATTTGCAAGTCAAGTTCCTTGCTGAGGTCTTCCTCCATGTTCCTGTCATGGCAACATAGTTCACCTAAATATTAACCACAGTAATGAGTTATAGAATGCAGTCAGCGAGTTTGATTAACCTAGCACAAAATCAGGGGAAAAAAGAGCCTGCAGTAAGTCCAAAAGGATCCCATGTCACCACTTGTCCACATGTGTTGAACCAAAAAAAGAAAAGAAAAGAAAACATCATGCAATTGTCAAAAGCGAAGAAAATTCATACTTGTCCATGTGCTTTTGATTCTTTTTCTTGCTTATCATCCCTCCACTGCGTTCAAGTTCCAGTGCACGTAGTCGATTTTTGTAAGCAGGAGACTTTCTGACCATGTCTAAAGCCTGCAACGATGGTAAGCAAACACAAAGTTGAGAGAAAATAGAAAGGCGGTGGGTTGACGACTTCAAACGTCACATGTGCATACATATTTGACAGCATGGATGAATCCATACGCCATACCAAATGAAGACAGTTTAAGCACAGGTGGAGACTAAATCACACTTTCTATGTGATTTTTCTTTCAATAAGTAATTCAACATAAACAAAACCGGCTTTCACTTTTTCTTGTTCAATGTGGATGAATTATCCAACAGACTAGACCAATCCCCGCGTTTTGGAATACAATTAACACTGTTGTACGGTTGTACCTATTTCCCGGTAGTAAAGACTGAGGAATGCACAATATGAGATATTATTAAGGCTAAAATGCCATCTAGCATAGATATCAGGTATAGTATATGTTTCACGAGTAATGTGCTGATCTTCCAAAGTTGAAGAAAATAGCTTTAAGTATATAACAGAAGTAGCAAGTTTCACAGATTGCCTAATTTACAGCACCACTAGAAATAAAAAATTAGAAAATAATGAAGTGATCAGAACAGTCAGCTGAGTTGAATTTTTTCCGGGCCACACTAGCAGTCTAGCATGCCAATATTAGTCCTCTAGTCCCTAGGGGTGCTTGCGATAGCTGTGGAAACAAAGTTTAGATTCAAACTTCAGATTCTGCTTTAGATAATACATTCAAAATTCTAGTAGAAGAGGATGAACTTTACCACTATAGCTGATTAATCGTCAACAAAAACTGGTAGGATTTACTTCAAAAATATAAAACTCAGCTTTCAAATTACTTTAGAAACCAAAATCTAGTCCCAAAAGCACTCATAACTCTACTAGTAAAATCACACTTTAGACTAAAAAAATAACTTCTTTTATAAGCTAGAATCTCAGAATCTGTTCAAAAAATTCCTGTACACACAATTCACAAACAATCTGAAAAACATCCAAGAAGACTTCACACTTCACATGTTGAAGTTACATTTGACATCTCTAGTTACCTGATTATACCTTGTCCATTGATTTAGGTACTGAAATGCTGATAGCACCAAAAGAAGACCCACAAGGACAGCACGAGTGTCCTAGAAAGAGAAAGTACAAGGAGTTATAAATAAAAATATAATGTACAAAACAGCATTGAGAAGTGCTGTAATTCTGCTGTTGGAAACAATTTGCTGCAAAAAGAACATTAGGCGAGATATGGAAGAAGTTCTCACTGTTTTGTGACCATAGTATGCATGGTAGTAGCGAGCTGTATTGAAAAACACCTAGCACAAGGAACATTTGACACTTCAGTATCAGGGCTATTGCGATGAGCAAAACAATTATCGAGATCAACAAGAATAATTGAGAATCGAGATCAACAAGCATAATTAGTGTAGTGTAATATGCACAACATGACAACATGACTTATTGAGATGAATTGTAGAGTACAGTACAAAACATTTGTTGCTCAAGATTTCCATAACAGTCAGTCGTCAACTTCTCGCAACATCAATGGTGCTATTATAGGAAGAGAACATCCAGTTAACTGGGAATTTTGTCCTGGGGTCTGAACGAGTATTTATGCTATGTATACCACTTCCAACCTTAGGGGTGCAACGAAACGCATGTCAAAATTCAGATTCATAACAGCCCCCAAAACTGAAGCTTGTATATAGTAGCCATTCTGTTTCTGTGGATGTAGAGATATAAATGAAGCAAAACTTCATATGCGTGGAAGCAGAAAAATCAGTCTTAGTTCTCGGATAGTTAAATTTGACAAAAGAAATAGCTTCATGGTTCGCAAAAGTTGTCCATTTCAGGCCTCCAATCAGGTCCTAATGGTGGACTCTGTTTGTTGGTGTACTAAACCATGCATCAATGAAAGAAGTCACGTTGGTAAACCAAAGATAAAGTTTTCCTCAACATTATTAGAGAAAACTGAATAAATTTGGGTACAACATAAAAATTTGCTGTACTACAGTACTAGTAAGCAACCTAATCTAGGGACAAAATTTCAGACTATTTTTTGTTTTCCAGTTGATAACAAAGATTTAATTGTCTGGGCTATTGGCCTCTTTGTTTCTAGGGCTTTGTCCCTTTTGGGGTGTTTTTTGGGTTTCATTGTAAAATATGGGCTTTTAGGCCTTTGGGTGTTATGGGCTTTGTTCCCATCTGGATGTATTCCAACATTAATAAAATGTTACTCTTGCCTATCAAAAAAAAAACAAAGATTTAATTATAAAAAGGAAAAAAAAGTATAATAAGATGGTGGACAAGATGAAAATTTTCATACTGTTGCTAATAACTGCGAAGTAACAGTAGAGGTTTCCGGGGAAAACTTCAATTATTTGATACTAGAACATCGACACCCAAACGATCTAGAACTTCACAGGTTTGAGAAAGAGGTGAATGGTATTAGAAAGCAAGTAATGAGCCCTCGAGGATTTGAAGTGATTCTGGGCCATGAAAACTACAGATACAAGGCATCTGTACTTAATTAAAGCAGCTGATAGGGAGCACTTCTGTAACTTTGAGTTAAATATGTATATGCAAAAGATAAACTGCAAAGGGCTAATGAAACAGTCTACTTACTTCCTCTGGATGTTCAATTGCATAATCATACTGCCCTCTTGTGGCTTCATCTTTCAAAATCTGCAAGTAATGAGCAAGTTGCTTACTCTTACTATTTTAAGCTTGAATCTACATAGCACAGTCATACTTATTTTGGCTAGATATATGAACATTCCAACGATAACTGCAGGCACCAACTTGTTTCAAAAGATTCCCTCCGTCCCAAAAGTGATAGTCCCCTACTAAAAGAAGTACAGTTTTCAGACCAAAAAATAAAGCACTTCCATTCATAATATTTTGAATTTTTTTGCACCAAATTAAAGATCTTCATTAGTTCTTTAATTTGGTGCGAAAAAATTCAAAATACTATGAATGGAAGTGCTTTATTTTTTGGTCTGAAATTGCATGTCTTTTAGTAGGGGACAATCACAATGGGACGGAGGGAGTACAACATCATTGAGTAATAAGGCTACCATTTCAAATGCAATTGCGCAAGTAAAAAACCCCAAAAGAGCTTTGTTTACCAACTGTGCAACTCGTTGGTAGCTTTGTTTCTCTGTTCTGGTAGCAGGTGTGTGTAGTACCCTCTCTTGTTGAGGCTTGTTGCTGTCAAGTGTGGTTGTCCAGGCTAGGTCCTGTGTGGAGGCGTATTTTCTGGGTTTGGTGGGGTCGTTTTGTTTGGGTGTGTATTTTCTTTGGTTTTCAGGGGTATACACCCCTGTGGTCTTGTATCTGTAGTTTGGTTTTGTTAATAAAATTTTAACTTACCCAAAAAAAAAACCCCCAAAAAGAGCTACTTCAGTTTTCTTTTTGTAGCAAGCACTCTTCTACCCGATGTAAAATCCCGTCAAGATGAGAAACATGAGCTTAGCTATATGAAAAAAACCATCTCACAAACCGAAGCTAGGCCAAGAAATAATCAAGTTATTAATGACTGGACAAAACCAAAACTTATAGAGGAACTACTTTAAGAATAAGCAATTCCATTGAATTGGCTTAAAAAACTCTTCTTGAAACTCCACAAAAAACGAGGAAATGATAAGCCAAAGTTTATCCACATGATACAAAACTCAAACCTTGTCGGTCCAAACAAATTCAAGGAAAAAACAAACCTAGACAAAAGGGACCTGTATAAACAGGCAAGTTGGTTAGAGATTGAATCATTTGTATCAGGGCAAAAACCCTTCAACTCAAAACCAATTGGGAGAGGGTGGAGAGGCCACTGACGCTTGTATACTAGTTCACAGGGAACAAGTGATTATAATAAAATGAGGTACACTTTCAGCACAACTATGAGGGATCAGTCACTATAACAACAAAAACTCTTACCCAAAACCTCCCAAACCTCAGCTCTGATACCGCATTATGCATTCAACTAAAAATGAATTGGCAATCAGCATAGAGGTCACCTAAGCTCATATATTAGTTTTGGAGCTATAACTAACCATGCAAGACAAGCACTAAGGCCCAGTCCAGTTGCCTGGAAAGGAAAGTACAGGAATGTCTAACCAAACCAAACCAATCCAAGCAATCCGAGCCTTATGTCCCAATCACTTGGGGTCGGCTACATGAATCCGTTTTCTCCATTGAGTTCTATCGAGGGCCCCTTGTTCGCACAAACCTATTATACTCAAATCTTTGCGCACCACAGCATCTAATGTCAATTTAGGTCTACCCCTCCCCGTAGCATTGCTACCCAAAGCTATCCTATCTGCTCTCTTTACTATTGCATCTCCTGATCTACGGTAGACATGCCCAAACCACCTTAGCCTATTCTTCCAAAACTTCTCTTCTATAGGTGCTACACCTACTATCTCACGAACCGTTTCATTTCTAACCCTGTCTCGCCTAGTCTTACCACACATCCACCTATTATACTCAAAAGTACAGGAATGTCTAACTTTCTTAAATATGCAGCACCCACATCTCTAATTTGTTCACAAATAATTTTCCCAATTTCTTGACGAGTAAACGGATATAACGGGGAACGTATAACATTCTGTTGAAAGTCCATGACAAATGCGAACAAAGTCGATGAACGATAGGAGGAAGAAAAAAAAAGCGACCGAATTTGATCACCAGTAGGAATGCAAATCAAAGTAGACATTCTAGAATATAGGTCACAAAGTAAAATTACCTCGTACGCATTTGCAATTTTCACGAACAACTTTTTTGATTCCGGATCGGGGTTCTTATCCGGGTGACTGCCCACAAATCATCGGAAAACGAACATTACATACATATTGATCTCAGATTGGAGTGTATTTACAATTATGCAGAAGCTTACTGTTTCAAAGAGAGCTTGTAGTAGGCTTTCTTGATCTCTGAAGAGTTGGCGCTTTGAGAAACCCTAGAAAAGCCAAAGAGGATTGGATCAGTAATGAGATGAACGGTAGAATTGGAGAGAGAGAGAGAGGTGTACCCTAGGAGATCGTAGCAATCATCTTCGTCACAGTAGATGGAGGTTGACGGTTTGATGAGGAGGAGGAGCACGAGAGCAGACGCGACTGCGGACCACCGGATCGCCGCCGGTGCTCGCGCCATCGTCACGGTACCGCGGTGTTTTTTTCGCCGCTGCTCTGATCGACTAGTTAGATTTCTCTGCGTGTACAGCTTGGGTGGTGCTAGTGCTACGTACACCCCGAGAATTTCTTTCTACACACCCATGGGGTGTGGAGAGACTTTTACGCAATGTTCTGAATACCGTACCAGTCAGGGTACCGTTTCGAATTTACCGCAACTACAATATATATAATAATTATATATAATTATAATTCAAAAAAATCCCCCATACTATGCAATTCATCATAAAATACCTATGTGTTTGCCTTTTGTCCCACATTGCCTAGTTACAAAACTCTTTTCCAACTTAAATGACTTTGCACACTAGTGGGCTTGTGAAGAAGGACCCAAGGAGAGGTCTTGCGTGCTCAGGAAAATGGGCCGTGGCCGAAGGCAATTTGGAAAAACTGATCCGGAAACCAATTAATCGGGTGCGCGTCACGGATTATTCGCGCGTAGGGGGGTGCAAATCCGGGATTTGAGCCTCGCGCACGCAATATAGTTAAGCCCACATTTTGCTAAATTTTTTTCCAGAAATTTCTGCCCCTTTTGTTTTTTTTAAACCCAGGAGAAGAAAAAAAACGTTTTTTCCCTGCCCCTTTGGTTTTTTATAAACCCAGAAAAAGAAAAAAGAAAACGTTTTCCTTCCTGCAAAATACCGGTCGGAATTTCCGGTACTGTCATCTCGGCCGGTATGGTCCGGTAAGGTCCGGTATTAGAGCCGAAACGGTAATAGAGGGTCAGAGTACCGGTTTTCACCCAAATCGGTACGTACCGGCCGGTACGGAACGGTATTCATAACATTGCTTTTACGTACGACTAGTAGCTCTATGAACAACGGTGCTAAGGCCACCGCATGGCTAGTGGGGCTCATTCTAAGCTCCAAAAAAAATATAAAAAAATATTTGTAAATTTTGAAATAATATTTTTACGGAGTTTTGTAAAAAATCAACTTCAACAAATATTAGTAAGTATATTTTCTAAATTGCTGTGTCCACCAGGACTGGAATAAGATCACTAGAAGAGGAGGATGGGCGTCCTAGCCCATCGGGTGCCATTGATGTCAATTAAACGCCTCAAAACAGAAGAAGCAGAAGAAATACCCAAAGTCGAACCATGCAAAGGTCTTGAATTTGGTTCTGCTAATGAAGCCTACAAATTTTACTGTGCATACGCGGGTAGCTTAATTTGGCTTCAAAGTCCGGATTGGTCAGTTGTTCCGTTCAAAACATGACAGATCAATTACCTCTAGAAGATTTGTGTGCTCCAAGGAAGGGCATGATCAACAAACACCCTTCAAGAGTAGGTTGTGGTGCATTCATGAGGATATAGAGGCAAGACACAGGAAGATGGGTAGTTGACCGGCTTCAAAAAGAACACAATCATGATCTTGTTTCTCCAATGGATGGCTAGTAGGCTAATTGCCGCCCCTCCGAAGGGTTTTAAAGAGGAAAAGTAAGTAGTGGGTTGGGAAATTTGGATTTAGTTGAAACAAATGGTGGCTTCAACCTTGTCAAAATAGTCCGTCAAAGTAATGTTGGAAGTGATTGGTACCCGGTGCTTCAGGAGTATTTTCAGTCTCGTCAAGCAGAAGATACAGGATTCTTTAATGCAGTGCAAGTTGATGATGGCAAATGCATGAGCATTTTATGGGCTGATGGCCGGTCTAGATTTTCGTGCATGCAATTCGGTGATGCCATTGTTTTTGATACCTCGTATAGAAGCAATAGTTATTTGGTTCCCTTTACTTCGTTTATTGGAACTAGTGTCACGCGACGTGCTTCGTGCGAATCACGTGCTCAGTAAAATTGTTCGAAATCGCATTGTTGTTTTGAGCATGCGAACATGTCGATGTTTGCCATGGAAGTATGCAAGAACAAATGTAATTTAAGATTTATTAGTTTTTCTATAAATCCCAAAATTCAGCACACACTATCACTCTCCATGATTCCATGTTATAGTAATTAAGCCAAAACTGAAAGGTCTAAATTTGCGAGACCATGATCTATAAAAGGTGACTATTCGTTCATAGAATCGTATTTTCTTCTTGCATTAAAATGGCAACACATGCACCCTGTTTCACCATTCACATAGTTTCAATCCTGAAACATATTCATCCAGTGCTATTTCTCATAACCGATCGCCACTTCATGTTGAAAACACTTTTGAGACAGGATAACAAATATTGGAATAAAACACAATACACCAAGCAACTAGTGACAATGTAAATTGTTTGCATCCACCAGATTTTATTACAGATACATATTGCCCACAAAATAATTACATAACTACATATCTAGAGCACAACTAAGGTCACCACCCTAATCCAAAGAGCTCTCGATTCCAATCACCTTAATCAAACGCAAAAGATTAAGGTCTTCACTTATGTGTTCCCAATACAAGACTCGTTATAGACAACAATACACCCGTAAAACAAAAGCAATCTATAAAACCCCCAAATTATAGAACAAATTTGTATCCCAACCAGCTTCATCCTTAAAAAATAGAAACCAAGTCTCTAAGCCATGTCTTCCAAGCACAGCTACCTCATCTTCAGACACTAAGAACAAATACGCTTGCAAACACCATTGAAATAAACCATACTATGGATTGAAGATTCTCCCCCGCACCAACGGACCAAATATCACAAGTTTTGTAAATTCATTGCTAACACCCTCTACCCCAAGACAGCCGAAGAAATATTAGCACAACCTCAATCAATTTAGAAAACAAGGTATAACTAACAAAGTTAGGAAATTGATACTGCACCTCTGTCACTACACAAATCACTCCGCCAAAATTCCAGAGGCATCTCAATCAAATTCAACAGCCAGAGCAAGATCACAGAAAATTAATTAGCGAAGCATATGCAACATAAGCATTGAGGTTGGTAAAATATCTTGGTAGAATACTGAACAAGATTTTTGGAAGAGGGAGAATACTGTGAGTATTTGTATTACATTTGAACTTAAATTTTTTTTTGGCTTGGTAAAATGGCTAGAACCTATCCATATTTATATTACTCCATGGAAGGCTCTAGTACAAAGATATTTTCATACAAGATAAACTTTGAGGTAATTCTATAATTACACATGTAACTAATTCTCACAAAAAAACTCTAGGTATTTCATAAGGATATTTTAGAGAGGGAGCTATATATTTTAGAGTTTCTAAAAACTAGTAGATATTTATATCTTCTTCAATAATATCTCCTATCTTTGGATTTTCTCAATTAAAGGTCAATTGGACTTGATTAGACTTAACTTTCCTGTGCCAAAACACTAAATTTAGTTTATACTTCAATAACGTTAATCAAAATTAATATACAATTAAAAAGTAGATACACCTAATAACACCAATAGACTATGCTTACTTTAAAAAAAGGTTTTTAAGATGTGAAATTTCAAGTTTCTCAAATGTGGCCTATTACATTAAGGCTTTTTGTTTCCTTTGTTAGGGAAAGAAAAGTCGGGCAAAACATAATCGAAGTATGATTCTTTTTGGGAAATGATAATGCCAAAATTGTTTTTGTTGGTGCCAAAACTCTAGTGCACAAAAGGCTTGTACCATTTGTAGTGTACAAGACTTTTATGCACTGGAGTTTTGGCACAAACAAAAACAATTTTGGCTCAAACAAAAACAGTTTTGGCATTATAACTATCCTTCTTTCTTCTATACAAGCCTTGTATTGAGGTTGAATTTCTATCATATGGTTTGAAAGATGTCATAATTGAATCAAACGACTTAAATTAATGCATTTGGGGTTCCGCTTCTTAATCGACATCTTGACCAATGTGTAGCTTGAAGTCAATTTTTAGGGTTTTTCTTGTGATATCTGAATCAGAAGATCGAGCACTTGAGGTTTTATGAAATTCCTTGAGTTGATTTAATTGGTTTTTAGTTTTAAACAATCAACAAGAACCCCAGTTCTTGACGGTAGTAGAGAGGGAGAGAACGCAAAAAAGAAAGAACGTAGGAGAGAGTGAGAGAAAATTATTTGGGCTAAACTTTTACATACTACTCCCTCCGTCCGGATTTAATAGTCATTTTGAGGAGTTCGTGCCATTTTTCAATCGATTATATCTTGTAATTTTTAATGTTTTATGTAATTTTGAAAACATTGTTTTATAGAACTAATTGAGATCTATCAAATAAGATCTATATTTGATATAAAATTCATTACCAATTTAAATATATAACTCATTTTTTATCCGGTTAAAATTGAACGAGGGACTATTAAATCCGGACGGGGGAGTAACCCTTTAAAAAAAAATTGGTCTAGAGTCCACTATAACATGTTTCTAACCCACTAGGTCCACTGATCAAGTTTCTAACCCACTAAGTCCACTCATATGTATTTGGTAAGGCATAAAGTCCATTGCATTTAAAAAGGGAAATAGTGCCTGACAGATTTACCCTTTCATTCAAATCCCATCCGTTTAGCCCATTATCCCCCATTATTCCTTATACGTTTGAAATCACGCAAAATTCTAGGGAAATAACAGTTACGTTGGATCAGTTTCGTATCTAACGTTATTGTACTTACATAACGTTATATAACATTGTATATTCTGCTTTATAGAGTTACATCTTGATCTGTTGAATTTTTTTTGAGTTTCGCTGCACAAAAACTCTCATATAACATTATATTTTCACTTTATTGAATTGGTCCGCGCAGCGGCCTCAATGACTTGCTTCTAGTAACAATAATACACACACAAAAACGTAATACATGTGACAAAAAATAAACATATAACCTTATAACGTTATACATGAGATTTTGTCCTTTCTAACTCTAAAAAAAGAAAAAGAGGAGATCTCGTAACTTCTTTCCATTATATTTTCACTTTATTGAATTGGTCCGCGCAGCGGCCTCAATGACTTGCTTCTAGTAACAATAATACACACAAAAAAACGTTATACATGAGATTTTGTCCTTTCTAACTCTAAAAAAATAAAAAGAGGAGATCTCGTAACTTCTTTCCCTTCGTCGCCGTCACCTTCTTCACAGTCGACTTCACAGGTAACTTAATACTCTTCACCCCTTGAACAACTGCACAAATAATGCCTTTAACAAAATTAGTATATAACCAATATTGATATAACCATATATACTATCAATCGAATCCCTAACTTAATTCAACCATACCATACCTGGATCAAAGATTGATATAACCACATATACTCGCAATCAAAACCCTATATTAACTAAACCAATACGTAACCGATTAGAGTTTGATATAACCATCTATACTCGCAATCGAAACCCTAACTTAATCTAGCCAAACCATTCATATAACCATATATACGAGGAGAAACATACGTAGTGTATCAATAGCAACGTAGGATCACACACAGTTTACATTCGCAAACTATAACAAAATTCGAATATAACCAACCTTTATATAACCATATATACAAGCAATCAAATCCATAACTTAATTCAACCATACCCTAACGGATCAAAGATTGATATAAGCACATATACTCACAATCAAAACTCTATCTTAACTTAACCAATACCTAACCGATCAGAGTTTGATATAACCATATCTACTCGCAATCAAAACCCTAACTTAACTTAGACAAACCATTTATATAACCATATATACGATGGAAAACACAAACTGCTCAGAGCAGGGTCTGTGTACGAAACCCTCAATCACAGGGGCAAATAACTTAGGGATATAACCTTATATACTCGCAATCAAAACCCTAAATAACTTAGCCAAACCATTCATATAACCATATATATGAAGAGAAACATACCTAGTGTATCGATTGCGACGTAGGATCTGACGGCGATGGAGAAACGAAGGCGAAGAATGGCAACTAGCGCCACGGCGACGGCGTTCGACTGAAACAGGGGCGAATCAAAGGCGACTAGGGCGACGGAGACGAATGTTGGTGAACGGGTGCGACCGTTGGTACAGTTGGTGAACGAACGCGATTGACGCCAATGACGAAGAAGACGAGGAAGGGCCGACGACAAAGAAGACGAAGAAGGGCCGCCGACGACGAAGAAGGGCCGACGACGAGATCGTCTGAAGACGACGAAGAAGGGCCGACGAGACAACGAGATCGTCGTCTCCGTTTTTTTCCTCTCAATCTGGTTTGTTTTGGAAACAGGGGGGGAGGGGGGACTGGGGGGGGGGGGACTGGGGAGGGGTTTTATAAGGGGATGAAATGAAAATGTTTGACAGGGAGTAAAAAATGGAAATTGAGAAAAAAACGGGGTAATATTTTTTTTGAAATCAGGGGTATATTAGACTAATCAGAGTTATTATATCCTTACTAATAGATTAGTGGACTTAGGGGGTTATAGAATTTAGAAGTGGGTGGAAAGATGGCAAAACGTGTGTCTGAATCGACAGGGGCACTGAAAGAAAAATACGTAAGTGAAAGGAAAACAGAGCATGATTAGTTAGTTAAAAACACAGACCATGTTAGAAAACCAGTTCTTATTTGTTTTCTCTAATCTCTTTTGTCTTTGCTGAATTATACTTCAGCTTTTGGTCCGTCATTCTAGTTCTTAGAATTGAAAATTCGGAAAATGTATTTTTTCAAAAAACAAAACAAAGAAAAGAAAAACGTTTGAAGAAAGTTTTTTTAATTTATTTTAAAAAGGAAAAAAAAAACCGGAAAGAAAGAAAATTACCTGGATATGTCTGTGCCTTTTTTAGTGCTCGACTTCAACTCAACATCTTGAGACTTCCCACAGTTCACGATCAATTTTTTGATTGAGTAAAATTAAAAACCGAATGTTGCGAATATCATGTGGAAATGAATAGTTCGGATAGAATTGACCTTTTGAATGATCCTATAGATGAAGACATGGTCTCTCTGGCCATTGAATGGAATTTCGAAGAAAAAAAGGAGCCTTTTCAACTGGACCTCAGTGAATGGAAAGCTCAACTCAAAAAAGTGTACATAGAACTAGAATTACGAATACAATTAAAAAAAGAAAAAGAAAAGGCTGATCAAGAGAGTCTCGATTCAGAATGAAGGAAACAGTACAGAAATCTAGCACTAGACAAACTCCAATCACACAGAAATACACGTACATGTTGGCAAGATTCGCTGCATCTTTCGGGATTCATTCAGAAGCGAATACAATGGTTAAACTTCTCAATGGATCTTTTTGCATTGGAAGCTGCCTCTCTTGGTTATGCTTGTTGTATTTTGTTAACTTGTAATCTTATCAGCTTTGTACTTAGTATTTGGGGCTGTTTATTGTTTATTCCTGTAATGACTCTTTATTTATCTATGAAGTTCTTTTTTGATGCCAAAAAACAATAAAAACCTCTGTTTTTTTTCCCCCTCTATCATGCATTTCGGTTCTCCATCTTCTAAACATCAAGAAATCATTCAAATTGCAAAGCTGAAAGGTAAACCCTAATTCACAATATAACCAATTAACCATGAAAATTAAAGGAGCACGAAAAGAGGGAGAATTCCCTTCAATCAAACATGAATCACAAGTTTTTTTTTCCAGAGACGTGCCACCCCGCCCCCATGCTACCTCCGCCCCTGGTTGTCTAGCTTGAACTCCATTCATGTACATAAAATGGGGAACAAAGGGTACAAATGACGGATGACCGCCGATACGTCAAATGACCACATAGAAATTCACCAACCAAATGAGTAAAAAATTTGATCAGACATGAGTACTAGCTCATTAAATTAACAGCGAGAGAGATGGCCAGAAGCTCCGTATAGAATAGATAAAAGCAGTCGGAAGAACTAGAAAAGTTGAAGCTCAAATATTAATTCAAGCCTTCGAATTCCAGTATGCCAAATGTTGCTTTTAAAAATGCCGAAGAAAAGCGCTTCTAAAATAGAGGTAAAAACGCCACTATTAGCATTCACGGTGTAGAACGACAAAACAAAAAAACCACCATTAAAGAATCGTCCAGCAGCGCACGACAACTTAATTTTTTGTTTACATGACCTCAATATTCATCAAAAAAACCTTTCAAAGTTTCAATAAATAAATCTTGTCACAGATCAAAAGAACATCATATATAACCAAGACCCCATCAAAACCAAGTTTCAAGGCCCAAAACACGTCATCCTGTAAGTTGTCTACAACATATATATATATATATATATATATATAGCTTCATATATCACCTGATTTCCAAAACAAAAAGAAGCAGCAGCAGCTTCACCTAGTACAAGTTTCTAGTGACATAGTGAGAGAACTAGCTCAGAAAGTTGGTGTAGAATAAAAAACATCATCCCCATAAATCATGCTAAGTCTATTCATTCATCCAAGTCTGAAACGACAAGCCAAAATGTCAGTCCATTAACCAAAAACGAGGTCTCAAATTTCAAGCCCCAAAGTCGTCCACTTGCTCTTCAATCTGCTCGAGAGAATTGGTGACGTCTGGTACATGCTCAACGTTGCTTGTTCGTCTCTCACCATCCTGGTTGAATGCAAGTACATTACATATCAATTACATAATAGAGCTGAATATGCCCCAAAATACTCATTTGAAACTCTGGTGAATAAACTTATACATGCTTTAAATCAAACATGTTGGCCCAAAAATACTCACATTTGAGGCTAGTCCCATACATTCGTGTTATAGTTAAAACTGAAATTGTAAAGCGATTGAAATAATGATGTTGAGGATTCTAGGATGTACAGTCTAACATTTCCATTATTATCAACTACAAGTCTACAAGAGTTTAGTCAAGAAGTAGACAATAAACCAAAGGAAAGCGTATGGAATAGGATTCAAGGATGAAAAGATGAACTGTTGTCTCCTCCTCGAGGGCTTATGTTCTGATGTTGTTGCCTCCAATCATATCGGCCAAAAGGTGTGGAATAACGACCTTATTCGAGACTTGTTCATATATCCTGTTGAAGCTGAGATACTATGCTACAAGCCTACAATCCCATTCCCCAGGATATACCAAATCAAGTGTTGCTCTGGCATTCTTCAAAGAAGCAAGGACAACTTTACAGTCAAATTGGCATATCATATTCCTATGGAAATGCAGGAATTTGATGAGCAGTGAGCACAGTGATCCCATTTAGTTAACTCTAATCAAGCTAGCTTTTGGAGTAAGGTTCCTTTGAAATTTTGAATCACGTGACATCACAACTTAGACACATGCATAAAAAATCTTGTACCTATCAAAGCCAGTACCAACATAAAGCAATTCAACACAAAGGCCAGACATAATATAAGCTTAGTCGAGAGGAATTAAGCCTAGCCACACAACTGTATGATCAAGCATATAATCCAAAATCAACATAGTCACTACCAATGCCCCATACAACTCAGACTACCAAATCTACACGCATTTCACTAAGGGATATGTGCATTTACAACCTCCAAAAACCTTAAATATAGAAGCGCATGTAATAGAAACATAAATACAATTATTAATCAACAAAAGAAGGGACATTATCATTAATTATGTTACCTAATGACTCTTAGAACTTTCACCTATAGAAGCTTCACATTGTCTCCTGATCCGTCCTCCATGATTAGGAGAGACGAGGGTCTCGATGTAGTTGTCCCCAACCCCAAATTTCATAGGAATGCCGGGAACCAACATGTCCCTCAGCGTTTCAATTTTTGGATTGTATAAAACTAGTTTCTGTCGGCAAGATTCATCTATCATCCTTACTCCGTTAATTTCTTCTATCATTCCAAATGTTTCCAATACAAATTCGTCTTCCGCTGACAAATACAACACATTTTCTATAGAAATCCCAGGAATAGCAATGTTAAATTTGGTCCACGACTCTGTTACCCCATACTTCTTCATCATCCAAACTTCAATTCCATTGTCAATATAAGGCCAAACAACAAAACAGAGACAACCCCCAAGAACCACCATCTGGTAATAGCTATACCCATCATTATCAAACGGAGCAGCCTCAAACAGAGCAGGCAGCTGCACTTCCTTGAAAATCTCATCGCACAAATCAAAAGCAACAATAACTTTTGGACCATCTAAACCACCAGTGCTCGAACAAATCCAATGGAGACGCTCATTAAAGTAAATCCCATGAAGATGTTCACCAAGGATATAAAAATGTAAACCTTCAATTCTCCTCCAAGCATCAGTTTTCAGTGAATAGACAGCCACATTAGTAATATAAGTAACACCATTCACTTGGGCTTCAAAACCATTAAATCCAAGGAGCATCACAGCCTTGTAATCATCCGTAGATGATTCATAACCCAAACCAGCTAGAAAAGACAGGGACCGGTACTGGTCAGACGAAGAGATGTCAAGAAAAGGGGATTCGAGCAGTTCCTTACATTCTCCAGTGAATGGATTCAACAAGAAGTAGGGATTAATACCTTCACCACAAACTAGAACCAAGCCATTGCAAGAGCCAAAAACATGGGCCCAGTTTCCCGAGCCCAAATCGAGCTTTTTCGCGGTCGGATTTTCGTCGGTGAAGTCTACGGAGTAGAGAGCGTGAGAGCTGGAAGTGAGAAGGGTTTTTTGAGGTTTGTTGGTAGTATTGGTTATGTGAAGGTGGGTCTTGGAGAAATGTGGGGAGGAGATTAGGGAATTCCATGAGGGAGAAACACACCTGAATCTGCATAGGGACTTGGTTGGTAGTCGAGAGAGTACTTCGGCGATGATCTCCGGTGGAAGGTTTCTCCAGATGGGGTAATCGCTGGTGTCACTGTCTGATGCAGTGGTCTTCTTCTTCTTCATCATCTTTAGAAGTTTGGGGTTTCAGATTTCAGATGCTTTCCGTTTGTTTTTTGTGGGGGTTCTTGACTGATAAGGGATAACCCTCTGTGAAGACAAGAGTGAAGAGAGCGAGAAATACGGGCATTGCATTTCTCATTTTACCATACAAATAAGGAAAATGATTTTGCCACTTTTTTTTTTTTTTGTTAACGGCACTCCCCTGCAAGTGTATTTTTACACCAAAAATACACTTGCAGGGGAGTGCCGTTAACAAAAAATAGAGTGGCAAAATTAGTAGCCTACAAATAACATTCCAAATTCAAAACTCCAAAACGAACATGGTCAAATATTCTACAACATATAATCGATTGAAAAGTGATACGAATTTTTAAAGAAGAAGAATTAAATAGGAACGAAGGGAGAATGTTTTTGTATATTTAGCATAAGTATGAAAGTGTGCTATTGTATAAACATAAACAATTCATATATCCCGAAAATATACACATATAATCAGTTTCATGCTTCAATTTCGTCATATGCCGCACTTATGCTTGTTGGTTTCGGAATTGTTTATCTATTTGGAGTTATTTTTTAATTCTTTTTTATTTTTAACTGAGAGAAATATGTTAATATAAAGTCACTAATAAAACTATCTCGATCCTTTCGAAACTTGTCGATATTCATGTAAAACATACTCTAAAAATTTTGTCTGAGATTTTGTGTTCATTTTTACATAATTTAATTGAAAGTATGTGTTATAATCTTTTGAAGTTAGTATTGCACGCCTTACTTGTGTACGATCTTATTGCGGTTAACTAGAAAAATAAAGTTTCGCCATTATAATTAACAAGGTGCCCCCACTAGGTTACATTCCTGAATTATTCCTGGATAAAAACAGTTTTGGTATTATTATTATTATCATTCGGGCGTGCCCTTCCTCAAATGAGATAAGTGCACTTCTCGTGGCGTCGGGCCAAAAGCGTCTTTGCATCAACCCCTTCATATGTGTTGATAGAAAAACTTCTTTATGGAGCACTTCGTAAAGGAGGATTTACGGAACTCAATCGCGGGTGTTAAAAGTGTTTTTGGACGGTCCAGATTGAAAACCAATTGTGATCGGTAACAATTAATTGTTACCGGTCAAAATTGAAAACAAATCTCAACCATTGACTGCGCGAATGGACGGCTGTAATTGCATCGTTTCGTGAACAAACCTGGTCACGGAGCCTCCGTGAATAAGTTTCTCCCGTGTGTTGAACTCACGTCAATATGATAGTGTATACACCCCAATCCGGATCTCGAAGGTTCTTTAAATTCCCCGATGATGAAATAAAGGAACGATACATTTGAGAGCTTGAATGTGGACTCCCATAACCCAAAAAGCCAGAAAAACCCACCAAAACCCAGAACTGGATCTGGACACCGCACGATGTTACCTTCTCAACCAAACGGTGTAGTTTCCTTACTACACCGCATGCGGTATTAAGGTATACCGTACGGCATTTCGGGGGAAAATTCTGACAGGTTCAGAAAGTTGTCGGCCACGCTTGTTGGAGCCATAATTGAAAAACGGCTTGGAAGAGAATATAATTCTTAGCCGGCCTAGAAGCCACCTCCCCCATTTGCATTGATATTCCTTGGCTCTTGCCTATAAATACAGCCCTCCCTTTAGTTGAAAGACACCCCTCCAAGTCTTGAGAAAGTTACTCTGACATTATCTTGACACTCTTTCTCTCTCTAAACATTCCATTCTTCTTTCCTTCCAAAGCTCAATAAACTACTAGCTTTGGAACTCCACCACTCCAAAGCTCCAAACTTACACTCATCCATCTTCATCCAAGCTCAAAGCCGAAGGTATAAAAGCAAGTTTCCTTGGGCTAAGCCTAGTCTTAGCCCTAAGGGGAGCTTTCTGCAATCACACTTAACATATTCGTGTTAAGTGTTGACTTAAAAACCATTTTCAAAAGCAAAATAAAACAAAAACTAGTGACTATACTGGAAACACTACACCGTACGGTGTTGTAATACACCGCATGATGTAGTGGGATCCAACGTGCGGTGTTATACTGCTCATCATTTGTTTGTTTTATTCGTCTTGATCATATCTATCCATTGCTGGCTATGCTAATGTTACTGAGAGATCGTGCAGGCATATTTCAGAATGAAGTTTCGTTTAAAAACTATGTCTTTTGTATTCTAAACAATTCAAAAAGGGATTTTTACGGTTATTCTCAATGATCAAGTGCATCAAAAAGGATTTACAAACGGTTTTATGGAAAAATCAATAGAAATACATGAAGAAAGCTGTTTGGATTAATGGTTTGCTTTATCTTGAAAATATCAAGCTTTTTTGAAATAAGCCAGAAGCTACACCGTACGATGTTTTGAGTAGTAATGTACGATGTAGTCAGGAATACTGTGCGAGATTTTCAGTAATAATAGCGAGCTGTAAGTGAAAGGATACATCACACGGTGTACCAGAAAATTGTGCGAGGTACCGCGGTACACCGTGCGGTGTTGCTATGATCAGAATAGATCATTGTTGTACTGCTGTTTCATTTATGCACGTCAATCACTTGTTATCAACTGGACAGTAAGCACCACGAGCACGCCAAAGTGATATATTCAATCCCATGTCTCTTTCCTGTATTTGTTTTCTAAGAGTTTAGTCTTCCAAATGATATTAAAAGTTTTTCCCTTTCAAAATGTTAAGTAGAGACCGGTTTTTACCGAGCTAATGTGGTGCTTTTTCAACAAAACCCTCCTCATTCGTAACGTGGCTCCCGAAACCCAAAATCTTGGCGTTTATGCTAGATCAAAAGCCTTCTTCTTCAAATCAAACCCTTGATTTCTCGGATCATCCATCTCAAAAATCCGGGTGACAACTCTCAAGCGCGCCGGTCGGAGAGCCCACAGATAGCCTATCCCAATGGGAAGTATCGCCTGGCCCCGTTCCTGTTCCTAATAATTGTGGTTCACTACTTTCACCTTATGGGTAGTCCATTATGGTACACAAATTTTTTTTTATATGGTACCGAAAAAGTCACGTTAATAGTAAGTATTACACATTGAGTATTCCCACAATAGTGAGTAGTAAGTATAGAATAGTACTTACCACTAAATGTGGAATACTTATCACTTCAGTGTGGAAGTATTTCATATGAAGTGGTAAGTATTCCATATTGAGTGATAAGTATTCCACATCTGAAATACTTACAACTCCTTGTGAAATATTTATCACTCAATGTGGTTTTGTGCTCTTTCCATGCCTAGTGAATAGTGATCTCACCAAAGAAACAAACAGAGATGAGATATGGAAGTTGGTAGTATTTGATTGCTGAAAGAGCAAACTGAATTAGAGGTATGGTGGGAATTGGGAAGTAAAAGGAAGAAGAGAAGAGAGCAAATATAGAAAGGAAAAATGCTGTCTTTTACTGCAACTTTTACGACAGTTTCATAGTTTCACCTCAAACGTATTATTCTTTGCCACAAGTAGGAATAGATGAACAGTGAGATAAAGCAAACCCACAACTAGAAATGCATAGCCACACTCTGTTGTGATGTCTTCCCTTCATACATAAGCAATGCTATATGTACAACATCAAACTGTTGGACAATGGTGGAGTCAGGATTTAAATTCGGGAGGGACCCAAGTTACAACACTGAACCTCCCGGCCCTTATTCGCCTCTCTGCCTATGCTGTTAAATCGGTAGGCTCCAAATGACTCGTTTGTATGAACTCAGTCAATGATATCATATGATGAGACCCTTAATACCTAAATGAAAAAGCCCTATCAATGCCCATGTCTCTGTACATCTCCAAGCAAGATAATACCACTATACACTACCGAGCCGATTTCATATCATATTTGAGCATCTCCAAAAGAGAGAAAGTGAAATTTTGCGCAAGTTCGCTCTCATTCTTCCACCATCATCGTCTTTGTTCTAATTTTTCCGCTGTGCTTCCTAGCTCCATCAAGCGGTCGCAATCTAGCTTCTTTGTAAGAAACCAGAAACACGAAGTTATAATTCCCGTTCACGTTTCTTTCTTTTGTTCTGCTCAAAGATGCAAGATAGAATCATCTATGTTTCTCTTCTCTCTTATTTCAGAGGCAACATTGCTTGTCACCATTACTAGTTCAGAGCATCACTTTGTCTGCCCATGGAAAGTGTGAAGTAAATCAGTAGTATAGTCCCCATGCTTGACCTGGCAGAAATAAAATAACAAATGAGCTCAAAATCTCCCTTTTATTTTTTTTGGAAATTTCATTAGGTCGAAAATTATTTTTCTGACTAAAATTAGTACGTAGAAGTGAAACCAAAAAAAAAAAATCATGCACGCTCGAACGCGTAGAAAAATGTTTCAGTCTATATTTGGAATACTATGAAATTCACTCAACTATTTTTGTGTTTGCCTGAATTGGCATTACCCTTTTAAAGTAAACTAACTTGATTAGAGAATAGGTGGGTAATTTTGAAACTAATTATTCATAGCAGTATATTTATAGGAAATTTTGCTTTACATTTGTGTTTTTTTTTTTGCAAAAAACAGGGGCCATGTTTAGGTGGTTATGTAGGTTTTAAGAAAGTTTTTCTTAACAATAATACAGATACAAATGTTGCACAAAAATTCTAGACAATTGGACATGATGTGTCTTTCATAGATAGGGGTCAAAATGTGAACCGATAAACTGAACCGACCGAACAGTAGGTTTTTAGTAAAGTTGGTCGCTTTTAGTAACGGTTCGGTTCGATTTTCGTTTATGATTTTCATTCGAAACAAACCACGTACTCACCGCTAGACCCTGGATAACATATCCAGGTTCCTATTGTCGTGTCATTCTGGATTTCTGTCCAAAAACCATTTTCTTTCTCTAACCAAAAAAAAAAAAATAATTGTATCTTTTCGTTTTCAGCACTTTCTACCACTCTTCTGCAAAAGCAAAACAATCAGAGAATATGATCAAGCTAGAGTGGTGGTGAACTTACAAGGTGGCAAAGAAGAGAAGGATCCTCCTTGGGTCAACAGCCCAGGAGGCCGGAGAAGATCGTCTGAAACTGAATCTCTTGCCATCACTCCATGATCTCCTCTCTCCGGCATTGCAGGTCCCAACGTTTCCGGTGACAATAGTGATCTGATGATGGACGCCTGGGCTCATAGGTTGATCTTTGGTAGTCGCCACCGTGACCACCAAGGGCTTTTCAGGCGTGCTATCCCCGACTATAAGAACGAAAAAAAAAGACTAGTAATTTTTTTCCTTTTGTTCCGTATAGTTTCTAGCCATAACTTGTCCTTAACACCAGACCTAGCTAGTCACATAAATATATCAAAATATTGTACGCTTTCAACCCTTGTACTTCGATCACGCTTTCAATTCTCGGTCTAGCGAATTATAATTATTTAATTGAGATTCAAAAACGCACTTACGCACATGCAAATTATGTAACTTAGGTCCTGACCATTTAGAGCAAGTACACTAGATGAGCTTAAATGCATTTTTTGCTATTTTACCTAAGAGAAACATAGAAAACAGTTTGCACCAGATGAGCTAAAAGAGAAGCTAAAATTCATTTATGAATAGTTGCACTCTATTTTTACCTATGCACTATTCATACTCTTTTCTTTTTTTATTGTTTCTTTCTCTCTCTCCTCCCTCCTTTCTCCTCTCTTTAAACAATAAAGATAATAGAAAATGAGTGAAAATATATATATTTTTAATTGGTGTTAGGTAAAATAGATAGTATTGGTGTAGTGTGGAGAGAGATGTGAGTAGGTAAAATGAAAAAAATGCACTGTTAACCAGCATTTTTACATTTTCATTGGTGTACATGCTCTTAGAACTACAAATTAAGGAATATGAAGTATCGACTACCTAATGCTTTTAATTATAACTCACACATGTCAATCGATCACATCCAAATAGGCTACCTGATAAACTACTTGTTAACAACCGAATTGATTAACACATAATTAACACATCCAAATAGACTACTTGATAAACTACTTGCCAGGTTTCAAGACAAGAGTTACTGTACTACATAAATATATATATAGGTTGGTAGAGATTTGTACAAATAGATTCATCTCTTCACCTACCTTTGGCACATTATTCGGCATAACCATAGTCTGAATTAATAGTTTTGGTCATGGATTTGAATCTCAGTTTTATTGTTGAGTCACCCACGGTCCCACATCAATCTCCTACTTGAAAGAAAAATGGTCCTTAATCTAGAGCACATCCACCTAACTGGATGGCTTTGAAATTTGATGGTTGAGATTTTATTAAATGACCTAAAAGCTTGCAAAATGTAGGTTTTGGACAAACATTTACGTAACACATACATATTTTCGCGTCATGAAATCTATACCTACATAAATAGTTTGGTGACACTCCTTCTTAGTTTATAGGCGTTGGTAGCGAGTACAATAAGCGCGCAGTGACGGATTCAAGCCAGGGTTCTAAATAAGACTGTTCAGTAATCGTGCCCTTGAAATAATTTTACAATCAGCATGTTACTTGACGAAATCAAAAGCCCAATCAGAAGAAATAGATACTAATATAAGTTATTTGTAAAGCAAATTGGTTGAGGGGTTGCTGTTAATTTCTTTTGAGGATTGTACTTAATAGTATAATTAAGAGGGAACTAGTGAAATTATCACAACACATAGCGTAACCATTGTTCACCTCTTGGGGAAGATATAGAAGCAACAACACCAGTGTCCTTTTCATTGCCAGTGCTTCGATTAATCATCTTCTCGGCGCCCTTTTGCTGTGACGCCTTTCTTAGAAGACTTTTCTGCAATTTAATTACAATAGCTCAATATAAAATGATATGTCACATCAGGTCCTCTCATATCTAACAAAATACCGCGCCTCGTGATTTTAAAGTATGTTACTAAAGTATTATATTATTTTGGATGTTCTTTCTGCGAAATTTCTACTTATTAATCGTTCGATTCCCAATGTAACATGGATGAAGTCATCGCAAAGTTCAACTTCAAACATTTAGGCAAAAGTGGGGGAGGGAGGGTAAAAAGCAAGACTTTATTGAAATGAACTTATTTTTACATTTGGTAATTGATGTTTTCCTTCCCTTCCCTTCCTTTTTTTTTTTTTTTTTAATTTTTTCTCCCTTTTGAAGGTTTGGATTCTGTTTAGTAATAAGTACTACTCATTGGACAAGTAGTGTCTATAAAGAAAAGACTAAAGAGAGTAATAAGTGATAGGGAAATGATTTTTGCATTTAACGACTTTATAAATGTCACTCCGTAATTTTTCTTTTTTTATCAGCAGAATTGGTATTCTAACATTAAAAATTACACAAATCACAATTTCCAGTACACACTAGAAGACAAATTTTGAAGCATATTTGTAAAACAATGGAGTGCAAAAATCTAAGAGATAGAACGAAATG
Organism: Rhododendron griersonianum; assembly: GCA_018127125.1. Classification (NCBI taxonomy): domain Eukaryota; kingdom Viridiplantae; phylum Streptophyta; class Magnoliopsida; order Ericales; family Ericaceae; genus Rhododendron; species Rhododendron griersonianum. The sequence continues at coordinate 20,792,017 of CM030789.1, forward strand.
ACGTGTTATCTGTCGTCTCTCATTAATTGGTAGTAATATTTTTCATGGGTAATTATCTTTTCTCGAACAAGGGTAAAAACTAAGAGATAGAACAAAACAGAGCCAAGGTGTACTTAAAAATACTAAACAAAACAGAGTACTAATTGATGTAGGCATAACTGAAAACAAACCAGAAAAAAAAAATATTTTAGTTTCCGTTAAGAATTTTGTGTAGTACAAAACGCTATATAAAATGAAAAAAAAAATTATTTGCTTATGAATTGACCTGATTTATTTACTTATTCGCAAATTTATGTACGCTTTTTTACTGGTTTGACTATGCACGAATGATCCAGTCCCGACAATAATAACAAAAAATCAATTTATAAATGAAAGACTAAAAATATTTAGTTAATTTTTTAACGCAGGGGTTCGCTCGAAGAGTTGCTTAAAATCAACAAAACAGACCCAATAAAAAAAAAAACAACAAAACAGAGCCTGCTTGAAGAAACAGAACAAAAGCAAAGGAAAAGGGAAATCCTCACCGTTAATCCTGAATTTGCGGTTGTAGTATCCTTATCGGCGAGAAGAGATAAGCGCTCAACGTCCACTATGAAGCTATCGGAATCGAAATTGGTGCTCTGTAATCTGTTTGTTTGATCGGAAACAGAGATTTTCTGGGTACCCATCTTGTTCAGTTCAAAAGGTTTGGAAGAAGACCTCAGAATACCAGAGCCCATATTCTCCTGGCAGAAAGGAATTTGTGGGAGAGAGAGAGAGAGAAAGAGAGACAGAAGAGAGAGACAGAGAGAAGATTACGTTAGATGCAGCTTTAATAATCAAAAGCTCAATGGAACAGTTCTTATTTGGATTTTTTTTGTTTGAACTTTTTGTGTCGGCCCTATGACCTCCTCCTAAACTTTAAAAAAAAGAAGTTGTTTTGTCCTTATTTGAATTTTTTTTGCATTTGTTAGTTGAGAAATGATATTGACACTCTAAAAATTGATGCAGGCATTCCAAAAAACAGAGGAAAGTGGCTTTGGAGTTACACTGATTTGATTTTGTGGATTATTGATTCGTCTCTACGAGAGGAATCGAAAAAGTAAAAAAAAAAATTACTTTTATCCAAGTATTTTGGGAAATAACCACTTTTTATGTCACTTATTTTGCTAAAAAGTGGTTATTTCTATAAAGAGAATTGATAATGCCAATTTTTTTTTTGTTCCTGCCAAAACTCAAGTTTTACCTTTTATTGCATGACTTAGTTGCCCTCCCATACTCCACTTGCTTTACCATAATGCCCCTTGAATTCTTCCATAAGTGCAAAAGAAGAGTTCGTTGTTTTCAAGCAAAATTATAATCCAAATGAAAACAACCCAACAATCAAACAATGCTTGACACAACTTGCAAAACAAAGCTGACAAGACAAGCAAAAGCAACCCATCTAAAATAATCTTTCTCTTTTTGATCCGCAACCCTTCTAATAATCTATCTAACGAACATATATCCTTCGGTATAAATATTACATCATCCAAAATTAAAAATCAATTCCAAAAAGTTCAAAGTTGTGATTAACAAATGATAATGCTCTAGTCTTCGCACAAAAACTTCATTATGCATATCACTTAGAAGTAAACACTTTCCTCAGTGTTACCTGAATTTTTTTTTTTTAAAAAGCGATGAAATAGAGTATCAAAAAGACGACAAAAGAATAATAAATTCATCAATGCTAATTCTCTATCCGATACAATGACAGATGCCTTCAATTGCTTGCTCAACTTCCCTGAAAAGGCTATGCACAGATCGTGATGTGGGGCCCACACAAACAATCCGAGTTGTTGGTTACATTTAAATTATGTTTTCGAGTGCCCTTGAGAAAAATCAGCTCAATCGGGTAACTATAAGTGCTCGATCCAAACATATTTTTAAATATAATGATCGACTCGGATCGTTTATATGAGATTCAAAATGGGGCCCCATAACGCGATCTATGCACAATCTGTGCACATAGCCAGGTTGATTAGAATATCAAACATGCTACGGACCCGACACATATATAGGAACACAGTGCATTCGGAGTCATTCGATATCCGTGTTCCATATGCATCGTGTGGGAACCAGGCGCATCAGATGGTTCCGAACATACATGTGCCACGTATATATTTCCGTGGCGCTAAATCTTAAAATATTCTTTTGGTTTATCTCCCTTTAGCTTAATGGGAAAATTAACAAACATTAATTAAAAAAGTTTTATCTAAGAGAACACAATAAGAAATTCATTCTGATCCATACGTGTTTTCCGCTCATCCGTCCAAGAGTCGTGACGAATAAGAAGAGATATTTGTTTAACAAAAGATTAAAAAAATCCATGGAAAACAAATGATCCCCTAAATGATTTTAGTTTCAGCGTAACAAAACACGAAAGGGCGGCCCCACCATATATTTAGGATTCTGGATTCAAAAAATGCACTGAAATTTTCATAAATTTTTTTTGCCCTGAATTTATTTTTGTATTGTTGGCATCGATCATTCATAATCAAAATTATTGAAAATTCGTTTAAATTTGTGAGTACGCAGATAATATAGCTCAGCTAAACAAAATAAAACTAGGCCCAATAAATTTGCAGTCACAATAACTAAGTTCATCTTATTATATCGACCTGTGTACACAAAAAATTTCTTTACGTTTTGTCGCTGCTGAAAGAAAATCTTGAAGCCGCCTCTGCAAACAGGTTTAATTATTAATCAAATAATCAAAGAGCCAAAAAAAAAAAGGATGCGTACCCACTTTGGATTTTCCGCCGTGTTCTATCACTTTCCAAGCTAAGGAGAGAGAGAGAGAGAGAGATATATGCAGGGGAGGTGGGAATTGGAGGGAAGTTTGTTTATACGGTAGTTGCGTACCGAACTGGGCAATCAATATCAACCACCTGATCCGTTGACGCGTACGCACACAAAAACAAACAAAATTCAAACCAGCTCTCGTGAATGATACTCCGTAGGTCTTTGGAAACAGAAAGTCTACACAAAAACAAATTTTCACGGACTAATAGTAACGAATTTGTTTGTGTAAACAACTTTCAGAGAGAGGGAGAGAGAGAGAGAGAGAGAGAGAGAGAGATAATTTTATCAAATCATGTATGGTGTATTTTATGTATCAAAATCAAGGGTTTAATTAGCTGGTGTTTATATCACTTCAGGGTGGTGTTATCTAATGTAGTTGGGTTGGGTGCCATACGGGGACTGGAGCGAGCCTATGGGCATGAATGTATGATGCGAGTCGTTCATCTTGGTTCGCATGTTGAATTAAAAATGAGACATGGATAACATAATACATTTTTATACTTGAAATTATTATAACCATCACGTCTATCTTTTCAAAGGAAAACTTATTTATGTAATGTTGGTGTCGATCTTCGATCAACTGTATTTTGGGCGCAATCAGTCAAACACAATCTTTTCGGCATCTGCGGATATTGTACGTGTATTCGTAAAATTGTACGAATACGTATATCCTGACATTTTCTTACTTTATTTGTTATTTTATTTTTTCAGTCAGACAATAGAATATTAGTATTAGTCAGATTACTACGAGGGCCAACCTCATATAGTAGTCCAACCATATACCTCACATTCCTTAAGAACGCTACACAACCATTGGGCCTCTGCGGTGCATTTCCCTCACTGCAGGGACTCCGGATCTGAACTCTTTAAAGTCTTTACTTAACTCTATTGATAGCCTTATATTTATTGAAAAAAAATGTGGGTGAATTTTAAAGGGGTTGGAAAACAATATCATCACTTTCCAGAAGAGGAGATCACACATAAGTAGTAAATTCTGATAAACTAAAAGCCTGGGTATCTTTTCTCCACGCTTGGTTGTTTCAACTAGTTTGGGCTTCCATTAATTTGAGTCATGATTCCATTTACCACACATGTTCTCATGTGAAAAAAGTCTTCAGTTTTTTTTATCATCAGAACTTACCTCGTTCTGCTAAATAAGCCAAATAGCTTATTTTTTGGACATTATTCAATTTTTTTTTCGTATTTGTTAGTTTTGCGTTAAGTTTTTGGGGATTATTGCATTTCCATGACGAGAGAAATCTAAAAAGTAAAAAATTATAATCGAAATCCAATTTTTTTGAATAAAGACGAAAAAAATTGGCTTATTGGCTTATTTTTGTCTTTATTCAAAAAAATTAGGTTTCGATCGAATTTTTTTACTTTTTAGATTCCTATCGTCATGGAGATGCAATAATCCCCAAAAAATTGACGCAAAACTAACAAATACGAAAAATATTTTGAATAAGGACAAAAAAAATAAGCCACTTGGCTTATTTTAGCCGAACGGTTATGAACGAGGTTCAAATCCTATATATATGATTCCAATGGTTGTGCTACTTATAGACACTACTTACACACAACACTCATGTCGCATCGATGATCGACGTGCAAGGTTGCACAATCATGTAAGTATCTGCAGGCTCCGCACAATAATGTGAGGTTGTGTGAACAGATGTGTGTAAGTATTATTTATGATCTATATCATAGGTTATAAATTTCATGATTGGCCATCAGTCAGATATATTTCACCATTTAGTGATAAAGAGTGAAATGAAACTGTGCAATATTTAGGCTCCGTTTGTTTTGATGTAAAATGTTTTACAGCGTAAAATATTTTCCATGTAAAATATTTTTTCAAAAAATAAACTTCAAATTTTTATTTTTCAGTGTTTGGTTGACACTTGAAAATATTTTCAAAAAAATCAACAAAATAGTATAGAGAGAGAGATGGAGAGCTTAAACGGTGGAGAGATATGAGATTATTTGAATTGAACGTGGATCAGGATTGGCGATCGAGAAAATTGAGCAGTGAGAATTGCAGTAGAAGGAAATGGGTTCATTTCGGAAAATAACTTACGGAAGATTTAGGGGTAAGTCATTTTCATCCAATTGATGGAAAATGTTTTACATGTAAAATGTTTTCATTATTTTTTATACAACCAAACACCGAAAAATAGGTAAAATATTTTACGTCCAAACAAACGGTGCCTTAGGGTATAATGATTGTACCCTTTTCTGTGAGTTTTGTCCGTTATCTTTAATCTTTCGACAATTTTTTTTTTCCTTTGGACGGAATTTGGTTTCTATTTTTGAATCAATTTTTTGAAACACCAGTGATAAATATCGTTTCGTTGACCGATATAGAAACACATTTTTTGAGAATTTATTTTGACAAAGTAATTCTTCGGTTAGGATAGAAATTTGGTAAAAGTGTTCACAAAAATTGTTTACGGGAACAACAACGAGAATAAAACTGAAAACCGAAGCCATCAAAGTGTTTCATTCGGCCTGCGCAACTCTCAAGTCAAAGAAGGTGGTTAGTGGGGAAGGCCCACCTGTTCTAGCTCTCAATTTTCCGAGTGATTTTTCAGTGTCGAGCGGGTATATCCTACGTGGTACTCGCTTGACGCATCCGAGCCGTTCGATACACTTTTGGACTGCTCAGTTTGAAACGCTCTCTCCTCACTCCAACACTTTCTCTCTCTTTTTTCTCTCTCTAAATCTGAGCCGTTCAAACATGCAATAGATGGTTCGGATGCGTGAGCGGGCACCACGTGGTACCCACTCGGCACTGAAATTTTTTCTGAATTTTCTGTGTTAGTTTTGATTATAGTCAAATTAAGCATATGAGGTTTTTTTTTTTTTTTAAAATTCCATACGAGATAATCACTCCAAAGTTTTTTTTTTGTTGACAAAAGTGAGGTACTGCATTAATAAAGTCCAACGACACTTATTACACAACGAAATTCATTACAGATAACTTGGACAAAGCCAAACTAATCATCTAACTGATACAAAACGAGAAAGAACGAGGCGATTGATGTTTTTCATCCCTAGCCCAAGCATGGCCTGACGCACCTTCTGCTGAGTGAAAAATTCATATATCCTATAGCAGTCTCAAAAAGAGATACATTGGTAGCCAAGGAAAAAAAAAAGACAACAAGAACCCAGATGATCAGATGAACTTCGACCAGAAATGAGCACACTAATGAATTTCTAGCGAATCATCAATAGATGCATATTAATCTTCTCAAGCCCGAACAATAAACAAATCGCCCAAAGGCGAACTTTATTACTCTCACAAGGAGAGACAAAACTCCCCCAGATCTTGCTCTAAATCCAGCCGCCCAAAAACCGCCGAACAGATCGCAACCCTCACTGCCTCCATCACTGCTGCCACAAGGGCTCCGGCGACGGATTACATGCGGACAAACGACTCCGGTGACGGCGGAGCCCGCCGAACAGAGAGGGTCAGATCTGAGGGATCGAGGAGAAAACAAAAAGAAAAAAACTATAGGGAAGAGGGGGAAGAAAGAAGAGAGCGGATGGAGGAGGAGGAGGAGCCCGGGGGAAGGAGGGGGAGGGGCGCCTCCCCCCGGCAGAAAAACAAGGCGGTTGTGGCTTCTCAAAATCGCCTTAGAGCTCTCAAAACCCTAAGAGGATGGGGCTATATTCTCGTTAATATATCTAAACAATCACTCCAAAGTTGAAAAAAGGAATACTCATGTTTTGGGTAGTGCTATCTTGCTACTTAAGCCCCATGATTGGACACGTACCACACATCAAGGACTGTGTTTGCTTTGGTTCTCTAGACCCAATCTTTTTTTTTACGCACCGTCTCCTATAAGTTCTCTTTTCATTCATTAGCCCAAAAACCTCCTTCGAAATCCAAATCAAACAGAGTCAAGAGACCATTTTAGACAAAGGTGTTACGGCTTTGTGGCTGAGGCAGCCAGTGGAGAGAGTCAGGAGTGACACAAGCCACCCCAGATCCTAAAAAAAAAGAAAAAGATTGCGCAGAAACACTCTCACAGTCCACAGGAAAAAAAATTATCACCACTCTCGGTCCAATTCCACAGAAAAAATACGTATAGTTTATTTTGTTTGAAAAAGAAACTAAATTCATATAGAGTACATGGAAAGCATATATACCAAGTCTATCTTCTTTTTTCCGTTCCCATTCATCGAACGGTCGAGACGGTAACATCTTGAAAGGGAAAGCATATATACCAAGTCTATCTTCTTTTTTCTGTTCCCATTCATCGAATGGTCAAGACGGTAACATCTTGAAAGGGAATGAAAGGAAGGAAATTTTGCAAACGTGGTCATTACTTTGATATGAAGGAAAAGTAACTAAAGGGATGGTTGCAAGCGTTGCCCTTGAAAAGGAACTTGGGCTAGATAGGTGCATTTATAGCGTGTGGACTTTAACTCGGTCTCGAAGGAACACGCAGGGGTCAATTTAGTTTTGGTGAAGGTATACGGAGACTCTCTCAATTATTATTATTTTTCATCGAGACCCTCTAACATTTAAAATTACCTATGCAGATAATTTTGTTCACCCTCCTTTAAAGAGGGTAAACATTACCCTTCCACTGATTGGCGGAAATTGTGTAGGGTCCACGGAATTAATGCACTTTTTGATCCACGGAATCAATGCACTTTTTGGTAATAATGAATAAGTTTGTGGTGAAACCCACACAATTTCCACCAATCAGGAGAGAGGGAAATGCTCACCCTCATTTCTCCCCTCTCATATTGGAAACGAAGAATTCGCTAACTCCGTTAAATGTTAGAGGGTCTCGATGGCAAAAAGTGATAATTGAGGGGTCTCCGTGTACTTTCACCTTTAATTTTCTTCTTCATTGCCAGAAAATGGTGAAGTGCAAAGCATAAACGTGCATCACCATCAGAAGAGAATAGACACTTTGGTGAAAATGGTGAAGTGCAAAGCATAAACGTGCATCACCATCAGAAGAGAATAGACACTTTGGTTGGTGGTGCTCACAAGGACAAAGTCTGCAATTAAGGCTCCGTTTATTTAGACGTAAAATATTTTTCGGTAAAATATTTTTCGGTAAAATATTTTACCTATTTTTTGTTGTTTGTTTGTGTAAAAAATGAGGTTTTATATGTAAGACATTTTTTTCCATCAATTGGATGAAAATGACTTACCCTTCAATTTTCCGTAAGTTATTTTCCGAAATGAACTCACTGTCTTCTACTGCAATTCTCACTGCTCAGTTTTATTGATCGTCAGTCCTGACCCACATTCAATTCCAATAACATCATATCTCTCCACCGTTTAAGCCCCCCTCTCTACACTATTTTGTTGATTTCTGAAAATATTTTCAAATACCAACCAAACATCGAAAAATAAATGTTTGAAGTTTGTTTTCTGAAAAAACATTTTACCTCAAAACAAACGAAGCCTAATAGTATCACAATGTGTTTGAGAAATTCAACAAGGAAATAGATCCTCTCTCTATAGTTCCTTAAAAACGTGGTTGGATCCTTCAGTTTGTAGTTTGTACTATAACATTGAGCCCTTTTCGAGCACATTTTGATAATCGGAATTGTTTACTGTATTTTAAACCTTCTCGATACCATGAACCCTGCCACAAATTATGTCCATCACATACTAATTAACATGATAACGGAAACGCATTATCAAATTCATGTCTTTTAGAGTGTTCTTTTAATTTGTTTTTGGTAATAGTCACCAAATAGTACTAAACTATAAAAAAAAATACCACACACACGCACTCCCACAAGGGGTATATTCGCAGAACATTATTGACAGAAGTACAATCCAATAGATACCAGAACCCAATCGAGGCCAACGTTAGAAACCGTGTCTTTGGGAATTCCAGAGCATGAGGTTATCCATAAACGTCAATACTTTTACCAATTGTAAGACCGAAAAAATATAACATAATAATGACTATTAATAACCCGTTTCCAACAAAAATCACATTTAAAGCTCACCAAGCGTTTCAATTTGTACACAAAAGATATCAAAATGCATATACTAATAATCTTTCTTATAAGTTCTCGACAAAAAAAGAAGAAGAAGAAGCTACACGAGCTTCTGCAATTGCATTTGACGCGATTTCATATTTTGAAATCATTGCATAATAATCTCTATGTCCATAGCGTCAAAGTCTATATAATTATTTTCCCAAAAAATCAAACAACCCATATCCTATATAGACTTTGCCAAAAATTCAAACAACCTATATCAAGCTTGAGTATATACAAATTTCAAAGGGCAAAGCTTATAAAATTATTCATCAGCGATTGGTCGAATCGAAGACTTAAAGATAACAGAGGTGGTGAATGCGTTTTGCTTTTCATTTTGTACAGTGTCTTGCCTCTGGTTTTGTATCGACTATGAAGGGAAAATTATATTGTGTGATGTCGCCGTAAATATCCATGGGGTCAATCTATTAATTTTTAGAAAATTTCAATATGGTAGTAGTATAAAAAAAAATTCATGGGGTTGCCGGACCCCGCAACCTTAGTTGTTGCATCGCCACTAAATGGAACATGAAGGGTGCGTTTGGTAACCTTTTCAGTTTTTAAAAAACTAGAAATAGAAACAGGTTTATGTTTTCATAAAAACAAAAACAAGAAACATGTTTGGTAATAATCTTTTTGAAAACAACAAAAACTGAAAACACAAACATGTTCGGTAGTATTGTTTTTGTTTTTATTCTTCAAATTGAATGAAATTAGAAGAAATGAAAGAAAAAAGTTCCACATACAAACAATTAACAAAAACAAGAAACATGTTTACTTAAACCAAAACTCAAATCCATCAATCGCATACAAATGATGTTCATTTTGAGTTCAAACCTCAAATAAGGGTAACATAGTTTTAAATAATGATAATTACATTTGCAATGGTATCATCCACTATGATTCATGCTAGCCCAAATTTGTTCGGCAATCCAATCACAAACTTTGGACATACGACGGAGTTGTCCACGAGTGATATAATCTCAACTGAATTTTGGGAACTACTCCCGCTAGCTCTTTGACATTGTATCATCACCATATTCTCTTGGCTATATTCTCTGAATAAATCATCATTGTCATCATGCATCCTAATCCAATTGTGAACCACTCTTCTATCTTTTTTGGTCATCGGCCATGCCCACGGAAATTGTTCAAATGGTACCTCTCCTCGATACGGTGATTAAAAACCCGGCATATTAGTGTAACCCGAATCCACGACATAGTATTTACCTGCAAGTCATATTATCCATTAGTCTAAGCAATGAATTGATAATAAGATTAGGTTGTAACAAGTTTCTAGTTTACCTTCTGGAGGCTTGGGAAATCCCATAGCAGGATTATTAACACATTCTAAAAAGACCCTCGAGTCATTAGTAGTTCCCTCCCAACCACTTAGTACATATGTGAACCGCATATCAAAAGAGCAAGTCGCCATTACATTCTGGATCGTAACAGTGTGTTTACCACGATATGACATTTGATCGGATGCCGGAACACTTGCCGATATGTGGCAACCGTCAATCGCTCCAACACAGTCCTAGTTTCAAAAAAAAAAAAAACTCTTCTATTTAAATTGGAGACCACCAACATCCTTATAGAAACAAGTGACACCTTTCTTCTATCTGTTAACTCCCTAGTGTTCATGTTCAGCAAATAAGACAGAAAGAAACAAGAAAGGGACACCACGGGATGCAAGCCGTAACATATGGAATGTTTCAGTAACCAGAGGTGAAACCTACTATAATCCCTCATGTTTTCAACAGTTCAAATGGGTTCAGGAGTTTGCATAACCAATTGCATCCTTTCATCATCACAATCCATCAGATTACTTAAACTAATAGTGTGCATAGAGAACGGTTCCTACAACTCTTAACTCTTTGGTCAGTCTAGCTGCCATGAACAACATCCAATTTGGACCCTCTTACCAGTTAAATGTACATGATATTCTGTTTTCATGACATAATATATACCGCTAACAAACTACATGCAGACAGAGCCGGCTTATAGCCAAGGCGAGGGAAGCCTGCGCTTCCGGCCCCCGAAAAAAAATTAAAAACGAGGGCCCTAAATTTTTAGGATTCTTATATAATATATGTATGTATATATGGTCCAAAAAAAATTGCACTAGCCTCTTTTACACAAAATAGACCCAATTGAAATTTAGGAGCCACAAAATAGGCCCAAATTGTGGAATTATTCATTAGAAAACGCGTTAAAAAAGAAAATAACATAAGGGTCGGCAGGAACTAGGAAGATATAGCCAATCAAAAAAGAAGATCATCAAAAAAGAAAAAGAAAAAGAAATAGCTGATCATAAAGACGGCTATGTTGTCTATCGAGAAGGAGTTGGTGAAGCAGCTTGACTATAGAGACTTAATCAGTACGTTTGCAGCAAAAAGTGCGAGAAGAATAATTTTCAAATGATGGATTTTGAGGTATTGTAATAGTTGCATTTTTTTGGGATAATTATATGCTTCTATTTTGTAATGGTAAATCTTTTGTATTGATTTTTTTTTATGACTCTTTGTTGACCACTTTTGTATGAAAAATATAAGGTGGCCTCATCGCTTCTGGCCTCCAAAACTTATGAGCCGGCCCTGCATGCAGAGTAAGATTAACAGAAACTAAAGAAACAGAATATGTAATGACATAACCAGACAAACAAAACTATCAATGTGATGAAACGACCACGAATGGAAAGCACTATGTTATCAACAAAAAACAAACAATGATACAAAAACAAATCTAAACAGTAGATATAGGGGATACTGTTCACTGAGAGAGTGCATATACAATGTAGTTCAACAAGTAAAGCCCGGGCATTGTTTGACATATAACTCATATCAACCAGAAAGTGAAAATTACATGTAATGGCAGCTCTATGTTTTCTTTTCACCCAAGAATGCATTTCACGGGAGGGTCAAACGAATTCAAAGCGGGTTCACAGGTTTAAAGGACAAAATGCCTTCTAAACTCTAGTAATTTGGGAGTCACATAGCACAACTATGCAAATGTTGTGTCACTGATCATCCTTTCCCTCTTAGGATAGGTTTGGAAGTTGCAACTGCTAGACTGAAACTCCTTAAAGGGTGGATCTATAAAAGACTCCATTTTAGAGGCTCTTTTTGTGCAGAGAACTCTGTGATCCGTTGTTTGGCCGAGTCTCAAAACGAGCATTACTTTCAGGTGAAGGCTAGGCCATTTGAACTAGTCCAGTATAATCAGATGAGTCACATTGCTATATATGGAGTTCTCATGAAGTCCAATTGTGAAGTTGTTGGTTTACACTGCCAGTTTAGACTGTGTTCTCAACTTCTTGTTCACAATATAAGGACAAACATTGGGTAAGTAAGAAGTCTAGAAGTACATTTCACGGGGGGATAATGGATATGGGGTCCAAAACAGGGATAAGACTCATGCCCATTCTCTCCATAAAAAAAATAAAATTAGTACATCGATAACAAAAGTTCATACTCCTATTTCAACACTTTGATTTATGGAAATACTAATCGATATCAAAATAGACGAGGGAAATCGAACTCGTGGTGGTGACACCGGTGACGCTTCGAAACAACCGAACAAGCATGGGATGCGATCATTAGACATGACTGTTAGGTAACATAGGAATCTTTTGAGTAATAATTTGAACAAAAGTGACAGGGAAAATGATGATCAAGGACGTGTTTTGATAATTAATATCCGCTAAAGATATTTTTAACATTAACAAATGTTCTCAGCATGTTCTTGGCGGGTATTAATTATCAAAACACGTCATGGGCCGTCATTTTCCCAAAATGGCATGATGGTTAAAATAAATGCGGCCCAAAAAGGATTAACTTGACCCACCACAAGGGCAAGGCCCAACCCCAATCAAATCATTGGACCCTGTAGCCAGGCCGATTGAGCAAGCGGCCGCGCGTGCTAAATTCAACTTGGGCTAAAGTCCTCCGTCCTTCACATAACTTGGGTAGCGGGTCCTCCATACTTCAGATAACTTGGGTAGCCCTAGCTTGGATTCGGAGCATCATAGAGTATATGATATACCCCCTTGATTTTTCAACAACTAAAAGTACAAACCATGTTCCCCAAGTTCAAGTAGCTGGTCTAACTTGGAGCTAAACATCAAACAGCTAGCGGGGCTACCTCCACCGCTCTGTTTCACTGATCCTCCCATCGCAATGCTTAATGGTTTGGATTTTAAAAGACTCTCCCAGGTCTTCCTTGGAAGAGTCGTATAAAAGCCGGACCGTCCAAAACATCTTTTAAGACGGTGAGATTGAGAGCGGTGAAAATAGTAGTGGAACAGAGCGGTGGGAGTAGACTTTAATTTTGACCAAGTAATTGCACTAACGGAATTTCCTAGCAACAGTGAACACATTTTTACCTTTTAAACTCATCCTAAATATATGTTGGGACCCAATTGAGTTTTACTTCAAAGTTGCGAAAAAGTTGTCACGGATCATTTTTCTCACAGGGGCAACTTTGAAATGTCTTATAGTTGAGTTTATAGTACCATTTCAATTTTATCGGATGTCCTCGAAGGGACAAGGGATTTATAGTAAGTTATGTACATAATATCTTCAATTTGTGTTTTCGTGTCCGCTATATCTTATGTTATGGTTCTAGAAATTTCATAAGGCGCCCGTTAAGAGAAATTGTGCTCTAACATTGGGGTTCTTTTTTATGAAAGGGAGGACATGAATTAACGACCACACATGCCATGAAGTTATTCTCCATTTTGCATATATTATAGTAGTAGTACCAAAACACACCCCGGCCACCATAACAAGAATCTTTCATCATTCACGCTAAGGATATTTTAGCAACTAATTAATCCATCTTGTTGTGGACTTGAACTTGTAAAACAAAAATTTATTAGACCATGTTTTTAGTTAATCAATGGATCGAAAAAGATATTAGAAAAAAAGGGGACAAGTACGAATGATGACAATGATGATCATGCTGTGCATTTCATATACTCAAAGCCTTCACCTAAACCACATTTCGTGTTTGTTACTTATGGTTATTATATACGATAAATCATGTGTGTATGGCCCAACTTACGTACATCTTGACTAATCATTTGGAAACTAACCTCACCGTTCACTAGCGGGGTTTGGTTCGACTGAAATCGGGACATATATAGGTCGTGTAAACTGGCCTAAAGAGTTGATAATGCCTAACTGCGTAAGAGGCTTTGAACCTAAGACCTTGGAAGAAGACAAGAAGCATACCCTGATTAGTGATTACCAACAGGCAACACGTGCGTTCGTGTCCACCTAAACCATAGTGCTTTGAAAATGTATTTAGCTGACTAACTTAATTACTTACTTAGCTTAATTACCAACTGAATTACTTACTTTGAAAAGAACCCATCTGAGGTATGAATGTTGCTTTCTCTTTGTTAAACTTTGTAGTCAACTTAATTTTCATTAATAAAAACAAAACAAGAGGAATTTGCATGCTAATGATTGGGGGATTTGAAAAACAAATAGGTCAACGGATACGAGTACTAGAATAACTTCCACCAATATATATTGAGGTTCTTTATGTGTTTGTTTGTTATGCATGGCTTGGATATTTAATATAATTATCATGCACTAATAACCATATGACTTATGAATCATTTTGATATTAGTCACGAAATGAGTCAGAATTCTCTGTTTTCAAAATTCTCCCAACTCATATTTTCATGGATCGATCAGTAGTTGCCCAATATGGCGAAAATATCGATATACATGCAAGTATGAATTTTGAGACCAAATTATTCACGCGGCTGCGAGTGCACCCGAATAGAGGAATATTACGAATTGTAGAGACGTAGAATAGTTTGCATCAAGATTTTTAGGCTAAACACTGACGAGAGAAATCTATAATAAAATCATAATCAGAGATTAAAAAAAGACAGACATTTGCTTTTTCTAAACTAGTATTTTTTGGGTCTATTTGTTTTTACTTTTCTTTCTCCTCTCATCAAAATGAACTTGAAAGGTCCTCAAAACCTAAAAAAAAAAATCCAACAATAATGAAAATAAACCAACTAAAAATACAAGACAGCCTAAACCGAACCTTAATTTGTTCTCAGATAATTAATATTCATGCATTCCTCATTATACAGGTTTTATATGGTCAGTTCAAACTAATACTCCTATAGCTAGTAACCGGCCAACTGGGCCTTACAATCCATCAATAAAAAAGAATAAAAAAGCCAAGTAATGACATCCTCACCATAACAGCTTCAAATTTATTTCCACTATAAAACAAGATTACGATCCTAAGCATTCCATTGCAACGTACCAAAGCACAGTTCACAAGTTTTCTCTTTCTAATACAACACGAAAAAAATTCGACATGACTTCATTTTTTCTCTTAGTTAAAGCGATCTTTCTTGCTTTCGTTTTCAATCTTGCGAACGGACAGCCGGAGGGTCTGGAAATAGGGTTCTATGAGAAAACATGCCCTTATGCCGAGGCCATTGTCAAGAAAACAGTTGATCAAGTCCTCTCAGTTGCACCAAGCCTTTCTGGCCCTCTGCTGAGGCTTCACTTCCATGATTGTTTTGTTAGGGTAAGTATCCTCCATTTTAATTAAGTTCCCGCATAATTTGGGTTCATAATGTTATAGGTTTCCAGTCATTCGGAAGACGCCCGCTGGTTGGTCCAGTTGTGACTCATTAGCCCTTTGAGGGGCCGTAAAACCCTATAAGTGATCAATCCCTCATGGAACCCATTGCGGGTGTGGTATGGTAGTCCCTCGTGAGATCTCGGTTATAGCTGGTCGTCCCCTCCTCTACCCTTCAATCGAGGGAAAAAAATCCCGTTTCCTACATTCTTCGTGGCATGAATGTCACATTGTCACTTCAATAGAAAAACTTATAGAGAAATGCTCTACAAACAGAAAAGTTAACAGTGTATAATGATTGTGGCTTAATGCGAGTCTTTCACTCAAAAAAAAAAGAATCTACCCACAAGATATTTTTTAATTAAAGCGGAAATTCCAGGGACACATATTTTGACACATCTCGTGTGAAACCCATTTTAAAGTCTCACCCAAATGATCGGAGTCTTTCAATTTATTTAAAAGTACATGTTTTTAATAGTTCTCCGTGAAAAATCAACTCATTCGGATGTCAGTAAGGGCTTGATGGATTCATTTAGTTGTTATCCGGTCAAATTCAGGGACAAATAATAAATGGATCGATCAAATCTTTATCAATATCCGAATGAGTTGATTTTGTAATGAGAACTCTTAAAAACATGTTTTAAACAAATTGAACGGCTCCAATTATTAGCGTGAGGCTCCAGTTTTTTTTTTTTTTTTGTGTCAAAATATGTATTCCCGGAACCGCCTCCTTTATGAAATTTACATGATGTTATTTACACATCATTCTGGTGGTGTTTTGTGTGAGTCCCAGCTCCTCTCCAATCTTTTCAAATGGATTGGGGAGAAAATCTCCCCCAATTTCGGCCTGAAAAAATTCTTTCCGAACAAACTTCATGTTTGAACTCATCGAGAGCATCAAACATATATGCCAAAATCAATTTGATCGATTATCGTTTGATATGATTTCAAAACACATTTATATTGCAAAATAGTTGAAATGGGTTTTGCTCCAGTGTTGCAATCTTATTTTTTGTAAGATAAATGTGTTCCAAAATCAATGATGTCCAATAAACTTAATTTTCTATATACATTTGGTTCTCAACGAGCTAAGCAAAATGAACGGTCTCGATTATTGAAGGATCGTGTAAAATATTTCCGGGCCGCAATTATCTCCAATCCATTTGAGATGTGAGCTGGACTCGTTTTGTGGAAATGTTTTTGGTAAGAACAGTTTACCTAATTTCTCCAATTCGTCGAGTATCATCTATGCAGGGATGCGAGGCATCGGTACTCCTAAATTCTCCGACTCATCAAGCTGAAAAAGATGCAGTCCCAAATCAGACTCTTAGAGGGTTCCAGATAATTGACAAGGTCAAGTCTGCGCTCGAGGAAGAGTGTCCCGGAACCGTTTCATGCGCTGATATCTTGGCCCTTGTAGCTAGGGACGCGACAGTCGCGGTAAATTCATCGCGTCTTTTATATATCACGATGACTAGCTCCATGATATAGTTTTCCATGGACTATTAAAACTAAAAAGGTTGTGTGATTTTTCAGACCATGGGGCCATTCTACCATGTTGAAACCGGGCGAAGAGATGGGAGAGTTTCGAATATTACCGAGGCCTTGAACAATCTAATCCCGCCTACAGCAAACATAAGCAGGCTTAAAGCAGGATTTCTTGAAAAGGGTCTAAGTGTGAAAGACTTGGTTGTGTTATCAGGTATAGTATAAAACATTTGTGCAGATTTTTTTTGTTTTTTTATAGCTGGATGTCAGGGCCAACATGCGACGAGTCGACGAGACTTTGACAAAAACCATTTCTTGGGGTTAGTTGCACTTGGCACCCGAGTTCTACCTTAAAATCTGGCTTTGGCAGCCAAATTTTCTATAGTTGCACTTAAATCCCTCGTACCTTTGGTCAAGTTCTCGCGAAAGTACTCTTCCGTTCATGTTTTGTTCATCACGATTTGGAAGGGCAAACTCAGAGAAGAAGAAAAAAAATCACCAAAATTGCACGCTCCATTCATTTGACTAATTGGAACAAAATATTCTTCCAATTGATAACGTATCATGAGAAAAGTTATGAAAAATAGCAAAAAGAAAGGTAATATATATTGCTTAAATCAAAGACTAAACTAAAATTACCTTACTCTGTAGATATGAGTTTGGTAATATATCATAGATATTTGTAAACATGCATTTAAGGTCTAATAAAAAGAACACAAAGTTTGGGGTACTAAGGCCCCATCGGTCCCAACACAGCTCCTCCCTTTATAATTAATATTCTGCCAAAATGAATTTCTTTTTGTACTATGTATTCCTTTTCTAGTTTGGAATTTTACACGTCCACGTCATTTGTCTGAGTATGAATCTCTGTTTTGGTGGGACACTTCTCAAAATGACATATATAACCTTATGTGAAAGTAAACTCTGCTAGCCTGATGTGAGACGTCAACTGCTGCAATAAAAACCGAGTGCAAAGTAAGATTTCGCACACATTTGAGGGGAGCTAAGCGCAATTAACCATTTTTTTTTTTTAATTTATCGAAAGGAGGAGTATTTACGAATTCAACTTTCTCTATGTAGGTGGTCACACAATTGGGATTTCTCATTGTTCCTCCTTCAACAATCGTCTCTACAATTTCACTGGAAAGGGTGAGTCGGGTGACACTGACCCCACACTGGATCCCCACTACATAGCAAGGCTGGAGCTGGCTTGTAAGCCAGGGGACCAAAACTCAATTGTTGAAATGGACCCAGGTAGCTTCTTAACATTTGATGGGGACTATTTCGTAGATGTCGAAAAAAGGAGGGGCCTCTTCCAATCAGATGCAGCTCTACTTGATGACAGTGAGACCAAAACTTACGTTGAATTACAAGCAAGTACCCATGGTTCTACTTTTTTCGAAGACTTCGGTGTGTCTATGGTCAATATGGGCAGGATTGGAGTTCTGACTGGGGACACTGGTGAAGTAAGGAAAGTATGCTCTGTGGTTAACTAGTGATTCACTTGAAGAGACCAAGTAATAGTTTTGTTGGTGAAAAAAAAAGTAATACGCTTTGTTTACGCAAGTGTTCTTGTTGTTGTTTATTTGATAACCGAATCCAAGCCAGCCTGTGCACAAACCCTCAAGTGGTCCAAAGGCTTTTTTTTTTTTGTTTTGTTCTTGTTGTTTTGGTTTCTTGCATCTGTATTTTAGTTTAGATCCAAGGTTTGCGAGTGTTTTTCGAGTTTTGATTTCGACACCGAGTGGAAAATTTGTACAAGTACTTTGTTTTAAGTGAATAAGATCTTATGTTATTCCGTTTGTGTTTATATCATGGTTTTTTTAGAGCGGCTTACAAAGGTTGGTACAATCCAAATCCGAGATTAGTTATATCCGTGATCGGCCAGTAAATCTATCTTATATATGGGTGATTGTTTTTCGACATTGTGGCATGTGTATTGGAAAATGAAAACTTCAATACCTAGATAACTAATTATATACTAAACATAGAAATTACATATCACATAGTATAAATAAACATGCAAAATATAACAAAAACAAAAACAATAAGAGAGTCGTTTATAGGATCATATCTGTGCTAGACTTGGTATATATGCTTTCCATGTACTCTAGGGCAGACCAAAGCTTATTCCTTTCTTTCCCTATGTAAAAAGGCTTAAAAATATTCCTCTTACCTCCTTTTCTTCTTCTCTCCACACCATGTAATAAACACCTCCCCAAACTATGTGGCTCTGTTAATTTATTTCAATCCCCAAAATTTCTCCAATTGCTCGCCGGAAAAATGCACTCCGACGGTCGGATTCCCATCCAAAACAACACCTATGGCCGGCGATTCGAGCGGCACTATACGGCCCGTTACTACTTCCACCGGGTTCAAGAAAGCCTCACCACTAGGATCTCCAAGCTAGTATGTGCCATATTTCTTACACTACTACTCATTGTGGCCATAATTACCTTCATTCTGTGGCTAAGTTTACGCCCGCACCGGCCCAGGTTCCACGTCCATGACTTTTCGATCCCGGGCCTGTCCCAACCAAGCGGGTTCGGAAATGCCCAAGTGATCTTCAATGTCACGACCCGTAACCCGAACCAGAACGTTGGTTTCTACTATGATGCGATGCTGGTGGCCCTGTACTATCAGGACCAAAACATTGGTGGGGCAACCTTGTTGTTTCCATTTACTCAGGGGCCGAAAAATACTACGGTGCTCTACGGCGTACTGATCAATGGGGCCACATTGACCGTGAACAACCAGCGTTGGATGCAATTTCAGGCCGATCTTGGAAAAGGGGCGGCGGTTTTTCGGTTTGATGTAACGTCCACCATCCGATTTAAGATTTCCACGTGGTATAGTCGGCGCCACAAGATGCACGCCAATTGTGAGGTCAAGGTGGGCCCGGACGGTTCGATCCTAGCCAGTTACAGGGAGAAGCGATGCCCAGAATATTTTAGCTGATCATGATTGGTAAACATTACGCAGTTTGTGTATATCCATTGTACTATGATTTTGTTATGCAATTCGGGTTCGGAATATTTGTTTTGTAAAATCAGTTTCCTAGGCCATAATGACCTTACTGCCTCTCTCATCTCTTCTAAATTCGAGCTAATGAATCCCCTTTCTTTTTGTTATTCGACTTTTGGAAAAAAATGAATCGGTGGATGAAATTTTATTGAATTCGTAAAGAATTGTATTGAAAAGCAATTTACATCATTTTTTTTTGGAAAAACGGGTACCCTTCTTTATCGGATTGGACTAGCAAGAATGGTTGTTCAAAGACTTTCCAATTTTCCTCTTTCTCTTTACAAGTCAACGTGGTGCGTTCCTCCATGCATTAACATTGACTAATTAATCTCTGGGGGACCAATCTATCCTTTCACTTGTTGGGGGCCAACCAATCTCGTCCCCATGGAAGGAGAAATACCAATCTGCCCCATGAATTCCGTCTGTTCCTATCATACCGTCGGTGAGAGGGATCAAATTGAAATGAAGTGTAAATTGTACAATTAAAATTGTCGAAGTAATTAGCACTAAAAGGGCGAAATTGATATTTCATGCACACTCGAGAGAGTATTTCTAAAATTCTCCCTTAGACTTATTCTCAGGAAAAGTGAAGTAAAGGGGGAAATTTTTTTATTTTTTTAGTTGTTTTTTTTAATCCGAAGTTTAGTTCATTTGCCGAAAAAAAGACACTTACGAGAAACTTTTTTATTTTTATTCACATGGCTAATTCTAAATAAAAGTAACTTTGAGAGTTAAATAATGGACTGCTATATTTCAAAAAGTAACACATGCGGAATATGTATTTTATCTAATGCAAAGCCTTAACATGAAATGGAAAAATCGGCTTGCTATTCCCTATTCACTTTTCTATCCTCTGAATGGTCATGCAAATCCCCCATTCAAATTGACAAAATCAACCGTAAAAAAGAAGCTTAAAAATAAGGAGATGATAACTAACCAAACCAATCTGAGCCTTATGTCCCAATAAATTAATGTTAACCAACCGTGCTTAATAAGTTGTTGATAAAAAAAACCCATTGATAATTAGTTAGTACAAACCAAAACTAAAGACTAATGACAAGATAAATAAATACTTTCAAAAAAAATATACTACCAATTTGGTGAGCAAATCAAATTGGAGTCATTCTCTTTTTTTCTTATCCGCCAATTATTTTAGCGCCACACTTGAGAAACCTTTTTTTTGCGACGCAAAATCCAATGCTTTTGGCAGGATCACTTTTGCAAGAAAGTAAATCTTGCAAGAAAACTTAAAAACATGAGTCCCATTATTTTCCTGGCAGTTGAATACTACAAAAATTATGAAAAAGTTGGTTTTCAAATCATTTCCCGATAACTGAACGGGAAAATATATATGAGAGTTGTAGTACGTATCGACATGTTATGGTTCTGAATTTACGAGTGTAACGCCCCAAATTTAGGAGACGTTAAAGGGATAATTTTATTGAAAGATAAATAGAGTCAAGCTCATTATTACATCATAAACCTTGCAAAAGTACTTTTATTCAATAAGGAAGGGTACTAGGGTTCCTATCGACTACTCTTCGTGTTCCTCCATTCTTGCCAGTTCCTCAGCTCCAAAGGCTTCCAAAGTGTAGAGTTCCCCCTGTTCGTCTATGAGGTCTGACACATTATACCGGCGTCGCCGCCAATATAATATGTCAGGGTCACCAAAGGTAACACCGTGAGCCACAACGCTCAATAGAGAAATTCATACCCGCTAACCCTTAACTTACAAGGCATACATTTAAAGATATCTACGCAGCTCATGCTTATCAAACAAAATAGTTAACAATGACACATTTAACTATTGTTGGTGTTCGTGACATCAGAGTTTCTCCTACGCAGCATTTCGTAGACCGTGTCATCATTTTCACTTTTCAATTACCAAATCAACATTTTGAAAAGCATTTTAACACACCCAACCTCGGTTCCGCCGTTCCGGGTTCCCGAGTATCCTCACAATGGTTCCGCCGCACCGGGTTCCCATTGGCACACACACACACACACCACCCAACGGGCAAGTCCGGCCACGTTATGGTTTCCAAAGTCACACACCACACAATGGGCAAGTCCGGCCTCATTGCGGTTTCAAAACACACCTTGTTTTTAACACACCCTAGGTGTCATGTTTCTACTTTCTCGTTTTCGTGTCTCGTATTCATGCATAGACTCCACGGCAGGACTTATTGAAATCTTGAAACTAAACTAGCCAGATCATCCAACTCTATATTACTTAGCATGTTCAATCTATCCTTAACTTCACGAAATCATGCTCAGATAATCAACACACAAAGCAAAGCATAGTGCCACATGGACGGACACCTTTGGAGTGGAAAATCACTTATGCTTTACGACAAGTAATGCAAGCAATCATACAACAAGCTCATCACCATCCTTATGATTGAAACTAAGCGATAAATTCCTATCTTAAAAAGTCGTTATTTCTTTCTTTTAAGGAAGTTTAAAACAGCATATGTTTATTGAGGATAAAGTTCGTTGATCAACATGCATTTGGACAATAAGTAAAGTATCATTTTTCATCAAACGGATAAGGATAATTCTACGTTTCAAAAGTATACACATTTCTAATTATATTTAAGGAAAGTAGATATGGAAATCTACCGTTCTTCTTGGCGGTAGGTCGATTTAAGGGATTGGTCGTCGGTTTTGGTGGATCGGTGGCGTAACGGCTCCGAATTACTTCGAAAGGAAGTGCTTCGTCCCAACCTTGCCTTCGAAATGAGGTTGAATTCCCCGAGCGTAGGGCTAGGTCGTTGTCAGCATAAATACCGGAAAGTCCGGAATCGTACCCACAGAGATAATCTCTATAGCTAATTAGGATTTGTAGATGTAAGCTTTTCCGGCGTTAAGACGGCCAACTATCAGTTTGCTTTGAAAAGTGGAAAAACACTCTTATGGAAAAGACTAGAAATGAGTTTTCGCTAAGAATTAAAAGCGGCAAGGCCTAGAAGTTCTTAACACCCGTAACTTAAGCCAATTAACTTTTCTCAACGAAAACTCGGTTGAATCACACGGCATAGGTTATCAACCGGAAGGTTTAGCAGTGAAAATGGTTAGACTTGATATAGAGTTTGAATAACAAGCTAAACACAAGGCGTGACATCGCTCTCGGAACCATGTGAGCAAGCACATGATCACCGGAGATTAACAACGCCGAGACTTGTATTCAAACTAATTATCAAAGTCATGAACAAGAAGCGTAGTTTGGAAAGTGAGCAAGTTCTTTGGTTCTCTTGGCGAACACGAGGCGAGACATAGCTCACGGAACCATATGAGCAAGCACATGATCACCGGAGGTTAACATCGACAAGTTTTGTTACATAAAAGGCGAACCACGCACATTTACAAACCGAACCTCAAGCCATGAGTTGAGAAATGCAAGATTAACTTAAGTCATGAAGCGTTATTCACCTCATGGCCAAGCCTAAACGACTACTCACACATATTAAAAAGACTAGAAAGCATGCTAGAAAAGGTAAACATATTTAACCGATAGAAACGAAAATAAACTTGATATTAAGGAGAATCTAGACCGTAGCTATAACATTAATAAACGAGAAAATATCAAACTAGGAATTAAACTTACAAGTATTGAAGCTTAAACTAAGAACAACAATGGAGAAAAAAGACTAGAAAGGAAACTAACCTAGAGCATAAAGAAGTAGATAATGACTAAGGGGGAGAGAGAGGGGTATTTATACAACTCAGCCTCTCTCTCCACAAAATATCCCGAAACTTGCCAAAAGTGGCAAGTATTCCATAAATGGAAAGTCCAAAAAGTAGCAAAAAATCTGCAGAAAAGAAGCCGTATCGATACGGCTAAAAAGCCCGTATCGATACCAGTTCTCTACGGCCAGCCCTTGCTCTGTTTCAATGATGTATCGATACGGCAAAAATGGTTGTATCGATACCACAGTGTTATCCCTGCATCCTGGCCTCAGCTTCAGCAGGCAGCTCCCAGCAACTTCCAGCTCCTCAGCACATATTTTCATTCTCTAAATTTAAGTAAAGATTACATTTTAAACCTTTCTTTTACCTTTTCTTTACTTTAATTTTATTTAACCTATTCTTTACTTTAATTTTATTTAATGAAAATAAGAAAGTACCCCCCATTTGGAAACAATGGCATTACCAGAATTTCAAGATTCCAATTAAATCAAAATGTCAACCCCCCACTTTTAGTGTAAAATGGGAAACTGCACATTTTTCTTAAGACGAAATGGCTCAAAACATGACCTTGCTCTTTAAATAAAACCTTGCAACTTTGTAGTTACCCTTAGAAAAATTCAAGGATCAATTACCGCCATTTTTAATCTCGAAAATCGATACTTTTTTCAGAAAGTCATTTTTCCATACTTAGACAGATTTTAAGGGGCCGACAGGGTCTTCGGGTACTTGGAAGCACTTGGGCCATTCATGGCGTCAAACTACGCCTTATTTGCACGTTTAACCTGAAACACTCAAAAACACACCTTACGTGCAATATCGCTATAAAAGCTAAATAAACATAAGTAAAAGCAAGATAGAACGGGACTAGTCGCACCAATTATCTACAATATTGGGTGCTCATCAGGAAGAGAGATGGATGCTCTCTTCCTAGAAACTACTTTGTGAACTAAACTAGTCTACTTTAGAGATCTAAGGGTGGTTTTGATGGTGGTTCTTCAAGAACAAGGAAGAACACTCAAGAACAAGGAAAGAACAAGCAAGAACATTAAGCTTTCTAGAGAGAGAAGTTGGAGATTGGAGGTGTGAGTTGAATGCTTGGGCAAGGGTCCTATTTATAGCAAAAGTTTGGCTCCTCCCTCCCTCTCTTGGCCGGCCCTCTCTCTCTCTCTTAGTCCATTGGATTTTGCTCCATGGCTTGTCATTTCAAGCATACAAACATGCCAAGGCTTGTCATTTCCAACTTTTTAGGCTTAAGGCTAAAATCCTAGGTTATTATGGAAGGTTCATGGTCTTGTCTTGTCTAAAATGGTTGGCTTGCAAGATAGGATCTAATCATTGGTTTTGGAAAGATTAGAAATGGTTGACACATGGGGCTTTTAGGCTTAGGGCTACTCTTGTAGCTTGATGGGGTGTCCATCACACATGCACACACCTCACCCTCTCTCTCTCCCTCTCGGCTCACTCTCTCTCTCTCCCCCTCCTTTGGCCGAAATCCCCCCTCTCCCTCTCTCCCATTGCCTTGTCAAATCATGCTTTAAGCATGCCAAACATGGCTTCCATTTTTAGGTTAGGTCTTAGGTTATCATATGGGGTTAGTCATAAAAGGAGGGACAAGTGGCAAGGCTAGTTTGTACTTTGGTAGGCTAGATTTGGTTGGCTTGCAAAAAGAACAAAAGAAGTCATAAAAGGGTTGTACTTTGGTTGGCTAAAGTAAAGAGATTGCTTGCATGAGTGGCCAAACACAAGCACACACTCACTTTCTCCCTTTCTCTCTCTCTCGACCTCCCTCTCTCTCTCTCCCTCACGGCTTTCTCTCTCCCTCTCCCTCTCTCTCTCTCTCTCTCTCTCTCCTACTTGGTTAGGTACATAATTATATATATAAGTCTATATATAGGAAGAATAAGAAAAGGCAAAAAGGGTGAAATGATTAAAGGTGATTTTTACTTTCCTAGAAAGTAACTTTTCATAAAGGCAATGATTACCTTAAGCCATGTGTTCTACTTTTGGCATTTCATGATTGTTTCTATTGACCAAAGGTTCCAAATTGCTAGGGAAATGTAACTAAGTCAAATGGTACTTATGTTAGGCTAACTAACTAGTTGGATACCAATTCTACTTGCCAAGTAGGATAACTAGCTAATAAACAAAATTTTAAGACTTTATTTCAAATACTAGGAAAATACACAAGTGCTTTTATAAGCATACTTGTCTTTAGAAAGTGACTAAATAATTTTATATGAAACAAACTATTTTTATAAGTCTAGAATCAATAACGACTGATTTTTGGGTTTAAAAAAGAAATTTTAAATGGAACCCAAGTAGTTAAAATAAAATTCAAATATTTAACGAAATTTTTATTTACCAAAAATCAGGGTCGTTACAACGAGCCTATAAATAACCATAAAGCATGTTAGATGAAGTTATAAAGGATGGGATACTTCGTGGTCGTGGATCGATATTTTCTTTGAAATTAATAAAGTTTCCTAATTCCTATCACATTATGTTGGTGATATTACAACAATTTATACCAAAAATAAAATTACAATGGACAAATTAACAGGTTGAGTCACGGAAATCTCGCTCGTTTTAAGAAGATTCAAGCCCTCTACGGTTACAAAACCGATGCAGTAGAAAATCTCTGACTTGTCCCCTTCAGGATAAAACAACCCGATAATTTATCTCGGACCTATTCTGCACAAGTAGGAGAACCCAAAGCTCCATAAAATAATACCCTTACACTTTTCCCAAAACTCTCACGTACATGTTAATTTACATGCTATTTTAGAGAACAAAGAGAGAGGGTAGAACTAAGTAGAAAAGGTCTCGGTAGTACTCTCGGCTTTTTTCTGGGATATCTTATATGTACAAAAACACATGCATAAATAGGCAAAATGAAAAAGAAAGAATCTAAACTTTAACTGTTTAATGACTAAATCACTAACATTTAACTAGATAGATATGCTCCTTGATTTTGCCACTAATATTTATAACCGGATAGATTTGCTCCTTGATTTCCAAACACCCAATTAAATGTTGTGATCTCAAAATTAAATTTGATCTTGTAAGTGGATGCCCAAGTAAATGATCAGCCGTGATACCCTTATCGCATGGTTTTAGCGCGCATTTGTACTGCACGGCTAGTGGGGCCTAAACCAGGTCTTACAAAAATACATAAAGATATTCGTAAATTTTTAATAATATTTTATGGGGCCCTGTAAAAAAATCAGCTCCAACTGATATCCATGAGTATTTTTTCTGGATTTGTAGGAGTAAAACTGCTCAACTGTTCAGTTTCGTCCCTACGAATCCAAGAAAAAAACTATCCGTTGGAGCTGATTTTTTACAGGGCCCCATAAAAAATATTATTTTGAAAACTATGCGGTAAGGCTAGACTTTTTGTTTCAAGATCATATTTGATCCTGCAAGTGGATACTCAATTAAATGTGGGAGAATTGCAGAACAGTGGATAAAAGGGCAAATAATGCCCAAGTCATGGACTAGTTTTTAGGAATTCAAAAGTCATGGGAAGGAGAAAAATATTTCTCAATACATGGAATTCAAAACAGAGGTGGACAAAAATACCCCTTCTCCTACTACACGACGTTGTTCCCCTTCTCTCTATTCCCTGAAACCCTCCCACCCAAATCACTCTGAAACCCTCGCTGAAACCCTCCTCTCACTCTCACTCTCTCTCTGTTGCTCTCTCCCTGCATCCCGTTGCTCCCTCTCTCCTCCTCTATTTCTTGCCAACCGACGACCAGAGAGCAGGCATCTTCCTCAATCAGGTTTCGTCGGAATTCAGTGGGTTTGAAGTAGGGGGAATTTTCAGCGCTGATTGAAGGTGGAATATGGTTCATCTTCTTCTTCGGTGTTGAAACCCTAGAAATTGGGTTTCGATCAACCTTCTCCTGGCTTATAATTTTGCAGTTTCTTTTTCCCTCTTCCTTCTCGAAAAAAGCCATGATATATCACAACCGCCAGGCTCTCTCTCGTCTCTCTCTTTCACCTACTGTTGATGACCAATACCCAACGCCAGCTCTTGTTGCCTCCGCACACCAGCCCCTCCTGCTGTCACCGATCATGGTTGTTTTTCACGTTCTCTCTGCCGATCTTCGTTGGTCACTACCCCGTGACTGGACCATTTTCTGGTTAAGGTTTGATTCTGAATTTTTTTCGATTCTCTTTCTTAATCCTAAATCCCATGTGTAAATTGCATAAATATCATGGCCTAGAAAATTGGGAATGTCGATTGAGTCATATAGGTTGATGTTGATGTCGTTATGCATGAGGGAAGGTGGAATCTTACCTAGGTTCTCTTGACACTGGCAACACACACACACACACAAAGCTTTCTGTCTTTTGTTTGTCGTCTATCCATCTACAATTGATATCAATGGGCAAAGATTCGTAAAGTACTCTTAAAATCAACCACTCACTTCTCTATGCCTTACAATTGTTCGATGAAATGTGTAAATGAACGATTTTTGACATTCAAACATAAAGAAAAGAGAGCTACTATGAGTTTTTAGTTTGCTTAATCGGCGTGTTCTTTTTGTTTCATATTATAGGTTCTTCTAACATTGTCTTATCTCTGTGAGATAAAGTTCTGATGACAAGGGACACAACTTATGAAATCATTGTTAGCAAATAACTCCGTAAATTATTTACTCGGTAAATTTCTCGGATGTGGTCAAATACTGTGAATATTTGTTTTATATGGCTAGAAGGTGTTTGACGAAAAGCCTCACATATCCTGACTACAAAAACTTGATTGGTTATCTTCCTAGTAGTAGCTTTGATGTTTCAAAAGATTTAGGAAGATAGTATTTGATTGTCCCATCTGGAATGATCAATTAGAGTTCAATTGCTCTTAAAGAACTGAGCATACCTATAAAAATGGTTGTAGCATAGGGGACAGAGAAAAGCATAAATATAGCTTTCAAAAAGAGGATTAACCGCACGAAAAAATGCCCTTGTGATTGTATAAACCTGCCGGACATAATGGCTTTTGCTTAGGTTCTGATTTTCTTCCCTCTTCTTTTTCCCCTACATGTATTTTCTTGCATCGAGTTGAAATTGTTTGATGTTGGAGAAATTGGGTGGTTTGTACTTTTTTTTTGTGTGGCAAACCCCTCCCTTGGCCCAGTTTTTACATTTTGGAATTCAAGTGTTATATCCCTCCTCTCCCATTCATTTTTTTTTTGATTAGGTGGTCCTCATAGACATCATTTTCCTCTTTAATGAGTTTACTTGGCAAAAATAACTCAGAGAAGAAGCGCCGAAAACAAGGCTATCTTGCTTATGTCTCTTTTCTTTTCTTTTAAAGCTATGTTTTCTTGTCACAAAGGCCACGTAGCTTGTGTTGAAAGTCCTTTTGAATGTTGTATACCTGGTTAAATTATTATTAAGTAGCTAATTTGTTCTGCACTTTCTTCTCCATATCTCTACTCTTGAATACAAGTAAATAACCGCAAGATGTGGAGATTCATGTTGGTTTGGCTAAAGGTTCAAAAG
This sequence comes from Rhododendron griersonianum, assembly GCA_018127125.1. Lineage (NCBI taxonomy): Eukaryota > Viridiplantae > Streptophyta > Magnoliopsida > Ericales > Ericaceae > Rhododendron > Rhododendron griersonianum. Next base: position 20,821,198 of record CM030789.1, read on the forward strand.
ATATGACCTTGATTTTGAGGTGAAATTTTACAGAACTTCTTAGACTATTTGTTATTCCATAACTAGTAATTGCTTACTATGAACTATTTCTTGTAGTGTTGTTCAGTTACAACCTCATGAAGTTGCTAGGATTGGTCAAGTGTTGTGGCTGCAATTGCAATAATTGGTGTGAGGTCAGTAACTTTGCTTAGTCTTTTGGTATGCATATGGGAGTAACAATCTTATGCTACTGTGTGATTACTTAAGGCCATTTGAAGAAACCTGTATATCTCTTCTAGGCATAACCTCAAATCGATGGGAACCCGATAGTGTCAATGCTTCTCTCTTCTAGGCATAACCTCACTCGACCGTGTTGAAGCTTCTCTCTTCCATGAATAACGTTACTCCACTGGTCCGAATCGTCTCAGTGTCGATCGAAATCTTCTTTACTCGATCGATCCAAAAATCCCTCATTTGTCAATCTGTTTATCAGGAGAAAGAGAACTAGCTAGCAGTGCAGTGTCCGGTATTACTTCTTTTGGTTTCCCTGCAAGTGGTTCCTCTTTCAGAGAATTAGCTAGGAGTGTAGTAAAATGACGAAATGTTAGGGACTAAATTTTTATGAAGGAACTCATTTTCTGCACCCTTTTAAATTGCAAAAGTTGAATCCAAATTAGAGCTCTATTGTCATTTGTCAGCATTGCATGTACAAGTTGCTCTGTTGAATAGCGAAGAAAATATAAGGACTTAGGAGGTGTCTGTCATTTAGGTAGTTTTGCTTTCTTTTTCTACTTTTTCATCATATGTATGTATGTCTAATCATTTATGATAGTTCCAGCGCAATGGTGGATTTTTCTTGTCAGATGTCTCCTTAAATAAGCTTTTCTTTGTGGTGATGGAAGAGGTGTCTGACACAATGGCTGAAATGCAGTTCATTAAGCTTCTGTAAGCCAAATCTCCAAAGCTGCAAGCATGAGAATCAAGCTGAAGTCAATGGACGTTGCTGAAGAATCGAGGATTCTGAAAAAGTTGATAGGATATCGACGTGCATCAGTTCGTGGAGTAATCACTTTCCCAAAATAAAGGTATATGAACATCAAGTTCATCAGCTTACCTTGCCTCCTGGAGTTACTTTTGTTTTGGCTGTCTTTTATTGTAATACCCCTGACCTTTAATTATGCTTGGAGTTTAATTAGATGATGTGATTCGGGTTAATTAGGTGAGTATTGCACTTGTCATACTTGTTAAATAGAATTGGAGTACATGGTAGAGTATGGACTAGGCCACACACAAGTATTTATCCACCTAGCCTGAGAAAACAAAAGAGAACGTTCTACATTATTCTTGTTCCACCTCTAACTTCCACGTTGAGAGAGAGAGAGAGAGAGAGAGAGACTGACAGTGGAAAAGAAGAAGAAGAAGAAGAGAAAGGAAAAAAAAAATTGGGGAAAAACCTTGCTTGGCTTGGAATTGAAGATTTAACTTGGTAATACATGTTTCTTTTACTTGATTCCACGATTTGTATGTTAAATATCATATCTTAGGGACTGAATTCATGCTCTAGATGTTTGATTTAAGTTGAATTTGGGTTTTAGGGTTGAACTCTTGAAGAAGCTTAAGAACCCTAATTGAATCCCTTGAATTTCATATTTAGAACTTACTCGATCCATGAATTTGATGTTTCTAGAGTAGCCCTTTAATATATATGGGTTTGAGCATGATTAGTAAGGGTTTGATGTGAGTTTGAAGTATTTTGGAAGAGTTTAAGAGTTGAAAATCACAGGGAAAACAAGAAGTAATTTTCTGGAAATCTGCAGAATCGGAAACCTTGTGTCTGTCCTGATTTTGTGGATTTTTGTTGAGGCAGTTCCTAAGCTCCAAAAATTATGAGATTTTTATTGAGAGTTCCTCTATGAGTCTTTTACCTATGGTAAAAATTTCGGGATTAGATTCGAAGTATCGAATTCTGTAAAAATTCGTAACCTAACAGCACTCAAATTCGTTACTGTGCAGTCAGCACTGTCACATGTTAGGAAAACAGCCGTATCTTTTAGCACGAGCATCGAAAACGCGCACCGTTTCTTGATTTTGAAACTAGACACATAGACCTTTCAAGCTATTTAAAGATTGTGCCTCAAATGTTCTTGAGTTAAATCAGTTTTTGGTTTGAAGTTGGTAGAATTGCAGAATCTGCAACTTTGTCTTTCCAAAGCTAAAAGGCCAACTTAAACGGGTATAGCTATGTTGTCCGAACTCTGTTTTTAATCTATGACCTGTCGTTTCAAAGCTCTTGAAGTCTAGTTTCTAATGACTCTGGACTTCCTACCGGAACTAGCGATTACATCACTTCTAAGCTATTGAATCTCAACCTAACCTTATACCTTGACCCTAGAATCTTGTTAGTAAAATATGGGATAATGAGGAAGTTTATCTTAGAGTTTTGAATGATTATTGATGCCTAACATATTTTCACATTACTTGCTTACTATAGGGGACTTGTGTGAAAGCTCGGATCGAGGTGAGTGATTAATACCCAAAACACATGGTTTGTTATAACTTTTCGCTTCAATGATGTTTTATACTTTGATATGAACTCCATGGATTATGAATGAAAGGTGGACATGTTTTATATCTATTAATGGCATCCTCCCACGTCCCAGCTTGCTAGGGGACACGTGCTAAAAGGCTAGCAAGATATGGTGATTAATTGTGGATCATGTCATTTACACCTTGGGTTGCATTAGATTGTGATTAATTGGCAATTATTTGATCTCTATTTCCAAATAAATGATTGAGAATTTCTGTCAATTAATACTATTGTATATTGACGAGATACCATTATCGAATGAATACCTACATAGTTGAGTTTTGTGGAAATTGAATGCCTTACATTCGATTCTTGTTTTCTCTACCCACAACCTTTGGAATATAGATCAATCATAGCATCTTAATATTCTATATAACTAGGTTAAATGTGCATTTGATAAAGATGTGACTGAAGTAGTTTCTACTATTACTGCATCCTAAAACCTACATTATTGGTAAATGGGTGAATGTTGATCTTAGTTGTCCATTTATGCCGCTATATCCTTGTTAACTACTATTGGTATATTTGAGATTTCAGTGCATACTTGCCAAAATCGAAGTTCTACTGTTCTAGTGTTCAATTCATATTGATGTTTGGTTGGCTATTTGTAATTTCAATTCATATTGATGTTGTCTTCCACTCTATGTAGGTCTGTGGCTTGAAAGAGAAATTGATGGTCCATGACTTTTTGTCGGAGATGTAGATACGATCTTGCCAGTGCTCGTTGGAACTTCGAAGCTTGCCGTTCCTATGATACATGTTCTCGTACTGATATTCTTGTATACAAGTTTAGCATAGTACTTGATGTTGGATCAACTTTTGTTATTTTGGAGATGTAATGCTTTGAACATATTGCTAAGGAATGAGTAATAAATTGTGTCCTTCAATTTTTATGAGTAAATTTGTATGAGTTTGCTATGAAATGCCATTCAAGTTTTTGAGTATGGAATTAATGCTATTAATTTGAGTATGCTATTAGTGCTAGGCAGGCCCCCAACTAAGTACCAGCTCACTTATGCCTTTTCTCCCGGAACCAACTCGGATGCCAAGTCCGCCGTGGCCAGAGCATTCAGCACATGGGCTTCCAACACTCAATTTACATTCTCTGAGAGCCCAAACCATGAGATTGCGGATCTTAAAATCGGGTTCTACCGTGGTGACCATGGGGACAGGGCACCATTCAATGGGGCTAATGGGATCTTAGCCCATGCTTTTGCCCCAACTGACGGGAGGTTTCACTACAACGAGGACCATTCGTTTTCCGTGGAGCCGGTCGCGGGCTCGTTTCATTTGGAGACTGTGGCCTTGCATGAAATTGGGCACCTTCTTGGACTTGCACATAGCCAGGTCCAAGATGCTATCATGTTCCCTGGCATTGCTGCTGGAACAACCAAAGGTTTGAATGCCGATGATATACAAGGACTTAAGACTTTATACGACCTTGAGGCGTGAAATTAAGAATACTTTGGCGATGTTTTCAATAAAATGGTGATCTATGGACGCCATAAATTATAGCTATCCTCAAAATAAAGGAATAAAGATGGGGTATTTCTTGTTTCAGTTCTATTCATGGATGGTATGAACTGGCTAAACAAGAATTCTTCAGCAGTGAACTTCAGTGCGACGATGAGGTCGTGAACGAAGTGGTAGTCAAGTATGGAATTAATGCTATTAATTTGAGTATGCTATTACATTCTTACAGAGAGAGCAACAAAAATTCTTACAATGAGTAACATTAGATAACTTAAAGAGCAACTATTATATTTTTACGAAAAAAACATGTTACATGATTTGAACAAGAACCACATTTCATACAGACTAACACACCTTTGTAAAGGGACAACCATTCAGTAAGTTAAAATATAGGTCACTACCCTTAACAGTCTGGGGCATACATTTTTACAGAGAGAGCAACAAAAATTCTTACAAGGAGCAACATTAGGTAACTTAAAGAGCAACTATTATATTTTCAGGAAAAAAACATGTTACATGATTTAAACAAGAACCACATTTCATACAGACTAACACACCTTTTTAAAGGGACAACCATTCAGTGAGTTAAAATAGAGGTCACTGCCCTTTACAGTCTGAGGCATACATTCTTACAGAAAGAGCAACAAAGATTCTTACAAGGAGCAACATTAGGTAACTTAAAGAGCAACTATTATATTTTCAGGAAAAAAACATATTACATGATTTGAACAAGAACTACATTTCATAAAACCAACACATTTTTGTAAATGAACAACCATTCAATGAGTTAAAATATAGGTCACTGCCTTCAACAGTCTGGGGCATACATTCTTACATAGAGAGCAACAAAAATTCTTAGAAGGAGTAACATTAGGTAACTTAAAGAGCAACTATTATATTTTCAGGAAAAAAACATGTTACATGATTTAAACAAGAACCACATTTCATACAAACTAACACACCTTTGTAAAGGGACAACCATTCAATGAGTTAAAATATAGGTCACTGCCCTTTACAGTCTGAGGCATACATTCTTACAGAGAGAGCAACAAAAATTCTTACAAGGAGCAACATTAGGTAACTTAAAGAGCAACTATTATATTTTCAGGAAAAAAACATGTTACATGATTTGAACAAGAACCATATTTCATACATACCAACGCATCTTTGTAAAGGGACAACCATTCAATGAGTTAAAATATAGGTCACTGCCCTTAACAGTCTGGGGCATATTCTTACATATAGAGCAACAAAAATTCTTACAAGGAGTAACATTAGGTAACTTAAAGAGCAACTATTATATTTTCAGGAAAAAAATATGTTACATGACTTGAACAAGAATCACATTTCATATAGACCAACATACCTTTGTAAAGGGACAATCATTCAGTGAGTTAAAATATAGGTCACTGTCCTTAACAGTCTGGGGCATACATTCTTACAGAAAGAGCAACAGAAGTTCTTACAAGGAGTAACATTAAGTAACTTAAAGAGCAACTAGTTGAAATGTACCAACAAATTCTCACCAAAAATAACATTTCAATGCAATAAAGGTTTCCCAAAATATTTACCGCATGCCACATTCAATTCAATTACCTAATATAAAAAATGATGAGTTTCCAAACAGCGGTTGTGAATTTACGAATAGAAGTAAGATCATGGGGAAAAGGGAATATTGACACCTCATGGGTCATGACATATGAAATGGATCTCTCAATCAAAACTATATTCATGAAAGTAAAGGGAATTGGAAGAAGACAAAAAAATTGTTCTTAAAAAGAAATAGTTGTTACCTTTGCAAAATCATATTCTAAATTATAGTGAACAAAACTGATGACACCGAATAGCCAAAAAGCAGCTCTTCGGACGATCGAGGAACTACTCGTGTGTAAAGGCCTTAAGACAAGTCGGTTCGATGATGTTTCACTTCTTGGCTGGGCTCACTTGGCGTTATAAACAAGAAGTATTCATCCGCCCCAACAAATCGCACAAATAGCACATGAGTGGAAACCAGTCCAACTATGACAAAGTTATCTGTTGTCTCTGTTTCCTTCAGTTGGTTTTTGGGCCCGTAAAACTATGCCAAGGCTAGATGCTGTTGTGTTCGTGGTTTGTTTGCTTTAACTAATGTAATGCCCGTGCTTCGCACGTTTTCGCATGCTCATTGGATGTTTTGGTATCGGGAAGTGTTTTGGGTTCTCGTAGTAATGATAGTAGAAAAATATTGAGGTGTTATTGAACCAAAAATGAGTTTTAGTTTTTGAAATAGTAGGCTTCATTAATGCAGAAATGGGTTCTCCATATAAACAACTCTTCCATATATTCAGAAGTTTGTAATGGAAGATTTAGAACAAGCTATCAATGCATGTGTAGATGCTGAAAGGCCGTTCGGAGCTGATATCATTAACATCCCTGCATGCTACATGATTTTCGTGGGCTACAAAGTCAAACAAGTTTCCATCAATGTGAAAGTGCCACCTTATCGGATGGGTGCTCTCGATTGGGTGCCACGATATTATAAAGTATGAGTCCATGCCGAAGGTTCAATAGAAGAACGAGAAAATGCAATTCGAAGTATAATGGGTTGGAACAATGATGCAATACTGCCTTACCATTCAACCAATGGAAGCTTTTATGTCGTTGTCTATTGTTGCGGTATGCAATGGGACAAACCACTCCCAAACATCGATGACGTGATTTCCAATTTGGTTGGCATGGTTAACATCGACTTATTAATTATTTTGGAGGCCCCATATCCCATTGAAATTCATCGGGAATTTCTAACAAACATGAGCTTCATAGGGCAACATGCGGTGGAGGGGGCAATATTCGTGACCAACAATGCATGGTTCCTCTACACAGGCAAAAATGTCAAAGTGGAAATGAAGGTGCATGAAAATGAGAAAATGAACGTGACAATGACCCGTAAAGGTTATGAGCGCCACGTTGTGAATCTGCTACAACAAAAAAAGAAGAAATAAATTGTTCTCGTATAACTGTAGTTCGTGTGTATTATTTTACCTTTAAGTTGTCGTGCTTGTAGTTCAAATTATTGTATGAGGTTATTGCGTGGGTTATGTCAAATTATTGTACGAGATTAATTTTACTCGCATTTGCACGTGAATGGAGATCTTGTCCCGTATTCATACAAGGTGCAACCACGTAATATTGAAGGTTTTAGTGTTACTCAAAACACCAAGAAAGTTTGATATATTTCCCAGAATTTAAATCCACATCGCACTATATTTCCCAAAATTCAATTAAAGAGCCAAAACAAATAAAGTTTTCTTCTATAACCAACATTACCAACCAAACGGAAGATCCAATGAGATAGCCTTCAGAATCAACTACAAAACCACCTGATTAAGACATACAACCAAAGCTACGAAAACCAATCATTAGAACAAAGAAAGAGTCTGCTATTAAGTACCAAGGTTAGAACATGACCATTACACTTTTAGTCTCAACAATAGTTAGACAGAGAGAGAGAGGGGCTAATTACCATACATAAAAATAAACAACCAAATAGCTCAATTTAAAAGGGTCTAGTACAAGCAAGTTGACACAATTAGGAAATGGCATCTCCACCGTGCGATTGCACCTTGGTACGCCAATAGTAGGATACCGATCTTCAGCCGAATCAACCTTTGGTGCCTGGAACACAATTAAAAAATTGTTAATTTGTCAGAATTAGAAATTTGCATTACTTACATAACAGAAATTTTATTGAATATAGACAGAATATCCCCAAAAACCAGCCAACTGAGCGTTTGACCAAAGATTAGCGATGAACATGAATGATGTAACCGAACATGCTTTCCAGTCAATGCGATCTCATATCCAAGTTGATCAAAACCGGAATACATAGCCACATTCTCTGAATAAAGTCTATAACACCTTCCCGGTTCAGTTCTCCTAGCACGACCAGCTCATTCATTTGCAGAGCTTTGACTAATCCAGCAAACCTTGAGGACATTCATACAAGAGCCAGGTTCAAACCTAGTCTCTTTCACCATAAAAGGTAACACAACTATAGAGGGAAATTTGAACTTTTCACAATTCCATTCTACTTCCATCTGAGATTTGAACTTTTCACAAGCCCATTCTACTTCCATCTGAGAAGTTAAGAAAGCAAGTAAGCGTACGATACGATTAGGATACGAGCATATTTTTTCGTAGGAGACACGCTCCATTCCAATTATCCAACTGGAAATCCCAACGTCTTACCCAATCAAGGAATGGACTAAACTAAGATATGAACAAACAAGCCTTATCAAGCAAAGAAATTTGACAATTCAAAGGCTTTACTAGTTAAAATGGCTATAATAGAAACTTATCAACAAAAGAAACTGCTACAACCAGTCTTGTGAATCTTACCTTAATTTCTGTAGCCATCTTTAGTTTCCCCAAAAATGCATCTGCACGGACACATCCGTATAAGCATGTTAATTTAATTTCAACATCAAAGCACAAAACTGTAAAGAAGTGTGTGCAAGCACCCTAAAATATCGATATGCTTCCAGTTCAATGCGATAATAATGACTACACGCATCAGGGAAAAAAAAAGGATGAAGACTAGATTTCAATTACGCACACATTAATTGACTCCAAGAATTGAGAGTTGAGGCAGGATTATATCGGGAGCAGATATAATTTTCAAAAATATCCCATGGAACATATCAGTTCACAGGCCATTCAGTGAGTTCAAACATGGGTGACTGCCTTTAACAGTCTAGGGCATACTTTCTTACATAAAGAGCAACAAAAATTCTTAGAAGGAGTAACATTAGGTGACTTAAAGAGCAACAATTATATTTTCAGAAAAAAAACAAGTTACATCACTTGAAGGAGAACCACATTTCATACAGATCAACACACAAGGGTAAATGAACAACCATTCAGTGAGTTAAACCATGGGTGACTGCCCTTAACAGTCTAGGGATACTTTCTTACATAGAGAGCAACAAAAATTCTTAGAAGGAGTAACATTAGGTGACTTAATGAGCAACTGTTATATTTTCAAGAAAAAAACAAGTTACATCACTTGAAGGAGAACCACATTTGATACAAACCAACACACAAGGGTAAAGGGACAGCCATTCAGTAAGTTAAAACATGAGTGACTGCCCTTAACAGTTTAGGGCATACTTTCTTACATAGAGAGCAACAAAAGTTCATACAAGGAGTAACATTAGGTGACTTAAGGAGCAACTATTATATTTTCAAGAAACAAACATGTTACATCACTTGAAGGAGAACCACATTTCATACAGACCAACACATAAGGGTAAATGGACAGCCATTCAGTGAGTTAAAACATAGCTGACTGCCCTTAACAGTCTAAGACATACTTTCTTACATAGAGAGCAACAAAAGTTCATACAAGTAGTAACATTAGGTGACTTATAGAGCAACTAGGTAGGTGGCATCCAAGATGTCAGTCTGTGGTCCCTCCTGGCTCCTTCTCGAAGAAGTTGTAATCACTTCACAGTTGCACGCGCTAGAAAAAAGAAAAGAAACCCAAAGGGACCCACCTCACTTCAAATTTTGGCCAAATTTTTTACCGCGAAGTCTGAGAGAGATTTCCCCAAATCAAACACTTCTATTGAAAAAGTTCATGCGGCGACGATCTGTAAGGAAGGGCAGTTTTCTTGATGGCGAATCTACAAAAAGAATTTCATTGTCTATAGGAGCACTGGCCGCCATGGCCCAAACGAAAGTAAAAAGACTTCAAGCTTAAAGTTCAATTGGACGAGACTCCTGCCTAGCACTAACGACAAAGATAAAACAAGCGGTTATACTTTAGTTATATTAAAATCACAAGTACCTCTCCCCTAATCTATACTCCTTTTAAATGTACAAGGTATTTTCTACTTTTTGTTTTCCACAAATGCCAGAACCACTTGCAATTAATACCTGCCCCATCCTACGCCCCTTCCCAACCGACACAAAACGGTTACAAACCGAACACCAATGGGTGCCTCTTAAATAAATAAAGTACTTACAAAACGGTTACAAACTAATTGCAACAGACACAACTAATTGCATAACAAACTAGCAAAATAATACTTTTGGAAAACTAATTATATAAATAGTCTAATGCACCCAAATTAAGTGGTGCATGGCTAATGTCTTCCTAACTAAACCACTGCATGGTGACCAGTGCGTGGCTTTTCAGTAATGAACCGAACCAGTGCAAGGTTTGGAACATTGCATCAGTTGGTTTCGAACCAGTGCTACTTTTCGATCGTGACCCTCTGTGAACTGATTGGTACCGTTTCGGACAGTCATTTGCAAGCCTATATAAATAGATTTTGTACAGCCATTTCATGCATCCAAAAATTAGAGAGCACAAATACACTTCCGCATATAGAGTCAGAGAGAGTTCTGCATAGTTTCCGCTCGTGGGGCACGCATTCGAAGTGCTGCATTTGTGTGCGTAAAGATTGTTGCATCTTGGGAAGCGGGACATCCAAATCGTGAGCACCTTGGCGAGGGCAAAATCTGCTTTAAGCTGTGTTCTAAAAGGCGGCCGCCTAAGCCGATTAGTCCCTGCCTAGGTGCTAGGCGGTAGTCTGACGCCTAGGATAGACAGCCAACTAGTCTAGTAAAAAGGCCTTCCGAGGAAATCTTTTCTCTCATTAGGATAGTGAGAGAGCAGGAAAGCGGAAAAAAGGTGCTAGTGCATTGAGAAAGATAAAAGAGGGTTACTAGCGAAACCGCTAGGTCTCGCACGAGGAACCGCATAAGGACTGGTTTTAAGACACGCAGCTGAGTAAGCATCACCCCCACAGTCAGCCCACTCAACCCTATGCTCCCTTAGGGAAGAGAGAGAGAGAGAGTACCTGAACTTTGCATTGTGAAGGAAGGGGAGGAGTGGGACCACAGTGCTTTCCACATGTATCATTGTTGTCTTCCTTGCAATGATCCTTGCTAATAGCAAAATTGCTCATTATATATAGGTATTCCTTTTTCACATAATTATTTTAATGGTTGATTTAGGTCTTAGTTATGTAATTTTGCTGGTACCAGTATTACTAATGAGGAAAAATATATTTTTCACATGTTTTCTTTTATTCAATTTGTTTGAACTTTAAATATTATCATCTAGTTGCATCTATTTCATCTAATGGTGTTGTTGATGAATGATCATACTTGCATAATTTGGTATGTATGGCAGAAGAAGAGGAACATTGATCAACAATGGAAATAACTGTTGAACGAGGAGAGGCAAAAGTACAAAAAGATTTGGCTAAGTTGGCAAAAGAGGAGCATGCCAAGCTTAAAGGTTTACTTCCAGGAAAAAAAATAGTACTAATTTGTGGGACTTGTTTTAGTAGGTCAACATGACTCCACCTTAATTTGGAATGCCAACTTATAAATGGATCATAAACATCATTCCTATATCTCACGCTTAGGTGAGCATGTCAATTTTGAATAGCTACAAAAATAATTGACCACTACCGAATCACCAATGGACAAACACCTTACATGCAAACACCTTAACCAACAACAGATTCGGATTTGTGTGACAAAAATAACTTAACCAAGAAGAAGTGGTGGACTTGTGTGCAAAGTTTGAGGTCGATTCAATTGAGTGTTCAATAGTTGGGGCTAAAGTGTTCTATTTTCTATTTTCAAGTGAAATCAATACTTTGCCTCTATATATAGCTGAAAATTTCACATACGATCTTTATTTTACCTCTCTCAACCATACACCACTTGTTCCACATACATAACTACATTCCACACACAAAACCAAATTAAGAACCCAATAACATTCCCACGTTTCGTGATCCTGTATGTGCGCGTGTCAAAATATATCACAAAGTAAAGCATGCCAAGTGCCAAAATAGCCCCAAGACTAGATATATACCAAAACTAAACTACATTGGCATACAAAGTAGGTAAGCATTTTTCAGTGCTCCTCTAACCAAAAAAAATCAGCAAATAAAAATTCTATCTCAAAAATGCATTTGCAAGGATATCAACACAGCAACAGGAAGAAGTAAAAAATATGTGAGGTAATTGTTAGTTGAGCGAATCAAAGCCAAACCAGGGATATTTTCCACAAAACCCCCAATATTAGGTGTTGCTGATGGTCGCCAGAGAAAGCAAGGCGTCATGGAGGGAAGAGACAAACAAAACCTTAGTTCTTGTTCACAGGAGAGACAAACGGAGCAGGATAGGGAATACAAGAATGGTAGACAAAGATGGTCGCCGGATGGAACCCGCGGTTGTTTGATTTTTTGGAGAATAGTGAGACTAAAGTATGAATGGACCATAAACCCCATTCCTATACACTTAGGTGAGCACATCAATTTTGAATAGCTACAAAAATACTTGACCACCACCGAATCACCAATACACTTGGACGAACACCTTATATGCAAACACCACAATAGAGCTTAGTCCACAAACATATCACACCACAATTTCAGGTCGGTTGTGTGACCAAATAACTTAACCAAGAAGAAATGGTGGACTTGCGTGCAAAGTTTGACCTCGGTTCAATTGAGGGCTACCGAATGAACGACCAAAATGGCCCAACCACAATGGACCAAACTGGACAGGATAGAGGTACTGGACTAGAGCTAAGTCCACAAACATATTACACCACAATTTCATGCGATCACAGTCATCGGACTAGTAAACTAAACATAAACAAAGTTTCATATATTCTATTCTATAACCCAACAAAAATTGGTGATAAGGAAGTAATCGTAATTGGTAATAAAAATTACTACTACTCACAGAATACGGCCGAGCTTCCCTTCAACGGTAATGGACTCCTCAGAGAGAACACTGAGATGTTCCAGTGAATATGGATGCTCCGGATCTCTTATATCCGTCACGTAATGTAATCAAGATTCTAGTCCAACTTCAACACAATCCTCCCACGTTCAACAACATTGAGGAAACCCTAGTTCTTGATTCACAAGAGAGAGACGGAGCAGGAGATGGAGATGTCAGATGAAGGTGGAGATTGAGAAGGAGAAGGAAAAGGGTAGTCGATTTAGGGGGCCGGGAGTAGTCGATTTGAGAGAGAGAGAGAGCAGATGAAAGAGGGGAAAATACTCTTAGAGTCGGTTGGGGATTTAGGGTTTCACTTGAGGGGCATATTCGTCTTTTTATATTGCCCTTTCCATGTATGTGAAATTATTTTCTTCCCTTTCATCTCTAGATGAATTCCCTAAAAACCTATCTATGAATTAGGATTTTTTTGCCACAGCCTCCACTGTCCTACAATTCTCCCATTAAATGTTATGTCATGTGCCATTGACAAGATAAGAAGTCGAAGATAAGAACCTCCCCACACAGAAATTTAATATTAAAATAATAAAATATCCAATAATGTAAAGAAATTTAATATTAAAATAATAAAATATCCAACACATTATACTATGAAATTAGCTACTTTTATGAAATTAGCTACTTTTACAATAGTACTTTTTGCAAGTGGAATAGAGTACAGTTAGCCTCCCTTACATATTCTCATATACTTGGGTAGAGTTCGATATCCCCCTCCTCCAATTCCCTTAGAATAGAGTAGATTAGAATTAATAAATGACAAAAAAAAAAAATAGTACTTTTTTTTTTTTTGACATTCTAAAAGGGCTGGAGGGGGCAACCAGCGTAGCAACCCCCCTTGGGCGTGACCATAGGGGCTCCAAACCCGCCTGTGGAATGTCCGGTTCGAGCCATAGCTACCGTCCGTGAGGACGGGCCGTCACCACGGCACCACCTTAGTGCACAGTTGGCAAAGAAGCCCCCTCCCTGGTCCACAAAGCGGGTACTTCTCAGCTGATGCTTTCCTTTTCGCCCATAAAGGTTTTCTTGACCATCAAACAGCGCTAGTAGTGGAGCAAAACTTCTGTTGTGCTCCCAAGTGGTATGGGAGCATCATACTCCCAATGAATTAAAGCCTTTGAATTGAAAATAAATAAATCATAGCCCTTAGATCAAAACCAAAAATTAAAAGTAGGGTGGTTTTGACCAAAAAAATGAAGGATTATTTATTACAGAAACATGAAACACTTATCATTGACTAAGGCAACACTTACCATCATATAAGGTAAAACACTTATCACGGAAACAGAAAAGTGACTAATTTGGGTTTAGCAACTGGTTTTAGCAAATAGAAAATAGGAAACAGAAAAGTGACAATGTTACCAAACATAGCCATGGTGTATATAGCTTAAAGTGGCGTGAATATATAAATTCTCAAAATCTCCAAATTTTCCCACCAAAAAATAGGGTACTTTTTTTTTTAATTAATGGTAACTGGTTACCTGACCAACCGGTTGTTGTAAGTGTTGTCCGTTTGTGTGGTAAGTGATCCTTAGTTTTTTTGGTCAAAAGTACACAAAACCATTTCGTTTTTAACAAAATTACCCTACTTTTGGTTTTGATCCAAGGGCTGTGAATAATCCGGAAAGAAGGGTACTACTAGATATCCCTAGATTTTATAACATATATTAAGATTGGATTTTATTAGATATTAGATTTTGCTAGATATTGTTAGATTATATAGGGTTATATAAGATGTGATTAGGATTTTCTATATATGATCTAGATTCTTTCTTCATTAGTATAAATAGGCATATCCCCTTTCACATTTTTTCCACATTCACAAGCACACACACGACAACAAGAAACGAAAGAGAGAAGGAAAGAAAGAAAAGAGGGAAAGAAGAAAAAAAAAAACTACTTTCTTTTTATTCTTCGGTCGAGCTGAAACGACGTTACTCTGCCCTCATTTTTACCCGACGTACTCCATAGCCGCCCTACTGCCAAGAAGAACGGTAGAAACCTCTTATCTACTCCCCTAAATATAGTAGTACTATGTGTTTACTTAATTTTAAAAAGTATTGATCGATAAAAGAAAATAGAGTTTTATGATTATTGGAAATCGGGTTACATTAACTGTAAGTAAAAAAAAATAGTCATAATGGTTAGCTGGGCCCTTGGAAATGGTATCATGGTTGGAACGAAGGAATTTTATTAAAACTTTGGTTCATTGCTATTTATTAGTATTACTATTGTTTATTGTAGTAAGAAAAACATGACTTAGAATTTAGTAAATGAAAAATTGGAATCCAACTGTTTTTATGTGACAAAAATTTAGTGGTAAGATGCCAAGTGCATGTGTTACAGATAATGTGTTAGGAATGTTATTCTTATACTACATGCTGATATAATCTTAGATTTGGTGATATAGAAAAGCATGAAATTAGGATTTATTTTATCCGCATGATTTTAGCAAGCTTTGAAAGAATAATGTGAACGCGAAAAAATGATGCATGTTTACGAGAAACGAGAATTAACTTACAAAAAGAAATGAGAAAATAGAATGTGAAATGGTTACTTGAATGTGTGAGCACGAGAGCCCGGTAGGTCCTGAGAAAATGGTCGGTGGAATCATGGCTCGGGTGTGCGTGTGTGGCCTAGGAGCCTAGTAGGTCTTGAAAGGATGGTCAGCGAAACTAGTGCCGTGTATGCATTGTGAAATGGGAAATGATTAAAGGCTGAGAGCCCGATAGGTCCTGAAAGAGATGGTCAGCGGAATCAGTACTTTTGGGTGGCAAAATCTGAACTTAGCCTGGGAGCCCGGTAGGTCCTGAAAGATGGTCAGCGGAACCAGTGCTCGATAAAATAAAATGGAAGACCCGAGTCTAATTCTAATTTAATATATTTATTAATGTCACGTGAAATTATAATTAGATAATTTTGCGACTAAGGGATAATTTTATAGATATATGTGTGTGTATGTTTGGTCGTGCGAGCCCGAGTTTGTGGGCTTTTGATCGAATGTGTTAGGAGACTACATGTGTTGTATAATTAGTATTAGAATTCTTTTTAGAGCTAATTACATGTTTAAGTGTTAGTTTGAGGGGCCCTATGCAATGATTTATAAAATGCAAGTGGTAGAATAGTATGTTGAAGCTTGAAAGGGGGAGAGTGTAAATTTTTAGTCCTAAATCCATTTATACCAGAGAAACACGAGTTCTCTGTTCTCGGTTTTCCATTTTCCATTTTCTTCCCATTTTGCCGTCTCTTTCTCTCTCTCTCACACCCAAAAACTAGCTAAACCTCCCAAACCCACATAGATTCCAATCAATCCCACCACGTATTGGAGTTCTCGAGTCCTTGATTGCATCCAAAGAGCCCGAAGGAAGTGTATTTCGCATTTGGAAGCTAGGGCTTTGCTTGAACTTGGGTTTTGGCCTTCGACTTTTGAGGTAGGGATTTCCTCGCTACTTTTATGTGTTTATGAGTAGATTTGGTGTTTGAATCACGCAATAGATCAGTGTATGGAAGTTTGGTGTTTGCCCCTTTGGAACCTACTGTCTTGGGTCAGTCTATATATACGAATATATATATATATATATATATATATATATTTAGTTGTTAAACATTTTATTGATCCTCGATGTACAGCTTTCTATGGTAATTATTTAAGTGGGTTTTGCTTGGTCGTGTGCCGAGAAAGAGAGGTGCGTGTGAGTGTGATGACAGTGTTTAGTCTTGGATTTTAGTTGTGTGTGATATGTGCGTGAGGTGAGAATGTTGGGTCATAAGTCTTTGTGATGGGTTTAAGTACCAGTTTAATGTAATCCTTATAGCAATAGTATCAGTTTAATATTTATACATGTGGATACTTATAGTTTCATGTGTTTCTTATTTTCCAAAACCATCCGTTCTTGCACCCTTTTCATCTTTAATGGCTATCAAGGTTTGAGTTGGCACGAGAACTTATGATATGTCATGAACAACGAACGATTGAAATGGTACATGAGGACACTTGATACGATACGAAGACACATACTAGACCCACTGACGGGTGAGGTGCTAGGCAGGGGTCCACGGTAGCCCATTGAATGACCGGCAGGGGTCCACGGTAGCCCATCGAATGACCGGCAGGGGTCCACGGTAGCCCATCGAATGACCGGTAGGGGTCCACGGTAGCCCATCGAATGACCGGGAGGAGCAATCGCTCATTGAATGATTTTAAGGTGAACTAAATTCTCAACGATTAAGAGTACTCGCTCATGACACTTGACGTAGGCACGTGAATGAGATTCGAGAATGAGATAAAGATTTATAAGTTGACATTGTGGGATTAAAGGATAGTGGTATGGATACGAGTATTTTAAATTGGCTTCTTTCCTTCGAGTTTGGATAATATCATCTTGTTTGTGTTACCAATATCTTGTTTTCATCATTGTATTGTCTTGCATCTGTTATTTATGTACTTGGTCACCTTATTTGCATATAAACGTAGTGTCGATTTTCCTACTGAGCTAGTGTAGCTCAACCCTTCATTTTTCAGGTACGAATCCGAGATGATAGCATGGCGTGCTTGATGTGCATTGTTTTGAGCATCTCTTGAAGGCTAATAGGTGAAGTTACTAGGAATCTGTTGTAAAGACTCATTTTGGGAGATGTAATATAACTTAAAATCTCATTCTTTTGACTATGACACCTTGTAAACTTTTAATTATCCCCTCTTATTTTGAAATTGTGAAGTACTGGGTCGTAGTGCCACATATTGTAACTCTTTGAAGCCTTGGACTTGAAATGGTAGCATGAAACTCTCTTTTGGGCTATTAATCGTAAAATTGTGAGAACTTGACTTATGTAAAGTTATTATTATTTATGTTTAAAATTGAGGGCGTGACAGAATCGATACTTGGAAAATGATGACACTGTTTACGATATGGTGTGATAACTCTAAAAGACACCAACACCTTCGATTATTTTCTGTGATGCTAATTTTTTTTTTTTATAGAAAAATTGTTATATGTTATTTTTGTTAGCATATGGGAGATAAGAGTAGGAGTTAGCTATTGGACTTAATTGCTTACGGTGTTACTTTTGTGACCCTGACATCTTATGTTAGAGTTTAGAGACGAACATGGAGAATTTTATAATTTGGAGGAGTTCGGTGCTGAGCAGAATAACGCAGAAGAAGATAGACGTCCAGATCGGGAGTAGAATTTACCCTAGTACCCTTCCCCTTTCTATTTAAATAAATGTAACATAAATTTGGAAATAATCTGGCTTGTAATGACTTTATATTCATTTCTATTTAATAAATGTTAAACTTTGCTTTAAATTTATTTATTTAATTTTTCCAAAAATCGGAGCGTTACATAAAAAGTGGTTATTTCTCAAAATACCTGGGTAAAAGTAAAAAAAAAATTTACTTTTTTGATTCTTCTCGTTGAGACGAATCAATAACGCACAAAAATTTAGCGAAAAACTAACAAATGCGAAAAAAATTCAAATAAGGACAAAATTTTTAGATTTAAGTTAAGTTTAAGTTATGTCCAAGAGAACGCAGCCTTATATATTTACGTTTATGCAAAAAGATCGATCAAAATTATCAAAGAATGATAAAAGCTTTGTTGAATTATGATTTTCTTGAAGAGAAATAAACGGCCAAAGTTTGACTGTTTATATCTCTTGTGACAAATATGAGTTGTTAAAATGACATCGATATATGATGAACTTGGATTTTTTGCATGGACCTTAAACAAATACTAGAAACTCACAAAAGGAGCAGTTTGAATCGTCAAAAATTAATCCGTGATCGGTTTCATTTTGACGTCACATGAGAAAGCATAACATGAGAAGATCGAGAAGAGGGAGAGGAAGAGAGTTTTCTTGCCTTAGGGCCCGCTTGGATGTGGGTAAAAAATCGGGGGTAAAAAATATGAAGGGGGAATAAGATAGTATGGGGTATTAATTTTGATGGGTTGGCCCACATCGATTTGATGTTTATGAAGGGGAGATAAAATATTATGTGGTTTGGATGGGGTATTAAAAAGGGGGATAAAATTTGACTTTGTTTGGATAGTTTATAGAATGGGGGGGAAAAGAAGGGGTGGGTGATGGGAAAAGTTGTCAAATGACTATTTTGCCCATGTGCAGTGTTAAATTTGATTATGTATTAAAATAAGTATATAAATTCAAAAATCAATATATTTAATCAACTTTGGACAATTGGAAGTATAAAAAAATAAATTAATTAAAAAATGCCTATTCTAACAAATTTATATTAAAAAAACGTTTTTTTAATTAATGGTTCGTATTTATCATTTTTTTGTGATAAAATCAATTCATTTAATCTATAAACGTTTTAGACAGTTTATATATTAGTAAAAAATATGGTTAAAAAATTAAGTGTTCCAAATTTCAATCCGTTTGAACCGGTGGAAAGATTTTAGTTTTCTGATCATTTTATCCTAAATGGTCATAATTAAATTTTGACTCTAGGGCTCTCGTTGATTAGCCCTAAGAAAGTCGTAGAATCAAATATCTCTTAGGGCTAATCAACGAGAGCCATAAAGTCAAAATTTAATTATGACCATTTAGGATAAAATGATCGGAAAACTAAAATCTTTTCACCGGTTCAAACGGATTGAAAATTGGAACACTTATTTTTTTACACCATTTATATATTAAAAAATATAGTTCAAAAATTAACTATTCCGATTTTCAATCCGTTTGAACCGGTGCGAAGATCTTATTTTTCTGATCATTTTATCTTAAATGGTCATAATGAATTTTTGGCTCTAAGGCCTTTTAATGAGCACCCTAAGAGAGCTCTGAAACTAAATAAGGAGTCTTCGGGTTAGGGAAAGGGGATAAACAGGGGTGATTTCGTTCATATTTCACCCCTCTACAGCTGGATAAAAATTGGGCAACCCTAGGGCCGCCCAAAAGTTTCACGGGGGAAACCCACCTACGAGTGAAAACAAAGAACGGAGGAAAAAAAATGAGAGGAACAAATGGAGAATCCAAGCAGCGGCAAACCTTGGGGCTCACCCCTTTTACCCCCTCATTTATTTTCACTCCTCTTTTGACTCCATCCAAGCAGGGCCTTAATGTGCAACTTTCCCGGTGTGTCCATTAGCATAAAAAGTGAACCCACAACCCAAGTATTGAAGTAATAACTCCATCAACACCCCGCTAACTCTCACTAAAATACTGTTCGGCTAAATAAGCTAATTGGTTTATTTTTTTATTTTTATTCAAATTTTTTTCGTATTTGTTAGTTTTTCGTCAATTTTTTGGAATTATTGCATTGTCATGACAAGAGTAATCTAAAAAGTAAAAAATTATGATCAAAACTGATTTTTTTAATAAAGACAAAAATAAACCAATAAGACAATTTTTTCGTCTTTATTAAAAAAATTAGATTTCGATCATAATTTTTTACTTTATAGATTT
Source organism: Rhododendron griersonianum (assembly GCA_018127125.1). Lineage (NCBI taxonomy): Eukaryota > Viridiplantae > Streptophyta > Magnoliopsida > Ericales > Ericaceae > Rhododendron > Rhododendron griersonianum. Next base: position 20,841,476 of record CM030789.1, read on the forward strand.
CTTTTGTCATGATGATGAATCCCCAAAAAATTGACGAAAAACTAACAAATATGAAAAAAAATTTGAATAAAGACAAAAAATAAAAGCCAGTTGGCTTATTTAGCCGAACGGGGCTTAATTATACTGTGTGATAAAAAAAAAAAAAACGCTGGGGTGTTTCTATATACCAATAAGTTGTCGATCACATTTTTTTTGTTTTATCCTTATTTAAAATTTTTATAAGTTTTGTGCCAAATTTTTATGTACTATTGGTTTGTCTCAACGAGAGTAATTAGAAAAGTAAAATTTTTTTACACAAATATTTCAAAAAATATCCAAGAAAAAGCTCAAATAGTCAATTTTATAAGCTTTTGTTTTTTTTTTTTTAAGAAAAGCTTTTGTTTGATACTTGTTAAGGTTCTTAACAAGTATCAAACCTCAAGTAATACTTTAAATAGACATAACAAGTTTAAGTTAGGAAACGAAAATAAGTATATTTACGGTAGGGGTGTCAAATGAGCGGGTTTGGACCAAAATGAGTAAGTTGCAAGTGGGTTGGGTCTTTAATGGGTCATTGACCCATTAATTATGAGTCTAATTACCCACACCCAACCCAACCCATTTATTTAAAAGCAAACCCGACCCGCCCATTAGCCCAATCACATACTATATACTAAAATGACTAAAATACATATGTACACTTAAATGACCATATTACCCCTGTAAATTTAAATGAGTAAAATACCATGTACACTAAAATTATCATACTATCCCTTTGCTACAAAATTACCATACTACCCCTATAAATTTAATTACCGAATCACAACATATCCAGGTGGCTTATTTTTTTTTTTGTCTTTATTCAAATATTTTTCGCATTTTCTAGTTTTTTGTCAAATTTTTAAGGATTATTACTTTGTCATGACGAAAAGAATCTAAAAAGTAAAAAATTACGATCGAAATTCATTTTTTTGTAATAAAGATGGAAAAATTGGCTTATTTTTGTCTTCATTCAAAAAATTTAGATTTCGATCATAATTTTTTACTTTTTAGATTTCTCCTGTCATGTCGAAGCAATAATTCATAAAAAATTAACGAAAACAAACAAATGCAAAAAAAATTGAATAAGGACAAAAAAATTAAGCCACGAACAAGCCAGCTTTTCATTCATAAGTTAAATTTTCTCTCTCTAAACACATTTCAAGGTGCAGGTAGAGAGAAAAATTTGGGACTTGTATAAAGTACTAGGGTTTTCTATATAATAAATTGTTGCGAGATGTATATATCTGTTTTGTTTGTACCCGTAAATTTCCATTCGATCAGAATCAAAACTAGCCCGTTGCGAGATGTATATATCTTTTTTTTGTCTTTATTCAAATTTTTTTTTCGTATTTGACAGTTTTGCGTCAAACTTTTGTGACTTAGTGATTCGTTTCGTCGAGAAAAATCGGAAAAGTAAAAAATTATGATCGAAACTCATAAATTTTTTCAAAAAGACAAGAATAAGTAAATTTTTTTGTCTTATTGACTTATTTTTGTCTTTATTCAAAAAATTATAAGTTTCGATCAAATTTTTTTACTTTTCCGATTCCTCTCGTTGAAACGAATCAATAAGTCACAAAAGTTTGAAGCAAAACAAAAAAATTTGAATAAGGACAAAAAAATAAGTCACTTAACTTTTTAATCTAAACCCTATGAGGGACTACCATGAGAGAAACTTATTCACGGCGGAGCGCAATTTCATCAGTCCATTCGCGCAATCGATGGATGAGATGTGTTTTCAATTTTGACTGGTCAAAAGAATTAATACCGGTCACAATTGGTTTTTAATCCGGAGCGTTCAAAACATTTTTGGACGTGTGTAATCTGGGAAAGAGACGGGAAAGAGAGAAATTTGGTCACAATTGGTAAAGAGACAGGAAATCTGGTCACAATTGGTGGGTTACTTTCATGACCCATTGGGTCATTTAAGTTGACCCAATTGATGCCCAATTAAAACTCAACTAATAATAGGTTAGTTGGGTTTGGACCCATTCTTACCCAACTAATAAATGGGTTGAGCTGGGTCTATTTTTTAGTTGATGGGTCTGGGTTCAATTTGCCACCCCTAATTTACGCACCCATTACTCGACTCGACCCGGTTCGTATAGACCCCTAAATAATGCCAGATTTTTTTTTGTTGATCCGCCTAAATAATGCCAGATGATCTTACGATTTTGTGGTAATTATCAACATAAAATATTGTAAGAAGAGCCGGTATTCATGGTAAGTATAATGACTGAAAAAACGTAAAACCACCTTATTTTTAGGAGGTGATTTTAATCCAAAGACCCAGATTAACCTAAAATCTAATCTAATTGTCCATATTAAATGGGGACATGATGTCCCAATACCACACTGGGGCATCATAGATATTTTGTCTTACGATTAGTTGCTCTCCATTCTTTCTTCATCTTTTCCTTTACCCACTCTACTTTTCTTTTTCTTTTTCTTTGATTGGTCCCACTTTCCTACGGAGTACTTGCAATCGATCATTATAGGTCCACCAGATTCCTCCCCCCTTAACTGTTCATTTTGTTCAATGCTTAGCCCCCACGGAAAGCCCATTTTCGTCATTCCACCCCGAACTTTTCGAATTCCGCCAAACTTCGTCCATTCACTGAGATTCCTACCATCACTAGTGTATACTACTACTCCTAGTACCACTGTTGAGAGAGAGAGAGAGAGAGAGAGAGAGAAGAGCAAGTCGTCTTTGATCAGATTTCCCAAAAATGGATCGAAACAGTAACAACAACCACCACCACCACCACCACCACCGTGGAACTGGAAATTCCGGACGAGGCCGTGGCCGCAACGGCTACAGCTGCGGCGGCGGAAGAGGAGAGGGTTCGGGTGGTCAGACCCAGTCCGGCGGGCGGCACTGGGGCAATAGGTCCCGTGGTCGGATGCGTCGGAACGGTGGGTCCTACAGGCCACAACAACAGATTGGTGGCCAGATGGGTCAGGTTGGTGGGTCGTACATGCCACAACAACAGATTGGTGTTCAGATGGGTCAGGTTGGTGGGTCGTACATGCCACAACAGCAGCAGACTGGTGTTCAGATGGGTCGTGGTCGGATGCGTTGGAACGGTGGGTCCTACAGGCCACAACAACAGATTGGTGGCCAGATGGGTCAGGTTGGTGGGTCGTACATGCCCCAACAGCAGCAGACTGGTGTTCAGATGGGTCGTGGTGGGATGCGTCGGAACGGTGGGTCCTACAGGCCACAACAACAGAGTGGTGGCCAGATGGGTCAGGTTGGTGGGTCGTACATGCCACAACAGCAGCAGACTGGTGTTCAGATGGGTCGTGGTGTGGGTCCCCTGAATGTGGAGCCCGTTGAAGTTAACGGAAGTGGTGGGTTTGGCGGAGGAGGGGGAGGAGGAGGAGAGGCGTGGGGCTTGGAGTGGAGGAGGCCGCGACAGCAGCAGAATGGTGGTCGAGGCGTGGGTCCCACAAGGGGGGAGGCAGTTGAAGAAAATCGAAGCGGTGGGCACGGCAGTGGAAGAGACTCCCACGGCCTTCATACTACTCAATCTCGGCCTCGAACTCTTCCTGGTACACCTCTTTCTGCTTTTAGATCGTTTTATTTCGCTTCTCATTTATGTATAGAACCTGTGTCTGTATGATTGTATTAATTGTTTGGTGATTTTGAAACCTTAAATAAATGGAATTGAGGGAGAAGCATAGTGATTGGGAATTAGGTTTTACAGCCCGTTTGGGACGACAACTGATCTTTTCGACGGCCGTCCTTCTTGCATCAGCAATTTGAGATCAGGGCGACGAAATAATCGACGGAGGACGGCGAGTGGGATGAACGATTGGGAACGGATCGAATGGGACGGGATGAGCGGCAGCGGGCGGCAGGATGGAGTACGTGATGGGCGGCAGAAGGGACGGTGCGTGGCCGACGTGGTGCGCGACGGGAGGAATGGCCGAGGTCGACGGGTGGGATGGCGTTGGAACCTCGAATAATGGAGAGGGGTTTCTCCCGTACTAGGATATTGAGAATAGTAGTAACAGATAGGCGTGGGTTTACGGATTTGTTAGATTTGATCAATAGAGTTTTTCCGAGTCAAAAAAAAAACATCCCTCAAATTATCACCCTTTTTCTACTTAGTCCTCACACTACGAAAACCACATATTTCGTCCTCCAACTATCCACATACCACCTATTAAGTCCAATTCTTAACTCCATCCATGATTTTGTACGGAAAACTCACCCATGTGTATAGCTCACAATAGTGGGAGTAAATTCGGTGCTATTCCAAGTTATGATTTCGTCTAACCCATGCAATCCAGTTCTTCGTGTACATTGCCACTCAATGTGAGCACATGTAACTCTTATTGGGAGTTTTGCCTCTAATTCATTCTCTCTAGGGGTTGGTCAATCCAATAGAAGATGAAATCTCATTTTTGCCCCTCAAAAACTCACAATGGCGAGTTTTCTGTCCATAATCATGGATGGAGTTAGGAACCCAATAGATGGGATGTGGATAGTTGGAGGACGAAATAGGTGGTTTTCATAGTTTGAGGACTAAGTAGAAAAAAAAGTGAGATGTTTTCATAAAGAACTCTAATCAATATCCCAAAACACGCTAGAGGACCTCTGAGATTACTTTTTAGTCCCGAAAATGTCTGCCTAAATAGTATCTTGAAAAAACAAGTAATATAGTGCAATAAGGGTAAAATTGGGTTTTATGAAATTTGAGGATGAAAAGACAACTTGTAAAAATGGTCGGGATGAATTCGGTGTGAAGAAGGACCAATATTCCCTTCTCTCTATTTAAAAATGTGTTTGTTGTTTTGCTTTTGCTAGGCTTATTTGGTGCTTGCAAGGTATTTTTTTTATCGGCAAAAAGTTTATTCAAGAAAACTTGACAAATGATACATTAAGTTGGGGGAGAGAGGAGAAGGACAAACTAAAGGTTGGATGAAAAAAAAACCCGAATGGGAGAAAGCCCAAAAATACCCAGTGGAGTAGTGGACCAAGCCTGACACACCTAAAATAGGCAAAGCCCATACAAACACCTATGGGCCAAGCCCAACTCAAGAAATATGCTTAAAAAGTAAGCAAATGCTTCGTTGTCTCTATTTTGATTTAACTGGATTGATGGAAGAAAATAGAAATAAGGAAAGGCCTATTTATAAGATGTGAAAATTTACCCATGCTTAAAACTTTTGTCAGGCTTGATAGCTGCGATCAGTGGTGTGGAAATTATTTGGGTACACAAAAGATAGTTGAACTAACATAAGAGAAACATAACTAGGCATTACATCTCTTATTTATAGTCTTCATCTTTTGAATGGAGGTATACTCCTCCTGATTTTTTTTTTTAAACTTTGATATTCGGCTCAATGTATCAACCAATTTGGACAATCAATCTCACCGTCCACCACCATTTTTAAGACAGGCCAATCCCCTTTGAAAAATTCAAGTGGTGATTCTCTCAATTTGAGTTGGAGGAATTTCGGACTAGATTTGTTGTCTTTTTTATTTTTTATTTTAATACAATGATCTTTGTCGCTAGTTATTTTGGGGAATTGATTTTGTCACTCCTCTTTTTGTTAATGTCACTCTCATTCTCTCAGAAAACAAAGCATCAATAAAGACACAAAGGGGAGTGGCATTAACAAAAAAGGGAGTGACAAAATCACTCCCCTTATTTTTTCCTAATTATATTATAAAGATATTTGATTTTCAAATTTATCTCGGCAAGAAAAATTAAATAAGTAAAAATATGGATTAAAGTTGAAAACAAGAAAGGACCAAAAATAAGATATTATTTTTTAGTGTATCGAGTCATGCATGTATAAAGTTGTTCTTGTGTTATATTTTTATAACCATTTTTGCCGACAGGACAAATAGTAATTGTCAAACAAATACATATATTTATCATTTAGGTGAGTGTATCTACTACCAAAATAATTTCAGAGATGACAACAAGGGCTGCAAACAAGCCGAGTCGAGCTGCGTTTTAGAGTGCTCAAGCTCGGCTCGCCAAAAATCAGGTTGGCTCGAGCTTGGCTCGAGATATATTTACAGAGCTCGAGTTCGGCTCGCTTAGGCTCGGAAAATGCGTTCAAGTTCAGCACTTAAGGGAAATACGTTGAAGCCCTCAAGTTATAAAGCATTCTGTGGTGGTTTTTTTCTCCTGAAGTAGCGATGTGGGACTGAAGGAAAAGCAAAAGAAGGAAGGGGTTTCATGGATTTGTCCCACATTGAAAAAATACAAGTTGAAGAGCAACTCAGTACCCTACAAAGCTTCCTGATGGATCTCATATTTCCACATGTAGCCACTCCTCAAGGACTCATGGACAACCTTTGGTGTTGGCAGTCAAAGAGAAATATATATATATATAAAATTGGGCTTGCGAGCCAATGCGAGCCAAGTTTTGACTAGCTCAAGCTCGGCTCGTTTATGAAACGAGCCCAATATTTCAGCTCGAGCTCGTTCGTTTGTGTCTCGATCCGAGCCGAGCTTCGAGCGGCTCGCGAGCGGCTCGGATCGTTTGCAGCCCTAATGACAACCAATAATAGCTAAGAAGCTTTAACAATACCTTGCAAGCATGATAAGGACTCCCTCTCTCTAAACTCCTCTCCCTTTCACTCTCTAAAACGTTTCAGCCACTAGGGTTTCTTCTTGGGGGAGGCTGCTCTCTCTCTCTCTCTAAACTCCTCTCCCTTTCACTCTCTAAAACGTTTTAGCCCCTAGGGTTTCTTCTTGGGGGGAGGCTACTCTCTCTCTCTCCGCAGTCTGACGGGGTTTCGGCGTGATCAATCGTGGATCTCTCTCTCTCTCCGCAGTCTGACGGGGTTTCGGCGTGATCAATCGTGGATCGGAGTCGCAGATCTAAGGGTGTTGGAGATGTTGCCGGTTGGTGGTCGGCCAGTGGCAGATCTGGCGAACAGGTGGCGACGACGGCGAAAGCTATCGGAGATTGCAACAATGATGGATAACAAGTCAAAAAATAAGTATGAAAGAACCAAATGGTAGTGATGGGGAAGAAGGAAAGTGGCTGTTATTTGGTTTGATTGTGCCCACAATAAAGAATTTGAGGCATCGTTTTGATCTCAATAACTTCTTTCTCCCATTAGAAGATGACTTCAATTATATATATTTTTTTGACATAATTGAGTATCTAATTCAAATTTGATTCATTAGGGGTCTATATGTTGGACATTTGAGTGAAAATTTAGGAACCAATTGTAAATTTTTCTTCCATTTTTATGGGCAAATAACACCTGACCCCCCTGAACTTAACATAATCAACATGACCTCTTCCAATATGAATTGTTGTCAGTTGTCTAGATTCTGTGGAGAACTTGACAAAAAAATTCAGAAGAAGAAGAATATTGGAGGGTTTAAGCCGAAAACAAAAAGATCCCAACCGATAGGCCATTTAGATTTTGGGCTAGATGTTAAATTTAACCATCTGAATATGGTAAAATTTCGATGTCTTTGAAAGTCAGGGTTTCCTTATGTGCCTTCGATATTTTACCATCCTGTCTTGCTATTGTCAGCCCACTGGGCTGACGATAAGTACATTAGAAGACAAGAAAAACACGTATTTATGGGAAATTTTTATACCCTTTAATACACATTCATACACTTATTATTGCCAACCCATTGGGCTGATTTTAGAATTTTCCTTCTTCTAAACAATATGTAACATCTAAGCTACATTTAGGAAGGCGGCGTTTAGGTTGTGATATAGGGAATGCTACAGAGAGCTTTGGGAAGGATTCAGATCCTCTCCAATCCCTTGAAGATTACGGGACTGGACGGTTCTGTCCGGCTGTTTCCGGGCTCTTCCTGGGTCCGTTTTGATGATCAGGACTATCGATATTTCAGACCTCGTTGAGAACATTAGGCATGCCAAAATTCATATTAATCGAATATCGTTTAGTATAGTTCCGAAACACATTTATCTTGTGAAAAATGGTTTTGGAAAAGATTGCAGTGTGTTGTTATATCGATTTTCAAGAGATAAATGTGTTTTGAAAACACATTAGCGTATATCCGATTAGTATGATTTTTTGCGTGTGCCTAATGTTCTTGATGAGATCTAACATATCAACGGTTTCGATCATCAAATTGACCCGAAAAGAGTCTGGAGATGTCTGATACTTTTAGGGCTTGTTTATATTTGGGGGATAGGATTAGATGGGATTGTGGCCAAAGAATTATTAATCCAGGGACTAATAGTCCAAGGACTGTTTCGTTTTAGTCTTGTGTAGTTTGGGTAAGTTCTATCCCATCTATCCCATGTCTGTTTGAAAACCACTTGAACATGATTAATGGTTCAAATGACTGCATTGACCCTTAGGTAATTCATACTTCTACCCATGTTTAACTATTGGCCTTTTGTCTAATTTCTTCATTATATTTATCTTTTGATTATCTTCTTCAAACATAAGTTCTTTTCTATTATCAAGGTTTGAAAAATAGTTATTTTGGGTACAAAAATTATGTTTTATTGAAAAAATTTCGTGCAAAAACTTTTGCATGAAAGATTATTTTATAAAAATAGTTATTTTGGGTACAAAAGATCATCATCTTCATAAAGGTTATTTTATCAAATCACATGGAAGTTTTTTCATAAAGGTTTGTTAGATTTTTTTTTTAATAAAATGATGGACATTATAATATAATTTTCTTTAAAAAGGTTATTAGAAACAATTTTTTTTTTCTTTTTTTGCAAAAGTACTATAACTAAGTATTTTCACCAAGGGTTGTAATGTTTTTTGGGTACAAAATGATAAACGATAAACGATAAACGATATACTCAAGTATAATCTATTCATAGGGGTAAGTTAAATATAATTTTCTTTATAAGGGTTAGTAGAATCAGTTCTTTGTTTTTTTTTTTTGCAAAAGTACTATACCTAGGTATTTTCATCAAGGTTTGTAAAATAAATGTTATTTTTTGTACAAAATGTTGAATGATGTACTCCACTATAATTTATTCAAAGGGGGGGGGGGGGTGTTGGGGTTGTTGAAAAGTGATTTCTTTTTACAAAATGATGAACTGCAGTATAAGTTTTTTCGTCAAGCTTTGTAAGAAGGCTTTGTGTTTGTACAAAATAATGAAATATGACATAAGTTTCTTTTAAAGGTTGGTAAAAAAAAGTTCTTTTTTGGTTCCAATGTTCAATCAAGGTTATTAAAAAAATGGTATGAGATGCTCAAATGTAGTAACATTTTTTTTTTATCAAGGTCAATAGAAAAGTATTTCTTTCAACTAGAATTTTCACAAACTCTCTTGGTTCCAAATTGCTCGTCCCTTATACTATTTTGGAATGTTCTGGGCCAGCACGCGCGCACTTCAGACTACCCTACAGCCCCTCCCATAGCCGTTTCACACGCTTACGCTTGACGTGAGGTGGCCCCAAGAATTGCTCATAAGGAGAATTGAACTTGAGACCTTAGGAGGGAGCAAACCCTTAAGTCTCAGCCCCAGACCACTTGGCCAACCCCTTGGGGTCCTTTTTGAAAAGTCAAAACAAAATATATTCAATCTTCCAAAATAGTTCTTTTACCAATAACCATGATGTTATTCAAAAGTTGAATTATAAGGGTATTGTTGAAAATCAATTTGTCTTTTTTAAGTGCAATTGCATTTATTGCATGTCTCATTAAAATGTTGGAATTCCCGTAAAGGACCAGCAATTAGGAACATAACTAGTATATAGAGTTGCCCTATGCGATACTCCTAAGCCATATAAGGGGCATCTGAGGACTATTAGTCCACGCCCATCCCTCCCTAGGATTGTTTTGTCCCTTTTTTGAAGGATTACTACTCCGATGAAGACTAATAGTTCTAGAATTAAAAACCACACAAACATGGAATTCGGAGAGGTGGGGGATTAATAGTCCAATCCCACCTCCATAGTTGTCAAATCGTGAATCGAATCGAGAATCGAAATGGTCATTTTTCGAATCGTGAATCAAATCGAATCGTGAATCGCTCTAATTCGGTCATGACTTCTATAATGTATAGAAACCTATGCTTATTGATTAGGGTAACAACAATATATACTTCAAATGAAAGATTTAGGCCTAAATCAATAAAAACTTTCTTCTAAATGATGATTTGATAATAACGTGGAGTATTAGGTAAGTTGCTTCTATTGCAACTACCAAGAGATGATGATTCGTAAAGCCTACTTATGATTCTTTTTGTACGAAAGAGTTATAAGTACAAAACAAACCCTTAGAAGGTCTATAGGGTTGTTATATTCCATTTATCTTCCTCATTTTCGATTCACTCTCGTAATAAATCTCCTTTTCTTATTATCTATCCATATAACATAGACAAAAGATGACATATAACAATACTAAAGACCTTAAAAAAATATTTGAACCCTTTTCAAACAACAAAAGAAGCAAAACAAGAGTAAAAAATGAATTTTTGAAATTTTAAGTGAATCGAATGATTCACCGATTCGGATCACCGATTCACCGATTCGCTTACGATTCGCAGCTATTTCCGATTCGGCAGCCTATTCGTATCGATTACCCACCGAATCGTATCGAATCGTACGATTCTGACAACTATGCCCACCTCTACTCCTCCAAACAAACACGGGATTGGAGAGGATCTGCATCCTTTTAGAAGAGAGAATGCAAATCTGGAAAAAAGAGAATGATGTATGAAGCTCCTATATATTGATAGGTCATGTAGGCATATGGGAAGTTATTTTCTCGGTATTTGGGGCCACTATGATGGGGTTTTAGTTAAGTAAGAATAAGTGAGATTTCATCATAGTTGAGGGCTGTTTTTAAAAATAACCCTTTGTTTTCCCGCAATCTTCACTGACATTAGGGGTGACAAATTAAACCAAAACCCACCCACTAAAAAATAGACCCAACCCAACCGATTTATTAGTTGGGTCAGAATGGGTCCAATCCATCTAACCCATTTAGTAATTGGGTCTTAATGGGTGTCAACTTAAATGATCCAATAAGTCATGAACATGACCCATCAAAGAAAGATAGAAAAAACACAACACAAATTGAAGTTAGCCCCTCTCAATCTCATTCATCCTCCACTGAGGTCGTCACAATCAAATCCACTCGTCATAGCCATTGACGGGGAAATCGGCGGAGGCGACTCCGACATATAATTCGAGCTCGTTGCCGTCGCGAATTACCTCAACAATTTCGAGAATGTAGATAATTCTGCTAGCATAAATGCAAAATTTTGCATTTATGTATAGTCTGCCTTGGCAGTATGTGCTCTGGAGCCTCTTTGTGGATGTGTTCCGGTCTAGGTTTTAATAGTTTTGGTTCATTTTTGTATTTTCTGATGGAATCTTTGTAGCCTTTGGGCTTTACCTTTTGGTATTTTGAAATGAATTGCTTGACTTATCAAAAAAAAAAAAAAAACTGACGAATTGAAGTTCATAAAGCAGGTCTACAATGTGCAAAGCAAAGTGCAAGCCTCTTCTGATAGTTGAAACTCAGTACTGCGTTTAATGGAATCTAGAATTGAATCAACTAAATATGGAGGAGATGATGTGTCTATTCCACTGGGATTTAATTGATCCAAGGATGAGATTCTCCGAGGAACCTACAGACTGGAGTTCTAAGCATCTTTAAGAAGAGTTATTCAGAGAATATCATAAACAGATTTAGCATACTTGGTAAAACAACATAGCAATGTTTCAACAACCTTATGGGAACTTCCAACTAGGGAAGAGGAGGAAATGTTTCAACGACCTTATGGGAACTTCCAAGTAGGGAGAGAGAGAGAGAGAGAGAAGTAGGGAGAGAGAGAGAGAGATAGAGCGAGCACACCAATCAAATATTAAACAAGCCTAAAACTCGAGTTCAGCCCTTTTATTAAACGAGCCTAAAACTCGAGCTCAAGCTCAAACGAGCCAAGCCTATACAAACGAGCCAAACTTTTGCGAGCTGAGCTGAGCTTTGGAGTGTTGAGCTCAACTTGTGTAGTAAACGAGCCAAAAACTTGTGCTTAAGCTCGGCTCGGTTACTAAAGAGTCAAGCCGAGCCACGAGCTGCTCAGCTTGGTTCGTTTTTAAAAGTTTTTTTTTTTTTGGTTTTTGAAGGAAACTTTTGGAGTTGGCAATAGTCAAATTTTTTATTTTATTTTTATCTAGTCAATATTCAATTCATTCGAATCATTTTTTATTGGATGCTAAAATTTCAGCAGAATCTCCATTTGGTTCAGTAATTTTAGTATACAGGGGTAATTTGGTCATTTTAGTATATAGGGGTATTATGGTAATTTTAGTATACAAGGGTAATTTGGTCATTTAAATGTATAAGGGTAATATGGTCATTTTAGTGTATATGGGTATTTTAGTCATTTTAAATTTTAATATATATGTAATTGGGTTAATGGGCGGGTCGGGTTTGATTTCAAATAAATGGGTTGGGTTGGGTATGGGTAATTGGGCTCATAACTAATTGGGTCTAAATGGGTCAATGACCCATTAAAGACCCAACCCACTAATAACTTACCCAATTTGGCCCAAACCCGCCCATTTGACACCCCTAACTGACACCTATTCTTGGCAATTGGACCTACCTCGCCCCGCCCTAAATACCATAATTTCGGGTATAGGGTCGGGGTAAGAATTCTAAAACCCAACCGGGTCTGGGGTGACAATACCTTGCCCCGATATATATATAAGGTTGTTGTCGTCGTCCCCCCGAAAGCCAACACCATGAGAGCCACAGCTAGCAGCATCACAGTTACTTTCTTGTCACCCATTCTCTCTCTCTCTCTACACTTTTGCTGTTTTGAGAATTCCTGTATGGATCGGAGGCCGGGATAGAATGCAGAAATGAAGGTGCTTCTTTGTTATATGTATAGGGGGTTCGTGTATTTGGTTTTGGTATATACTAACTGTTCATGTATGTAAGATAGTTCCAATTAAGATATTGTTATGGAAATAAAGAAGTCGTAAGAGTAAGCAATTGAATGAAAAGTTATTTTTACAAAAAAAAGAAAAGTAAAGAAGAAGATAGTATTTTATAAGCAATACAGAAGGAGTTTTTGTACGGAAAAAAAAAACATATAGAACACTATTTTGGAGTACCAAAATATTTTTAATTTTGTAGACTCAAATAATTAATTAAGACTATTGTAATTTCATAAATCATGCAAGTAATTTAATCCAACATATGCACTAAAACTGAAGAGAGTCACAAATAGCTTAACCTTGTTAAAAAAAAAGGATTATAAGGAACGGTACTTCTGATTCCATCAGGACAAATTAAACATTGCATAAACATAGATCAAAGAAATAGGTCTTTGGATTAAAAAATAAATTCCTTCTCAAACAATAGCAATAATAATCAAGATAATGTCATGGATTAGATTCTAAAACTGTGCAAATAATGAGGCTTTTTCGTCCGTGTGTTTTAGAAAATAACTGTAAAATCTTGCCACAAGAGAGCCTTTCTCAAAAAATATTGAACAAAATTAGAGCTCGGTTTGCTGAGAGCACACAACAAATTATCAAGTATTGATGTTGAAAAAAACATAACCATAAAAGTAAAACAATTAGAAAACCCCAGAAAGAAAAGACCACTCAAAATACTTATGATTTGAAGAATCTAACAAAATCATAGTCTAGGGTTATGAAATCTAAGAGAATTTGACCACGTAGTTGCTTCTTTCTTCGCGTGTAAGAATCTAAGATTGAGAAATTGATGCGTCTATCTTCATTTGAATTATAGAGGGATCGATGAGAGACAGATTGGGGGAGATCTAGGAGGGAGAGAGAGAGAGAGAGAGAGAGAGAGAGAGAGAGAGAGAGAGAGAGAGAGAGAGAGAGAGAGAGAGAGAGAGAGAGAGAGAGATTTCTTTCTTTCTAATGGTTAGATTGAGAGGATATATAAAGCTTTTTCTTCTTAACAAAGCAAGGAGGGATCCAAAATACCTAAAATACCCATGAAATGTCTTTTTTTCTTGACTAAGCAAAAGGGGACCTAAAATACCCCCGAAAAGCCTTTTCTTCTTAACTAAGCAAAGGAGGACCTTAAATACCTAAAATACCCTCGAAAAGGCCTTTTCTTTTTGACTAAGTAAAGTAGGATCTAAAATATCCCCAAGTAGTCTTTTCTTTTTTACTAAGTAAAGGAGGATCCAAAATATCTAAAATACCCTCGAAAGCCTTTTCTTCTTGGCTAAGTAAAGTATGACCTAAAATAACCTCAACTCAAACATCCAAAAAATTTGAAAGACGAAATCTACAAGGGTAATTTTGTCTTTTAACATGGTAGCTTGGCTTGCCTTAAATTAGGGAAAAGAAAGAATTTTTTTTTTGTACCTTTAAAAAACAATATCCCTTGAATTAGGGAAAAGAAAGATTTTTTTTTGTACCTATAAAAAAACAATATCCCTTGAATTAGGGAAAAGAAAGATTTTTTTTTGTACCTATAAAAAAACAATATCCCTTAAATTAGGGAAAAGAAAGATTTTTTTTTTTACCTCCTTCTTGACTAAGCAAAAGACCTAACACTGAAATGCCTAAAATACCCTCATATCTTAACTCCACCATTGACAAACTATAAGGACAAATTGGTAATTTCACATTGTGGCTTGGCTAGCCATCCTACATTCTTTTAGATCTTTCAAACAAGGCGAAATGACGACCATATCCTTTAACTCATACTACAAGGGTAATCCTACGAGGGGTAATTTCATATTTTCACGGCGTGCCTTGGCTTACCATCCTATCTTCTTTTATTACAAGTGTATTGATATATATATATATATATATATATATATATATATATATATATATATATATATATATACACACACACACACACACATGTCCTTACATAGTTACATTTTTATCCCCAGTAATAAAATAGGAAGGGATTGATTATAGATTAAAAGTTGTTTGTGGGCTGATTCAACAATTAATTTTGAGATTTGGGGAATTTGCACTTACACCCCTTGTACTATCAAGCACTTAAAATCGGTGATAGTACAATGGGTGTAAGTGCAAATTTCCCTTTTTATACCCAGTAGCAAGATTCTTTTTTTTTTTTGCATCGTTCAAAAGATCTCATTGAGATCTATCAAATAAGATCTATATTGCACAAAAAATTATTTCATTAGTCCATTATTTTTAAGCTTGAAAATTGCAAATGAGTACTTATTTTTTAAGAACCCTTAGCGGAACGCGGCTGTGGGCTGGGCTCAGGGATGGGGCCTAAGTTTAAAATTTTTTTTTACACAGCCCGAGAGAAGATCAGAAGAGTTACAAACTTACAAACCCTTGGGGCTCACTTCCTCACTCTCATTGCTGTCGTCTCTAACTCTCTCACTTAACTAGTGCGGCGATTACAAACCACCATCAAGCCTCTTGGCTGAGTTGGATCTCGCAATGGAACGCCGCTCGCCGGATTCCGTCTCGCCGCTCGCCGGATTCCGTCTCGCCGCTCGCCGAATCAGCTTGGCGACTCTCTCTTTTACTTTTTTATTTTTTTTAATTTTTTTGATGTATTGAATGTGCACACATTGCGCATGTGTAGGACTTAGTTGCATTTTGATTTCTATACACTTTTCACTTGATTGACTGCCTGTCTTATGGACTTAAGATTTCTCTTTATTTTATATAGTTTGTAAAATGAAAAAAGAGAGAAGAAAGAGTGAAAGACTTTGGGATCAGCTTTATATAATAGTACTTGAGTTGTTGTTTGTTATTATGCTCAGATACTTTGAAGTAGCTACTTGCTTGTGGACGAACTTGTTTGTTTGTTTCTTTTCTTGGCTAATGGATGAACTTGTTTAATTGTTTGTTATTATGCTGACAAAATTTGGGTTTGAACTTGTTGCAAGATTTTTTTTTTCCTCTAGGAATTGTTGCATTCTTCTGATTGAGAATTGAGAAAAAAAGAACGGGGCGGTAATCCTGTTACCTGACTGGGGCGGGAACAAGGGAAATTTTCATTGCCCGGTCGGGTTTTGGAGTTCGGGAATTTTAGGGTCGGGGTACATCGAAACCCGCCCTGCCCTGCCCCACCCCGTTGCCATTTCTGCCGCCGCCTCCTCCGGAAACTGCAGAAACAATGGCAACGGAAACCTGCTGATGGATTTAAGTGTTATCTCTCTCTAAGATAACGGTTAAAGAAGACTTAGCATTGTATGCTATCTGGCCAATTTCATGCACCTAGTGAAATTGACAAGTGTCTAACACGAAGAATCTGAAATTTCAGAATCCGTGATTTTATGGTTTCTTTTTGATTCACGGGTTTATTTTTTCAGAAAAAGGCAATGAATGTTTTGAGACTCACCTCATAGAGCAAGATGGCATGTTGAATGGTGTCGAATTTGACAAGTTTCTGGAGAAGGTGAATCTGGCTGCATGTGGGCTTAACTATGTTGTAGTCTCCATCATGGGGCCACAAAGTAGTGGTATGATCAACTACTCTCCTTCAGTTATTAAATGGGTGTTTCTCCGTTCATGCATTTTGACTTTTGGGTAAATAAGTCCTCTTTGTTCATTATGTTCAGTTTAAAAATATTGTTGCTCTCCTAAGCAAGATGATGATATTCTCACTATCGTAATAGTGTCTGAGTGCTATCACTATAATCTTGAAGATGTCTTTAGCTAAATCTAGGCCTACCATGTCGTATCATGTAGGGCAAAATGAATTAACTTATGTGCAGAATTATAGATCTGTTCAAGATTGATTTATGCCTTGTTCGTTTAACATTTTGAAAAGTTTTTTTCAAAAAATACCCCTATCTTCCAATCATTACTCTCCACTCATTATCCCTATCTCCAATCATTTTTCTCATTTCTCTCTTTATCTCTCTCCACTCATTACCTCTACTTCCAATCATTACTCTCATAAAAAATTTCTCACAAACTCATCCAAACACAGCATTACTCTCACTAATCAACTCTTTTGGGGCCAGTTCATATGGAGCTTTGCTCCGACTTTAATTGGGCTCTCCGTAAGTCGGGAGTGAGCCTCTAGGATTAGTCGAGGTGCGCTTAAGCCGGTCTAGACACCTGAGTTATAAAAAAAAAATGATTAATTTACTCTTCCACGATCCCTATGCTCCTGAAGAAGGGCAGCATGTTTGTTTCTTTGTTGCTCCAGCATTTTTGTTTATGATATACATTGCTTTTTATTTATGTCGGGTTAGATATGGTTTACTTTTCTTATGCTGATGATTACCAAAAATGGAACCAAGGGTGTCCTTATGGGATCCAGGCCTCCCCGCAGTTTGAAATTTCTATAATTATCCAAGTATTTTTTGTTTAAATATTTAAACAATACATTGTGGGCTCCAATCGAATAAAGAATGGTGGCCCATAAATGGCATTTTCAGCTATGAATATTGTCAAAATCAGGCTTCGCAGAAAAATGGAGAATGAGTTTTTCACAAATACTTTGGTTATATTCATTGAGAAGGAAATTGCTGCGAAAATTAGTTATTACTCAATCATAGATGACTTTCGTGATCTAAGGTATCGTGGAATCCCATGATACCTTTTAGTTGTTTTTGTTTTGTTAAGATTACCTAGATATCATGTTTTGTATTGGGTATTATTTGGTCATTTAAATGTTTGACATTCTTGAACCTTGAAATATCAAAATCTTGTTGTTCATGTTGTCGGCCCCGTCATATATGAAATTGTGGTTGGTTCGTCCCTGATGATTACTTCTATTACTCAACAGGGAAGAGCACTCTATTAAATCATCTGTTTGGGACCAAGTTTAAGGAGATGGATGGACTTAATGAAAGGCATGTATTTGTCAAGCTTTATTATAGGGACACATTTGTTTTTGAGCAGTCATCATTTGTTTTTGAGCAGTCATCATAAGGTAACGAGATCCCTTTTCTTGGTCCAGGTCTAAAACGACTCAAGGTATTTGGCTGGCAAGATGTGTTGGCATTGAGCCCTACACTCTTGTAATGGATGTGGAGGGTAGTGATGGAGGAGAACGAGGAGAGGTGCATTTATGGAACTTAGAGCTGATAATTAAATGAACTGATGATTTGTATCGCCCTCTATGGTTTCCTTTTACCATTATATGTTGCTTGTTTGTTGGACTTCTCATGCAGCTGCTTTTTTTTTTTTGGTAAAGTTCTGCAGATGCTTGCATATGTCATATCCATAAATTAATGTATTATTTATACTTATGACTGTTACAAGTGCATATAAATGCGCATGTATATGCATTTCCCGTTATTAACACATATGCAATGTTCGTGTCATTGCTATTTGTTTCTATTTTGCTGAAGGTCATGTCGCTTTGAGTTCGCTTTGTTGGTTGTTCAATTTTTATACATGGATTGAATATAGAGTTCCTCTCTCACATAGACTAAAAAATATCTTCAGCATCTCGATTGAGAATTAGGTTCAAAAGCTAAGTCATAGGTTTCGATGAATTCAATTGTGTTGGGTGTTTTGTCTATAAGCATCCAGGGGTATAAAAGATTGTTGCTATTGAAGCAATCATAAAAAGATGACATGACGTGATATGGATTCATGTTTTAAGAAGCTCATTTGAACATAATCATTGACTTGGATTGACTATATTGCATTTGGATTTCATTCAGAGAATGCAGTGACTTGTTAGCATTGATTTTGATTTTGTTGAAACTAATAACAGGAAACAGATTTTTTTCCCCTAATTGGTCTTCATCCATTTTTTTCTTTTCCTTTTATGTCCTTTTGTAGGATGATACTGCATTTGAAAAGCGAAGTGGCCTTTTTGCTCTTGCTGTTTCCCATATAGTGCTGATAAATATGTAAGTTTGTTTTACGGAAATCTACCAAGGTGCATTATAATTCATACGGACACCTACAATTTATACCATTGATTACTTTTTTTTTTGTTATTTAGGTTTCAAACATGCATCGGTCTTGAGAACGGTGCAAGTAAGCCACTTTGGAAAAATGTATTAGAGGTATCTCTCATGCATCTCCTTTCTAGAGGCAGTTACTTTGAATTACATGCACCCCTCAATATTTGTATAACGTTATGATGGTATTTGTACAGGGCGTATTGCGATTGTTTAGTCCACGTAAAACAACTTTGATGTTTGTAATACGTGATTTAGTACAGGTATGTTGTTCTTGTTATTTATCTTGCATCTCTACATTGGAAATTGTTTTAGTTAGTGTTTGCTGATCTCTTAATTGATCTAACATTTGTTTAGTTTAATTGGATCTGAACAGGGCTTAACCTTTCTTCCCCTTTGTGTTTTTCTAATTTGTGTGTGTAGACACCCTTGGAAGTCTTAGAACCTCGTTTGAGGAAAGATATTCAGAAGGTGATGTACTTGGTTTTCCTTTTAAATCTTTTTGTGGTCGGTTCTCAAATTATTTGTTTGTTGCAGATATGGGACTCCATCCCTAAGCCAGAAGGTCACAAGAGAACTCCCTTGAGTACCTTTTTTAATGTAAGATGTCACAGTTCCGCTCAAGATTAGCTTAAGCTTGTCTATGCAGAGTTCATAATGGATGATTTGGCAAGTACATGAATTCATGTCTGATTACTAATTTTATTTCCAGGTTGAAGTTGTGGGCCTTCCTAATTATTTGGAGAGGGAAGAGCAATTTAAAGAGCAGGTACACGTGGAAAATGCCGTATTGTCATAAATTACACCTACTCTTATGTATGTTCAGAGCACCTAGGGCAATGTGTTTTTTCTTACCTGTTGTTTTAGTTGGTGGAACGAACTGTGGAATATAAGTTGCTGTTTTGTACGTTGAAGGTGTATAATTTAAGGCAGCGATTCATTCATTCCATAGCACCTGGTGGGCTAGCTGGAGATAGGCAGGATACAGTTCGTGGTTCAGACTTTTCTCTTAGTGCCCAAGAGATCTGGAAAACTATTAAGGAGGACAGGACGCTTGACCTTCCTAAGCACATGGTAATTTCTGAAAGTCTACTGAATGGGTACTACTCTTTGTATACCTTTAGAGGTTGATGTTATGTACTGTTTTATCGTGTAGGTTATGGTTGCTACTATACGCTGTGGGGAAATTGTTGACAAAAAGTTTAAGGCCTTCGTTGCAAATGAGGTATAAACTTTTGCTTTTGAACTGCGTTTGTGGAGATACCCTTTTAATGGTCCCTAATTGTAATTACCAAGCTGGATCCAAAATATTATAGGAGAGGCGTCGATTAGAAAGGGGTGCACAAACCAATCCAACGCCAGGGTTTGGGAAGAAATACAGTTCAATAATCAAATCTTGTTTGCACGAGTAAGTTCCTAACCTCTCGTTCAGTAATCATTTCCAGTGTCTCAGCAGCAGAATTGTGATTGGTGTTCATGTTACGTCAGCTTTATCATGACTTTAAAAGTTTGGCAGAGCTTACTAAATCTAGACCTCGTTTGTCCTTGTTTGCATGCGCCCGCACCCGTCACAAATTAAAGATTGTGTCCATGAAACATTATGTTTGCTTATATTTCGTCATTGGGCGCTATGTTCTTGGGTAATATCCTTCTTGATAAGTGTTAATCTTAGTTACACGAAGCGGGAGCGGGGACGGGAGCGGGGACGGGAGTGGGGGCGGGGACGGGGGAGCGGATGATCATAGAAGTGTGGGAGCGCCATTGGGAGCGGTTGGGAAAAATTATTAATATTATAAATATGTTTTGAATTTTATAGTGTTAAATGTCAATATAAAAATATTATTCTACCACATAAAATATTACTATTAAAATTATAAGTTTCTAGTTATATTTCAACATTTTTATTGTAGCACATGATTACACAATAGAGCTCTTGTGCATATTAAGTAGGCGTAAAAATTATAGGCATTAGTATGACTCTAGAAGGTTAATATCAGATGTGCACACCAACAAGAACAAAACAACTTTAAAGGTACCAATTGCAGCTTGAATCGTAAGTCTCTCAACCGTTTTTTGGGTGTAAGTTCCCGTATAGGTAAGGAACAAGTTCCCGTCGTCATTGGGACGAGTTTCTTGGAGTTTCCTTCGACGGGAGCGCGGAAACGCGTTTCCGTCGAAGAAACGTGGGCATAGTTGAAGATTCCTGCAACTAAGGTGTTAATATACAGTTCCGTCAGTAGTGCAAATTGGACCATTGAACTCATAACATGCTTGTGAGCCCACATTAATTGTTTCTTTCTTTTGCCAAGTTCTATTTTCGCTGGAATTGTGTCTAGAAAATTTGCTCACTTTGGGGTAGTTTATTTTGACATGAATGTATTTTACAATATCCAAGCTAACTCAAATGGAACTATTTGAATATTTTTATCTTCTACCAATTTTCCTTAAATATTCCTGTTTCTGTCTCCTGTTCTGATTAGGAAACTCTATCCTAATTTAAAAATCTCATGATACGTCTAAAGGCATATCCAGGACCAGAATTCTGTAGTCTTGTGAAATTGGAGAGAGTAATGTCTTCTTTGTGATCTATATTCTTAGTATTCTTAGATTAGAAACTACAGAACCTTAGAACTATTCATTTTAATTTTACCACTTTTAATTTTTCTTCTACGTGATTCTATTGCTGAATCATGAATGCATTCCTTTTTGCAGGTACGATGTGGAGACTGCATATTTTGATGAAAGTGTTAGGTCTGAAAAGAGAAACCACTTGGAAGAGAAATTGATGCCGGTAAGGCCTCCTGATGGCTGTTTAAATTTATGGATTTTTGTAACCATTTATTGTGCTACAAGTGATGAAAGTATCACATTCATAACAATGCACAGCTAAACGATACTAGGAACTTAGAATCTGTGCTCAATATCCACTCAAAGGGTACACAAAACTGAGATCAGGGTACACAAAACTGAGATCAATGAATTGCCTTATTGAGCTTTCTGAGTTTTGGTATCCGAGTCTAAGATTGCTGGTAAAAGCCAGCTAAGTTTCAATTCACTTACCAAACCATGTATAAGCTGTCTTAGGATCAAAAGAGAATCATTTCCCGAGTTGCTGTGTGGAACAAAGTAAGAAACATGATGGCGTGACTGGCGTTGCTTTTGGCTTTTCCCTAAAACTATTGTTGATTTTAGTGGAAGAGAAGTAAGAGAATGGAACAAAAATGGACTCTACTTAAAGTAGTCACTTTAGCCGCAAGGAAAAAACGGGGGAAAGGAGACGCTCTCTGTATCTCATTCACTTTCTAACACAGGGCAAAATCTAGTCTTAAACAAAATAGGAACTTGGGCTTAACTTTTAACATTTGGGCCCAACAAAAAAAACCCAACTAACTTAGCCCAACTACAAAACCAACTAACTTAGCCCAACTACAAACATAAAACTTGGTCCAATTGCAAAAAAGAAATAACAAGGTGTTAATTTTAACAGTCGCCCATTTTGAGTTACTACTTAGCATCTAGTAACATTGCACAATAGCATGAAGAAGTGAGATTGCATGTTAAGAAGGCTAACTAGATGCTGTTTTTGGTCCCATGGTGCATGTGACGTGCCCTACTTACACCACAATTTTGTATTTTGTCATTTTATCGATGACTCCCTCCCCTATTAAGCTCACAGTGGGAGAGGACTTTTATCATTTGAGTTTCTCATTTCTGGAGACTCTTGATTCTACCAGGTCATATATTATTGTATATGTATGGTTGATGTTAAATGATTTATCCTCATTTTTTATCTATACACATTCTCCTGATTTTTTCAGCTTGTTCAATTGGCCTTCCAACCCATTTTAGCAAATATAGGGTCAAGAACTCTCAAGGAATTCAAGAAAGCATTTGATAATGCTTTAAAAAACGGGAAAGATTTTACAGTGGCTGCTAATGAATGCCAACAAGCTTGCATGAAGTCTTTTGATGGTAGATGTGCAGGTAAATTAACGAATGTCATGATGCCAATAGTGGTTATGAAACAAAAAGTCAAAACCTTTCTATTCATAGGTCTTAGTAGGTGTTTGGTACAAATTATTTTAGTGAATTATAGGTTCTGGATTGTAGATTGAATCTAGAGTTTGAATTATTAGAAACACACAATCAGAATCTGTAAAGTGTTTCATCCAAAAAAAAAAAAAAAACTGTAAAAAGTAAAACTATTTGGTAGAAGTGTAAAAAATAGTTTATTCATCTGTGAAGTGTTAGGAATTACAATCCAATAATTGGATTGTAGGTGAACATTTGACCATAATTCCCTTACTACTATGACTCCTTATATAAACATATGCAACAGTATTTTTTTTTTGAAAATATTACAAAGAAATAAGTAGAGTATTGAATGTTTGAATTGACCAGTTGTTATAAGACCATTTTCTTTCTTTATTTTTTTTTGCATCAGTGCATTAGCAAAAAAAAAAAAAGTTAGTCCATGAGTGCAGCTTCAGTACATTAGCCAATAGGATTTCTTTTTAATAGATGATAAGAATATATATACAATGTAGTGGAATAAGTGTTGGATAGGTTTGTAAATAATTAAAAGTTAAGAATAGAATGGTCATCAAAAGTTCATAATCTAAAATCAGCAATTAGAAGCTACTTTTGAGATTTAAACAAAAACTAGAATCAAGGCTCAAAATCCCAGATGGTGCACCATCTTATGCTCACTTTCTTTCCAGATGTCATTGTTGAACAAGCCAACTGCAACACATTCGAAGAGCAGGAGAAGCTACAGCGTGAGATAATTTTGCATACTCTTGAAGTTCATTTGGCCAAAAAGCCTTCAGTTACTACTCCAGTTGAGTATTCCTGACTCATAGCTTTTCAAATTGCCTGGTGTTAAGTTGTCACTTCTGATGATGGTAGTGGGAGACATTAAAACCAAGAGTAGGTTGCTAAACTCTTCACTGTGTCAAAAGTAGAGTAACATATATTTTTAAAAGGTTTACTTGAATATTGGATGCGATCAGTGCATTGTTGACCAAGGTTTAAGTAACGGTTTTGTGACGCACAACGGTAACGGTTGTGATGTAACTGTCAAACGTTATGTAACGGGAATCGGGTGTAACGGTTGTGAATTTGCTAAAATCATCAGCAACACCTATAAACCTCAATGGTACACATTACTTTTTTTTTTTTGGCAAGTAAGATTTTATTAGAAACCTAAAAGGAGGAACAACTCATCGGGGTATACCCCTGAAACAGTACAAAGAAGCAAAGAAGGCATCAGCTAAGCCTACACAATTAGGACAGAGCCTTGCAACAAAGAAAACAACTAAAACAAAGCTAGGACATTACCCAGACACTTGTCTCTCATTGACATATTTTGTCACATTTTATCCATTATTAAGATAACTCATAACACATTCAATCCATTTAACCTCTTATACAAATTGAAATTTACATTGTGTGTGGCCTGTTGATCCTTGGTCTGAGCTCCTCTTCAATTCAAATGATCGATTTTCATTATTAATCAAATCCAAAGCCAAATATGTCTCATCATAAACATGGGGCACAACCATCCCATGAACCAAACAATATCCAGAGATCCAACAATAATAAAAAGAATTTGTTATCTGACAATTGTTTCAAATGCGGAAGCGATTTTTAAAATAAAACTAGAATGAGACACCCTATGGAGGTCAACAAAAGAAAATCCCCGAGATGCCACCAGAGTCCTTTCCTAACTCCCCAACTTGCCTGAAAAAGAAGTTGGAATAAATCCGTCAGCTGACGAGCTCAGTGAATGGCGAAGCATGTATATTAGAATAAGGTTCTGAAATAAGGATCAAAATAATTTACCATGTCAACATAATTTGGCATATGCGGTGAACAACAAAATAATCCATTAATCCAATTAACGATTCATCTGATAAGTCTTAATGGTACAATCCAATCTCCAACAACAATGGGGAACCACAACCAATACCAATTAGTACCAAGTGCCAGTGAACAAATATCTCAAAATTGGATCCAATATCGAATCTTAGAGTCACCACGAGTAGGCAGCCCGTGGAACTTTTCCCTAAGAACGATCCAGTCAATAACAACCGTTGAGCATTAGGGTCACCGGCCTAATCCGGTTTCTTCCCTAATGGCCAGAGTCACCCGCACACAGAGGATTAATTTCCCTGGACTTTCAAAATATGTTCCCATCAATATCCACAAAGTTCTCACCAAAAAGTTATCCAAACAATAAATAGTTTCACCAATCCGCATGCCAATTTCAAGAACCAAATAAAACAAATACATGTTCCCAATTTCAATCATTAATTTTCTAAAACAATAATTTAAGGAATATGGGGAAGTTCGAAAATACGTAACATGCTTAACCACTCACCTGGGTCCAAGAATAGTGCAACTCAAGCACTCTAAAAGATGCTAACCTGAACACAAGATCATATAACAATATTATCACTAACTGTATCATCCATAATATTGTCTATAACAAAGAAGGACTGCCTAGAAGAATATTTAACTAACCTAGACTAATTACCCAAGTTACAAGACACCTAGCAAACCCAAAACTCTAATTCCCAAGTCCAAGTTCCACGTACACATGAACAACTCAATATGCATTTCAAGTGCCAAAACTGAGAACCCATCTGTTCTCCCTTCAATAAGACAACTTGTCCACACATGCATCGAATCTAGTCCACTGCATCGACACCATTTAATTCCTCTACTGGTATTAATATTCAAATCGTCTCACAAATGTCCAAATATTTAAGCAACCCCAACTGACCACCACCAATCACCGCCACACACACCACACACACCACGCCATACCTCTCTCTTTACACAAACAAAACCCATTAAAACTTGTCTCCAACCCAAGGGCTTGACCAATCTGTGGAGCAATATACATCACAACAAAAGAAATAGATGAAGGAAAATATTACCTCTGATCGGTAAACCCGAAGAAAACCACCTCGAAACTCCTCGACTACGACTTCGATCGACTTCGCCTGCTGTGACTCTTTTCTCTCAAAACGATATCTCAAATGTAAAACAAAACCCTCCTCAGCTTACGTATATAACTCTAACTATTACGCTTAAAACCGGCCGCTACTCCTGTCGCCCTAAATATTACCTAGCTAAATAATTAAAATTTAGATAGATAAATAGAAAAACAAATTTACTTACTAACCAATCGAAACTAACACAATTTTATAGAATTATCATCCAGTACCACTATTTTATCCAAAATCAGTCTCATACCCCAAATATTACAATCGTGACAAAAATACCCATAGCGCTTGCAAAATAATTATTTGGGACCCAACCATAACACATATAATAAATGGCTACGTAATTAATTAAATAAATAAAAATGCTAGGCCGTAACATCCTTCCCCCCTTAAAATAAATTTCGTCCTCGAAATTGCGCACTAACCTCAATCATACAAATGGGTGTACTTCTCGCGCATCTCCTCATCATGCTCCCAAGTGGCTTATTCAACCGTGTGATTGCGCAACAATACTTTGACCAATAGAAATTTTTTTTTTTCTTTTTGGGCGAAGCACTTTGTCCTTTGTATCAAGAATCTCTGCGGGTTAAATCATTCCGTACATGAAGTGTCTCATAATCAATTACATGGGACAGACTATGCACATACCTCCTCAACATCGACACATAAAAAAAAACATTATGTACTTGGCCAAACTAGGCGGCAACGCCAAACTATAGGCCACCTCAACTATCCTTTCCAAAACCTCAAACGGCCCAATATAGTGAGGACTCAACTTTCCTTTTTGCCAAACCGAATAACATCTTTCTAGGGGACATCTTATGAAGTACCATATCTCTAGTTACAAACTCCAAATCCCTCCAATGGCTGTTCGAAAAAAATATATATATCTCCTACAATATGACTAGAAATTGAACTAGCCCAAATCTATTAAAGAAGTTAATCAACCAACACCGTCAATCAAATTAAGACTACCAGAATTGCAAAAGAATGTCAAAATAATAGTCACTAGATTTCCATCATTTCAAAAATATTCATAGGGCCACCTAATTACTCCAAATCCCTCCTACGATTATCTGGATAACTTTTCTATCTATTCCGAGTAGTTACAAACCTTTCCCAAATAGTTTTTTTTTTTTTTTTGCATCCTCCACCAAGTCAAGTCCTAAAGTCACCTTTCTCCAACCTCATGCCAACAGATAGGGAATCTATACTTCTGCCTATACAAAGCCTCATACGGAGCAACTCCCCAAACTCGAATGGTAACAGTTATTGTAAGTAATTTCCATACCGCAAGCAATCATCCCAATTTCCTTTCCACCCAAAGGTACATGCGCTCAATAAATCCTCCAAAGTCTATATAGCCCTCTCTCTTTAATCATCGTTTTGCGGATTGTAAGCAAAACTAAAAAGTAAGCGAGTACCCATCAATGCCTGTAAGACACCCCGAAATCTAGATACAAAATGCGGATCACGATCTTATACATGTGCATGTACCATGGAGTCTAACAATCTCCCTAACATACAACCACGCCAATCAATCCAATGCATATGTCAGCTTAATAGCAACAAAATGCGTTAACTTAGTGAGCCAATCAACTACAACCCCCAACAAGACATTCATGTGACCGTTCCAATCTTTTTACAACTCCATATCACTCACATCAAGATAAAAAAAAAATTGTAGTCATTTGGAACTCCGAATAGAATTATTTCTCCATAAGATTGATCATGTCGAATATCCAAGAACTCGAAATATTCCAAACCATGAATAGTCACTACCTCATTATGTCTAATATTAGCCCATCCAAGTGCATCTAATCTTGTTCTAAGTGGACCACCAATACATAAAACCCGACATCAGTATAACAACTCAAACAAAACGATTATTGCAATCAAAGGCATCATGTCTTCTAAAAATCCAAAATCTCATTGGTTCATCTCATAAGTCCTCCTCATTTCATACCAACATACTTTTCAGTAGGCACTCGAAGCATAGCACAAACCAATAATAAAATGTTTGAAATAGACCATCATAACCAATTCTACCATATTCTCCAAACTCCAAAATTAATATTTTAAACAATAGTGCATCCTCCTATCCTGTTGAACACCTAGTAAAGCACCAATCAGGACTGTACCAAATCACATACGGAAATCCAATTCTTAGTTTTTCCAAGACACTAACCACACTCAAGCTGAGCATACTCATTAAACTCAAAATGACCAATCAGTGAATATCTGTTGCAACAAACTTTTATGGCTATCACAAAAACTACTAACCCAAACAGACTAAATCTATAAACTACCTACATCATCGATCCCCCAAAATCTTCTCTCCTATTTTTTTTTATTTTTTTACTAAAATGATACGTCAAGGTTGAATATTTTGTGAGTCACCTAGCCTTCTTGCCTTAACCTGCACAGAGAACGCATGACTAAAACCTGGTCGGGGTTGCCCGGCAAGGCCCTACAGCGTGAGGATGAGAAAGTGCAGAGAGCAAAGCAAGAGACTAGAGCTTTTGTGTGAGATTTGGTGTGTACCTCTTTAGGGCTGCATCGCTTGGTATTTATAGAGTCTGGTTGGCTTGCTCTCCAAGTACGGGCATGTGCCTTGCATGGGCCGGTTGGCGTCATCGTGACGTCACCGATAAGATCTGGTAACCGTTTCTGGGATGAGTTGTCACCCCCATGTGCGCCAATCATTACCTCTTGGCGTAACCGCTTTAGCACGTGGGATGGAGTGTGGTACTGAAGTGGGCCGAGCCTTGTCCTTAGCCGAGCCCACAGGGGGAAGGCTCGGAGAGACGGAGAAGTGATGGGGCCATCTGTACGAGCCCCGATCTTGGCCGAGCCGGATAGTTCCTCTTGTAGCCGAGGCATCGGGTCGATGGGATGAGATCCTTCTCTGAGCTTGGTCCACGGCCGAGCATTCCGGCGACGCTGGACCTAAACGCCGTCTTGGGTTCGGACCGTGCCCGAGGAAGTCCGATCCGAGCCGTTATATTCGGCCTACTACACATTGAATCATTAAAAATGCACTGAAATGGATAATCTAGCTACAGCCAACCGTCTGATCAAGAAAAAAGGCCACCGCCAACTGTCACCTTCACCTCCACAAGACGCACCTAATTTGCACATTGATGATCCCCACTGCCCAAAGCAGGTGGGAATCTTCCTTTTTCTCCTAGTAACTTGATATTTCTCTCTCTAATTTGTACTTCGCCTTTTCATCTTCTTCAAAAGCGTACAAAGAACTGAGAAGGGAAGAGCTCCCAAACACATTCGTTGATCTGGATCAAGTTGATTGAAGATATAGTTTATTGGCTTAACCAAAAATATTATCCTATTTCGATTCTCACTTCTCTCTCTTGTTTTCTCGGCTTAACTACACAACACTTGATGTCAGAATAAACAGCCCCTTCACGCCGGAGGCCGTATAGTAATTAGCGACTGACCAGAGCCTAAAAATCCAGTGTGTTTCTTTAACGCGGACGGAATCCGTCTAGCACAACTTGCCTATTTTTGTTCGCCTCCACAGAAAATCATCACAGACTACCGAACCAGTTTGATTCGGTCCGTAATAGCTCAGAAGTCCGTTACACCCCATTACATAACCGGAATTGGCCGGTTCAACTGTGAATTACTTTCACTCCCAGAAGCTCGAAAATCCATTACGAACCGGCCGTCGTAAGTCATAACAGCCGGTTTTTGAATCTAAGTTGTTGACATAGCGAATATCCACAGGCTGGATAGCGTTAAGCAAATTACATAAACACAGAGTTCATGAGCAACCTTGAGATTGGCAAGGAAAAGAGTGAGAAACTTTGTGATTTTACTGATCGAAGTTGAATATGTTGGAGATTTGCCACACAATTGTCACAAAACACTAACAATTCAATATGCCATGGAACATTAAAAAAACATGAACACAACTAATCAAATATACTACTCCCTTCGTCTCCAAATAGGAGTCCAGTATTCTATTTAAGGTTGTCCCTTAGTAAGTGTGAGTTTGAAAAGTTAATAGGTAAAACTTTGTACAATTATTATTTTGTCATTTTGAAAAGTTAATGTGTAAGGAGTAAATGGGTAAAAGTGGAGGATAATTTTGGAAAGTGGAGGTATAAGTTGATGTGAAAGGTGTAATAATGATGTCTCTTTAAGAAGTTGGCATTACGAAGTTACACTTAAAAAGGGACAGAGGGAGTACATGGATAGAGTTAAAAAAATAGCCTTTGAGATCGGTCGATGAGAGGCATATTTGCCTCCCTTTGTGTAAGTTTAACGGTTGAATACAACTCTAAGATACAACCCATAGATCTCACAGTTTCTCTCCATGTTGCACGATCGGTGGAAGACGAGGTGCCAATTCTGAATCGAGTTGCCCACAATGTATAGAAAAAAGGGATAGAAATAATAGAACACAAAACAAAGCAAAAGGCCTGTGTGCACACATATGGCTAGCACAGATCTTGCACTGACAATTGTTGTGGGGCCAATCTTGGGTCCCACAAAAATGATCCAAACCACTTATTTTTTTTTTTTTATGTTTTTTAATTTCGCCTTACAAACTTTGAAAAAGCCCTGACCAATATCTAATTGAACATATTTTTTTATATGAACCCATAAAAAAAGTTTTAAGCCTGAGCTAGGCACCACAAAAATGGTCCGTGCAGGATCTGTGCGCATAGCACATCTAGAAACAAATGGGGTGATCCCATATTTAAGACTCTAAGAACTTCTTCCCATGAGTGATGTCATTTATGTTGTGTTTGGTTTGTGTTTTGAAATTTTTTTTGAAAAATAGTAGGGGTAATAAGTGGAGAGAGATAGAGAGAGAAATGTTGGAAGTAGGGGGAATCTAGGGGGGAATTTTTTGAAAAATTCTTTTTGAAAAGGGAAAGAACAAGGCATTTATTTTTAAAAAGGTCTTTCCATTCAAAAAAGAAGATCACACCTTTTAGATAGATAAAAGACACATCGATCTGTTTTTTCTTTCAAAGACAGAGTCACACCTCTTGGTAAAAAACATGTCTCCCTATTAAAGTATGTCTCTTAAATTTTCAAACTTACGAAGTTCCTACAGAATATGTCGAGAGGCTACATACTTATTGATAGGTTCAAACTCAACACTACTAGGAAATAATAGAATCTTGCCAATCAAGAAAAACGGGCAAATAGAGCTACAAAAGTCTGAAGAACTACCAAAAGTAGAGAAATAGATAAGCTCAATTTACAGCAAACAATATTGCAAAAGTCTGAAAAACTACCAAAAGTACAAAAATAGAGAAGCTAAATTTTAGATTCTAGAAACAAATAGAAATGTGCCATAAATTCGTATAATACATTGCCTCAAATGGATTTTCTTTAAAACAAATTCTTCCCGAAATGGCAAAACTGTGATATTGAACGCTGAAACTATGGAGTTTGGCAAAAATCCAGCATGCATTAATTGTGGTGTAGCGGTGATTCCATCCTATCTTGTTGGATCCTTTCAAAAAGTTGCAATTTGACACCATTGACATAAAACGTAACCTCTACTTGCGGGATTTTTGTTATATGAAGCGTGGATAATCCGAAACAAAGTCGAGTATGGATAGCAGATATGTAACTGATACCGGTACGCGTTCGATATGTAGTGGATACGGTGAATAAGTATCCTATATTCAAATTCGATTTTTTTTAATTTGGTATATACGAGGGATACTTATGGAATACTAAGGGATATGACAGGGATTAAAATGGACCTTTTAAGCAATTAAGCCAAGATTATAAGGGGCAAAATTATGCTATATGCATTGAATGTACTGAATAAATAGTTAGATAGGGATTGATAGATCATTCTGGCCCATAGAGACGCAAGTACAGAACCCTAAACCAATCGAACACTCAATCGATTCATCATCTCTATAATAAAAAATCCAGTCTCTCTTTCAATCTGACACACAATCACACAAGTCACACCAAAAACACAGTTATATTAACTGCCTTAATATTGTCTACTCTATATACTCCCTCTGTCTGTGTTTGTTAGTCCATTTTGGGGTTTTCAACCTTTTTAGGGAACATCATGATTGCTTTGTACAATTTTTGTCTTTTCAAGTTTACCCTTCAATCAATTTATCCAATATTTGAATACAAGGGTAAGGCCTCATTCTTGTAAACTTAATTATTTTCCTTGTTTTGTGTGTTTTGTTCGTCTTTTGAATTTTTGTTGGATTAATCATCCGTCTCGGCGAAAGGAGTCTAAAAAATACAAAATTATGACCGAAAGCAAAAACAAAGTTCACTAAAGACGAAAAAAGTATCAAACAACTGTCTTATTTGTTTAAAGTGCTGTCTTGTTTGAATTTTTTCATTGGTCCATATTTTTATACTTTTTCGATTCGTCTCGTTGAGACGAACGATCAACCCCAAAAATTACGATGAAAAGTTGAACAAAAGTTACAAAAAGTAAAAAATACTGAAATAAGTTTTCAGACTCATAAGTTTACAAGAATGTAGCATAAAAGAGCATAGTTGACACAATTTGCTCATTGACTTTCAAACATGTACAAACATCGAGGGACGAAAAAAAGTACGTTTGTGGACTAACAAACACGGACGGAGTGAGTATTAAAATATAAAACTGTCTACATAGTACACCGTATGTTTAATATAGATATACACAGTTTTTACTCCTCTTTAGTATATTAGCAATTCAACTACTCTTTTAATCCATTTTCAACTATACTTTTTTCTTTTAGCTCCATTTTTAGGTCTAGTAGAAGACTAATAATTATAAAAATGCATAACCGATAAGTCCCCCAACGTATACGTATGTATCCTATCTTTTGGATTTTTCAGTATCACCGTATCCGTATCGTATCCGTATCTATGGTTCATAGCTTATGTTGGGCCAATTGTATAAGGATTTCTTTGCAACTTGTTTTACATCAACGGTTCTTGCTCAATGTTCACTTTCGGATTCCATTCACATCTTCCTTCCCCAATGGTCACTTTATGATATAACTGCAAGCTATGTAAACAATCCTATGTTGGCGTTTTCCTCCCATATTATGTATCGACCATAGCATTATTGCCCTTTTATGGTTTTATCTTTTGTGGTGGTGTGTTATAATGGGTTCTAGATGAAGGCAGTTCATGTTGGAAGCAGTCTATATTTGGATTGAAATTTTCATGTGTTACCTGGAATTGCCATGCTAATGTCTGCACTGAAACGTTAAACGGTTGGGATCATTGAGTTGGGTCTGGGGTGGGCCCACAATGGACGAAGTGTCAAAGTTGGATGGTCATGCGACTGAGGTCTCTTATATTAAGGGCTTGGAGGAAATCATTACCTTTTCTTTTATAGCAAACTTTTTATAGTTTGCCCTTTTGAATGGTTATTTTGCCTGGTGGACTTTGTGTGTGTGTATGTATTTGTTTTATACAAACCAAACCAAGCCTTTTGGCCCTACCAATCTCACTCAGTTCTAGTTGCTATTCTACTACGTCCTTCAATTAAATGTAGAAAATTCCTATAACGTTTTACCTCAAACAACCCATGTCAACTTAGACTTATCCCTCTCCCTAGCATTTCCACACCATTCTTGCATACCGTCGCATCTTCTTGCTTTCATTGTATGTGACTGTGTCATGGCTCTACCTCTTGGTTGAGCTGTGATGAACCTTGAACCACACTGGTCTATTTTCTTATGAGTTTGTTTTTTCCCTCTTTTTCGCCGCATAAGCGCGAGCGAAAACTCAAAGGCGTGGCAATTGCGCGGACTTGCTAGGACCAATGTCAACGTGTGAATAGGCAAAGGCGCCACGTTCTCACTTCGTATGTAATGCGATTACGTGTGACCCAAAGGGCGAGGCCACAATGTGGTTCGTGTTTTTTCCACTACTAAGTGGACTTCAATGTTTTCCCAACTGTGTGAGAACGAAGAGAACAAAAGTAAAAAGAAATAAACTTTTTATAACAGAATAATACAGTTTATGGTTACAAGGAAAAGGAAATGGTACGGATAAAACAAGTACAGGGTACTTGGAAATAAAAGATAAGACTTTTGCTGGAAAAGTAAAGTTGGATAAGCGTTGGGTTTTTTGTGGTGCAGGACCCATTTTCTGTCTTGGATTTTAATATTTTAGAGGCGCATGTAGTGGCTACTCGGGCTTGTCTTGGCTGATCAACACATTTCCCATGATTCCCCACAAAAATGTTGGGTTTTGCCCATGTGATGTTAATGCTTTTGGAAAATGAAAACAGAGGGACTTTATTTGGCTGTATAGGAAATTGTTGGTGGAATTAATTGGCTTTGGGTGGTGCATTTCAACAAGTCCCATGGAGCATTTGTTGTGCTGACTCTAGAGGCTTCTCGGCAGTGGTAGAGGTTTTCATGCCTTTGGTAATGCTGTGTATTTATAGTGGTGTTGTGCCGTGAATTGAGTATGTGTGGGAAAAACGGCGGAGAGCATATTGTGAGCGAGGGAGAGAGAGCAAAATTGTGTGAGAATATAATTGGTGAGTGTGGGAGAGATAAAAATACCGAGAGCTTGAGAGCTAGAGTAGGGTATTTTGTATCTTATTGTACTCATTCAATTTTAGTGGAAGTTGTTCTATCTCCGTGGACGTACCCGATTTTGGGGAACCACGTAATCTTGTGTCTCTTTTGTGTGTGATTGTTTTTCTCTACGCTTCTGTTGTGCGGGTGATCGGTATTTTACCCAACAGTGGTATCAGAGCTACGGTATGGCGGGGAAAAGCACCGGGTTTGCGGTTGAGCTTTTCAATGGGCACAATGATTTCACTCTTTGGCAACAAAGGGTGAAGAATATTTTGGTTAGAGAAGGTTTGGTGAAAGCACTCAAGCCGAAATCCGAAAAGCCGGAAGAAATGAAGGAAGGTAAATGGGAGGAGAGGAGAGAGCTTGCAAATAGCACCATCCAATTGTATCTCGGGAATAGCACTCTTCGAGAAGTCATCAATGAAACGGATCCGGTAGAACTTTGGGCAAAGTTGGAGAGTAGGTACAAGTCTAAATCTTTGACAAGTAGGTTGTCGCTAAAGAAGCAATTGTATGCGTTAAGTATGCCCGATGGAGGAAATATTAATGAGCACTTGGATGAGTTCAATCGGCTAATAACGGATTTGGAAGCCATTGGCGCAAAGATTGAGGAGGAAGATAAGGCGATCATTTTGTTGGTTTCCTTGCCGATATCGTATGAGCATCTCTAGACTACATTGTTGTTTGGGAAAGACACTCTCGGACTTGACGAGGTTATTGCTACACTCCTATCTCACGAGTCGATGCGGAGGAAGGAGAGCGAGAAGATATCTGAGGAGCGTGTCATGGTTGCATCATTTGATAGTCAAACTAGAGGACGAACGACGGAAATGCAAAATGGGTCCAAGCCAAGGGGGCGTTCACACTCGCGAGGTGGTGAGTCGCGGGCCATTG
Organism: Rhododendron griersonianum; assembly: GCA_018127125.1. Lineage (NCBI taxonomy): Eukaryota > Viridiplantae > Streptophyta > Magnoliopsida > Ericales > Ericaceae > Rhododendron > Rhododendron griersonianum. The sequence continues at coordinate 20,876,772 of CM030789.1, forward strand.
ACAAAAGGAAATGCTATTTTTGTAACGAAGAGGGACATATATTGAAGTTTTGCCCAAAACTCAAAGCGAAGATAGATGAAGAGAAGGAGAAATCCAAAGTGGCGGTTGTTGAGAGCTTTGCCGAAAATGAAGGTGATTTGCTTACGGTGACTTCCGAAGGTACAACGCATTTAGATTGGGTTATGGATTCTAGTTGTTCTTTTCCTCGATAATGAAACATAGTTGTGCTGATGGATGAGCTCAGCGATGCAGTTGACTATGCGAAAGTTCCCCGACACCTGCGCGGTCATGATACCAAGGACGTGCATCACACGACGGAAAAAGGGGTTCTAGAGGAACCGAACCCCTCCCTTGACAATCGCCACAACAGGTATGTAGATGCTGTCTCGCTTGTTTTAATCCAGCCTTGCCCCCTCATCTAGCAGACCGGATAGATGAAGAAATGCCGTAATAACTCCTGAAGGCCGCCATCTTCACCTTAGTATCCAGAAGCCTCTGGTATTTGTTGGTCGGTCTAACCATCTTTTCTGGCAAACAGAAATACATAGGTGTCATATTGGAGAGTATATGAAGGGCTACGTTTGATGAGGTTTGTGCAAGCTACTCGGATTTCGGAACAACCACCGATCGGGTGCAAACCAAAGATCAGGTGGGATGGAGTGAAAAATCCAATTGGGAAGGCTACATAACCGCCCATAGAGGTTTTTCCGTACTTGTTGAAACCTGTAGAATCAAGCCCAAAACTAAAGAAAAACACAAAAACAAGGGAGAACTTACCAAGAAAAGGAAAGTTCAAGGAGATTTGAGTCCCGAACGGGGCTAGATTTTCCTCAAGCGTAGAAACGAAGTGACTGTTCAAACCACCCCAGTCGCGCGATGCCACATGTCCCAAAAGGACATCCAAAAGGCGCTTACATGAGCAACGGGTCGCTGTTGTGAAACGGCGTCAGCGGCGGTTCAGGAATGAGCTAATGGAACGATTCCACGTGCCCCTAACGGGGGTGTCGAAAGGAACATATGGCCTGAACTGGCGTATGCAAAACATCCTGTCTTTTCGTCAAAAGCCTCAAATGATTGACACGTGGTGCTCATAAAAAATAAAATAAAATGATCGACAAATGGCACCTACACCGCCAAAAATGGGGGCTTCTTGTGCACACAATGAACGTATGGCTAAACCAAAGGATCGAGGAAGTCCTCCGGCTCAGACTTAGGTCAATCCCGCGCCCCTCGTTGACCAGACCGGACCAAGGGTTTGAGGTGCTATTGTAGTCTATGAAGCACCGGCACTCCAAAAGGGCACCGTATTTACGTATTGGACACAGGGACGTACGGGGACACGTATTGGACACGCCACGTGGTGTCATGGCGTGTCCAATAATTTTTATTATTTTTTGATAAGGGACACGACTGGGGACACAGTATGGGGTCAAAATGTAATATTTTTTAATTTTTGGGGGTTAATATGAAATTATTAAAAAAATTTGGGTTAAACTGTAATTATGCCTTTGGGAAAAAATTATACAATTTGTGAAATTATTCATATAGAATGGTTCATAAAAAAAGACACTCACACACATATATATATATATATATATCGGAGCGCCCCGTATATATATATATATATATATTTATTTATTTATTTATACATGTGGCGTGTCTCTAGCTGTGTTTGTATCCCCATTTTTTTAGAATTGTCGTGTCCCGTATCCATATCCGTGCTACATAGATCGTAGTGGGCAGGAATATATCAGGTTCTGCAGTATGGAATGATTCGGTTTGGCCACGTGGCAACATTCTAGTTTTGCCATGTGGCGCGGCTGAATAGTAAACGTCAAGCTGGGCGCACAGTAAACATACAGTCTGGCCACGTGGCACCCTTGGGTGCCTCCATGAGGCGCAGTCCCCAACTAGGCTGTAGCAAGGTATTCATCAGCTGTTGGTATGGGTGCACGAGGCCAACCCGGTGCGGCCACATGGCGCGACAATGCGTTGGGCGACAAGCTCAAGGGTGTTCCCTGATCTGGCCAGCCTCCAGGCAAGTTAGTGGTGGTCAGTGACGTCACCCTAGTACGAGGACGACATGCGTGCCATCTTGGCCTCCAAGGCAGGGCACTCCTATAAAATACTACAGTGATAAATTCTAATAGGTATGTCTTCTTCTCTCCTACTAAGTTTGTGTTTCCTCTCCTTGTGTTGAAACTAACTTAGTGGAATCCATTTATTTAGATAATTAAGTAGTTCATTATATTCGCTATTTTAGTATAAGCCTTATTGTACAAAATCCCAGGCTCCTATGGCCTATTAATAGAGACTAAACTTGGTGTCGTTCCCGTTTCGTTTTCTCTTCTCTTTAATTGTTATCATAAAACATACAAACTGAATCTAACCAAGCTTAAGTCCAAATCAATTGTTGGTCAGCATCGTAAAACACATGCACAAATATAACTTGGTGTAGTTTGTGATATTTCAGCATTTTTTGATGACATTTGATAATTTTTATTCTCTCCTTTACTTTTCAGGAGTGGGAAAACGGGTTAAAAGGTTTCTTAGGCGGATGCCTGGTTGGGGGCCTGGTTGGAAGCCTTGGGGTTGCTGGTGCCGCTGGGACACTTTTGTGTATGTATCCCTATGTATATGCTTTCTTATCTTTTGACTGGCAGCTGGCACTCCCTTTCTATTCATCATAGTTGTCACATACCAAAATGATATAGTTGCCTATTTCTATTCATCATATTTAAGTGGTCTATTTTCTCTCATTTCGTTTTCTGTTATCCCTTTCTTTTTTGTATTCGAAGACAATAGACCTGATTTAACAAAAGCTGCTCTCGATGGTCTTGCTCGGGCTTTAATAGCCGGTGAGTTCTATTTGTTGCTTTCTCTCCTAATTATGTCTACAGGGTCATGGATGAAACATAGTAATTAATTCTCTCTTCGGAAATGTAAATGAGGAAGTGAAGACCAACCGTTAGACATCTAAGAGCATCTCCAATCAACATCTCTATTTCAGAGACTCACAAAACTAATTGCCCAAAAATTGCATTAAGCGCGTGCACACACAATCATATATATGGTATATATATGTGTAGTTAGCTTCTTATAAGGGCGCCCTTATTTTAGTTAAGTTGCGGACGTCCCCTTTTCTCCCATTTCCCTACCAAATTTCGATGATCCGAGCCGCTTAATATGTTCAAAACATAATTTTAAGGGTACTCACGAGAAATCAGCAAAAAAAAAAAAGACCGGGAAGGTCTTCATCTGAGCAGTTTTTATTTGAACCGTTCGATAAAAAACAAACAAAAACTGCTCAGATGAACCTTCCCGGTCTTTTTTTTGGCTGATTTCACGCTGGTACCCTTAAAATTACGTTCTGAACACATTTAGCGGCTCAGATCATTGCAAATTGGTCGGAAAAAGGGGCGTCCTCACTTTAATACGGTAAGGGCGCCCTATGGGGTGTTTTTTTTGGGTGTCTCTTGAACCGCCCCAATATATATATATATATATATATATATCAGTTAGCTTCTTGTAAGGGATCCCTTAAGTGTGGACCTCATAGTTCCTAATGGAATTTTGATGATCCGAACCGCACAATATGATCAGAACGTGATTTTAAGGGTTCCCGCGAGAAATCAGCAAAAAATGACCGGGAAGAGCTTCATCCAGGCAGTTTTTATTGAACAGTCCAATAAAAAACTGCTCAAATCAAGCACTTTTCAGTCATATTTTTTGCTGTTCCCAAGTCTCGATACTCCAGGGCTGCTAGGACACTTCTTTGTATGTATCTATATGTATACGCTTTCTTATCTTTTGGCTGGTGGCAGCCTGACATGTAATGTTCTCCAAAGGAGTGTCATAGTTGTCATATGCGAAACTCAATTAGTAGCTTATTTCTATTCATCATATTTAAGTGGTCTCTCTCTCTCTCTCTCTCATTTGGTTTTCTTAATACTTTTCTTTATTTGTATTTGAAGCCAATAGAGCTGGATTACCACAAGCTGCCCTGTCTGCTATTCTGGGGAATTTTAAATTTGGTGAGTTCTATTTGTTGCTTTCTCTCCTCATTATGCCTATTGGGTCATGGATTAAACATCTTTGATAATCTTCTTCTTTTTATCGGCGAATGTCAGCATAGTTAGAATAGTTAGATTAATATTGGAAATTGTCCCACATCAGTTAATTATCTCATCCAAAACTAGTATATGAGTTTGGGTGGCCTCTTCATTCATTGCCAATTGGTTTTGAGTTGGATGCTTTAACATGGTATCATACCTAGGTTTTCGGAGTCTTTTCCCTATTGTTTATGCCATAGTTGCACTTTGTTTTGTTGTGATCCCTGTGTTCCGGATCATTTGTTGATCTCTCCACGTGCGAGTCAGGGGTCGCACGTGAGGGGGAGTATTGAAAATTGTCACACATCAGTTAATAATCTCGTCCAAAACTAGTATATGAGCTTGGATAGCTTATCCACTTATTGCCAATTGGTTTTGAGTTGGATGCTTTAACAATTAACACCTTAGATTAAGTGCACCTTGATGCTGTTTGGCCGAAGCCCTCTTCTGATTAATTACTAATTCTTTCCCTCAAAAGTTCACTCCCCTAGTTCCAAACTAACTTTTCCTCCAAAATCTTAAATTTAGTGGGGTTTTATATTTGCTAACATGATCTATTCAATAATGGTCTTATTTTGGAGTTATTGTCGATATGTTTTCAATAGGATATACACAATTGGATCTACATGCATATCATGAGTTATACATATTAGCAGAGACCCATCTCTAATTATTCCAGGTCTCTATATTTGAATCTGCAACTATTATGTGTTTATTAGGATTCCCGTTCAACATGACTTTTGGTACAAATGATGTTCTCGACAAGTATTTATAATGGAAGTTTTCACTGAAGTGGGCCCGTGAAGGCCCTCAACTGCATGGTCGGCTCAAATTTTTTTTTTTCCTGATTTACTCTCTTAATTGTTACTCTCTCTCTCTCTCTCTCTCTCTATGCAGCCCACAAGTAGCATGTCTTCGTTTGCCGGATTTGAGTTCTAATGGTTCGGGTGTGGAGGATATTGGCAATGAGCATCGTTTTGACCACTGGTGGAGCCACCCTTAGCCCAGTGGGGGCACTCAAATTTCCATAACTTACATATTTTGTTTGGTTCTAAACGATACATCCATCTTTTGGCCTATTTGGTTTCACCAATTGAGCTTGTCGTTGTATTGTTTGTTACTACACTATTCCACAGTTCACTGTGTTGTGTGCAGCCCCTATTGTTGACTGAGCTCCTCCACAAGTGTGGTGTAGCTGAGAGATGTGAGGCTTGAGAGGGGGAGCCGGTTGTGGCTCTCCCCGGTGAGGTTTTTTCAAGTTTGTATATATTGTGTGAGTATCTATGTAAATGGAGTTTTTCCTCACAAGTGTGTGAGTGGTGTCCCTCCGGTCCTAACATAATGCGTGTTTGTGTCAATGTTGTAAACTAAAAATTTTAAACTCCAGATTATTGTTAACTCTATGCTCGTCATTTGGAATCTCATGAAAATCACCGGGTATTTTTGTTATTAACGATGAGGGGAATCTACCTAGTGACTAGTGAGAAAATTTCTGTTGACGGTACTGAATATTGCCAGTGTCACTACAAGGGAAAAGCCCTTTCCCGGCGTTTCAAAATCGCCGTAACAAGTCCGACAAATGCCAGCAAAAGTTACCACGGTGTGCATTAGTTCACGACGCCTTGCAAACGCTGCTGTTTGTTTAGCGGCGTTTTGAGAAATGCTGGATTTTGTTGAAACCAGGTGTCGGTCACTTATCCATCTGAAGATGTCATTGCGAACCTCCTTTACTCGGCATATATAACAAAAGCGACATCTTGAAGATATTTAAGATCTCTACACGTGTCCTTTTCTCTTCCTTTCTCTCATGTTTTTGCTAACCAAAAAGTTGTAGACTACAATATTTTGGTTGTCTTTATTTAGATTATTTTTTTTTGCTTTAGTTAGGTTTGCGCCAGATTTCAATGTATTATAGGTTTGTCTCAATGAGAGGAATCGGAAAAGTAAAAAAATTAAGACTTTTACACAAATATTTTTTAAAAAATCCAAGAAAAAATTCAAAAAAGAGGAGACTTTTGGAGTTTTTTCTTGGATATTTTCCACAATATTAGAGCAATGGTCATTATTTTTTATTTTTTTAATTTCTCTCGTCTAGATGAACCAATAATACACATATATAAAAATGTCTGATAAAATAGCATTGAAATCTACTAGCCTAAACAGAATAGCGTGCATAGATAGTAGTGAACAATGGTTTACTCCAACTTTTTCAGTGCTAGGTAAATATTGTTATTATAGAAAAGTATTTTTTTCACAAATTTTGCATAAATTATCAATACTTATGTTTTTTTTGTTGGTTTTTTTTTTCCGCCTACAGATCTCTGTCACTCTAAATTTGAAGTTCGACGGAGTAGACATTGCTCTTTTTGTGCTGCAAAGAAATTCTAGTATGAAACTCCCAATTTTTTGTTGCTATGGTGGTAAAAGTAGTCCTGACAATTCCTTGCGTTCTAGAGCCATTACGTAAATTATACACGTCACAATATGAGGAAGGAAAAGAATTCCACAAAAACATCCGAGTATATAATAGTATCTTCTCTTTAACTTCGTTTGGGGTGAGATTGGATAAGCGGCTGGGAACCTCACAACAAGGTGTTTCATTCCGTGCACAAGGCCAAATCTACCATGACCTTGATCCCTTCTCTTATTCCCTCAACGGACAGTCCATGTTTCTTGCAAATGTATTTCTATGATACATGCAATGAGGTGCAAAATAGATTGTAGATTTTAAAAGACGCACATATTAGCGAGTCCATTGTAAGAAAACTTATGGAGGTGCTTTTGGAGAATCCATATGCTCAAGTTCTACGCACACTAGAAAATAGGCCAGTGGATTCTGATAGGATTCTTATCCAAAGTAGTGTAAAATTGGATCAGAGAGTGTACAATTCTCCATCAGCTGATCAAGTTGCAGGCATTTGGATTGAAGGGAACATCACCAATGAGCCATTTGAACGAGATATTATTATTCATGCACATTCTGGTAGAAGACACCGAGTACAACACTATTATGGTTGCTTTGAACCATTAGGATATCCTGCATTATTTCTAAGAGGTGAAAGTGGTTGGCATCAGAATTTTATGAAAAAAAACCTCATCATAGAAATGGGTGTGTGCACGAGGATTCAACTCGGCCCAATTTTGCATCTGCGGATGATATTTTCAAAAATGAACAAAGAGGTAATGCTAGTACACATTCCTTTATATATTCATGATAATAGTTGTGGAACCGTATTCTACATCGCAAGGATCTGGCAAACATGTGGAAGCTCATTCTAATGGATGAACAGGTATGCCAACCTAGCTGTTTTTATGTGACAATTCTTGGATCGCGCCAAAGGCTAGGAAGGGTGAGAAGAATTGTAGAAAGATAGTAAATCTTTTTATATATCAAACATGTACACGCATTATGCTTTAGTTTCCTTAATGACGTAAATCTATGCAGTACGGAGTATATTGCAGTTTCGTATCTTGGTTTCAGGTGTCATAAATTTCAGCTCTGTAAATTCGTACTTGCTTTTATCCAAATAGTGCGTCATAAAGTTTCTTGTTTATGTAGGAAAATATTATAACGATATAATATTTTATTTTGAGTGTGAATGCAAATTGAATTGCTCGTATTCTTCTGTTGTGTGGCAGCACTTTGCAAGAAAAAATAGGGTTCAGGGTATGCCTTCTAATATGGAGTAGGGCTGCCGAGCGGATAGTTCAATCTGCTCAAACCACCGAAATCGACAAATTCGCAACCGAACCGATCCAACCGAACTGACAATCCTTGATTAGCGGATCGGTTCCAAACCGAACCGAACCGCCCAAACCGTTGTTTACTAGTATATAATCCGCTCAATTCGCTCAAACCGACCAATCCGTAACCGAACTGATCCATCCAAACATACTCACAGACGGTTAGCAGATGGAGAAAACAGCAATCTGTCGCGAGCGGTTCGGATTGGAAACCGGACCGATCTGCACGGAACCGATCCTTGGGCAGCCCTAATATGGAGGATGTGATTGACTGGTACTGCACTAATGTGAAGGGCAAAGGCTTGAGAAGTCTCTGCCTTAAATCCAGTTTGGATGATGTTAGATACTTTCTTTGCTTACGAAGAAGTATAAAGCAGTCTACCAAAAACAAGGCTCTTTGTGTGCAATGGGGCTTGTCTCAGTGTCTGAAAGGATATTACTACTCGTATAGCTTTTAGTTTTTGATATCTGCTTTAGCTGATTGTATTTATGGTCTTGTAAGGGATTACATCCCTAGATGTTGATTCTTTTGGTTGAGCTTAATAAAATCTTGCACTTAACAAAAAAAATTGAATTGATTTAGAGTCTCCTCTTTTCAGTAACACCTGTTCGTAGTGGACAGACGCATCTATTATGAACAGAGGTGTTCCTTTCTTCCTGGTGGCTTTTCGAAGAGTCACCAATTGGTTTATATATATATTAATTGCATCCTTCATTATTTTTGGTGATTGATTTGTTTCCTTCGATTCGAGTCCATTCATATGAGAGAGCACAAACACAAATTTGGTTCTGTTGAACCACTGATTTAGTGCTGCTTCTGTGGGGAGTTCGATCAAGTAGTACTCGGAGATAGACGTCTATGCAAACCGTAAGCCTCGTAGCGGAGACGATTTTATCTTAAGTACAGAGTGTCACACTCGCCTTGATCACTATTTTGTTAGGGAATTGATTTTGGCACTCCCCAAATTAATAACCACACTCCCTAGGGGAGTGCCAATATCAAATCCATATAGGGATTGATTTTGGCACTCCCATTTGGGAGTGCAATTATCAATTTGGAGAGTGCCAAAATCACTCCCCTTTTGTTATCATCGATTTCCAGATTTTGAGTTCTAATTTTATTGCACTCGATTATTTGAATTTATCACAAAAGAGTACACAATTAATTTTTCAACGGTTAATATTATTACTTCTCTACTTGCTAAAAATTGATTGTCATGGTTTAGTTACTAGAGTTTCCTTTGAAGTCCCATTTGTTATGGGGATTAGAAGAATTGAAGTCCCATTTGTTGTGTGGATTAGGAGAATTAGCATTTTTGCCTGAAATAATTTTTTGCCAATTTTCCGATATCCTTACATTTCCAAGAAGTTTCCGATATCCTTACATTTCCAAGAAGATGTTTTCTTGGAAATTTTCTCTGGGTACATCTTCCTTATCTTGATATTTTCAAACTTGAACAGTTGATCCATTAAGGTCATCGTTGGCTTCTCATTAAAGCAGATTGCACTTGTTCTTAAGAATTTTCTTCTCTTGTTTGCCTTGTATCACTTTCTCCGTCTCTGTCAAAAAGTGCAATTTGATGTGAGCAGAGTCTTTAATTAGGTAGTCAATGGCAGAAGTCTTTGTGGCTCTTGCTCGGAAGCTTGGTTTAATTAGCTACTTTTCATTGCCATCAAGCTTGGAATTTTCGCTTGAGACGCGTGGAAAAAGAACCAACGTCGGGACTACGGCATATATGGTGTTCTAGTAACTTGGGAAATACAGGACCCTCGTGCTACCGAGTTAAATTTTCATCTTTTCCATTTGGTCGGACGACTCGGACATATATAAGAAAGATGCTAGGTGCACAACCATCTGAGCACAATCTCTATTATAAAACAGAAGGGTGTGGGGACAAGTTGTTAGAACGGCTTAGATTCATTTGATTCAAAGGCTGTAGTACATTCTCCCACTTCCCGGTTAAGTGCCCATGGTTTTCACCTAAATCACACAACTGCTATCCCCTTCCAACCGGAATGCGTAGTGTCGTAGGCACGGGTTAGCACTAGTACCAAATACAACCCCTCATATACACGTGTGTCCAACACACATTTAACACGCGGGATCTACGTGTATGTGAGAGGTTGCTGACCGTTCCAATTAAAGTTCCAGAAAGTCTAGGTACACCGCATGGAATGCGGTGACCGGTCCACCGCACGCCTTTTGGGGCCCATTCCGGGCCCCACAAAAATATAGAAAAATATTCATAAATTTTAAAATAATATTTTATGGGGCCCTGTAAAAAATCAGCTACAACGGATATCGGTAGATATGCTTTTTGAATTTATAGGGGCGAAAACTGTTCGCCGGCAGTTTTCGCCCCTATAAATTCAAAAAGCATATATACCGATATCCGTTGTAGCTGATTTTTTACAGAATCCCAAAAAATATTATTTTAAAATTTATGAATATTTTTTGTATTTTTGTGGGGCCCGGAATGGGCTCCAATAGACGTGCGGTAGACGGTCACCGCACCACATATGCGGTGGTCGTAGTCTGAGTTTTCCTATGATTCGAGCCATTTGATTCTAATGCTGACCGTTGCAAAGTTTTGTTACCTTATTTTCTGTTTACCATGGCCCTCGGTAATAACGTCCGGATTTGTTTCCCCGAGAGATTTTTGTTTCTGAGATCAATAAATGGTTTTTTTTTAAAATGATTATTTGCTACCTTGGACTGGTAATTGTGCTTGAGTGTTATAGAGGTGGTGCTTAGAAAATAGAAAGTACCCATCTTGAAAACATTTTTCGCTTGTTGAAAATATTTTTGTTTTCCAAATAAACTACAATACGATGTTTAGGCCCCATTCCACATTTCAAAATAAGTACTTAAAAAATAAGGACCTATTTTCAAATTTAAAAATAATGGCTTTATGAAAATAATTTTGCAATTTTTTTTTGCAGGATTTGATAGATCTCATCGAGATCTATAAAACTAGATCCATATTGCATATTTTTTGATTTCAGTAAGTCTATTATTTTTAAGCTTGAAAATTGCAAATAAGGGGTAAACCGGAACGGGCCCCAGTTTTCTTTGACTTTTGGGTTCTGTTACACTAAACAACAGAAAAATATCCATATCTTTCAAAACATTCTCTGATCCCAAACAAAATGGGGTAAGTCTCAGTTTCAGTGAGCCTAAGGGTAAGTCCAGTTGGTTGGTTGGTGAGTTTGCTTTTCATATAATTGACCAAGAAAAACTATTTCACGGAGCTTATGTAAATAGTGATTTACAGAGGTGATTTGCGTCCATCCAAAGTGTATTGGACGGTCTGGATCTTAATGAAACTTTTCCGGAACGTCCAATGCCGAAACAAATGGCTGAGATCAAGCAGCTCCGTAAATTACCTCTTACAACGGCTCTGTGAATAAGCCATACTCATAATTGACCTGGATTGATTATTGATTCAAGCCGCAAGAGAGTAATTTCTTGAACATCCCCTAGTCCCAGCGTGGATGGACCAAAGAGGAGATTAGTTGAAGTGCGCATAAGTTGGCGTCTCATAAGAAAATAAAAAGTCTCAGTTTGGCCCAGAGCTGACTTTGAAAATCCCTCTAATACGTTTGCGGCTGATCATGAACAACATCATGGCTGAACCTAAATAATATCTATAAACATACTTGTGTCATATGACAATTTTATAGTAATGGGTGTTTCAATCTTATTTCTCCTCCTTTCCTGTGTACTCATAACCCTTCCCCTTGCCACTGCTCAAGATTGTCCCTACCTAGCCAGTTTCCCTACGAACAGCACATATGGCCAAAACCGGAACCGAATCCTCTCCTCCCTCGCCTCCAACGCCATCGCCAATGGCGGATTCTACACCACCAACTTCACACAAGGCTCCGACACCATCTACGCTCTCGCACTCTGCAGAGGTGACCTTACCAACCGAAGTTGTTACGACTGTGTCAATAGCGCGAGCCAGTATATAATCACGGGTTGTCCTAATAAAACGGAGGCATTCGATTTTGGAGACTCCTCTAAATGCATAGTCCAGTGCAATGACCGGTCGTTTTCCGGAACCGTGGCCACTTCGCCGGCTAGAATCGTGTGGGTTCAGAGTGATATCACCGCCAATGTCAATGAATATGTGAAGGCCTTCGATAGTTTGTTTGATGACCTTAAGAATAACGTCACTAGTGGTTCTAATTCTGTGGGCAAGTTTGCAACTGGTGAAAAATCGTATGTGGGGGATAATATTATACGTGGTCTTATGCAGTGTGTTCCTGACCTTTCATCGGCTGATTGCAGCGCTTGTATTTCAAGTTCGACAGATGCTTATTTGAGGGATTTCTATGGAAAGAGCGGAGTAAATATCATTACACGGAGTTGTATTTTTGCGTATGAAGCGTCCTCCACCATTCCTGCTGGTGCTGCACCACCGCCGCCATCACACCCTCCGCCGCCAGCTACTTTTCCCCCTCCTGCATCAACCAATGGTACGTCATCTTGGAAGTTTTGTTAATTCTAGCGGAACTCTATTTTATTGCTTAAAAAGGCCAAATTTCGGTGAATTTCGGGTAAGTTTTTTCTTCGGCCTCAGGACAAAACCACAGATGACGTGATGATGAACCACAAAATTCATTGTTGGCAGCGTCACATTTCGAATTGGATGAGCTCTCGCTAATTTAAGAGGAATGTACGTAGAGCTGCCAGATTTGCGTTATGTGGTTCATTCTGTATCTGTAGAGACTACTGTTTTATTTTTTTCCCGAACCAGTTTACGCGCACATGGATTAATTCTGATCAGGACCATAAACTAACTGTCCACTGGTGGCAACCCTACTTGTATCTGTAGAGACCACTGATATCCGATGTTTAGTATCAATTACACTATGCTACTATTGTTAAAAGAATTATTTGTTTCAATTTAAGTAATGGTAACTATATTTATTTAAATCATGTTAAAAGAATTAATTGATCGTACTGTGTCTTCTATTGAGAATAGCCGCTCAATGACGAAGGGGAGTAAATTTTCTTTATTTTGTTTTTGTCCGGATTTAGTCCAGTTTCTATCCGGTGGTTTGTTCGTCATGTGCTTGGTATTAGTTTTATTTTCTGCAAACATGATCTCGCAAGGCGAGTTTGAAATAGGGTTGGACATGCTGTGCTCTCTAATGATTTATCCAGTCTGTGGATGCCCATTTGCCTCCATGAGGTTCCTTTATATTGTGTAGTCTTTCACCTCACAATTGAATACAACTTCTCACATTTGCCCAAAAAAAAAAATTGTTGCACTGATGTCCCATATTTTATCAGTATATTAAATCAACGGAATACGAAAATGGAAATAACAACTAAATACATAGAAGTACCACTACAAGAAAATCGGGATCTAACAAACGGTCAAAAGCGTTACTAAAAAACACAAAAAGTGTTGCTAAAAGCAATACCAACGGTTCACCAACCGTTGCGAGATATCCGTTGGTGTAGAGGTATAGCAACGGTTTTGACAAGCGTTGGTACAGAATTTTTTTTAGTAACGGTTAGTTTTTTTTTTTTTAAATCTTTTTTTGTAACGGTTAGTTTTTTTTTTTTTTAAAATCTGGGGTAAAATATGACATGGCAACACAATTTTGCTCCTCCTGGGAATTGAATCCAGGACCTCGCGTATGCGCGCGTGAGTGCAAACCAACTGGGCTAACCCAACACTTGTGTAATATTAAGGGACTACTAATATTTATATTATGCGAACTGTCATTAGAGCATCCACAATGTAATAATCAAAACCAAAAGGTTATTAAAGTTAGCAATATTTGCTCAAAAAAGTGCTCACATTGTAATAACTAAACTTAGCAATCTCTTAATTAGTAACTCATCAAATTTTGACTTTTGAATAATCAAAACTTGTAACTTTTTTGCCAATAATCAAATCTAATGGTCTCCACATTTTTTCAATCAAATACACCCATCATTACATAAAAACTTTTTCTCTTTCTCAACAATGTTTCCAGAAAATTATTTTTAAAAATTGTTTTTTTTCCAGAAACTTTAAAAAAAGCAGTATTTACAAAAAACTTTTTTTTAAAACGGCTTCTAACAAATTTTCAAAAAAAAAAAAAAACTGTTTTTTAACACAAAAATTGTTTTTTTTTTTTTTTAAAACGGCTTCTAACAAATTTTCAAAAAATAATTTTTAGTAACGGTTATTGGAAACCGTTGCTATAGTCCGGTTTTTAGTAACGGTTATGGAAAACCGTTGCTATAGTCTTGTAATCTAGTAAGGGTTGCATGAAAACCGTTGCTATAGTCCTGTTTCTAGTAACGTTTTTTAAACCGTTGCTACACACCATCTATACCGACAGTTTTTTGAACCGTTGCTAAAAAAACCGTTGGGAGATCCCAAATTTCTTGTAGTGTACTAGAGTTTGCCCGTGCCTGAAGGCACGACGCAACGCGTTTTGAACGCAACTAAAATAAATTGCAAAACTATTGACCACCCCCGCCAACGAAACTGATTTATACGGGAAGATTTTTTCTTAAATTAGGATCAAACATATTTTTTCTTACCCTTTTGTTTAGTTTACAAAAAAAAAACACACACACACACACCAAAAAAAATTGAAATTGATCAACCGATAAACAAAAATATTTCTTACCCTTTTGTTTAATTTACGATTTGCCTTGCACTAATTTTAAACATGAAATTTTATTACTTTCAATCTTTCTATAATAAAAGAGAGTTGAGATAGAAAAAATTAGAAAAGATTTTGCCTTGCTTCGGAGAGAGAGAGAGTGCTAAGGTTTCAAAAATTACTTCCTTTTCAAAATCCAGCTTTTTTTTTACAATGAAATTTTATTGCTTTCTATCTTTCCATAATAAAAGAGAGTTGGAATAGGAAATGTTAGAGAAGATTGAAAATAGAATTTTCTAGCTCTAGGACTATTCTCAGCCAGCCTTGGATTTATGTGGGGATAGATTTGGACCCTTGATTTCTGTATATAGGATTCAAACACTGAGCTCCGTTATTATATATATTAGCTGTTGGCAAATTTTATTTGTTTGTATTTTGTTTGGTGCAGAGAATAAGAGCAGGAAAACTCAGACTACGATTTTGATTGTTGTTCCAGTACTAAGTATCTCGTTACTACTCACTGCCCTTGCCTGTGCCCTTTTCCGACGAAGGAAGAGAGATGACTTTTTCCCACTAAGGAAGAGAGACGATGTCAACAGTAAGTTTATTTATGCTTTGATAATGTTAAATGTTTATGAGGTTTAACATTAACACAGGGTTTGTGATTGCACTGAGGTATTGAATACCGTACTAGACAGAGAGATTATTCAATGCCTTTGGGTCATTACGTGGTGGTGTCCCAAGGGCATTGAATAATTTTTCGGATAAAAGAGTGTGCTGATGTGCTCTATCCTACACACTACTCCACGTCCAATGCTCTTCCCAAAAAGTGTGCTCTTGGTCTCTCCCAGACAAGCACAATGCCTGTTTTTGTCGACTTCGATTTACTATGAGTAGAAACGCGAATAGCTTCTATTTTTCCGAATTTTGTTCACTTGAGATCTGATACCACTGTTGCTAGGAGCTCTTGACCTTGACTAACACAGAGAGGATACACTCAACACACTACACGATTAACCCCAAGGGGTTTGGCCAAGTGGTTGTGAGAAAATTATAAGTGCTCCTCCATGAAGTCACAGGTTCCATTCCTATGGAGGCCAAACATGCCAAACCTTGGGGCCACTGGGTTGGGGCTCCTTTCTGGATGGTTTGATCACCTTTGCTTTGGGGTTTGAATCTGGTTCCTAATCCCTCAACGTCTTGCAAAAGAGAGCACGACTAAAGACCACACCGGAGGTTCTCCGGGATGATCCTCCGGTGCAAGAATCAGAACACTTGCTCAAAGTAATGAAGGATCAGAAGCTAGGGATTTAGGGCCTGGTGAAAACGTACCTCCTTCAGGAGGGTATAACAGTGTATTTATAGGGAGTCCTAACTTGACCTTCAAGGTGGTTTCGTTGCATGACAGGTGTCGGCTTACGCCACCCTTACGTCACTTTAGGGTTTTGTAACCGTTTGGAGAGTGAGCTGGCTTCTTCACGTGCTACCATCACCCTGATAATCGTTCGGCTGACGTCACGACCGTCATCATGGCCACGGTGGCATTCCCACGTGAGTGAGAGAGGATCATGGCTCCCACATTCGTTCAAAGCCGAATGTGAGCCGACAATCAAAGAGTCGGCAAGCCGAGAAGGTGTTGACAATGAAAGAGACCAAGAAGGTAATGCTCGCCCCTCGGTATGATATCTCTTCGGATCAGGCCGGACCGTCGATTGGCCGAGGGGTTGTTTGACATTTCCTCGAAACGAGCTGGACCGTCGGTCTTGTGGCACTGCATTACGCTCGGTGCGGACTGAGCCATTTAACTCGGCCTGCTACAATAGCCCCTCAATTCCTGCCGAGGTTATTCAGTCGGTAGGGATTGACTCCAGTCACGCCGAGCCCTAGCCCCAGCCGTGGGTCTTCCTTTGGTGCTTGCAACGGTAGGATTCGAGCCCCAATGGTTACTTGGATATTTCTTCATGCCTTAGAAATATTTTCATGATGATATCGCCGAGGGTTTCAAAAGACCCTTGTTTATCCATTTACCCATTAATAGCCCCTATTTTGGTCTTAGGCTCGGCTAAAGTGCCAGGCTTATACCAAAATGAGAAACTAAGTAAATGTTGAATGTGGCCATTTTGTTCAAGTCAAAAATGAACTTAGCCAAACAAAAATAAACCAGAAGGTTTAATGAACTTTCAGTTGCCGAACGTCAAATCGTCCGAGGCAAGTGAAACTTGTGGATACTAGATCCGATGGCTTGAAAGCCGAACTGTGTGACCAAGGTCGAATCAAATATGAATGAGAGAACAATAAAGTAGGACTGGTGTCTTGGATAATATCAACTCTGATTCAGAAAAAGATGTGCTTAACACTTGTTACAAGATTTAAAATAAAAATAGATAGTGGCCGAGACAATCTCAGGCCGAGCGGTATTTCAAAGATAAGCCTTCCTAAGGTTGAGAGCGGTCCAAGGGTTCTGAATCTCTCTTCCATCTTTGTCCTCTAGTTTGTAGGAGCCGTTGCCGAACTCCTTAACCACTCTGTACGGGCCTTCCCAGTTGGGTTTGAATTTTGTTTTCTGGCTCGCTCTGACGACCTTCCTCCAAACCCAATCATCCGGCTTGAATTTCTTAAGCCGAACGTTTCGGTCATAACCCCGAGCTACCTCATGCTGATAGCTGGCTAGCTTGAGCTGGGCGTTATCCCTCTTTTCTTCAGCCAGTACGAGCTCGGCGGAGACTGCCTCATCATTGGTCTGTGGGTCGAAGGTTTCGGTTCGGAGTGTTGGGAACCTTGACTCGAGCGGAATGACGGCCTCCATGTTGAAGCCCATTGCGAAGGGAGTCTGGCTCGTGGAGCGTCTTGGAGTTGAGCGGTAGGCCCAGAGGACTCGAGGAAGTTCCTCGGCCCATCCTTCTCTTTTAGAGTCCAGCCGACGCTTGATACCAGCATAGACAGTCTTGTTGGTAGCCTTGGCCTGGCCGTTGCCTTGGGGGTATGATGGAGTGGAGTTGAAGAATCGAATTCCGAACTCCTCGCAAAGTTCAGTTAGCTCTTTGCCGACGAATTGAGAACCGTTATCAGAGACGATTGCATATGGTACACCGAACCTTGTGACTATGTTTCTCCAGACAAACCGCCGAACGTCTGCCTCGGTGGTTGTAACAAGTGGCTCGGCTTCTACCCATTTTGAAAAATAGTCTGTTGCTGTTATCAAAAACTTGAAGCCCCCAGGAGCAGTAGGAAGCTTACCGACGATGTCCAAGCCCCATTGAGCAAAAGGCCAATGGCTGGTGATAGGTTTGAGAGCTTAAGCGGATTGCTTCGGAATAGGGGAAAATAGTTGGCACGGCTTGCACCTCTTGACTACTTCTTCACAATCTTTCTTCATTCCTTTTCAGAAATATCTCTGACTTAGAGCTCGTTGACAAAGAGAACGGCCCCCGGAATGGCACCCACAAGCTCGGCCAATATTATGGAAACCTCGGTAGGGTGGATGACACGAAGGTACGGCCCGGTAAAACTTTTTCTGTAAAGTTGACCATTTTCTGAGATCCAGTAGTAGGCCGACTTGCTTCGGACTTGGTGTGCTTCTTTTTTGTCCGAGGGAAGTGTGTCGTCTTTGAGGAAAGCAACAATCTCGTCCATCCAACTGGGGCCGAGGGCGATGTTAAGAACCTCTGTAGGAGCTTCAAAGCTTGGTGCGTCAATTTCTCCGAGGCTGATGCTTCTATACTCGGAGGCTTTGCTAGCCGAGGCCAGGCTTGCGAGAGCATCGGCATGAGCATTGTATTCCCTGTTAATCTGTTCGATGTGGAATCCTTTGAATTGTCGAATGAGTTCCAACGCCGTAGCTTGATACTTCAGCATCCTTGGATCCCGAGCCTCGTAGTCTCCAGTTACTTGATTAACGATCAGTTGGGAATCGCAAAAGACATGGAGGTCCTCGACTTGTAACTTAGCAGCTGCACGGAGACCAGCCAACAAAGCTTCATACTCGGCTTCATTGTTTGTCGCTGGGAAGTTGATCGTGATAGCGCTTTCATGCAACACACCGCAAGGAGTGACAAGGACAACTCCTGCACCGGCGCCGTTGCTGTTTGATGCACCATCAACATGGAGTTTCCAAAAGTCGCCACTAAAAAGATTCCATGTTTTCCGAGTCTCATGTTGCTTCAGCATTCCATAATCTGGTTGAATCAAAGCTTCCTCGCGGGGCTTCCAGAAGTGAATTCGGCGATGAAGTCAGCCAAAACCTGTGCCTTTATTGCAGTTCGAGGCTCGAAGTGGATGTCGAAATTGGCCAACTCCACTGCCCATTGGGAGACTCGGTTTGAAAGATCTGCCTTCCGAAGGAGATTCTTTAGTGGGAATTCTGTGAGGACAATAATTGGATGCTCTTGGAAATAAGGGAGGAGCTTCCGAGCCGCTGTTACTAGAGCAAGCAAAAGTTTTTCCAAAGGCAAGTATCTTGTCTGGGCTGGAAGCAACGTTCGGCTTGCAAAGTAGATAGGCTGATCTTCGGGGCCTTCACGTCGGACCAGGGCTGAGCTGACGGCGTGTGGGGAGACGGCGAGGTATAGGTACAGAGTCTCAAAAGGCGACGGCTTGATGAGAAGTGGAGCCGAGCTGAGATATGCTTTGAGCTCAGCAAGTGCCTTGTCACAATCCTCCGTCCATTTGAAGCTCCGCCGGCTCTGCTTCTTTAGAGTTTGGAAGAAGACGTGGCATTTATCCGAGGACCGACTGATGAATCTGTTAAGTGCTGCAGCCATGCCTGTTAGTTTCTGAATCTCCCAAGGAGTTGAGGGAGCCTTTAATTGCTGTACCGCCGAGATTTGGTTGGGGTCGGCTTCAATCCCTCTACGAGTTACAAGGTATCCGATGAATTTGCCCGATCCGACACCGAAAGCGCATTTCTCGGCATTGAGACGTAACTTGAATTTTTTCAAAATTGCGAACACTTCGGCGAGGTGTGCTAGATGGTTTTCGGCTTTGATACTTTTAACGACCATATCATCGATATAAGCCTCCATGATTTCACCAATGAGTAGGCCGAACAATAGATAGACCATCCTTTGGAACGTGGCTCCAGCGTTTTTGAGGCCGAAGGGCATCACAAGATAACAGAAGAGACCCTTAGGTGTAATGAAAGCCGTCTTTTCCATGTTGTTTGGGTCCATTGCTATTTGGTGATAGCCTCTATAAGCATCCATGAAGCTTAACCGAGTGTGACCTGCCGTTGAATCCACCAGTTGGTCTATTTTGGGGAGAGGGAGGCAGTCCTTTGGACAAGCATCGTTCAAATTGGTGTAGTCCACGCAGACCCTCCATTTTTCGTTTTTCTTCTTCACCACCACTGGATTGGCAAGCCATGTGGGGTACTGGACCTCCTTGATAGCCCCTGCCGCGAGGAGTCTATCTACCTCTTCGTTTACTGCTTCGGCGTGAATAGCTGCCGAACGTCTTGGTTTTTGGATTACTGGTTTTGCAGACTTGGAGACATTGAGAGAATGCCGAATGACTTGTGGGTCAATGCCAAGCATCTCGTAAGGGGTCCAAGCAAAGACTTCGATGTTATCCTTAAGGAACTGGACCAGCTTGTCACGCTCGGCATCCGTCAAACTGGAATCGAGCATGAAGAAGCGTGATCCGTCTTCGTTTATTGGTATCTTCACGAGGTCTTCGATTGATTTTTGTTCGGCTGTAGCGCCGACGTCTTCAAGGACTGGTTTGTCCAGAATTTCCACCCAATGTACTCTGTTAGGGCTCGGCGCCTTTCCCACGGCCGAGACATAACATTGCTTTGCCTGGACTTGATCGCTGCGCAGGTCTTCTTGTCGGCCAGTGGTTCCAATATATCGTACCACTTGATGGTAGGTTGAGGCAATGGCTTTGATGGAATGAAGCCAATTCCGGCCGAGGATTGTATTGTAAGGACTCGGAGCGTCTACAACAATAAACTCCATGTTGGCAGCGACCGAACCAGTGACAACGGGGAGAATCACTTTGCCGAGGGGCCAGACGGGTGTGCCGCTGAATCCTACTAGAGGGACGGCACTCGGTACGAGTGATGATTCTGGGATGTTGAGCTCCTTGAAGAGAGATAAGTCCATGATCTCAGCTGAGCTTCCCTGATCCACAAGGACTCTTTTAACCGAATGAGTTGAGATCTGCACTGTCACCACCAAGGCGTCGTTGTGGGGGGTCTGTACACGTTCGAGATCTCTGTCTGTGAATGTAATTGACCAAGGGCGTTCTGACGTCCTAGGCCTCTTGTGAGTTGTAGAGACAGAAAAAATTTCTGCAGATTTTCTGGCCTTGTCGAGCTCAGACCGAAGCTGCTGTGCTCCTTCCTTGGTTACTGGCCCGTGGATTATGTTGATGACGCCGACTGGTCGTGGAATTTGATTTTGACCCCCAGCGTTCGGCTAGCGCCTTGGTGTTTTGGTCCAGTCGATGTGATCATCCAAGAGTCCTTGAGCTGCCAGATTTTCCAAGAGTGCCTTGTATGGGGCACAGGCCGTTGTGTAGTGTCCGAGCTCGTTGTGATAGGAACACCTCTTCCGAGTGTTATCGTTCCCTGTTTCGGTGTTGAGCTTGGGTGGGTTCGGCCATACGAAGAACGGTTCGCACTCCAAGGTTTGTAGGAGGAAGTAAATTGGCTCCTTGAAATCGGTCGTCTCGGCTACGTAGTCGTGAGCCTTTGGAGCCTTCTTGTTTGCAACTTTTACCGTGTTGACTTACTTCTTCGGCTGTGAAACAGCTACTGGTTTTGGTGCAAAAATTTGAGGGGTAGGAACGTGGAGTTGCTGAGGGATGGCTGAATTTTGACCGCCTTGAAGTTCTCAGTCGGCGAGGAACTCCTCGTAAGAGCAAAACTGCTCAACCGTCCTCATGAGTTCATTCATCCCGTGGGGTGCTCGAATTGCCAATTCATCTAAAATTTTACTTCCAGTCTCCAATCCATTCTTGAAATTTCTTGCTGCCCAGTACTGGTCAACACCTGGTATCTCATTGAACAACTGCCAGTAACGCTCGGCGTACTTTCGAAGAGTCTCGCCGGGCCTCTTTTTCATTTGAGCCAAGGCGTCTTCCTCTTTGACTTGCTTGTTGCTCGTGATGAACCTGTAGTTGAAGGCTCTCTCAAGCTCTTTAAAGCTATGGATTGATCCTGCCTCCAGCTGATTGAACCACAGCAGGCCGAGGCGTCTGAGGCTTGAGGGAAATGCTTTGCACATGATGGCGTTGTCGTCGGTGACGCAGGAGATGGTGCTTCGGTAGCTGATGAGGTGGGTGTAGGCCTCGGTCGTGCTGGGATCGAATTTCTGAAACTTCGGCAGATGGAGCCCGGGCTTCAGTAGAGTTGCTTGAATTTTGGCCGAAAAAGGAGACTCGATTAATTTCTTCAGCTGATACTCGTGCGTTGGCCGAGGCGGACGCCCATCTCTATCGTTCCGAGCTCTCTTAGAGTCTCGGTAATCCTTTTCTTTGTTGGTTGCTTCGTCTAGCCGACGTTGGTGTGCCCTTTCCCTTTTGTCAAGGGAGACTTTCAGCCGATCCGCATCAGGGAGATTCTCAGTGCGATAAACTTTGCGTCGACTCGGCTGGTCGTTGTGCCGAACGACAACACTCACACTCTTTTCCCGAGGGAAACTTCGTGGGTTTCTCGAGTTTACCGTGCGTCTAGCATGGGTATTTTCCCGAGGGAATTCTTCATGTTCAGGAGGGAAAACTTCAGGATCCTTGCCGTTCCTTCTAGACGTTCGGCTCTTTCGCCGTCCTGAGTCGTAGGGAATTAAGGCCTGATTGTTTTCGTTGTCATGAAACTCAACCGTATCATAACTTTGAGATTGAGAGTATTCGTCCCCAGCCGATGAGCTTGAGTAAACTGTGTAAGGGCTTCCTTCCCTTCTTGTTTTTCCACCTCTATGTCCCGCACCATTGCCGAGACGCTTATGAACCGGGGAACGTTGCTGCATAAAGCGAGCATTGTCCCCAGCCCGATTGTCTGTTAGTGGTGGGTCCAGGCGGTCATACACCGAGACATGATGTGGCTCTCCTATACCGACCGAATGAGGTGGTGGTGGTAGGGTTCCTTGCCGGCGCCTTCCCTGAGAGCCTGAATGGGAGGCGGCCGGACGCTCGTTTGCTTTGATTCTAGCCATCTCCATTTTGAGCATGGCAACATCAGCGTTGGTTTGTTCCTGCTGCTGTTCCAGCATCTGGACGTACGCCAGGGCGTCATCGCTTAGCCCCACCGGACGTTGAACGGAGGTACTAACGCCAGGAGGGGTAAAGCCAGGAGGATGAGATGGGGAGGCGGTGTGGACGCCTGTTTCTGAAAGGATCAAAGAGGGGTTGAGGGTTTGAAAGGGGGGTGGTGCTCCGCCCATTTATAGAGTGGAAATGTGGTGGAGCTGTGGTGGGAAAGCGTTTTTGGTCAAGGAATGAAAGATGGATAACGGAGGAACCGCCGTGGATTAGAAAGAAGGGTTCACGTCAGGTTCACCAAATTGTGGGGCTCCTTTCTGGATGGTTTGATCACCTTTGCTTTGGGGTTTGAATCTGGTTCCTAATCCCTCAACGTCCTGCAAAAGAGAGCACGACTAAAGACCACACCGGAGGTTCTCCGGGATGATCCTCCGGTGCAAGAATCAGAACACTTGCTCAAAGTAACGAAGGATCAGAATCTAGGGATTTAGAGTCTGGTGAAAACGTACCTCCTTCAGGAAGGTATAACAGTGTATTTATAGGGAGTCCTAACTTGACCTTCAAGGTGGTTTCGTTGCATGACAGGTGTCGGCTTACGCCACCCTTACGTCACTTTAGGGTTTTGTAACCGTTTGGAGAGTGAGCTGGCTTCTTCACGTGCTACCATCACCCTGATAACCGTTCGGCTAACGTCACGACCGTCATCATGGCCACGGTGGCATTCCCACGTGAGTGAGAGAGGATCATGGCTCCCACATTCGTTCAAAGCCGAATGTGAGCCGACAATCAAAGAGTCGGCAAGCCGAGAAGGTGTTAACAATGAAAGAGACCAAGAAGGTAATGCTCGCCCCTCGGTACGCCGAGGTGTACAGATATCTCTTCGGATCAGGCCGGACCATCGATTGGCCGAGGAGTTGTTTGACATTTCCTCGAAACGAGCTGGACTGTCGGTCTTGTGGCACGGCATTACGCTCGGTGCGGACCGAGCCATTTAACTCGGCCTGCTACACTGGGGATTATGCCCGGTTATTACTTTCAAGGCCCCGGAATAAGTCGAGACAAGCTGGCCTGGAGATCCGGTTATAAAAAAAAAATATACGCGATTTTATTGATTCAAATCAGCACAAAATTACAACCTCACACAATTTCACTCTCACAATTCACGGGTAATTATTTAGTACTCCCGATATATACTTCCTCCCCTCACATAACATGTGGTTTTCGCGTGGGCCCCACATGTTATGTGAGGGGATGGAGTATTGCTTCGTCCGTCGATATATCTCAAACGATCACCCCAAGCGTAGGGTTAATAACATCCATTAAAACATAATAATCTGGAAGACCGGGATCGTACCCAAGAGAATATCATCATGGCTTGATTGGATTTGTAGATGTAAGAAATATAGCCTTGAAGCGGCTAACTTTTGAAGTGAACTAAACGTGTGATAAAAGTACGGTTTGAAAACAATTTAAACTAAGCAGCTAGGTCTTGAATCAATCAACTCTCTCTCGAATTACTCGGGTTGAGATACGCGTCAACGATCTCCCAACCCAGAGAATTTATCATTAAGCCCTTTTACTAGAAAATGAGTCGAAATACCCAGTGAGTTCTAGTGTTCATCTAGCAAACGCAAGAGATGACAGAGCTCTAAGCATCTATGTGTGGCAAATAGGCTCGCTCTTGCCTACACATGATCAAAGAGGTTCACACCACCAAGTTTTGATAGACAAACACAAACTACCTTGATTTCCCAACTAACATGAAGATTTAATGAGAGAAAAGCATGATTAATTCAAGTCATGGAGTGATAATCACCCCATGACCATGCCTAATTAACTACTCACTCATCCTAGAAATTGAATCAACAAAACTGAATATTGAAAACATGACGGAATTCAAATTTAACTAGAGATTAAGATAGATCAAAGGTATAGCTACAACTTTAATGAAGAGAAAAATAGCAAATAACAACTAATTAATGAAGAAAATGCAAGATTTAGTCCAGAACAATGAAGAACACTATAAGAGTGAGCAACCAGTAAAGAAAATCCTACTTAGATCTAAAAAGTGCAGTAAAATCTAGTGTATATTCGGATATGTGACATAATGGGGTATTTATATTAGCTCACATTTGCCCACAAAATATCCCAAAAGACGCCCTAACAATCTGCTTCGAAGGCTCTCGGTATCGATACACAGAAAGGGTGTATCAATACCCAATGTCTACGAATCCTCCTGTCTTCTACTTGCAAACTGGTATCGATACAGATAAGATAGTGTATCGATACCGCCTTCGTTAACTCTGAATTTTCAGCTTTTGGCCTCCGGCTTGGCTTCTGATGGACTTGGCCACCCGACGGGTCTTCAACGCTTGATTCCTTGGCCCTGGTGGTTCCATTCCTTGATCAACGTGGGTCTTGGACACCTCCGGCTTGCTTTAAGCTTAAAATCCTCTTTATTAAGCAGTTTTCCTACAAAACAGAACAAACATACCCTACATGCAATATTGAATAAAAAGCTAAATTAGCTAAACATAAAGCGGTAAAACTAAGGACTAACGCACCAAGATTATTCAATATTGGGTGCTTATCAAGTATACACCGGGAGTATTGAATAATTCTCCCACAATTCACGCAGTTCACGTCTCTCTCACACACACACTGCTCTCACACCTCTGTATCTCTCCGTTAATATATTAGTATATTACTAACATAAAGTCCCACACTTTTATTAACTAACTCCCACGCTTTTTCACATCAACACACACAGCTTTATACAAGACAAAAACATATAAGCACCATACATCTTAACCCCACATTAACCTACCGAATTCTAGCTCTGGCAATTGGCCCCATCATTCACTTCTAACTTGCTCATCTGTGCCTCTCAAGTCTCAACTCCCATACACACAGACCCTACCACATGCAACCTTAAACAAATAACGGCCTGTTTGCTTGGGGGATAAGGGGAGGGGATAAAGGAGTGAGGGAGGGAGGTGGATAAGGGAGGGAAATGAGAGAAGAAAGAAGGGGCTTGTTGGAGGGGTGGATGTTCCAAAGGTCTTAGGTTACCCCACCCAAGTATAAACTAATCTTCCCTCCTCAACTACTCCTCAACTAATCCCCCGTATAATATATCCATCTTTTATCCACTCTTCTTCCTTATCCGTCTGACAAACAGGCTGCCAGCATGAGTTGTATCGGTACGACCTTTCTGTAGGATGTGTTTCGTAGTCTATTGGAAATAGGTTGAAATTTATTTTTGAACTCGTCCCAAAGTTGGAGCCTAAGAGCTTGAAACTCTTGAAAGGACCGAATAAACTTTATTTGATGATTATTTCCTAATATTGCCGTTTTGTTGTGGTCAACAGGTTCACAGACAGATATTCTTCCATTCAAAGGTGATGGTAACACTGGTTTACCTATTTTCGATGTAGTCACAATCGCCGAAGCTACAAGCAACTTCTCCCTCTCAAATAAGATTGGAGAAGGTGGGTTTGGACCTGTTTTCAAGGTAATTTCAGTTGCACATACTCATACGTTCGTGGAGAACATACAATACCTTGTTATTTTGTATGTTCAAATCCAAAAGAAACTAAGCTCAAATCTTAAACATGACAATCTGAAAAGATGTTTGCGAACTATAGGGTCAGCTATCAACTGGACAACTGATAGCAGTCAAGAGGAACTCAGAGAAGTCCAATCAAGGGCTCCGTGAATTTAAAAATGAGGTTATCTTAATCGTCAAACTTCAACACCGGAATCTTGTTAGGCTTTTGGGATGTTGTATCGAAGGAGAAGAGAGGATGTTGATTTACGAGTATATGCCCAATGGAAGCTTGAACTCATTTATTTTTGGTTTGACCTCTCAATCATTCTTATAGCTTAATTGAAGTTTCAACAATTGTTCCCTAAGTTGATCTGATCTCAATTTCCCAGATAGCAGAAGTAACTCTCTCACATGGAGTAGGCGGTTCGATATTATTGTGGGGATTGCTCGAGGGCTTCTTTATCTTCATCGAGATTCAAGACTCAGAATTGTTCATAGGGATCTCAAAGCAAGCAATGTGCTACTTGACAATGAGATGAATCCAAAAATTGCAGACTTCGGCCTTGCTAGAGCTTTCAGAGGAGATCAACAACTAGAAAAAACAGTAACGGTGGTTGGAACTTAGTAAGTACTCAAAAGAATTCTTCCAAGTACCTATCTATATAAGTTCAATTTTCCTGACTTACTAAATCGGTTCCTACACATGTTAGATCTTCTTGATGTTCTAAATTGTTTGTCATGGCCATGCAGTGGTTATATGTCTCCTGAGTATGTAATGGACGGGCTCTTTTCAATGAAATCAGATGTCTATAGCTTTGGAGTGCTAGTTTTGGAAATAGTGAGCGGAAAAAGGAACAGAGAGTTCTATCATCACGACCACGGTCTTACCCTCCTCGGACATGTAATTTCCTATATACGACTGATATCATCCGTTTCAGAATGTCTGTCATGTGTTCCTACTCGCATGAGGAAAATTGGGCCCATCACGACTCTGTTTTGATATATAAGTTGATCGATTTCTTGTGAATTCATGCAAATCAAAAAATTAAAGAGGGCTCCAATCCTCAAAACGAGACCAAGGGTTTTCCATTTCTCTTTATTGACGAGGGATCACATGAGAGGATCCTAGTACCTTTGGAACATCCATCTCGTGCTATACCTTAATACGCGTTTTATGCACTCTTTCAGGTGTGGAAACTATGGATTGAAGGAAAAGCCTTAGAGCTACTAAACAAACAGATTGATGATTTTCCAATACCGGAAGCATTAAAATGCATACAAGTTGGTCTCTTGTGTGTCCAGCAACACCCTGAAGACAGGCCGACAATGTCCTCTGTGCTCTTGGCGTTGGATAGTGAGAGCGCAACGCTACCCCAACCGAAGGAACCGGGTTTCTATACACAGAGGAGCAGCAATGAGACGAAACCTCCATTGTCCGGAAATCAGATTACTGCTTCAAACGAGATGACTCTTACAGTTTTGTCTGGTCGATAGGAAATTCGTAAGGGATTTGACAAATATCTTGTTTTAAACTTAAAGAGTGAATTTTGTATATTCTGCTTCAGTCCTTTTATTTCGTGGGTTTTCTGGATCATGGGAAGGGTCAATTCTTTGTAAAGACTCAAATGACACACAAAAACTTTGGCAATTCAAAATCTTTAGACAGTTGGTTTTATTTGTTTTTTTATTTTATTTTATATATAACGACTCATAATATCAAGGTCAGTTTGTGCACACCTCAACTAATTTCTAGGGGACCAATCCTGCCATGTAGTAGTCATAGCCCAGGGCCTAATTAAACCAATTAAAGCGTAGTTCTGTATGAATTGAACTTGTCTCATTAGCGTGGATAGCAACTATGAAATTTCGAACCTGAGGCATAGGAGGGAGCAGCTCTTGAGTTCTAAGCCATGACTGCATGGCCAACACCTTAGGTTTTAGTACCTTTATTTAAGGATGTGGTCATGCAAGCAAAAATCTAGAAACATATTAGAGTGAGTTCTGTTTCCAAATTTTTAATTATGTTTTAATTTAGGGGTTAAATTAAATACCTAGACTCCCCTCGAACTATTGCACTTTGTCTCACTTACCCCCTCATAGAACCCCTCATTAACGTTTCCATTTGGAGGCCAGACCTAACTCCGTTAGACGGAAATAATAAAAAGACCATCTTGCCCTTACATATATATATCACAACAGTCATTCCACACTTCTCACTCTGTATCACTTGAAATCCCCACCACCATTAATGCCACCCACCTCCACCATTTCTACGCCTCTTCCCGACCACCACTGCCACCCGCCACCACACAAAACAGGATCTAAAAACTAGAGAAAAGATTACACCCTTATTTGTTGCGATTACACGATGTCGTTCTCCGACTCGTCCCCGTGCACGATGACAGATAGCAAGAATCCTTTGAGTCCTAGGGCACAGAACCTTCTCGAGTTGAAGGGGTCGCATCGGATGCAGGAGAGGTATTCCGGAGCGGCGGCGTATTTGAAGAAGCATCGGTTGGGTCCGGAGAGGTATTCCAGAGCTGTGGTGTTGTAGAGAGAGAGGAGGGAGGGTCCGGAGAGGGCGGCGAGGGTTCTGAATGAGTTGTTGTCGGGTTGGGTCTGGATCCAATAGAGGTCTTGGATTCCGGCAGAGGTCTTGGATGCCGAACTTGGAGTTGTTATCGGAGTCAAGGAAAAGAATGGGGGATTTGTAAATGAGGGGATGGGAGGAGGGCGATGCTACCCTAGCGGTCGCCTGCGGTGAGGAGGAGGGAGGGGAGGAGAGAGAAGGGTGGTGGGGGGGAGGAGGAGAGAGAGGAGTGGGGGAAGGGAGGTGATGAGCTAGAGGGAAAAGGAGTGGAGGATGGTGAGGGTGGAGCTGTAGGCGAGGAGGTTGGAAGGGTGGAGGTCGGCGGTGGAGGAGGTTGGAAGGGTGGGGCAAATATTAGGGGCAATATAGGAAGATTTTATCATTTTTGAAATAATTTAGGCCAAAATTTTAACATTTATAGATGGAACTCTAACGGAAGGGGTGTACAGGACAAAAAAAACTTTAATGAGGGGGTCTCACCGTAGGCGAAATTTTAAGAGGGGGTGAGCGAGACAAAGTGCAATAATTCGAGAGGTGTCTAGGTATTTAACTCGATTTAGTCACTAGAGGGAGATGTACCAAAGGAAACGTGATTGGTGCATGTTAGCGGGGTTTA
Source organism: Rhododendron griersonianum (assembly GCA_018127125.1). Classification (NCBI taxonomy): domain Eukaryota; kingdom Viridiplantae; phylum Streptophyta; class Magnoliopsida; order Ericales; family Ericaceae; genus Rhododendron; species Rhododendron griersonianum. The sequence goes on from CM030789.1 coordinate 20,906,201, forward strand.
ATACTTGTAATGTCAGATTCTAGTTGATGCAAAGCAACATTGTTTCAAGAGCAATTTATTAGTGGGGGCTAATTATAAGAATCATGTTTAAACTAGTGTTATTCAATTAGGCACTACGTATAAATTTTTCGTGTTGGGTTTGGACATCCGTTTGTCTGGGTAATCTGTTGATTTTTGCCATTGGCCAGCACTAATTCCCCTTTGAGAAAGCTAGGAAGATATAGGTCTTCTATGGAATGTGCGTAACGCATGATGCTTGTGTTAGGTTGAAAAACATCAATCGCCTAGTATTTATCTTTTACTGTTGAATCTCGATGTTTGGTTCGGTTGTCTTCAAAGTATTTATAATGAATTCAATTATTATTATTTGTAGGTGCCGATAGGCGCTTACATCATTATATATCTTACATGTAAAAAAAAATTAAAAAAGAGAGTTCTATATAGCGCACCCCATTATTGAGTATACAAGTGTGAGGCAGCCGCAGGCCCTCAGTAGTAAGAAGAGGGAGGCATGAACAAAAGGCAATATTTGTTTTTGCCAACGTTTTGTACCAATCTGTCAATATTTCCCCCTAATATCGTGACTAACAAATTAAAATTAGGTTGTAATGGACTCTCTGCTGACTTGTATACGATTATATTGATTTGACTGTAATGATCCAAGAGATAAAAATCCCTCTTTCTTGTATACTACTCCTATTAAGTTGTGCCTTATTCTTTTTGGTCTTTGCTTAAACAACTTTTACTGCCAATTTGCAGATAGATGTTGTGGGTGATGCAGGGTTCCGTTGGAGATGCTTACGTATAGAAATGTGAGTAGGAGAGGTGCGATTGGCTGATGATTAGTATTGAGGGAAAAAAGGGGAATGATCTTGTGGGTTGAGGGAAGGAGCAAGAGGTACAGAAAGGACAAAGGCAACGTGTCTCCTTTGTTCTCCGCGGGGAATGACGTCTGGCCTTCTCTGGGTTCGAACGAGTGAGGTCACCTTCTCTCCGGGAAAGAATGTTCTCCTTCCTCAGAATCAGTGCTCACACTCTCTCTTTCCAGAAAAGTCAGCCTCTGGTAATCATTGGGAATGACAGGGATATTTATAGGGCACCTGAGCCTAGGTCAGCCCCAGAACGGCGCTCCCATAAGACCCCAACACGTGTCCCTTCTGTACCTCCAGGTCGCGGGTAGACTCGTCCTCCCGCGGAGGTCTTTCCGCGGGAAGACTCGTACTTCCGCGACGTTACCTCCATCCCAAGCCACCAACCCGCAAGGACCTCCCTAATTCTCGCAAGAGTAAGGTCGCGACCCGCGGCGATCGTTTGCTTCCCACGGGGTTCCTTCCGGGCCTTGCCTTCTTGGCCCAAATAGAACCCCGGGATCTTCCTGTGATCCTCTGCCGTAGTACCCATCTCGGTACGTCTTTTAGTTTCTCCGCGGAGCCAGCGAGGGTTCCGCGGCGTCTTCGTTTCCGCGGGACATTTCCGCGAGTATTATATTATGTGCCACACGTGCTTCCCTTCTATTGGGCGGTCAACCGTCTCTTTAGAATAGAACTTTGACTAAGACTAACTTTCCGCGTGGACCTAATTACCACGTGTCCGCGGCCAGTTGGTTGGTCAAAAGTCTTCCATGATGACATGTCAATAATTCTGACCGCGCCTACATATGCCCCCCACGTGCGTACGACAAGTGCACATCATTCGCGTGCGTACTATCCCATTTGTGAGTTTCCGCGGTTACCCCGGATTCGTTCCGCGGAGCAACGGGTATGATAACCGTTGACGTCTCTTCGTGTACCGTCACGTCTCTTCGTGTATCGTCATGACTCTTCGTGTGCAGACGTCATAAATGTCCCCACCGGTTGACCACTATATAAACCATTTGTCCATTATTTCCTGTTTCACCAAACTCCAAAATCTTCGTCGAAGTGCTGTCATTTTCTCTTCTGATTCTCAGCGAGCGATCGTCTTCTTTCTTGTTGCTTTCCACCCTTCGCGGTCACAACTTCCCTCACCAATCGTAAATGGCTGCGCGTAATCCTAATGTCGAGGTCTTAGTCCCCTCCGCGGACCAGTGGCAGAGGGCCCCGTACTTGTAGATAGTTGGGGACCTATTCTGGGCCCTCGCGGGGGCGCATCCTATCGTGGGTGCTCTCGTGGCTGACCCCACCTTCTTCACAGCCCCTGCCGCCCCGGAGCATGCAGAGCTAGTCAACCCCTCCTCGGTGCTTCGCTTTCGCCTCGAGTGTGGGGATTTCCCTTTTGTGGAATGCCGCTTTGGGGCCCAAGCTTCTTCACCCACCGACTGGGCAGACTGGGTGGATGACGTTGCCAACGATCCCCGCTTCAAGCCGTTGTTGTTGGGCAGCGGTGCTGTTGACGCCATCCAGCTGTCGCGGCGCCTGAGCATCCCTCGACAGGGGGCGGCCAACAAGAATCTGGAGTTCGCGTGCTCGCGCTGGAGCATCGATTCCCACTCCTTTGCATGGGTATGGGGGGAGAGTGGACTCTCGCTGGAGGACGTCTTTATTCTCACTCGCTTGTCTCTCCGCGGGGGCAACATTGTGGACCTGGCCAAACTCTCGCGTGAGGACCGAGATGACGTTGAGGCACTGAGGGCACTACACAAGCAAGCCCAGAACGGGCCCATCTTCACTGCCCAGGGCGTCCGCAAGGCCGCCGCGGCGAATGCCAAGAAAACCTCTCTTGGGAGCTGGCTTCGCTATTTCTTCAAGGACCTTCAGCTCGCGAGGACTGTCGCTTCTAGTACTGCGCGGGACTTCGTCGCGGGCCCCCAATACCAGCAACGACTCTACATGGCGGGCTTCTTCTCTTACTTCCTCTCCTACTACGTCTTACCCGATTACCCCATCGATGGCCTCTCCCAGGCAATCTTTCCTCTGGCTGTGCTCCTGACCCGCGGCCAACCTGTCGCGCTGGCGCCTCTGTTCTTGGGGTCGCTCTACCGTCAACTGGACCTGGTTCAGGCTGATTACGCCAGGTCTCTCGGTAGATGCGACCACCTTTCGATGGCCCACTCCACCTTCCTGCTCGCGTACTTCTTTGAGCACTTCCGTACCGTTGCCTCGGTTCCGCTGGTCTTCCCAGCGTCAGGGGCTGCGATCCCGCGCGGAGCAATGGCATGGTACCAGCAGCGAGGCCTCATGGTACGAGGCATGTGATATTGAAGCCAATTTTACTCAGTGACCCTACAGCATCGCTTCTCCGGGTGTCATGGGCGTGGGCCAGTGCCTTCTCCCAGCTGCTTCCTCTCTCCGTGCCGCGAGCGGTGGCGACCCCGTGGCGCGGACGGTGATCAACGCCGCGCTCATAGCTCTTCCTGGGTGGCTCCCGTCCCTATGCAACGAGACAACTGGGGTAGCGGTGTACCGCCCAGACTGCTTTTCGAGGCAACTAGGCTTCGACCAAGGGATACCTGGGCCTGCCCCCGCGATGCCTTCCTTTGCGGAATCACAGCTCCAATTCATGGCGGGCCAACTTTCTCCAATCTTGGCACATCTTGGTGATTTGCCCATCCCTGCCAGGGACAGGGTCTCGAGTTATATACTCCGGAGTTCCGCACGTTTTGGAGGAGGAACCTTGACTCCTTCTTAACGTTCGTCCGCGGGCAGGCCGTGGTCCCCGTGGCATCTACAATCCGCATTCGGGACACTTCGCTGCGGGCTATTACTGGAGTCCGGGTAGCCGAATGGCGCGGACCCCGCAGCCAATGGGCCGTGATCCATGCCGCGCCTTTGAACAGGGTATTTCCTGTGGTGGTCCCTGCACCTCCTCAAGCTGCCCCGGGGCGCACTCATGCGCGGGGACCCCGCGTGAGGACACAACCTCCGCCTCCAGCAGAACCATCTCAACCGTCCTCATCTCAGGCGCCCGCGGCGGGGGAGACCCGTCGCCCAAAATGCATTCGAAATGTAAGTGTCTTCCCCCGTGTTGAATCATCTTATTACAATGCTTCATCTCTTCATTTTCTGGGGCTTATTCCTTTTGTTTTGCTCTTTCTTTTTCTCAGCAGCGGGATGCTAGCACATTTGTGGCTTTCGAGCCAGAGGCGGCCGTGGCAGCGGAGGCAGCAGAACAAGTAGCGAGCGGGGCGGAAGGGGGTGCCCCAGACGCTCAGCCCAAACGACGCCACCTCGATGGTAAGCCTTGCCTTGCTAGAATGTCATCTCTGTCGTTTTGCATTTTCTGATCTCTAACTTTCATTTTGCCACAATTTCTCGAACAGCTGTGGTGGAGTCCGACGACAGGGAGAACGAGGACGCAGGGGTGGGCAATGATGGTGATGGCAATGATGACGATGATGACGAAGACCAACTCCCCCTCAGTGTCCACTTGGCGACTCTGCAAGCCCGGTCGTCCATGCCCGCAAGGGGCCCTGCCGCGGAAGATGTCATTATGGTGGCCATCTCTGACTCCCCAGAAGAACAAAGGGAAGCGGAGGTGATTCAACCTCGAGCGGGACCAGTTCCCTTTCCGCACCCGGAACCGGAGTCCTCTGCGGTTATTGGAGGTACTTTATCTGATGAGCCCTCCATTGTTGACCTCGGGGGATATCCCAACACAGTTTCTTCCGAGTCATCTTCTTCCTTAGAGGAGTCGGAAAATGTCATAGTTTATTCTGCTGATCGAGACCTGCTTACGCCACAACCTCGCCTTCAAATATAAGGTTGATAGAAACCCGAAGCATAGGGCTAGATCGTTGCTCGCATAATATCCGGAAGTCCGGAATCGTTCCCACAGAGAATCGAATAGAGCTTGAGATGGATTGTAGGCTTTATGGTAGGATTTCGGCGTTTAAGCCCGCCAACTATGGTTTTGCTTTAAAAGGAATGACTAAAACGAAAACTAGATTAACGCTTGATTAACTTAAAGAGGCAAGTCTCGGGGTCTTCTAACCCTTGACAAAGGTCGTTACCGGTTCTCGATTATAACTCAGGCGAGAGTCACGACCGCGTGCTCACGCCCGAAAGATTTCATTTTAAAAGACTACGTTTAACGAAAGATGTGATTTACCGGAGGCGAACTAACTTGTTTTTAATATTTATCGAACACATAGGAGGCCACTAGGCCTCGGTAAGCTACTTGCCAAGACCGCTTGACTAAATACCATGCCGAGGGGTTAACACCCCTTTGCTTAGACTAAAATTGCAAGTCAAGCTCTATTCTGGAAATCATGCTTTTAAGCTCGATGGCTCGAGAACCAAATAACAACCTAAGTCCTCGGGAAAAATTATCCCGAGACTTAGTCAAGAAACTACTCAAACATAGCTAAACCATAAGACAAAGCATAAAAACGAGACATAATTTTTAACCGATGGATTCGAAAATAAACTTGATATTAATAACAACCTTAACCGTACGAACAACTTTAATAAACGACAAATTAAACGAAACTAATTATTTACTTGAGTTCTTAAGGAAATTACAAGGAAGAAAGCTTGAGCTCACTAATGGAGGAAAGACAAAATCTAAAAAGACTTAAAGGAGAGAAGACAAGAGAGAGAGAGAGAGAGAGAGAGAGAGAGAGAGAGAGAGAGAGAGAGAAATGAATGAGAGTGAACACTTATACAAGGTGCCAATCTCTATCTCAAAATATCCCACAAATATCCTAAAAGTTGCTAGGAGAGAAAATATCCCAAAAGCAAAAAGGTGGAAAAGGTAGCAAATTCGGGCACAAATTACACAGCATGAACCGGTACACACATTTCCCCGTACCGGTTCATGGCCTTGAAAAATTTTCCAAAACACAAAATCTGGGACCCATGAACCGGTACACACATTTCCCCGTACCGGTTCATGGCTGGCAGATTTTTGGGCAAACTTCGCGGGCTCGCTCCGGACACTACCGAACTCGGATTATGGCGTTATTTGGACCGTTGGAAAGCTCGTCGAGTCTACTTTCTAACCCAAGTGGTTTGGATCCAATATCATTTGTACATCAAAAGTTATGATGATTCTACCCTCAGCTAGTCGGAAGATGGGTAGCTTTGGTAAATTCCTCACTTCTCCTTCGATTCCCTTGACTCTTGGGCGACCCGAGCAACCTCCAAACCACCTCTTCATGACTCCTCGGGTACCACAACATGGTGGCACGTGGTCTTGAGCACTTGGTTGTACCCGGAGCATTCCTTGGCATTCAAACCCGCCTTATCAGCACGTTTTACCTGAAATACACAAAAACCTACCTTACGAGCAATATCACTATAAAAGCTAAATAAACGCGAGTTAAACCAACATAAAACGGGACTAGTCGCACCAAATATCTACAATATTGGGTGCTCATCAAGACCCTTCTCCATCTAATGCAGCAGCTTCTGAGGCCCGCGAGCCCCCGCCATCAACGGACACCCGCGAATCTGTGGGTCAGGCCGACATTGCCGCGGAACCCATCAACGCGGCGGCCGCGCAACTTTTGAGGGAGGAAGATGAAGATGACGTCGAAGAGCTGCCTCATGCTGCTACGGGGGGTCCTGCCGCGGACCAACCTGGGGCAGGCTCAACCTCCACTCCTTCCGGCTCTCATCAGCAGTCCACCAGCGCCCACATCCGTTCTATGGAGAGCTTTCTAGGCCGGGTTGCTGGCGGCTCCCCAGGGGTCTCCAATGCCTCGTTCTTGCAAGGCCCTGGATCGAATGCAGGGCAGGACACGGCTGTGGACGCCACCAGTCCCCATTCCCCAACGTGTTCCACCTCGCAGACCCACTTTCCTCATCAGTCTGCGAGACGTACGCCGACTCCGCGCGCTGAGCCTACCGCTCTTCCTTCCGACCGACAGCTGGAGGTAAACGAAGAGCTTCTTGGGGGGCCCACCTCCATTACTGACTCAGATCTGAATTCTTTATTTAAAGATATGACCTTCCTGCCTTCTGACGATGTTTTGGGGGGACAGGGAAGCCAAGCACTTGGAGATTTTGCACTTGACCTGAACTTGGAGATGGGCGAGCAAAGGGAAGAAGTAGAGTCAAGGGAGCAGTCTCCACCTCGGCAAAGCCCTGTTCCAAATCTGGGGAAGGGCCCCATCACTGAGGTCGAGGAGCCAGTCCGCCTCTTCCCCGCGGGCTATCCTGTAGACGAGGCCCGCTACCCGCTGCTGAATGCCATAGCCTGGTCTCACCCAGAGACATTCAGCTCCTTCAACCCGCGGTCTGTCCGGATCGGGGTGATCTTCCTTACCAGCCTCCACGATGTGGTTACCCATTGGGGGCAGCTACGCTTCGGGGACTTCACTCCTGAGACGGAAGCCGCTCTACTGGAGGTTGCCTAGGATATGCAGGTCTTCGGGTTTAACCTGGCCTGGCTATGCGCGCGGAGCTCTGCCCTGAGGGCCGCGGGGGAAAGGGCTGCTCTGAGGCCTGAGATCCAGGACTTGGCTGCCCAGCTGGAGTCCGCTCGGCAGCACATGGCTAATCTGGAGGCCAGGTTTGCCCAGGTGATGCAACGGGACGCAGAGCTGGCTGTCGCGGCGCTGGACCTTGATGCCCCTGACCCAGAAGGGTTTGTCTTCGCGGACTGGCAAACTTAGGGCCTTTCCTTCTTGTCTTTTTGTTATTTTTTTTGTAAACACATGTACTATTTCCCTTCTTCTTTTTTTTGAATGAATAAAACTGGCATTATTGGAATAAGATTGTCTTCGTGTCAATGACATCGCCTGAGTATAATACATGTACTCTTGCTTGAATTCGCGGGCCATGTTTTTGCCGTCTGAGACTTAACATTATCTTCAGTTGATAACCGCCAAGCCTGGAGTGCGCGGGTCATGTTCTGACTCCTCGTGACTTAACATCATCTCTGTTTGATAATCGCTAAGTTTGAATTCGCGCAGGTCATGTTCTGACCATTTGAGACTTAACATTATCTCTGTTTGACAATCACTAAGTATGAATCCCGCGGGTCATGTTCTGACCTCTCGCGACTTAGTATCATCTCTTTTTGATAATCGTTAAGTTTGAAGTCGGGGGCCATGTTTTGGCCATTTGAGACTTAACATTATCTCTGTTTGACAATCACTAAGTATGAATCCCGCGGGTCATGTTCTGACCTCTTGCGACTTAGTATCATCTCTTTTTAACAATCATTAAGTTTGAATCGATGAATCATAAGAAAGGGTGACGGTTCGGCGGAAATGTTCTCCTCGCGTGGCCGTATCGTTTCGTTTCAGCATAAACATCAAGGAAGCAGTATGAATTGGGAACAAGTGCCAAAATTCATTAATAGATGATCAACCCAACAGTTACAAGTTTTAGCGAAATTCGCGGTATGATGCCACTCTTCATTGAACTTCAAACAAGATTACAAGAAGGAAGAAAAACAAACAGCACGGAAGGGGAGGGAACTGGCAGGGTAGGACAGAGGCTCGCGAGCTCCTAATGTCTTCCTTTACGGGTAAAACCTCTTGATATATTTGGCATTCACTGCCCCTGTCTTGAAACCATCTTTAACGCGTGCCAGGTGGTAGTACCCGCTGGCAGAAGCACTAATTACTTTGTAGGGTCCTTCCCATCTGGGCGTGAATTTTGGCGTCTTTAGATCCCTCATTACCGCCGCGGTGGCCTTCCAAACTAACTCCCCGACTTTGAACACCCGTGGCACCACGCCCTTGTTGTAGTAGCGTGCCACAGATTCCCAGTATTTGTCGTGGGCAAGGGCCACTGCCGTCCTTCTTTCCTCGAGGGCTTCCAGATCTGCTCTTCTTCCTTCTGCGGAATTCTCCATCGCGAGGACCATTCGCGCGGAGGGGACACTCAGTTCTGTGGGCAAGACCGTTTCTGCTCCGTATACCAGGCTGAAGGGGCTGGCGCGGGTAGATTTCCTCTTCGAAGTGCGATAAGCCCAAAGGGCTATCGGTAGATGATCAGCCCAAGTACCCCCACGCTCGTCCAAAGGCGCTAGAGGTACGGTGATCGACCGTGTATTCATCGAGGAGGCTTCTCACATGGTGATTAATGAACGGAGTCCCGTTATTAGAAAGAATCACCTTAGGTATGCCGAACCTGCAAATGATATTTTCCTTGATGAACGCTGCCACTGTATCTCCCGTGGCCTTCTTCAGCGGAACAGCCTTGACCCACTTGGTGTAAACCTCCGTGGCTGCCAAAATCCATCTATTTTTCCGCGATGCTGGCCTGACTGGTCCGACCAGATCCATGGCCCAAGTGTGGAAGGGATAAGGGGCGCGGATGGAATGCAACCCTACAGAAGGAGCGTGGATCAAGTTTCCGAATTTCTGACAGGCTTGCATCTGTGTACGTGCCGCTTCAAATCCTTTTCCATGGCGGGCCAAAAGTATCCCAGTTGAACCATCTGCTCATAAAGCTTCCTCCACCCCTAGTGCTCGGTTCCGTGAGTCTTGGCTAGAACCTCTTCCGCTTCCTCTTTGTCTACGCATACTTGAGGCATTCTGTCGAGGGTCCTTTTGAATAGGAGTCCCTTTTCCAAGAAAAAGCGCCGGGCTCCGCGGACAACCCTCGCGGACTCAGTTCGCTCGATGGGCAGGGATCCTTCTCACAGGTAGTCATCGTAGACTCGTCTCCAGTCCGTCTCCTGGTTGTCAGCACTTGCCATTAGGCATTCTGGTTTGGCCGCGTACAGGGAGCACCAAGTGCAATTTTTCGCGATCAGGTCAGCATCCTTCTTCATGCTAGGCCAATAGTAATCCTGCCTCTGAATTCTTCTGTACAGGGCTATCTCATTGTCCGCGCAATTGTCGTTGTGAATCCTGTCTAAGACTTCTTCTGCCTCCTTCGAATCAACACATCGTGCGAGCCATCCCTGCGGACCGCGATAATACAACTCTCCGCGCAAAACTATGAAACACGAAAGCTCCGCGGTGGACAGGTGCCCTACGCCAGTGACTAACTGAATCTTGATAGATCCGCGCTAATCCTCCGTTGGCTCTGAAAAGTCTTCTACTGCGGGTGGCTCAAACATCTTCACAATCTCAATGCAGGCCCTCTCTTCCTCAAATTCCTTCTTTGCCCCCAGCGTTGCAAGAGCGTCCGGGAAAAGATTCTCTGATCTGGGCTTGTGGATGATGCTGACGCTTTGGAAGAATTTTATCAGTTTCTGCACCGTTGTTCGGTACGGTGCCAGGGTTGATTCTTTTATCGCATAAATCCCTTCTGTTTGTAGGACTACCAGTTTTGAGTCTCCCGCTATCTTCAGAAGCTTGATTCCTCTCTCCTTTGCTGCTATCAGACCCAAGATCAATGCTTCGTATTCCGCTTCCTTGTTGGAGCACGGGAAGTTCAATTTGTACGCCAAATGGACTCTATCTCCCTCTTCGGTTTGTAACACTATTCCCGCGCCTTCTGATCCACTACCGGCGGCCCCATCGAAGCTGAGCGTCCAGTGCTGTTCATCTGTGCTGGCCGCGAGAGCTTCGAAACCATCTCCGGGTAGACATTCTTCGAACGATTCGCACTGTCCGCTTGGGAATTGAGCCAGGAGGTCCGCTAGGGCTTAACATTTAATTGCTTTTGGAGTTGCGCATGAGATGTCAAATTCCGCAAGTGTTAGCAACCAGCGAGCGACCCGTCCTGTGAGGGCGGGCCGAGACAGAAGATATCTCACCGGGTCACACATAGTGATTATCTGGATAGGAAATGACAGGAAGTAATGCCGGAGCTTCTGTGCGGTGAAGACGAGGGCTAAGCAATGCCTCTCGATGGTGGTGTACCTTTCCTCTGCTCCCTGTACCTTCCTGCTATTGTAGTATACTGGGCGCTCTGTGCTATCTACCTCTTGCACCAGCAGGGCCTCAATGGATCTCGGGGTAGAGATCAAATAGAGAATCAGCGGTTTTCCCGCGACTGGTGCCACCATTGTCTGGGGAGAGGTCAACGCCGTCTTGATCCGCTGAAACGCTTGCTGATGTTCTTGCTTCCACTCAAATTTTGCGTTTCCTTTCAATAGGTTCGCAAATGGTGCCGCGATTTCTGCCATCGCGGGAATAAAACGGCGGAGGTAGGATACCTTTCCTAAGAATCGCTTGAGTGTCTTCTGGGAGTAGGGCGGGGGCATTTCTGTAATGGACTTGATCTTGGCCCCGTCCGCGTCGATTCCATGGCGATGTACAAGGAAGCCCAAGAATTTGCCCGCGGTGACTCCGAATGCGCACTTTAGAGGGTTCATTTTAAGGTTGAATTTCCTGCATCTGGCGAAGACAGTGGCTAGATCTGCAAGATGGTCCTTCCGCTCCTTGGACTTCACCACCAAGTCATCCACATAATCTTCTATTATCTTGTGCATTAGATCATGGAAGATTGCTGTCATAACCCGCTAGTACGTTGCCCCCGCATTCTTGAGGCCGAAAGGCATGACAATGTAGTAGAAATTTCCCAATGGAGTCCGGAAGGCCGTCTTCTCCGCATCTTCTGGAGCCATCTTGATTTGGTTATATCCGTTGAAGCTGTCCATGAAGGAGAAAATCTGGTGCCCCGAGGTGGCATCCACCAATGTATCAATGTGTGGTAGCGGGAACTCATCCTTCGGACATGCTTTGTTGAGATCACGGAAGTCAACGCACACTCTGATTTGGCCGTTCTTCATTTTCACAGGGACAATGTTTGCTAGCCATTTCGGGTACTTGATTGGGCGGATAAACCCCGCCTTTCGTAGCTTCTCGACCTCTTCTTTGATCTGCCCCTCTAAATTGGGGTGATACTTCCGCTGGGATTGCTTCGCGGGCTTGGAATTGGGGAAAGTATCCAAGTGGTGCGTTATCAGCTCTGGGTCTAACCCGGACATTTCCTCGTAGTGCCACGCGAATACGTCTGAATTAGCACGCAACAGTGCTATTAGCTTCTCGCGGAACTCTCTGTGCAATTCTTTACTTATAAACACCGGTTTCTTTGGGTCCGTTCCTTCACTTAGATCGACCTCCTCTAATGCTTCCTGCTGCGGCTTGGGCTGGTCCTGCATGCACTTCGGAGCGGGCTCCGATTTTTGTATCACTTCTTCCTCTATCGCGACACATGTGCCGCCGGGGCCAGCGGTTTCATGATCGGCCGCTGCCCCGATGGACCGTCATAAGTAGTACACTGTTTTGCTCCCCTCCTTTGTTTTGGTTATCTTCCTGGGAGCTGCGGCGTCTGCCGCGGATGGGTCTCTCTGTCGTGCCTCCGACTTCTCATCTTTGATATCTTCCCACCTTGGGATCCTGACAGCGCGTGGCTTGGCGGTGATTGCCTGAGATACTTCGCCCAGTTTCGAGAAATAGACCGCGTCCGAGAGGTGTGCTTCATGAGTATCAAACGGGTTCTCAGATGCGCGAATGGTGACTTTCTTTCCTGCCCAGATTCCCTTCAAGCATTGGTGGTAACTAAACGGCACCACCTCATACTTATGCATCCAGCTTCTGCCGAGAATGATCTGATAATTGGGGTCCGCATTGATGAGATGAAATTTAGTGGCTGAGCGGATTGCCCCCACTTCTAGGTCTACTACCACATATCCCAGAGACTGCTTCCTGTCTCCTCCGAACCCTGTAATAGTGATCGGAGACTCCACTATTCGGTTGTCCTGTATCCCCAGCTTTTGGAATGTAGACATGGGCATGAGGTTTATGGAGGCCCCATCATCTAAAAAGGTTCTCTTCAGCTCCGTCCCGTTGACGCGGGATGTAACATACAGCGGGCGGTTATGGGGGTAGGGCACCCTTCGGTCCGCGTCCGAAAAGGTGACAGAGTTGGACTCATCGCGGATCGTCCGCGGGACAGACCCTTCCGCGGACATGCAAGACTCTTGATGAACTTCTGCGATGTTGACAATTGCCCTAGTGATTTCCAACCTAGCTGCCGGTGTGAAGCCAAAACCTTCAAAGAATGCGCAGAATTTTGCACTGTTCTGCAACGTCTTGACCGAAGCGTTGGGATCTGGTGTAACCGCGGGGGCTGCACCGTCTCCGAATTCCTCCGTGATTTCATAGCAAGAGATCATGTAGGCCCATGCTTCCTCGCCTTCTCCTTCCATGTAGTAATTGTCGTCAGTATCGTCTTCGTTGTCGTACATGAACGGGTAACATTCCGCCATGTTGACTTCTCCATTGTTATTCCCGTAGGCCGGATAGGGCTCGATGCGGATGTCGCGTCATCCTATCCTCAGCTCATTTGCATTCTGCTTCCTCTTGAACAATCTCTTCAGTGACCAACAATCACTTGTCGGGTGCTTGGTATGCCTGTGGTACATGCAGTACCGCGGATGCTCGCGGTCCTCCCGCGTAAGTTCGTACTCCACTGGAGGAAGTTCCAGTTCTCCGTCTTGTACCCACGCATTCACTAAGGCTCGTACTTCATCCATGGTGCAGGAAAAATCCGGTGCTGGCCCTATCTCGCGCTCTCTCCGCTTTCTTCCTCCCGGGGCCTGTTGGGCCCGTGGTGCCTCCGCCACAGCTACAGTGGCGCCCGTGGCTTTGCCCTTCCAGGTATCTTTCCTGGTTGGTTTAACCACGTGGCGGATGTTGTACGCGGATTCCAATAGGGCGGAGAATGTTCCCAACTTCAGGTTGATGAGCAACATCTTGAATTCATCCATCATTCTGCCAATGCAGATTTCCACCAGTTGAACTTCCTTCGCCGACTCAGTGCAGTCAACTGCGCGATCTTGGAACCTCCTGATGTAATCTACCACATCTTCCCTGCTAGCTTGTGTTTCCTTTGTCAGACTAATCACTGTTACCTTCTCGCGGACCTGGAAGAATTTAGCATAGAAGCTATTCACCATCTCCTCCCAAGTGGTGATCGAGTAAGGCTCCAAGTTGACATACCACGTATACGCGCGGGAAGTGAGAGACTTTGAAAACTCGCGGAGACACAAGTTGGAGTCGGACGCGTGAGCCCCAAGAGATTCTACAAAACGGACCACGTGCTCCTGGGCACTGCCCTCTTTCCCATCAAATTTGACGAACTTTGGTGGGGTGTACCCTTCCGGGTAAGGTAGTGATAAGATCGTCATAGGGTAGGGCGGGCGGATATCTGGGCTAGGAAGGGAGGGTAAAACTGTCTTTGTCTTTTCCTTAGTGAGGAGGGCCTGCACGTCTGCTAGAGTAATGAACTGTCCAGCAGACGGGGCCCCAACTTCAGTAACAACTGGCTCCTTCCTGCTTGCCTCACTCGCCTTTTGCCAGCAGGGCCTGGACTTCCGCCATGGTGATGTAGGGTCCTACAGAAGGCGTGCTGGCACCATCGGCGGCAACCTCCTTCTGGCCGTCTCCAGCGTGATTTCCCGCGATGCCTCCTACAAGCACAGGGCGCAAATTGGGAGGCACCGTCAGGGGGACCTGAGGCTGCACCGTCTGGCTAGTGCTGCCCCCGGCCTGGTTCTGTGGTGGTTCGTCACTTTGGCCGACCGCGGCCTTTGGGAACGCCGCTGAGATGAGCTCAGTGAGACCGGTAAAGGCCGCGAGCAGCTGTCTCCGTGTTTCGAGGAACTGTCGCTGGCCATCCTGGAGGGCCCGCAGCGTCTGCGCTGCCGTACCCGCACTGTTGGTTTCTTTGACTTCCTCGATAACTGGCGCGCCGTCGTTTGGTGCCGTCATTGCTCTACGGCGTGGTAGTGGCTGTTCGATGTATTCTTTGGAACGGGTACTAACCATAAACCAAAAGACACCTCCCCAGCAGAGTTGCCTAAATGTGGGTGATGTAGGGTTCCGCTGGAGATACTTACGTGTAGGAATGTGAGCTGGAGAGGTGCGATTGACTGATGATTAGTATTGAGGGAAAAAGGGGAATGATCTTGTGGGGTGAGGGAAGGAGCAAGAGGTACGGAAAGGACAAAGGCAATGTGTCTCCTTTGTTCTCCGCGGGGAATGACGTTTGGCCTTCTCTGGGTTCGAACGAGTGAGGTCACCTTCTCTTCGGGGAAGAATGTTCTCCTTCCTCAGAATCAGTACTCACACTCTCTCTTTCCAGAAAAGTCAGCCTCTGGCAATCATTGGGAATGATAGGGGTATTTATAAGGCACTTGGGCTTAGGTCAGGCCCAGAACGGCGCTCCTATAAGACTCCAACACGTGTCCCTTCCGTACCTCCAGGTCGGGGGTAGACTCGTCCTCCCGCGGAGGTCTTTCCGCGGGAAGACTCGTACTTCCGCGACGTTACCTCCATCCCAAGCCACAAGGACCTCCCCAATTCCCGCAAGAGCAAGGTCGCGACCCACGGCGATCGTTTGCTTCCCGCGGGGTTCCTTCGGGGCCCTGCCTTCTTGGCCCAAATAGAACCCCGGGATCTTCCTGTGATCCTCTACCGTCGTACCCATCTCGGTATGTCTTTTAGTTTCTCCACGGAGCCAGCGGGGGTTCCGCGGCGTCTTCGTTTCCGCGGGACATTTCCGTGGGTATTATATTATGTGCCACACGTGCTTCCCTTCTATTGGGCGGTCAACCGTCTCTTTAGAATAGAATTTTGACTAAGACTGACTTTCCGCGTGGACCTAATTACCACGTGTCCGCGGCCAATTGGTTGGTCAAAAGTCTTCCCTAATGACATGTCAATAATTCTGACCGCGCCTACAGATGTCAACAAAAGAGTTGGACTCGTGAAGATGTTACGAGGGAAAATTCTAAAGTGTCCCTAATTCCCATTGTTTGGGGGACACATCCAGTATAATAGATTTTGGCAATATTTTTCCATTTTAAAAGTGTTAGTGTGTTACGCGTCATTGTCGTGAAAATATTACACCGTGTCATGTGGTATTTATAGGTTATGCATGCCTAGCGTGGTTTGTTGTTATGCTTTTTTTTTTTTTAATTATCTGTGGTGATGTTATATCACTTTGTAGTCAAAGTTAACAGGTTTATATGTTAAGCCAGTTGCATTACAGCTGCTCCCAGATTTTACAGGGGATAGCTCAACGGATTCTTTATCAATGTGATTATGTGACGATTCTTCGTTTGCACCAAAAGAAAAGAAGAGTAGGAATGTTGGAAGATAGTCAATCTTTTTGTATATTAAGCATGTGTATTATGCTTAGTTTTCTTAATCAGGTAAATCTATGGAGTATTGTTCTCCTCGAAAAGGGCAAAACTAAGTAAGCTTGCGTTGTGGGCGTGCCAGGACTGAATTGCAGTCCAAACTACTCCATTGTTTAAGGCCTGTGTGCCTCCAATTTGACTTCGTATTGAGCGGATTGTGTACGACCAAAGGTGTATGGCTGTATAAGGTTCGTAGTTTGCCTTAATGAAAAGGACTAAATTTCAAAATACCCCCCAACCTTTACACCAAAATTCAATTAGACTCCCAACCTTTTAAAAACTTCAATTTTACTCTCAACGTTATCTTTCGTTAATCAAAACGCCCCCTTCCGTCCGAATGACTAATAGATTTCGTTAAAGGCTCCGTTAAATATCGTCCCGACCGAATTTGGATGATCCGAGCCGCTCAATGTGTTCGAAACGTGATTTTAAGGGTACAAGTGAGAAATTAGCAAAAAAAATGACCGGGAAAGGCTTCATCTGAACAGTTTTTTATTGAACTATTCAATAAAAAAACTGTTCAGATGAAGCCCTTCCCGATCATTTTTTTTTGTTGATTTCTTGAGGTACCCTTAAAATCACGTTCTAATCACATTGATCGGCTCGGATCATCGAAATTCTATCGGAAAGGGGAGATGCATACCGAAGCAAAATTCGGACGTCCGGACTTGAACAAAATCTGGATTGATCCGCACCTCCTCTTTTCCAATCGAATTTCGATGATCCGAGCCCCTCAATGTGTTCAAAACGTGATTTTAAGGTTACACGTGGGAAATCAACAAAAAAAAATGATCGGGAAGGGCTTTATATGAACAGTGTTTTTATTGAATAGTTCAATAAAAAAACTGTTCAGATGAAGCCCTTCCCGGTCACTTTTTTTTGCTGATTTCTCGCGGGTACCTCTAAAATCACGTTTTGAACACATTGAGTGGCTCGGATCATCGAAATTCGATCGGGACGCTATTTAACGGAGCTTTTAACGAAATCCGTTAGTCATTCGGACGGAATGGGGCGTTTTGATTAACGGAAGATAACGTTGGGAGTAAAATTGAAGTTTTTAAAAGGTTGGGAGTCTAATTGAATTTTGGTGTAAAGGTTAGGGGGTATTTTGAATTTTTCCCTAGAATTTTCTAACCGTAGTTAGAAAATGGGAAATGGAAAGGAAAGGACTAAAAGATAAAGATAAAACAAAACTTTATTAATCGGCTTAACAAAGTTTAGGTATAAGGAAATGAAAGACAAGATCTAGACTGGGCTAGATTGAACAAAACACTTTGCTGGAAAGTAAACGAGAGATAAATTTGGTAAGCACTGGGCTTGTTGGTGCAGGAACCTTTGCTAAGGTCTTCCATTCTGGTATTTATAGGCAGAAGTTTCAGGCCTTGAGCTACTTTTGCTGTTTTCGATTAAGGCTTGAGCTAGACCAATGCATGAGTGCCACGTGGCCCTATTCCTTGCTTCATACTCCAAGATTTCGGCTGCATGACTTGCTTTAGGCCCGAAATCACCTTATTTCATCCTTGAATTACCTCTATGGGTATTAACCCAAAGGAGAAACATGGGTTTTTTTTAGGTTAAAGTCGGAAATCTTTTGCAAAGACCTTGAACTTTCAGCCACTTTTCGTTCTTTGTGGGGCCCTTAGAGCTCCCAAGTTGGTTCCTCCTGCAGGAAGCTTCAAGGCAAAGGGAATTTTGGGAACTTGTGTGCTCTTTCTCTGTGTAACAAAAGATCAAATAGATTTGGGCAAGCTGTTTGTGAGCAGCTTGCCTAGACCTTAATAAGCTATTTGCCAACAGCTTCAAAGGTTGCATGCATGCCATCTATCCTAGGCCTTGCTTTGTGCTGAAGGATGGTGGCAACTCGGGCCTCTAGCTGCTTGTGAGTAGCTTATCTAGACCTGCTAGTGAGAACATTCTAGGCTTTTAAGCTGCTTGGTGGAAGGCCTAACCGATCGAAAAATTGAGCCGAGATGGATTTGGGCTTCCAATTTCTAAAAGCCTCGTGGGCCCAAGCCTGGTAACAAACCCAGGCTTTAACTGATTTAGACCTACTAAAAGGCCGGTTTCATGATAATGAAATTTGAGGCATTAATTTGGCCTAAATGTACAAACTGATATGGCCTGTTGATCCAACAAGGGGGAATTTTTAGGCTGGCCTCAAAAAGTAGGTTTGGACTTAATTTAGTCATGACAAAAATATTCCTTTTTTATTTCAACCTTTTTTCTTGACTTTTTATGCATTTTTACTATTTTACCCATTATTCTTAACTTTTTGTGTACATGTCTATTTTTACTAAAATTTATATTTTTAGAAACAACTCCTGACCCATATTATTTCGAACAAAAATACCTTTGGCTATGTGAACTGGCTATGAGAACTGCCATCTCATAGCCAGTTAACATAATATTTCGGACAAAAATAACCCCGCCAGTTTACATAGCCCGAGTTAACATATTATTTTGGACAAAAATACCCCTGAACTATGGCTATGAGAACTGAGGCTATGAGAGCTATATTTTTAGAATCAATTTCTGAATCATATTATTTTGGACAAAAATACTCTTGGCTATGTGAACTGACTATGAAAACTGCCAAGTCTCATAGTCAATTCTATGAGAATTGCTCAGTTCTCATAGATAACTGGCTATGTGAACTGAGTTATGAGAACTGACTATGTGAATTGTCAATTTTCATAGTTAGTTTTATGAGAACTGCCAGTTTTCATAGTCAGTTCTATGAGAATTGGCTATGAAAAGAGACTATTCTCATAGAGAACTAATTTTGTGAACTGGTTATGGGAACTGGACTATGTGAATTGGTTATGTGAACTGAAAAATACACAATTCAGATAATCTTACCACACACACTAAAATACACAGTTCTCATAAAAAATATATAGTTCTCATAGAAAATATACGGTTCTAATAGACAGTTCTTATAGACAACACATAGTTCTCATAAAAAATACGTAGTTCTCTTAGAAAAATACACAGTTCTCATAGACAGTTCTTATGAACAACACACAGTTCTCATAGAAAATACACACACAAACAAAAATTGAACAAAAACAAAAAGGTAATCAAAATCAAATATAGTTATAAATGTTATAAATCCCCTTGGTTACGTGAACTGATTATGAGAACAGTCAATTCTCATAATCAGTTCTATGAGAACTGGCAACGTGAATTGAGTTATGAGAACTGACTATGTGAACTGTCAGTTTTTTTTATAGAAAACTCGCTATGAGAATTGGGCTATGTGAACTGAAAAAACACAGTTCCCATAGAAAATACATAATTTTCATAGAAAAATACACAGTTCTCATAAACAGTTCAAATGAAAATACACATTTCTGAAGAAAAAAAAACACAGTTCTTATAGAAAATATACAGTTTTCATAGAAAAATATACAGTTCTCATAGACAATACACAGTTCTCATATAAAAATAGACAATTCACATACCTCATTCACATATGGTTCACATAATACAATTGAAGAGTAAAAGAAATGACAAATTATATACATAAATGCCGACATAAACATGTTTAAATGGTATGAAGAGAACCATTACAGTAATGATACCTACCATTATTCGCACAATAATCATCAAAATTGGCAACTCCACCGCCTCTGCTCTACACATCATCCATACACAACCTTGAAGTCGCCGTTGCGCCTAAAACTCCGCCGAAGTCACCGTCGCCGAAGATCCAGAGACCAATTGGTGTTCTTCGTATTCATACAAGAAAACCGACAACGACCCGCGATGTTTTGAATCCGGCCACAAATTCGAACACCAATTGGTCTCTGGATCTCAAAAAATTTGTGTTCTAAAATTAGATCGGAGAACTACCAGTGGGCCTCCGTCTCGTATGTCATCTTCATGTGTTCATGCTCCGGCAAGAACCATAGCCTCGGCGTTCACATCAGCTTCGTCCGCTCCGTCCTCATTAGCTTTCTCTGTATGTACATTTAGCGACGGCGACGGCGGCACCGCCTTCCCGAATCACCGTCGCTGGCTCGCGATCGAAAAACGAGTGTGTCGAGATGTATGTCAGGCCACAAACTTAGAGAGAGAAGGTTTTTACTCTCGTCCATGGCAGAATCGTAGTTGGAGGAGTTTGAGAATCTATACATGTGAAGATCAATGATGGACATGGAAACAGGAGAGAGAGAAGATAAATGATGGACACGGAAACGGAGAGAGAGAAGGAATGGTGAGATGGAGTTGAAGACTAAAAAGGGCAAAAAAGCCATGGGATAACGTATCCGAGCCTACGCAGACTTGAGAATAATATTTAGGGTTGGGATCAAACCGAATCTAAAAATCAGGACCGGCCTCTAATTTTCTAATCCAATAACCTACTCAAGCCCTTGCAAACTCATTTTGGCCGGTTGCACTCAAACCGGCTCAATTTTTGCGGGTGATCGATTACAAGGCCTTTCAAGGCCTGAAATTAATGTTCAAGGCCATTTATTAACCAGTAAATTCATTTTTCTAAATTTTGGTCAAAATTGGGTGTAAACAAGTATATTGCAGGTTGCATATTTCGGTTTCTGGTGTCGTAAGTTTTGGCTCTGTTTCGTATTTGCTTTAGTTTCCTGTTATATTCTTACTTTTACTTGGTAAAAATTAGGGGAACTTAAATAGGGGTCCTATTCTACATGAAACTTAAGTTCTAATCCTTATAGGTTTGAAAACTTATGTTTTCATCCTGAAATTTAAATAATACCCATTTTGCCTTTAATAATTTTTTACATTTTAATAGAGCCGCTACGCGGACCTAATTAAATAAGGAATATTGACTTTGTTAATTTGGTCCGCGCAGCGGCAATCATGACAAAGTCATCCAGAATCACGACAAAATCATCCGGGATGTAGAACTAACTTAAAAAGTTAGATAAAGATCCTAAAATTCCTCACTATATAGGTGAAGAAATTCGGGATGTAGAACTAACTTAAAAAGTTAGTTTAAGATCCTCAAATTCTTCCCTATATAGGTGAAGAAATTCGGGATGTAGAACTAACTTAAAATGTTAGTTTAAGATCCTAAAACTCCTCACTATATAGATGAAGAAATTCGGGATGTAGAACTAACTTAAAAAATTAGTTTAAGGTCCTAAAATTCTTCCCTATGTAGGTGAAGAAATTTGGGGTGTAGAACTAACTTAAAAAGTTAGTTTAAGATCCTAAAATTCCTTACTATATAGGTAATGAAATTTGGGATGTAAAACTAATTTTAAAAATTAGTTTAAGGTCCTAAAATTCTTCACTATATTGGTGAAGAAATTCGGGATGTAGAACTAACTTAAAAAGTTAGTTTAAGATCCTAAAATTCCTTACTATATAGGTGAAGAAATTCGGGATGTAAGACTAGAAATTCGGGATGTAGAACTAACTTAAAAAATATGTTTAAGGTTGTCATGATTTCGGATGACTTTGTCATAATTCCTGTATTTTCATGATTTTGTCATGATTTATGTATTTGTCATGATTAGGGGTGTTTTAGGTATTATTTAAATTTCAGCATGTCGACTTAAGTTTTCAAACCTAGTAGGATGGGAACCTAAATAAGTTGGGCAAATAGGATGGCTAATTAATTTTCTCTAAAAATTAGGGGTGTCAAACGGGTGGGTATGCGCCAAATTAGGTAAGTTGTAAGTGGGGTGGTTCTTTAATGAATCATGACCCATTTAAAAACTCAATTAGTTATGCGCCTAATTATCCATGCCCAACCCGATCCATTTATTTAACATCAAACCCGACCTACCAATCAACCCAGTTACATATGTATTTTAAAATCTAAAATGACTTAACTACCCATGTACACTGAAATGACCGTGTTACCCTTACACATTTAAATGACAAAATTACCCATATAAACTAAAATTACCAACTAGAGTCCCTGGTTGACAACCAAATATCCCTTTTTCCATCTCACAAATATCCACGAAAAATGAAATCATCGCCGACAGGAAGGTGCGGCCAACCGAATCGCAGCGCATCTACTGAAATCTAAGCTTTCCATTCATAAATTGAATTTTCTCTCTCTAAACCCATTTCAAACCCATTTCGGAGAAAAATTTGGGACTTGAATAAAGTTTTAGGGTTTTCTATATAATAAATTTTTGCGAGATGTATATATTTGTTTTGTTTGTACCCGTAAATTTCCATTCGAACAGAATCAAAATCAGCCCGTAAATTTCTGTTTTTGGGTTCAATTTGTTGCAAGATGCATATAATTGTTTTCTACAAATTTTTTTTGTTTCAGTAAATTAGGAAATTAAATTATCATTTATCTTTCTACATTAGTTTAATGACATCTACAGTAAATTTTCCTGCTAAAATATGAAGACATGAACGTCTTTAGAATTCGCTTTGGAATGCTACACACAACAAAAATGCACAGATTTGTTGTGTGGCCCACTATGGGTCACACAAACAATTCGAGCTGTTCATTAAATATAAAATATTTTATCAAGGGCTTCCGCAAAAAAATCAACTCAATCCGATACTTATAGGTGCTTGATTTAATAATCTAATTTTTCATTCGGATTTCAGGATGATGAGAAGTTAGATAATTGAATCGAGCACCTATAGGTATCGGATTGAGCTAATTTTTTGCGAGGGCCCTTGAAAAAATGTTTCACATTTAGTGAACGACTCGAATTGTTTGTGTGAAATCCGAAGTGTGCCCCACACACGGATCTGTGCGTGTTCTGTGTGGAAAAAGTCTGTGCGAACAACTTATTGATTCAAAACTGAGAGCAAACCGTTTTTGAAAAAAAGAGGACAAAACTGCCGTGGGTTTGAAAACTCTCGTTTTTGACACAAGGTGTGGATGCGATGAGCGCGGGCGTGCCAAGACTTGTAGCGCCTAACTTCTTGTGAAGATTCCCGTGAATCTTGACTTCTATCGTATGAGCGATTGTGTGTGATCCAAAGGTTAAAGATCACAGAGCGGTTCGTGGTTTGCCACACGGTTGTAGACTTAATATTTCCTAGTCGTATAGGAAATGGACGTAGAAACGTGAAAACGTAAACTCTATTACACCGGGATAATAAAGTTGGTACAGGAAAGTAAAAGATCCAAACAACTTAAAGAAGTGTGTTTGAATGGGGTTTGAGCACGTAGTACTCGATAATCTACTTTGCTGAAAGTAGTAAAGTGTTTGCTTCGCTGGGAAGACTTTTTGTTTAAGCGTTGAGCTTGATTGGTGTTGGACCTCTTTTCCTTCTTGAATTCTGCTATTTATAGGCAAAGCAGCATCCTGATTCAGGCCTGAATCCGAAAATCTGTCTTGCTCCAATGACTGCCATGTGTCCCATGATTTCCCACTTTTTCAGCACATGTGATCATGGGCAGTTTTCAGAACTTGAGAGCAATTACTAAGATCATGACTGATGTGGTAGCCTCCACTATCCCCCTCTTTATGCTTAGCTTGACACATGGCCAATTGACTTAGTCAATTGGCCTTTGAACTTGAAAGAATGTAACTGCCACATAGCAACCAAATCCCTACAATTGTGGGATGCCTTCAACGGACCAGCTCTGCTCCTTTTCTTCATGGGTCGACCCGTGGGCTGTACCTTGCGGGCCAAATCAACATCTTCCTTATGGGCCCAACCGTGGGCTGCCTTTTGGACCGAACTACACTAATTTAAAACCGTGGGCCACATATTTCTTGGGCCCAAATGGGAAAAAACCCATGGCCCAAGATTCATCCAAGGATTAATTACCCAACTTCGGCCCAATTTAATTAAGGAATTAATAAAAAATCCAATCACGACAAGCCCGATCCGTGGTGCCAAAAACAGGTATAAACAGGGTTCAATTAAATTGCTGAGATAAACTCATTTAATGGTGAGAGAGGGGAGATCGAGAGATGACATTGAGAGTTCTCTGTCGTCCTTTAACTTTTTTATGTCGTGGGTTAGTTTATGACTTGTTAGGTTATTTAACTCGGTCTAGTTGAGACCCAATTAAGACCCACTTATAAATGTGTTAGACGGGTTTGAGCTCATTCTAACCCAGCTAATTAACAAATGGGTTGGGTTGGGTCAATTTCTTAGCGGGTGGGTTTGGGTTCAATTTGCCACCTATGATAGTAAAAATTAGGGTTTTAAAAAATGGCCGTTACGTAACGGATTTTTGAAGGCCGGATACAGTTGCGGGTGAAAATAACGGCATTACGCAGATTCACATGTGTATCAGCCGTTACGTATTGCGTAAAGGCCGTTACACCCCGTTACACTTGCTAGTCCTTGAATAAAATTCACGAGTGCGGTATCCGATTCTTGTTACACATTGACCAATACTCCCGATATTTGTTATTCGCCACAGTGACCGTTACGCTGACCGATACCGCGATTTGAAACCATGGTAAAAATTGATGGTCGTGGTTTGGTTACTACAGTTTGCTTTGAAGTCCGATTTGATGACTTGGCCAATATGACTTGTATTGCTTGTTTTTCAAGTATTTTGAAAAAACTGATCAATAAGGTCATCTTTGGCTACTCATAAGCAGATTGCTCTTGCTCTCAGTAATTTTCTCTTGTTTTCCTCGGATCTTTGTGGGTCCACTACTACAAAATGGTATAAAGATCACAGTTCAAAAACTAAGAAGATCTCACTTTTTGTAAAAGCGTAATAAAATGTTATGGACTATAGTTTTAATCTCAGTTATACGAAAAAACTGAGATGGAAATATTTTTTAATCTCAGTAATCTAAAAAGTGAGATTGTAACTTAAAGAATAGATCTCATTTTCGAAAAACCGAGATTATATATGAAAGATTATATCTCGTTTCGGAAAAAACTGAGATGAAAAGCTTTTTTAATCTCAATAATCTAAAAGTGAGATTGTAACTTAAAGAATAGATTTCGTTTTCAAAAAACTGAGATTGTATATGAAAGAATATATCTCATTTCGGAAAAACCGAGATAAAAAAACCTTTAATCTCAGTCATCTAGAAATTGAGATCGTAAGTTAGAGAATACATAGCATTTTGTTTTATTTGGATTGAGATGAAAACTCTTGTATAAAAAAAGTTGAAAACTGTTTACCCCTTAATCGACTCTGCACGCTATACCCCTAAATAAATGTTAGGATTGATTTCCAAAATGTCGTCCTCCATTCTTGTTTGCCTCTCTCGCTCTCAACCATTCTACAAAAAATATTTTGATGCCAAATGGGGCACTTTTGGCGAAAATGTATTTCATTACCAAATCGGTACCTTTGGTGACAAAATTTATGAAGGTTGCGTTTCGTCGCCAAATGTATTTTGAGTATGAATCTATGCTCAAAACTCCGATTGAAATAATTCAAATTGGGTTTGAACAATAACATAAAGGGATACAACTTTCATGCTTATCAAAATTGGTAATTTTAATATTTAAAGGTTCAAAATAATGTTCGAAATATATTTTAATGTTAAATGCATATGTTATATATTAAATATTCAATTTTATATTGAAAAGTATGTGTGGTGTAGTTGGTTTAAGCTTCTATGCAAAACTCAAGTGACTTGGGTTCAAAACCCCAAAAGAGAAATAAAGAGGGATTTTTTCCCTTAAGAAAATGCCACTTTTAACCTCGATTTTTTCAAAAACTGAGTTTATTTCTCTCTAAACAACCACAGTTTTATAATAAAATCGAGATGTTAAGCTTTTAAAGGTCACGATTTTGTCATTTTTAATCACAATTTTTATTTTTTTAGTCACAGTTTAAGTGAGTTTTAATCACGGTTTTGATCCCGTGGTTAAAAGATATGAATTTTTTGTTACACCTTGATTGACCATGGTTTTGAATGCAAGATTAAAAGTGAAAGATCACACAAGATGACTGAGATCTTTATCTATTTTTGTAGTAGTAGTCGTTGCTTAGAAGCTTGGTTTAGCTACTTTTCTCGTTTAAAATTTTTGCTTGAGACGCGTGGGAAAAAAGGAACCATATATATGCCTACTTGCTTCACATCGTGTTCTAGTAAACTTGAGAAATGTAGGACCCTCGTACTAATGAGTTAAAACCTTATCTTGTCCATTTGTGCTCCACATCTTTGCTATGGGTCGACGTATTTGATTCTAATTAATAGAAGGACCAAGTTTCCTTGGACCAGAACTTGAAGAATGATTGCTTCATTTTCGCTTTCCTTTTATCGTTTGTTTTTGTTGACCGATAACCGACTTAAAAACTATGTTCTTGTATAAGGAAAGGTTATTGCGATGGGTAAGTCGAGTTTGGAGCTTTTGTTTCTCCTTCTTTCTTGTATATATGCTCGGAAGTTTTCACCTAAACACTGCTCAGATTCAGATGTGTATCAACACAGCCAATTTCACTATTAACAGCGCATATGGCGAAAACCGCAAAGAAATTCTATCTTCCCTTGCCTCTAATGTCGAAGCCTTTGGTGGGTTTTATACTGGCCACATTGGGGAAGGCTCTGAAAGGGTTTATGCTCTCGGACTCTGCCGACGTGACCTTCACGATGAAGATTGTTTCAGCTGTGTCAATTCCTCAAGTCAAGCTATCATTGAGAAGTGTCCATACCAGAAAGAAGCCACAAATTTCGGACCCCCATCTTTGTGCATCGTCCGGTACTCAGACAAGAACTTTTCGAGGATTACTGACTCAAGTCCAGCTCAGTTGATTTACAATTTAAGCAAAATCACCAACAACACCGATGAGTTTGATCAGGCCTTAAATAGTTTGGTTGATAGCCTTATAGATACTGCGGACAACGGTCCTCCTAGATCCATGTTTGCAACTGGTGCGAAAAAGTTTTCAGAATATGACTCTATATATGCTCTCATGGAGTGTATCCGTGGCCAAACACCAGATGATTGTAGGTATTGTCTAAGACGAGCAGTGTCTGATTATCAAGAATGTTGTACAAGGAAGCGAGGAGTACTTCTTCTTAGGCCAACCTGTATTTTTCAGTATGGTTTGTCCCCTTTCATTGAACTTACTGATGCCTCACCGCCACCCCCTCTACCCATTGATACTTTTGCTCCACCCCCAACAACAAACATGACAACAAAACAAGGTACGCCCACTTCTCCTCGGTAAATGGATTTGTTACTTTGTAGCTTGCATTTATTTATACTGTCTGTAGCGGGCCGAACATGATTTGTTCGCATGGCGCGGACCTGACCTGCCGTGGTCCGATCGCAGGCCTCGTGCGCGGCAAGCCGACAATGACTCGTCGTGTATATCCGGTTTGCCTCAGGCTCGGCAGCGGACAGACCCGCGCTCGGATTGTGCCGTCGACGGAGTCCGCGGCGACGTTACCTCCTTCATTGAACGCATGGCTATGCTCGGCGGTTCCCGCGGTCGGCTACCTTCAGAGCACGGCATGCAGCCGACGGCGGCTGGCTGTAAAGCCACGCGTCCTGCCACGTGCAGAAGCGGTTACAACAGAAGATGATCACGGGCGCACATGGGTGTGCCAGCTCAGCCCTGAAAACGGTTATCAGATCTATTTCTCGACGTCACTATGATGTCACTTGGCCCGTGGAAGGCACGCGATGGTACTTGGAGGGCAAGTCAGAAGGCACTATAAATACCTAGAGATGGTAACCCTAACAGGTACACGCTACTCAATACTCACACTTACTCCCTCTCCAGAGCTGTCTGCTTCCTCTCTGGGCTACACGCATCCTCTCGCCGGAGGGCCTTGCCGGGACAACCCCGGCCAGGTCTTAGTCGTGCGTTCCTTGTGCAGGCTAGGAGAAGAAAGCTAATCCACCATCAAACCACCTACGAAGGATCGAGGACCGGAGGATCACGGGCCACACAATTGGTGAACCCGACGTGAACCCTTCTGATCTCAGCGGCTCTCTCATCCTCCAAACTTCCCTCACTCCTCCGTAAGACAGCAACCAAATCACTCACCATGGGCGGAGATATAGCGGACGCGACCGTCTCAGGGGCCAAAGACGCAGGTGGAAACGTCAATTCCACACCAACTATCGAGAGGCACATGTCCCTCTCTCTCGCCCCTGGATCCGGGCTCTCACCGGTCTCGGACGACGTCGCTTCAGCCTATATCCGCCTGCTGCAACGTCGCGACGACGAACGCGACAACGAGCTGGCGGCACTAAGGGCGGAAGTGGCCCAAATGAAGCGACATATGCAGCAGGACGCCACTCCTGCCGCATCTCGATCTGGTGGAGACAGGGGTAGAGGTGGGCAAACACCGCCTCCACCTCCACCTCCACCACCGCAAGGGCGTCAGAACGAAGGAGGTCAACGCGGGTCCGTGAAAGACCGCCTAGGCTTCACCCCAGCACCAGACGACGCCAGGGGAATCATCCTTTATAAGCAACCCACTGTATCCGGGACACATCGTTCTAGAAGCCATCACGATGGAACCAGGACAAGGGACACCGAGTCGTTCACCAGCACGTACTCAACTGGTCGCGCAGAGTTCTCTCGCACGACGGCCTCGCACCGTAGCCGAGACTCTGCCCGAACCAGACCCCATGTCTCTGAACGCCTGGGGAACATCCCGATAGGAAACGAAGACGATGAGCAATACGCTCGGCGCAACGGGAAAGACGTACGCGTCGACGGCGCAAACGACGAGAACAAAACCCGACGCCACAACGACAAAACAGTCGACGGCCCACGCCGAACGGAGAGAGACCTGCGAGACAAGCTTCGCCGAAGGGAAGCGGAGAAGACGGCGGCGAAGGAACAAAAAGACAGGGATTCAAAGCGACCGAAAACGGATGAGCACGGCAAACCGCCGCGCCCAGGATTCGAAAGGCAGCTAAAAGATCTCGGCGTCTCCCCATTTACCTCCCACATAATCAACACGCCGCCGGAACCCACCTTCCACCTGCCCAAATTTACGAAGTTCGATCCGTCGACGTGTGAGGCCTACACTCACCTCATCCATTTCAGACAAACCATCGAACTCTGCACGAGTAAAGATGAGGTGAAATGCAAGGCGTTCCCGTCCAGCCTCGGCTCCCTAGGGCTCCAGTGGTTCAACAAATTGCCCGCTGGATCCGTAAGGACCCTGGCCGACCTTGAACGCGCCTTCAACACTCGCTTCATCACAAGCAACAAAACGGCTAAAGAGCCTGAATCGCTGTCCCAAATGAGGAAACTGTCGTCGGAAACTCTCAGAAAATATGCCGAGCGCTACTGGCAGTTGTTTAATGAGATCCCTGGAATCGATGAGTACTGGGCCGCACGCACCTTCAAGAACGGCCTGGAGACTGGGAGCAAGATCTTAGACGAACTCGCCATCCGTCCACCGCACGGCATGGGTGAATTGATGCGTGTAGTGGAAAGATTCTGTGCTCTCGAAGAACTCTATGCAGACAGAGCCGCACAGGGAATCCCGAGCTCTAACAATCCGTTCTCCTCAACCGTGCACCAGCTGCCGGTACAAACGGCGACCCAACAAGTGCAGCCGAAGAAGCAAGTGCACAACATTAAAAAGGGCAAGGAGCGTCAGCCAAAGGAGCACGACCACGTGGCCGAAACCACTCACTTCAAAGAACCAATATGGTCTTTTCTGAAGGAAATAATGAGACAACCGTGGTTTGAGTGGCCGACGGCCAAGCTCGGGACTGACACCGGCCAACCGGATCAAAACCCAAGGAAGAAGTGCACTTACCATAACGAGCTCGGCCACTACACGACTGCTTGTGCACCATACAAGGCTCTCCTTGAAAAGCTTGCCGCTCAAGGCCATCTCGATCAATACATTGATCGAGCAAAGACGCCCGCCCGGCAGACAAGTCCCAACCCCAACGGACAACGACCATTGATCCACGTCATCCATGGACCGGTAACAAAAGCATTCGAGACCACCCTCAGAGCCGACATCGATCAAGCCTCAACTTCAAAAGAGATACTCTCCGTCGGCTGCGGATCCAAACGCTCCCGACCACAAGACTTGCCCAAATGGACCATCAGCTTTACCGAACGCGATCTTGAACACGTTCAGACTCCACATTCGGATGCACTCGTTGTCACCGTCCAGATTGGTGTCCATGATGTCAAACGTGTCCTCATCGACCAGGGAAGTTCGGCTGAGGTCATGTACTATGACCTCTTCAAGAAGCTGGACCTACCAGAGTCAGCTTTGCAACCCACCGAGGTACCTCTCATTGGCTTCAGCGGAGCTCCTGTCTGGCCGATCGGCCGAATCTTTCTGCCTGTCGTCGTCGGCTCGAAGACAATCACTCTCGAATTCATTGTTGTCAACGCGCCGAGCCCATACAACGCCATCCTCGGCCGGACCTGGCTCCATGAAATGCAAGCGATCGCGTCAACATACCACCAGGTTGTCCGCTTCATCGGTACAACAGGCAGACAAGAGGACTTGCGAGGGGACCAAATTGCATCCAAGAAATGCTATGTCTCCGCCGTCCACAGCTCCTCAAAGGCAAAACAAGTGCAATGGGTTGAAGTCCCAGACATGGCCGTCATTGACGACGTCGGTCAAAAAGCCGAAGACAAAGCCGAAGAGGAACTGGTAAAAATGCCCATCAACGAGGACGGATCACGCTTCTTCTTGCTTGGCTCCTCACTTTCTGACGCCGAGCGAGAGGAGATGTTCCTGTTCCTCAAACAAAATCTTGAAGTTTTTGCATGGACCCCAGAGGAAATGCCAGGAGTGGATCCCAACTTTATCTGCCACTCCCTCAACATAAAAAAGGACGCCAAACCAGTCATTCAGCGGGCTCGACGTTCGGCACCAGAGCACGCTGACGCCGTGATAGAAGAAGTCAACCGGCTACTAGACAACAACGCCATTCAGGAAGTACAAGACCCAACCTGGCTCTCCAACACGGTGGTCGTCAAGAAGAAGAATGGAAAGTGGCGAGTCTGCGTCGACTACACGAATCTTAACGACGCCTGTCCCAAGGACTGGTTTCCACTACCGAAGATCGACCAGCTCGTAGACGCAACTGCCGGCCATGCTCGGCTTAGTTTTCTGGACGCCTACCGTGGCTATCACCAGATTGCTATGGACCCGGCCGACATGGAGAAAACAGCATTCATAACTCCTCACGGAATTTTCTGCTATAGGGTGATGCCGTTCGGCCTCAAGAACTCCGGAGCAACATTCAACAGAGCGATCTTCAAGATGCTCTATGCCCAAATCGGCAACATCCTGGAAGCATACATTGACGACCTCGTCGTCAAAAGTCAAAAGGAGCACAACCATTTGAAGGAGCTGGCCGAGGTCTTCGAGATCCTTAAGTCCCACAAGCTACGTTTAAACCCGGAGAAATGCGCGTTCGGCGTAAGCGCCGGCAAATTCCTTGGCCATTTGGTCACACGGAGGGGCATCGAAGCCGACCCCAACCAAATCAAGGCAGTGGCAGATCTTCGGCCACCAAGATCAATCAGAGAGGTGCAAAAACTAACTGGAATGGCAGCGGCTCTCAATCGCTTCATCAGCAAGTCATCCGACAAGTGCCACTCCTTCTTTCACGCTCTCAAAGGGAAAAGCCGACGAAGTTTTGAGTGGACACCGGACTGCGACAGAGCGTTGGCCGAACTTAAAGATTACCTGAGTTCATCACCACTAATGGTAAAGCCCAAAGAGTACGAAAATCTCTATCTTTACCTTTCAGTCTCGAGCCACGCAATTAGCTCAGCACTTGTTCGGCGAGAAGGGGCCGACGACATGCCAGTGTATTTCACAAGCAAGACACTCCTCCCAGCCCAGACTCGGTACCTTCCACTGGAAAAACTTGCACTCGCCCTGGTCTCCGCGGCGAGGAAACTTCTGCCATACTTTCAGGCGCACACCATAACGGTGTTGACCGAGCACCCTCTCAAAGCCCTATTTCGAAAAGCCGACCTCTCAAACAGAGTTTCAAAATGGGCGGTCGAGCTAGCGAACTTCGACATCCGTTTTGAACCGAGGACAGCAATAAAGGGGCAGGTCCTCGCCGACTTCTTTGCTGAACTCACACCGGAAGACTCGGAGATCCTACACAATCCTCCCAACCAACAGTTTGCCGAACACCAACCAAAAGAGGACCGGTGGCTCCTATTCCAGGGAGACACTTGGCGGATGCAAGTCGACGGTGCCTCCAACAACAACGGAGCCGGTGCCGGAGTCGTTTTGGTCTCTCCCTGCGGAACTCTTCACGAAAGTGCCATCAGCATCGATTTCCCCGCCACCAACAACGAAGCTGAATACGAGGCTTTGCTTGCTGGCCTACGCTCGGCAATCGCGATGAAAGTTGACAACCTGGCCGTATTCTGTGATTCTCAACTTATAGTCAATCAAGTACTTGGGGACTACGAAGCTAGAGACCCACGGATGATGAAGTACCAGGCCACGGCAGCAGAACTCATTACTCGCTTCAAAACTTTCAACATCGAACAAATCAACCGCGAGCACAACGCCCACGCCGACGCACTTGCTGGCCTCGCCTCGGCATCAAAAGCATCTGAGTTTCGAACCATAAATTTTGGCAACATCGACAACCCAAGTTTCTATACAACTCCAGAGGTACTCAACATCAACCTTGGTCCAAGTTGGATGGATGAAATCGTGGCCTTCCTCAGGAACGACACCTTACCCGACGACAAAAAGGAAGCCTTCCGAATCAGAAATAAGGCCGCATACTACTGGCTCTCTGAGAGTGGCCAGCTCTATAGAAAATCCATTTCAGGACCTTATCTTCTTGTCGTCCACCCAAATCAAGTTGCCGAGATCCTTGACGAACTGCACTCCGGAAGCTGCGGCTGCCACTCTGGTGGACGTTCGTTATGCCCGCGCGCGATGAGTCAAGGATACTTCTGGAAAAACATGAAGAAAGACTGCGAGGAAATCGTACGCAGGTGCCGACCATGCCAACTCTTCTCACCTATCCCCAGGCAGCCAGCTCAGAATCTCTCTCCAATCACAAGTCCATGGCCATTCGCACAATGGGGGCTCGACATCGTCGGGAAACTCCCAACAACATGGGGGCTTCAAATTCCTGATCACAGCAACAGATTACTTCTCCAAGTGGGTCGAGGCCGAGGCCCTCGTCACCATAACAGAAGCAGACGTCCGACGATTCGTATGGAGAAACATCGTGACAAGGTTCGGCGTACCCTACGCCATCGTCTCCGACAACGGCACCCAATTTGTCGGGGACGGCCTCACGAGTCTCTGTGAAGAGTTCGGCATCAGATTCTTCAACTCAACACCAGCCTACCCTCAGGGAAACGGCCAGGCCGAAGCCTCAAACAAAATGGTCTATGCAGGGATAAAACGAAGACTGAATTCAAAGAGGGGAAAATGGGCAGAGGAACTCCCCATGGTTTTATGGGCTTACCGCTCCACTCCCCGCCGTTCTACAGGCCAAACACCGTTCTCAATGGCGTTCGGCATGGAGGCCGTAATCCCACTAGAATCAAGGTTCCCAACCCTTCGAACGGAGAACTTCAATCCTCAGTCCAATGACGAAGCCGTCGAGCAAGAACTAATTTTGGCTGAGGAAAAACGCGATGACGCTCGGCTAAAGCTGGCCGAGTATCAACAGACTGTTGCCAAGGGCTACAACAGAAGTGTCAGAATCAAGAAGTTCAAGCCCGACGACTTAAACAAAAAATATCAATGAAATGACAATCCTTTTTGATCCAAAAATCTTCAAACATCATTTTATGCATTTATTCCACTCTCGGCTAGAAAGCCGTACACAAACGATGACTTCGGTCACACCCTCCAACCGGCTCCTTAAAAAGCCCATTGCTTCGGCCAATTTTACCGCCCAGAGAAGCAATCACTGGACATATGGTCCGCCGAGCCTGAAATACACTTTTGGAACTTAGGCTTTGGCTCGGATTGGCAAGACACTATGGTCGGCCACCGAATGGTTACACTCGCAATTTGGCGAGCAAACCACCCACAAACATTCACTACTCTCCAACGTTCCTCTACCATGGTCAGGGGCTAACACCTAGACCGAGCCCCATCCACTGGCAAGGGGGACACTTCACATTCTCAAACTAAGTCAAAGACTGGATCATGACAGGTTACATTACATCGATGTTCGGCGACCTATAGCAACTACGGCCATACTACTTTGGTCAGGGCTCGGCTGCAATATCTATACTTAACCATTTCAATCACGAAATGCTCTCAACTATTCTGCCGAACCCAAACCAAAAGTGGGGGCTACGGACAACTACACATTCACAAACATGCAAGAACTACAAGAATTTTATGAAGACATGAAGACAATAATAGACAAGCTCGGCAATAATAGAGACGTTGCGAAAGAAGCCATGCATTCATCTAAAACTTCGAAACAAAGACAAGTGTTTTGAAAGATCCTAAGCTAGGAGGTACGGCGTAGTAAATCGTTCGGTGCCGACCCCCCTTAAACCATTACATCTGGCACGGCAAACTCCCAAGTTCGGAGCCGTCCAGTCCAACAAAAATTCAAGAAGTTCAAAAAAAAAAAAAACAAACACAAAAGAAACTTGAAGCTCTATGGTTGGGGCGGATCACCACCGGCTGCAGCTTCAGCAAGACGAGCAGCACTGTCCTCGGCCCCAACAACCACTTCATCATTATCTGCTTGTTCGGCGTCCTCCTCGGCGTTCTCGACCTCGGCCTCTGTCCTATCACCAGAACCACCCACTCCACCTTCAGCGTCGGCCACAGTCAGATCGTCAACATCATCCTCGCTCTCAGGAAACTCCTCCGGCGGAAGTGGGGCACATTCTTCCTCCGTGTACGGCAGCACGAGCTCGGGCACTACGGCCGCAGGGATGGTCTTCATCAAGTTCATATCAGGCTCCAGCTGCATAACAGCACAAGCAGCCAGCACCCCAGCCTTGTATCCTCTTCGGTACGCAACGGGAACCCTCTTCTCGACCTCCTCATTCACCATCGACCGAGCATCTCTCATATACTCAGCTCCTGCTCGATCATATCCCGCCTGGTACGCCTTCGCGTCCACCTCCTTCATCTTCCTCTTCTCCCTCCTCACAACTTGACCGAGCTCGCGTTCGGCCGTCTTAGCATTTTCAAGGGCCTCATCCCTCTCCTTCTCAAGCTCGGCAACTTTTGCCTTAGCCAACTTCAGCGCAGTCTTAACAGCCTTAGTTTTCTCACGCTCGGTCTTAGCATCATCTCTGTACCGCGTTCTCTCGGCCGCCAACAGATCGGCCTGGTTGGACACTCGCAGAGCAGCCTGCCCAGCCTGTTAAAAGGAAAGATGGTCAAGCTCGGCCAAAAGGGAAAGAAGGATAGCACAAAATCAAGTACCTGAACAAGGTAGGCGCTTAAATGAGTGATGCTCGGCTGCAGCTCCCCTGGAACTCTCTCCATATCCCTCGGCAGAGCGAGACCGTGCAGCAAGGTAACGGCCAACCCAGGCTCAACCCTTACACTATCTTCCACAGTAACGATCCTGCCGTCGGCCATCGCGAAGGATGGCGCGAACTCTTGCACAATCGCTCGGCCACCTGAGCCTGCTGCCTGTTCCACGGCTTTGGAGCCACCCGCAGCCGAAGACTCAGTTTGGTCCTTCTCTTTAGGATGTAGCGTCGGCGGCCTCGTGGGAAAAAAGTCTTGGGTGACTTTCTGCTTCTTCGCAGGATGGTCAGCCTGTGCAGCCTCCTTCTGACGGGTCGCAGCCCCGTCTCTCAGATTCAACTTCACCACGTTCCTCCTTCCCATCTCGTCGGTATACTCGGGAATGAGGGTTCGGATGGGCGGAATGTTGATGCCCAGAAAGTCGGCTGGCAGACTGCTTTGGAACCAGAAGTCGGCTGACTTCTTCAAAGATGGGAACTTGACCCTTGGCTCTTTCGCTTTCTTGCTCGGTCTGCTTTCTCCCGCTTGACCCTCGGCTGCCCTCTTCTTACCTTTACCCCTTGTGTTCGGCCCAGCTTCCTTCTTCTTCCTCCTCAACTTTCCCTTGTAAGAGGGAATGTAGTCGAGCAGCGTCGGCGCGTCACGACAAATTTGAGCCCTCAACGTCTCAACGTTTGCCTCAACTGACAAAGAATGCTGTGTCTTGGTGATTGCTCGGTTATCTGCAAGGAGAGGATATCTTCAGAATACTCAAAACGACACAAAGAAGAAATAAGCCATACTCGGCGACGTAAAGAAAATTAAAACCCAACCTCGAAAGTCTTTTATCTTCGGCACAGAGTGTAGCCGTACCGACTGATCGCCGAACTCATAATTCCCGCTAACTTCAACATAGAAGTTAGCCCACTTGTCAGTATCTGGAAGCCCGTTTATCAGGGGCTTCTTACCACTGCGTGTGGACAGGTACCTGCGCTCGGTCCCGCCGTGCCTGGACATGATGTACGTGTGAAAGAGGTCGGCCACGGTGAACTCGAGGTTGTGTAGCTCTTTCAGCTTAATTATGGACATCACTATCCTATAACTATTGATGGCAAAGAAATGGGGTACTATGCCGAACCTGGCCAGCAGTTCCCTCAGAAAAGGATGAAGGGGGAAACGGAGCTCGGCCTCGCAGATGGCCATCAGAGGAACCGTTATATGCTCGGGACGGTCTTCCCTTTTATCCCTTATCCTATTCCTGGCTACCTGGTGGACTACGGCGTCGGCCGGGATGTGGTATGTTCGGCAGAAATTATCATACTCATCGGGACGTCCGCTGAAGTAATGGGCGTGTGGACAGACCTGCCCCCTCTCGAATAAGTCGGTAAACTCCCTATTGTCGGAAGACGTCTCAACGGGAGCGGAACGGGAGGAGGTCGTGGCCCCGGCCTGAGAACGAAGTCTGGATTCAGCCTCGGCCCCAAGCTCATGCTCGGCTTCAGACTCTGTGCTAGTAGAAAAGGTTATCTCCGGTTCGGTATTAAAACCGCCGTACTCATGGTCGCGCTCGGCATTTGAATCACCAGAGTCTGACATGTTTGAGTCTATGGAGGAAGATCGACGTCGGCTTCTGTATCTCTCTACGTATTTCCGGATCACGAGGTCGGCGGAGTCGTCCTCTGAATTCTCAGAGTCGGATGAAATGATGATGACTGGGTGAGCCAGACCTAACAAAGGCAGAAACAAAAACATGAGACCTCGGCATCTGCTAGAAAGCAAGGATCTCACTACGCTCGGCATCCTAATTGGCCCACCCCATCATCGTTTCCAAAGGTTCGGCCAAATCTGTGTTCGGTCTGATCCTACGAAACATCAAGAATTGGGGCTCGGCCAACCCCATCGTCGGCCAAAGCCCTGACACCATGAACGTTCTGTGCTCGGAAGAACACGTTGAAGATGGAGATGAACAGTCCGTCCATCTCCAGTAAAGCACTATTCACTCAGAACAGAAAACACCCCAAAAACCCAGAAAGTAAACTAGAGAATGCTGAAAACTGCAGAAAGTTAGAGAGAAGCAAGAAACGAACAAATACCTGGATTTGTGGCGAGATCTGGTAGCAGAATCTGCTGGAAATCGAAGATGAAAGACGAACGGCTGCTTTGGAGCTCTGACAATGGAGGTCTGGAGAGAGAGAGAGAACGAGAGCTTTCTCTCTCCTCGCGTCTCCCCTTATATAGGGCTAGGGTTGGGAATTCGAAAATCCCGCCCATCATTGCACCGCCGAACGACTGACCACTCAGCGCGCGACACGTGTCATTGATAAGACGGTTTGCAGGGCTTGCCAGCCCACCTCTCGCCTGCCGTACCCAGCCACAAGGTGACATCTGGCGTCCAACCATTGGAGTACTTCATCGACGGTCGAGACTACTCCTGAGGATGAAACGGTTCAGGCTCGGCTGGAACTTATCTTCATCAAACAAATGTACGCTCGGCGGTTTGACGAGTTCGGCCTAAGGCTCAACTTCAATCCCTACCATGCGTACAGCATCGGCAGGAATTGAGGGGCTATTGTAGCGGGCCGAACATGATTTGTTCGCATGGCGCGGACCTGACCTGCCGTGGTCCGATCGCAGGCCTCGTGCGCGGCAAGCCGACAATGACTCGTCGTGTATATCCGGTTTGCCTCAGGCTCGGCAGCGGACAGACCCGCGCTCGGATTGTGCCGTCGACGGAGTCCGCGGCGGCGTTACCTCCTTCATTGAACGCATGGCTATGCTCGGCGGTTCCAGCGGTCGGCTACCTTCAGAGCACGCAGCCGACGGCGGCTGGCTGTAAAGCCACGCGTCCTGCCACGTGCAGAAGCGGTTACAACAGAAGATGATCACGGGCGCACATGGGTGTGCCAGCTCAGCCCTGAAAACGGTTATCAGATCTATTTCTCGACGTCACTATGATGTCACTTGGCCCGTGGAAGGCACGCGATGGTACTTGGAGGGCAAGTCAGAAGGCACTATAAATACCTAGAGATGGTAACCCTAACAGGTACACGCTACTCAATACTCACACTTACTCCCTCTCCAGAGCTTTCTGCTTCCTCTCTGCGCTACACTCATCCTCTCGCCGGAGGGCCTTGCCGGGACAACCCCCGGCCAGGTCTTAGTCGTGCGTTCCTTGTGCAGGCTAGGAGAAGAAAGCTAATCCACCATCAAACCACCTACGAAGGATCGAGGACCGGAGGATCACGGGCCACACACTGTCAAATAAAAAGGGTGGACTTCAAGAATAGTCCTCAGGTGCCACTCCCTTTAAGTTTTCATTCGGCATTTTTTGAACAGTTATATTTCCCTAATCTTGTGACTAAAAAACACTACAAGAAATCAAGTAAGAGGCGACGAAAAATTAATAGTGATGAAATTGATTTTCGTCGCAAATAGTACACATTGACGATGAAAATGAAATTTCGTCGCCAAAATTGGCGATGAAATTGGGTTTTGTCGCAAATAGTACACATTTGCGATGAAAAAGTATTTTGGTGATAATTTTTTTTTTTTGGTCGCAAGTAGTACACGTTGGCAACGAAAAAGTAATTTCGTCTCCAAAATTGGAAACAAAAAAAATTCGTCGCAAATATTAAACATTGGCGACAAAAAATTAATTTCAACTCCGAAATTGGCAATGAAAAAAATTTCGTCGGATGATGAATGGATACAATGATTGCTGATTGACTTCTTCAGTGAAGGTACACTCGCATGCTGTGTTGCGAATTCCATTCCAGTATTGGAAAATTCCGTCGCCATGTTTCAAACTCAAGAGGCAAGTTTAGACCAAACTGGGGAGGACTCTATTTTATTAAACACATACTATTTGGAGGAGCATCATACATTGCAGACTTGGATGAAATGAAATTCGCAACACCAGTCAACATCGACAAGCTGAGGAAGTACTACCCCTAAGAGATGTTCGTTGGGTCGAAAACCACAAGGGTGGACGAACCCAAGAAAAAATTAGAGCAGCCTGCTAGGTCGAAAACCCGCAAGGGCGGCTTAGGCAAAAATTAAGGCATAAATAAAGCGCTCGCTAGATTGAAAACCCGCAAGGGCGGTTTTAGGCAAAATCAAGAGCATAAAATGAGAGAAAAATACTCGAGTGAACCTTAACAAAAAAATTTTTTTTTTTTGGAACTACGTTTATGGCCTGATTCCCTCCATGGGATACGTAGGCAGTCTCCAAATTGAGATTCGGCCACTGCTATCACTAACACTTCCAAATTTCTAGGTCTATCCTAAGCATACTCACTACCAAACCATGGCAAAAGCATTTTCAATAAAGCAACCAATGTTTTATTACTTCCAAGGAAAAAAGAAAAGCAAGCTCAAACAATTCTCAATGTATGAAAGCTAGAATCAAACAAAGAACATCTTTTAAAGGCATAAGCAATATGTCAATCTCTAGGTCTTTCTTTTCTTTACACTTGTCTTCCAAAAGGTCTTTCTCCATCCAGCGCTTGTACGAACCTAATAGCTTGTTAGCAAAGTTCTTAGCAACATCTTGAATCACTTGGTTCGGCCATAAACGAAGCACATTGTGACGAAGGTTGGCATCATGGGCCTTGGAAACAGCGTACTCAGGATCACCCAAGAATTTGGCTTGTTTAGTCCCAAACTGTCTTTGAAAACAAGCGGAAAAGTAGAAGGTAACTTGAGTGATACCAATCACCGCTACGCGAAAATGGTTCATGGTACTTACAGCCATACTCTCAATGCCATACCAGGGACAAACCCACTGAATCTGATCGCCTTTGCGAGTCTCCATCCATACCTTTCAAACAGCCTCAGTTGGAAACTGTTTAGTCACATGACACTTCGTACAGTGGTCTAAACTATAAGGAAGTTGCTCCGGCACATCCCATACCCTCAGCTTCTCAAATAACCATACCCGTAGAAAACAAAGGAAAATTGCGAGTTGTGAGAACACGTGAGTCAAAACAAAAGAGCAATGAGTGGAAAGATAACTTGGTAATAAACAAGTAAAGAGCGAACCTGTAGTAACAAAGGACTGCTTGAGAACTGAGCTGTTGGGTTACCCTTCACCGCATTAAGACCCATCAAGGTCTCTGCTAACACTAAACCAGCGAATCCTACACGGTTTCCAATCTGTTGAGCGAAATCAAGCAGCATAGAATCAGCATGGCCAAAGGAAGGGCCAAGCAAGTAATAGTGGAGAAGACAGACGCGCAGTGCATGAAAGCATGATTTTTGTCGAGAAACTTGGCGATGAGCTTCAGCTTTGCCAAAATGCTGAACAAGCTGTAAGGTTTCCAACCTTCCATTCACCATGAAAAACCTGACTTCATGTTTCTGAACTTGGAGCAAGGCCTTCAAAAGGTCGCCACGGTTAAACAAAGGGTTAGAGACAACGAGCCCTTCTCTATCCGAATGCCCCATAATAGTTGCAAACTCCTTAATGGTAGGGCACAATTCTTCTCTTCTAAATCGAAAGACGTGAAGGACAGGATCCCACAAGCTACTGGCTTCACGAAGAAAAATAAAATTCACAGTAATTTGGCAAAGAGAGAAGAGGAAGTCCATACTGAAGGATTTAAAGTGTAGGCGATCGAGGCCATTGAAGGAATTCAACCACTGATCAAGAACCGGCTGTGCCATATGTAAGAAACTACTACTGACAAATCATCGAGTTTGTAGAACGCATACTTATAGGCTAGGTTGAGTCATAGTTCGAATCGGAATCGAATTCTAAATCCGTATTAATCAAGGCGGTCTCTCGGCCGGCACTTCGATATGGCGGCCGCAGGATATATTTCTTGGCCCGTGAAAATCATGGCTAACTCAAGTCAATCCTCAGTCAATGAATCGATCCCTCGGCCACCTAATTGATGAATCGGCCGCCTAATCGATAGCTTGACCGCCAGAACGGCTATTTTACAGAGGAGTTCCACGATTCTGCCCAGTTCACCAAATAACCAATTTTATGCTACACAAACGGTGTAAATAAAAGCATACACAATCTTATATCAGAGCAAAAGATTTTGTTTCATATAATCAAAAGCTTTTTACATCACAAGGTGAATCATTCCACATTTCCTAAACAAGTTGTACATCAGTTTCCTGTCGGATTAACCTATGCAGGAAGAAAAACGAAAAAACAAGAAAGGAGGAGAAGAGGATGCCGAATCCTCTAGTGGTCTGAACACCAGAGACTAGCTGCAAAAAAGAAGGGAAACCCTCAAGGTGACGCAGTCCGGCGAAGCTCCGTGGCTCAAAAGAATCACCACGCAGCCCAGAAAATCATCATATCACGTATAGGCATCACCCCAGGAGTTCCACATCACGGAAGCAAGCCCCCCATGCGAGGGTCCCTAATCAAGCTTCAAGACAGGACCAAGGTCGACGCGGTCTCCCTCCGTGCACGTCGGGCACGCTAGCACCCAAGCAAGGACCATGCCTTGAACCAACGAAGATGAAAAACAGAGGGGGCTTCGGTGGCAGAAAAGACGAGGAAGAGTCCTCGGTGGTGGAGAAGAACAGAGGAAGAAAAGAAAATGAAAATAAAACGCCGCGACCGCGGCCTTTTATAGAGCTCTGGAAACCAAGCGATTACGCGGCCTAAACTTCGATCCTCCGGCCGAGGTATCCATTATTTGGCTGCTGAATCGATCTCCTGGCCTCCCAATCTATTTTCTACAGTAGCAACAGATCCTGCTCGGTGCACCAAATTGAGATTTTTTGGGTCCTCAACCAACAAAACCATTGATGAACATTGATTGAATCAGCCTTGGGGGCATGCCCGAGCATAAAGAAGCTCTCTCTCCGTAACAGTAAGCTCACAACTACTGGTCGCTTGACCACTGAGGATTATCAAATCCGAGCTCTCGCTCACAAGATCAAAGGACCCTCAATACATCCAAACTCAGGCTCTATGCCTGAAATACTGTACTTCTGAAGTACGATAGCCGTCACTTGCTGTGTTCCCTCAGCAACTCTAAAGCTCACTCATCAGCCCCGAGCTCATCATCTCAGTAGTACCCGCAGCTCTATGCCCAATCAATGGCTCCATGCCCATATTCTCCGTCTCAAACGGCTTAATGCCTCATGTTCACTGTCATAATCACCCAACGGCTCTACGTCAGCAATCGCTCCATGCTCATTCAGCAGCTCTGTGCCCATGTCTCTCAAACAGCACCATACTCCTTACACCATCAGCAGTTCTAAGCATACCCAGTAGCTCTGAGCTTATCGCTATCAAGCTATTAAGTGGCTGTATGCCCATGTTCACCATTGCTCAAACAGCTCCAAGCTAACTATCTTAACAGCTCTACGTTCGCTACTCCAGCAACTTCACACCACTCAGCGGCTCTACGCCCATACTTAGTATTCAGCGGCTCTACATCTCAGTGGCTCTACGCCCGTGCTCATCATCCCGTACCTACTATCAAGTCACTCAGCGGCTCTATGCTCGTATTCACCATCTCAGCGGCTCTACGCCCGTATTCACCATCTCAGCGGCTCTACGCCCATACTCAGTATTCAGCGGCTTTACATCTCAGCAGCTCTATGCCTGTGCTCGTCATCCCGTACCTACTATCAAGTCACTCAGCAGCTCTATGCCCGTATTCACCATCTCAGCGGCTATACGCCCGTATTCACCGCCTCAGTGGCTCTACGCCCGTAATCACCGCCTCAGTGGCTCTACGCCCGTAATCACTATCTCAACTGGCTCTACATCGTAACAATCCTCAACTAGCTCTACGCCGCACCATCAACAAAATATCATTTGTTCTCAAGCTCTACGCTTAAATGCTCAAAATTCAACATTTTGAATGCTCGAAATTGTTCAATGCCCAACCACTGTGTACTGGATGCTCAAGTTCTATACTTGAATGCTCAAGCTCTATGCTTGAATGCCCAACCACTGCGTACAGGATGCTCAAAACCTATACTTTGAATGCTCGGATTCTACCCTCCGAATGCTCGAGTTCTACGCTCTAAATGCTCAAGTCCAGAACTTGAAAGAAGCATTACGCTTAAATCAAACACACACGCACGGCCCCGTGCACATAAGCATCAGTGCATCACCATTATCACTTCGAGTCTGCATCATCCTAATATCTGTTCACATCTAACCATTATCATCATATACACATATTCTGCATCTCTCTTTCATGAAACAGGTCAATCCTGCAATCAACCGGCTCTATGCCTCGGTTTTATTGATCGGTCCAGCGCCTCGATCTTTTGGCTCTACGCTAAAATTTATGATGGGAAAGCTCTGTGCACAGACATTCAGAATGCAACCAGCTTTACGCCTCGGTTCAACCACCTCAAACTCTAAGCTTCGACTCTTTAGGCTCTCGTCTCATGATTGCAACCGGCTTTGCGCCTCGGTTCTATCACTCCAAGCTCAGACTCCTCAGGCTCTCGCCTCATGATTGCGACCGGCTCCGCGCCTCGGTTCCCCCATCTCAATGCTCCGTGCTCCAGTTACTGGCCTCGTGCCCCCCATATCTCAAAACTGGCATCCGATTATCTCTAGCAGATGGTTAGGATTCCACCCCAATTACATCAATTTCTTCCAGCTCATTCGCAAGGATAAACTACTCTACCGAGCTCCACTCAGTCAAAGTAAGGATGATCAAGAAAAGCAAACGACTCACCCGCTGTGTATTGATCTACCCCAAAATCCTTAAGACGCTCTCCGCAAAAATTACCCCGGCAGCCCCGCGCTCCTTCAACTATCCTCCGCCAAAATCTTAGCTTAGCCTAGGTACGTCGAACTACGGTTTTTAAAGCCTGAAGGTACGTCTTCTGTTTCTAACCCTCCAAAACTTTTATTTTTCTTTATTGCCCTCCGAACTACTGTTGGTCTGAATTTTCCTTGTGGAATA
This sequence comes from Rhododendron griersonianum, assembly GCA_018127125.1. Classification (NCBI taxonomy): domain Eukaryota; kingdom Viridiplantae; phylum Streptophyta; class Magnoliopsida; order Ericales; family Ericaceae; genus Rhododendron; species Rhododendron griersonianum. The sequence continues at coordinate 20,950,362 of CM030789.1, forward strand.
CGTAGGCAACCTCCTGACCCGACCATAACTATAACTTTTTTTCAAAAAAATCCCTTGGAATAGTGGTTGGACTCTTACTTAAACATGTCTCGCGATTCGTCTAAGTTCGGTCAAAGAGGGGCATCTGTAGACACCCCAATTTGGCCTAACGATTATTTCAAGTCCCACCTTGGAGACCATCCCGATGATGAATGGATACAATGATTGGTGATTGACTTCTCGTGAACCTTAGGACTTATGGTGAGTACTTTTAGCCACTTAGAGGACCCAATCCAGAGCCAAATAGCCTTTCAGATAGAAATACAATATCCTAGGAGAATCCATCTGTCGGCCGTGACATTGATCTCACGGCCTCAACATCATTCTTTCACCCGTGAAACTTGTTGCTTGAAAATCTCCCTGAGAGATCGATAACTCGGCCACCAGGTCCATTCCTCGGCCGCCTAATCATTTCCTCGGCTGCCAGATTGTCTATTTTCCAGATTTTGGAATGTTCTGTCAATCGTTTGATTCGTCCACAAAACCTTAGCAGCCAAATCCCGATGCGTTCGGGCTACGCAAGGAGATTGCCATGAAGAGTTTGTATTGCCTATAATTCCAATTTTAATCGTGGATTGTGATTGGTTGGAGTGAGTCACCCCCATGCCTATATAAAGGAGCCTTTGGCTCCGAAATTAAGAAAACAACACACCCTCTCTAGCCACGAAACTCTGCACAAATACTCTCTCATATCCCTTCTACAAAAGCCCTAACCTCTCGAAGGCAGCCGCGATCCAAAGATTAAACTCCGAAGTACAAACCCTAACCCTAGGGTTTCGTGAAGCAAATCAGTCAATCCCATCTAAATCCGAAGCAATCAAGCAATTGAGAGATCAAGGTGGTGAGGCCCAGGGGCCTTTGGTTCGTTTTATTTACAATTTTTGCATACTGACCGTAGTATTTTAATTCTCTGTTAATTGTCTAGTCTGGTGTGAGGAAGAATATCGGCTGGGGAATCAATCCCTCGGCCGATACAAAAAACCAGAAGGATTCCTCGACCGTGACATCAATTCACTGGCTGAGAGATCCATTCTCTGGGATAGCTGTTTTGTTCTATGCTTTTCTGATGCATACTTTCAATTATTGTCTTGGCTCACCATTAACTGTTTAAAGGCTAATAAACAGACTATGTGTTTAGAATTAAATAAATCATGTGTTAATCGTATGTCTAACAACTATGGGCCAGTCTCACGGTTGGACAGGGAGGGGTGCCCAACACGTTCCCCTTACTGTACTTTTGGCTCCCGTACGTACCCGGAATCTCTATCTATTTTTCCTACTTTTTATAAACTAGGTGGCGACTCTGTTTTGATGATAACCGTTATCGTGTGGCGATATTCCTAGTTATGGGAATGTCCACGATCTTGGTTTACGAAGCAAACAACCAAACAAACAGCAATGATCAATCTGTATGGCGATACCCCGCTTCGGGAGGTGTCTACAATGGATATTAACCCAAAGGAGAAACATGAGTTTTTTTAGGTTAAAGGCTGAAATCTCTTGCAAAGACCCAGAACTTTCAGCCACTTTTCGTTCTTTGTGGGGCCCTTAGAAATGTATTAGACGGCCCGGATGTACCGAGCGGATACCACGTAGATATACCCACCCGGCACCGAAAAATTTCTCGTAATTTAGGCATAAAATGACTGAAAAGAAACTGATCTTCTTTGCACATCTTCTGCCCATGATCCCCTACCCCTAGAATGCTCAAACACTGCCATGTGTCCCCTCGACCAAGATCCTTATTATTCTTTGAAAGCAAATGAAAGGCCGCCAGGTGTCCCACTCTTCCCTCATCTAGCTACTTGCAACCGTTTTGAACGTACAAGGGTTGAAAGTGGATCCACCGTTATGCATGGCCAAAATAATAAAGATAAAATTAAACTAGGGAATTGATTTTTATATTTTCTTTTTGATATTCATATTCCATTTTTTTATCTTTTAGCAAAAAAAAATATATCCTTTAACACTAAAATTTTAAAAAAAATGTGGTTATCAAAAAAAGAAGTGTAAAAATCAATTCCCTTAAACTACGAGTAACCCCTTAGAATCTTAGATATAGGAATTAATTTAAAGTTATCTTTATCATCAGGAAGACTATAGGTATAGATTTTTGGTACAGATTTCATACATAGATTTTTTGTGGGGCCTACTACGGGTCCCACACAAATGATCCGAGCCGATCATTAAATGTAAAATATTTTTTCAAGGGCTCCTGCAAAAATTCAGCTCAATCCGATAGTTATAGGTGTTCAATCCAATCATCTAATTTTTCATTTAGATTTCAGGATATGAAAAAGTTAGATGATTGGATTGAATATCTATAAGTATCAGATTGAGCTGAATTTTTGCAAGAGCCTTTAAAAAAATGTTTTACATTTAGTGAACGACTCGAATCATTTGTATGGGACCCGTGGTGGACCCCACAAAAAATATATGTACAAAATTTGTACCAAAAATCTGTACCCATAGACTTTCTGCTTTATCATCTCCACAAAAGGTGGGATCCTCCAACCTCTCATTGTATCAGCTATTTCCGCCTTATCTAGCCGAAAATAATTAACTTTCCCATTAATTAATTAAGCACGTAATTAATTTGGGTCGCCACAAATATGGCCCAAACAAGTACATATTTATTAATTGCGGGGAATCCGAAATGGTACCCGGTATTACACTACACTGATATACAGGTACGTACCGTACTAATAACAAAAACGGTATCATGTTGATATGGTATCCAGAACCTCAGTGCAATCACAAACCCTGTGTTAAGATCATCAAAGCATAAATAAACTTACTGTTGACATCGTCTCTCTTCCTTAGTGGGAAAACTCAGTACTGGAACAACAATCAAAATCGTAGTCTGAGTTTTCCTGCTCTTATTCTCTGCACCAAACAAAATACAAACAAATATAAAACATGCCAACGGCTAATACTTCCTATGTATATATTTTAGTTGTTATTTCCATTTTCGTATTCCGTTGATTTAATATAAGTTACTAATAAATATCGAACATCACTGCAACAAATAATAACAATAGTAGCATATATAGTACAATCAATTAATTCTTGCACGAAATTAAATATATCAATTACAGTAATTCTTTAATTGATGAGCAAAGATTCAAGAATTATGCACGAGTACTGTAATTTTTACTCTAAGAATTGCTTGACTCTTTTTTTATAACTCACTCCTTGGGTTTATTAATTTGCCAATCTCACAATAGTTTAAGTACCAAATTAAGGCAACTCTTTTTGATTGATAGCTGAATGTGAAACACATCCTAAAATCCAAGAGAGTCTAAAGATGATAGCTAGGAGTAATAACTATAGCAAAAATAATTCATGTAGTGAGGTGTCTGCTTGTATTTACCGTAAATCTCATATAGTTATTGACGAGGGCGAGCATCTCCAGGAGACTCGCTCCAGCACCAAATTGGACAAAAATGGCGAGAAATCTGTGAAATCAGACAACCAGGAGACTCGCTCTAGCCTCGTCGGTTTGCTTGGGTGCTACAGTACCTCGCCCGGTGTGGCGAGGTTTTTCACCCTCTCTCTCTCTCTCTCTTCCCTTGCCTTTCACGGATCCAAATCGACGACGAAGAAGGAGACTTGTTTCTGATCGACGACGGTGGAAACGAACTCAACGACACAGGTGACGGTGGGTATACGCCGGTAATGGTGGGTATACGAAGAGAGAGAGATAGAGAGGTGGGCATAGGCCAATGATAGGCTGACAGTGCCGGAGATGGGGAAGAACAAGGCCGTGAGTTGTATAACGCAGATCTGGCAGCTCTACATTCCTCTTAACTTAGGGTGAGCTCATCCAATTCGAAATGTTTTTCATAGTAATAACCAATTTTCTAGAATAATACTTATACAACTTTTTATTTGACAGTATAAATAAATGCAAGCTACAAAGTAACATGCAAATCCATTTACCAAAGAGAAGTGGGCGTACCTTGTTTCGTTGTCATGTTTGGTAGAGGGGGTGGCGGTGAGGCATCAGTAAGTTCAATGAAAGGGGACAAACCATACTGAAAAATACAGGTTGGCCTAAGAAGAAGTACTCCTCGCTTCCTTGTACAACATTCTTGATAATCAGACACTGCTCGTCTTAGACAATACCTACAATCATCTGGTGTTTGGCCAGGGATACACTCCATGAGAGCATAAATAGAGTCATATTCTGAAAACTTTTTTGCACCAAAATTGCAAACATGGATCTAGGAGGACCGTTGGCAGCAGTATCTATAAGGCTATCTACCAAACTATTTAAGGCCTGATCAAACTCATCGGTGTTGTTGGTGATTTTGCTTAAATTGTAAATCAACTGAGCTGGACTTGAGTCAGTAATCCTCGAAAAGTTCTTGTCTGAGTACCGGACGATGCATAAAGATGGGGGTCCGAAATTTGTGGCTTCTTTCTGGTTGGGACATTTCTCAATGATAGCTTGACTCGAGGAATTGACACAGCTGAAACAATCTTCACCGTGAAGGTCACTTCTGCAGAGTCCGAGAGCATAAACCCTTTCAGAACCTTCCCCAATGTGGCCAGTATAAAACCCACCATTGTCTTCGACATTAGAGGCAAGGGAAGAAAGAATTTCTTTGCGGTTTTCGCCATATGCGCCGTTATTAGTGAAATTGGCTGTGTTGATACACATCTGAATCTGAGCAGTGTTTAGGCGAAAACTTCCGAGCATACAAGAAAGAAGGAGAAACAAAAGCTCCAAACTCGACTTACCCATCGCAATAACCTTTCCTTATACAAGAACATAGTTTTTAAGGCAGAAATTGGAGTGGGCAGTCCAGAACAGAAAGGGGAAAGGGCTCCGGAATTCTCTCTATAAGCTCTCTTTGGCAGCCTCCATTTATTATATTTGGGGGGAGCGTAACCTGAGAATTTTTCAAGGCAGATCCAGAGATGTGGCTGCGGTTTCTCTGACTATCTTTAATTCAATTCAAGCTAAGGCTAACTCTTGGGCAACGGTGAAGTTCTCGGCCCAAAACCGAGGTCTTTGTGATGCTTGGCTCCTAGACTCTAGAATTTTTGCTGTTAACAATTGTTGATAGGATGTTGTTTTCTTGTTTTGAGTTGGTTTTTTTGCCTACTGTTGCATGTTGGGGCTTTTGATGTAGAGGTTTCTAGGGGGATGCCCTTGTTGCTTTGTGTAGCTTTTTGGCTCCGTTTGTTGGTATAAAATTTTCACTTACCAAAAAAAAAAAAAATACATAGTTTTTAAGTCGGTTATCGATCAACAAAACAAACGATAAAAGGAAAGCGAAAATGAAGCAATCATTCTTCAAGTTCTGGCCGTCCAAGGAAACTTGGTCCTTTTATTAGAATCAAATACGTCGACCCATAGCAAAGATATGGTGCACAAATGGACAAGATAAGGTTTTAACTCATTAGTACGAGGGTCCTACATTTCTCAAGTTTACTAGAACACGATGTGAAGCAAGTAGGCATATATATGGTTCCTTTTTTCCCACGCGTCTCAAGCAAACATTTCAAACGAGAAAAGTAGCTAAACCAAGCTTCTAAGCAACGACCACTGCAAAAATAGATAAAGATCTCAGTTATCTTGTGTGATCTTTCACTTTTAATCTCGCATTCAAAACCATGGTCAATCAAGGTGTAACAAAAAGTTTATATCTTTTAACCACGGAATCAAAACCGTGATTAAAACTCACTAAAATCGTGACTAAAAAAATAAAAATTGTGATTAAAGTTGTAGCCCTTTGTATTATTGTTCAAACCCAATTTGAATTATTTCAATCGGAGTTCTGAGAATAGATTCATACTCGAAATACATTTGGCGATTATAAAACAGAAGGGTGTGGGGACAAGTTGTTGGAACGGCGTAGATTAATTTGATCCAAAGGTTGTAGTGCATCCTCCCATTTCCCGGTTAAGTGCCCATGGTTTTCACCTAAATTACACAACTGCCATCCCCTTCCAACCGGGATGTGTAGTGCCGTAGGCACGGGCTAGCACTAGTTTGGCGACGAAACGCAACCTTCATAAATTTTGTCACCAAAGGTACCGATTTGGTAATGAAATACAATTTCGCCAAAAGTGCCCCATTTGGCATCAAAATATTTTTTGTAGAATGGTTGAGAGCGAGAGAGGCAAACAAGAATGGAGGACGAAATTTTGGAAATCAATCCTAACATTTATTTAGGGGTATCGCGTGCAGAGTCGATTAAGGGGTAAACAGTTTTCAACTTTTTTTATACTCCCTCCGTCCCTTTATATAAGTCCAGTATTCCATTTTGGGCTGTCCCTTAATAAGTGTCCATTTTGTAAAGTTAGTGGGTAAAAGTTGGTGAATTGTCTATTTTGTCCCTAAAAGTAGATTCCATTTTGAAAAGTTAGTGAGTAAAAGTGTAATGATGATGGGTAAGTAGGGAAAGTGGAGGAAAAAGTTGATGTGAAAGGTATAATGATGATGTCTTTTTAATAAGTTGGAGTTACGAAGCAGGACATTTAAAAAGGGACGGAGGGAGTACAAGAGTTTTCATCTCAATCCAAATAAAACAAAATGTGATGTATTCTCTAACTTACGAGCTCAGTTTCTAGATGACTGAGATTAAAGGGTTTTTTTATCTCGGTTTTTCCGAAATGAGATATATTCTTTCATATACAATCTCAGTTTTTCGAAAACGAAATCTATTCTTTAAGTTACAATCTCACTTTTAGATTATTGAGATTAAAAAAGCTTTTCATCTCAGTTTTTTCCGAAACGAGATATAATCTTTCATATATAATCTCGGTTTTTCGAAAATGAGATCTATTCTTTAAGTTACAATCTCACTTTTTAGATTACTGAGATTAAAAAATCTTTCCATCTCAGTTTTTTTGTATAACTGAGATTAAAACTATAGTCCATAACATTTTATTATGCTTTTATAAAAAGTGAGATCTTCTTAGTTTTTGAACCGTGATCTTTATAACATTTTGTAGTAGTGGACCCACAAAGATCCGAGGAAAACAAGAGAAAATTACTGAGAGCAAGAGCAATCTGCTTATGAGTAGCCAAAGATGACCATATTGATCAAGTTTTTTCAAAATACTTGAAAAACATGCAATACAAGTCATATTGACCAAGTCATCAAATCGGACTTCAAAGCAAACTGTAGTAACCAAACCATGACCATCAATTTTTACCATGGTTTTAAATCGCGGTATCGGTCGGCATAACGGTCGCTGTGGCAAGTAACAGATATAGGGAGTATTGGTCAATGTGTAACAGGAATCGGATAACGCACTCGTGAATTTTATTCAAGGACTAGCAAGTTTAACAGGGTGTAACGGTCTTGTAACGGGGTGTAACGGCCTTTACGCAATACGTAACGGCCGATACGCATGTGAATCTGCATAATGCCGTTATTTTCACTCATAACTGTATCCGGCCTTCAAAAATCCGTTACGTAACGACCATTTTTTAAAACCCTAATTTTTACTATCATAAGTGGCAAATTGAATTCAAATCCATTAATCAATCCAAACCCACCCGCTAACAAATTGATCCAACCCAACCCATTTGTTAATTAGCTGGGTTAGAATGAGCCCAAACCCATCTAACACATTTATTAGTGGGTCTCAATTGGGCCGAGTTAAATAACCCAACAAGTCATAAACTAACCCACGACATAAAAAAGATAAAGGACGACAGAGAACTCTCAATGTCATCTCTCGATCTCCCCTCTCTCACCATTAAATGAGTTTATCTCAGCAATTTAATTGAACCCACGGCAGTTTTGTCCTTTTTTTTTTCAAAAACGGTTTGCTCTCAGATTTGAATCAATAAGTTGTTCGCACAGACTTTTTCCTCACAGAACACGCACAGATCCGTGTGTGGGGCCCACTCCGGGTTCCACACAAACAACCCGAGCCGTTCATTAAATGTGAAACATTTTTTCAAGGGCCCTCGCAAAAAAATTAGGTTAATCCGATACCTATAGGTGCTCGATTCAATCATCTAACTTTTCATCATCCTGAAATCCGAATGAAAAATTAGATTATTAAATCAAGCACCTATAAGTATCGGATTGAGTTGATTTTTTGCGAAAGCCCTTGATAAAATATTTTATATTTAATGAACGGCTTGAATTGTTTGTGTGACCCATAGTGGGCCACACAACAAATCTGTGCATTTTTGCTGTGTCTAGCATTCCAAAGCGAATTCTAAAGAGTTCATGTCTTCATATTTTAGCAAGAAATTTTACTGTAGATGTCATTAAACTAATGTAGAAAGATAAATGATAATTTAATTTCCTAATTTAACTGAAACAAAAACATCTCGCAACAAATTGAACCCAAAAACAGAAATTTACGGGCTGATTTTGATTCTAATCTAATGGAAATTTACGGGTACAAACAAAACAAATATATACATCTCGCAAAAATTTATTATATAGAAAACCCTAGATCTTTATTCAAGTCCCAAATTTTTCTCCGAAATGGGTTTGAAATGGGTTTAGAGAGAGAAAATTCAATTTATGAATGGAAAGCTTAGATTTCAGTAGATGCACTGCGATTCGGTTGGTAGCACCTTCCCGTCGGCGACGATTTCATTTTTCGCGGATATTTGTGAGATGGAAAAAGGGATATTTGGTTGTCAACCAGGGACTCTAATTGGTAATTTTAGTTTATATGGGTAATTTTGTCATTTAAATGTGTAGGGGTAACACGGTCATTTCAGTGTACATGGGTAGTTAAGTCATTTTAGATTTTAAAATACATATGTAACTGGGTTGATTGATGGGTCAGGTTTGATGTTAAATAAATGGGTCTGGTTGGGTATCGGTAATTAGACTCATAACTAATTGAGTTTTTAAATGGGTCATGATTCATTAAAGACCCAACTCACTTACAACTTACCTAATTTGGCACATATCCACCCATTTGACACCCCTAATTTTTACCAAGTAAAAGTAAGAATATAACAGGAAACTAAAGCAAATACGAAACAGAGCCAAAACTTACAACACTAGAAACCAAAATATGCAACCCGCAATATACTTGTTTACACCCAATTTTGACAAAAAAAAATAGAAAGATGAATTTACTGGTTAATAAATGGCCTTGAACATTAATTTCAGGCCTTGAAAGGCCTTGTAATCGATCATCAGCAAAAATTGAGCCGGTTTGAGTGCAACTGGCCGAAATGAGTTTGCAAGGGCTTGAGTAGGTTATTTGATCAACAGGCCATATCAGTTTGTAGACTTACGCCAAATTAATGTCCAAAATTTCATTATCATGAAACCGGCCTTTTAGTAGGTTCAAATCAGTTAAAGCCTGGGTTTGTTACCAGGCTTGGGCCCACGAGGCTTTCAGAAATTGGAAGCCCAAATCCATCTCGGCTCAATTTTTCGATTGGTTAGGCCTTCCTCCAAGCAGCTCAAAAGCCTATAACGTTCTCACTAGCAGGTCTAGGTAAGCTACTCACAAGCACCTCAAGGCCTGAGTTGCCACCATCCTTCAGCACGAAGCAAGGCCTTGGATAGGTGGCGTGCCTGCAGCCTTTAAAGCTGTTGGCAAATAGCTTATTCAGGTCTAGGCAAGCTGCTCACAAGCAGCTTGCCCAGATCTGTTTGATCTTTTGTTACACAGAGAAAGAGGACACAAGTTCCCAAAATTCCCTTTGCCTTGAAGCTTCCTGCAGAAGGAACCAACTTAGGAGCTCGTTTGGCACATTCGGGCCGTTCAATACACATTTGGATGGCTTGAATTGAAACCCTCTCTCCCCTCTCACCCAAACACACTCTCTCCAAATTTGAGCTGTCCAAAAACGCGATGGCTCGGATGCACAGAGCGGGCACCAGGTGGTACTCGTTTGGCACATTCGGGCCGTTCAATACACATTTGGATGGCTTGAATTGAAACCCTCTCTCCCCTCTCACCCAAACACACTCTCTCCAAATTTGAGCTGTCCAAAAACGCGATGGCTCGGATGCACAGAGCGGGCACCAGGTGGTACCCACCCGGCATTGAAAATTTTACCTTAAATGACTGGGTATAGTACCTATATCCATCAGGCGGGCAACAAAGATGTCATCTACGGTCCCTTATTCCCGGGATTTCTTTTGGAAAGAATTGTTGATTGGGACGGATAACATATTAAACGAACTCATATGAGAACAGTTGGGGGCTTATAGATACAAGACTTGGACGATTTTTTAAAGGGTCCGCACACCGACAAAGCTCATAACAGTCATACATTTGTTTAGTTCAATATCATTCCTAGTTATCTTTCAATCACTTCAGCCATTACAATGCAAAGTTCTTCTTTCTCCCGAATAAACTTCATTTGATGATTATTTCCTAAAATTGCCGTTTTGTTGTGGTCAACAGGTTCACAGACAGATACTAATCTTCCATCCGAAGGTGATGGAAACATTACTAGTTTACCTATTTTCGATGTAGTCACAATTGCTGAAGCTACAAACAACTTTTCCAGTTCAAATAAGATTGGAGAAGGTGGGTTTGGACCTGTTTTCAGTTGCACATACTGATGCATACATGGAGAACATATAATACTAAACTCGAATCTTAAACATGACATGCAATCTGAAAAGATCTTGTTTGAGAAAATGTAGGGTCAGCTATCAACTGGACAACTGATAGCAGTCAAGAGGAACTTAGAGAAGTCCAATCAAGGGCTCCGTGAATTTAAAAATGAGGTTATCTTGATTGCCAAACTTCACACCGGAATCTTGTTAGGCTTTTGGGATGTTGTATCGAAGGAGAAGAGAGGATGTTGATTTATGAGTATATGCCCAATGGAAGCTTGAACTCATTTATTTTTGGTTTGACCTCTCAATCATTCTTATAGCTTAATTGAAGTTCTAACAGTTGTTGTATCTCTTTTCATAATAGCACTTCATGTTGCAAAACTGGTACAATTGAATACGAACCTAAGTTGATCTGATCTGAATTTCCCAGATAGTAGAAGTAACTCTCTCACATGGAGTAGGCGGTTTGATATTATTGTGGGGATTGCTCGAGGGCTTCTTTATCTTCATCAAGATTCAAGACTCAGTATTGTTCATAGGGATCTCAAAGCAAGCAATGTGCTACTTGACAATGAGATGAATCCAAAAATTGCAGACTTTGGCATTGCTAGAGTTTTCAGAGGAGATCAACAACTAGAAAAAACAGAAACGGTGGTTGGAACTTAGTAAGTACTCAAAACGAATTCTTCCAAGTACCTATCTATATATGTTCAATCTTCCTGACTTACTAAATCGGTACCTACACATGTTCGATCTTCTTGATGTTCTAAATTGTTCGACATGGCCATGCAGTGGTTATATGTCTCCTGAGTATGTAATGGACGGGCTCTTTTCAATGAAATCAGATGTCTATAGCTTTGGAGTGCTAGTTTTGGAAATAGTGAGCGGAAAAAGGAACAGAGAGTTCTATCATCACGACCACGGTCTTACCCTCCTCGGACATGTAATTTCCTATATACGACAGATATCATCAGTTTCAGAATGTCTGTCATGTGTTCCTCCTCACATGAGGAAAATTGGGCCCATCACGACTCTGTTTTGATATATAAGCTGATCGATTTCTTGTGAATTCATGCAAATCAAAAAAATTAAAGAGGCTCCAATCCTCGAAACGAGACCATGGCATGGGTTTCCATTTCTCCTTATTGATGAGGGATCACATGAGAAGATCATAGTACCTTTTGAACATCCATCTCGTGCGCGCTAGCCCTTAATGCACGTTTTATGCACTCTTTCAGGTTTGGAAACTATGGATTGAAGGAAAAGCCTTGGAGCTACTAAACGAACAGATTGATGATTTTCCAATACCGGAAGCATTAAAATGCATAAAAGTTGGTCTCTTGTGTGTCCAACATCACCCTGAAGACAGGCCGACAATGTCCTCTGTGCTCTTGGCATTGGATAGTGAGAGCGCAACGCTACCCCAACCGAAGGAACCGGGTTTCTATACGCAGAGGAGCAGCAATGAGACGGAGCCTCCATCGTCCAGAAAACAAATTACTACTTCAAAAGAGATGACTCTTATAGTTCTGTTTGGTCGATAGGAAATTCGTAAGGGATTTGACAAGTACCTTGTTTTAAATTTAAAGAGTGAATTTTGTATATTCTGCTTCAGTCCTTTTATTTCGTGGGTTTTCTGGATCATGAGAAGGGTCAATAAATGTTTGTGTTATTTAGTGTCAATTCTTTGTAAGGACTCAAATGACACACAAAAACTTTGGCAATTCAAAATCTTTAGACAGCTGGTTTTAATTGGTTTTTATTTATTTATTTATTTATAACGACACATAATATCAAGGTCAGCTTATGCACAACCTCAACTAACTTATGGGGGACCAATCCCGCCATGCAGTAGTAGTAGCCCAGGGCCAAATTAAACCAAAGCGTAGTTTTGTATGAATTGAACTTGTCTCATTAGCGTTGATTTCAACTTTGAAATTCTGAACTTGAGGCATAGGAGGGAGCAACTCCTGAGTTCTAAACTGGGTGATTGATCGTATCCATTTCTGTACCCAAACTAAACATGCAAACTTTCAATGGGGGACTCTAGACACGTCATCAGGCTAATTTTTATTTATTTTTTATCAGCAAAAGTAACGGCAAACTTTATTTTGTGTTTGTTTTCCAAATCGTTGTGGTCAACAGGTTCACAGACAGATATTTCATCCAAAGGTGATGGAAACATTGGTTTACCTACTTTCAATCTTGTCACAATTGCAAAAGCTACAAACAACTTTTCCAGTTCAAATAAGATTGGAGAAGGTGGGTTTGGACCTGTTTTCAAGGTAATTTCAGTTGCACATACTGATACATTCATGGAGAACATATAATACCTTGTTATTTTGTATTTTCAAATCTGAAACATGACATTCTGAATAAACTGCAGGGTCAGCTATCAACTGGACAGCTGATAGCAGTCAAAAGGAACTCAGAAAAGTCCAATCAAGGGCTCCGTGAATTTAAAAACGAGGTTATCTTGATTGCCAAACTTCAACACCGGAATCTTGTTAGGCTTTTGGGATGTTGCATTCAAGGAGAAGAGAGGATGTTGATTTACGAGTATATGCCCAATGGAAGCTTGAACTCATTTATTTTTGGTTTGACTTCTTAAATCATTCTTATAGCTTAATTGAAATTTTAAACAAATGTCATATCTCTATTCATTTTAGTGCTTCATGTAGGAAATTAAACTACTACAATTGAGTAAAACCCTAAGTTGATTTGATCTGAATCTTCCCAGATAATAGAATTTACTCTCTCACATGGAGTACGCTGTTCAATATTATTGTGGGGATTGCTCGAGGGCTTCTTTATCTTCATTGAGATTCAAGGCTTAGAGTTGTTCATAGAGATCTCAAAGCCAGCAATGTGCTACTTGACATTGAGATGAATCCAAAAATTGCGGACTTTGGCATTGCTAGAGCTTTCAAAGGAGATCAACAACTAGAAAAAACAAGAACTGTGGTTGGAACTTAGTAAGTACTCAAAAGAATTCTTCATAGTACCTGCCCACGTTCAATCTTCCTAAATTACTAAATCGGTACCTACCCATGTTCGATCTTTCTGATGCTCTAAATTGTTGACATGGGAATGCAGTGGTTATATGTCTCCTGAGTACGTAATGGATGGGATCTTTTCAATGAAATCAGATGTCTATAGCTTCAGAGTGCTAGTTTTGGAAATAGTGAGCGGAAAAAGGAACCGAGAGTTCTGTCATCCTGACCACGGTCTTACCCTCCTCGGACATGTAATTTCCAATTTTAGACTGATAACATCTGCTTCCGAAAGTCAGTTGTGTGTTCCTCCGTCACATGAGAAGAAATGGGGCCTATCAAGATTCCATTTTGATGATCCGATTTATGTATTTTAAAAGGTCTTGAGGCATAAAGCATTAACGCAAATAAAAAAAATGAACGGCTCAAATCATCAAAATGAGGCCATGGGTTTCTGTTTCTCCTCACTGATGAGGTCACATGAGAGAGAATCCTAGTACCTTTGGAACATCCATGTCGTGCTATCCCCTGATGTTTCATGTACTCTTTCAGGCATGGCAACTATGGATTGAAGGAAAAGCCATAGAGTTAGTACAAGAACAGATAGATGATTTTCCAATACCGGAAATGTTAAAATGCATACAACTTGGTCTCTTGTGTGTACAGCAACACCCTGAAGACAGGCCAACAATGTCATCTGTGGTCTTGGCGTTGGACAATGAGAGTGCAACGCTACCCCAACCGAAGGAACCGGGTTTCTATACTCAGAGGAACAGGTATGAGACAGAGCCTCCATTGACTGGAAAACAAAGTACTACAAGAAATGAGATGACTCTTACAGTTCTGTCGGGTCGATAGGAAATTTTTTAAGGAATTGGACAAGTACCATGTTTGAAACTTAAATTAAAGAGTGAATTAATTGTAAATATTTTGCTTCAGTTATTTCATTTTGGTAGTTTTCTGAATCATGGAAAGGGTCAATTAATGTTTTTTTAATTTTATTTTAGTGTTTGTCATTTGAGTACTTACAAATAATTACTCGATTTGAAAGACATGCTCTGGATGGGCTGAAGAAAACTAGAAAAGGGTTCAATTTTCCTAACCTTAACGAATTCGGCACAATCGGTTTGAATACACACTTCACCATAGTTATTACAGGTAGCCCAATCCAAAACAATAAGCTTTGCTATTGTTTCCACCATGCCCGCTGAAAGAGCCATGACCTTGTTCACACCCTGAGCAACACGTACCGTTTCCGCTATCATCCATCTTGACCCAAGCACAGCAGCCCCATGAAATGATCCGGCATCCCAAGCTCCATCCGTAACAGAACAACAAAGAATCAACCCATTATCTGCGTTAACGCGCACAAAAGCAAAAGGGCTTACCTCTCACAAAATGCACCTCACCAGGAGCACAGCCCCCTGCACTATCACTAATGCCAGCCCAAGGACATAGCACCTTCCCAGGCTTAATACTTTTTATAAGAGTACCAAACCAATTGACCGCCACCTCGAAAGCACAAACTCTGCGAACCAAAGCATCGTTCCTAGCACAGCACATGGTCCACATTAAACAGATAGAATCCCAAATTGTAGAGTTATCAGGAGTGCTTTTGAGCCAATGTTCCATCAACTCTCCCGCTGAAAGCGCAGCCCTCACCTCAAAATCATACCCTAAATGAGAAGCACGCCAGAGCCTCTTGGAAAAGGAGCGTTGAAAGAGCAAGTGCTCTAGAGATTCTGGAGCCACGCCACACAGCTAGAGGACACCGAGGATCCATAGCCATATTTCTCGGAATAATGATAGCCAAGATATGATGAACCACCTTCAGACCTTCCAAATCAATGTGAGAAATTTAGGAGGGAAACTGTTATCAAGTTTTCAGGATTGATTCGATCGACGGGGATCGATGGCAAAATCGACGGGTAATTGTGTTTTGAGTTGCTGGAATGTGGTTGTGAAAAAGTGGAGTTTGGTTTCTTGCTGTGTCTCAGGACTTCTTTGGAAACAAACAATGAAGTGGATGGATTATGGAAGAAGAATAATAAAATGGACTCTATTAAACTTCAAAGTAGAAGAACAAACGATAAAGATTATCGTATGAACGATTACAAGTTAAAACTACTACTAGAAAAGAAAAGATAAATGCCTGATTGGCGTTGTTTTGTGTGTCCTCAAAACTGCTACGAGTCTCTCCATAAATAGGCCTCTTCGTTTGAATTTAAATGTTCCCTCCAAAGATGGCAGTTACTCTCTCATAGTGTGCCTTTGAATTTATTCCCACGATCAATGAACCAAATAACTCCCACGTTGTGAAAAATTGCTCCAAGAATTGCTGAGCAACACTTCCCACGATCACGAGAGTGTCTCTGTGAATCTCCTTTTAACACCTGTATATGAACTGCCCATATAAATAAGTTCACTAATACTTAGCTTATTAAACGGGAACAAGCCCCAGATTGACCGATCGACGGGTCACTCGACGGGAGTGTAGTGTTAAAACCCTTTTCTATGGTTTTATGTTTACCTAATTTAACCTATGGTATTAAGGTGTACCGGAGTTACCTCTAATAATATCATAATTTCCTGTGCCACGTGTCACCCAATCGACGGGTGAAATAAAATCACAATTATGGAGTAAACAGAAACCCAAAACCATAACTTTCCCCACAGATTAAAAATGACGCTCTCATTATCTAGAGCAGCAGAATACTTATCGTTAAACTGAAGGAAATATGCTAATTTGACAGCGAAGACCCCATCTTTAGCTGCCTCACAAAACAGTTCATCTGGAACATCCTCCCTTGGCACATACAGAGCCAAGATATTCCTGGCGACATCATCCTGAAAAAGAGCTGAGATCAATGGAGCTCTCGAGCGATGAGACTGAGGATCATACAAGTCCGCCACTTTGAAGTCAGAAAAGTAGCCTCCAATGCTATGGCTGCCATAACGGTTAACGACTTTAAGTATCCACTGATATCGGAAAACGCTAAAACTCCTTCCATTACCAATCCTCCATTTGAGCCTCTTAATCAGAAGTGACTTTCCCCAAATGATGTTCTTTCTTCCCAAGAGGCCGTAGTGCTAGCACCCACGGTCAAGAAGTCTGAGCTTGATACTGCTACCCTGGCCAATAGATTTTTTTTTCTACTTGTTTTTTAATTTTTGTCATTAATAGTGTGTATTTTTTGGCTAATGTATTAAGTGTTCAACTATGAATTACCATTGGTAGCTTCCATTTCATGCTAGTTGTGTAAAAATGGTATCATTGATAAGATCTCGACGATACCTTTAAAATGTGCAGCCCATCCCTGATGCATTCCTTTACCAAAATTTGGGTCAAAACTCCATTTTGGTATGCCTTCTTGAATTCTAAAGCCTTATTTGTAGTCAAATTTATTATTTTTTACGTTTTGCCTCCACCTAGCTAGCCTTGATGCTCTGTTTTTGAAACGGCACATTTGTAAATTAATAATAAGAAAGTGAAAAGAGGTGTTGAGAAAAAGGGTTTGGATTTGAGTCAACCTTCATTCGGGTAAGAAAAAGGTAAAACTCGAAAAGGGTAGGCAAATAGTATGCCATCATTAGAGATGAATTTTTAGTGTTTATACTATAGTAATTTTTAGTGTCACAACTTACAAGGAGTTATACGACAGATATAGCTCAATGGTTTCTTTATGTTCGTGAAAATACCGAATTCTGAAGTACATAGCATGCTCCACGCTTGGAATGTTCTGTTTGGTGCAGGTATGAATTCAAAGTTTTTAGATTTTGTCATGGAAAGGGCTTTTGGACATCATTCTCTGTTTTGTGTTCGACTGTTATCCAAATTGAGTCACAGAAGGTTTCTACTTCTTGTTATGTTGTTACTTGCTAGGAATCTATGATTATGGTTTTGACTTCTAGATACCTCAGTGAAGCCCCATGCATGCATGTATAGAAGTTTCATATATGGTTTTTCAATGAATCATCTTCGCCTAATCTCATTAAAACTCCCTTTGAAAAAAGACTCACATTCATGATCCTAACATGACATATCCTCCTATTCGACAAAAGATCCATTGACACAGAAAAGTTTCGTGTAATTTAGTTCAAGAGAGCAAAAACCATACTAATTAATTACTCTGTATGACCTACTCCCACTATCCCAAATTGTTTGTCTAATTTGAGGAATCCAACTTATCAAGAAAACACAATCATTACACATTGAAAACTTGAACATTCTAAAAACGTCCTTCAATTCCAATTCCACTCGTCACTTCAAATCAAAAGATAAGTGTAAAAAGGTAGTTTCATAGGACTTTATTCATTGGATGTTCAAAATGGATAACCAATTTGGGACATTTAAAAGTCAAAAAGTCAGACAAACAACACAGGACGGAGGGAGTAATACCTACGTACATGACTTGACTTCTGCTGGGAAAAGTCTGGGAGAGGGAAAAAGCTTGGTATTGATGGATTCAACTTTTGGGAGATTCTTGTTTACAAGTAATGAAGTACTTTTTGGCTTTCTTCAAACGTCATTTTATTTTATCTTATCTTGGTGCATGTAAATTGCCAAGGGTGACTCGGTCAAGGTGACCTATATTTGATCAGATTGTCCAATAAGGTCATCTGTGGTTGGTAATAGAACAGCCCTGCTGGTTTCTCTTGTTTGTCTGGACCACTCCCATCTCTATCTGACTTGTTTGGTTTGAGAAAGTCTTTGCCAGTACTACTCGATTTACCCCGCGTAATAATAGTTAGTTAGGCACTAGTCAAAAGTTGAAGGAAAAGATGAAATAAGAAGCCAAATTACTTTTCGAATTCAGCACTGCTGGGTCCCCGAAAAGATTTCACGAAAATGTTTCCGAAAGAGAAATCAATAGTTCAGATTCACTTGGATGTTTGGGTCCTACCTCTCAAAGTGAATCTCACTCATTAATTTCACATTTCTAGGACTTTTTCAGGGGAAAAAAAAATTGGGGACCATAGAATTACTGTTTCCAATCCCAAACAAATGGGGTTAATGTCACCAAAATGTCTATGTCCACCCCTCTCTTTCACCGCTTCTCCCACCGCACTCAATCTCGCTGTCCAAAACACTTTTTGCACGGTCCGGATTTTAAACAAATTCTTTCAAGGAAGAGTTCTGTTTAAAAGCCGGACCATTGATTGCCGAGAGACAGACGGTGAGATTGAGAGAGCGGTGAAAGATAACGCTGAAACTGTGTGGTAAGGGGTAGACGGACTGTAGTGTCACTTTCGAAACCAGTCCTCACGGTGTATTAATCAATAAAAACCGTGTGGTTTTGGCATCCCTTCCCTGTGGCTCAGAGCTGACTCAGAAAATTCCTCTAATACTTTTGCAGCCGATCATGAACAACATCATGGATGTACATAAATACAAAATCTATGAACATACTTGTGCCATATGACAATTTTATAGTAATGAGGATTTCAATCTTGTTTCTCCTCCTTTCCTGCATACTCATAACCCTTCCCCTTCCCACTGCTCAATATTTTTGTTCCAACCCAGCCAATTTCACCACAAACAGCACGTACGGCCAAAACCGGAACCGAATCCTCTCCTCCCTCGCCTCCAATGCCACCGCCAACGGCGGATTCTACACCACCAACTTCACACAAGGCTCCGACGACACCATCTACGCTCTCGCACTCTGCAGAGGCGACCTTTCCAACCAAAGTTGTCACGACTGTGTTGACACCGCGAGCCAGTCTATAATTGCGAATTGTCCTAATAAAATGGAGGCATTTGATTTCGGAGCCTCCATTCACTGTATCGTCCGGTGCTCTAACCAGTTATTTTTCAGCACCATGGACACGCGGCCGGCTGTGTACGTGCGGGCTCAGAGTAATATCACAGACAATGTAGATGAATTTGATAAAGCCTTGAGCAGTTTGTTTGAGAGCCTTGTGAATAGGGTCACTACTAGTTCTTCTGTAGGCAAGTTTGCAACAGGTGAAATTGCGTATACAGCGTTGAACTATATATACGGTCTTGTGCAGTGTGTCCCTGGCCTTTCATCGGCTGATTGTAGCAGTTGTATTAGAAGTGCGATAGATGATTGTGGCCATGTCGACGGTTGTTGTTTTAGAAAAAGAGGAGTATATATCATTACACTGAGTTGTATTTTCGGGTATGATTTGTCCAACTTTTATGAGTCTTCTGCTGGTGCTGCACCACCCCCACCGCCGTCATCCCCCCCACCCCCTCCGCCGCCAGTTACTTTTTCTCCTCCACCGCCACCGACCAATGTTACAACAAAAGGAGGTATATTCATCGTCTCCTTGAATTTTTAATAATTCCTGCAGATATATGCATTTGTACTACTTAAACAGGGCTAAGTTTCGGGTAATTTTTGTGGTCTTTTAACGGCCTCGGGATAAACAACAGATGATGTTATGAACCACAAAATGCACAGTGCTACATTTCACTTTGGATGGGCTCCCATGAGTTTGTTGGGTACACCCAAGAGGAGTGTGTTTGTGTTGTAGGGGATTATTCCCCTTGGTATTTTATGTGCCGTGTGTGCACAGTGGTGTGTGTGGGCTGAGTGAGACAGTGAGAGGGTAAGGGAGGTTGAGCCGGTTGAGAGCTCCCCCAACGGGGGGAGCGGGGCTCCTCGGAGATGCCCGGAGAGACTGTCGGAGAGCCACCGGAGTGAGGGAGAGAGAGAGGAGTGATGGCAGCCGGGTTGTGGCGTGCCCCGTGAGGTTTTTTCATGTATATTGTATTTGTTTTGTGATTAATACATATACGGAGTTTTTCCTCGCATCTCTCGTGTTTGTGCTTGGTTTGTTTGCGTGCTTGTGCTTGAGGGTGCGGATTAGAGGGTCGGGGTCTCGACCCAACAGTGGTATCAGAGCAAGGTTCGGGTTCGGGTTGCGTTTTGTTACTGTTCACGGATCTGGTCAGAAATGAAGATGTTCGAAAATTATTTTTGACCATTAAGGGTTGTGCACCTCACTGAGACGAGTCTATAGGAGGTGACGGGGTCGAGTTTCGTCACCGGACGAAGGCTCGGGAGCCATTCGATCGCAGTGGGCGGAGGCGGCGACGAGCAGATAGGCTATTTTGAAAAGCCCGAAGTTGTGGATGATCGAAGACGAGTTTTGAGCACAGGGTTTTGTTTGTCTTGTCAAGGCGAGCATGGGGGTGTGTAGAACGCCGCCGGTGGAGTTCGGAATAGCCCGGAAAATACGTTCGAAAGGCGGCGGGTGGAGGCGAGTTGGAATCTAGGAAGACCCAGTTCGGGTGTTGCTCGAAAGTAATTTTTGAGCACGGATTTGGATTCCTCTCGTCGAGAGGAGTCCGGGGGTACCAAGATCGTTGCCGGGGGACGTCCGAGGTGGTAGCAAAAGCCGGTCAAAGTTGCACGTGAATAGTAATCGCCGGTCAACTTTGAAGGTCAGAGAAGAAGGTTCAAGGGTTCAGTCAACGCGGGTCAAAGGGTTCAGTCAACGCGGGTCAGCGGTTCTGAGTTAGCCCGAGACGGTTCGGGCGGTACTCCGGTTGAGGGGGTGCAGGTTCAGCCACGGCAAATCTAGTCTTGCAAGGAGACACTCGGTCAGTTGGTATATACACTTCCGGTGCGGGGGTGGTGAGACATCTGATGGCTAGCAGTGACACAGGCGCTTGGTTAGAGTGGTTGAACGGATCAACGATTGTCCCACTTGGGTGTAGGGGGTGATTGTTGGGTACACCCAAGAGGAGTGTGTTTGTGTTGTAGGGGATTATTCCCCTTGGTATTTTATGTGCCGTGTGTGCACAGTGGTGTGTGTGGGCTGAGTGAGACAGTGAGAGGGTAAGGGAGGTTGAGCCGGTTGAGAGCTCCCCCAACGGGGGGAGCGGGGCTCCTCGGAGATGCCCGGAGAGACTGTCGGAGAGCCACCGGAGTGAGGGAGAGAGAGAGGAGTGATGGCAGCCGGGTTGTGGCGTGCCCCGTGAGGTTTTTTCATGTATATTGTATTTGTTTTGTGATTAATACATATACGGAGTTTTTCCTCGCATCTCTCGTGTTTGTGCTTGGTTTGTTTGCGTGCTTGTGCTTGAGGGTGCGGATTAGAGGGTCGGGGTCTCGACCCAACAGAGTTTAGGCTATAGGAGTATTGATTTTCTTGAAGACTGGGTATTATCGATTCGTTTAACACAAGTTTAGCTTTTCTTCAAAATTTTCGGGATTAGTCATTTATGTTGGCATGAGGACTCGTAAAAGTAGTGCTGTGTTATACAGTTCATTCTTTGGTTTATTTTGTATTCATAGACTTTTTATGCAGAAAGGAAAAACCATCGCACCAACAAAGAGGATACACGGTCTACACTCTACATGGTTCGTTTGCAAGAAAGAACGATCTATATTGTATATGCCTCCAAATTCATCATATATGCCCACCCAAAATATGCCTCAAAAAATACAAAAGCCTACCGAAAATACATTATATATGACTCCAAATTCTGCGCTAAGCCCTCTCCTTTTGTCAGTAACTTTGAGGTTAACAAAAAATACAGGACACCTCACGACTCACGTCATGCATTAGAATCACTATATTTCTTATCATCTTTGGAATATGTTACATATATAGTCTTGGATCTTAGCATGTGTTCTACGCATTCAGCCATCAATCGGAAAGAGTGGAGTACTCTGTGGTACTTAAAGTCTAATAGAGTTGCAAGCTAAGAGACCTTTCATTTGATTGCTTTGATTTCAATTAGTGATAGATCTATAGCATATGTGATTGGACCATGCATTTTGCATTCATGACAGATATTTATCAGCAAATATATTAGTCCATTCTCCGGTTGATATGAACGAAAATACAAAATTGGAAATAACAACTGAAATACATACACGTATATATCAGCCGTTGATATATTCAATTTGTTTGTTTCCTGTTTGGTGCAGAGGATAAGAGTAGGACACCTCAGACTACTATTTTGATTTTAGTTCCAGTGAGTATCTTATCATTACTCACTGCGCTTGCTTGTGGCTTCTTCCGATTAAGGAAGAGAGAGGATGTCAATAGTAAGTTTATTTATGCTTTGATAATCTCATCTATTTACGAGGTTCAACATTAACACAAGGTTTGTGATTGCATAGAGAAGCTGAATTGCAGTTGCCTCTGCAACTTGGCTTGGATAAGAGCTGCAGGACAATTGTTTCGGGCTTCCAGTCAGCATGGCACGCACAATGCTGGTAAATATTCGAAAATAGAAGAGTAAATAATACAGTATTGTTTTTATGGTTGCTAAAGTCACAAATGGTGCCATACAATTTTATATAAAGAGGGAATAGATTTCTCTACCAAATGGTGCTATAGAATTCCTATAAAGTCCTATAAAGAGGGATAGATTTGTACATCAAATTCTGGTAGTACTCAAATTTAAAATATTCTGCACTTGAAAGTACACGTGCACCTTTAATTTCTCTATTCAACATGTTCACTTCTGTCAAGGTGAAGATGCAACACAATCTCAAAGTGCGGATTCCTTGAAATTTGACTTTGCCACAGTAAGAGCTGCAACAAATGATTTTTCCAACTCTAACATGCTTGGACGCGGTGGATTTGGTTCCGTATACAAGGTAACAAAGCTCGTGGCCATCTATTGTGTTGCGAGTGGAATGTTGTTTAGCTCAAAATTGGGGAAATGTACCTTGAATGTTTTAAATCTTGATGATTGAACTACATTCAATAGGGCAAGCTCCCGAATGGACAAGAAATTGCTGTTAAAAGACTTGATGGTTGTTCTGGACAAGGTGAAGGGGAATTCAAGAATGAAATTGTGTTAATGGCCAGGCTCCAACATAGAAATCTTGTTAGGCTCCTTGGCTTTTGCTTCGAAGGAAAAGAAAGGCTTCTTATCTATGAGTTTGTGCCCAATGCAAGCCTTGATCGCTTCATTTTTGGTACGTCTCTGTCTCCCATTCAGTTTATTAGGTGCACTCCATGTTGAATTTTCGCCAAAAAACTAGAATATTTTTTCTTCATAAATATGTCCAGAATAATGTGCTATCAACAGTAAATGTGTTAACAAATTACCCCATGGAACTTTTTTGGGTCAAAGGATAACTTCAACTCTTTTTCTGCTACATAGCACTTATGCATAGCCTAGCATCTGTTATAGAATTGGGCATATTGTTTCTTATTATTTGAATCGATATGCAGATCCAATCAAGCGGTTGCTATTAAATTGGGACACGCGCTACAAAATCATAGTAGGAATCGCTCGTGGACTTGTTTATCTTCACCAGGATTCTCAACTTAGGATCATTCATCACGATCTAAAAGCGGGTAATGTTTTGTTAGACGGGGATATGAACCCCAAAATTGCTGATTTTGGCATGGCAAGGTTGTTTGTTGTTGATCAAAGTAAAGGAGTCACCAAAAGAATAGCGGGCACCCTGTAAGTACACTGTCTCACTTTCTGCAAAATGATAGGCAGGAGTTTAAAGAGGTTTTTTAGTACCAAAAAATTAATTGGTCAGTTGGTGATTTCGTGTAGTGGCTACATGCCTCCTGAGTATGCAAAATTCGGGCGATTCTCTGTGAAGACTGATGTCTTCAGTTTCGGTGTTCTGATCCTTGAGATAGTGAGTGGTAAGAAGTACAGCGGCTATGGTGGCCCAGAGCATGTGGAACATCTTATAAGCTATGTAAGTGTGCAGTACTTTCTAACACGTTCTTTCTCTCTATGTGCATCAGTGTATTATTTGATCCAAACATGGCATGATATGTATGTTGCAGGAAATTTTGTACAAACAGAAAAAATGAATCTGCAGAAAATTTACACGATACAACGCCGCTTAGGCATGGACATCATGTTTCAAACTTAATTATTCAAAAGGATAGTTTTTCAAAAAGTTCAACGTGTCTTTCGATATGGAAATCTGACATCACATAAGAAAGAATCTGGAAGAAAAGGAATTTTGTAGATGAGATAGTTCAGTGAATTTCCTCTACTTTGGTACTGCAGGCATGGAAGAAATGGAGACGAGGCAAAGCTTCGATATTGATTGACGAAACCCTAGTGGACGGTTTGGAAAGTGAGAAGATGAGGTGCATTCACATTGGCTTATTATGTGTGCAAGAAAATGTTGCCAACAGACCAACAATGGCTACAGTTGTTTTAATGTTCAATAGCTTCAGCATGAGTCTTCCTTCACCCTCAAAACCTGGATTTTTTGTGGGAAGTAGCACGGAACCAGACAGGGCCTTAGGAAACCGATTTCCTCCGGTTACTAGTTCACACCATTCCCAAGAGCAACATGTGAACGTATCTATAAATGAGGCTTCAATTACAGACCCGTATCCTCGATAGCATCCAGGGACCTCTCAATTTGCTTGTAAATTTTTTACTGCTCATAGCAATGCGGCCAACGCCCGTAGGAGCTACAAGATTTTTGCCCCTGGCTTTTAAGGTTACCTCCTTGATGGTTTGGCGTCAAGCATTATTTAGGCAATGCCCTGGGAGCGCCGAATAACCTTTCCAATCACATTAACTTTTATCAATATTTTGTATGAAATGTGCCGAGATCTGAAAGTGGTTCTCAACCATTCGAGAGAGAGCACGGGAAAAGTTTTGGCTTTTTGGAATTTCAAAAAGCTACTTTTGCCTGTTAATGTACCCAATTCTGAACCATAAATCACGTTCTCAAAGCTTTGAATGTTCTGTTTGGTGCAGGTATGAATTCAAAGTTTTTAGATTTGTTATGGAAAGGGCTTTTGGACATCGTTCTCTGTCTTATGTTGGATTGGTATCCAAGTAGAGTCTCAGAAGGTTTCTACTTCTGGTTATATTGTATGTTGTTGCTTGCTAGGAATTTATGATTGTGGTTCTGATTTCTAGATATCTCTGTGAAGTCCCATGTCTTGTGACTTGTAGTCTGCAAAAAAAATAGAACCTTCATTTTTTATGGTCCTTCTTCAATGAATCATCTTCGCCTAATCTTATTAAAACACCCTTTGAAAAATGTTAGTGTAGCAGGCCGAGTCAGAAGGCTCGGTCCATACCGAATATATACCGTGCCACGTGACTGACGGTGCGACTTGCTCCAAGGCGATGACCTTACACCTTGGCCAGCCGACGGTCGAATATCAATATCTCAGTCGCATCTCGTTGCTATAACTCACTCGGCTCACTGACTCTTAGACAATCGGTTATCCCATTCGGCTTTGAACGGATGTGGGGGCCAAGATTCTAGCTCACCCACGTGGGAGTGCCACTGTGGCCATGATGACGATTATGACGTCAGCCGAACGGTTATCAGGGGGATGATGGGAACACGTGAAGGAGCCAGCTCACCCTCTAAAACGGTTACAAAACCCTAACGTGACGTAAGGGTGGCGTAAGCCGACGCATGTCGAGCGTTGGCACCGCCTTGAAGGCCAAGCTAGGACTCCCTATAAATACACTATTATACCTTC
Source organism: Rhododendron griersonianum (assembly GCA_018127125.1). Classification (NCBI taxonomy): domain Eukaryota; kingdom Viridiplantae; phylum Streptophyta; class Magnoliopsida; order Ericales; family Ericaceae; genus Rhododendron; species Rhododendron griersonianum. Next base: position 20,976,349 of record CM030789.1, read on the forward strand.
CTGAAAGAGGTACTTTTTACTCAACTCTAAATCCCTAGTTTCTGGTCCTTCATTCTTCAAAGCAAGTGTTCTGATTCTTGCACCGGAGGGCCATCCCGGAGAGCCTCCGGTGTGGTCTTTTAGTCGTGCTCTCTTTTGCAGGACACTGAAAGATTGGGAACTGGACTCAAAACCCAGAGCGAAGAGGAATGAACCATCCTGATCGGAGCCCCACAGTTAGCACTCGGAATTTTCATAATTCTTACGTGATCCTAACATGATTAGGAGCTATTCCCCTGTTCGACAAAGGATCCATTAATGAAGAAAAGTTCCCTGTAATTTAGTTCAAGAGTGCAAAAACCGTACTAATTAGGGCAAAGTCCACTTTGACCCCCTGTGGTATAAGTCATGTACGAATACACCTCCTATGGTTTAAAAGTGTGCCCATAACCTCCCGTGGTTTTGAAAATGTGTGGATAGACCCCCTACCGTCATGTTTTCCATCCATATTAATGGACACAACATTAAAAGACCAATATACCCTCATCATGTCCCTTGATTCTTATTTTTTTTTAAATCTAACCATACCATCCCCTATATCAAAAATTGAATCCAAACCATTGATATTGTAAATTTTGACGAGTACTACATCTATGCCAAAATTCAAGTCAATCAAAAAATGAAAACCTCATAGTCGAATCGATTTTGTTATGAAATTAAAATTTCAAATTTGAATTTACTAAAATTAGATCACTGGGTTATTGATGCCTGATCGAGATGATTTTTTTTTACAGAGATACTTTATTCTCTATTTAATACATTATGAACGACTCAGATTACATTCTAGAGGCGTGTGAGATACACCTTCGTTAATATGGATGGAAAATATGACGGCAGGGGATCTATCCACACAATTTTAAAACCACATGGGATTATGTGCACACTTTTAAATCATAGGAGGTGTATCCGCACATAGCCAAAACCACAGGGGTTGAAAGTGAACTTTGCCCTACTAATTACTCCGTATTACCTACTCCCTCTGTCCCAATTTGTTTGTCCAATTTGGGGAATCTCCCTACTTATCAAGAAGACATAATCAATACACCACCTTGAAAACTTGAACTTTACAAAAATGTCCTTCAATTCAAATCCCACTCGTCACTTCAAATCAAAAGATAAGGGCAAAAGTCCAGGCTAACTTTTGGTACGTTATGGTGAACCTGACCAAATGGGAATGCAGAAACTTTCCACCCTGTTGGTTTCTCTTGTTTGTCTGGACCACTCCCATCTCTATCTAACAACTTGTTTGGTTTAAGAAAGTCTTTTAAGTAGTTATTATTGTCAAAGTCTTTTAATCCCGCGTAATAGCTTAATTACGAGTAAAATTTCCCAAGGCACTTGTCAAAATAACTAAGGTTGTGTGTGGATTATTAGTATATGGAGGGAATTTGCGCAGGAAATAAAGGAAAAGTTGACGCAAAAAGTACATGAGTACCAAGTTCTTCTTATTAGTTTTTGACTTGTTCAGTTAGCAGGAAATTTGTGGGGACTTATATATTTTAACTCTTTCACTGGGATTAGTTTTTTCTTTTACTTCACCTCACTATACTTTTCTTTAGATTCATTTTTCTGCACGAAATATTGACAAGTGAATGGAGTCCAACTGTCACTTCTATTTTCGTTGCATTTGGCCCAGAGCTGACTTTGAAAGTCCTCTAAATACTTTTACTTGCTGATCAGAGGTAGGATTAAAAAGCCATACTTTTGTGCCAAGAAATCAATTAGTAATGGGTGCTTCAAATTTGATTTTTCTCATTTCTTTTATTCTCCTAAACCTTCCCCTTAACACTGCTCAAATCTGTTCCAACTCAGCAATTTCACTTCCAACAGCACATACGGCGAAAACCGCAACCAAATTCTCTCTTCCCTCCCTTCCAATGTCACCACCAACAACGGATTTTTCACGGCCAGCCTCACCCAAGACTTTGAAATTGTCTATGTGCTTGTGATAAACGCGTAAATGTTCACATACGCATCCCTTAATTTATCATTGCTAAGTCCATTTATATTATTACTTGAGATTAATGCTTGATTTTTGTGTCGTAGGTATTTGGAGGTTTTGACATTTTAAATGGGCTTTGTTTAGTTGATGAGAAGCATGGATTGCGTCCTATAATTTTTCCTCCTTCTAGTCTGCTACCGTGTACGTGGTACTGGATGTGGAATGGGTTAGCAGAATAATACAAGTTGTAAATGTATTGGTGGGCCCCCGAAGCTATGCTAATTGAACGTACAATTGGTTGGGCCTAATGTTTAATTGTTATTCTGACCAAGGCTGGGCCCAAGTAACCGATATTTCTACGAGGGCTTTTGCAAGGAAAGGGGGCATGCTATCAGAGCAAGTACACTAGATGAGCTTAAATGCATTTTTTGCTATTTTACCTAAGAGAAACATAGAAAACAGTCTGCACCAGATGAGTTAAAAGAGAAGCTAAAATTCATTTATGAATAGTTGTACTCTATTTTTACCTATGCACTATTCATACTCTTTTCTTTTTTTATTGTTTCTTTCTCTCTCTCCTCCCTCATTTCTCCTCTCTTTAAACAATAAAGATAATAGAAAATGAGTGAAAATATGTATATTTTAATTGGTGTTAGGTAAAATAGATAGTATTGGTGTAGTGTGGAGAGAGATATATGTGAGTAGGTAAAATGAAAAAAATGCACTATTGACCAGTATTTTTACATTTTCATTGGTGTACATGCTCTCAGAGAACGGAAAGTCGAGACAGAGAGCTGCACCTATATATATTTGCCGCACATCACAACGGAGAACAGAAGCAATATCACGATGGTTACAACTCCGATGTCCGGCTAAACTCGTTTCTAGGGCGTAGATGAAGCTCGAACTCTGAGTAACGATGTTTATGTTTTGATTTAGTGTTTTATTATTCGAATCGTGGTTGTATGACTTGAGAATTTATTTGCGATATTAATTTTCTCTATCAAATCTTGTGTATGATTTTCTAGATTCTTATGCACGTTCATACAACGGTTCTTAATTGATTGTGATAACTGAGTAAGATGGGTTATGCTCCGTAAGACGCGCCGTGCTATTAGACGATCCGTGTCATAGAGACGGGTCGTACTAGTAAGACGGTTCGTGCTAGGCGGCGATACCCCATGCTATTTGGTAATGCATAAATATCTTTAGGTGATACCGTAAGGGCCCGCGAACCCTAACGATATCTGGATTGATTCGAATAATTAACCTTTATCATCGCATAAATATTGTTACAATGGGTTGAGTGGATTCGAACTCTCTTTACTTTTAATTGCTTTGCGTTAATTTAGTTTGCATAATTTTAGAAATCAAACAATCAAATCCCTTTCTGAATTAATTTAGAAATCAATTGAAACAATCGCAACTTAGCTTTCGTAATCCCTGAGGACGATACTCGGAGTACTTATTGCTATCTTTTTGGTAGTATTAATTATTCTGTTTTATTATTTATTTTTGATATGGAAACGACACGATCAGCTTGCTCTCTGCAGAGGCGACGTTTCTAATGATTCTTGTTTCGACTGTGTCAATTACACTAGCCGAGCTATAATGATGAATTGTCCTAACCAAAAGGAAGCCACGAATTACGGACACTACGCTTCTAAATGCATTGTCCGGTGCTCTAACGTGTCGTTTTTCAATATCATGGAAACGCAACCACCCAGATACATATATATTACAAGTGACATCACGTACTCTGTTGACGAATTCGATCAGGCCTTAAATAGTTTGGTTGAAAGCCTTATAATCAGGGCTGCAATGGGTTCTTCTACAATCAAGTTTGCTACCGGTGAAGGTAAATTTTCAGGGTACCTGAAGATATATGGTCTTATGCAGTGTATTCCTGGAATTGCTTCGGTTGATTGTAGCAGATGCCTAAGGGGAGCGGTGGACGAGTATTGGAGTTGTTGTTTTAGAAATAGAGGAGCAAATGTTCTGAGACCAAGCTGTATGTTTCTGTATGATTTGATTCCCTTTTTCGAATCTTCAGCTGGTGCTGCACCGCCACCTCCACCCCCTTCGCCGCTACTAACTTTTGCTCCTCCGCCATCCACCAATGTGACAAAGAAGGAAGGTATTTTCAGCTTCCTTAAAGTTTTAGTAATCCTAGCAGAAATATTCTACTAGTAAAATTGGTTTCCCACATTGGACGATAAATCAAGTAAAGTTGAGTCGTTTGTACTTAAACTAGTGTGAATCGAAGAATTTATCCCGTTGAGTTACAGGCTAAGAGTTCCTTAACTTGATTTCAACTGTTGATAGATCTATAGCATAGGTGATTTGACTATTGGATGATGCTTCTACCATGTTAATTTGTAACCCTAATGTCAGATATTTTTGTAAGCAATAATATTGATCCTTCTTTTGGTTGATCTGACACAAAATACAAAATAAAAATAACAACTCAAACACACAAGGTACCTTTGAATTTTTATATCTGATATGAACATTTTCTGTTAGGCGCAGGGAGTAAGAGTAGAAAATTTCAGACTACTATCATCATTGTTGTTCTAGTGAGTATCTTACTCGTATTCGTTGGCCTCGCCTGTGCCTGTTTTCTATTAAGGAAGAGAGAGATTGTCAAGGGTAAGTTGATGTATGCTTCACTAACCGTAGTGATTGACAAGGTTTAGCAGTTAATACAAGGTTTGTGATTTCACAGAAAGGTTGGATTCTGGTCGCCCCTTCAATTCTGCTTGGAGAAGAGCTGCAGGAAAGTTATTTAGGGTTTCGAACCAACGTGGTGCGCACCATGCTGGTAAATATTGGAAAATGGAAGAGTAGACAATCTTTTCTTGTGGTTACTAAAGTCGAAAATGAATATGCTGGAAAGAAGTGGTATATTGTAAATTCACGAGGTAGTTAAAAGAACTCATTCAAGTGGAATAGTACGGATTCAAAATTCTTTTGTTTCCACATTGGTTGTGTTTGGATCTTGGATTTGTGGAGTCATGAAACAGCAAGGGATTTTACTTCATCACGGCGGAGAAGATGACATAGAATCCCTTAGCATTTCCCTGCACAAGTCCTTGTACAAATCCAGCTTTGGTCTTCTCGTCCGCTGTGAAAACAAGGCTCTCATTTTTTCATGGATTTGTGAGGGACTAATGGTTTTATATCTTGAAGAAGCTGAATTCATTGTTTAAGTTCATGTAGACGATTAACTCTTGTAGTATTCAACTTCGATCAAAATCTTCTGCATATGTAAGTTCATGTAGACGATTAACTTATTCATTCAATACGTTTACTCATGACAAGATGAAGATGCATCACAATCTTTGAGTTTGGATTCCTTGATATTTGAGTTTTCCACTATAAGAGCTGTGACAAATGACTTTTCCAATGCTAATTAATATGCTTGTTCATGGTGGATTTGGTTCGGTCTACAAGGTAACCAAACAATGTAGCTTTCTTTTGTGCTCTAGAAGAACAATACATGTACATGGTTTAGCCCCCAAAAGTTGGCAATATCAAGTGGCTACTTAAATCTCGATGATTCGTGTACATTCAACAGGGTAAGCTTGCAAATGGCCAAGAAATTGCTGTTAAAAGACTTGATGGTTGCTCTGAACAAGGTGAAGTGGAATTCAAGAATGAAATCGTGTTAACGGCCAGGCTCCAACACAGAAATCTTGTTAGGCTCCTCGGCTTTTGCTTTGAAGGGAAAGAAAGGCTTCTTATCTATAAGTTTGTGCCCAACGCAAGCCTTGATCGATTCATTTTTGGTACGACTCTGTTTCCCATCCAATTTATTAAGTACACTCGCCAAGGATAAAGTTTGCCAAGAAAACTAGAATGTTTGTCTTGATAAATGTCCTGAATAACGTGCTGTCAACACTAAACACGAACAAGTTACACCATGGATTTTTTTGGGGGTCAAAAGATAACTTCAAGTAATTTCTTCAACCACATATCACTTGTGTAGCATCTGTACGTTATAGAATTGTACATATTGTTTCTTATTATTTGAATGATCATGTAGACCCAACAAGGCGGATGCAATTAAATTGGGACACACGTTACAAAATGTTAGAAAAACGGCTGCTGCAAATTCTGAATTGTTGGTGAAACCTCCACAAATGACACTTTGAGTCACGACTATGTCGCTTTCCTAATGACAGTATTTGCCCCCACCAGACGGTATGCAAAGGGTTACAGCAAATCTGCCTTCAAGATAAATCGAAGCCCGAACTCGAAGTTCTTCCGTTTGCGTTTGCACTAACGAAACGGACAAAATACCTGCTGTGTGAATATGAGAACCGAGAACCACTGAGTTCTGTTTTCTGCAGCAAAACAAAACGCAGAATATATGAATGCTAGAAAATATAGAGAGATGTAGGAGAAATTTGGCCTATGTGTGTATCCGAATTCTGTCAAGTAGTGGTCTATTTATAGGCCACTACGTACCCGTTGAGAAAGGGTGCGCACCTGATCTAGTCTGACCGTTGGATCAGATCCTACGGTCTTGATCGATCAGTCACACCGAACTGGTGTACTGTTTCATTCACACGCAATCGGATTTGATCCAATCCGTTGGATCGTGCCCATTCGCGGTCGACGGCTGCGATCGCAACTCCACGAACCAACGCACCTGTAGGTTCAAGTCGCACCCGATCGGAACCGCTCCGTGTGACTCAACTGCCACGCGTGTGACACGTCAGCGCAGGAAGGGCGCCTAGCGCTGACGTGCTAAGTGCGCCGCTAAAGCGCCCCAATGCACCACAGCCCACGCCGCGCGCACGTGTGGGTGTGTACTGGTGCAAAGTACCGGCTCCGCTGGTATGGTACAAAGCACCATAGAGCTGCACCACACTAGATCATTAGTTATTCATATTAGGAAGGTTTCCTAATATATACCACTCCAACATCTCTCAACTAACCAATGTGGGACAAAGCTCACAAAGAGGAAAAACAAGCACTCTAAGGAAACAAGGAAATTTTACAAAACCAAACGACGCCTCTTTTATTTCTGAAAATCTCTAACACAAAATCATAGTGGGAATCGCCCACGGACTTGTTTATCTTCACCAAGACTCTCAACTGAGGATCATTCACCATGATCTAAAAGCGGCTAATGTTTTGTTAGATGGGGATATGAACCCGAAAATTGCCGATTTTGGCATGGCAAGGCTGTTTGTTGTTGATCAAAGTAAAGGAGTCACCAAAAGAATTGTGGGCACCCTGTAAGTATACTATCCCAACCCCAAAATGAGAAGCAGAATTTTGTGGGGAGTTTAAAGAGGTTTTCTAGCACCAAAAAATTAATTGGTCAGTTGGTGATGTCATGCAGTGGCTACATGCCTCCCGAGTATGCACGATTCGGGCGATTCTCTGTGAAGACTGATGTCTTCAGTTTCGGTGTTCTAATCTTTGAGATCGTGAGTGCTAAGAAGTGCAGCAACTATGGTGGCACAGAGCATATGGAACATCTTATAAGCTATGTAAGTGTGCAGCACTTTCTAACACGTTCTTTCTCTCTATGTGCATCGGTGTATTATTTGATTCAAAAAATGGCATGATGTGTATTTTGCAGGAAATTTTGTACAAACAGAAAAAAGAGTAAGCAGAAAAGTTTTCACGATACAACGTTTCTTAGGTGTGTATTATTCAAAATACTACTAGTTTATAAAAAGTTCAATGTGTCTTCGGATTATGGAAATCCGACATCACATGTGAACGAAACTGGAAGTAAAGGCATTTTCTAGATGAGATAGTTCAATGAATTTCCTCTACTTTGGTACTGCAGGCATGGAAGAAATGGAGACAAGGTAAAGCTTTGAGATTGATCGACGAAACCCTAGTGGATGGTTCAAAAAGTGAGAAGATGAGGTGCATTCACATTGGCTTGTTATGTGTGCAAGAAAATGTGGCCAAGAGACCAACAATGGCCGCACTTGTTTTAATGTTGAATGGCTTCAGCATGAGTCTTCCATTACCCTCAAAACCTGGATTCTTTGTGGGAGTAGCATGGAACCAAACACGGCCTTAGGAAACCGATTTCCTCCGGTTACTAGTTCACACCATTCCCAAGAGCAACCTGTGAACGTATATGTAAATGAGGCTTCAATTATAGACCCGTATCCTCGATAGCATCCAGGGATCTACTTATAAATTTGTTATGGCTCATAGCAACGCCCGTAGGAGCTACAAGATTTTTGCCCCTGGCTTTTAAGGTTACCTCCTTGATGGTTTGGTGTCAAGCATTATTGAATGCAATGCCCTGGGAGCACCGAATAACCTTTGCGATCACATTAACTATTACTCTGTATCAAATGTGCAGAGATCTGAAAGTGGTTCTCAGCCATTCAAGATAGAGCACTGGAAACGTTTTGGTTTTTTGGAATTTTGGAAAACTACTTTTGACTGTTGTAGAGTTGAAGAAATCTACCATTTTAATTTGCTGATGTAACACATTCTTTGATCATTTTAAGTCTGTTTCATTTCTTGAAGATAAGTCTGGGTTTCATTGTCTTGTTGTCAATTCTGGACTTTCTGTTACGGTCTTTGAATGTAACCACTTGAAAGACCGTAAGAATGAAAAGCAGGAATAGGGGATAGGGACTTGAGGAGGGGTAAACCCAAGAACATTTTCGTAAAAGGAGGCTTTGGTTCTTCTAGTTTCGATTATAGAACGATTTTGAAAGAATGAAGAACGAAAACTCGAGATATTGTTGATACCATATATCAATGACACGTGATTTAACAAGGCATGCAATAGGAAATAGGTACAAAACTTGTTGTAGTGACAACAAATTTGAGCAGAACTGTGAGTGAAATTTTACGTGTTTTCTAACTTCATGACAAGACTCTAATGGTGCACTACACTCCCTCATGAGAAATTGATGTGAAAGTGTGTATTGGGTTTGGCCAGGCCTTCGATCCCTTTAACACCTCCTCTTGTGCATATCATCACAAAATCCGGCCCTCCTTCACGCATCTCTTTTGTGAGGGGAGAACTTCTTTGTTTGTCGTATTTTACCGTTGAATTAACACCATTTCATACTCTCCCGTCTCAAAATGAATAACCATTTTAGGGTGCTACAAAATTAAGGATACACATGCAATTATTATTCTTTCTTTCAACCCAGTGACTCATTTTGTTTATTAAAAAATCGTTGTAGTCGAAAGAAAGCTTAAGGGCATCAGTTGACAGGAGTCAACCGTAATAGTACCGGTCATAAACCAATCCATCCGAATGTAACAGTGTCAACTGGGCACGATACCCAACAAAAAATCATTTAAAAATTGCCTCATACAACGGATAGATCTCTACATACCTAATTTGGTACTACATCCGTCCCAATTTAATTGTCACTTTTGGGAGTTTGTGCCACTTTTCAATTGATTATATCTTGTAATTTATAATGTTTTAGGTGATTTTGAAAACATTGTATTATAAAATAAATCGAGATCTATCAAACAAGATCCATATTGGATATAAAATTCATTATCAATTTAAAGATATAACTAGTTTTTTTTATCCAGTTAGAATAGAATTGAGACAAGTAAATTGGGACGGATGGAGTACTTCCAAGTTGCGAGAAATGTTTTGGTGCTGGGTGGGTATATCCCACGTGGTATGTCCTGCAGAAATGTTAGTTGAATGAAAGGTGTTAAGATCGTCACATACACGCACACGATTTACGAGTATAAAAACAGTAAAGAAATCGATACAACAATATACGTGGTTGCGGATCAAAAAAAAATATACGTGGTTCCCCAAAACCGGGTACGTCTACTGGAGCGAGAGCGGCTGTTCCGCTCCGCTCTGCTCCGGCATCTGGCCTTCTTTCTAGAACTCCTTAGTATCTCTCCATACTTACATATGAGCCATAGTTCTAACAAAAGGTATATTGCTTTGCTTGTGTATTTAATTGGGCCAATTGCTCTGATATTTAGAGTAGTCAAGATTTATCTCAAATTTGTAGCAGTGGATTTACTGTAATCTACGGCCATTAAGGTCAGGAAGTGTCTCAGCAAACTTACCATCTCCTATTATAACCCTACTCCAGATTTCCCCCCCAATAAATATTTGTCCTACAATTTCATTCTTGAAGTGGAATTCAAGAATGAAATCGTGTTTGAAAAATCTTAGCTCGCCTAGGTATATAAATATTTGCTATTTTTATCTTTTTAATAAATCAATCCACCAATCGATAAATAAGCTAATCACATGAACGAGAAGCAATAAAAACATGAACACCAGATATACATGGAAAACCTTAAACGGGAAAAAATCACGGGAATGAATCAAGCACTATAAATATTGTGTAGTTACAAGTAATCTTACCCTACAATTTGAATCCTCACAATCGAGCCTAAGACCTACTTGCCGAAACCACGTTCACCACACCCAGTGCTTGACTGTTGCTGTCTTGTATCCACAAGCCTTCCAAGATGCTTCCAGAAATCCACCGGAAGATGACTCAATTAGTTGAAGCAAAGATGAATGAACTTCTTGGAGTTATCATTGTATCTCAATAGACCTCATTTGTCCTCCAAGACCCAAAAGCAAAACCCTCCTTCCAATACTCTCACCATCTAAAATGTGATATGGAGTGGTTGTATGAATTTGCCGTCGTCAAAAAACAATCTTCACAGACTTGTATATATAAAGGATGCTTGATTTGTACGACTCTTGTTTCCCATTCGATTTATTAAGTGCACTCTCCATGGGGATTTTTACCCAGAAAATTATTTTTCATGATAAATGTCCAGAAAAACAAGCTGTCAACAGTAAATGTGAACAATTAATTACCCCATGGAACTTGTTGGGTCAAGGGATAACTTCAACTCTTTTTCAACCACATAGCACTTGTGTTGCCTTAGTTATAGAATTGTACACATTGTGTTGAGACAGAATGTTTAGATGATGAGATTCGAAGGCTTTGAACCGTATCTAAATACACTATCTTTAGAATGTAATTTGCCCCCACTAGATAGACTTTGTTGTTGGGTTCGGGCAAAATCATCCCCAGGATTCAACAAAGCCTTAGGGTGAAGAATTGCAACCAACAAAATTGAAAAACTTCCAAGAAATCTTTCTGTGTACTGTAGGGGTGGCAAATTGAACCCAAACCCAATAATCAACCCAAACCCACCCACTAAAAAATAGACCCAACTCAGCCCATTTATTAATTAGTTGGGTTAGAATGGGTCCAATCCATCTAACCCATTTATTAATTGGGTTTTAATTGGGTCTCAATTGGGTCAACTTACCCAATAAATCATGAACATAACCCATTAGTGGTCTCCTTGAAAAAAAAGAACAGAGATTTACCGGCCGGTCTTAAAAAGGTGTGCAAAATTCCCATTAAGGATTAATCAGGTTTTGATTTACGTCTAAGTCTAGTTACCTATAGGAAGTTACATTAATACCCTTACCCATCAAACTTCGCTCGAACTTGGCCCAAACCTCGCTCCTGTCATTCAAAATCTCCAGAATTCCACTTTGCGCGAACTTCACTCTCTCTGCTTGCTAGCAATTTCCTAGGGTTTGCTGGCGATTTCCTAGGGTTTGCTCGTGATTTAGGTAAACACAAACTCTATCTCCCTCTCTCTCTCTCTCTCTCAATCGGTTGTTGCATGACATTGATTTTTTTTCGAATCGATTTTTGAAAGCTAATACAAAAAAGCTTATTCTGCTCTCTCTCTCTCTCTCTCTCTCTCTCTCTCGATCGCTTATTGCATGACATTGATTTGTTTTGGAATCGATTTTTGAAAGGTAATACAAAAAAGCTTATTCTACTCTCTCTCTCTCTCTCTCTCTCTCTCTCTCTCTCTCTCTCTCTCTCTCTCTCAATCGGTTATTGCATGACATTGATTTTTTTTTGGAATCGATTTTTGAAAGCTAATACAAAAAAGCTTATTCTGATTCGCCTTTTGTTGTTCTGTTTTGTTGTTCACTTTTTATTGCTACGATGTAATCTCTGATCTGTATTCCAGGAGAGTTAATTGCGCCACTGTGTTGATGAACTACTACTCTTTGATTCGATCTGACTAATTCACACCATTTAACTTGTGCCTCTGAAGCTAATAGTCGAGAAAATTGAATTTCTATACAAAAAAACTTATCCAAAACACTGTCAATATAGAGAATGCTACTGTGTGCTATCATTTTACTGATGTGCTTTTGTTTTTCACTGTTTTTGAAGAAATGGAGGATGCTACTGTGTTATTATGCAAGCGTGGAGATAAAAGTGTTGCGATCATTTTGTCACAGAATTTGGATTTTCAGTCATTGGTTAGCAAGTTGTCTCACAAATGGAAGGCTTTGACTCAAGGTTGCTTTGAAATATCTTATACACTAGATGGTCATCCAAACTGTGATGTTGACTGTGACGAAGACTTGATTGCTTTACGTACTTTAGCAAAGAAGTTTAGAATTGGTCGTATTGATGTTTTTGTTCATGACTTGACTGGATCTAATACTAGTTTGAATGTTGGAGAGTATGGTGATAGATCTAGTTATAGTTTGAATATAGGATTGAATGAAGGAGGTCTGGTGAGTTGATATCTGAAATTGACAATGGTTCTGAGATGACATTGTCATTATATGATCAAGAAAAGAAGCAGTTGAAGTCAGATGCTTGGCGCATTGCGATTAAGGGAGTTGATCAGGTGTTTGTTGGTGGTGCTGTTGCTTTTCGCGAATCTTTAAGCAAGTATTCGTTAGTTCATGGCTTTCAATTCATTTATGCTAAGAATGATGCTGAGACTGTGAAAGCATGTTGTCGTACATTGCATTGCACATGGTTTGTAAAGGCCAGGGTAGAGAAGCCAAGTGGACTGTTTAGGATAAAAGAGTTGATGAATGAGCATTCTTGTGGGGCTGCATCGTTGTCGACTAGTAGTTCTCGTAGTAGTTCCGGTTTGATAGGCAGAATATTTTCAGAAGCTATTCGGTTGAGTCCGTCGAAACGTCCAGTGGATGTTAGGAAGGAGTTGAAGAAAGACTATGGGGTAGATGTGACTTATCGAAGAGCATGGATGGGTGTTGAGAAGGCTAGAAGTTTTGTGTATGGGGATTATACAAAATCATTTAATGAGTTAACATGGTTTGTGGATTCCTTTAAGGCTTCAAATCCTGATAGCGTATGTGATTTAGAGCGCTATGAGGCCCGGCGTTTCAGGAGATTGTTTGTCGGGTTTGCAGCTTGCAAGCACGGGTTTAAATTCTGTCTACCTCTTCTGTTTCTTGATGGAACTTTTTTAAAGGGAACTCACAAAGGATGTTTGCTCGCTGCTTGTGCTAAAGATGGCAACCGAGGTAACACTTCTATCTATCTTTTGTAGATGCAGTATATTTGTATTTTCTGTGCATTTTTTTTGTGCTGGTTGCTATAAGAGATAGCTTTATTTGCATGTTTTACCTATCTTTTGTAGATGATGTACATTAATTATTTTTGATCTTGTATGAAGTAGTGAACTGCATTATGAAAATTGGCAATGCTTTTGTGTTAGATTTTGCTATGTTTCCATTGTTGACTATAAAATTCAACAGTGGCAGATATGAAACTAACCACTACCTGCTAAAAACCCCCATGCTACTTAGGGTTTGAAGGCATCACAATGGAAAAAACGGGTATCCTAACTTTGTTGGCACCCGCACCGTACAATCATATGCCACCCCACACCCGAGGGACAGAAAATACAACATTGGCGAGAAGCCAATGAGCCAACCAAGGGAAAACATATACAAAGATACACAGAAACATAACCATCCCCTGTCTCCCATTCTGTACAACTGCCCCATAATCAACATCAACGAAAGAAACTCCTCTGTAATATTACAGCAAAGACAGCCACTGCTCCGAAAGAAACTCGACTGTAGTTGCAGCATTGGAACAGAACTTCACAGCATTACAAACAACATCTCCTTCTCCATTCTTACTGCATGCAGAGCTGCATAAGAGACCAACCACAAACAAAGCAAAAGATAGCCTCATATTGGAACACCATAGACAGCACAACCTATACCAATTAGCATCAACCTCGGAAAACAAGAATCAGTAATTAAGCATCAGCATCAAAGAAACCTTGCTTTAAGTTCTGACGAAACATAAATCACTAGGACATCCACCTTTACCACAATTATAGCAGCAATGATTTCCTCCTCAACAAAAAGTCTTTCCAAAAGAGCAGAGAATTCAGGTGTTAGAACTCTTTGAAAATTGCCCCCAAAAGTTGGTATGCATGCTTCTGAATTTGTAAAAATACCCCTGATGTACTTGACATTGACATTGACTGCACCAATAAATTCCTTCTGTACCTGCTGCCATAACCTGAAAGTATCTTGTGTTTATATCCCCAAGCTTGATCCACTGAATTCTACAGTTTTGTTTCCTGACTTTCAGCTAATTTGGAGCATTTCCAATATTCTGTTCTTCTTTTACTCGCTGAATTTGATTGTCTTTCCTCTCTTAATATGTCATACTGATGCAGCTGCTGTTCCAAATTGGTTTAAATTGATATCCCCTAAGTCATTACCTTTTGTTTCTCCAGCACTTTTATATATAGTTAAGTAAAGTTTTGCCCAATTGCCTTGTCCATTTTTTCATTGGTTTAATGCTTTATCTGCTATTTATTTACTCCCCCTTTTGTATTGATTGTAGGTCTATATCCCATTGGTATCGCTATTGTCGATTCTGAAAATTCAGAAAATTGGCACTGGTTTATGTTGAAATTGAGAGATTTTCTGGATTTTGATAAGGAAGTAGTGTTTATATCTGATCGCCATGAAGGGTTGTTACGAGCCGTAGAATCTGTTTTCCCATCTTCACCCCATTCTTATTGTCTACTTCATCTTAAAGCCAATTTAAGGAAGCATATTGGGGGGTTAGACACAAAAAAGAAGAAACATATTATGGCCTTATTCCATAGGTGTGCTTGTGCAGTGAATATACAAGAGTGTGACAAGCTTTTGAGTAAACTCAAGCAAGATGGTGGAGTAAAAGTTACTGAATTTCTGTCAAGATTAGAAGACGAACATTGGTGTCATCCTTATTTCCCAGGAAAAAGATATGGTGAGTTGACTTCCAATCTTGTTGAGTGCTTTAATAATTGGATAAAAAAGGAGCGTCGATTGCCAATAACTCAACTTGTTGATAAGATTAGACTGAAGTTAATGGACCAAATGTGTGATAGAAGGGAGTTGGCAGCGAAGTGGAAAACTGTTATTTGTCCAAAATGGGACAAGAAACTGGTTGAGTTGTTTGGTCTATCGAAAACATGGAATGTAGTTAGGGCAAATGGAGATTTATATGAAGTGCAGTCTGATCCATCAGTTAGTGTTGACATTGCGCATCGTAGTTGTTCTTGTGGAGATTGGCAGCTAAACATGTTCCCGTGCGTTCATGGTGTTTGTGCATTGAAGAAAAGTAAGAAGGACTTAAATGATTACATGGAACGTTGCTTCTTCTCTGAATCTTATCGTGAGGCGTATTCGAAATGCATCAATCCTGTACCTAGGATTTGGCAGAATGTTGATCTTGATGCTGTTGTTGATATTCTTCTTCCTCCACTGTGCAAGAGACCTCCCGGACGACCTCGGACAGAAAGGATACCATCAACAGGAGCAAAAACCAGAAAAGTTACTTGCAGCAGGTGCGGATAGGTTGGTACACATAATAGGGGAACTTGTAAAGAGCCTTTGGAGAGTTGAGACTAGAGGTATAAAGTGGAGCAGGTGTGAGAAGATTGCTAGGCACAACAGGACAACTTGCACAAAGGATTTGAGAACTTTTGGGATTACTGTTTAGAATAAGAGAGCAGGAATGTTCTTGCACAATCTCAATAAGGATTCTTGCTTCACATTTTTCATTTGAGAACTTCAACATATTTTCCAATTGTCGAACTTCAACATATTTTTTTAATTGTCATGTTTGGACTTGGTTTTAGGAGTAATAAATACGTTTTTCCATTACTGTGGTTATGTTCCACTGATGAATTGAGATTGTCTTGTTGGCATACTTCTGCAATAAATTTACAATGTTCAATTTTTAGAAGTTGAAAAAACATGGCAAGATATTGTAATTTTTGGGAATTTGCATGTCAAGATGGTGCAATTTCCATGATTATGTTTAATGGGTTCCCGCAACTAGTCATTACTGTCATGATTATGTTTAAAGTGACTATTGTGTTGAATTGTGAAGTTCTGAAACACAAGATGCCACTGCCCTCTTGAATTGCGAGTCTATATGGTTTGCATATTGTATCCTCCACTTTTCCCCTAATTTACTTGCAGTAGATGCGGACAAGTTGGAACTAGGGCTGCAAATGAACCGAGCCGCTCGCGAGCGGCTCGTGGCTCGGCTCGCTAACAGCTCGTTCGAACTCGGTTCGTCAAATAAATGAACGAGCTCAAGCTATTATTCTCAGCTCGTTTCATAAACGAGCCGAGCTCGAGCAACTTGATGCTCGGCTCGGATGGGCTTGCGAGCTCGTGTATATATATATATGTATAATGTATAAACTGTATATATGTTTTTTTCTGTATATATGTTTTGATAAACACAACTTCGGGTAATACTTTCCACCTGTTGGCACGTGGTTTATGCACCCACATCCTCCGCTCAAGAACACATGTCTACAGCTTAGTTATATAAGGGAGGAGTGCAATACCCTTGCCCATCTTTTACAGATATGGGAGGTAAGCTTTTCATTGTGAGGGGAAAAAAATGAGTCCCACATCGGAAGATTTTGAGAACTCACACCTACTGTGCCAGTATAAAGAAAGAGTCCAGCTCTCTTTCTCTTTCACCTGCGGAGCAAGTGTCTCTCCAAGTTTGGCGAGCCGAGCTATGCGAGCCGAGCTCGAGCCCTTAAATGTTTTCACGAGCCGAGCTCGAGCCCAGGGAAATTATGGCGAGCCGAGCCCGAACATGGTGAAATTCGGCTCGGCTCGGCTCGTTTGCAGCCCTAGTTGGAACACATAATAGGGAAACTTGTAAAGAGCCTTTGGAGAGTTGAGACTAGAGGTATAAAGTGCAGTAGGCGTGGTTGTGACTGTTTTTTTAGAAGTGCTAAAGAAATGTGTTTTTTCATTACTGTGGTTATGTTCTACCGATGAATTGAGATTGTCTTGTTTGTCAACTTCAAATAGCTAACAATGTTATGCGTAAAAATGACAGTGTTGGCATAATAAAAAATGAGTTGACAGTGTTCGCATTAAAAAATGACAGTGTTTGAAATGTGAAATTAACATTGTTTGGAGTTGTTTTTATTTATAATTCACAGTGTTGGCGTAACAAAAAAAAAATGACAGTGTTTTTTGAAATGACAGTATTTGAAATGTAAAATTGAAATTTGTTTGGAGTTGATTTTATTAATTTCATTTTCAAACACTGTCAATTTCGTTATTCCAAGCACTGTCAATTTTGTCAACTTTAAATAGGTAACAATGTTATGCGTAAAATTGACAGTGTTGGCATAATAAAAAATGAATTGACAGTGTTCGCATAAAAAAATGACAGTGTTTGAAATGTAAAATTAACATTGGTTGGAGTAGATTTTATTTAAAATTCACAGTGTTGACAGTGTTTTTCGAAATGACAGTATTTGAAATGTAAAATTGACATTGTTTGGAGTTGATTTTATTAATTTCATTTCCAAACACTGTCAATTTCGTTATTCCAAGCACTGGCAATTTTGTTAACTTTAAATAGCTAACAATGTTACGCGTAAAAATGACAGTGTTGGCATAACAAAAAATGAATTGACAGTGTTCGTATGAAAAATGACAGTGTTTGAAATGTAAAATTAACATTAGTTGGTGTAGATTTTATTTAAAATTCACAGTGTTGGCATAACAAAAAAATGACAGTGTTTTTCGAAATGACAGTATTTGAAATGTAAAATTGACATTGTTTGGAGTTGATTTTATTAATTTCATTTCCAAACACTGTCAATTTTGTTATTCCAAGCACTGGCAATTTTGGCAACTTTAAATAGCTAACAATGTTATGCGTAAAAATGACAGTGTTGGCATAACAAAAAATGAATTGACAGTGTTTGCATGAAAAAATAATAGTGTTTGAAATGTAAAATTAACATTGTTTGGTGTAGATTTTATTTAAAATTCACAGTGTTGGCATAACAAAGAAATGCCAGTATTTTTCGAAATGACAGTATTTGAAATGTAAAATTGACATTGTTATAGTTTGGAGTTGATTTTATTAATTTCATTTCCAAACACTATCAATTTCGTTATTCCAAGCAATGTCAATTTTGTCAACTTTAAATAGCTAACAATGGTATGCGTAAAAATGACAATGTTGGCATAACAAAAAATGAATTGACAGTGTTTAGAAATAGAATTAATAAAATTAACATTGTAGTAAATTCTACACCGTCAATTTTGTCGACTTGAAACACAATTAATATTTGCAATGTTAAATTGACAATAGTGGTATAACAAAAAATGACATTGTATGCGTAGTTTAAAACTCACAGTGTTTGTGTGGTTTAAAATTGACATTGTTGGCATAACCAAAAGTTGACAGTGTTTTTTTTTTGGGTAAACCAGTTTGAAATAGAAAAAAGGATAATCGAATGTACAGCCTATAAGGGGTATACCCCAAGAGGAAACAAGAGAAAGAAAAGAAGAATAAGGAAAATTGACACTTAAGCCAACTGGCTAAAAAATACTAAGATAGGGGATACCAGTTGTTCCCTTACCTTCTAAAACAAAAGAAGGAATGAAAACAACGGGGCTATTGAGGACACTATGAGGACAGAACAGAGACAAAATGGTTACTCACACCATTTCCGAAGCATGTAGATCATTTACAAAAGGAACCTAGCATCATTGGTTCCAAAACCAGTAATAATACACAATGCTTGAGGTTTTACAGCACCACGAAAACAATAATGCAGTAGCACACCATACGAGCATAACCAGCAACAACAGCAGAACTACAAAGTAATCTGATGGATTAGGGACACAGGACAGCACAGCACAGCAGCAGCAACCGTAGCATTTTGCAGCCATAGCATTCAACAGAGCAGAAAAGTCACTATGGGCAAGTAGGCAACCTAAGCAAAACTCAGCTATTACAGGGCAGCCCAATAACTAAACAGAACAGCAACCATAGCAGAAAAGTCACTATGCAGAGGATGTCTCCCTCTGTGAAGGGAGATCCCAACGATAGCCACTGAAGGTTAGGCATACACTACTAATTGAAACACTAAACGTTCTAAACAAATGACCTGAGGTGATGACTAGAGCAAAGCATCATAAACAGGCCACATAGCAAAACAAATTACCAAAACTGCTACTGCCAAGTGACTACCAAACAGCATCAAAAAACACTAAAAAGTAGGTAACAACAGCTGGGCTAGTAGAACTACAGCAGCAGGTGGATTATACGTAACTGATAAGATGTACAACAGTAGCAGGTGGATAGCAGTAGCAGCTAAGTAGTAACATAAAAACAAGGTATTAAATGGTAGTAGCTTGTAGCTGTCAGGACAGCTCATTTGCAAGTGGATTAAGCATCAGCAGTAGCAGCTAATTTCTACCATTACAGCAGTAGAACAGTAGTAACAACCTTGACAGGCATGCACCGGCAACATATGCTACATAAGTAGCAGCTTGACTTTAACATGTGACAGCTACAAGGGTAAGAACATTTGTGGTTCACAACTAGCAGCAGAACCTTGGCATGAGACCACCACAAGGGTAACAACATAAGTAACATTGAAGACCATTGCTTATATCTCCTTACTCTACTCCTCCCTCGAAGCCTAATTCACCAATTCACTAAAAGCAAAAGGCCTTCCACTATCTATTACCTCATCTCTCAAGAAGATTGGGCTCAATCCCACAACTCACGGGTTTACACATGTAGTGGCACACTCAAAGTAATTGGCTCATGGCCAATGAACCACTATGGATTTTCGAACGCAATAATCCCATAGAAGCCAAATTACTACTTAAGAAGACAAATTTCCAACGACCAGAATAAGAGAACAAGAGAACACAAGAATGGTAACTTAACAAAACAGTTAGAGCTTGTCACTTCCACAAAACAGGATGTGCTATGTCAATTCCATTAGTTTTAACAGATCAACCAACAACTTAACAAAATCGTTCCAACATAGTAAACAAAATTTTAAACTTCAACGAACACCTTCAGTTTCTTGAAAGAGAAATACAAACTGCCCAACTTGTTTTCAGTAAATTCAACCTTTAGACAGGCATTAACAAGCATAAAGAGCAAAAGGAGATGCTTGTTTCAACTTTGACCCTTAATATTGACCAACGAGGTGGCTGTACGATTTCCATAACAATCTAACTGTGGTAATATATACCTTCTTTTTACAGAGAAAATCCTTTCAAAAACGAGTATAAGAGACAATTGACATTGCTATTTGATTTTAGGGCCTTGTCTCACCCTAAGTTGATATTGCTTGGACTGTGGTTTCAGAGCCTTTGAAGATTCTGCAATTTGCTTGAGCTTTTGTACTGGTTGTGGAACCTTTGAAGTGCTCGACTTGCTTTGGTCACTCAAAAAAGCATGTATCATCTCGGCTCTTGTTATCCTACACTCCTCAATACTTATTACTTTGCTCCGTTCTTGGTTCATCAGATATTGCTTCATTAAGAAGATAACGACGACCCCACACTCAACACTGCAACAATGTAATTGTGCCATGATATCTTATTGGTGGTCATTCATTGATAGAAAAAAGAGAATAGGTTTGAGATTTTGTAGTACTTACAATCCAACCGGTTGTTGCGGAGAAAACTGCTCAATATGGACTGTGTTACCAATACCTATACCAGCACTTGATTTGGAATGACTATTGATATAGTCTGCAATAAGTTTTCTCTGTGTAGTTTGTGTAAACATGTTTAGCATTCAAAACATAAATGTGTAACAGGAAAAAGATAATAGATGTTTGCTCACCAAATTATTTGTTGTCTCACAGTATAAATCTTTTCGATTCGCTTTAGACAAAGAATTGTAGAATATCCACTTTCCCTCATCTTTATGAAGCACCAGCAATGTCCAATGGAATTGATGAATTATGGGGAAAAGCATGAAAGTTGCATATACGGCCTTTGGCATCATCTTATCAAGAATCCTCTTCACTTTGACTGGTTGTTTGTCATTGAGGACTAACTATTTACAAAGCAATAAAACGGATCTTGTGGTGAAAGGATATTACATTAACTCACCAAAACCAGATATGCATGAAATCACCAGAAAGAAGTACAAGGCCAACGTATATCACGAGTTCACTACTAGTGTCTTACCACAAAAAAGCTAGGAAACACAAAAGACTTGGCTGGTTGCGTTTCCAATATGAATGTCGGTTGCTGGTCTACGTGTTGTTGCATAAGGATATTCATGTAAGCATCAACAGACTGTATAAAAGAATAGAATTCGTATAGTTAGCAAAGTATCTGCGATTAGCAATATCTGTACAGTTAATCAGTGAAATTTAAACATTACCCGGGTTGATAATGCTGATTCATACAATAGCGTCTGTATGTCATGAGCAGTGACATGCATTAGTTCATCGTCCGAAGACCATACTACAGTACTGCAAAAGAAAATTAACTTGTCAAAAGTCTCCAAACTCTGCATTATTTCGGCATTACACATAAATAAGACTAATTTTTTTTACCTGATGTCTGCTGTATTCCAAAGTGTTTCAAGCGCCATCCAACTTTGACGACTTAAAAGCTTTGATACCTCAGTATTTGCCTTCAACTTTCTCAGTTTCTGTTTTTCTGTTTCGGCCTCTTGAGAATTGGCCAAGTCATCTACATCTATGAAAAGTTGTTTTAAAGTCTTCGTATTCTTCTTTACTTCTTCATAGACAAAGTCTGCATCTGTGTTCTTCTTTCTTTCTCTTGCTTTGAGTGCTATTATGTTCGAATTTGGAGAGATCACAGATTTTTCTGCCTTGTGTTTCTGTCTCTCTTCATGCACTCTAATATCTAAGAGTTCCAATTCAAGCTCCTCCTTCTCACGTTCAAGTGTTCGGATCTTCTCAATAGTTGCTTTTTGCGTTACTTGATGCACTGCGCCCTCGGTCTCATCAGCATAGCGTTGTGTTACCTCATGAATTTTGAACTCGTCAATTTGCATTTGCAATGCGTTGTTGACGTCTTGTTGTTTAGCCTTTTGCTTCTCGAGGACACTGGCTTTGTTCAAAAGTGTCTGTATGTATCTGTCCTTTGCCAAACACAACTTCTTATTTTGTTTGTCAAGATTATGGATTTGATTCTTCATTTCCTCTTCTGCTTCTTCTATTTTTCTTGCCAATGCTCTTGCCAATGTTGTAATCTGCTGATCTTTAGATTGTAGCACAATGTCATTGTCTTCTTGCATTTTCAATTTCTGAAGCTCCAATTGCTTCTTTTCCTTCTCCAGACTTTCAAACTTCTCAGTCAGAATCAGATCCTTCTCGAACGATTGTTTTTGGTTCTTGATTTCATGCATCGTTGTGAGTGGGCCTTTGCTCATAACATCTTTCAACATGACAATCTGTTTGTCTTGCCTTTCCACCAGTTTCTTCAATTTTACAATCTCGTCATTGAGAGGCTCGCAAATCGATTCTTTCTCAATCTCCATCTGCTTCTTGTCATTCTCCAAACGTTCGATCTTCAAGAACATGTCATTCGTAATTAAGTCTTTTTCCTTCCGCAATTCATCAATCATGGCAAGTGCATCCTTATTTGATTGTTTCTCAATCTCCATCTGCTTCTCCAAATATTCAATCTGTGCATACTTTTTTGAATCATCTAATATGTTATCCACAAGTTTCTTCAAGCATTCATCTTCTTCTTGTGGTAGTGATTTCCCACTCAATGTATTAGGTTCAAGAGTTGAATCTGAATTGTATTTGGGAGAGATCACTTCATCACGTCTGAAACTAACAGGCTGTGATTCACCTATTTCGCACGAGCACAATGGAGACTGAAACAAATCAGTGGGAGTATCGAAATCATCCAACCCACAACTATCAGGCACGTTCTCAACTTCAGCAACTTCAGCTTTCTCCCCCTCATCTTTCTCTCCAGCATCTTGTTGAACCTGATCTTGCTGAACCTTATGTTGCTCAAATTCAGATTCAACTTTTTCTTCAATGGTTTGTTCAAGTGTTCCATCTTGTATCTACAAAGAGACATTGTCTATTAAAATCAAATAACCAAAACTGCTCCTGTCAAGTGATAGCAGCAGTGACTACCAAACAGCATTAAAAAACACTAAACAGTAGGTAACAACAGATGGGCTAGCAGAACTACAGCAGCAAGTGGATTATATGTAACTGATAAAATGTACAGCAGTAGCAGTTGGATAGCAGTAGCAGCTAAGTAGTAACATGAAAACAAGGTATTAAATGGTAATAGCTTGTAGCTGTCAGGACAGCTCATTTACAAGTGGATTAAGCATCAGCAGTAGAAGCTAATTTCTGCCATTACAGCAGTCAATACCAGCAGCAGCAGTAACAAAATCCTTCCAACATAGTAAACGAAATTTTGATCTTCAATGAACACCTTCAGTTTCTTTGAAAGAGAAATACAAACTGCACAACAGAATGGTTTGTTCATGTTACCTTCTCATCAGAGAGTTGTTGCAACTGTTTCACCTCAACAAATTCATCATTCTTCACCTCATGTTGGTTGACTTCATCTTTGTCCCCAAGATCTTGCTGAACCCCATGTTGCTCAAATTCAGATTCAACTTTTTCTTCAATGGTTTGTTCAAGTATTCCATCTTTTACCTACGAAGAGGCAATGCCATTAAATCACATTAAACCACGAAGTTTCTTCATAGACAGGTCTCCTTATGAACATTGAAATCAAATATGAACACTTAACAACCATGTTACCTTCTCATCTGGGAGTTGCTGCAACTGTTTCACGTCTTTGAGTGCTTTCCGCAGCTTTGCAATGTTCCACTTGAGCAACCTTGGAATAGAATATGGGCTCTCTTGATTCAGAATGTTGCTATGCTCACAAAGCCAATACTGCACAACAGAATTACAACTTAAAAGGACACATATAAGCATTCTGTAGACAAACAAATGGAAAGAGTTATATTGCCGATTACCAGTAATAGAATTGAAGAACCTTTGACTTCTTTGGGATCTTTATGTTCCATGTGAGTAGATTTCAGCAAGTACTTAGAAATCGCTCCCGCCCAATCGAATTGTTTAATCTTACTCAAGTCTTCCATATAGCGAACATAAACCCAATTGATTGTGGTTCCGCTTCTAGAGAAGAACAACGTCCCACAAAGGAACAAGCACAACAATCTTGCAATATCATCCATATCTTCTGCCAACTTGCTGTTTTGCTTTTCTGTTAAAAGCTTCTTGATTGTTGAGGTATCCAACCTGGTCCCCTTTATTTTCCACTTAACCGCTAACTGTACATCTTCTTTCTTACAATTACCTTGGTTTATCTCCTCATTTCCACATGAAATCCCAAAAATCAACTTCACATCTTCCCTTTCGAGCTTGACATGTTTGTTTCCCAATCTAAATGTCCTTGTATTTGCATCATACGACTCTACAATTTTTACAACCACCTCATCAAACTTTCTACAATGATCACTCTTCACCTTCTCCTCAATAAATGCATTGATCAAATGCCAAAAAGGTGTCTTTTTCAGCGAATCCTTGAGCGCAGGAGTGACAGGAAACCCTTTCATTAATCTAATCATCGCTTGCATGTTACATCTATTAAAAGCGATGTGTTGTGACTCTTCAGTCGCTTGTGTCACTTGAGTCTCAACCACAATTCTTGGTCTCTTTCTAAGAGGTTGTGACTGAGGCACATCTTGTTGTATGATGATTCCTTGGTTTGTTGGCGATCTAACTCGAAGGTCATATTGAGATTGAGCATGTCTTTCATGTGAAGCCTTTAGGACAAATGATGAAGTAACTTCTATTGGTTTTCTTCCCGCCAATTTTTTCGTCTTTAATTTCTTTGGCGGATGTGATACTTCCTCATGAAGTTGGAATTCCTCATCACTAGTCTGTTCTTCTGTATTTTCTTCGTCACTAATGTAATCTAATTACTTCACCTTCCCTTTTCCTCGAACTACTGAATACAAAAACAGTAACAAAATGCTTATAACATATGTTTCCAAATGTAAAATTTTCAGTATTTCCGAATGTAAAATTGCTGTAACATGATAATTTAAGAAATGAAGGAGTATAAAACTGTCAAATTCCTGCATTCCATAACATATTTTCGTAAATATCCTTGGCATACAATAAGTGGGAGGAACTATAAAACTTAATTTATGCTTGTAAATATGAAATGTGGTCCAAAGGGTTACAAGGCACAAAATACTGCCACACAGCTTTAAATGGACTAAATTGTATTTCAGTCCCGTAAGAATGCATTGGCAGTTGGCGCGAAATGCAGATACCCATATTGCAACAATACCAATATATGTTACTTATCAAAAACAATACCAATATATGTTAAACGTAGGTAGAGTTTGACTTGAACTAACTTGCATGTCCACACCACCCATCACCTAATAGGGAAATTTTGTAAACCATCCTGACCTTAGTTAAACAGATCAAACTAACGGATACATGCAAGAATCAGTATCCACTTGTAGAAATTTTCCAAGATAAAGAACATGGTTTAAGTTTGAATTGTATTGTAGAAAGTCTGCCACACCCGTGGGTTGGTTAAATCTCGCATCAATTATGGATTCCTATACATACATGTTCACAATATGCAGTTGTGGACACCAAGACATCGGTGCAAGTGTAGAGGTAAAGCTAGGGCATTGATAGGTCCATAGAAACTGATGGTTCTATAAAGAGTATTGTGGAGTTAACTCTTTTCCCGTAAATGTTAAAACCAACAGCAGATAGCAAAGAAAACTGAGGATTTTTTTCTTCCCCTTTTCAACAAGTGCTAGACTTACAAAGACACAAGGGATACAATAATCCGGAAGTGATTTTGGATTAAGCATTCAATAATCAGCATCATCAACTACATAATGATCAAGAGAATATATAAAAATAAAGTGCTAGTATTTTCGGATGTGTATTTCATTATGCTTAATACTAAGATGAATAATTCGATAAAGCACGATACTTCGATATGAAGATAGATGACGGGAACGAAGATAGTCGACGGGAACGAAGACACAGGGGATGCAATAATATACAAAAATACATACATTTCCTTCCCATTGTAGCTAGCGTTCCGCACAAAATGTCGTTGCAGTATCGAAACCCTAAATCTCTGTAAACGAAAGAGACCACGCGAACGACGAAATAGACTCCATTCGGAAGCTGTAGACTCGATTAGAATGCTGTAGACTCGATTAGAATGCTGTAGACTGGAGTGCGAAGATAGTCGAAGGGAACGAAGATAGTCGTAGAGACCAGCGTTGTGGTATTGGGCGAGGAAAGTCCAGGGGTATTCCGGGTAGGGAAAAACGGGCCGTCCTTATTCGTTCTTTTTAGAATTGGGCTGGAGTGCGAGGGAAGTCCACCCAAAAACAGAGACTGGCCCGTAATTTTTTGAAAAAAAAACTCCGGCTGAAACTCAGCATCTCCTCTTCTCCCCGACATAACCCATTAGTTCGTCTCTTACATTTATTATGTTCGGGGAAAAATATTTCTGGTGCATCATATATCATATATACATGAGTCTGAGTTTTGTTGTTTGTTTGGTGCTCGGAAGTTGATATTTGTGACCGGCGTGCTAGTCTGGGTTTCAGCTTTTGATTGTTGATTGCATCCGTGCTACCTGTCAATGGTTTGAGCTGGGGTTTCATTTGGTTCCTTTACTACTTTGTCTTGGACGGGACTCTTATAACCTAGTGTTGGTTTGCTTCGGTGGGTGTCCTTTGGTTTTAGATTTAGTAGTTTTGGTTTCAGTCCTGTCTATCATGATGTAATCTTTTGCCTCCGGAATTTCGCAATGAAAATTGCTTGGCTGTTCATAAAAAATAAATAAAAAAATCTGACCCCTTCCTCTTCCCAGAGGAATTCCAAAAACCAGAGTCAAAATTCTAGTGGTAAAATCATCATTGACACGTAGCATTAAATTCTGAATATCAATTATTTTAATTACCATACGATTTTTGTTTTCAAATTTGAAATATACCAACAGTTTGGCTAAAAATT
This sequence comes from Rhododendron griersonianum, assembly GCA_018127125.1. NCBI lineage: Eukaryota > Viridiplantae > Streptophyta > Magnoliopsida > Ericales > Ericaceae > Rhododendron > Rhododendron griersonianum. The sequence goes on from CM030789.1 coordinate 21,003,518, forward strand.
TGGAAATTAAGCTCTATGCATGAAGAATACTAGAGGCCGGGGCACACGCGATGCGTGTGCAAGTCGGATTTTCACAACATTTGTGAAAATTTGATCAAACAATTAGTGGGAAGCATTTTTACAAAAACATTATGAAAATCTGACTTACACACGCATCGCGTGTGCCCCGGCCTCTAGTATTTGTTATTAGCAAATACGCACGTTAGGTAGAAGACATCATTCCAAAGTAAGAACAGGTTCAGCGATTTAAAGATTGTACACTGATGTTTTGCCTTCATTAAACAACGGTTTTGCCTTAATTATCATGTCTTGTAATTAGCTTTTCTTATTTTGCACGGGTGAAATTAACATAATCTATCAACATAACTAAAAGAAAACATACATAATGGTAGCAATAAATAAGGAAAAAATATATCCAAACTGAACAGTAACAAAAAAAGAAACTACTCTTGGTACGATAATGCTAAATTTTGAAAATGAGTTATGATGACAGTCTCATACTCATATCTAAACTATTAAAGCACGATGAACTCCTAAAACAAGATATATGAACTCCTAAAACAAAATAAATTGACAAATTCAAATAATTGGATACCATGCAACTCCAAATGTTGTAGAGCTATAGTTCATCAAATTCCAATCTTCGCTTTGCTACCTGCAAAAGAAACACATAAGAACATTTAATCGTTTGTTAGTGTATGATTTGTATTGAAGTAAAAATTAATTGAATGGGTAACAAACAATTTTTTCTTAAAAAATATATATTATTATCTTTTGCCGAGGTTTTTTTCTCTGCTTCTCCTCTTGTTCTGTAAATTGTTAAAAAGAACATCCTGAAGGTCTAAGTAGAACAAAAACATTTGCAAAACCCATACTCAAAATCTGCACAATCTGCAGGAAGGCAGTGAGACATGAAATTGGAAGGCAGTGAGACATGAAATTGATGGTTCATACATTGAATCGAACAATAGGGGTGCTTACCAATTGAGGCAATGATGGTGGTTTGGGGTGGTGACACGAAAACTGAAATCAGCAGCAACGGAAGTAGCAGAGGTGACTTCAATCGAGATTTATGGGAGAATTACGAACCAATTTCTGTCCCCCGCAATAACTTTTAGCAGAGAAGAAAAAATCGGAAACAAAATAAAGACATCAAGAACTCTTTATTAAACCTCACCATCGTAAATAAAGTCGAAAAATTGGGAAGGTGAAGAGAGACTCGCTTTGGGGAATCAAATCTACTACGAAGTACTTGCAAGAAGTCTGAGTTTCCTTGAGAGAGAGAATCAATATTTACTGAAGATTGTACACGCATGTACCCAAAGAGCAAAACAACGACTGTAGAATCAATACCCACCCTTATGTGTACGGAATTTATGTTGTGGTGTGGGGAGCGGTTGAGAGAGAGAGAGAGAGAGAGAGAGAGACGTGGGGGTGTGGGGGAGTGGCAGTTGAGGAGAGGGAGAGAGAGAGAGATGGAGGCCGGAAGTAGCATGAGAGGGGTTTTTTTTTTGTATTAGAAAAAACAGGTCATGAAGGAGTAATCACTGTTTTAGGTGGTTTTTTTTTGTGCTTAAATGTCCAAAATATCCTCACAATTAATTGTTTTATTTTGTGTGTTTTTGTTTTAAGAGGGCACTTATGGAAAGGAAAATACATGACAAAGGGAGGAGACACCAAAGGGTGCTCTCCCTTTATATATTAGAATAGATTCTCGTGCGTTGAGATTTTAGTTTTAGTCATATTTGCAAATACAGGATAATTATCCGGCATGAACACTTGATTTTGAAGCAAATTATGACTACAATTACACGTAAACCCGACAATCAACCAATCTATCTATTCTATTTATAAAGGAGAAGAGCATCGTATGGTGCCACCGTTTTTGTGAAGCTGGATGGACATTTTAAGTTTCCTAAATTGTCTCTAATCAAGCAGATTTTTTTGTGGGTGTGGGTCTAGGTTCTTCAATCTGTCTGTATGGTGGAAGAGAGTTGAACTTCTAAAATTAAATGTACAAGGGTAATATGGTCATTTCAATGTACATAAGTATTTTAGTCATTTCAAAATTTTAAAAATATATATGTAATTGGGTTAATGGGTGGGTCGGGTTTGATTTCAAATAAATGGGTTGGGTCGGGTATGGGTAATTGACCTCATCAGCTTTTTCTGTGAGAGGCAAGAGAGAAACTCTGAGAGATCTATCTGTAGCCCTTTGGGCATCCGATTACTTCCGTATAGTGAAACCCTTGATCGTCTGACTGCTCGTGGAGTAGGTATTCATTACCAAACCACGTATCTCTCTCTCTCTCTCTCTCTCTCTCTCTTCTCTGTGGTTTGTTTAATTACATAACAATAATCACGTCTGTTTCTGTGTTTGTTAACGCTTCCGCATGACACAAACATCATTGTTTTTCCACAAAGATGGTTTGTTTTTTTCCCCCAAAATCTTCTCTAGGCGCATGCAAATGCCAAGGGTGACTCGGTCAAGGTGACCTAAGTTCATCTGTGGTTGGTAATAAAACAGGCCACCTTTTGGTACATGATCACTAGGCACGTTATGGTGGACCTGGGAAAAATGGGAATGCAGAAACTTTCCTCCCTGTTGGTTTCTCTTGTTTGTCTGGACCACTCCCATCTCCATCTAACTTGTTCGATCGGTTTGAGAAAGTCTTTTAAGTAGTTATTGTCAAAGTCTTTGCCCCTACTAATCGATTTGCCAATTAGTTATTGTCGAAGTCTTTGCCGGTACTAATCGATCTGCCATGTAGTTATTGTCGAAGTCTTTGCCGGTACTAATCGATTTGCCAATTAGTTATTGTCGAAGTCTTTGCCCATACTAATCGATTTGCCTACGTTTATAACCCCGCGTGATAGCTTCAGTATGAGGAGATTTCTAGTAGACACTCGCCAAAAGAACTAAGGTTGTGTTTGGATTAATTGGTATACGGAGCTAGTTCACGCGGGAAAAGGAAACGTTCAAGTGATGTCTCTCTAGTTGCCACAATTTCTCAGAAGCTTGTCCTAACTTTTTTGTTCTCGCGTAATGGCAGCTGTGTAAGTTATGGCGTTCGGTGAAAAGTTGAAGGAAAAGATGAAATAAGAAGCCAAATTACTTTTCAAAATTCAGCACTGCTAGGTCCCCGAAAGAGAAATCAATAGTTCAGATTCACTTGGATGTTTGGGCCTTACCCCTCAAAGTGAATCTCAATTATTAATTTCACGTTCGGAGATATTTTCGGAAAGAAAATTCGGGAAACATAGAATTACTATTTCCGATCCCAAACAAAGGAGAATAATTTTGTTCACCTTCCCTAAAAGAGGGTGAACATTACCCTCCATCTCATTTGTCGAAATAGTGTAGAGACCATAGAATCTGGTGTATAGACCATAGAGATTCTATTGTCTTTGCCCGCAAAAGTGTAATGATTTCGTGGTCCCTACACCATTTCGACCAATAGGAGGAAATGTAATGTTCACTCTCTTTTAGGGGAATTGGAAGATGCTGCCAAGCGGCCGTTCATCTCGGCAATCAATGACTCGAATCTTGACCGAGCAATTGACGGTTTACATCCGTACATGCTCAGATTTAATCCGAACCGTCCGTACCGAAATGAACGGTCAGATGCCGGCTTGGCAGCATTCCCGGGTCCAGCTCCCTTTAAGGGAGGGTGAACAAAATCATTCTCCAAACAAAGTCACTTTCAGTGTCTGAAATGAAACCAATCCTCACGGTGTATTAATCAACCAACCGTGTGGTTTGCTCAGAGAGGACTCTGAAAATTTCTCTAATACTTTTGCAGCCGATCATGACCAACATCATGGCTGTACATAAATATAAAATCTATGAACATACTTGTGCTGTATGACAATATTATAGTAATGAGGATTTCAATCTTGGAGTTTTTTTCTTTTTTATCCCCCAAACTATGCACATTTTCTCTACTTAGTCCCTAAACCATCAATTTGATGATTTCATCTCCTCAACTATCATACCGTTGCCTGCTTAGTCCAATAGATAACGGAAGTTATGAATTTGGACGGAAAATGCCATGTAAGGCCTGTTTAGTACCCTGTAGAGCAGATACTTAATTGATTATGAGAGCCTTAGAGATAAAAATTAATTATGACCCTTTAGGATAAAATAATTAGAAAAATAAGATCTTCGCACCGGAAAAATTAATTATAACCCTTTAGGATAAAATGATCAGAAAAATAAGATTTTCGCACCGGTTTCAACAAATTAAAAATTAGAGCACTTAATTTTTTAACCATATTTTTTAGTATATAAACCTTCTTAAAAAATTAAGTGCTCGAATTTTCAATCTGTTTGGATCGGTGCGAAGATTTTATTTTTCTGATCATATTATTCTAAAGAGACATGATTAATTTTTATCCCTAGGGGAGTGCCAATAGCAAATCCATATAGGGATTGATTTTGGCACTCCGATTTGAGAGTGCGATTATCAATTTAGGGAGTGCCAAAATCACTCCTCTTTTGTTATCATCGATTTCCAGGTTTTGAGTTCTAATTTTATTGCACTCAATTATTTGAATTTATCACAGAAGGGTACACAATTTTTCAATGGTTAATATTATTACTTCTACTTGCTAAAAATTGATTGTCATGGTTTAGTTACTAGAGTTTCGTTTGAAGTCCCATTTGTTATGGGGATTAGAAGAATTGAAGTCCCATTTGTTGTGTGGATTAGAAGAATTACTCCCTCCGTTCCTTATTTAGAGTCCAGTATTCCATTTTGGGCTGTCCCTTAATAATTGTCTATTTTGTAAAGTTAGGGGAGTAAAAGTTGGTGCATTGTCTATTTTGTCCTTAAAAGTATATTTCATTTTGAAAAGTTAGTGAGTAAAAAGTGTAATGATAATGGGTAAGTAGGGAAAGTAGAGGAAAAAGTTGATGTGAAAGGTGTAATGATGATGTATTTTTAATAAGTTGGAGTTACGAAGCAGAACACTTAAAAATGGACGGAGGGAGTAGCATTTTTGCCTGTAATAATTTTTTGCCAATTTTCCGATATCCTTACATTTCCAAGAAGTTTCCGATATCCTTACATTTCCAAGAAGATGTTTTCTTGGAAATTTTCTCTGGGTGCATCTTCCTTATCTTGATATTTTCAAACTTGATCAGTTGATTCAATAATAAGGTCATCGTTGGCTTCTCATTAAAGCAGATTGCACTTGTTCTCAAGAATTTTCTTCTCTTGTTTGCCTTGTATCACTCTCTCCGTCTCTGTCAAAAAGTGCAATTTGATGTGAGCAGAGTCTTTAATTAGGTAGTCAATGGCAGAAGTCTTTGTGGCTCTTGCTCGGAAGATTGGTTTAATTAGCTCCTTTTCATTGCCATCAAGCTTGGAATTTTCGCTTGAGACGCGTGGAAAAAGTACCACGTCTGGACTACGGCATGTATGGTGTTCTAGTAACTTGGGAAATATAGGACCCTCGTACTAACGAGTTAAATTTTCATCTTTTCCATTTGGTCGGACATATATAAGAGAGATGCTAGGTGCACAATCATCCGAACACAACACCAAACACAATTTCTTACATACACGTGGGTTCCACACACACATTTAACACACGTTATCCACGTGTATGTGAGAGGTTGCTGACCATTCCAATTAAAGTTTAGTTTTCATATGATTCAAGCCATTTGATTCTAATGCTGACCGTTGCAAAGTTTTGTTACCTTATTTTCTGTTTACCTTTGACCCTCTGTAACGTCCGGATTTGTGTCCCCGAGAGATTTTTGTTTCTGAGATCAATAAATGTTTTTTTTAAATGATTATTTGCAACCTTTAGACTGGTAATTGTGGTTGAGTGTTGTAGAGGTGGTGCTTAGAAAGTACCCATCTTGAAAACATTTTTCGCTTTTAAGAAGTCGAATTAATTAAAATATTTTTGTTTTCCAAAACAACTACAATATGATATATAGTTTTCTTTGACTTTTGGGTTCTGTTACACTAAACAACAGAAAATACAGAAGAATATCCATATCTTTCAAAACATTTTCTGATCCCAAACAAAATGGGGTTAGTCTCAGTTTCAGTGAGCCCCAAGGATAAGTCCACTTGGTTCCACATTTCAAAATAAATACTTAAAAAATAAGGATCTATTTTTAAACTTAAAAATAATGGCTTTATGAAAATAATTTTGCAGGGTTTGATAGATCTATAAAACTATATCCATATTGCATTTTTTTTTATTTCAGTAAGCCTATTATTTTTAAGCTTGAAAATTGCAAATACGTACTTACGGAGTATTTTTTAAAAGGGTAAACCGAAATGGGCCCCACAGTTTTCTTTGACTTTTGGGTTCTATTACTCTAAACAATAGAAAAATATCCATATCTTTCAAAACATTCTCTATCCCAAACAAAATGGGGTATAGTAAGTCACAGTTTCAGTGAGCCCAAGGGTAAGTTCAGTTGGTTGGTTGGTGAGTTTGTTTTCCATTGATTGAGAAAAACTATTTCACGGAGCTTTCCGTAAATAGTGGTTTACAGAGTTGATTTGCGCCTATCCAAAGTGTATTGGACGGTCCGGATCTTAATGAAACTTTTCCGGAACGTCCAATGCCAAAACAAACGGCTGAGATCAAGTAGCTCCGTAAATTACCTGTTTACAACGGCTGTATGAATAAGCCATACTCATAATTGACCAGGATTGATTATTGGTTCAAGCCGCAAGAGTGTAATTTCTTCAACATCCCCTAGTCTTGGCGTGGACGGACCGGAGAGGAGATTAATTGAAGTGCGCGCGTCTCATAAGGAAATAAAAAGTCTCAGTTTGGTCTAGAGCTGACTTTGAAAATCCCTCTAATACGTTTGCAGCTGATCATGAACAACATCATGGCTGCACCTAAATAATATCTATAAACGTACTTGTGTCATATGACAATTTTATAGTAATGGGTATTTCAATCTTATTTCTCCTCCTTTCCTGTGTACTCATAACCCTTCCCCTTGCCACTGCTCAATTGCAACCATGTCCCTACCCAGCCAGTTTCCCTACGAACAGCACATATCGCCAAAACCGGAACCGAATCCTCTCCTCCCTTGCCTCCAACGTCACTGCCAATGGCGGATTCTACACCACCAACTTCACACAAGGCTCCGACACCATCTACGCTCTCGCACTCTGCAGAGGCGACCTTTCCAACCAAAGTTGTTATGACTGTGTCGATACCGCGACCCAGTCTATAATCACGAGTTGTCCTAATAAAACGGAGGCATTCGATTACGGAGACTCCTCTAAGTGCATAGTCCGGTGCTCTGACCGGTTGTTTTCCAGCACCGTGGCCACTTGGCCGGGTAGAGTCGTGTGGGTTACGAGTGATATCACCGCCAATGTCAATGAATATGTGAAGGCCTTCGATAGTTTGTTTGATGACCTTAAGAATAACGTCACTAGTGGTTCTAATTCTGTGGGCAAGTTTGCAACTGGTGAAAGATCGTATGCGGGGGATAATATTATACGTGGTCTTATGCAGTGTGTCCCTGACCTTTCATCGGCTGATTGCATCGCTTGTATTTCAAGTTCGACAGACGCTAATTTGAAGGAATTCTATGGAAAGAGCGGAGTAAATATCATTACACCGAGTTGTATTTTTGAGTATGAAGCGTCCTCCATTCCTGCTGGTGCTGCACCACCGCCCCCATCACCCCCTCCGCCGCCAGCTACTTTTCCCCCTCCTGCATCAACCAATGGTACGTCATCTTGAAGTTTAGTTAATTCTAGCAGAACTCTATTTTATTGCTTAAACAGGCCAAATTTCGGTGAATTTCGGGCAAGTTTTTTCTTTGGCCTCGGGACAAACCACAGATGACGTGATGATGAACCACAAAATTAATTGTTGGCAGCATCACATTTTGAATTGGATGAGCTCACGCTAATTTAAGAGGAATGTACGTAGAGCTGCCAGATTTGCGTTATGCGGTTCATTCTGTATCTGTAGAGACTACTATTTTGTTTTTTTCCGGAACCAGTTTACGCGCACGCACATGAATTAATCGACCATAAACTAACTGTCCACTAATGGGAACTCTACTTGTACGTGTAAAGACCACTGATATCCGATATTTATAGTATCAATTACACTATGCTACTATTGTTTAAAGAATTATTTGTTTCAATTTAAGTAATGGTAACTATATTTATTTAAATCATGTTAAAAGAATTAATTGATCGTACTGTGTCTACTATTGAGAATAGCCGCTCAATGACGAAGGGGAGTATTTTTTTCTTTATTTCGTTTTTGTCCGGATTTAGTCCAATTTCTGTTCGGTGGTTTGTTCGTCATGTGCTCGGTATTAGTTTTATTTTCTGCAAACATGATCTCGCAAGGCGAGTTTGAAATAGGGCTGCACATACTATGCTCTCTAATGATTTATCTAGTTTTGTGGATGCCCATTTGCCTCCATGGAGTTCCTCTCTATTGTGTAGGCTTTCGCCTCACAGTTGAATACTTCACATTTGCCAAAAAAAAAAAGGACAAATTTTTGTAGTCGTCCCTCTAGTTTCAATTGCTACCAAATAAACTTTGTAGTTTGTTTTATGTTCCAAATTGGTAAAATCATTAATACCGTTAATGAAACTAACGAAAAAATATGATTAAAAAATTAAGTGCTCCAATTTTTAATCCGGTTGAACCGGTGCGAAGATCTTATTTTTTTGAACATTTTATCCGAGATAGTCGTAATGAATTTTTGGCTCTAAGGCCTTTCAACGAGCACTCAAAGACTCCTTATTTAGTTTCAGGGCTCTCTTAGGGTGCTCATTGAATGACCTTAGAGCCAAAAATCCATTATGACCATTGAAGATAAAATGATCAGAAAAATAAGATCTTCGCACCGATTCAAACAGATTAAAAATTGTAACACTTAATTTTTTAACTATATTTTTTAATATATAAACGGTGTAAAAAAATAATTGTTCCAATTTTCAATCCGTTTGAACCGGTGCGAAGATCTTATTTTTCTGATCATTTTATCTTAAATGGTCATAATAAATTTTTGGCTCTAAGGCCTTTCAATGAGCACCCTAAGAGAGCCATGAAACTAAATAAGGAGTCTTTGAGTGCTCGTTGAAAGGCCTTAGAGCCAAAAATTCATTTCGACCATTGAGGATAAAATGATCAAAAAAATAAAATTTTCGCACCTGTTCAACTGGATTGAAAATTGGAGCACTTAATTTTTTAATCATATTTTCCGTTAGTTTCATTAACGGTGTTAACGATTTTACCAATTTGGAACATAAAACAAACTACAGGGTTTATTTGGTAACAATTGAAACTAGAGGGACGACTACGAAAATTTGCCCAAAAAAAAAATTTGTTGCACTGTTGTCCCATATTTTATCAGTAACTTATATTAAATCAACGGAATACGAAAATGGAAATAACAACTAAAATACATAGAAGTATTAGCCGTTGGCAAATTTTATTTGTTTGTATTTTGTTTGGTGCAGAGAATAAGAGCAGGAAAACTCAGACTACGATTTTAATTGTTGTTCCGGTGAGTATCTCATTACTACTCACTGCGCTTGCCTGTGCCTTTTTCCGACGAAGGAAGAGAGATGACTTTTTCCGACTAAGGAAGAGAGATGATGTCAACAGTAAGTTTATTTATGCTTTGATAATCTTAAATATTTATGAGGTTTAACATTAACACAAGGTTTCTGATTACACTGAGATTCTGAATACCTACCGAACAGAGAGATTATTCACTGCCTTTGGGCACTACGTGGCAGTGCTCCAAACCTCTCCTCACCACACGTTGTTGTGAGGTCCTCACACTAAGTCTCGGACCCCACAGAAATGTGTAGTTGATGAGACGCCTGGGGCACCACATGACAGTGCTCCAAGGGCATTGAATAACTTTTTGGATAAAAGAGGGTGCTGATGTGCTCTATCCTACACACTAATCCACTTCCTTTTTGGAGTATTTTTTTTTTTTAAAACCAGGAAACTACTCCACTTTCAATGGTGATCATATTCCCAAACAGTGTGCTCTTGGTCTCTCCCAGACAAGCACAATGCTTGTTTTTCCTGATTTTGTTCACTTGCGATCTGATACCACTGTTGCTAGGAGTTCTTGACCTTCACGAACACAGAGAGGATACACTCAACACACTACTCGATTTTATTGATTCAAATCAGCACAATTTTCTCTCTCTCTCTCTCTCTCACACACACACACACACACACTGCTCTCACACCTCTGTATCTCTCCGTAAATATATTAGCATAACGTCCCACACTTTTCCACATCAACACACAAACAAATAAGCACCATACATGCATCTCAATATTCTCAACCCCCACATTAACCTACCGAATTCTAGCTCTGGCAATTGGTCCCATCATTCACTTCTAACTTGCCTGTGCCTCTCAAGTCTCAACTCCCACACACACAGACCCTACCACGTGCAACGTACCTTAAAGAAATAACAGCCTGTTTGCTTGGGGGATAAGGGGGAGGGGATAAAGGAGCGAGGGATGGAGGTGGATAAGGGAGGGAAATGGGAGAAGGAAGAAGGGGCTTGTTTTTTTTTTTGAACGGCGAGAAGAGCTTATGCATCCAAAACCTTATGCGTCTGACAAATGGGCTGTGTTACCAAGTTTTCTGGATCGATACAATCGACGGGGATCGATGGCAGAATCGACGGGTATATATGTTTCGAGTTGCTGGAATGTGGTTGTGGAAAAGTGGAGTTTGGTTCCTTGCCGTGTTTCAGGACTTCTTTGGAAACAAACAATGAAGTGGATGGATTATGGAAGAAGGATAATAAAATGGACTCTATTAAACTTCGAAGTAGAAGAACAAACGATAAAGATTATCGTGTGAACGATTACAAGTTAAAAGCTACTCCTAGAAAAGAAAAGATAAAGGCCTGATTGGCGTTGTTTGTGTGTCCTCAAAACTGTTACGAATCTCTCCATATATAGGCCTCTTTATTTGAATTTGAATATTCCCTCCAAAGATGGCAGTTACTCCTTCATAGTATGCCTTTGAATTTGCTCCCACGATCAGTGAACCGAATAATTCCCACGTTGTGGTCAATTGCTCCAAGAATTGCTGAGCAATACTTCCCACGATCCAAAGAGTATCTCCGTGAATCTCCTTTTAACACCTGTATATGAACTGCCCACACAAATAAGTTCATATATACTTATCTCATCAAACGGGAAAAAGCCCCAAATTGACTGATCGACGGGTCAATCGACGGGAGTGTTTTGATAAAACCTTTTGCTGTGGTTTCTTGTTTACCTACTTTAACCTATGATATTAAGGTATACCGGAGTTACCTCTAATAATATCACAATTTCTTATGCCACGTGTCATCCAATCGACGGGTGAAATAAAATTATAATTATGGAGTAAACAATGCCCCCCTTATTTATTTAAGTTAAAACCTTTTAACTTAAGTAAATAAATTCCCCAAAGTCGTGACTGATATGTGTGGTTTCCCAAACATATACATAGCCTTCACCGTAAAAGCTAGGGCACAGTCAATATATTTTTTACTCCTTCTTCGAAAAACCTTCCCTTTGAACACCTCTTCTGTAATGGCGCCCAAAAAACCATCCACCGGTAAGGTATCGGTCACCAAAGCTTCGCCAACTTCTAAATCAACCATACATAAAGGAAAGAAATCGATTGCTAGAAGTGGCATCTACCAAATGGTCTACCACAGGCATGTGGTACTCATCCTTTGGTGAAGCTGTATTCAGATTCCTAAAATCGATGCATATTCTTACTTTTCCATTTTTCTTAATCACAGGAACAATATTAGAAATCCATTCTACATACCTGACTGGTCTTAAGTATTTGGCTTTGAATAATCTTTCCATTTCTTTCTTGACTTCTTTTAACACTTCAGGAGTCATTTGTCTTGGAGTTTGTTGGTATGGAACAAAATTCTCTTTAATAGGAATTCTATGTTCAACCAATGATCTATCCAAACCAGTCATATCAGGATAATCCCAAGCAAAACAATCTTTAAATTCAGACAACAAATACTTCAAACGATCCTTCATTTCATCAGGTAATGAAGCACATATGTGAAGAATTCTAGGATCTTCCTCTGTTCCTACATTAAAATCCTCTAAAGGATCTTTAACTTCTGCTTTAAGATCATCAAGCTTTGCAGGAGCAGCTTTGAGATCTTCCATAGCTAGTTCCTTTACAGATAAAGGACTGTCATCTATCACACAGTCTGCCCAATTACAAGAAATAGGCTCATCAGCCTCTAATTTCCTAGACACAATAAAAGAAAACAATCTCTTGAAAGTGGCTTTTAAAGTAGCCAACTGGTCATCCTCTTGATTTGATGTTTTACTAGACATTAGAAACCTTAGATTCAGCTTTACTAGACCTCAAAATTATGTTAGGTCTGACAAAATCTTTACTTAACTCTTGGAAACCATCTTTGATGTATTTGAGAAACTGACTTTCAGTAACACCAGTTCCTACTGACTTTACCTCTGAATTTTCAATCTTAATCGGCCACAGGTCTTCATCATATAGCCCTGCTTCCACGTTGTTAGTTTCTGCTTTAAATGGATGCTTGTCTGCCCAGAAAATTTCCATTTCTGTAGCTTTTTCATTCTGCCCTTGCTTCAGAAATATCAGTGCCTGATGTAAAGAAGAAGGCACACACCCATTTATGTGAATCCAATCTCTGCCTAACAAGGCATTGTAATTGGATGAAGAATCAATAACAAAGAAAGTTGTGTTCATCTTTCTATTTCCAATTTGTAATTGCAAAGAGATCACACCTTTAGCAGGTGAGCATCCTCCTGCAAAATTACCAACTGTCACCTCTGTTGGAATCAAGTCAGATTCCTTCTTATTTAAGGCTTTCATCATCTTTGAAGGTAAGATGTTGACAATAGTCCCATTATCAACCAAAACCTTATTGATAGGCTGTCCATTGATATGTAACATTATGTATAAAGGTTTTAAATGCCTGACCAAGGCATCTTCAGGAGATCTTAGAACCACAATATCTTTTCCTTTTATATCTTTTTCAATTCTTATAGATTCTTTTTGGAAATTTTTCTCTTGTTCATCATTTATCTTTACTATAGCATCTGTCTTATCTTCCACATCTCCTTCTAAACTAGTTGGTTGGTTAGGTTTCGCCTGAAAAGTTTTTGGCAAAACCAAAATCATATTGCATGGAAGTTTAGTAGGAGATACTGACCCAAACTAGATTGTGTCCAAAGCTTGGCCAAATGTAGCAGACTTTTGAGAGTTAGCCTCATTCTTGTCATCTTTTGAATCCTCTTTCATTATCTCTGAGCTGTCGACGGACAGCAAGTCATCATCTTCATCATCTTCCAACAGGACTTGCTAGAATTCTTCCATCTTTTTATTCAAACTCCTTTTAAACTCTGCCTTTTGTTCCTTTATAGATAGGATAGAGCCACCAGATGAATTTGAATTTTGCCCCCCAAGTCTTTGGGCAATAACTGGTCTAACAGTTTGCCCCCCAGGCTTTTCTGTTTCCTTTACCTTTGGTTTAGGCATTGCTACTTCTCTATTCCAAACCATTGGAGTTGGTTGCTTTGGGACTACTTTGACATTCATTTCTGGCCATTCTGTTGGCTCTGTCACCATATAAGAATCTCTCCTTTTCCTTTCCGAAATCTTCCTCTGCAACCTCCTTTTCTGAGTGTTGGTTATTGGAACAAATTCCTCAACCCCTGGGAACTTCGGATGCCTCACTGTATCCCACATATGATGCTCAATGTTTGGTGGTATCACCATTCTCCCTTGGTATCCACCTCTAACAAAAGGTAGTCTGCCTCTTGATCTTATGCCTCTATGATATGCACCTCTTCCTCTAACAACAGGTGGATATATCAAATTTGGGTCTGGTTTTTCTGGCATGGCCGGAATCACTGGAAACCCTTTAAATAAGAATGGTCCATCATCTTCTCCATACCATTTGATAGATTCAGAAAAAATGAAAATTCCAGGATCTTCACCCTCAAATATCAGTTTTGGGCCAACATAAATTTGCAAATCTCTGTTCCCCATAGTGTTAAACCTTATAGAACCTTTTGCATAGGTCCCATTATACTCTTTCCCAGCAATAATCTCTTCTCCTGACTTTATCTCTTCATCACACCTTAAACAGAAATAATTTTCAAATTTCTGTCTAACATACGACTCTTCTTCAGTTTCCATGATATCTTCTTCCTCTTGAATTCTCTGCTCAACTTGGGATGCCATCTTCCCTTTTCTCAGTCTGGCAGTCACCACATTGACATCCACTAGAGGAAATGGATCAATATCTATCCCCATAACTTCTTTATTTCCCTTGGCATATTGCAATAAACCTTTCTGAATTAGGTCCTGCACACAATTTTGAAATGTAACACAATTGTTAGTATTGTGTCTAAAAGAATTGTGCCATTTGCAATAATCTTTTCCTTTTCTATCTTTCTCTGATGGTATAACATGTCCTACTGACAAGGTTAAGAACTTTTGATTTATTAGTTCATCAAATAACTGATCTGCTTTAGCCAAATCAAATGAATATTGTCTAAAAATTGCTTGATTTCTCCTATTCGGATGTGATGATGGCATATTCACAGGCTTCTCAGCCTTTGTCAAAGTGTCACATACAATTGGTGCCTTACCAATTACTTGAGCAACATCAATTTCTACATCACCCTCTATATCTTGGTAATAAGTACCAAGTGATTTATTCTTTCTGAGTTCACCTTCCAAAAGTATAGCCTCATATCCTATGGCTTTTGAAGTAAAATGAAATAAATCTCTGAATTCAGTCCCAATAAAATGCTTCTTAAAGTCATAATCGAGCCCTTCTTGGGCAATTTTGACTATTTCAGACTCTGGAATGTAAAATTGACATTGATTCCTGACCTTCTTAAATCTATTCATATATTGTTCAACAGATTCAGATGTTCTTTGTCTTATTTTAGCCAAGTCTGCTACTGAAACTTCTGGTGCATGTCTGAAGAATTGAGTATGAAATTGTTCTTTCATCTCTCTCCAGGAATGAACAGAATTTTGGGGTAGACTTATGAACCATGAAAAAGCAGTTCTAGTTAAAGAATGAGGGAATAACTTTAATTTCAATACTTCATCTAGGTCTGCTTCACCTATTTGAAGGCAAAACCGTCCAACATGTTCCACAGTTGATTGGTTTTCTTCTCCATTAAAAAGAACCAAGTCAGGAATTCTATAGTGCCTAGGAAAAGGCACATTGTCAACCCAATTTGGATATGGTTTCCTAAACATAGGTTTTTCAATCCTTCTTAATCCAGGTCCATACATATCTTGCATAATATTCACCAGTTGAGCCCTTAAATTAGGTTCTGGTGCTCTTCCGGTTTGATTAGGAATGTCAGGCCTCATTTCGTACCCATATGGGTGATCTGGCCTTCTCCCATTTAAATTAAAAGTTGGTGGATCATACCCATACATATTGGGGTCAGCATTAGCCGTATTTGGCATACTTCTATTATCATTCCTATTTAAATTTATATTAGGATTTATGCCCCCATTTCCAACATTATATAGATTCGGATTATTATTCCCATTATTACCAAATCCTGCATTAATCGGAACTGCTGTTGGTATATTTTGATAAAAACTTTGATTTTGTCCATAATTTTGATTTCCCATCGGGATCCTATTGACTCCAGTAAAAATGGCATCAAAAGCAGGATTATCAAATACCTGTGAAGGAGGTATTTCATTCATCGGATTTGTCTGTCCACTGCTCTGTCCAGAATGGACATTCAAATTGACTGGCACTTCAACTATTGGTGGAGTTGTTTGATTTTGTGCCATCGCATTCCTAAACATGGCCATAATTGTTTTGGCCATCTCGCTCTCTGGATTATTCAACAACCTAGTAAATTGCTGAACCAGGTTTAGTGACTCAACCTCTGGACCATTCAACTGGCCTATTCCCTGATTCCTCTGATTCGGATCTGTCATATTTTCTTCATTCACCTCATTTCCACCATTATTGTTGGCGGAATTGTTGTTATCATTATTACCATCTGTTGCTAGTTGATTTCTCGTTTTCGGTGCCATGTCTTACTTCCAAATTAGTAAGAGCCCTCCTTCTAGCGCCAAAATTGTTACCAAGTTTTCTGGATCGATACAATCGACGGGGATCGATGGCAGAATTGACGGGTATATATGTTTCGAGTTGCTGGAATGTGGTTGTAGAAAAGTGGAGTTTGGTTCCTTGCCGTGTTTCAGGACTTCTTTGGAAACAAACAATGAAGTGGATGGATTATGGAAGAAGGATAATAAAATGGACTCTATTAAACTTCGAAGTAGAAGAACAAACGATAAAGATTATCGTGTGAACGATTACAAGTTAAAAGCTACTCCTAGAAAAGAAAAGATAAAGGCCTGATTGGCGTTGTTTGTGTGTGTCCTGAAAACTGTTACGAATCTCTCCATAATAGGCCTCTTTATTTGAATTTGAATATTCCCTCCAAAGATGGCAGTTACTCCTTCGTAGTATGCCTTTGAATTTGCTCCCACGATCAGTGAACCGAATAATTCCCACGTTGTGGTCAATTGCTCCAAGAATTGCTGAGCAATACTTCCCACGATCCAAAGAGTGTCTCCGTGAATCTCCTTTTAACACCTGTATATGAACTGCCCACACAAATAAGTTCATATATACTTATCTCATCAAACGGGAAAAAGCCCCAAATTGACTGATCGACGGGTCAATCGACGGGAGTGTTTTGATAAAACCTTTTGTTGTGGTTTCTTGTTTACCTACTTTAACCTATGATATTAAGGTATACCGGAGTTACCTCTAATAATATCACAATTTCTTATGCCACGTGTCATCCAATCGACGGGTGAAATAAAATTATAATTATGGAGTAAACAGGCTGCCAGCACGAGTTGTGTCGGTACGACCTTTCTGTAGGATGTGTTTCGTTGTCTGTTGGAAATAGGTTGAAATTTATTCTTGAATCTCGTTCCCAAAGTTGGAGCATAAAAGAGCTTTGAAAGGACCGAATAAACTTTGTTTGATGATTATTTCCTAATATTGCCGTTTTGTTGTGGTCAACAGGTTCACAGACAGATATTCTTCCATCCAAAGGTGATGGTAACACTGGTTTACCTATTTTCAATGTAGTCACAATTGCCGAAGCTACGAGCAACTTCTCCCTTTCAAATAAGATTGGAGAAGGTGGGTTTGGACCTGTTTTCAAGGTAATTTTAGTTGCACATACTGAAACATACATGGAGAACATTACTGAAACATACATGGAGAACATATAATGATACCTTGTCCAAAAGAAACTAAACTCAAATCTTAAACTGAAAAGATGTTGTTTGAGAAACTGTAGGGTCAGCTATCAACTGGACAACTGATAGCAGTCAAGAGGAACTCAGAGAAGTCCAATCAAGGGCTCCGTGAATTTAAAAATGAGGTTATCTTGATTGCCAAACTTCAACACCGGAATCTTGTTAGGCTTTTGGGATGTTGTATTGAAGGAGAAGAGAGGATGTTGATTTACGAGTATATGCCCAATGGAAGCTTGAACTCATTTATTTTTGGTTTGACCTCTCAATCATTCTTATAGCTTAATTAAAGTTCTAACAATTGTTGTATCTCTTTTCATAATAGCACTTCATTTTGCAAAACTGGTACAGTTGAGTAAGACCCTAAGTTGATCTGATCTGAACTTCCCAGATAGTAGAAGTAACTCTCTCACATGGAGTAGGCGGTTCGATATTATTGTGGGGATTGCTCGAGGGCTTCTTTATCTTCATCGAGATTCAAGACTCAGAATTGTTCATAGGGATCTCAAAGCAAGCAATGTGCTACTTGACAATGAGATGAATCCGAAAATTGCAGACTTTGGCATTGCTAGAGCTTTCAGAGGAGATCAACAACTAGAAAAAACAGAAACGGTGGTTGGAACTTAGTAAGTATTCAAAACGAATTCTTCCAAGTACCTATCTATATATGTTCAATCTTCCTGACCTACTAAATCGGTACCTACACATGTTCGATCTTCTTGATGTTCTAAATTGTTCGACATGGCCATGCAGTGGTTATATGTCTCCTGAGTACATAATGGACGGGCTCTTTTCAATGAAATCAGATGTCTATAGCTTTGGAGTGCTAGTTTTGGAAATAGTGAGCGGAAGAAGGAACAGAGAGTTCTATCATCACGACCACAGTCTTACCCTCCTCGGACATGTAATTTCCTATATACGACTGATATCGTCCATTTCAGAATGTCTGTCATGTGTTCCTCCTCGCATGAGGAAAATTGAGCCCGTCACGACTCTGATTTGATATATGAGCTGATCGATTTCTTTTGAATTCATGCAAATCAAAAAATTAATGAGGCTCCAATCCTCGAAAAGACCATGGGTTTCCATTTCTCCTTATTGACGAGGGATCACATGAGAGGATCCTAGTACCTTTGGAACATCCATCTCGTGCTATCCCTTAATACACGTTTTATGCACTCTTTCAGGTGTGGAAACTATGGATTGAAGGAAAAGCCTTAGAGCTACTAAATGAACAGATTGATGATTTTCCAATACCGGAAGTATTAAAATGCATACAAGTTGGTCTCTTGTGTGTCCAGCATCACCCTGAAGACAGGCCGACAATGTCCTCTGTGCTCTTGGCGTTGGATAGTGAGAGCGCAACGCTACCCCAACCGAAGGAACCGGGTTTCTATACGCAGAGGAGCAGCAACGAGACGGAGCCTCCATCGTCCAGAATTCAAATTACTACTTCAAACGAGATGACTCTTACAGTTTTGTCTGGTCGATAGGAAATTCGTACGTAAGGGATTTGACAAATACCTTGCTTTAAACTTAAAGAGTGAATTTTGTATATTATGCTTCAGTCCTTTTATTTCTTGGGTTTTCTGGATCATGGCAAGAGTCAATAAATGTTCGTATATATTGTTTATTGTCAATTCTTTGTAAGTACTCAAATGACATACAAAAACTTTGGCAATTCAAAATCTTTAGACATGCAGTTGGTTTTAATTGCTTTTATTTTTATTTTTATTTATAACGATGCATAATATCAAGGTCAGCTTGTGCACACCTCAAGTAATTTTTGGGGGACCAATCCCGCCATGCAGTAATAGTAGCCCAGGCCCCAATTAAGCCAAAGCATCGTTTTGTATGAATTGATCCTGTCTCATTAGCGTTGATGAGAACTATGAAATTCCGAACCTAAGGCATGGGAGAGAGCAACTCCTGAGTTCTTAGCCTTTAGTCTGCACGGCCTACACCTTAGGTTTTAGTACCTTTATTTAAGGATGTGGTCAAGCAAAAATCTAGAAACATATTAGAGTGAGTTCTGTTTCCAAATGTTTAATTATGTTTTAATTTATTAGTGGTGGCTAATCATAAGAATCATGTCTAAACTAGTGTGATTCAATTAGCAGGCACTACGTATAAATCTTTCGTGTTGGGTTTGGACATCCGTTTGTCTGGGTAATCTGTTGATTTTTGCCTTTGGCCAGCACCAATTCCCCATTGAGAAAGCTATAGGAAGATATAGGCCTTCAATGGAATGTGCGTAACGCGTGATGCTTGTGTATTCAATTATTAGAATTTGTAGGTATCCTTAGGCTTACATCAATATATATCTTACATGTAAAAAAAAATATAGCGCCCCCCATTATTGAGTATATAAGTGTGAGGCAGTCGCAGGCCCCAAGTAGTTAGAGTGTGTTCCACTATCTAAAATAAAGATACTTATTTTTTAAATTAAAGGTGATGTATTGTGAGAGACTCATCTGTCTCGTAAAACAAAAAATAAGTACTTAACAAATAAAAACCTTAGCAGAACAGGGCCTAAGAAGGGGGAGGCATGAGCAAAAGGCAATATTTGTTTTTGCCAACATTT
Organism: Rhododendron griersonianum; assembly: GCA_018127125.1. NCBI lineage: Eukaryota > Viridiplantae > Streptophyta > Magnoliopsida > Ericales > Ericaceae > Rhododendron > Rhododendron griersonianum. The sequence continues at coordinate 21,023,443 of CM030789.1, forward strand.
TGTACGTCAATATTTCCCTAATCTTGTGACTAATAAACACTACAAGAAATCAAGTAAGAGGCGACGAAAAATTAATAGTGATGAAATTGATTTTCGTCGCCAAAATTGGCGATGAAATTGGTTTTTGTCGCAAATAGTACACATTCGCGATGAAAAAGTATTTTGGTGATAAATTTCTTTTTGGTCGCAAGTAGTACACGTTGGCAACGAAAAAGTAATTTCGTCTCCAAAATTGGAAACAAAAAAAATTCGTCGCAAATATTAAACATTGACGACAAAAAAGAAATTTCAACTCCAAAATTGGCAATGAAAAAAATTTCGTCGCAAATAGCTAGTGAACACTGGCGACGAAAAAGTAATTTCGTCACTATTTTTTGCCATTTTTCCGTCGCCAATTTAGTGGACCATAAATTCAGGGGCGGACCCAGAATTTATAATCACTGGGGTCAAGTTATCTATAGCATGTACTCCATAATTTTGTATTAACACATGATAAAGGATAAACAAATTCAATATTAATACTACACAAAAAAATACCTATTTATATACTCCATCCGTCCCTATTTAAATGTCTAGTATTCCATTTTGGACTGTCCCAAAATAAGTGTCCACTTTGAAAAATTAATGGGTAAAGTGGAGGATAATTTTGGAAAGTGAAAGTAAAAGTTAATGTGAAAAGTATAAAGTGGAGGATAATTTTGAAAAGTGGAGATAAAAGTTGATGTGGAAAGTGTAAAGGGGAGAGAAAAATTGATGAGAAAAGTGTAAAGTGGAGGTAAAAGTTAACTCCTTAAACTGCGTGTTTTTCAAGTATGGACATTTAAAAAGGGACGGATGGAGTAATACATAAACAAAAAGCGATTTGTCAATCCATTACACATCATTTCACTTACAATTGACCCCAAAGATTTTTCATATTTGGTGAGCAAAATAATGAACATGGTACACAGAATAACTTGACCTAAATTTATTTTAATTCCTAATTAACAAAACAGGGTCACAGTATAAGTTTGCTGAGGTAGTTAGGTTGGATTAATGATAGGGTTTAACTTAGTACACAAAATTCAAAGTCCTAAATTAGAATTGACCAACGTAATGTGGATAGCAAACATTAAACAATCTAATCAATACTTCCTCCCTTCCATTTTCTTTGTTCATTTTTAACTCAAAAGACTATTATTGTTGGCGAAATTACCCAAAAAAAGAGATCTGGATGGTTAAAAAAGACCTGGGGCAAGTATATTATTTTTCGGACAAGAACCAAAGTGTAAAATATATATGGGGCAATTATATTTCCTTTGGGGCAAGAACCAAAGTATCTAAATCTATGGGGCAAAATCAACCGAAATTTCCAAAATTTAATGTATATCCCTGGGGGATTTCCACCTTTAGTGGGGTCAATAGACCACCCTTGCCCATGGGACCATTGAGAGTGTTATTAGCTTTAACTTAGCATTTGCAAAGCCTAAAGACCACACGTAATTTCTACAATGATCTCCATAGACCGAGGACTTGGACAACGATGAGAAGATTCAAAGATTCTTTCCACACGTTCATGGACAAGAGGGTCAAGCCAACCTACACCGATGAACAAGATATAATCCAATGGGGTATACACTAGGATCCCCTATACCAAGCCTTTCATGTACTCGCCAAACAAAACGAAAAGAAAAGAACAATAGAGACATAGTAATCAACTTTTAACAAGTCAATTTGTTCTCATTTTTTGAAAAAGGATGTCTTATGTACTAGCCCTGTCTATTGAGACTCCTATGATTTGGCAAGGTAAATATTTCGAATTGGGCTTGTAGCGAGGCCTCCTTTGATCGATGTTCAAACACTGGAGTGATTAATAATATTTCTACTGATTGACAAAAAAATATAACACTCTAGGTCTTGGTACAATCGTATGGTTTGAAAGCAAAAACAAGAATGTGAATAACAAATCAAAAAATCCACAAGGAATTTCATTACAATTGTTGGGGGAGCTTCAAATATGGAAACAAACTTTACCTAGTTGCCCGACCCAGAATAGGTAGGAAAATTTGGAAACAGAATTGTAAAAGAATAAACTTGGGAGCCTACTTTTTGGCTTTTCATTTTTAACTTTTTGCCTTTTTGGCTTTTGAGATTATGATTAGAATGTATTTTGTATTTGGTAGAGTGTTTGGATGATATGTGCAGAATGCATTTTGCAGCAGGAGTAGTGTTTGGGAGATATAGAATGAAAATGAATTATGAATTGATTTTTTACTATGTTGCCCTTGTTATTAATAATAGTGTGTAAATAATATTTTAATCTAATTTTTTTCTGTTTTATTTTGAAATTGCTTTATTCTTCATTAATTGAAAGTCTCAAACTATTTTTTAATTATGTTTTTATTGTTTCAAGTATTTTTCGTTCTTTCCTCCAACAATGTTTTGATTTTTAATCTAAAGTAACAATTAAGTTAAATTGAATAATTGCAAAATAACAAGCTTGTTTGCCATAAAAATTACAACTAATCAAAATCTTTCTACTCCAAGGGGAAAAAAAAAAAAGGCTTCCACACGAAGAAGAACAAGAAGAACAGAAGATACCCTTTCATGTGAAATCAAATCAATCCCTAAACCAAACAAGAAGAAAACAGCAGATACCCACAAAACAAATCAATCCCCAAACCAAACAGTACGGTGCCTAATCTCCAGAACAAGAGAATAGGGCACCCAAATTTCGACTAGTCTCATACACGAATCAGTAAGAGATGGGCGATTTCAAAACATTTAGAGATGGGCGAAGGTGAGTGTGTAGATTGGCAAACTTTTCCAGTCATCTGCTACTGCTATCTCTTTGTGTTTTGTGGTGGAAGATGTGAGTAATAAAAGTTGCAGTGGAGAGGATAAAGTTCACATGAGAGTTTTGTGGAATTATGGAAAAACAGAGAGGGTAGGGATGTAAAATGGCATGGCTGGAAAACAAAAATTGGAAAACGAGAATGGGAAAAACTCCTCCAGGCCTCTTTTTCACTTCTCTTCTCCATTCTTCAAATTAGAGAACTCATTCTCATAGAATGAATTTTGTGTCTTGCAGCCAAACACCCAAAACGGGAAAAGTAGAATTGGAAAAGGCGAAAATGTGGCTCCCAAACACCCCCTAATCTGCATCATATGCTTTTTTTTTTTTTTGGGGGGCAGCTTTCATTTAATCATAAGACTCTTATAAAAGAACAAAACAAAAGGCCGATGTACTTTTTTTGGGAAAAAGAATTACAAAAGGTATATATATTAAACTTTTGATACATGTACTTGAAGTGTGTTGTGTTGTGGTGGTTGGGTTTTGCCTCGATCGCGAGTATGGAATTTTCTCTGATAATGCTTAATTTTAGCATGAAAAATGGTGAGAATTAGCAAAATAGGCGAGGAAATTTTTTTGTCGCAAAAAGGAAAATTTGGCGACGATTTTCTTTTTCTTTCACTAGGGTCTTAATTTTGCGTGAAACTTTCAGCGAAGAATTTGGACGACGAAGTTTTTCGTCGCCAATGACCTTAGCAATGAAATTTGTAGTTTTGGATATTTTCGTCTCTATAAACCCATTTTCTTGTAGTGAGAAATTAAGTTGTAATGGACTCTCTGCTGACTTGTATACGATTATATTGATTTGACTGTAATGACCCAAGAGATAAGGTCCCTCTTTCTTGTACTTGAGTGTGAATAATGATCTTAGTATATAAGTAGATAATGTGCCTTTCTTTTTGGTCTTTGCTTAATTAAACAACTTTCACTGCCAATTTGCAGATAGATATCAACAAAAGAGTTGGACATGTTACGAGGCAAAATTCTGAAGTGTCCCCATTGTTTGGGGAACGCGGTATAATAGATTTTGGCAATGATTGTCCATTTTAAAAGTATTATACGTTATTGTTGTGAAAATATTACACGCCATCCTGTGTACCTAGGTCGGTTCGGTCTCTGTTTTCTGGAAATCTATACGGCCCGAACCGAATCGAACCGAACCGAATGCTGACCGAACCAACCGAACTTATGTAGGACCGAACCGACCGAACCATATATATTATATATATTTATATAAAAATGGCCCAAAACTAGGTGAAAAAAATGCCCAAAAATGGCCCATATAAAAATAGGTGAAAATGACCCCTTATAAAAATGGGCCTAAAATAGCTGGAAATGGCCCAAATAAGGGTGGAAAAATGGCAGAAAATTACCAGCCGGTCCAGTTTTTTGACTTCTAATTCCCATTAAGGATGCAAGAGCTGTTTAATTACGTGCAAGGATAAATAGAAGTTGAAGTTACCGTTCTACCCTTATTTCCTTTATTTTCGCGCGTATGATCTTATTCATTCTCTTCAAAAACATAAACGACTTCCACCGCTAATCGCTGCGGGTTTCCATTCGTGATGAGATTTGATTAGATTCTTGAGATTTGAGTGGATTTTGCGTGGATTAATTGGATTTTGTTCATTCATTCTATTCATTCATTTCGTTCGTTCATTCTTCAGATCGACTGAATCCAGCAGGTTTGTTGATTCATTCGATTCAGTGATTTCGTTTATTTTTGTAGATCGATTTCAATTCAGAAGGTTTGGTTGATTCATTCGATTCAGTGATTTCGTTTATTTTTGTAGATCGATTTCAATTCAGAAGGTTTGGTTGATTCATTCGATTCAGTCGATTTCTTTAATTTTTTGTAGATTTTGTTTCTCGATTCACTTGATTTATTTCTGCTGATATAACTTCTCTCTCTCTGTTTTACTCGATTTACTTGATCGATTAAGTGAAAGTCATGAAGTTCGATGCTACGAGTTGGTGGAACTAGTGGATTTCTCTTGTTTCAGTAGGTGGAAGCTGTGATTTCGTACGTGAATTACAACTACTCGATTTCAATCCAGTGCTCATTTCATTGCACTAGACAATTATCCTATAAAGGTCTGCGAAAATGTTCAATTTCACATATGAAAAGTTTCGTAGCAATCTACGTTGTTTATTCATCAAAATTAAATAACCAATGACGAATAGAATACAACAGCTCTGCGAAATTGTTTAATAAGACATACTGATATATTCAAAATGTTTTTTCCTTCGTATGTTGTAGAAGTTGTTGTTTAAGATCCAGATAGCTGTGAATAGGTCTGCGAAATTGTCTTCTTTTCAATCATACGAACAATTTCGCAGCCATGCACCTTCGGATTCCCAGACGCTTTCACATACATATAACAGGTCTGCGAATTTTTAGCAACTGAGAGCATGTGTCACATTCATTCTCTCCTTCGGATTCCCAGACGCTTTCACATACGTATAACAGGTCTGCGAATTTTTAGCAATTGAGCGCATGTGTCACATTCATTCTCTCCTGTTTTTGTGTCTCGATTCACTCGATTTATTTCTGTTGATATAACGTCTCTCTCTCTGTTTTACTCGATTTACTTGATCAATTAAGTGAAAGTACTGAAGTTTGATGCTATGAGTTTGTGGAACTATTGGATTTCTCTTGATTCAGTACGTGAAAGCTGTGATTTCGTACGTGAATTACAACTATTGAGTTTTGAAGATTGATATTTACTCTAGTTAAACTCATTGGTGATGTTTTGAGTTGGTGGCTGTTTTCTAAGTACTTCTATTTTGTTTTAGGTCTATGGGGATTATGGAAAATGCTGTAGTATTGTTGTGCAAATGGGGTGACGTTAGTTGTGGCGTTCTGTTAGAACGAACTTTGAGTTTTCAATCTTTGATGACGAAGTTATTTGCAAAGTGGAAAGATTTGTCTGAAGGCTCATTTTCCCTTTCTTACTCATTTGCTGGCCATCCGAAGTGTTTGCTGGAGTCTGATGAGGACTTGTGTGTCGTATATGATTTAACCTTGTCATCTAGGACTGAGTGTGTTGACGTTGCTGTCAAAGATTTGGTTGATACAAGTACGGTCTCTACTATTGTTGATGTTTGTAGCAGTAGTGGTGATGTAGGTTGTGATCAGTTAGTGTTATTAGATTCTGTTGGCACTCAAGTGGATTTGTGTAGAGACCCGTATTTTTGGGCCGTATTTTTGTTAAAGAAATATTATAATTATCGAGCGAGGGCGTAAATTGTGGAAATTCGAATAATAGCGTAGTTATTTAGATTTGGGGGTTAATGTGATAGAATGTGAAAGTTTGGGTGTAAGGATAATATGTGTGTGTGCATGTAGATAATGGTGTGGCTAGTTGTAGGGGAAAATAATTCCCCCTTTCTTTTTCTTCATCTGCCGACACCCACACACACACATCACAACCCCTCTCTCTCTCCTGCGTCTCTCGCTCTCTCTGCTCTCCCTCCGAAAAAAATTTCTCATTACCTTCTCTCCTCGATTTCATCTACTTGGGGCGTGATTCCGGACAAAGTCCAAGAATTAACGTTGTTCTACGGAGCACGGGCTTCCTATCTATCCAAGGAAAATTGCGATCGGGCCACGTGGGAACTTGGTTGACTTGGTCAAACGGTTGGGTTTTGCTCAAAACCCATGAGGTAGGGATTTCTTACTCTTGTTATGCGTTTATACGATGTTTATGTATCTAGATCGTGCCTTGTTTCGTCGTTTGAGATTGTTTCTTTCATTCCCGAATTTCTGCAGAACTGGTCCCTGTTTATGGGGCATTTTCGTCATCTTAAACTCAGAAATAAATTTTGGTTCCTTCATATGAAATAGAGTAGACTTAGAGCCCGTTCTAATGCCCCTGGAATCACCCGAAACCGTTGAGAATTGAATTTATGGTGATTTTTAGAAAACTGGTCTGCAATCTGTCTCGTGTTCTGGATTTCAGCCCACTTCGAACGGACATAACTTTCTCATCCGATGTTCGTTTTATGCAAACTTTATATCGAATCGAAGGTCTTGAAGTCAGCTTTCCATTGCCACCGGAATCGCCTTAAAAGTCTTAGCACACAGAAAGTTATGATCATTTGAGTGGAAGTGTGTCGGTCTGCCAATGTCTGCTGGCTATTCCTAAGTTGTATTCGTCCCGTGTTATGACTCCCTATATGATTAGAACATGTTTAAGTCACTCTCAAGTATGATTACTTGTGTCTTAATGAGACTCGTATCCTCGTGCCTCGTCTTGTTGAGTTCCCTAGGTTCCTTTGGCACTCGTTTTATAAGATTCTCGTTTGGAACCTAGCCGGTGATGTGCCGTGGAATCATTATGGGTTCGATACGTGGCATAGGGCGTTGTGATAGATTTGGAGGAATAACGTGGACTTAAAATATTTATCAATGTACAATGGGGCATGCTTATGAGTTTGCAATATATTGTTGATGATGTACGAACGAATGTGACCTTGGGAAAATGTTGTCTTTTTGGATACGGATTGGTATTGCCATGTGATTGATTAAATGGCTTTGGATTCAATTGAATGATTTGATGTTTTGAGAAATGGAAACGTGAAATGAATGTGGATGACAAATGGTCATTAAAAGAACTTTCAGTGGCTCTTAAATGAGTAAATGCTGGAGCTAAATGCTCATATCGTATGCTTTCATGGCTCTTAAGTGAGTAAATGCATGGCAGGCTAACTGCTCATATTGTATGTTTTCAGGGCTCTTAAGTGAGTAAATGCATGCAAGAGCTAAAATGCTCATATCGTATATTTTCGGGCTCTTAAGTGAGTAAATGCATGCAAGAGCTAAAATGCTCATATCACTTGTCTTCGTGGCTCGTTATCGAGTAAGTGCATGGCAGGAGCTTCGGCTCAGACTTTTAACGACACGTAGTTGGTTTATGAAGTTAATGTGAGGATTTTGATTTTGGTTAAAGGATTTTGATGAGAATCCTCCGGTATTCAGCCCGAATCAACGGAGCTCGGCCTACAATGGTCTTGAGTTTTCTTTGAATTGTTTTGAAATCAAAAGGAAGGGTTTGAAATGAAGGAATTTGATGATGATAAATGCGGACACGAGAAAGATTATAGTACCGTACAATGAATGATAAGATGAATTTGAATTGGTCATAGTCTAATGTGGATTGACGTGAGTTTATTAACGTATCTAGTCAGAGAGGAAAACTGTAAGTGGTATTTATGTGAAGTCTAGAATCTTTTGACTATAGTGTGCGGCTCGTTGGTAAACGTTCGTACTTTGAGCGTATCTGTCAATATTCACTCATTCATAGTGCATGATTCGTCATATTTACATATAGCTTGAGTATAGATTTCTCTACTGGGCTAGTGTAGCTCAACCTATCATTTTCAGGTAAAAAAAGCAAGGAAGTTGGCATGACGTGCATCTCGTACTTGTAGATCATGGGTTTCAAAGGTATAGAGGGGCGATTTTATACTTTTACCTTGAAAGATGTATTTTTGAAGGATGAGCTTTGTAAACTGTAATATTAATTTGGTAACTTGTATAACTTGGGACCTTGAGCCCGGATTGTAATATTTGTTTTTAATTTGAGAACTGGGGAAAGAAATGTTATTTGGGTATTACCTGTACTCCAGTGAGGATTTTATTTATCTTAAATGGTTATTATTTATGTTGAAAATCGAGGGCGTGACAACTTGGTATCAGAGCATAGGTTTAGAACACCTAGAGACCGTGGGGAGACTTTTTAGTCTCATGGGTTCAAAATCCGCTGCATACTTTTTACAAAACACACGTGTGCTTGCATGAATGAGTCGGTACATCATTGAGATGTCACATTTTGTATTATGGTAGAGTGACATTGAGTTGTTGACCTGCATTGGGAAGTTGGAGGCTTGGACCTCATTGTAGTGATTGTGATTGTGGCCATGTTGACGTGTGAAGCAAATATAAGATAGCATGTGTTAAAAGGGATGGAATGTTGATATGACTTATGAGATGAGTGTTAAATGTGTTTTTAATTGAATTGCTTGGATTATGTGTTAAGTTTCAAATGTGTTAAGTTAAGCCTGTGTGAGATAAACTGTATAGGGTATAAGTATATGGTGAGAAATATATGCATTGGGATTTGAGTTAGTGCGTGTCTTGAATGTGTTTGGAAAGGTAAAGGCGTGTTGTGGTGATAACTGTAGTTGGTTATTGTAGTGGTAGTTATTGAGACAGTTAATATAAGTATAGGTAGGGCAAGTCGAACCTACATAGGGGATATAAGTATCTAAAGTTGAGATAGGAAAATGAGGGTTATAGGTAGGGTGTCGGGATGCTATATGTGTCTTCTGGATACCCAGGCGACTACCGATGAGATCCAGTTGGAAGAGGCGTTTGATCACCGCTCCTTCTAGATGGAAGTCTCGGAAAGTCAATTGGACACTAGGATTGTGTATATGGATTAGATCTCTAGGCTTGAGATAGATGGCTCTACGTAGGAATTTCGTAGAAAAGGGAAGTGTTATGGTGTCGTAGTTTTCATTGTTGAGGTGAGTGTCACGGTGGTGTCATTTTGATAGGATGATAAAAACAAAAAAATAGTGATAGCATGGCGTGGAAAAAGAAAAAGAAAAAGAAAAAGACTTGAGGTGATAGATTTGAGAGGGACTAATGTTTAAATAGTGGTAGTGATAGCAGTGATGGTGATGAGAATAGTGCGGTTGATATTATTGAGGTTGAGTGCATTTGTGATAAATATCTTCGAGGAAAATTGATGTCGTTATGATTACATAGTTGAGAGAAGAAATTTATGAGCTGTGAAACTTATGGTGAGCGGAACTGTCAGAAGATATTGGTGTGAGAGAATTGATTCTTAGTTGATGAAGTAGTTGGAATATTAGAATGTGATGAGAAGTATAGACATGTTGTTTGCAACCCCGATGTCTTGTTGGTATTTAGGAAGGAGTCTATCAATTTGTTTGTACTTGTATTGGTGTTTAAATTTTAGTATCGAGATAATCAATAGTAGTGGAAGTTCGTTAGTGCAACTATTGCACACATTGTGTAGCTATTTGGGTGATGACATGCCGTGTGATTGTAAAGTTGATAGAGAAATGATTAATATTGATGTGTATTTGTTATGTGATATTTGAGATTGTGAAAATAGGAAACATGTGACTTGAGTAGACTAATTGACGAGAGTATTCGAGATTGATGGGTGAACAGAAAATGTAAAAGGTATTATGAAGGTTAAAAGAACGAGATTACCATTGGGCTTTCTAGAGCCATGAAAAGTGAAGTTTTGGATACTTTGTGAGTTGGTAAGTCTGCTGGATACTAAGTGAGTCTGTTAATGCGTGGATGTGTCTGATGTTGTGTAAGCTATTAAATTGTACCGTGGGTTTGTTGAAATATTTCGTGAATGAAATGTGCTGTTGTTTAGCTTTAACCTACATGTTTGATTTGTTATGTGATCTCAATGCGTGAAATTTGTTTTTAGTATATGATGTAGAATAAACGGTGATGCTTATGTGGGTAGTTACTACGAGTGTATGCCTTTCTTGAGTAGCAGCAACAATGTTTGGAGAACTGGGTTTAAGAAAATAGTGGATTGATAGTTTACCAGAATGGTTTTAATGTGTCTTGTGAAGAGTTATGTAGAAGGGACGCATTACAATAGAAGTGAATTTGGATTTTCAAAAATAGAAACCGATAGTGATTCAGAGTGGGCTAGGGAATGTGAAGTAGTGCCGGATTCTTAGTTGTGTTTGAATGTTAAATGGACGAAAAAGCGTTTGAGATTTGTGCAGAGTTGATATAAAGTTGTGTTGGTAAACAGAAGTGTGAGTTAGAGATGAAGGTTGATGATTTTGTTAGGTGTGTTTCGTCATACCAAGGGAGGTGAACCATGTCTTTAAGAGAGGGAAGTGGGTAGCGAGGTGCGTGAAATAATTTGAGATTGTTAAAGGGAATGGTGCAGTTGTCTATTACTAGTGGTATTGAAAAAATTGAATCGGTTGTGAGGTGTGTTAATTTTTGGAGACGAAAGAGGTATTAATAGCTTTGAGATGTGAGACGTTTAACTAGGGTGAGTTGGTGTTAAAATTGAGCAAATGGTGATGATCGTTATGTAGTCAAATTATTGTGTTTTGGGTTTCTTGGATTTATTACAATGGAGAGTATTTGGGTATTCAAAAAAAAAAATTATTATCGATGGATTGATCTATCAGTTGGTGTTGGGAAGATGAAACTTAGAGTATTGGAATTATAGTTTTTATAAGCAGTGTAGTATGTCCTTCTAGAAAGTTCGAAAGATACTTAGCCGAATGAGTCGCAAAGAATGAGAATGTGGAATTTGGAGTTTAGAGAACGTCGAGGTAACCACTTGTCGGATATCGGTGTGATTGTCTTGTAGATATGTAAGAACTAGAATTCTTGTACTGACGTTAGGACTTGAGAGTCTATTAAGGTTAAAAATTTGATAAAGATGATGGAAGCTTGTGACTGAATATTGAGTGCTAGGACCATATTGTTAGTGAGGGTTTTTGCGGGGCAAACACCATGAGAAAATGTCCACGTAGAGAAGGAAGAATGAGGTTTGGGTTATGAAATTGTGATATGAGGTCTGGTATAGTGATTGGTAGTTCGGTTGGAATCGCTTAAGCAAATTTCGGGGACGAAATTTTTTTTAAGGAGGGTAGGATGTAGAGACCCGTATTTTTGGGCCGTATTTTTGTTAAAGAAATATTATAATTATCGAGCGAGGGCGTAAATTGTGGAAATTCGAATAATAGCGTAGTTATTTAGATTTGGGGGTTAATGTGATAGAATGTGAAAGTTTGGGTGTAAGGATAATATGTGTGTGTGCATGTAGATAATGGTGTGGCTAGTTGTAGGGGAAAATAATTCCCCCTTTCTTTTTCTTCATCTGCCGACACCCACACACACACATCACAACCCCTCTCTCTCTCCTGCGTCTCTCGCTCTCTCTGCTCTCCCTCCGAAAAAAATTTCTCATTACCTTCTCTCCTCGATTTCATCTACTTGGGGCGTGATTCCGGACAAAGTCCAAGAATTAACGTTGTTCTACGGAGCACGGGCTTCCTATCTATCCAAGGAAAATTGCGATCGGGCCACGTGGGAACTTGGTTGACTTGGTCAAACGGTTGGGTTTTGCTCAAAACCCATGAGGTAGGGATTTCTTACTCTTGTTATGCGTTTATACGATGTTTATGTATCTAGATCGTGCCTTGTTTCGTCGTTTGAGATTGTTTCTTTCATTCCCGAATTTCTGCAGAACTGGTCCCTGTTTATGGGGCATTTTCGTCATCTTAAACTCAGAAATAAATTTTGGTTCCTTCATATGAAATAGAGTAGACTTAGAGCCCGTTCTAATGCCCCTGGAATCACCCGAAACCGTTGAGAATTGAATTTATGGTGATTTTTAGAAAACTGGTCTGCAATCTGTCTCGTGTTCTGGATTTCAGCCCACTTCGAACGGACATAACTTTCTCATCCGATGTTCGTTTTATGCAAACTTTATATCGAATCGAAGGTCTTGAAGTCAGCTTTCCATTGCCACCGGAATCGCCTTAAAAGTCTTAGCACACAGAAAGTTATGATCATTTGAGTGGAAGTGTGTCGGTCTGCCAATGTCTGCTGGCTATTCCTAAGTTGTATTCGTCCCGTGTTATGACTCCCTATATGATTAGAACATGTTTAAGTCACTCTCAAGTATGATTACTTGTGTCTTAATGAGACTCGTATCCTCGTGCCTCGTCTTGTTGAGTTCCCTAGGTTCCTTTGGCACTCGTTTTATAAGATTCTCGTTTGGAACCTAGCCGGTGATGTGCCGTGGAATCATTATGGGTTCGATACGTGGCATAGGGCGTTGTGATAGATTTGGAGGAATAACGTGGACTTAAAATATTTATCAATGTACAATGGGGCATGCTTATGAGTTTGCAATATATTGTTGATGATGTACGAACGAATGTGACCTTGGGAAAATGCTGTCTTTTTGGATACGGATTGGTATTGCCATGTGATTGATTAAATGGCTTTGGATTCAATTGAATGATTTGATGTTTTGAGAAATGGAAACGTGAAATGAATGTGGATGACAAATGGTCATTAAAAGAACTTTCAGGGCTCTTAAATGAGTAAATGCCTGGCTGGAGCTAAATGCTCATATCGTATGCTTTCAGGGCTCTTAAGTGAGTAAATGCCTGGCAGGAGCTAACTGCTCATATTGTATGTTTTCAGGGCTCTTAAGTGAGTAAATGCCTGGCAGGAGCTAAAATGCTCATATCGTATATTTTCAGGGCTCTTAAGTGAGTAAATGCCTGGCAGGAGCTAAAATGCTCATATCACTTGTCTTCAGGGCTCGTTATCGAGTAAGTGCCTGGCAGGAGCTTCGGCTCAGACTTTTAACGACACGTAGTTGGTTTATGAAGTTAATGTGAGGATTTTGATTTTGGTTAAAGGATTTTGATGAGAATCCTCCGGTATTCAGCCCGAATCAACGGAGCTCGGCCTACAATGGTCTTGAGTTTTCTTTGAATTGTTTTGAAATCAAAAGGAAGGGTTTGAAATGAAGGAATTTGATGATGATAAATGCGGACACGAGAAAGATTATAGTACCGTACAATGAATGATAAGATGAATTTGAATTGGTCATAGTCTAATGTGGATTGACGTGAGTTTATTAACGTATCTAGTCAGAGAGGAAAACTGTAAGTGGTAATTATGTGAAGTCTAGAATCTTTTGACTATAGTGTGCGGCTCGTTGGTAAACGTTCGTACTTTGAGCGTATCTGTCAATATTCACTCATTCATAGTGCATGATTCGTCATATTTACATATAGCTTGAGTATAGATTTCTCTACTGGGCTAGTGTAGCTCAACCTATCATTTTCAGGTAAAAAAAGCAAGGAAGTTGGCATGACGTGCATCTCGTACTTGTAGATCATGGGTTTCAAAGGTATAGAGGGGCGATTTTATGCTTTTACCTTGAAAGATGTATTTTTGAAGGATGAGCTTTGTAAACTGTAATATTAACTAGTGCATGCCCGTGCCTGAAGGCACGTTCGAATGTAATTAAATCTTAAAATTAAATCAACTATATTGTCCTACTTGTCAATAAAATGAGTCCACATAATTCAATGAGATGGAAACACTGAAGAAAAACTATGAAATGACAAACCATTGTGAATTGTCATCTTTCCCCAAATGAGTGTCATGATAAGTTAAGAAAACGTAAAGCTAACAAAAGAGAAGCATGGGTTTCTTCTGTTGTGAAAAAGCACAAAGCTCAAGAACGGGTCTCATATAATTAAAGAGTCTATATGCTTTAAGAACATTGTTCCAAAGAGCAGATTGAGCGCATCTTGAGTACCTTCATCTTCTTCATCACGTTCAAAATAACTTCGTATCCCTATGCTTGTACCTATTTGGAGCACGAACAACACCGATTTTCAAGCATATACCAGGACAGACACCAATATACTGTCTAGCTCCACTCTATTGGTACCAACAGTACTAAGAAGAGAAATAATAGATTCCAACTGAAAATTTTAGATATCTGGTGTTCTCTAATATCAAAAATTTGTGTGTGTATGTGAGAGAGAGGCTTTTACCAAGTTCGCAAGGGGACATGGTTTTCGGTCGCATTAATCCCCTCTATGTCTGTAGCGTCATCAACCTAGCAATGTAAACATTTACTATAATCATCACATTATTCTTGTAAAAAAATATATCCAAAATTATAAAATACGTATACCTTTTCGCATCATAGTGGTATCAATTGCAAGAAACGCTACAACAAAACTTCTGGATAAACAATGTTTGTCGTTGAATCTGACTCGTCCGTAGGTAGAATGACACTTATACGTCTAAAAGATGTACATCTTGATAGGGCAACATAAAGTTGTCCGTGACTGAAAACTGGAGTGCGTAAATCAATCCCAACGAATTTCACTGATTGACCTTGCGATTTATTTATGGTCAAAGCATACGCCAATCGAACAGGAAATTGCCGTCTTGTCATTCGAAAAGGAAATTCAGATGAGGAAGGGGTCAAAGATATTCTTGGTATGAAGGCTGAATTTCCAAACTTATCTCCTGTTAAAATTTGAACTTCAATTATGCGAGAGGCACATCTTACAACCATAACCCGTGTGCCGTTACAGAGTCCATCCTTCGGCGCAATGTTTCTTAGTAGCATAACAGGACAACCCACTTTCAACTCTAGCTTAAATGGTGGTAGGCCGGGAGGATATAATGAGTTCAAGTACTCATTCGGATATCGATTTGTAATGGTACGATCAATTTCATCATCTTCAGATATTTTATCTGCCGCTAAATAAATAGAGGCATCTCCAGGGAAAGTGTTCAATGCAGCGGCGTTAATAGCAGTAACATCCTCATTTTTGGCCGAAAGGATGGTGCGTTCAGTTAAAAACATCGGGGTCGACGTTGATGCCACATTCAGGCGAGGATAAACCGTAGATAGTAATTCATTTAGATCTTGACATTTGTGTATTGTGGATGGAAGCTTTACGATCTCTTCAGGATTAGTTCCAATCTGCAAAGGAAATAAATAAATGCAAACACATATCAAATATGAGCATTTCAATAAATTAAAAGCACCATATAGTGAAACAGTTTGTCAAAAATATTACCTCCATCAAGAAATCAGCAAAATTAGAATTTCCACATTCTACGTGATTTAGACGCATATTCAGATCCAAAGTCAAAACATGGACATGCTTCCAAAGAAAAGAGCGTCTCAGTGATGCGTTCACAATTTGCTCACGAACCCCTTTTGTCACAACGGGTAAGATTTGTCGGAAGTCTCCGCCAAGTACAATGGTAATACCCCCAAATGGCTTATCACTATCCCGAATATCCCTAAGAGTGCGATCGACCGCTTCAACACAATGTTTATGCTGCATAGGAACCTCATCCCATATTATAAGCGTAGTCTCTCTAAACAGCTCTCCCTGTAACGATTGTTTACTGAAATTACAAACAGAGTCATCCAATACATCCAGTGGAATACAAAATGTCGAGTGTGCAGTGCGACCTCCTAACAATAACAATGACGCGATTCCAGACGAAGCCACGGTGACAACAATATGGCCCAGACTGCGACATTTCAATGCAATCGTGTTGTACAAAAATGTTTTGCCAGTTCCGGCACCCCCGCTCACAAAAAATACAGTTCCTTCGTTACGAAAGACCGAACCAATAATTGCACTAAAAGCTATGCGTTGTGCATTGTTAAGGCTATCAATCTGATTTTGTGCATCTGTCTGTTGGGCTTCAAATCGGAGTTGTCGATGTTCTAAGATTAGCCTATTACCAACTACTGCATTCCAATTCCCACTTGGATGTGGCATAGGCGGGAAGTCGAATAATGTCTTACCTGATTCTTGAAGCAATTCATTAAGAAGATACAAACCATAATCCTCAACTTGAGCCTCAGTTGGGTTTGAAATTCCAAATAACAAATGAATCTTATATGCAAGATCATCACATATATGCAATGAGAACTGTTTCCATAGAGCATATGGTTGTAACGGGGAGCATTGTGTGAGAATAATGCTAAACAATCTCCTCAACTGGTATCCAGTTTTCATAATTGCAGCTTCCGTAAGACATTGTATCCATTCTTCGTCATCTTCCAAAAGTCCTTTTGCAACACATGCCAACTTGTATGTATCGTGTAAGACATTGTCAACTGTCCTCAAACATTCAAAGGATTTCGGTGCTTTGACAACAGTAAGTAGCAAACGCATATAGAATTTCTCACCACAGTTAGGGCTAGCAAAGTACATTCTTCCAATAGCAAACCCCGTTATTCTCGGCATCCATATCTTTTCCGTTTTTTTCCAAACGAAATGCTGAGGGAATTCTTGATAAGTGTAGGCACATGCATTAGGGTTGGAAGCATACCATGAAAAAAATTCAGTCAGAGTCGACTTCTGGTGAGCAGCTCTAGCTCTAATTGACTCCAACGTTTCATTTGGATTAAAATTAACACGATGCATTCCTGGTAAATGAAGGTCTAATCGCATAACTGTTGGTACCTCTTCATGTAAATGATGACCAAAAATTCTGCAAGCAGCCTCTGGCGGTCCAATGTACCTACCATCGAGATATTGTTGGATCTCATTTATTGATCCCAACACCATTGTTGCGCAATCGTAACCCTTATAGATGTACTTATGGATGTACTTGACACATCTCATTCCTGCACAAACCTCCACATTAATATGGCAATTAAATAGTCTTGAAAGATACGCATTGTATGGTACGACATCTCTATTGTCAACCGGTTGCCCCCTCACGGTGTACACCTGATCAGTTTTGCGGCGACGATAAATGGGATATCCATCCTCGTCCATGCTTGTAGCATCTACAAAGTCCCGAGGGTATCTCTTAGTGCATTTGCCATTTTCCATACACGGTGCTTGAGGATTTCGTGCTCCACATGGTCCATGCACCATACAACACTTAACTGTTTCAAAAAGTTCGGGATCATCTTTTGGATCTGGGAATTCCGCACATACTAATTTGTCTACTTGGGCACATGTCCGAATTTTATCCGGCCCTTTAAGGAATAAAAGTGCATGCATATGTGGGAGGCCTCGCTTTTGAAACTCAATTGTGAAAACATGTGCAACCTTCTTACCAAACACTTTATTTGTTTCTATTTCCCTCATCAAAGCCCTTCGTTTTAGTTCAAAAACACGTGCAACTAAATCAGGCCGATCA
The DNA here is from genome assembly GCA_018127125.1 of Rhododendron griersonianum. Taxonomy (NCBI): domain Eukaryota; kingdom Viridiplantae; phylum Streptophyta; class Magnoliopsida; order Ericales; family Ericaceae; genus Rhododendron; species Rhododendron griersonianum. The sequence goes on from CM030789.1 coordinate 21,041,037, forward strand.
ACAGCTGTTTGACGGGGTAACAGAGCTGCGGTAATCTCTGGCCACCTTGGATTTGCAGTCATCGTGAGGAAAATATCAGGGTGCTGGTTGTATCGTGTGATAGCCATTGAATCTTGAAAGATTTCAAACATATGTCGAGGACTGCCGGTAAATGAAGAGGGTAAGACGACTCTCTGTCCAATTTGATTAGGTCCTAAATCTCCCGGACCAATATCTCTTAAGTCTTGGTAAAGTTCAGCACGAAGTTTCCCTTGATTGAACTTGTGGAATGTCAAACGATTTTGCTCGGTTGAGGCCCAAACATCTACCAAGAATTCTTGGAATAATTTTCTGCCTCTCAAAATGGTTGAATACTCATTAAGACGCTCAAACAAACGATAGCTATAATATTGCATTTGAGTCATTCGTTCGGATGAAGGTTGATCACGATTAACGTCCCACTGTTTTAAATTAGGTTCCCATCCAAGTTCACCGCGTGGGAATAGCAAAACATAATGCAATGGCAAATAGGCAGGGTGACACTCGTTAATTTGCATCAACCCATTATTTCCTTCTAGATGCAATATTATATCCCTCATTCCGCTTGACTCAGATCCATCTTCTGGTATAACTATCGCTACCTCGTCTGTTGTTGGTAGATTAAACCGTCTTCGATCTTTTGCCGCGCTATAATGAAGGTGGGCAGGTAAATGTCGTCCTGTTGAGGCTAATTGATTCAAAATCGCATAAGCCTGACGATACTTGCCAATAAACTCATTAACTTCTGACAAACAACCTTGAATAGTTTGAAGCACATCCCGTCGTAACTGAGGATTTCTACGATTACGAATTGCTAAAGCTGAATCTGGGTCATAAACATATAATTGAGCGTATGATGCATCATGCCCTGGTAGTGGAAGGAGTGACCCTGTTCGATGTCGCAATTCTCCATGAATGGTAAATGACGTAGGCCCCGTCCCGCCAAGTACTCTTGCATCTAATGTAGCACCAAGACTTGTAAAAGCATTGGCTGCATTGTACGCCCGTGTGTGACGCCGAAATGATCTTGATTGATCATCATTCCCTTCGTACAACGCTTGAAGAAGGGGAGGAGGTCTATTTAGAAAAGGAAGCCTGATCTTTCCTTCCAAACAGCATTTCCCAAATAAAGGAAGTTTCTTGGATGATTTTGTCAACTTTTCATCCATCCAATGTAAAGCCTTACAAAAACGACACGGTACATCCATCCTGCCGAGAAAATGTCGACATGGATTTATGTGTGACTCAGCATGGACCACCGTGTTCATGAGAATGTCTTCTGATTCACCATCACTGCATAAATCCTCTTGAATGTGTTGGTCGGTAGCAATAGGCCTACAAAGAGTTTTCAACTTGTAAATATCTAAACAAATGGTAAGATTCTATCACTACAAAATTCCCTTAAAAAAATGTTCGTACCTAATGTTTTGTGGGGCTAAAGAAGTGCTTGGCATGGAGGTGGAACAACCAGCAAGATGCTGCAGCCTTTGTCGCCTTTGTGCAGACTCAACGTGTTCAGTTGTCTCCATTGCTTCTTCAAGACAGCCCATAAGAATTGGAGTATGCCTACAAAGAGATTTCAACTTGTAGATTGAGAAAAAAATGGTAAAATTCACAATCACTACATGAATATCACTAAGAAGGTTTGTACCTAATGATTCGTGGGGGTAAAGATGTGCTTGGCATGTCAGTGGAACAACCACCAGGATGTTGTAGCATTTGTCTCCTTTGTGCTGACTCTATGACTTCAGTTGTATCCATTGCCTCTTCAAGGCAACCCATGCGAGTTGGAGATAATGAAGGAGGATTTGTAGATTGTCTCGATCCTATACGTTCAGTTGTTCTCTCCCGCTCTCGTCGCAACCGTTGTCCCAATTGGTATGGGGAGTATTGTCTTTCATTTCTTTCTCGTTCCCGACGTGCACGTTGGGCCAATGAAGCTTTTGAGATAACGTTATTCGGGACCCCCTAAAGTATGAATACGGAATTATTAGTTGAACCATACCTCTGAATTGCAAATTCTAATATGGAAAAAGTGTGGTAGAACCATACCTCTTGAATTGCATTTTCTTTTCCTCTGCCCACATATGTCACCTTTGCTTTCCCCTTATTCTTACCTCCAGCTTTTTCTTTTTCCTTCAAGAAAGGTTAACAAAATATATAAGGGGCTGTAAAAGAAATAGTAACAGGAAAGGTTGGTCGTATTACCTTCGCAACCCCAATGGCATTTGAGGGTCCATCATGGATAACAATTCCGACATTCCGTTTTCGACGTAACTGAACCTCCAATAATAGCAGCACAAAGATGTTTTATATGTTTGAACCTCCAACTGAATCAAAGAAGATCATGATGTAAGGAACGGTTAAAAAGGGATTTACCTGGCCAAGATTCGTGATGTCGTCCATAAGTAAGGACTGAATTTTAAAATCCTGCATGGAGAACGGAAAACCTGGACTTAAGTGGAACTAAAAGTAAAAGTATAAGCTGAACTTTGTTAAAAAAAAAAGCCTTAGAACCAACACCAATTACAGTTATGTAATTTTATCGAGCATTTGGTGTGCGTTAAATTCAAGCCTTACTTATGGAACTAAAAGTATAAGTATAAGCTGAACTTTGTAAAAAAAGCCTTAGAACCAACACCAATTACAGTTATGTAATTCTATCGAGCATTTGGTGTGCGTTAAATTCAGGGTGTATATGTATGGCGGTCGAACCTTTGGAGTGTCTCATGGTGTCTCGAGGTATAATGGGGGTTTGAAGTAGGAGATTAAGTTGTGGACGGAATGGGCTCGGGGTGGGAAAAAAAAAGCCATTCAAGACAGAGGAAAAAAAATCCCAAAGCTTCAGGTTCAAACACTATTTTTTGTTCGAACCTCAATTTTTGTTTCATGGCAGGTTGTGAGGGAGCGAGAGATGCACATAAACTCTACATGCGGAGAGATGAGAAGATACCTGGAGGGAGAGAGAGATAGGGGGGGGAGGGGGGGATTTCAGAAAGGGAGACCGGGGGAGTTGGATTTTGGAAAGGGAGACAGGCTGTGGATTTAGGGGGAAAAAAAAAGCCACGCCCTAGTAAAAAAATCTCAGCACATGGGTTTGAATTTTTTTGAAATGTAAAGTAGTAAAAGCCCTTGGATTAGTTGGGACTCAATATTAAAATTCAATCACAGCCCTCCAATCTGCCACGGAGGACAGTTGTGAGAGGGACATTTTACAAAACCGTTGTGTAATGTAATATAGATTTGGTAACTTGTATAACTTGGGACCTTGAGCCCGGATTGTAATATTTGTTTTTAATTTGAGAACTGGGGAAAGAAATGTTATTTGGGTATTACCTGTACTCCAGTGAGGATTTTATTTATCTTAAATGGTTATTATTTATGTTGAAAATCGAGGGCGTGACAATTTGCTACCATCATTTAGTGGTACTAACAACAGTAAGGTTCTGAAGTCAGCTGGTTGGTGTAATGCAATTGTCGGAGTTGGTCAGGTTTTCCTTGACGGGGCTGTTGGTTTTCGTGATGCGTTGTCTATGTATTCATTGTTCCATGGTTTCAAATATGTTTATGCCAAAAATGATGCCCAAACAGTGAAGGCTGTTTGTTTGGAAAGGCATACATCAAAGGAATGTAATTGGATTGTGAAGGCCAAGTTAGAAATGCCTAGTGGTTACTTTATTATAAAGCAGTTTGTTGGTGAGCACACTTGTGGGGATACTTCATTGTCATATAGTAGTTCTCGTAGTACTTTTAGTTTTGTTGGTAGATTGGTTTCTGAAGACATGCGATCTGATGAATCAAAACGTCTAGTTGAGGTTATGAAGGATATGAAGAAACATTATGGTGTTGAGATCACTTATCGTCGAGCTTGGATGGCAGTTAAAAAAGCTAGAGCACACGTATATGGGGATTATATGGAGTCGTTTAAGGAATTGTCATGGTTTGTTGGTGCTTTTAGAGCTTCAAATCCATATAGTATGTGTGTGTTAAAGCGTCATGATTCTGAGCATTTCAAGAGGATGTTCCTCGGGTTTGCCGCTTGCAAGTATGGCTTCACTTTTTGCCGGCCTATTCTGTTTGTCGATGGCACTTTTTTGAAGAGTACACACAATGGATGCTTGTTATCGGCTTGTGCAAAAGATGGTAACCAAGGTAACATTTCACTATCATTTTTATACAAACAATAGTTTTTTCCCTCCTCATTTATTGGGGTCAAGTTTTGTTCTTGCGTTACACAGGTTCTGCATTTTTCCTTTTTCCCCATTTATAGAAAATTTAAGTGTTAAACTGCTTCTGTTAAGTAGTAGGATATGCATTTTCTGATTGACTTCTGTTGGGGAATTGTTAGTCAAGTAGTTCAATTTTCTTATCCGTTTTGGATTGATTGTAGGTTTGTATCCGCTTTGTCTTGCTGTCGTTGATTCAGAGAATTATGACAACTGGTATTGGTTTATGAAACAGTTGAAGGATTTCCTTGAAAATGGAAGGGTTTTGGTTTTTGTTTCTGATCGGCATGATGGTTTGTTGCAAGCTGTCAAACAAATTTTCCCTTCTTCGCCACATTCCCATTGTCTGGTTCATTTAAAAGAAAATTTGAAGAAACGTTTTGGAGGGTTGGACAATAGCAAGAAGAAGTATCTAGTGAATTTGTTCAATTTGTGTGCTTATGCACCAACAGTACGAGAATTTGAAATGTTGTTGAACAAACTCAAGAAAGAAGGTGGAGTAAAAGTTGCTGCCTTTCTGGATACATTAGATAATCAGCATTGGTGTCATGTTTATTTTCCAGGAAAGAGATATGGTGAATTGAGTTCAAATTTAGTGGAGTGCTTTAATAATTGGATAAAAAAGGAACGGAGTTTGCCTATTACTTTGCTTTTTGATAAGATTAGGTTAAAAATAATGGAACAGATGTCTGCAAGGAGATCAGCATCAATGAAATGGAAAGGTGTGATATGTCCTATCATGGAAAAGAAATTCAAGGGGTTGTTCAATGTGTCAAAGACGTGGGCTATTTCTAGGTCGCGTGATGATTTGTATGAGGTTCGGTGCGACCCTTCTGTGAGTGTCAATATATCTTCCCGGAGTTGTTCTTGTGGAGAATGGCAGATAAATAGTTTCCCATGTGCTCATGCATTTTGTGCTCTGAAGAGAGGGGGGAAAAACTTGAATGACTATGTGGATCATTACTACTCTGTTGATGCTTTCCATAACACATACTCCAAATCCATCAATCCTGTTCCTACCATATGGAAGGATGTTTCTGTTGGTTCTGATGCCAATGTTCTTCTTCCTCCACTTTGTAATAAGAGACCACCAGGAAGACCACGAACTGAACGTATCCCTTCGACTGGAGTGAAGTCCAGGAAGATCACATGTGGGAGGTGTGGCCAAGTTGGGAGACATAATAGGGCAAGGTGCAAAGAACCATTGCAGCACTGAAAGCATTTGTCCTTTACTAATACTGCTTTTACTTGTTTTATTCTGCTTTTTACTTGCTTCACATATAAACAAATTCTCAAAGTCCAGTGAAGTTTTATCTTTCTGTTTGTCATGGCTATGTAGCACCAATACTTTTATTAACAATTTCGAATTCCTTTGCCATATGTGGTTATGAAATCTGAGAAATTTTCCAATGTAGAAGGCAGTGGTACAAAAGTCTGCGAAATTGTACAATGAAATGTTATTTTCATTGGCTATTGTATAAATGGTGTTTTGACATGCTTGGAAACTGTTGAATTACAAATACATATAGTATTGGGAGTCATTTCACTAGAGGTAACCCTTCAAAGGAAGCCTATTGTGATGCCTGCTTTGGAATATCATTTGGAACAACACACTTTAGCATTGTCATGTTTGATTTTTGCCTCTTCAAAGAACTTGGGCAGATTAGATTATGACAAGTGGAGCTGTTTTGAAATGCTAAAAGAATTAGAATTTATTGGTAAACACAGGGGAAAAAAACAACAACAACGTCCTTATCATTTACAAGTAGGAGTTAGAAGTCTCAGTACATTAAATGACACTTCAGTTGAAAACAGAATGTTAGTTTATTCTTTTTGTTCTAATTGAATAGTCAGGTTTGTATATGTAAGCATGAACAGTACAATCAAGATATTTACATATGGTCATTCATAGTAGAGAATTTCGCAGCCTAACAATTACTTTAATATTCAAATCCCTTTTAAAATATCTTTCTGTTTGTCAAATAAAAAACATGTATAATCAACTTGCCTACATATAAACAATTTCGCAGTGTCAACTTGCCTACATATAGACAATTTCGCAGAGTCAATTCTGTTGGCCACGGCTATGTAGCATCAATTCTTGAAGATGTTCTCATATTTCTCCAAATGAATTCAAAAAACCCAACAGAAACGTAGATTACATTAGCATTAAAGTACAAATACCAGGAACCCATGATTCTAGATGAAGATTTCCTTTAGCACAATTTTAATGACTGGTACAAAGGTCTGCGAAATTGTCCTACGAAATGTTATTTTCATTTCAGATTACAATTACTACACATAGAACTGTGCAATTAAAAATATGTATAATCAATGATACGAAATTCGCAGACATAACATATTCCTTATGGATGATACGAAATTTATTAGACAAAATGAAAAACACAACAGGATTCCATTACCATTAAAGTAGAAAGACCAGTAACCCATGATTCTATTAACATTAATGTAGAAAAACCAGTAACATTAAACTACGCACAAATTCTTGTCTAACCAGCAACATTAAACTAGCCACAGATTCATATTTACATTTTTTGTTCTTCTTTTAAAGATTCGGAAGGGGACTAGGGGGACTAGGAATGGGACTTTTGTGTCCGTTGGTGATGACTTGTTGATAGTGCATATCGTTAGTTCCCTTATCCTCATCTCCGTTGTCCTCATCCTCACCCCCGTCGTCCTCATCTTCGTCCTTGTCCTCGTCGTCCTCGTTATCGTCGTTCTCGTCATCGTCGTCGTCATCTTCCTCCTCATTGTCGTCCTCGTCATCGTCTTCGTCGTCGTTGTCGTCGTTGTCCTCTTCCACCTGCAAGTTCCTAGCCTCTTCTTCCTCTTTCAGCCTCTTGATCTCTTTCCTGAGTTTTTTCACCTCATGTAGCAGCACTCGCGTACCGGCGTACACCATTTCGCAACTTTCACTCAATTTTTCCAGGCGGCTTGCCATGGCTTTTTTGTTGGGCTTTCCGCTTTTTGGGAGAAATGAGTAGGGTTTTGGCTAAAACGCGTTGGGTTTTCCATTTCTTGCTAAAAGACAACGACTGTAGGAACGTGTATGGATTTCCATTTCTTGCTACAAGACAAAAACAGGGTCTGTAGAAATCATTTCCTTTTTTCGAACGTGGTTTTCATTTTGAAGAAAATTCTACAAGGTTTCCATTTACACTTTTCTTTACTAAAAAACTAATAAATAATAATTACATTGCTTTTGTCGACGACTTTCAAAAAATTTGGCAATGTTTTTCTTTTGAAATTTAGTGTTTTTCACAAATTTCACAGTGTGAAATTCTTAATTTCACACAATTCTCAATTTCATACTGTGAAAATGACCTATATATTAGTGTTTTTCACAAATTTCACAGTGTGAAATTATTAGTCTCACACAATTTCACATAAATCTCAATTTCACACTGTGAAAATGACCTATCTATGTGTATTTTTCACAAATTTCACAGTGTGAAATTCTCAGTCTCACACAATTTCACAGTGCGAAATTTTCAATTTCAACGGCTATGTAGCATCAATTCTTGAAGATGTTCTCATATTTCCCCAGATGAATTCAAAAAACCCAACAGAAAAGTAGATTACATTAGCATTAAAGTACAAACACCAGGAACCCATGATTCTAGATGAACATTTCCTTCTACGCATTTTTAATGACTGGTACAAAGGTCTGCAAAATTCGTCATCAGACCATCCACACAACTCTGACAAACCAATGGATCTAATTCGTCATCAGACCATCCACTACCCTCTATAATCAAATCACTTTTTAAATATTTTTGATTTCTCAAATACAAATACATATACAATTGTGAAATTAAAAACCAATTACAAATACGAAGAAGTGTCAAATAAAAAACATGTATAATCAACTTGCCTACATATAAACAATTTCGCAGAGTCCTATGAAGTTGTCGTACGAAATGTTATTTTCATTTCAGATTACAATAACAATACATAGAACTGTGCAATTAAAAATATGTATAATCGATGATACAAAATTTGCAGACATAACAAATTCGGAGACCTAACATATTCCTTATGGATGATACGAAATTCATCAGACACAATGAAAAACACAACAGGATTCCAGGCCATTACCATTAAAGTAGGAAGATCAGTAACCCATGGTTCCATTAACATTAACGTAGAAAAACCAGTAACATTAAACTATGCACAAATTCTTGTCTAACCAGTAACATTAAACTAGCCACAAATTCATATTTACGTTTTTTGTTCTTCTTTTACAGATTCGCAAGGGGACTAGGAAGGGGACTTTTGTGTCCGTTGGTGATGACTTGTTGATAGTGCATATCGTTAGTTCCCTTATCCTCATCCCCGTCGTCCTCATCCTCATCCCCGTCGTCCTCATCTTTGTCCTCGTCCTCGTCATCCTCGTTATCGTCGTTCTCATCATCGTCGTCGTTATCTTCCTCCTCATTGTCGTCCTCGTCATCGTCATCGTCGTCCTCGTCATCCTTGTCATCATTGTCCTCTTCCACCTGCAATTTCCTAGCCTCTTCTTCCTCTTGATGTCTTTGTAGTTTGTCCTCTTCCACCTACAAATTTCACAGTGTGAAATTCTCAGTCTCACACAATTTCACACTGTGAAAACGACCTATCTATGTGTGTTTTTCACAAATTTCACAGTGTGAAATTCTCAATTTCACACAATTCTCAATTTCATACTGTGAAAATGACCTATCTATGAGTGTTTTTCACAAATTTCACAGTGTGAAATTATTAGTCTCACACAATTTCACATATTTCTCCATTTCACACTGTCAAAATGACCTATCTATGAGTGTTTTTCACAAATTTCACAGTGTGAAATTCTCAGTTTCACACAATTTCACACTGTGAAAATGACCTATCAATTTCACACTTTTACCCCAAGCTCACAGGAACAGCCAAGAGACTCTTCACGCCTTTTCCCCCAAGCTCAACAAGTACTTCATCTGTATAGGGCTTCAACCAATGTACAGGCCCAACACGGCCCTATATAGAGGAGAAAAACAAGTAATCAATGCCAGAAAATCAGACATCTCAAAATAGCTATAATGTAGTATTCAGGATCAAACTTTTGCTATTTTTTTCTTTTTGGTATCGAGAGGAGACTGGGATTTTCTTTTTGAGAAATAGAAAGAGCACTAAAATATGGGGCCAATAAGCATGCAAAGCTTGAAACAAAAAAAGTAACAGAAACATAGATCTTAGAGCAAACCTGATAAGCACGAGTATGTTCATTGTTGATTCCTCTTACTTTCAACTCATGCATTATCAAGTGAATGCACTCCTCCATCTGCTCTCTATATGGGTCTCCTCTGGCCTAGAGAAACTTGATATAACCTTCACGTTGATACCACGATTGTATGATTGAAACAGGTAGTCTTGACAAATATGCATCTTCCCTATCAGAACACAGGATTAGATACATGCACTGCAGAAAAATTAACACTTGAAACCTATGCAAAATGGAGTTTATACAATGAACAATATTTCACCGGAAGATGTTTTGAAGGACTCAAATGCTTGTTCCAGTAGTGGAGATCGAGAATTGAGGATAATGTGGGAGCACAACAAGCTTTGTAACCCTATCCCTCTTAATCTGCAGAAGACAACAGACAAATTTCACCAGTTGACTCTTGATAGCACTTGTGTGATCAAGTGCATGGTATGATAGTGATCTTTTTTCTCATGATCATGTATCACACACTGTGTTGGTATGAGATCAATAGTTCGTTCATTCAGAAGCCTTAATGAATAATTGCAAACACTACACGACTTCATACATCGATACATAAAAGGTGAAACTAAATCATCACAAACAAGTAGATTTCAACAGAGCATATGAACATGCTACATGCTGTTAAGACTTGCCTGCTGAATAGCTTCTTCAGTAAATGGGTGCCAATATCTCATTGCAACATATACATGTACAGGAGTTTCCTTTGATTCCAGTGCATTTCTCAGGGCAATTGCCTGCAAGAGAGTTCAAAATGTTAGCAACACAGCAAGTGCAGAGCATATTAACCAGAATAATGCAACCAATCCAAACTCATAAAAAACCCAGAATGACATAAACTAGTGAAACTAGTAAAGAACGACAACGGTGACTATGAACAGAACTCCACTGAAGCATACCCCACTGTTAGTCAGCAGACGTGTATCTCACCTGATCATCTGTTATCTTCCTCAAAGGCGATCGCCCTCCTATTGAAGCATACCCTTCTTTACTTTTTGGAGCTTGCAGCACAGAAATTAGTTGTGCCAATGGGCGTTAGAGGAACCGCTGTTTCAAGGTATAGCACTTGTTAGAGCAGCCCCTAAGCATGTCCTAGAAAAAAGCATTTACTTCTTGTCAACAGAAAGATAAAGAGCAGAAATAATTAGGTGAACATACCAGATCTGCAAATAAATTGAACCAAAATGGTTGAACATCGTTTAGCGTATCCGGTCCTCCAAGATTAAGAAGAAACAGAACTCCAAACATTTCTTCTGCAGCATGTGCAGGAGATTTACTCTCACTTTCAAGTCCAGGATATGTACACACTTCCAGAGAACAAAAGGATCGCCCACTCAGGTTTCTCTTCTGAGCAGGACCATAGAGAGATGGAACAAATTTGCAGATCTATAATCAATGAGGCACTGCGAATTTGTTTCATGACAATATAAAGCAGATTTAAGATCCATATAGCTGTGAATAGGTCTACGAAATTGTCTTATTTTCAATCATACGAACAATTTCGCAGACATGCACCTTTGGATTCCCCCATCTGTACTCAACATCTCAAACAAAAATCAAACAACCACCTGTGGGCCATTGCATTGATTTACATAAACAATAAAACCTAATTTCATTGATTTACATAAACAATTTCGCAGACCCCCCTGGGAACTTGTTTAAGAAGACATACTGAAACATGCAATGAGGCTCTGCGAATTTATTTTACGACAATATAAATCGGACACAAACAGACACCTCAGAATCTCAGCACCAATCACATCAGAGAATTCTAATATCACATCAAGCACCTACCATGCGAATTATCCACAACACAAGTAAGCAGTGAAACCCCCTATTCAAATAACTATGAATACATCACACATCAGTTCAATAATGCTAAGCACTCATTGTGCAGTGCTCATTCCTACAAAATTGGAATGAGCAATTTCGCAGCCATGCAACTTTGGATTCACAGACAAACAATTTCATATACATATAGCAGGTCAGCGAGTTTGTGTCAAGTCAAAGAGCATGTGTCCAAAAACAATGAAATTTCTATATTTGTTTGCAAAAAAAAAAAAACACTAGCATTATTTAAAATAACTCAAATATCAAAAACAGCATTTTCATTGTCTTCCGGACTCCATGATCTTGGTCTATCGGTTAACAATTTAACAGCCATTTTTGCTCTGAATCTTGTGCATTGTTCCCGTGATAGCTTCGGATCAATTTCTTTGTTCCTTGATATTCTATTCATCAGATAGCAAACTATAACTCCGCAATCAACACTGCAGGAAAATTGTATTGACGTTAGTGAATTAAACGTTAACCTTTGCCAACAAATTCAAAGTTCGTTGAAATTTACTATTCTGGGTGTTGTTGCGGTGTATTTGTTACAATCCTGACCTTGTTAGTTATTCGTACAGTTCCTTCTACCATGAAGGTATTTATGTCGATTGCAATTTGATTCGCCTGCAATTCATTTTGAAACATTCCGAGTAATGCAAAACATACAACATGAAAAATGTAATATGCAATCACTTATCTTACAAGTTGTTTTGCCTTCTCCACATGCTTCTTGTTCAGTCTTGCCAATGAGTTATAAAAATCCCATCTCCCATTAAGTGTATTAAGTACAAGCAGTGTCCAGTGGTTAAAAAAACCAATGGGAAATGAATAAACGTGCATTCCATAGCAGCTGGCAGACCTTCCTTAAGCACATCTGTTCTTTCTGCTTTTAATTTCATTATCTGATTTCACATGTCCATAGAGTTGAATTAACTTAACAAACTTAATGAACAAATTGTTACGCTGCAGGGACTTTAAAAATATTGTTTCTTACCGTGAATCTGGTGCTGAACACGTATGATGTTCGTGTATCCAATCCAAGCGAAAATTTAGGTTGAGTTGTCCTTTCTTTTTTCATTTTGTTTTGATCCATCAAGATTTGGGCATACGCACCAACAATCTGTGTCCGAATATATATGCACGATGTTAAGTGTACGCAAGAGGTAAACACATTTAATGAAAGTCAAATAGCATATTTAATTTTACCCCAGTCGTTAGCCCTTCATCTAGCACAAGAACTCTGAAATCATCATCAAATACAAAACAGTCAAGGTCTTCCGCAGCCCAAACACGAATACTGCAAGTTAGATTTGTATATTAGTAGGTAAAGTTTCAAAGTAGTTAGGAAAATCTAACTTCAGGTTTTTTGTACGATTCTTACCTCGATCCATCTTCCAATATAGTTCTAATCATGTCTCTGTATTGCTCTGGAATAAAATCAATGACATCCTTTTCTTTTTCTTGATCATTAGAATGTTCTTCGTGTTCAACATTGATGGTCTGCTGCTTTGCAATAGGTGCCTTATAATCTTGGAAGGTTTGCACATTCAGCTCTGCTGCTTTTCTCGGTTGTTTCGTCAGAAGTGTATAATGATATTCAGCCGTTTGCGTGGTTTTCCTTCTTGTCCTCTTCTTTAGTCTTTTGATGTATGAATTTGGGCTCTGCATGAATGCTTTGTTCATTCGGTGAACTGCATTCTCTAGAACTTCAGCATTAGGATAGTTTTCTTTAATTTCCTTGATTAATTTTTGAACCTGAACGTCTTTCTCTGGTGCTATTTCATCAACCACACAATCTTCTTCACAATCAATGTTCTGTGGTGGTGTCAGAGCAGCCATTTGTAATTCTGAACCAACAGGAGCAGCCATTTGTGATTCTGAACCAACAGGAGTAGCCACTTGTAATTCTGAACCAATAGGAGCAGCCATTTGTTGTTTTGAAACTTCTTCTTCGAGCATTTTAATTTTTTCGTCTTTGAGAACAATTTGTGCTCCGTAGTCTCTCCGGATTTTCTTCATTTCAAGATAAGCTTTGGACAATTCATCCAACTCTTTTGAATGGATCTTTTGTGAAATATTTTTTACCTCTTCTTCCCTCTTTTTCCTTACTTCATCTATCTTATTGATTAGTTTTGCCTTCTCTTTATTCATCACAGCTCCTTGATTTTCAAGTTCAGCAATTCTGGCTGCATTCTCTTCTTGTTTCTTTACTGCTTCGAACTTCAATTCCTCCATCTGCTTGACTAGTTCTTTATTCTTTTCCATTTCTTCCTCCTTCAAGCCTCTCTCTTCATCAAAAAGCACTACAAGTTCAGCAATTTTGGCTGCATTCTCTTCTTGTTGCTTTACTGTTTCGCACTTCAATTCCTCTATCTACTTGACTTGTTCTTTATTCTTTTCCATTTCTTCCTCCTTCAAGCCTCTCTCTTCATCAATTTGCTCCATAAGTTCTCTACTTCTGCAAGTTGCAGCTTCATTATTCGTTTCGATGATTGACTTCAACTCCTTGATTTTATCTTCTTTCAAAGCCGTCTCTTCCTCTATCTGGTTGAGTAGTTCTTCATTCTTTTCCATTTGTTCCTCCTTCAACCCTCTCTCTTCATCAATTTGCTCCAAAAGTTCTCTAATTTTGCAAGTTGCGGCTTCATTCTCTTTTTGCAGGGCTGAATCCAGATAAAAACCTGATTGCTTTTCAATTGCTAGTGTTTCACCTGTCATTTAAAAATTTCAGTCACATAAATCTGCATTGGGAAACCATTACTCTCTTTTGCTACACATTATTTACAGAAAACCAAAACAACTCAAATCCTCATATGAAAATCCACTAGCATTGTTTGGGACCCCGTGTGTCCCCTTTTCCGGCATCTCACCTTATACGTTAAACCGTTCAATTATTCACAATTTCTCTAATCCACACACATAGCCAAACATGTCTCTCACGCCAATACATTGATTTACATAAACAATTTCGCAGACCCCTGATACATGCAATGAGGCTCTGCGAATTTGTTTTGTGGCAAAAGTACATCAACACCCCCTCAACTATCATTTTTTCCCACATACACCCCCTAACCTTCAAAAACGCCCAAGGAGACCCCCTCAACTACTCCAGTTACCCAGGTGACACCCTTCCGTGTTAGAACCGTTAGCTGGAAGCTCACTTGTCAGAGATTTGGGCTTTTGGACAAAAATGCCCTTTGCCCATACTATATACATCTTCCCCATTAAGACCTCTCTCTCTTCGACCCACACCCTTTCCAGATCCCCTCCCCAATCTCTCTCTCTCTCTCTCGTGCTCTCTCTCTCCGTATGCAGCCATGGAAGATGTCAACAGTAGCAACAACAGCCACCAAAGCCGTAGCCACAGCTACAGCTCCAATCAAACCCAGAATTGGGTTGATGCTTACTGTCGTTGTGGAGAAAAAGCCCCCTTGAGGACTTCGAAAACAAATGCGAACCCTGGAAGGAGATTCTTGGGGTGTGTGAATTATGAGGTTGGTTAATGGGTACAATAATCCAATTCCGACTGTGTAATTTCTGGTATGCTAAATTAGTTGCCCTAATTTGTGCTTTTTAATGGGTTTGTAGGAGAAGAATGCATGCAAATTTTTCATATGGGTTGATCCTGCTACTTGCCCTAGAGGACTAGTGTATGGTAGACAGTTGCAGAAGAAGATCAAAGATCTGCAGGAGGTGGAGGAGGATCTGAGGAGGTTGAATGAAGTTGCAGAAATGGACAAGGAAAAGATGATGAAGAAGATGGACAAGCTATGGAAAATGAACCATGAATTGAAGAAGAAAAATGAAATGATGTGGAAATGCAATGTACTGTGTATGGTAGTTACAGGTTTACTGCTGGTACTTTGGTTGGGTAGCTGGAAAAGCACCTATGGTAGGATGTTGTACCTGCCATGAACGTTTGAAAGATGTAATCGGCCTAATGCAATGAAATATGTACTTTGTGTTTCACTAAACATGTGTTCCAATATGTATGATTAACATTCCATGAGCACCATGAATGACTTACAGTCACTGGTCATACCAAAACACAGTCATAAGCCTTACACATAGGCATTACAAAAGCTGCAGTCATAAGCCTTACACAAAGGCATTACTAATAGGCCCTTACTAATATAAAGTCAAAAGTGTTGCACAAAGTCTTACAAAAATAAAGTCATAAGCCTTATACCATTACAAGGCATACCCATTCACAAGGCATTACAAAAAGTCAGGCTATCTACCTCAAGTCAAGTAATGAAAAGTCATTTTCTGGGACCACATGAAGCTTGGGAGGAAATGTTAGTCACAACTCTGCCACTCCTAGTCATTGTACCTCCTTGTGTAAACTTTGATTGTGAGGTATTGGATTGTTGACTAGAAAACCAACGGTCACCAACTTTTGTCAATCTCTTGGAAGCCTAACAAAATACACAAATAACTAGGACATAAGTCATATGCATTATCATAGTCAATTAAAATTGTACACAGTTAAGTAATGCCTTAAGTAATTATACCTGGTTCTGTTGTGGTTGGTCAACTGCCTTTCTTTTACCAGTTGCCACACTTGCAGCAGATGCACTCCCACTTTCACTTCCCCTTCCTCTGCCCCTTCCTCTACCAGTTCCACTTCCCCTTCCCCTTCCTCTGCCAACAGTCCCACTTCCTTTGCCAACAATCCCACTGCCACTACCTTTTGGCTTACCAGCTGGTTGCACACCACCTCCAAACTTGGCCCTCTGTTTTCCATAGTACTTGGCCTTGTGGTTAACCCAGTTCTCTTGTGGTGTTTTACAAGTTCTCACATTGTGCCCAAATTGGCCACATTTTCTGCACATGATAGTAATGCTATGCTTCCTAACCTTATAAGGATTATTGGGCTCATCCTCTCCTTTTCTCCTAGCCTTTTTTGGCCTCCCAATTGTTGATCTTAAAGGTGGAGGCATTATTGGATCGCATTCAGTTTCTGGCCATAAGGTTTTATCTGGTATTGGATTGATCCTATAGCTGTAAGTCCTAACAAATGCATCAGTTGTGTAACACTCATTCACATAATCTTCAGGTAGGGCCTTGTGAGTTATGATGGCTGCACATGCATGATTGCAAGGAATTCCACTAAGATCCCACTTTCTACAAGTGCAAGAGTGGTCCCCAATATCAACCACAAATGTTTTGTCTGTACTAGTTACCTCAAACACTGTCCCCCCAGAGTATATCACTGCCAATCCTCTTGCTTTCACCTTTTTCTTCTCAACTTTCTTCCCAATACTTGGACACAACTTACCCTTGAACTTCTGACTGTAATCAAGTCTTTGCACATACCCTACCGTCAGTTGTCTCCTTATTGTCTCTATTACTGTGAGTATGGGCTTATCCCTTGCCTCCTCTATCCATCTATTAAAACACTCACTCATGTTGTTGTCCATTCTGTTAACCTTGGACCTAGGGCTGTGGTAGGCTCTAGCCCAAACCTCTTTTTCCTCCTTCAGCATCCACTCATGTGCCTTTTTATCTACCCTCTTCATCTCTGCCATTTGTTTATTGAACTCTGGAACTGTGAAAGCAGAGGCTGCTCCCCAAAACAAGTCTTTGTACTCTCTCCCTTTGTAGGTCTTGTTAAAATTGGCATACATATGCCGTAGATAAAATCTGTGCTCCACATTAGGCATGAGTCTTTTGAATGCTTCAACTAAACCCTGCCAAAAAGAAAAATAATGAAAACCATTAAGTTTACAATAAATTAATGCAATTACAACATAAAACAAAGCAAAGAATAATGCACATGGTTACCTTCTGTCTGTCAGACATGAAACACCATCCCTTCTCCTCAGGTCTTCCTATTACTTGCATCAAATGCTCTAAAAACCAACCCCAACTGTCCTTAAGTTCTGCTTCAACAATGGCAATACATAGAGGGTACATTTGGTTATTGGCATCTCTCCCCACTGCAGCCATCAGTTGTCCACCATAAGAGCCTTTAAGGAAGCATGCATCTAAACCTATGAAAGGTCTATAGCCAGCAAGGAATCCTTTTGCCTGAGCATCAAAGCATATGAACAATCTTTGAAAAAACACAGTTGAGTTTATCCTTTCCACCTTCAGAAGTGCAGTTGATCCTGGGTTTTTGTTGATCAAAATTTGACAATAATCCATTAGTCTCAAGTATTGTTCCTCATGACTCCCCTGGATTGTTTCTAGAGCAACTCTCCTGGCCCTATAAACCTTCTTCTTTGACACATCCGACATCCAGTCCCTCTTAACATCATTTTTCAATATCTTCACATTTTTATCTGGTTCATCTGTCAACACCTCCATGTACTTACCAGCTATCCACTTAGATGTTGCATACTTGTTTATGTATTTTCTGGTACAACTATGGTCAGCATTTATTTTCTTAATCTGGAATGACTTCTCACCATGCAATGGTGATGCATGTAACCTAAATCCACATTTCTCTTTGCAAATGACAGTGACTCTTGTAACTTCATTCTTCAAGTAGGTGTATTCACACCCTTCCCTAATGTGGAACTCTTTGAGAAGAGCTCTGAAGGCAGTCACAATAGGAAAAACCATACCCTCCAAAAGTCTAGGGTTCTCCATATCTTTATCCTTGTCAAACTCAACTAACTTATACTTCTTTATGTTGCCACCCTCATCCTCTGGATTCGATAAACATCCTAGGTCATCACTACTCTTATCACTACATTCTCCTTCCTCATTCACAGTCATAATGGCAATCCCTTGTTCAACCTCCTCCTCCTCATCTTCATCTTCAGATGAGTCAGCAAAGCCACTAAAATCATCTGTGTCATCACCAGTGCCATCATCACTGACACCATCACTTTCATCATCATCTGTGTCATCACCAATTTCCCAATCTTTATCATAATCATCATCATCCTCAAGTGGACCAGTGGGTATTAAGTATTGTTCATCAAGGTTAACTATGTCATCCAGGTCAACTATGTCATCAAAGTCATGAAGGTCTATTAAGTCATCAGTTTGCACACTAGGGCCAACCTTAGTCAAAGTAGATACATCTTCACCACTAGGTTTGTTATGCTCCATCATAGGGTTATGGATATAGATATCAATCACATCAGAGTTGTTATCCTTGTGCATGTCAAACATGGCTACCATTATTTTGTCACAGGTTACACCCACCAACCCATCATCCATACTTTGATTTGGACCCTTTTGGTACAACTCACTAACATCTGGACACTCTAATTCCTTCACTACAGCCCTAAGATCAATGTATGACATCATGTCAGGGTCAATCGTAACTGGGGTCACACTCCCACCAACATACATTTTTTTGGGTCCCTCAGAAATATACCCTCCATGGTAAAAGTAAAGTGTTACTGATGGACAAGCCATTTGTCAACTGAAAGGTAAACAACAAAACACAAAACAAGGCTCAATAATTGCTTCTGTTTGGGGGGGACCAGTAGGTGAGTAATGCATAATGGGGGGGGGGGGGGGGAACCAGTAAAAAAAAAAAAACAAAAACCATTGACAGAAAACAGAAAACAATCGTACAGATTGCCTTGCTTTTGTTTGGACAGGGACAAGGACAGACATGGGGGACCAAAGCAGAGGAATTGTGCATAATGGGGGGGACCAGTAGTAGAAAAATCCATTCAAAGGCCATACCAATCGAAAAACAATAAAAGCCCCAATTTTTTATTTCGAAACCCCAATTTTTTATTTCGAAACCAAGTCAAACCCAATTTTTAATTAGGGTATACATTAAGATACTACTTCCAAGAACCCTAATATTCTCCTACAAATACCCAAACGTACAGAAACAACATATAATATGTAAACTTAAATCAAGTAACATTCGCGCCATGGTGTCAATACATCTAGGGTTTTTACATACAACACGTACCTTGAAACTAGTGTTCGATCGAATGAGTAGAGCGTTTACAGTACTTCAGTTACCACAATCCTCAATCTTCTACGAAACGAGGGGTTTTTTTGGGGATCGAAGTCAGGAGTGGGAGAAGGAGAGAGAAAGAGTCGCCGTGGGAGAGGAAGAGAGAGCACTGATCGATCGTATGAAGTGAATCGTCTCACCGTATATAATAAAAAGGGTATCTTAGTCATTTCATTCGTTCCGTTAACGGAGTTTGCGTTTTTTTCTTTTCCAGTAGTTGAAGGGGTCTCCTTAGGCGTTTTTGAAGGTTAGGGGGTGTATGTGGGAAAAAATGATAGTTGAGGGGGTGTTGATGTACTTTTGCCTTTGTTTTATTACAATATAAATCGGACACAAACAGACAACTCAAAATTTTGCCCCTAAAAATTTGAACTCAAACAGACACCTCGCATTCCAAAATGCAAAAAGGAATTGAAGGGGACATAATACGACAAATTAGCAAAAATCTTAGTACCAATCAAACCAGAGAATCCTAATTCCAAATCTAGCACCTACCATGCGAATTATCCATAACACAAGTAAGCATTGAAACCCCATATTCTTCCCCCATCTGTACTCAACATCTCAAACAAAAATCAAACAACCACCTGTGGGCCATTGCATTGATTTACATAAACAATAAAACCTAATTTCATTGATTTACATAAACAATTTCGCAGACCCCCCTAGGAACTTGTTTAAGAAGACATACTGATACATGCAATGAGGCTCTGCGAATTTGTTTTACGACAATATAAATCGGACACAAACAGACACCTCAGAATCTCAGCACCAATCACATCAGAGAATTCTAATCTCACATCAAGCACCTACCATGCGAATTATCCACAACACAAGTAAGCAGTGAAACCCCCTATTCAAATAGCTATGAATACATCACACATCAGTTCAATAATGCTAAGTACTCATTGTGCAGTGCTCATTAAAAAAATAGTTTGCTCATTGAAAAATAGTTTGCTCATTAAAGTAAAATAAGACCAAATAAGCAATTTCGCATAGGATTGTAAAATACAATAGTAATGAAACAAACAAAAATGTAGTCATTTGCACCTCCTCACCTTGCAATGTACTTATGGAATCCAGAAAAAGACATGATGGCTGTTCGGGTTCTGTACTTCTGCAATTTGCGGCTTCATTCTCTTTTTGCATGGCTGAATCCAGATTAAAATCCGATTGCTTTTCGATTGCTGGTGTTTCACCTGTCATTTAAAAATTTCACAGTCACATAAATCTGCATTGGGAAACCATTACTCTCTTTTGCTACACACACATATCATTGAAAAATAGTTTGCTCATTAAAGTAAAATAAGGCCAAATAAGCAATTTCGCATAGCATTGTAAAATACAATAGTAATGAAACAAACAAAAACGTAGTCATTTGCACCTCCTCACCTTGCAATGTACTTGTGGAATCCAGAAAAAGACATGATGGCTGTTCGGGTTCTGTAGATTTAATCAACTTTTGTGATTCAGTTCCTGCCATTTTCGATCTTCTTTTGTATACCAGACTCCATGAATGTTCGATGGCTGCTGCTTCTGAAAGAACATTAAGAGTCGATTTGCCTGTCATTGCAGAATCCAAATACATTGGAGATTGCTGCTCACTTTGCTCCTCAGTTTGATTAAAGTCTAATTTTTCAAGTCCGTCTTCTGATACTAACGCTAACGAACCACAGTAAGGAACATAAATTGGAGTTCGTTGCTCCTCATTTTCTTCACTTCCATGATCTTCACTACGCTTTTCTGTGCTTTCATGTTGGATTTCATTATCATGCTCTGGGCTATCATCATGTTTTGAGATTCCATGGTCTTCATCATCCTTTCCTGTGCTTCCATGATCTTCATCACACTGTTGCTCCTCATTTTCTTCACTTCCATGACCTTCACTACGCTTTTCTGTGCTTTCATGTTGGATTTCATTATCATGCTCCGGGCTATCATCATGTTCTGAGATTCCATGGTCTTCATCATCCTTTCCTGTGCTTCCATGATCTTCATCACACTGTCTTTCGTTATGTTCTGAGTTTCCCTGAATCATGTTGCTAGTGTTTTGTTCGTTACGAAGTGTACGAAACACTCGAACCTCCCTATCTGTTCGTTGAAGGGTACTGTCCAACAGCTGCAATTTAGTGGTTTTCAAGTCAGGAAGTTGTTTATTCATTAAAGGTAAATATCAAATGCCAAATAAAATACAAAGGCCTGTGAATTTGTTTGTCATAGTATACACTGGAACAAAATCACTGCGAAATTGTGAATGTTTGAACATACTGATATATGCAACCACCATAAAGTTGAATAGGTAACAGATCAGTTCAACAATGTGCGCTGCTCATTCTTTACCACAGGACAATTACCACCACAGGACAGTTACACAACAAAGGTCTGTGAAAAACTGATCTGGGTCGTAGATACTTGCCGAACTCTTGGGAAGTTGTTTTCATTTATATAAACAATTTCGCAGACCCCCCTGGGAACTTGTTTAAAATACATACTGATACATCCAAAATGTTCTTTTCTTTCTATATTGTAGAAGACGATGTTTTGAGATGTTTGGAAATAGGATTACTGTAAACAATTACATTGATTTCGTTATTTATACTTTTGTTACTGAAAAACTAATAATAATCAATAATTACATTGATTTACATAAACAATTTCGCAGACCCCCCTTGGGAACTTGTTTACGACAACATACTGATACATGCCATGAGGCTCTGCGAATTTGTTTTATGACAATATAAATCAGACACAAACAGACACCTCAAAATCTAGCCCCTAAAAATTCCAACTCAATCAAACACCTCGCTTTCCAAAATGTAAAAAGGAATTGAAGGGGACATAATACGATGGTAATTGTCATTATCCGCTAATATCCAAATTAGCAAGAATTTTAGCACCAATCAAGTCAGAGAATTCTAATCCCAAATCAAGCATCTACCATGCGAATTATCCACAACACAAGTAAGTAGTGAAACCCCCTATTCTTGTTTAAACATACCCAGCTTGCTTGTAAAGCCTTATCATCAAAATAAAATTAGGTTTTTATTCATATTAAGAATTTCACAGTCACATAACTCTGGATTTCCAAACCATTCCTCTCTTTTGCTTCACATACATATCATTGAGAAGTAGTTCACTTGTTAAAGCTAAATAACCAATTCTACAGAGCCAAAAAGAGGAAAATAGTAATCAAAAGAAAAGGAAGTGATGAAGACAAAATGTAGTCATTTAATAATTTCACCTGTACATTTGTGAGATTGTCCAAGCTTTCTATCCCTTCCAACTTTTTTTTCAGCTTTGGCAAATTCCACTTCAGAATTCTAGGAACAGTGGAGCATTTTGTCTCTTGTTCAATTATATTTGTCTTCTCACAAAGCCAATACTGCAACGTAGTCATAATGTATACAATAATATTAGACAACTCAAATATAAGCATCAATAGAGCGTAAGAGTATAAAGTTTGCTTGACTTACCAACAATAGCATAACACATCCAGCAACATTCTTTGGTTTTGTAGGATATGCTTCAACTGATTTCCTTAAGTTGTCAAGTATTGCTTGTGACCAATTGTAATTGCTCATAGCAGGTAGGTCTTCCATTAGCTGAACAAAACTCCAGCTGATCTGAATTCCACGCCCAGAAAAAAATAGTGTACCACACAGGTACAAGCATACTAACCGCACAACATCCTTGATTGATTCCTCATCATCGTTTTCTATTATGCTTCCGATCAAATTTCCAACTATTTCAGTGGTCATTCCTTTTGTTGTTAAACTTCTTCTTGCTAGAAGTTGAACTTCATTCCGCTTCTGGTATTGAATTGTGATTGGTTCCTCACTAGACACAATTCCAAAATCAGCGCTACGTCGTTAGCCTGAATATTTACACGTCGTCCACCAATTTTGAATGTCTTCCCTTCATGATCATAAGACTTTATTATTTTCAGAGCTACTTTATCAAACTTCGTGCAATTGTCATTTGATAGTTTTTTTTTCTTCAATGCATCAATTAGCAACCAGAATGGAGTCTTCCTTAGCAATATCAAATGGTGTTCCTGCAGTTTTAAATCTCTCATAAGATTTACCATCGCTTGAAGGTTTGATCGGTATGTGACTTGTTTTCCTTCAGCATCCAGTTTTTTATTATTATGTTTGCTCTTGGACTGAACTTCCCCTTGATTTTGTCTTCTTTTTGTTGGTGTTACACTAGTTCCAGGTTCCTCCATTGTAGCCCGATTGACGTTTGCCCTGGGTCTGAGTTCATATGCATTTTCACCTGAATGTTATAGAATAAATCTCAAATTACACTCAAAATTGTCAAAGAAATGAATTCTTTTACAAAAACATTGTATAGCAATACTAAGAAAGAAACAAAGGTCGTGATTAGGGATTCTTACCAAATACAAATAACTCTGCGAAATTGTTCATATAACTCTGCGAAATGAACAATTTCGCAGAGGCCCTGGGAATTATTTTAATTTACATGCATAACATATTCTGTTGCTATAAATCTACGTAATTTCGTAATAATTTAAAACTAGGGTTTTTGACTATTTTGTAAGAATATCTACTGCAAAATGTGTAATAAACAGACGAATTACTCAAACAAGTTTTGCACAAAAAGATTATGCAACAAACAGACGAATTACTCAAACAAGTTTTGCACAAAAAAATTCTACGAGCATTGTTTCAAGAGAAAGTCCGTACCGCTTTTTTCCTTCATTTTGCTTGAACTCTGTCCTCTTTTACGCTTCATTTCGCTCGAAGTTTCTTCACTTTTACGATGTATATCTTCAGCTGTTCAAGTCGAAGAAATCAGAGGGCCAAAAGTAGAGACGGAGAGGCTTCGACAAGATTAAACGCAGAAAATGTGAGCTTATACAATTTTTGCACTTTCAGTCGACTTCGTTATTTTTAAAAACCCTCAGTAGAGGCGTCAAGTAATAAAAAGACTTTTTGAGGAAAGGGTGGTTTTCAAATGAATTGGTTTTGAATTTTAATTTAGAACCTTTTTTAAGTCTTTTTCTTTTTACTTTGAATAAATAACTTCTGAAATGAGTTGGTTTTCTTTTCTTCTTTTTTAAAGAAATATGATTATTAGGATTATTTTTCTGTTTCTAATTTTAATTTAGAACCTTTTTCTAATTTTAATTATTAGGATTATTCTTTTTTAAGTCTTTTTCTTTTTACTTTGAATAAATAACTTCTGAAATGAGTTGATTTTCTTTTCTTCTTTTTTAAAGAAATAGGATTATTAGGATTATTTTACCATTATACAATGAGGATATACAGGCCAATTTCGAAGAGCCGAGTACTAAAATCTTTTACAAAAATATTGCATAGCAGTAATAAGAAAGAAACAAAGGTCGTGATTTGGGATTCTCTTACACAAAATACAAATATAACTCTGCGAAATTGTTTATATAATTATGTGAATTGATCAATTTCGCAGAGGCCCTGGGAATTATGGAATTATTTTAATTTATTCAAAAGAGCCCAATTTCGAAGAGCCAAGTAGTAATACATATAAACAATTACAGAACTATAAAATTAAAAATATGTACATTCAGATTGCCCACGTATAAACAATTTCGCAGACTACTGTGAAAGTTGTTTTCTTCTATTTTCATTCCAATTTTAATAAACAGTTTGGCAATGTATTTGAACTCTGTGAATTGAACAATTTCGCAGAGGCCCTGGGTTTATTTTAATTTACTCCAAAGAGGCCAATTTCGAAGAGCCGAGTAGTAATACATATAAACAATTATAGAATTGTAAAATTAAAAATATGTACATTCAGATTGCCCACGTGTAAACAATTTCGCAAACTCCTGTGAAAGTTGTTTTCTTCTATTTTCATTCCAATTTTAAAAAACAATTTGGCAATGTATTTGACCTCTGAACTAGCAAGCGAGGCAGATGTTTAAGAAATGAAGAAGTACATTTTCTGTTTGTATCTTGTAGTTTGGTTCTTCTGGTTTTGTATGAACTAGTTCTTTTGTGTTTGGTTTTTGATTCTGAAATTGTCAATTTTTTTTCCTTTTGCTATTGTATAACTGGCATTATTCAGTGATGTGTTTGCCAACAAGTAAAACTAATACAGGTGATCGCAATTTATTCAATTTCACAGAGCCAATTTGAATTCTCAACAAATTCGCAGAGCCCTGTGGAATTGTTCAATTAAATGAATTACTAAATCAGCCGCCTTACAAGTTCGTATATGTTATGTACAAGTGCTAACATACCAAAGTGAAGAAGTAGAAAATCGGTACACAAAATTAAGGTGTCCGTTTTAACAACAGTACAATTATAGAACTGTGAAATTAGAAATCACTTACAAATATATAGAACAACTGTGAAGTTAAAAAAAACATGTATAATCAGATTAACAATTATAGAACTGTGAAATTAGAAATTATTCCTTAGCACTGGACAGTTACGGATATTTCAAGTTAACATTAACATTCAACCCAAACAATCCTCTTCTTCTGCCTGTTCCACTTCCTTGTTTTCCTGATATTGCCATGAGCCAACTTCATCTGTACCAAAATCCCTGCCAAATTGTGGAACTTTGAACAATACAAATGTCTGCGAAATTGTAATTCAAATGTCTGCAAAATTGTCCAGTTCTCATTGCTCATTCCTTAGCACTGCACAGTTACGGATATTTCAAGTTAACATTAACATTCAACCCAAACAATCCTCTTCTTCACTTCCTTGTTTTCCTGAGATTGCCATGAGCCAACTTCATCTGTAACAAAATCCCTGCCAAATTGTGGAACTTTGAACAGTACAAATGTCTGCGAAATTGTCCAGTTCTCATTGCTCATTCCTTAGCACTGCACGTTAACATTCAACCCAAACAATCCTGTTCTTCTGCCTGTTCCACTTCCTCGTTTTCCTGAGATTGCCATGAGCCAACTTCATCTGTAATGAACTGCTCCAGTATTTCTGCCCTTATTTTGTTACACTCCTCATCTGATATGTCCGATTGAAGTTCTTCATTTAAAACAAAATGCTTCATTATCTTGCATACAATTATCCCACAATCGGATCTGCATAGTATGTTTTATAAATGTCAGATCTCATATTGTTTTGAGTAACATCAAACAAAATTGATTTTTAGATGCTTACCCTGGAGGTTGTTGCGGACAATCTTGTTCAATTCGTACTTTTGACTCAATTGGTAGACGCTGCCACCTTTCTTTAAGGTATCCAGTCACACGCTTTTGCTGTTTTATAGAAACAAAAAGGAATTCGTAGTTTAGTATTTTGCAAAGTGAATATTTTCAGAGAAGAGCACAAAGTAAATAGTTTCATTACAATATTTGTTGCTGCCTTGCATCTGATTGGCTTTTGTTTTTGCTTTACTCGCATTGAATCATAGAAACACCAAGTTCCCTCTAAGACTTTCAGTACAAGCAGTGTCCAATGGTCATCTTCGTGTATTGGGAAAATAACAAAATCGAATGTCAACACGTTGTTCAAATCATCATCATACATCTTCCTCCTTGCTGTTTCATTGGGTTTTGCTTCCAGATACTATATTTGCAATACCATCAAGCACTTAGAAAATAAATTACTCAAAAAAAAAAATCCTACTAATAAATAAACTCAACAAAAAAGATTAAAAAAAAGAGAGAGGATGCCTTACCAACCAACGAGTGGACAATATCATACATTTTGTTTTTGGAGACTTCCCAAGCAAGATCTCAGCATAGGAATCTATCGTCTAGAAGATTCCAAAAACTATGTCACTAACTAACTAGAATACAGCACAACACTCAAAAAGTAAAACTAGGATTAAATTACTTACACTATTTGCTATTGCTTCCTGTTCAAGAATGTGACTAACTTCATCGGCATAAATTGATGTTTCATATTGACTTCCTGCCCACAAGCTGTCACTTCAAAAAGTAAAAGTAGGATAAATTAATATAGAAACCATTTTATATGAAATTAAAACATTTTTGTGTTATAGTAATGAACTTACGTTGCAGCAGCTGATCTCCAAAATGAGGTCAATTTTTTCTTCGCCTCTTTTGAAAGATACCTGAATACTGGACCGCTCTTTAAAAGTTTTCTCTTCTTCGATTGTTGAGCTTGTCCAGGATCTTCAGCACCTTTGATCACATCACTACTTCCTTTCCTCTTTTTTGACTCACCCCCTTCATGCAAAACTTCTTTGTTTTTTCCTTGTTCTGCAGCCTTCTTCATGCCAAATTTTTTAGTCAATTCATATATTTGCCTCTCGCTTTCACTATCAAAACTTCTTGTAAATTGGTCTTCAGCACGGAATTTCTAAATTTTCTTCACTATTGGTCTCATATATGTACTTTCCTTCGACAATTGAGACGCTGTTTCTTTTTCTTTCCTTTTCTCAACGGTTTCTCGCGCTTGTTGGGTTATTTTATGGAGTCGAGCATCACTCATAGAATCAAAGATTGTTGATGCAGATTGCTTTTGCCGGTTCTCCTTCCATTGCTGTGTCATTTCATGGACAACATGCTCAGCTTCAATATCAATCTTTTCATTTGTCAGATTCTTTATCCTCTGCTTCAATAATGCTATTTCTGCATCTTTTTCCCTAGCCATTTTGCTTTTTTCATACTCAACTGTTTTCCTACGTTGTTGCTCTTCATTTAGATCTAACCTCAACAGTAGCGTTTCTCTTTCCAATTTATTGTTTTGATTCTCAAGGACTCTTATTTGGGCTTCATGAATAACACTGTCCTCTTTGAGCTTACCACAGTTGTCCTTCAATTTCACTATTTCTTCTTCCAGTTTATCAAAAACCTTTTTTACTTGATTTTGCCTTTCACCGAATTCAGAATCATCTTCAATAGCAGTTTGATGATCTCTCGCTTGTTTTGAAAACTGCGTCTCAGGAACAAATGTTGAAGCTGATTGGTTTGTTGATTAGAATTGTTCATGAACAGCTTCTGCAGTATGGAACATGTCATTCATTTCAGTATCATCATCACTTTCTCCTTCTTCTAGAACTTTTTCAATGGAATCTCCTTCTTCTGCTGAATCTCCTTCTTCTACAACTTTTTCAATTGAATCTCCTCGTTCTTCTTCTACAACTTGTTCAAGTGTTGTTGCATCTCTTTGTCCTTCTTTTTCCTTTTCCTCTTTCTCTTCTTCTTGTCCATTGTGTATTACTTCTTGTTCCCCTTCTTCTACTAAATCTTCTTCTTGTTCAATTCCTCTTGCATTTCCTTCTTCTAAAACTTGTGTAAGTGGTGTTGCATCTTGTTCTTCTTCCTCTTGCATTTCCTTTTCCTCTCGTACTTGTTCTTCTTCATATTCTTCTTCTTCAATGTGTATTATTTCTTGTTCTATTTCATTTTGTTGATCTATTATTTCTTCTATTTCTTCTTCTTCTTCTTCTTCTTCTTCTTCTTCTTCTTCTTCTTCTTCTTTCTCCTCCTCCTCTTCCTCTTCCTCATCCTCATCCTCTCCTTCTTCTTGTTCTTCTTCACCTTCTTCTTGTTCAATCTGCATTTTGTAAATCAAATCTTCCTCTGACGTTGTTGTAAGTTCATCTTCATTGACCTGGTTATGTCAGTAATGTTACAATCAATCAAATTCAGGAATATATATACAAACAAATCTATCTATTCTGTACAAACACTAGAATTCATAAAATTCGCAGACCCCATGATAAGTTATTTAAACAGAAAACCAGTAATATAACTCAAGAGAAAGAGCAAACTGATCCAATGCCAAATAAAATACAAAGGCCATGTATAAACAAAAAACAATTTTGCAGACTCCTGTGAAAGTTGTTTTCTTCTATTTTCGTTCCAATTTTAAAAAATAATTTGGCAATGTATTTGAACACTGTGAATTGAACAATTTCGCAGAGGCCCTGGGGATTATTTTAATTTACTCCAAAGAGGCTAATTTCGAAGAGCCGAGTAGTAATACATATAAACAATTATAGAACTGTAAAATTAAAAAACAATTTTACATGGGTTAAACAAAAGACCAGTAATAAATCTAATTCAGGAATATACAAACAAATCTATCTATTCTGTATAAACACTAGAATTCATAAAATTCGCAGACCCCATGATAAGTTATTTAAACAAAAGACTAGTAATATAACTCGAGAAAGAGCAAACTGATCCAATGCCAAATAAAATACGAAGGCCACGTATAAACAAAAATATGTACATTCAGATTGCCCACGTATAAACAATTTCACAGACTCCCGTGAGAGTTGTTTTCTTCTATTTTTATTCCAATTGTAAAAAATAATTTGGCAATGTATTTGAACTCTGTGAATTGAACAATTTCGCAGAGGCCCTGGGGATTATTTTAATTTACTTCAAAGAGGCCAATTTCGAAGAGCCGAGTAGTAATACATATAATAATTATAAAACTGTAAAATTAAAGAGCAAACTACCATGCTAATGGTTTCAGAACTTTTTTGTACCTGCTCATCCGCCATATTTCCAATCTGATAATCTTGCAAATGTAATCTTGATATGTCCCACTTCAAAAATCTGGGTACTGCAAGCTCGGTTTTTGGTTGCATTATTTGTGTGTGTTCACAAAACCAATACTGAAAACAAAAAATTGAATATTATATTCTGATACACAAACATAAAATTTGAGAATGTAAAAATAAAACATTATTCTTCACTTACCAACAACAAAATGGCACATCCTTGTACTTTCCATGGGTCAGAGATATTTTTCTCTATTGATCTGATCAACATGTCCTTTATTGCTGTACCCCAATCATAATTCTTCATTTTATTCTAGTCATCCATGTGCTTAACATACACCCATGATAGTGTTGCACTACTTGTGAAAAACAGAGTTGTACATAAAAACAGACACAAAAGTCGAGCAACATCCTCAATATCTCTCTTCGTATTACTTTTCAGAAGTTGTTCAGTTATCAGATTTTTAATTCCTTGCTGGTCCAATCTTTGCAAATTCTTTCTTCTTGCAAACTTCACTTTATTCCTTGAACAGTACAAGCCAGAAATCTTCTCTTTGCCACTAATTATCCCAAATATCAACTGGATATCTGATACTCGAAGCTCAACCAATTTTGAACCTATGAGGAATTGCCCATTTCCTCTATATTGCTTCAATATCATTTCGACAGAAACATCTACTTTTCTGAATTCCTCTGGTTTCAAATCCTTTTCTTTCAATGTATTTATTAGCAACCAAAATGGTGTTTCCTTCAGAAGCTCAATATGTGGTTTTCTAAGTTTAATCGTTGCGATGTACTTTACTGTAGCCTGTAGATTTGCTCTGTATGGCGAATGTTTAAGATAAGGACTACTATTTTTTTTCCTGATTGATGATGATGATGTTGACTGTGTGCTACGTGGTGTTGCAACAGGAGTGTTTCTTGGTTTCCTTGGTTTCTTCTTGATTGCTAAACCTGCAAACAATCTACCATTATAAGGCACGTAACATAAATAATGGATTGATTAAATAACAACAATCTGTCAGTTCAATAATGTCCAGTGGTAATTGTACAGTGTTCATTTCATAACACTGCACAATTATCCTACAAAGATGTTCTATTTCACATATTAACAATTTCACATACATATAACTCTGGATTAAATATAAACTATGAATACATGTAAACACGTCAGTTCAATAATGTTCAGTGCTAATTGTCCAGTGCTCATTTCATTGCACTAGACAATTATCCTACAAAGGTCTGCGAAAATGTTCTATTTCACATATGAAAAGTTTCGCAGCAATCTACGTTGTTTATTCATCAAAATTAAATAATCAATGACGAAGAGAATACAAAAGCTCTGCGAAATTGTTTAATAAGACATACTGATATATTCAAAATGTTTTTTTCTTCGTATATTGTAGAAGTTGTTGTTTGAGATGTTTGGAAATTAGATTATTGTAGCATAATGCAATGAGGCACTGCGAATTTGTTTCATGACAATATAAACCAGATATAAGATCCAGATTGAAGATCCAGATAGCTGTGACTAGGTCTGCGAAATTGTCTTATTTTTACTCATTCGAACAATTTCGCAGTCATGCACCTTTGGATTCCCAGACGTTTTCACATACATATAACAGGTCTGCGAGTTTTTAGCAAGTGAGAGCATGTGTCAAAACGAAGGAAATTTCTACATTTTTTTGCAAAAAAAAAAAAACAATGTATTATAACAAAATTCGAAAATTAAAATTCGAAAATTAACAATTCAAAACAACTCAAATCCTCATAAGCAGCAAAACAATCTATAAATATACATCATGAATAGAGTGAGCTTTCAAAGCTGGTCTTGAATTTCTAACGTGATTTAGGGTTTAGGGTTCGCGATTTAGAATCGAAAATTTTTAAGACGATTTTATGGTTCCGTTATGAATTTCTTTGCATGCATTGTCAGTAATGAATAGATTAGAGGAATCATGAATAGATTAGAGGAGTAATGAATTTCTTACTTTTTTTTCCCATATTCTCGATACTGAAAACCTTTAATCGTTAGATTAGATTAGAAGCATTCGATGATCTGGAAACTGAAAACCTTTGGACGTTAGATCGTGTAGAAGTCTCCAGTTAGTCAGAGAGAGAACAAGCTATGAGAGAGAGAGAGAGAGAGAGAGAGAGAGAGAGAGAGAGAGAGGAGATGGTGCAGACACTAGACAGAGAGATAGAAAGATACAGACAGAATGATGACGTCGGTCAACTGTATTTTATTCCGAGGGTATTTTTGGCAATTTTTTAGTCCGTGTCCTTATGCGTGCATTTTGGGTTGGGCTTGGAGTTCGTGGAGTTTGGACTCTCGTTTTTGGACCGGCCGGTAAATGGCCCGAAAAATGGCCCAACAGTCCATTGTTTTGAAAATGGCCCAAATAGCCCAACTAAGGCTGGGGTGGATCGAAATCCCCGACCGGACCGAACTCACCCCGAACAGAATCGAATTAATACCGGTCGGGATTTGTCCCCTTTCATTGAACTTACTGATGCCTCACCGCCACCCCCTCTACCCATTGATACTTTTGCTCCACCCCCAACAACAAACATGACAACAAAACAAGGTACGCCCACTTCTCCTCGGTAAACGGATTTGTTACTTTGTAGCTAGCATTTATTTCCACTGTCAAATAAAAAGTTGTATAAGTATTATTCCAGAAAATTGGTTATTACTATGAAAAACATTTAATGCAAAAGTCGGGTATCATGTGATGTGTCGACAATGCATTATTGAGCCACATTGGGATGATGATGCCTCATTATGGTATTGCTTGGATGAGCAACTCTATTAACCCAACTAAATTAGAAACCGGAAAATTGACATAAATAAATCATTTCCGTATCCCAATTCGTTTAACCTATTAATGCCTGCAGACAACAGGAGTCGCAAATTACGGACTGCTATTATCATTGGTGTTCCAACGAGTATCTTATTAGTGTTTATTGGCTCTACCTTTTTCCGATTGAGGAAGAGAATCAAAAGTAAGTTGATTTATGCTTTACAGTTGTTGTTATTGAAGTTTTTGAGCATTATCATAGTTGTGATTTCACAGAGATTGGATTCTGGTCACCTATGCAATTTTATCTTGGATTTGGTTTGCTATTTTTATTCTCTTGAAATTGCAGAAACTTGTTTAGCTAACGGTTTCCAATCCAGGATTATGTTTCTGTTGTAGACCCAATTTTTTCAAGAGAACACCAAAGAGATGTTCCACAAATTCTGGAATACCATATGATCAGCTCAATGTTTTACGCAATGCAAAAGTTTTATTTTATTTTTTGAAATAGCAACCAAACAGGGTGATTGATTGTATCCATTTCTGTACCCAAACTAAACGTGCAAACTTTCAATGGGGGACTCTAGACACGCCATCAGGCTAATTTTTTATTTTTTATTTATCAGCAAAAGTAACGGCAAGCTTTATTTTATGTTTATTTTCAATTCGTTGTGGTCAACAGGTTCACAGACAGATATTTCATCCAAAGGTGATGGAAACATTGGTTTACCTACTTTCAATGTTGTCACATGACATTGAGAACATATAATACCTTGAGAATTTTGTACGTTCAAATCTGAAACATGACATTCTGAAAAGATATTGTTCTATAAACTGCAGGGTCAGCTATCAACTGGACAGCTGATAGCAGTCAAAAGGAACTCAGAAAAGTCCAATCAAGGGCTCCGTGAATTTAAAAACGAGGTTATCTTGATTGCCAAACTTCAACACCGGAATCTTGTTAGGCTTTTGGGATGTTGCATTCAAGGATAAGAGAGGATGTTGATCTACGAGTATATGCCCAATGGAAGCTTGAACTCATTTATTTTTGGTTCGACATCTTAAATCATTCTTATAGCTTAATTGAAATTTTAAACAAATGTCATATCTCTATTCATTTTAGTGTTTCATGTAGGAACTTAAACTACTACAATTGAGTAAAACCCTAAGTTGATTTGATCTGAATCTTCCCAGATAATAGAATTTACTCTCTCACATGGAGTACGCTGTTCAATATTATTGTGGGGATTGCTCGAGGGCTTCTTTATCTTCATCGAGATTCAAGGCTTAGAGTTGTTCATAGAGATCTCAAAGCCAGCAATGTGCTACTTGACATTGAGATGAATCCAAAAATTGCAAACTTTGGCATTGCTAGAGCTTTCAAAGGAGATCAACAACAAGAAAAAACAAGAACAGTGGTTGGAACTTAGTAAGTACTCAAAAGAATTCTTCATAGTACCTGCCCGGCCACGTTCAATCTTCCTAAATTACCAAATCGGTACCTACCCATGTTCGATCTTTCTGATGCTCTAAATTGTTGACATGAGCATGCAGTGGTTATATGTCTCCTGAGTACGTAATGGATGGGATCTTTTCAATGAAATCGGATGTCTATAGCTTCGGAGTGCTAGTTTTGGAAATAGTGAGCGGAAAAAGGAACCGAGAGTTCCGTCATCCTGACCACGGTCTTACCCTAGCTCCTTGGACATGTAATTTCCAATTTTAGACCGATAACATCTGCTTCCGAAAGTCAGTTGTGTGTTCCTCCATCACATGAGAAGAAATGGGGCCTATCACGATTCCATTTTGATGATCCGATTTATGTATTTTAAAAGGTCTTGAGGCATAAAGCATTAACACAAATAAAAAAAATGAACGGCTCAGGTCATCAAAACGAGGCCATGGGTTTCTGTTTCTCCTAACTGACGAGGTCACATGAGAGAGAATCCTAGTACCTTCAGAACATCCATCTCGTGCTATCCCCTGGTGTTTCATGTACTCTTTCAGGCATGGCAACTATGGATTGAAGGAAAAGCCGTAGAGTTAGTACATGACAAGAACAGATGGATGATTTTCCAATACCAGAAATGTTAAAATGCGTACAACTTGGTCTCTTGTGTGTCCAGCAACAGCTTGAAGACAGGTCGACAATGTCATTTGTGGTCTTGGCGTTGGACAATGAGAGTGCAACGCTACCCCAACCGAAGGTATGGGTAATTAGGCTCATAACTAATTGAGTTTGACCCATTTAAAAACTCAATTAGTTATGAGCCTAATTACCCATACCCAATCCGACCCATTTATTTAACATCAAACCTGACCCACCAATTAACCTAGTTACATATGTATTTTAAAATCTAAAATGACTTAACTACCCATGTACACTGAAATGACCGTGTTACCCCTACACATTTAAATGACAAAATTACCCATATAAACTAAAATTACCAATTAGAGTCCCTGGTTGACAACCAAATATCCCTTTTTCCATCTCACAAATATCCGCGAAAAATGAAATCGTCGCTGACGGGAAGGTGCTGCCAATCGAATCGCAGCGCATCTACTGAAATCTAAGCTTTCCATTCATAAATTGAATTTTCTCTCTCTAAACCCATTTCAAACCCATTTTGGAGAAAAATTTGGGACTTGAATAAAGTTCTAGGGTTTTCTATATAATAAATTTTTGCAAGATGTATATATTTGTTTTGTTTGTACCCGTAAATTTCCATTTGATCAGAATCAAAATCAGCCCGTAAATTTTTGTTTTTGGGTTCAATTTGTTGCGAGATGTATATAATTGTTTTCTGCAAATTTTTTTGTTTCAGTTAAATTAGGAAATTAAATTATCATTTATCTTTCTACATTAGTTTAATGACATCTACACTAAATTTTCCTGCTAAAATATGAAGACATGAACGTCTTTAGAATTCGCTTTGGAATGCTACACACAGCAAAAATGCACAGATTTGTTGTGCGGCCCACTATGGGTCATACACAAACAATTCGAGCCGTTCATTAAATATAAAATATTTTATCAAGGGCTTCCGCAAAAAATCAACTCAATCCGATAGTTATAGGTGCTTGATTTAATAATCTAATTTTTCATTCAGATTTCAGGATGATGAAAAGTTAGATGATTGAATCGAACACCTATAGGTATCAGATTGAGCTAATTTTTTTGCGAGGGCCCTTGAAAAAATGTTTTACATTTAATGAACGGCTCGGATTGTTTGTGTGGAATCCGAAGTGGACCCCACACACGGATCTGTGCGTGTTCTGTGTGGAAAAAGCCTGTGCGATCAATTTATTGATTCAAAACTGAGAGCAAACCGTTTTTGAAAAAAGAGAGGACAAAACTGCCGTGGGTTCAATTAAATTGCTGAGATAAACTCATTTAATGGTGAGAGAGGGGGGATCGAGAGATGACATTGAGAGTTCTCTGTCGTCCTTTATCTTTTTTATGTTGTGGGTTAGTTTATGACTTGT
Organism: Rhododendron griersonianum; assembly: GCA_018127125.1. Taxonomy (NCBI): domain Eukaryota; kingdom Viridiplantae; phylum Streptophyta; class Magnoliopsida; order Ericales; family Ericaceae; genus Rhododendron; species Rhododendron griersonianum. Next base: position 21,077,058 of record CM030789.1, read on the forward strand.
TGGGTTATTTAACTAATAAATGTGTGTAGACACCCCAATCCGGACCTCGAACGGTCTTTGATCGCCCCAATAATGAAATAAAGGAAACAAAACCTTTGTGAGCTTGAATGAAGTATTCCTCCAGCATCCGCAGCCCAAATCAAACCATCAGCCCAGGAAAAGCCCAAAAACTCAAAAGCCCGGAGAAAGCCCAAGAAGCCCTGGACCGAACCTAAAGTACCGTGCGCGACACATCTACACCGCACGGCGTATCGAAATTTAATACGCCGCACGCAGTCATGAGGTTAACCGCACGGCATTTTGGATAAAGTTCTGACTGGCTCAGAAAGCTGTCGGCCACGCCCATTTGAGCCACAGCTGCAATACGGCTCAGCCGAAAGCACACTTCTGGCCCGCCCAGAAAATACCTCCAACTTTTGAAATTCAAAATCCAAGGCTCTTGCCTATAAATACACCCCTCCACTCAAGGAAAAAGGGACCTTGATCACCATTATACCATTTCTCTCTCTTCTTGCTTTCACACCCACTTTCCCATTTCCAAGCCTTGAGAATGTTGTTCTTAAAAGACATTCTCTAGGCCTTTTTACTCCATTTTTCTTCTCACCATTGAAGTTAGTCCCTTACTAACTTTGAGGTCCCAACCACCCAATATACCCATCCATTACACACATCCACACTTCTACTTTCTTTTTTTTTCACCCTCCGACGTCCATCCTCCTTCGTCAAAGCTCATTCAAGCTCCGGATCCAAGGTAAAAACCAAGTTTCCTTGGGCTAGGCTCTGTCCTGGCCCTGAGGGGACCTTTCTGTTCTCAGGCTTGACCCTTTTGGTTAAGATCTGACCCAAAACCTCTTTTACAAAATAAAACCAGAGCTCTGTACGAAGGTGTGCTAAACCGTGCGGCTCTTTAGAGCGTCGCACGGCGTAGCAGACCAATACGCACGGCATTTCAAAAAGAATACTGTTTTCTTGATCAAACTGTCTGGATCGCGATCGTCCGTTGTTGGGTCTTTTCTGTATACCAAAAGCTGTCTCAGAATGAGACCATTTCTACAAACCATGTTTTAAACTCCATAGATCTTTTCAAAACAAGCAAGCGTATCAAAAATGGTTTTCCCTTCATGGTTTGAAAGAATGGTGTAGATCTGAGATGATCTGACAGCTGTGAGTTGTCTGAAGCTTTAAAATAAAACCGTGCGATGTAATGGTACACCGTGCGAAGCTTTACAAAACTATAAAAGTTTGGTATCAGAATCGAAACCTCGCACGGCATATTGGTAAGCCGCGCGCTACAAGCCAATATGCCGTCTGACGGAGGGCAGTGATTCAGACAGTTCATTTCTATGTTTTTCCTATTTATATCATCGCCATGTCATCTATATCATCTCTGTACAGTAAGCACCACTAGCACGGCAACGTGTGATGATCTATCTTGTTTCCCCTTCCCTTTATGTGTTTTCAAGGTTTTCCGAGTTGTATTAATCCCCCCCATTTAAAATGCTTAGTAGAGACCGGTTTTCACCGGGCGAGCGGGGTGCTTTTCAACAAAACCTTCCCCGTTTGTAACCTGGCTCCCGGATCCAAAATCTCAAACAATTTTGCTAGATCAAAAGGCCTTTTCTCTTCAAAACAAAACCCCCTCGATTCCTCGGATCATCCATCTCAAAAATTCGGGTGGCGACTCTGTCACGAATCGCACCGCTTCGGGCGCGGGAGCCCACAGTGGCGATTCTGCTGGGGACTTTTATTCAAAACTTCTTTTTTTAAAAAAAAAAATACATAAAGAAGTGTTGGATAATCAAGAGGGCCAAACTTGAAAGGCATTTTACTTGGGGGACTTAATGCAATTTGGAGAACTTAACCTTTTTTTACATTTCGCACCGCACAAGCCTCGCTAGTGTGTTTCGGCTATCTTGCCCGGTTTACCGCTGACAAGCTCTCCCGAAATGCCTAGCAACCCTCGACTATGATGAGCCATCGTGCTGTTCGACCATTGTCTTGCAATACACTCGACATGGGGTAGTACATCTTGGCTCTAGTCCGGGGAACCCCTCTCAAACCAAAATCGGCCTTTGCACTTGTACATAACCATAGTACTTTCCCAACTAGGACAGGAACCCATGGCTAGGACTTATGTGATATATCCTGTTTATGTGTATTTCTTTGTACATACATATCATTCATGCATCATTGCATCTTGCAGGCTAGAGGATTAGGCTTCCGTAGAATTCCTTAGGACTCTCCGGTCAGTCTAGGAGACTATAAATCCATGGAGGTTGCGATACCTCCGGTGTTTGCTGTGCCCGAACGGCTCCCTTGACATGGGATTAACCTTGGAGGTGTGCGTATTTGGATTCTGACGGTCACATTGCTCTGTCTCGGATGGTCAAGATAAAGAGATTGGCTCTGGTTCCGAAAACGATCGGAATTTAACCTGCCTGACAGCACCTACCCAGATCGTCAGAAATCTTCTGTACAAATGCCCCAAGTGAAACTCAAGTCGCGGTAGGTTCTAGGACCTAGAAAGCACGTAGAAGGTAGGACAGACACTCGGGGCGAATTTTTGAGTTGTTCCCTTTTGCTTTGCTGCATAGTTCAGAAACATTGGACACCTGCAAAAAGAAGAGGCTTTACCCAATTGGTTTCGTCCATCTCGAAGATTGGTTCGCATAGATACCCTGGAAGAAACCCAACTGGTTGAGGTCCACATAGAGCAGGAAGGCCAGCCGTCATTAGCAGTTTCACTAAGCCCAGCCATACAGGAGCCGCCGTCACTTGATAGTCTCCTACCCATGGCTGACCAAGGAAACGGGGTAGAAGAGATTAGGCAGAACATGGCTACTATGGACGCTCAGTTTAGGCAATCCCTCGCTGGGATGGATGAGCAACTCAAAGCTTCGGTTGCATCCATGAAAGGCGACATGAACATGATAATGGAAACCATGCAAGAGGTTTGCGACAAGCTTTTGGTTAAAACTGATGTACCCAAGGAAGAAAGCCCATCCAAGGACGCGCCAGCAATCGATCCTAATATGGCCGCCCTTATGGTTAAAATTGGGAAGTTGGAAGAATCAATGCAAGAAAGCAAGCGATTAGGAAGATGAGAGATTGACATGAACAAACTGTGCCTGTTCCCCAACGCGAAGTTACCAGAAAAGTTTAAGGGTGTGGACTTCGCAAAGTTTGACAGTACCGGAGATCCAAAAGCTCACCTCCAGGGGTATGTTGGTTCACTCACCATGAGAGGAATCGAGAAGGAAGCCATGGCCCAACTATTCCATGAATCTCTGTCAGGACCTGCTTTGCAATGGTTTCTTACCCTAGAGCCCTCTAAGAAAAGGACTTGGGAAGATATTGGGACGGCATTTGTAGCTCAATACGATTTCAATGTCGATCTAAAGATGACCACAAGGGAACTAGAAAGCACCAAGATGGGTGAAAAAGAAGGCTTCGCCGACTTTGTGAAACGTTGGAGGGCTAAGGCCACTCAGATGCAAAGCAAACCAGATTTAAAGGAACAGATAAGGATCATCACCAAGAATCTCCCAAATTATTTTGCTCCATACATGGTTCTTTCCCAGGCAGCCCCGAATTTCAAAACTTTTTATGACTCAGGCCTGGCTGTAGAAGAAGCACTGCGAGACGGAACATTAGAAAGGAAGGAATCAGCAGCAAAGCCCAAGAGGGTATATTCAGGGAACAGCAATGTCCTCTACGGGAATTTCAATCAGGCCGGAACTTCATCCGCCAAACCGGCAGAAGTAAACCAAATTTCAGAAAAACCAAAGTCCCAACAAAGAGCCTTTACCCAATTCAGTACTCCTAGATCCGCCTTGCTCAAAAAGCTCACCGAAGTAGGAGTGCTGAATCCCCTTCCGCCACCACAGAACATTCCACCCAATCTAAATCAAAATGTCTGCTGCGATTTCCACCAAATGCATGGCCACACCACTGATAACTGTATCCGTCTCCGTCATGAGATTCAAAACCTCATCGACAATAAAGTCATCGATACCCCTCCTTCTGACAAACCAAACACCATGACAAATCCCTTGCCACAGCATAATACCCCATTCCATATCAACCAAATCACCCAAGACAAAAGCCAAGACTTTAATCCAACCTCTTTCATCATTCCTGATACCGAACCGAAGCCTGTCGTGGAAGTTTCCGAAGAAATCGCCCTCTGTTACCTTTGGGATTGGGGAGATTTGATTGATGATTGGAAAGAGTTTGAAGTCGCTAATTTCCAAGAAGATGTAAACCCGTTCTTTGAGCCGGAATGGGAAGTTGATTGGCAAAACATTTATGCTGACCCTCTCGATGGATTCTCTTTGAATATGATGTTCAACTTGCCGGAAGTGCCTGAATGAGAATGGAACCCAATTCCGGATGAGTACCAACTCTTGGCCTGGAATGATCCTTTAGATACCTTCTCTATACCCATGCTGTTTGCAGAAGAATACCAACTACCGGCGGTGATCTACGACTGGCCTGAACCGGTTCCATTTCGACCAGACCTCTCCTCCTACCTCCTCGATCTCATAGCCAACGACCCATACAACAACGTGGGTCTTGCTCCATACCCAGAACCGCCGGGTCCTGAAGAAGATATGGCTAGTAATGAGTTCAACCCGATGGATTACCTGGTTGATGAAATTAAGTCAGAGTCATCTGTCACTTTCCCAAAAGATGCTGATGTTGCCATGATGAACTTATGGGAAGACGAACCAGGTGCTAAGACAGACCTGTGGGGTAATACGGAAATCATCAACATAAAAGTAGGGAATGAAGAATGGACGGTAAATAGGACGGTAGTAGAAGCTGAGAAATGGAAGCCTGAAGACCTGTGGGAGGACCTGGTTGTCGCTGACTTGGCTGCCAATCTCCAAGGCACTATCTTTGGGAACAAGCGCAAGGCCCTTGCGGATTTGTGGAATGAAGAGTCCAAGTACCAACAGATTGGTCAATTAACCAGGAGTGGTCGAATATACCAACCCCCTAATCTTCAAATCGGAGAATCCTCCAACCCTCCAGCTCCACTAACTAAAGAACCTTCCAACCCGTTTGTTACCCCAATCAAAGATACTTTCCAACCCTTTGCCCCGCCAGTTAAAGAACCTTCACGCCCTGAGAAAGACCCAGAAAAAATGATCAAGCGCCAACTCGAACAGACTCCAGCCAAAATGTCTGTTTGGGACGTGCTTGTTCATTCCACCCGCCATCGCGAAGGATTCATCCAAGCTCTCTCTCACCTAAAAGTCCTCTCCGCCATAACCCCCGACGAACTTGTGGCACTCATCAAAACCATACCCGTCAAGCATGCTATCACCTTCACCGATTGAGATTTGCCAGCTGATGGAACCGATCACAATCGGCCACTCCATATCACTCTAAAATGCCACGGAAAATGGATACCCGTAATCCTCATTGACAACGGGTCAGCAATCAATGTCTGCCCACTTCGTGTCGCTTATTGCCTGGGATACAAAAATAGCGATTTCTCTCCATCAGAAGTCAAAGTTCGGGCATATGACAACACCCGTCGGGATGTGACTGGCACTCTCATGCTTCCTATGACCTTTGGGCCCTACCAAACAGATGTGGAGTTCCATGTGATAAACATTCATGCATCCTTCAACCTACTGCTGGGTAGACCTTGGATGCATCGACCTGATATCATGGCAGTTCCTTCAACACTCCACTAGAAAGTCAGACTGAGACTAGAAACTGGGATGCTCACCATTCACGGCGATTCTGGGATTCGTGCTCCTATGGAAGACAATGCCCCACTTTTGGAGATACAACATGGGGAAGAGGAGGTTGCTCTGGGCGGTTTCTCTCTTGACACCTCTCATTCTGTTTTCACTGTCAAGGTTGATGACGACTTCGTCGTTAGTAATGTGGCCATAAAGATAATGAAGAAAATGTCCTACATGCCAGGATTGGGGTTGGGAAAGAATCTTCAGGGGCCAGCACAATTTGAAGAGCCAGGAACTTTAACCCGCATAACAGGCGTGGGGTACTGCCCTTCCGAGGGTAGGAGGGAGAACAAAGGAGACAGACTGGAAGATTATTTTGTCAAAGAAAAGGCAAAGCAGATTTATCAAGGGCAGCCAGAACCATTTTGGGACAAAGAAACCAATACCTTCCTACCAGGATTTGAGATATTCGCCAATGATGTCTGGCCTGAAAGTGATGAAGAACCAGAAGCAATAATTAAACCAGTAGATGCCACAGATTGGGTTGAAACTCTTGCCTGGGGTAGCTTGGCGACCTTATTCGAGGAGGACGAACCATTGGGTATAGTTGTGGAGGCAGAAGTGCAGATGCTGGGGCAGGAGGCCCCCGAAGATCCAACTTCACTCATCATGGATGCCGCTGGAGATTATAAGAATTGGACTTTCATACCAAGTGCAACCAGTCATGAGTCTGAATCTGAAGCTGAGTCCTTCAAGTCTTCTGAGTCTTCCGAGTCCTTCGAGTCTTCTGAGTCTTCTGAGTCTGAGACGGCGCCTCTTGGCCCGACTCATCAGAGTCTGTATTTTGAGTTTGAGTCTACCTGTGTGTACGATGCCCTCGAGGCCTCTGCTAATGATGAAATAAATGAATCTGATTCCGGTAACTTCCCTGATTTTGAAATAAATTGTGTCGACCCCAATGATGAAGAGATCGATTTCGAGGGGGAAATCCCTGAAGAAATTCGGTCCCTAATCGAAAGGGAAGACGAAAGGCATGCTCAGCCTGTAAAAGAAGAAGTTGTTTCAATAAATTTGAGGGACGAAGGGAATCCCCGAATGGTCCAGATCGGTTCCGCGCTGTCAGAAGAAGAGCGTCAGGCCCTTGTGGAGTTGTTAAAAGAATTCGAAAACGTTTTTGCAGGGTCGCACGCTGATATGCCCGGAATTGATCCTGAAATCGTGGAACATCGGATTCCCCTTCACCCTGACGCGAAACCGGTAAAACAAAAACTGAGACGCATGAGACCCGATTGGGTGCTCAAAATAAAGAGGAAGTAACTAAACAAATCAATGCTGGGTTCTTAATGGTAACTAAATACCCTCAGTGGGTTGCTAACATCGTTCCCGTTCCAAAGAAGGATGGCAAAATCAGGGTCTGTGTGGACTTCAGGGACTTAAACAAAGCTAGCCCCAAGGATGACTTCCCTCTGCCCCACATCGACGTGCTAGTTGATAACACCGCGGGACATGCCTTACTTTCCTTCATGGACGGCTTCTCAGGATATAACCAGATTCTCATGGCCCCGGAAGACCGAGAGAAGACCACGTTCATTACCGAGTGGGGAACCTATTGCTATCGGGTCATGCCTTTCGGGCTGAAAAACGTAGGTCCCACTTATCAACGAGCTGCTATAACCTTGTTGCACGATATGATCCATAAAGAAGTGGAGGTTTACGTGGACGACATGATCGTTAAGGCGAAAGAGCGGGAAGGTCACTTACCCGCGTTGAGAAAGTTTTTCGAAAGGATAAGGAAGTACAGGATGCGCCTCAACCCTGCTAAATGTACGTTCGGAGTCACCACAGGGAAAATGCTAGGATTCATGATCACCACTCGTGGCATTGAAATCGATCCATCAAAGATTAAGGCCATTCTGGAAATGGAGCCGCCACAGACAGAGAAAGACGTAAGGAGTTTCCTTGGCAAAATACAGTTCATCAGCCGGTTTATCGCAAAGCTGACTTCAACATGCGAACCCATATTCCATTTGCTCAAGAAAGGAACACCCTTCGCATGGACCGACAGATGTCAGCAAGCTTTCGAGGCCATCAAAGCCTATCTAAGGAATCTGCCAGTCTTAATGCCGCCAGAACCAGGAAAACCTTTGATCCTATACCTGTCAGTCACCTCGTCTTCCATGGGGTGTATGTTGGCACAGGAAGGAGACGATGGGGTTGAAAGGGCCGTCTATTACCTCAGTAAAAAGATGGTTGGGTCTGAAGAACGTTATACTCCATTAGAAAAGACATGCTGGGCACTTGTTTGGGCTTCCAGAAAGTTAAGACATTACATGCTGGCCTATTCCGTGAGATTGATATCCCGAATGGATCCTCTGAAGTACTTGTTCGAAAAACCAGCACTCACAGGAAGAATGGCACGATGGCTATTAATGCTGGCAGAATTTGAATTAAAGTACGTCAGCAGAAAGTCAGTAAAAGGAAGGGCTGTTGCTGAATTTTTGACCGATTACCCAGTCGAAGGAAAGGAAGATGCCGAATTTGAATTCCCGGATGAAGGCATATTGACCATAGTTGAGGACGTGTGGCGGTTGTATTTCGACGGAGCAGCCAATCAGAGAGGATTCGGAATTGGTGTGCTACTAATTTCACCGGATGGGTTGCATATCCCGCTTGCATTCAAGCTCAACTTCGAAGTCACCAACAATCAAGCGGAATACGAAGCTTGCATTGTCGGCATGGAAGCAGCCATTGAAATCGGTATAGAAAAGTTGGAAGTTGTGGGACATTCAAACTTGGTCGTTTCTCAAGCAAACGGTGATTGGAAAGTCAGGGAAGAGAAGTTAAAGCCGTACCATCAAGATCTCGAAGATCTCATTCCCCATTTCAACAAAGTAACTTTCACCCATGTCCCGAGACTCAAGAATCAATTCGCTGATGCCCTGGCAACATTAGCCTCCATGATCGAAATCCCTATCGGCGTGAAGTTAAGGCCAATTATGATCGAGCAAAGGGATACCCCGGTATACCAACACGTCATGGCCATCAACGAGCCCGAAGATGGTCATCCTTGGTTTTACGACATCTGGAGATTTGTGGAAAGAGGAGAGTACCCCTCTGAAGCAAGCAAGAAAGACAGGATCGCCCTTCGGAGAATGGCAGCCCAGTACATCATTTGTGGAGGAAATCTATATTGAAGGTCTCACTATGGAACCCACAAGCTGTGTATTCATGGTGAGGAGGCCAAAAGGGTGATGGAGGAACTCCACGAAGGAGTATGCGGTCCTCACATGAACGGCGTGATGCTTGCCAAAAAGGTTTTGAGACAAGGCTACTTCTGGTCCACCATGGAGACGGAATGTGTGGAATACGTACGACGTTGCCATAAGTGCCAAATTCACGCTAACCTCACGCATGTTCCGCCACATGAGTTGCAGCAAACGAACTCGCCATGGCCTTTCTTGACATGGGGTATTGATGTCATCGGAAGAATTGTGCCAGCAGCTTTTAACGGCCACAAGTTCATCCTGGTGGCTATCGATTACTTCACAAAATGGGTAGAAGCAGCCTCGTATGCAACCCTGACCGCGGTTCAAGTCGCGCACTTTATCAAGCAAAATGTCATTTATCGGTATGGGGTCCCGCAGGCGTTCGTATCCGATAACGGGGTTCATTTCAAAGGATGAGCAAGGGAAGTCTTGGAGGAATTCCAGATCCAAGTACACAAGTCAACAACCTATCGACCGCAGACCAATGGGGCCGTGGAGGCGGCCAACAAAACAATCAAAACCATCCTGGAAAAGACTATTCAATCTGCAAGGGATTGGCATGAACGACTACCTTTGGCATTGTGGGGATACCGCACGTCTGTGCGTATGCCAACGGGAGCAACTCCGTACTCTTTGGTTTATGGCATGGAGGCCGTACTTCCTATAGAATTAGAGGTGCCATCCCTCCGGACTATGATCGAATGCAATGTACAAGAGGCAGATTGGCTGAGCAACCGGTTTGAAGAACTTATGTTGTTTGATGAACATCGTTTAAGGGCACTTTACCACATTCAAGGATATCAAAGGAGAATTGCACGCGCATTTAATAAGAAAGTGAAGCCCAGGGACCTGGCAGAAGGCGACATGATTCTGAAGGAGATACGAGCACCAATCTATGATCCACGAGGAAAGTTCCGACCAAAATGGTCTGGGCCATACATAATGAAAACTATCCTATCCGGAGGAGCTACGCAGCTCATCGACCTGGACGGAAATGAATTCTCAACTCTGGTCAATCTGGATCAACTCAAGCGCTACTACCCCTGAGAGAAGCTCGCTGGGTTGAAAACTGCAAGGGCAGTCAGTTCCAGGCAAAAAGTAGAGCAAAAGGCCTGCTTGGATGAAAACCCGCAAGGGCATCTTAGGCAAAAGATAAGGCATACGATGAACGAGCTCGCTATACCGAAAACCCGAAAGGGCGGTACTAGGCAAAAATTAGAGCGCAAAAGGAGAGTGTTAAAACCAGAGCGAACCCTATCCTTGAACTACGTCATGACCTGATTCCTTCATCAAAAGGATACGTAGGCAGTCTCACTATGGGACTCGGTCACGATCAATCAAAGCAAAAATCCAGGTTGACAGAATCCAGAAAGGCAGAATCAGAGAGGGGGAGACCCTCTATAACTCATTTTATTAAAATAACTGCTTCTAATACATAAGGCTGAGCATGATCTTCGAAAATAAAAAGGTAATACAATAAAAGAAGGTCCACGATTTATTCAATGATCAGGGTAAGTAGGGTCGAGTCAGTTTCCTTGGGCACCCGCCCTCGCAGCAATGTCCCTCCTGAGCCATTTCCTGTAACTCCCACGCGCTGCCACAGAAGGGTAAGGATGAACATCGGTCACCTCACGAGACCTCCAGAGTCGCTGGTAGTTGCATAAAACCGAATGACGAAAGAAAGGCAGGACCACATCCACCAAGATCTCTGCAGGAACCTCCTGTCTCAAACCAAGCTGACGCTGAATCCGATAAGGGATGTAGAAGGTAAAAGCCTCCAGCCCAGGAAGAACCACCCACTAGGAACCCATATAATGCACAGTCATGGGCGGGAGATCAAGCCAAGAGCTTCTCCAGGAAATAGTCTCAGCCTGTTGACGCTTCAAGAAGGTGACCCACTCGGAAACTCGCCTGTCCGCAAATTCAAAGCACCGAGAGGAAAGTAACCTAGCGCCATATGCCAAGTTGCTGGGTGGGAGAGTCAGTATGTTCACCTTGTCACACAGCCAAATCTGCCAAAGAGAGAAAACAAGTGAGAAACCATAGCAAGCCAAGCCCAACATTAAAAAGAGTAGGAAGAGCTGAAAAGAGGGAAGATAAGGAGAAAACTAAACCTGCAAGAGAAGGGGGCAGCCTCCAAAAGTCTCAGTCTCTCCAGAACGAACCCTGTCTAAACCCATCAGTGTCTCAGCCAATACCATCGGAATCACATCCTTCCGTGCCCCAATCTGCACTGCAATGCTGACCAACGCCGAGCTAGCACGACCAGTGGAGGGAACCAAGAAGTAAGCGGCAAGCAAGCACATACAAAGAGCGGTCATGCGCCGAGAGTGGTAGGTTACGTCCGCTAAGTTGCCAAGAGGAGAGAACATCTCAATAAGTCGCATCACGTTGAGATGACCATTGCTAACCAAGTAACGAGCAACACCGTCATTCAAGCCAAGAGAGGCGGCAAGAACCTTGGACATGTTCTCGCGCACGGGAGGGACAATGACATCTCCAGAGCCGAAACCGTCAAGGTAGGCGCGAAACTCCTCGATTGTTGGGCAAAGCTCTTGTCCACCAAAGCGGAATACATGCACTTCCGGATCCCAAAGACTTATGGCAGCCTTTAAGAGCTCAGGGCGAAGGCGGATGTTACGAAGGTATCTCATAGAATAGATGCCATGCACCCTAAAGTTGAGCCAATCGACCCCCTCCATGGAAATCAACCACGGCCGTAGCGAACCGGTAAGAGAAAGGGCCATCGGGAGGAGATGAAGATTTGAAGAGGAAGAGATGTGGTCAATATGAGACCTAAGGCCTGAATTTATAGAAGGATAGAGGAGACACCTTCAACTTCCAAAAAGAGCCTTGGGTTCCAAAAAGTGTAGATTTTCCATAAGTCTTGCATAGGGAAAAGCTTGGTCATGCTCTAAAAGAACAAAGCAGACATGCATTGGCACGGATATGGTATGGGACAGGTCAAACTTTAAACCTTGTGCAATCTGTCTTGGGAAGCAGCAAATGGCAGGATGTCAGAGAAAAGGTGCCGCGCGGTGTAAAGAGGTAGCGCACGGCATACCAAGACCAGGAGAAAACTACGGCATAACACGGACACGCCGTAGAATCAGAGGAAGCCTCGCACGGCGCTTTGTAGCCCCGCACGGCTCTTTGTAGCCCCGCACGGCATATTAAGTCTGCATTTCTGCAGACTTTGACAGCAGAGGTTAGAAACCATTTCGAGGCACTCGCAGGCATCACCAACCCTCAGAACATGTCTCAATGAGTATTTGGGACTTCGGGGAACCCCCACTTCGAGTCAACTCTCAAAATTTGACGTAAAGGCACCAAGAAAATCAATAAAACCCGTTTCCCAAGTCATGACAAGGTATCGAAGTCCGCTTCAAGCCGTTTCAAGTTGGTCTTTCAGGACCTACAGGTCATAATGACCAAAGGTGACCTGGTCCAAATTCCGTTTCACGGTCAATGTCAAAATCTGAGAATGTCACCCTCCAAAGTCATGGTTTTCTCGCTTTCTAGGCATATTTTCAAGAAGTTTTCAGTTTCCAATAAGAGTTTGGGTTCCGTAGTCACGTGGCAAGTATCCAGGGTCGTTATTGATGAACAAAAGTCCGCAACAGGGGTAGTTTCTTAAAGTCTTGTACAAAGGGATCAGTTTTTCAAAAGTTATTCATTATATCTTCTTTGATTTCTATTCCAACGTCAATGAATCTTTGCCCCAACATACTGCTCATCATAAAACTCAAAGTTCGCTTCAGATTATGGCTCAAAGGACTAGTCGCATGCATTGGTTAATGTTTCTGTTATTCAAATCTTTCTTAGACAAATGATAATAAGGGAGGTTGAATGACATAAACACTGAAAGAAATAAGCATCTCTGTATATAATCTCCGAAATATCCATGAGTCGAAGTACCAAAAGGCGTGCAAGCCTCAAAATCCTATCTACTAAGGGTAACAGGCACCCTTCCAAAAGAAGCACGCAGGCTCCAGTCAAAAAGCAAAACAAAAGGGAACTCTACTCTAGTCCTCATCCTCGTCGTCGTCCTCACCCTCCTCGCTGTCCTCCCCAAAGGCCTCCTCTATCGGAGAACTAGCCGCCTCCTGAGTACCAGACGCCCTGGGCACGGTACTCCCCGAGGTGTCCGAGAGATCAACGTCTGTCGGCTCCTCAGTCTCGTCAGAGACGTCGATTGGCTCTTCCCGCGAACCCGCGGAGGAAACCTGTGGCACCTGCATGCGCACAGACTTCCTGCGCTGCCCACGCGAAGCTTCTCATCCAGCCTGCAATAACATGGTATTCATCATTTGCATTATAATCATGAAATAAGCCATAGGAAATAAAAGCAAAGGGTTCGAAAGCTCTAACATAGTCCCACCAGCGCGAGAAAGCACCTCTGGGACACGCCCCATGGCGTACTGCCTCACCAGCTGCTCCAGGCCCATCATGGCCTCGCCCATCTCTCTCACGTACTCCGGAGTCACCTGCACAATAGGTCAATTGTTTAGGACATACAGTAATACTAACAAGTAAGTGCAAATGGGCGAAAGAATGCAAGTTATACCTGAGCAAGAAACTCCGGAGCTGCGACCGTGGGACGCGGCACCACCACTACACCAGAAACCCCCTGGGCAGTCGTCACGTCCACGGTCCAGGATAGTCGAGGCAAGCTGGCCCCGCCCGGACCTGCGCCGTCACCTCGACCTCCCACACTACCCTCGCATCCTCTGCCTCTCCCTCCTCTCCGTCCTCGTCCGCCTCTACCGCCTGCACCATCTGACGCTCGAAGCATCGCCTCCCGAACAGCAGCCCGTACCCCGAAGCACAGCATCAAGTACCGAGCCCGGTACTCAGAGTAGTCCACGCCCGCCTGGAAGAGCGGCTCCAGCTCGAGATCCGGTCGTGTGAACCGCTCAACCTCTCCCTGGTGTACAAGCTCGTCCGCTGCACCAAAGTAGGAAGAAGACCAGGGACTCTAAAAGCGTCCAACCCCAGCGACTGACGTGACACCCGGTCACCCAGGTACCACTGCCAGCCGTAAGGGGACTCGAGCAGCACTCTCCCCCTCGTCACCTCCCTACTCCGCACCAGGAAAGGAGACTCACAGCGGTCCCACACACGCCAGCGGACCTGCCACAAAAAATGAATGATATCAGCATGAGATTTGAATAAGAGCTATCAAACGAACGAAAGCATGCGAGATATAAGCATACCCGCTCAGGACGAAGCTCGTCTAAGAAAAGGCGGTAGGCGTTCAGGTCGCCCTTCCCCTTCTTCACCCCCCAGAACTCCTTGGACCAACGTAGGGCCCGGGGAAGCGCTGCGTCACTAGGGCAGGAGATCTCAGGAGGGTACATGTCTAGCACCTCGTACGTCCACAGCTGCAGAATCAAACATCAAGGATTAGTACAGGATACGCGATAAGTGAATGGAAAGACAAATGGAATGCAAGAGAAGTTCGAAATATACCTCCCAGACCCTCCAGTAACCGCCGAGGCTCTTCCCCGCTCCTCGGGAAAGAGACCCCATGAAGGCGTAGCACGCCCCCAAAGCCGCACCGCCCCAGTCAAAGCGGGCTATCTCTCCGACGTCCCTCAAGGCCGGTAGGAGCGAAAGGTGTACTCGGTTGCGCCTGTTGGGAAACAGGGACGCACCAAGTAAGTACAACAGAAAGCACCGCGTCATCTGCTCCTCCTGCACCCTGTCAGTCTGGAGCTCCTCTGTCCAAAACCCCAACAGCTGAGCGTACTGGGTGTCCTCACTCTCTGCCCTCAGCACGTACCCCAGTGTCTCCCGCTGGAGCACCGCGCTCCTCCCTGTAACAGCGTCGTAAGGGATAGGGTCACCCCCGACCCTCAGACCAGTGATCGCCGCAAAGTCCAGCGGCGTCACCGTCAGCTCGCCAAAAGGGAAGTGGAACGTGTTCGTCGTGTCCCACCACCTCTCAGCTAGTGCCCTCACCACCTGGCGGTCGTTGCTCGCCCTCGTCAGCACACTCACAAACTCCCCAAAACCCGCCTGCCTCACTATCTCCCTCACAGCCTCAGGGAGTCTCTCCCAGAACGTCGGCACGTCGGCCGCACCACCGTAGCACGAGATGGTGATCGCCTGTTGCAATGAGTTGATAACATTCAATACAGGTATACTATTCAATGCAAATACAGCATTCAGATAAAGAAATGAAAGTACGATACATTGGAATTTGAAATGCAAGTGTTTAAAGTATACCTCGTCTCGGCGCAAAGAAAGGTGCTGCTATGGGTCCCTCAGGACCAGGGCCTCGTCGTACGTAGGCCGCGCCGGCCTGTAGGCATCCAAAAGTGTAGGAACCACTACGTGCTGAAAAGGCACGTAAGACTCCGCCTCGTAAGGACCGCGCCCCCTCAGGGCCGCTGCCGCCTCCTCCACAACACTCCTCCGAGGGCCTGTCCCACCTCCGGCAGGCTCCTCCTCTGCTCCCTGTGGCTCTCCAGCGGCCCCCGTCTCAAGCTCAACCTGGAGCACCCTCTCTTGAGCCTCAAGTAAGGCCGCAGCCAGTCCAGGTACCCCCCGTAAGGTCTCAACCAAGTCCTCAAGGGACGCCTCCTCAAGGTAGTCGCCTAAACCGATGGGCCGCGACGACCCTGCACCCTCGCCACTGCCAACAAACATGGCCGGCGTCTCCCTCTCCTCCACCAACTCCTCTTCAACGACGGGACCCTTCCCCAGATCAGTCAGAGGCTCTCTCACAGGGGAGGCCTCTGTCACCACCTCCACTCCGACAAGCCCGTCGTCACCGCGAGCCTCCGTGACCCTCTCCGCTGAACCAACTGCACCCTCTGTCCGGCCCGAAGCCTCGTCCTCACCCCTAGGCTCCACTGCACTCGGAGTCTCGGTCTCCTGGCCATACCCAGCCAACACTCTGCTGCCACCGTCACCACCGTCACTACCCACCACCGCGGCAGCCGAGGCCGAGGCCTCCTCGGCCAATGCCGCCGGGGCCGAGACCCCCACGGTCTCCGGCCCCACCTCGGCTGCCACGCCGCTCCCCGGAGCTGCCGTGCCCAGTGCAACCTCGACCCGCGGGGGGTGATCACTCCCGGGTATATCACTACTATCCATGAGAGAGAGAGAGAGACAGCGAGAGAGAGAGATGATCGGAAGGGAGAGAGAGACGAGAGAGAGAGAGAGAGACCAGAGAGAGACAGGAGAGAGAAAGGAGGGAAATTCGAACGATCGGGGCGTACTGTGTACGCCCCGTATATATATATATATCCCCTGAACCGGTTCGTCTGGACTTTAAGTGGACCGGGTTCGAAGAGATGTCTACCGCACGGCGTAATGGATAGAAACGCACGGCATAACGGCTTAACTGGATGAGGATTCTCGAGTCACCACGACGCACGGCATTACCCGTGCTGCGCACGGCATACTGAGTTGGTACGACAATTTAGATTCTGAGGACAGTTTCTGACAATAGCATTCCGTTCGATTTCATTCGTGAACAGTACGAGCATGAAAAGGGAAACAAGCGATGACAAGGAAGGGACTTTTCATTTCATCAAACCTGAGGAAATCCCCGGGATATGCATTACATTGTTCAAAAAAAAAAAAGAAGAGAAAATCAAAACAGAAAAGAAATCCTACTGGTCCCCCCGCCCTATTCTTCTTCCTCGAATTCTCATGCTCAATCGCTCCCTTCGCCGGAGCGGTCGTCCGAACCATTCGGATTCCCCTCCGAGTCTTCCGCAGTCCCGTCCGAATCACGCCCCGGCGCATACTCCGGGTCGTGTTTGCTGTCCATTTGATCGAAAACAAAGTCCTGAAGGTTGGACACCGTGCGACGGAGAGTACGGATCGTCGATATGAGCCTCGCAATCTGACGGTTCAGTTGCTCAATCTCCTCGCGATAAAAGCCCATCTCTGCCTCTAGAGAGATCACTCGTACAGTCAAGTCGCTGTCCGCCATGTTGAGTCTCGAAAGTAACCTTTTTCTTAGAATAGGGAGAAGGTAGAGAGACTTGGGAGAATGGTGCATAGAATAAGGCACCCCCATCCCTTTAAAAAGGGGTCCTGACCGACGAAAGGACACGCCTGTATTAATGGGCACCCTTGAACCAGCCAACTGATCTCGGAAATCGAAGAGATGCATGGGAAAACTAAAGGCCGCGCGCCCTTTCGATCGCCCGCACGGCATTTTGACTTCAGAAGAATAAATGTGTTTTCTTGAAAATTGAGCACTCTAGCCACCAAAATCATCTCGGAAACCAAAAGGCTCCAGCCGTTTTGCAGCAGAAATCCTTTGGAATAGCGTGCATTAATGATAGGATTATTTGATCCTAGTCCCCCGGGGCTCGCAAAATTCCCCGTCCCCCGAGGATCGGTCGTATTTACGTCTGCTCGCAGTATTTGCTAGATTCTCGCTCCCGTCTAAGTCTCAAATCAATTTCAATAATTCGCCTCCCGAGGGCTCGTCTCAAGTCTCAAGTCTCAAATCAATTTCAAAAATTCGCCTCCCGATGGCTCGTCTCAAGTCTCAAGTCTCAAGTCTCAAGTCTCAAATCAATTTCAAAAAATTCGCCTCCCGAAGGCTCGTCTCAATTCAAGTCTCAAGTCTCAAGTCTCAAATCAATTTCAAAAATTCACCTCCCGAAGGCTCGTCTCAATTCAAGTCTCAAGTCTCAAGTCTCAAATCAATTTCAAAAATTCGCCTCCCGAGGGCTCGTCTCAAGTCTCAAGTCTCAAATCAATTTCAAAAATTCGCCTCCTGAAGGCTCGTCTCAATTCAAGTCTCAAGTCTCAAATCAATTTCAAAAATTCGCCTCCCGAGGGCTCGTCTCAAGTCTCAAGTCTCAAATCGATTTCAAAAATTCGCCTCCCGAAGGCTCGTCTCAATTCAAGTCTCAAGTCTCAAATCGATTTCAAAAATTCGCCTCCCGAAGGCTCGTCGCAATTCAAGTCTCAAGTCTCAAGTCTCAAATCAATTTTAAAATTCGCCTCCCGAAGGCTCATCTCAAAATTTTCATAAAGGCTTACTACGAATTTGGTTGCATTATTTGTCACGATCGCATTGTCCCAATTGAACTACGTTGGTCTGATCCCTACAAATGGGGTACGTAGGCAGTTCCACGAACGCGACCACCATTGTCATTTATTTGCATTTTCAAGCATTTTGTTTTTGTTTCTGTTCAAAGACTTTAGAGCAAACGGATCGGGATGCCTATTCTTTAAGCGTCACTCGTATCAAAACAATGGTATCCGAGTTACGTTAAAGAGGGACTACTGTAGACACCCCAATCCGGACCTCGAAGAGTCTTTGATCGCCCCAATGATGAAATAAAGGAAAGAAGCCTTTGTGAGCTTGAATGAAGTATTCCTCCATCATCCGCAGCCCAAACCAAACCATCAGCCCAGAAAAGCCCCAAAAACTCAAAAGCTCGGAGAAAGCCCAAGAAGCCCTGGACCAAACCTAAAGTACCGTACGCGACACATCTACACCGCACGGCGTATCAAAATTTAATACGCCGCACGCAGTCATGAGGTTAACCGCACGGCATTTTGGATAAAGTTCTGACTGGCTCAGAAAGCTGTCGGCCACGCCCATTTGAGCCACAGCTGCAATACGGCTCAGCCGAAAGCACACTTCTGGCCCGCCCAGAAAATACCTCCAACTTTTGAAATTCAAAATCCAAGGCTCTTGCCTATAAATACCCTCCACTCAAGGAAAAAGGGTCATTGATCACCATTATACCCTTTCTCTCTCTTCTTGCTTTCACACCCACTTTCCCATTTCCAAGCCTTGAGAATGTTGTTCTTAAAAGACATTCTCTAGGCCTTTTTACTCCATTTTTCTTCTCACCATTGAAGTTAGTCCCTTACTAACTTTGAGGTCCCAACCACCCAATATACCCATCCATTACACACATCCACACTTCTACTTTCTTTTTTTTTCACCCTTCGACGTCCATCCTCCTTCGTCAAAGCTCATTCAAGCTCTGGATCCAAGGTAAAAACCAAGTTTCCTTGGGCTAGGCTCTGTCCTGGCCCTGAGGGGACCTTTCTGTTCTCAGGCTTGACCCTTTTGGTTAAGATCTGACCCAAAACCTTTTTTACAAAACAAAACCAGAGCTCTGTACGAAGGTGTGCTAAACCGTGCGACTCTTTAGAGCGTCGCACGGCGTAGCAGACCAATACGCACGGCATTTCAAAAAGAATA
This sequence comes from Rhododendron griersonianum, assembly GCA_018127125.1. NCBI lineage: Eukaryota > Viridiplantae > Streptophyta > Magnoliopsida > Ericales > Ericaceae > Rhododendron > Rhododendron griersonianum. Next base: position 21,096,224 of record CM030789.1, read on the forward strand.
CTGTTTTCTTGATCAAACTGTCTGGATCGCGATCGTCCGTTGTTGGGTTTTTTTTGTATACCAAAAGCTGTCTCAAAATGAGACCATTTCTACAAGCCATGTTTTAAACTCCATAGATCTTTTCAAAACAAGCAAGCGTATCAAAAATGGTTTTCCCTTCATGGTTTGAAAGAATGGTGTAGATCTGAGATGATCTGACAGCTGTGAGTTGTCTGAAGCTTTAAAATAAAACCGTGCGATGTAATGGTACACCGTGCGAAGCTTTACAAAACTATAAAAGTTTGGTATCAGAATCGGAACCTCGCACGGCATATTGGTAAGCCGCGCGCTACAAGCCAATATGCCGTCTGACGGAGGGCAGTGATTCAGACAGTTCATTTCTATGTTTTTTCTATTTATATCATCGCCATGTCATCTATATCATCTCTGTACAGCAAGCACCACTAGCACGGCAACGTGTGATGATCTATCTTGTTTCCCCTTCCCTTTATGTGTTTTCAAGGTTTTCCGAGTTGTATTAATCCCCCCATTTAAAATGCTTAGTAGAGACCGGTTTTCACCTGGCGAGCGGGGTGCTTTTCAACAAAACCTTCCCCGTTCGTAACCTGGCTCCCGGATCCAAAATCTCAAACAGTTTCGCTAGATCAAAAGGCCTTTTCTCTTCAAAACAAAACCCCCTCGGTTCCTTGGATCATCCATCTCAAAAATCCGGGTGGCGACTCTGTCACGAATCGCACCGCTTCGGGCGCGGGAGCCCACAATGTGTTAGATGGGTTTGGGCTCATTCTAACCCAGCTAACAAGTGGGTTGGGTTGGGTCAATTTGTTAGCGGGTGGGTTTGGGTTGATTAATGAGTTTGAGTTCAATTTGCCACCTATGATAGTAAAAATTAGGGTTTTAAAAAATGGCCGTTACGTAACGGATTTTTGAAGGCCAGATACAGTTACGGGTGAAAATAACGGCATTATGCAGATTCACATGCGTGTCGGCCGTTACACCCGTTACAAGACCGTTACACCCCGTTACACTTGCTAGTCCTTGAATAAAATTCACGAGTGTGGTATCCGATTCCTGTTACACATTGACCAATACTTCCGATATCTGTTACTCGCCACAGTGACCGTTACGCCGACCGATACCGCGATTTAAAACCATGGTAAAAATTGATGGTCATGGTTTGGTTACTACAGTTTGCTTTGAAGTCCGATTTGATGACTTGGTCAATATGACTTGTATTGCTTGTTTTTCAAGTATTTTGAAAAAACTTGATCAATAAGGTCATCTTTGGCTACTCATAAGCAGATTGCTCTTGCTCTCAGTAATTTTCTCTTGTTTTCCTCGGATCTTTGTGGGTCACTACTACAAAATGGTATAAAGATCACGGTTCAAAAACTAAGAAAATCTCACTTTTTGTAAAAGCGTAATAAAATGTTATGGACTATAGTTTTAATCTCAGTTATACGAAAAAATTGAGATGGAAAATTTTTTTAATCTCAGTAATCTAAAAAGTGAGATTGTAACTTAAAGAATAGATCTCATTTTCGAAAAACCGAGATTATATATGAAAGATTATATCTCGTTAAGGAAAAAACTGAGATGAAATGCTTTTTTAATCTCAATAATCTAAAAGTGAGATTGTAACTTAAAGAATAGATTTCGTTTTCGAGAAACTGAGATTGTATATGAAAGAATATATCTCATTTTGGAAAAACTGAGATAAAAAAACCTTTAATCTCAGTCATCTAGAAACTGAGATGGTAAGTTAGAGAATACATCACATTTTGTTTTATTTGGATTGAGATGAAAACTCTTGTATAAAAAAAGTTGAAAACTGTTTACCCCTTAATCGACTCCGCACGCGATACCCCTAAATAAATGTCAGGATTGATTTCCAAAATTTCGTCCTCCATTCTTGTTCGTCTCTCTAGCTCTCAACCATTCTACAAAAAATATTTTGACGCCAAATGGGGCACTTTTGGCAAAAATGTATTTCATTACCAAATCGGTACCTTTGGTGACAAAATTTATGAAGCTTGCGTTTCGTCGCCAAATGTATTTCGAGTATGAATTATGCTCAGAACTCCGATTGAAATAATTCAAATTGGGTTTGAACAATAACACAAAGGGCTACAACTTTCATGTTTATCAAAATTGGTAATTTTAATATTTAAAGGTTCAAAATAATGTTCGAAACATATTTTAATGTTAAATGCATATGTTATATATTAAATATTCAATTATATATTGAAAAGTGTGTGTGGTGTAGTTGGTTTAAGCTTCTATGCAAAACTTAAGTGACCTGGGTTCAAAACCCCATAAGAGAAATAAAGAGGGATTTTTTCCCTTAGGAAAACGCCACTTTTAACCTCGATTTTTTCAAAAACTGAGATTGTTTCTCTCTAAACAACCACAGTTTTAAATGCGAGATTAAAAGTGAAAGATATGAACTTTTTAGTTACACCTTGATTGACCATGGTTTTGAATGCGAGATTAAAAGTGAAAGATCACACAAGATGACTAAGATCTTTATCTATTTTTGCAGTAGTGGTCGTTGCTTAGAAGCTTGGTTTAGCTACTTTTCTCGTTTGAAATTTTTGCTTGAGACGCGTGGGAAAAAAGGAACCATATATATGCCTACTTGCTTCACATCGTGTTCTAGTAAACTTGAAAAATGTAGGACCCTCGTACTAATGAGTTAAAACCTTATCTTGTCCATTTGTGCTCCACATCTTTGCTATGGGTCGACGTATTTGATTCTAATTAATAGAAGGACCAAGTTTCCTTGGACCAGAACTTGAAGAATGATTGCTTCATTTTCGCTTTCCTTTTATCGTTTGTTTTGTTGATCGATAGCCGACTTAAAAACTATGTTCTTGTATAAGGAAAGGTTATTGCGATGGGTAAGTCGAGTTTGGAGCTTTTGTTTCTCCTTCTTTCTTGTATATATGCTCGGAAGTTTTCACCTAAACACTGCTCAGATTCAGATGTGTATCAACACAGCCAATTTCACTATTAACAGCGCATATGGCGAAAACCGCAAAGAAATTCCATCTTCCCTTGCCTCTAATGTCGAAGCCTTTGGTGGGTTTTATACTGGCCACATTGGGGAAGGCTCTGAAAGGGTTTATGCTCTCGGACTCTGCCGACGTGACCTTCACGATGAAGATTGTTTCAGCTGTGTCAATTCCTCAAGTCAAGCTATCATTGAGAAGTGTCCATACCAGAAAGAAGCCACAAATTTCGGACCCCCATCTTTGTGCATCGTCCGGTACTCTGACAAGAACTTTTCGAGGATTACTGACTCAAGTCCAGCTCAGTTGATTTACAATTTAAGCAAAATCACCAACAACACCGATGAGTTTGATCAGGCCTTAAATAGTTTGGTTGATAGCCTTATAGATACTGCGGCCAACGGTCCTCCTAGATCCATGTTTGCAACTGGTGCGAAAAAGTTTTCAGAATATGACTCTATATATGCTCTCATGGAGTGTATCCCTGGCCAAACACCAGATGATTGTAGGTATTGTCTAAGACGAGCAGTGTCTGATTATCAAGAATGTTGTACAAGGAAGCGAGGAGTACTTCTTCTTAGGCCAACCTGTATTTTTCAGTATGGTTTGTCCCCTTTCATTGAACTTACTGATGCCTCACCGCCACCCCCTCTACCCATTGATACTTTTGCTCCACCCCCAACAACAAACACGACAACAAAACAAGGTACGCCCACTTCTCCTCGGTAAATGGATTTGTTACTTTGTAGCTTGCATTTATTTATACTGTCAAATAAAAAGGGTGGACTTCAAGAATAGTCCTCAGGTGCCACTCCCTTTAAGTTTTCATTCGGCATTTTTTGAACAGTTATGTTTTCATCTTTTTACATAGTGAATTACCTATCTTGCCCTTTAATAAGATATTCACATGTATGTATATATTTCTTTCCTAAATTAATGAGATTGTAGTAATTAAGTTACCTAAAATTATGGGATCATTAATGGATAGGAATGTTAGAAATTTTGAATTCTCAAATTTTCAAATTTTTAATGGATTTATTCTAAAAATTGGTGTTTTCAACCAATTTTACGTGAATATGATTCAACCAATTTTACAAAAATTCATTTTTTAATGAATTATTTTTGGCAAAATTACCATGAAACATACTTCCCGAAATATGATGGATAGTCAAATCCACCATGTTATCCATGAATACATCATGATTTATTTCATCTTTAATCGAACCAAAACAACGAATTATTGAATACACTATGATTTTAATAAAAAAACAATGAATAAACCCTGAAATCATAAACGAATAAATCATGGATACACCATAATTTTTATTTTTAAAAAACATGAATACCATTAATAAAAATAACCATGAAATCATATACAAATACACCATGAATACACCATGGTTTTAATATATAAAAAAAACATGAATACACATGAATCTAAATAAACCATGAAATTCTAAATAAATTATGAAATCTAAAATCATGAAATCCTAAATAAACCATGAAATCTAAAATCACCGCAGCCCCTCCCAACCATTGAATGATTGAGAATTAAAAAAGATTTACAACCGAAAATTTACTTAATGCCATTTGAACAAGAAAATCTACTCGATGCCAGAAAAGGATTTACAGCCATCGGAAAACTGAAATCGGAGAACCCAGATCGCAGCCTTGTAGCATCAACACCGATCGCAGCCGCCATCGCAATCGTGACCAAGCCGTGCTTCTTCCTTTTTGTCGAACTGTTGCCGAACTGGTTTGGTGTGGATTTTCGCCAGACTGGTGCGGTCTCCGACCGCGGCCTTCTGGCATCAACTCCAATCGCGACCGCGATGTTCTCATTCCACGGGCTTCACAACAATGGAGGCTAGATTGGTGTGGATTTTCACCGGACTGGTGTGTCGACGTTCGCCCAAAATTAAAAAACCTGCAAAACCGAAATGGAAGTTGGGGGTGGGGGGAGAGGTTTGGGGGAGGCGTTAAATGGTTGGGGGTGGGAGGCGTTAAATAGTTGGGATTGAATGAGGATTATTCAATCCCAAAAATTAACGAGGTTCTCCGGAAATCACGGGATGCGGATGGGAAAAATTATGTTTTGATCCCTTTTCCGGTGTTAGATATATATATATATATATATATATATAAAATGTATAATAGGGGCATTGTTGGTATTAGAAAAAAAAAACAGGATGAAAACATAAGTGCAAAAAAAGTGTTGGATGAAATCTTACATGAGTAGAGAGGATGATTATTTAAAAACTAAGTTGTATAAGTATTATTCCAGAAAATTGGTTATTACTATGAAAAACATTTCGAATTGGATGAGCTCACCATAATTTAAGAGGAATGTAGAGTTGCCAGATCTGCGTTATACAACTCACGGCTTTGTTCCTCCCCATCTCCGGCACTGTCAGTCTGTCACCGGCCTATACCCACCTCTCTATCTCTCTCTCTCTTTTCGTATACCCACCATCACCGGCGTATACCCACCGTCACCTGTGTCGTTGAGTTCGTTTCCACCATCGTCAATCGGAAACAAGTCTCCTTCGTCGTCGTCGATCTGGATCCGTGAAAGGCAAGGGAACAGAGAGAGAAAGGAGGCTGAAAAACCTCGCCACACCGGGCGAGGTACTGTAGCGCCCAAGCAAACTGACGAGGCTGGAGCGAGTCTCCTGGTGGTCTAATTTCACAGATTTCTCACCATTTTTGTCCAATTTGGTGCTGGAGCGAGTCTCCTGGAGATGCTCGCCCTCGTCAGTAACTATATGAGATTTACGGTAAATACAAGACACCTCACTGCATGAATTATTTTTGCTATAGTTATTACTCCTAGCTATCATCTTTAGACTCTCTTGGATTTTAGGATGTGTTTCACATTCAGCTATCAATCAAAAAGAGTTGCCTTAATTTGGTACCCAAACTATTGTGAGATTGGCAAATTAATAAACCCAAGGAGTGAGTTATAAAAAAAGAGTCAAGCAATTCTTAGAGTAAATATTACAGTATTCTCCAGCAATATAATTCTTGAATTTTTGCTCATCAATTAAAGAATTACTGTAATTGATATATTTATATTTGTTTGTATTTTGTTTGGTGCAGAGGAATGCCTTGTATTCTTAGTCCCACATTGGTTAATTATGTTGTTCCAGTTTTTGTAGCCTATTATAAATAGGGCTTTTGGGGGACTTCTATAGATTATCTTTTTGGGCTTTCATATTGTGGCCTTTCTAGAGTTACGGATTACAGCCGGCTCTTTGTATCTCTTCTTCACGTTGGTTAGTGAATCCTCTCTCTCCTCACCCGTGGACGTACCCATCTTGGGGAACCACATATATATTGTGTCTTTGTGATTTCTTGTTTAGTATTCAATTTCTCGTTCTTAGCTTGCATTCATAGCGTTCGTTACAACAAACTGGTATCAGAGCCTTAGGTTGCAAAAACTAGGGTTTCGTTTCCGATTGTGGCTATGGCGGCTAAATTCGAGATTGCGAAGTTTGATGGGCAGAGCAGCAGTTTCAGTCTTTGGAGAGTAAAGATGAAGGCTCTGTTAACCCAACAAGGATTGCACAAGGCTTTGTCAGGCAAGACTAGTTCTGGAATCAAAGAGGAAGATTGGGATGATACGGATGCCAAAGCTCTGAGTTCTATTCAGTTGAGTCTGGCAGATGATGTTCTTCGCGAGGTGGAAGAAGAAACTTCAGCAGCAGGAATTTGGCTGAAGTTGGAAGGCATATATATGACGAAGTCGCTCACCAACAGGTTATATATCAAACAACGTCTTTATACGTTTCGTATGCGAGAAGGTATACCTGTTAAGGATCATTTAGACGAGTTCAATCGTATTATTATGGATCTGAAAAATATTGATAGTAAAATTGAGGATGAGGACCAAGCCCTAATTTTGCTATGTTCTTTACCACTTTCGTATGAGCACTTTGTTACAACCCTATTGTATGGCAAAGACACGATATCCATGGAGGATGTTAAGGCCAGCCTTTATTCGAAAGAATTAAGGAAAAAAGTGTCAGGTGAGGGTGATGCACATGCGGAGGGTTTGTTTGTTAGGGGAAGAACAACAGAAAGGGAGGAGTCGAGTAATAGGGGAAGATCCAGATCATCAGGTAAGAAGAAAGGAAAGTGCAATTATTGCAAGAAATCCGGGCACTGGAAAAAAGACTGTTTAAAACTCAAGGAGAAAGAAAAAGAAGACCAGAAAGGGGGTAAAGTAATTGCTGGAATTGCTGAAAGTTCAGATGAGTCAGATAATGTGTTATCAGTTACAGAGGGCGATTCTCGCTCTAATACCGAGTGGATTATGGATTCTGGATGTTCATACCACATGTGTCCGCATAGAGAGTGGTTTTCTACTTATGAGGCGGTCAATGGTGGTACAGTTTTGATGGGTAACAACATGGCCTGTAAGACTGTTGGTTCAGGAACGATTCAGCTTAGGATGCAGACGGTATTGTTAGGACTTTATCTGAGGTTCGACATGTTCCAGATTTGAAGAAAAATCTTATATCCCTGGGTGCTCTTGATTCTCATGGTTGCAAAGTCCTCGGTGAAGGTGGAGTTTTGAAAGTCTTGAGGGGTGCATTGGTACTGATGAAGGGTCAGAAGCGTGGTAACCTCTATACACTCCAGGGCAGTACAGTTCTAGGTGCTGCAGCAACGGTTGCTTCATCCAAGGTTTCAGATTCAGACTTGACTCGTTTGTGGCATATGCGCCTTGGGCATATGAGCGAGAGGGGGATGACAGTTTTGAGCAAACAGGGTTTGCTATGTGGCCAGAAAACTGAGAAGCTGGATTTCTGTGAGCATTGTGTCTACGGCAAGCAGTGCAGAGTGAAATTCAGTACAGCTGTTCATCGCACTAAAGGCACAGTGGATTATTTTCACTCAGATCTTTGGGGTCCCGCAGAGGTAACTTCTAAAGGTGGTTTTCGCTATTTTATGAGTATTATCGATGATTTCTCTCGTAAGGTTTGGGTGTATATGTTGAAACATAAAAGTGACGCCTTTAATACATTCAAACAGTTTAAAACTTTGATTGAGAATCAGACTGGTAAGAAAATAAAACGTTTGAGAACTAACAATGGTATGGAGTTTTGTCTTGGCGAGTTTGATAGGTTCTGTAGTGATGAGGGCATTGTGAAGCATCACACAGTGAGAAAAACTCCTCAGCAGAATGGTGTGGCTGAACGAATGAACAGGACTCTTTTGGAGAAGGCACGTTGTATGTTGTCCAATTCCGGATTGGGCAAAGAATTTTGGGCTGAAGCCATTTCCACGACATGCTATTTGGTGAACAGGTCTCCGTCGACTGCTATTGAGTGTAAGACTCCGTTTGAGGTATGGTCAGGTCATCCAGCTGATTATTCTGTGTTGCGTGTTTTTGGGTGTCCAGCTTACGCTCATGTGAATGAGGGTAAATTGGAGCCACGGGCCAAGAAGTGTATTTTCTTGGGTTATGCAGCAGGTGTCAAAGGGTACAGGTTATGGTTTCGAAGTTTTTGATTAGCAGGGATGTGACTTTTGATGAAAATTATTTGATTAAGGGGTCTAAGCAGGTTGATGATACAGTTCAGGAACAGAGTGTTCCAAAGCAGGTGGAGTTTTTGAGTGAATCTTCCGACTCAGGGAAGAAGCACATTGAGAAGCCAATTGAAGAGGAGTTCAAGAGTTCAGACACAGAGGTTGATGCGTTAGTTGAGCAACCACGCACTATTGCTAAAGATAGGCCAAGGAGGGAGATTCGGCCTCCTGAAAGGTATTCGGCTTATTCTGAGATGGTGGCCTATGCTTTATCAGTTGCTGAGACAGTTGAGTATGAGGAGCCTTCCAGCTATACGGAAGCTGTTTCGAACACTGAGTCTGCACAGTGGTTTGTTGCTATGAATGAGGAGATTGAGTCTCTTCAGAAGAATCATACATGGGAGTTAGTAGAACCGCTGAAAGGGAAGAGAATTGTTGGGTGCAAGTGGGTCTTCAAGCGCAAACCAGGTATTCCAGGGGTAGAAGACGCTCGGTTCAAAGCTCGGCTAGTGGCGAAAGGATACAGCCAAAAAGAGGGTGTTGACTACAATGAGGTATTTTCACCTGTTGTAAAACATAGTTCCATTCGCACTTTACTTGCTATTGTTGCCTGTTATGATCTTGAGTTAGAGCAACTTGATGTCAAAACTGCGTTTTTGCATGGCGAGCTTGAGGAACAGATTTATATGCATCAGCCTGAGGGATTTGTTGTTTCTGGTAAGGAGGATCGCGTTTGTTTACTTCGTAAATCTTTGTATGGCCTCAAACAATCCCCAAGGCAGTGGTATAAGCGGTTTGATACTTTTATGATAAGCCAGTCATATTCTAGGAGTGAGTATGACAGTTGTGTGTATTTTCGAAAACTTCCAGATGGTTCATTTGTTTATCTACTGTTGTATGTTGATGATATGCTTATTGCTGCCAAGAGTGTATCAGAAATCAACAGGTTGAAACAACACATAGGTGGTGAATTTGAGATGAAAGATTTGGGTGCGGCAAAACGTATTTTGGGTATGGAGATTTGCAGAGATCGAGTAGCTGGCAAATTATTTTTGAATCAGAAGTCTTATGTACTTAAAGTGCTTGAGCGCTTTGCCATGCAGAACTCGAAGCCAGTCAGTACCCCTTTGGCAGCACACTTTCGACTTTCAGCTGAGTTGTCACCACAATCGGAGGATGAGGAGAAGTATATGTCTCAGGTTCCATATTCGTGCGCAGTTGGGAGCCTTATGTACGCCATGGTATGTACTCGTCCTGATATTTCACATGCAGTTAGTGTCGTTAGTCGTTATATGGGGCGTCCAGGAAAGGCACATTGGGAGGCTGTGAAATGGATACTACGGTATTTATGCGGAACTGCAAGTGTTGGTCTATTGTTTGGGATTGCCAATTCTGGTGATCATGTTGTTGGTTATGTTGATTCGGATTTTGCCGGTGACCACGATAAGAGGAGGTCTCTGACAGGTTATGTCTTTACTCTGTCCGGAAGTGCCATTAGTTGGAAAGCTACTTTACAGGCTACAGTCGCGCTGTCTACAACAGAAGCGGAGTATATGGCCATTGCTGAAGCTGTGAAGGAGGCATTGTTGATGAGAGGTTTGCTTTGTGAGCTTGGTCTTGCACAGGGTGTGAGTTCAGTATTTTGTGATTCACAGAGTGCTATACATTTGACTAAAAATCTGATGTATCATGAAAGGACCAAGCATATCGATGTCAGGTATCACTTCGTTCGGGATATCATCTCACAGAAGCAAGTTGAGGTGAAGAAAGTGGGTACGGCAGATAACCCAGCAGATATGTTGACTAAACCGGTTCCGGTTGCCAAGTTCAAGCATTGCTTGGGCTTGCTTGGTATTTGCAGTTGATCACCCCTCGGGGGCATTTGGCGAGTGAGAGGTTAGAAGGGAAAAACTATATTTGGTGATTTGGTTCAGTAGAATTCAAGTCAAGGTGGAGAATTGTTAGGAATGCCTTGTATTCTTAGTCCCACATTGGTTAATTATGTTGTTCCAGTTTTTGTAGCTTATTATAAATAGGGCTTTTGGGGGACTTCTATAGATTATCTTTTTGGGCTTTCATATTGTGGCCTTTCTAGAGTTACGGATTACAGCCGGCTCTTTGTATCTCTTCTTCACGTTGGTTAGTGAATCCTCTCTCTCCTCACCCGTGGACGTACCCATCTTGGGGAACCACATATATCTTGTGTCTTTGTGATTTCTTGTTTAGTATTCAATTTCTCGTTCTTAGCTTTCATTCATAGCGTTCGTTACAACAGAATAAGAGCAGGAAAACTCAGACTACGATTTTGATTGTTGTTCCAGTACTGAGTATCTCATTACTACTCACTGCGCTGGCCTGTGCCATTTTCCGACGAAGGAAGAGAGATGACTTTTTCCGACAAAGGAAGAGAGACGATGTCAACAGTAAGTTTATTTATGCTTTGATGATCTTAACACAGGGTTTGTGATTGCACTGAGGTTCTGGATACCATATCGAACAAGATACCGTTTTTGTTATTAGTACGGTACGTACCGGTATATCGGTGTAGTGTAATATCGGGTACCATTTCGGATTCCCCGCAATTAATAAATACTAGAGGCCGAGGCACACGTGATGCGTGTGCAAATCAAATTTTGCCAAAATCTACTTGCACTCGAATCGCGTGTGCCCGGCCTCTAGTTAATTAAGAAGGAAGAAGAAAGTAGGAATAAAAACTGTCAAATTGTCAAAGTAGGAGTAATTCAATTATTATTTATATGATCAAGCTGTTAACATTTTCTTTAACAGTGAGGGGTCTAAGAAATGAAAAGGTTAACAGCTGTTAACCTTTTCTTTTATATGATGGCGTAAGAAATGAAACATCAGTTCCCAAACCTATGTTCGTAGTTCGTACTGGAAACTGTCCTCAAAAGGATATATATACACCTAACAATGCATATATATATTTCCAGATATATGAATACAGAGAAAAGGAGAATTTAAAAAGTCGAACCAATTCAAGGCATAAACCTGTTTGTGTGAGCAGTTAGATATTGTGTGCTGGAAAGAATCAGTTTTTTTTTAAGAAAACTTTTGTGACAGGGCTTATAAAAAGAGACACCAAATGACTCTCTACCTTTATACGGAGTATATTAGAATAGATAGATAGATAGATAGTATATTAGAATAGATGTACACACCCTAAGAATTGTAAAGAAATATGAGTCATATGACCTTGGTAGGCAGCATGTCAAAGTTTTGACACTTGCCAGTGTTCAACAATTGATGGTGTGAATTGATCCACAACTCTATGCAGAGCAACGTCACTGAACACATGCGCGTGCGCGCGCACGCATACACACACATATAGAGAGAGAGAGAGAGACCTGCCGAGGACGGAAGTGAGGGTGGAGATGTGGAAGAAATCGGGGTCCTGATCGGAAGGCTTGCGGGTGTAGATGATGTGAACAATTGCTGTTCTAAAATGAATGCGAGGGAGAGTTCAATTGTAAGCACTAAGCAGTTGCAAAAGATAAAAAAATAGAATGTGAATATCAAAAAAGAAAATATAAAAATCAATTCCCTAGTTTAATTTTATCTTTATTATTTTGGCCATGCATAACGGTGGATCCACTTTCAACCCTTGTACGTTCAAAACGGTTGCAAGTAGCTAGATGAGGGAAGAGTGGGACACCTGGCGGCCTTTCATTTGCTTTCAAAGAATAAAAAGGATCTTGGACTTGGTCGAGGGGACACATGGCAGTGTTTGAGCATTCTAGGGGTAGGGGATCATGGGCAGAAGACGTGCAAAGAAGATCAGTTTCTTTTCAGCCATTTTTATCCTAACTTGCATTTTCCAAGACACTACATGCCTAAAAGAAATTTTTCGGTGCCGAATAAGTATATCCACGTGGTACTCGTTCGGCACATCCAGGCCGTTCAATACACTTTTGGACGGCTTGAATTGAAACCATCTCTCCCCTCTCACCCAAACACACTCTCTCCAAATTCGAGCTGTCCAAAAACGTGACGGCTCGGATGCACAGAGCGGGCACCACGTGGTGCCCACCCGGCATTGAAAATTTTACCCTAAATAATTGGGTATAGTACCTATATCCATCAGGCGGGCAACAAAGATGTCATCTACGGTCCCTTATTCCCGGGATTTCTTTTGGAAAGAATTGTTGATTGGGACGGATAACATATTAAACGAACTCATATGAGAACAGTTGGGGGCTTATAGATACAAGACTTGGACGATTTTTTAAAGGGTCCGCACACCAACAAAGCTCATAACAGTCATACATTTGTTTAGTTCAATATAATTCCTAGTTATCTTTCAATCACTTTAGCTATTATAATGCAAAGTTCTTCTTTCTCCCGAATAAACTTTATTTTTGATGATTATTTCCTAATATTGCCGTTTTGTTGTGGTCAACAGGTTCACAGACAGATACTAATCTTCCATCCGAAGGTGATGGAAACATTACTAGTTTACCTATTTTCGATGTAGTCACAATTGCTGAAGCTACAAACAACTTTTCCAGTTCAAATAAGATTGGAGAAGGTGGGTTTGGACCTGTTTTTAAGGTAATTTCAGTTGCACCAACTGATACATACATGGAGAACATATAATACTAAACTCAAATCTTAAACATGACATGCAATCTGAAAAGATCTTGTTTGAGAAATTGTAGGGTCAGCTATCAACTGGACAACTGATAGCATTCAAGAGGAACTCAGAGAAGTCCAATCAAGGGCTCCGTGAATTTAAAAATGAGGTTATCTTGATTGCCAAACTTCAACACCGGAATCTTGTTAGGCTTTTGGGATGTTGTATTGAAGGAGAAGAGAGAATGTTGATTTACGGGTATATGTCCAATGGAAGCTTGAACTCATTTATTTTTGGTTTGACCTCTCAATCATTTTTATAGCTTAATTGAAGTTCTAACAATTGTTGTATCTCTTTTCCTAATAGCACTTCATGTTGCAAAACTGGTACTCACTCTGTCCCATAAAGTTTGAACTTTTACTATTCCAGCCCTATAAAAAAATTAACTATATCTTTTAATTCGTAATGTTTTTTATAAGCAATATGGATTTTATTTGATAGATTTTAATTTGTTCTATTAAACAAAGTTGAAAAATTTGCCTAAAAGATTATGGATTGAAAGATATATGCAATCTAAAAATGGCACGCATTCCTGGAAATGCCAAACTTTATGGGACGGAGGTAGTACAATTGAGTAAGACCCTAAGTTGATCTGATATGAATTTCCCAGATAGTAGAAGTAACTCTCTCACATGGAGTAGGCGGTTCGATATTATTGTGGGGATTGCTCGAGGGCTTCTTTATCTTCATCGAGATTCAAGACTCAGAATTGTTCATAGGGATCTCAAAGCAAGCAATGTGCTACTTGATAATGAGATGAATCCAAAAATTGCAGACTTTGGCATTGCTAGAGCTTTCAGAGGAGATCAACAACTAGGAAAAACAGAAACGGTGGTTGGAACTTAGTAAGTACTCAAAAGAATTCTTCCAAGTACCTGTCTATATAAGTTCAATCTTTGACTTACTAAATCGGTACCTATACATGTTCGATCTTCTTGATGTTCTAAATTGTTCGACATGGCCATGCAGTGGTTATATGTCTCCTGAGTATATAATGGACGGGCTCTTTTCAATGAAATCAGATGTCTATAGCTTTGGAGTGCTAGTTTTGGAAATAGTGAGCGGAAAAAGGAACAGAGAGTTCTATCATCACGACCGCGGTCTTACCCTCCTCGGACATGTAATTTCCTATATATGACTGATATCATCCGTTTCAGAATGTCTGTTTTGATAAGCCAATCGATTTCTTTTGAAGGTATCAACTATCAAGGCATAAAGCATTCATGCAAATCAAAAAAATTAAAGAGTCTCCAATCCTCGAAACGAGACCATGGGTTTCCATTTCTCCTTATTGACGAGGGATCACATGATAGGATCATAGTACCTTTGGAACATCCATCTCGTGCTAGCCCTTAATGCACGTTTTATGCACTCTTTCAGGTGTGGAAACTATGGATTGAAGGAAAAGCCTTGGAGCTACTAAACGAACAGATTGATGATTTTCCAATACCGGAAGCATTAAAATGCATACAAGTTGGTCTCTTGTGTGTCCAGCATCACCCTGAAGACAGGCCGACAATGTCCTCTGTGCTCTTGGCGTTGGATAGTGAGAGCGCAACGCTACCTCAACCGAAGGAACCGGGTTTCTATACGCAGAGGAGCAGAAATGAGACGGAGCCTCCATCGTCCAGATATCAAATTACTACTTCAAACGAGATGACTCTTACAGTTCTGTCTGGTCGATAGGAAATTCGTAAGGGATTTGACAAATACCTTGCTTTAAACTTAAAGAGTGAATTTTGTATATTATACTTCAGTCCTTTTATTTCTTGGGTTTTCTGGATCATGGGAAGAGTCAATAAATGTTCGTATTGTTTATTGTCAATTCTTTGTAAGTACTCAAATGACATACAAAAACTTTGGCAATTCAAAATCTTTAGACATGCAGTTGGTTTTAATTGCTTTTATTTTTATTTTTATTTATAACGATGCATAATATCAAGGTCAATTTGTGCACACCTCAAGTAATTTTTGGGGGACCAATCCCGCCATGCAGTAGTTGTAGCCCAGGGCTCAATTAAACCAAAGCATCGTTCTGTATGAATTGAGCTTGTCTCATTAGCGTTGATGGCAACTATGAAATTCCGAACCTAAGGCATAGGAGAGAGCAACTCCTGAGTTCTTAGCCTAGACTGCATGGCCAACACCTTATGTTTTAGTACCTTTATTTAAGGATGTGGTCAAGCAAAAATCTAGAAACATATTAGAGTGAGTTCTGTTTCCAAATGTTTAATTATGTTTTAATTTATTTTTTTATTTTTTTGGTAAGTATTGTTTTAATTTATTAGTGGGGGTTAATCATAAGAATCATGTTTAAACTAGTGTGATTCAATTAGCAGGCACTACGTATAAATTTTTCGTGTTGGGTTTGGACATCCGTTTGTCTGGGTAATCTGTTGATTTTTGCCTTTGGCCAGCACCAATTCCCCTCTGAGAAAGCTATAGGAAGATATAGGCCTTCAATGGAATGTGCGTAACGCGTGATGCTTGTGTATTCAATTATTATAATTTGTAGGTATCCTTGGGCTTACATCAATATATATCTTACATGTTGTTAAAAATATATATATATATATATATATATATATAGCGCACCCCATTATTGAGTATATAAGCGTGAGGCACAGCCGCAGGCCCGAAGTAGTTAGAGTGTGTTCCACTACTTAAAATAAAGATACTTATTTTTTAAATTAAAGGTGATGTATTGTGAGAGACTGATATGTCTTGTAAAGCAAAAAATAAGTACTCAACAAATAATAACCTTAGCGGAACAGGGCCTAAGAAGGGGGAGGCATGAGCAAAAGGCAATATTTGTTTTTTGCCAACGTTTTGTACGTCAATATTTCCCTAATCTTGTGACTAAAAAACACTACAAGAAATCACGTAAGAGGCGACGAAAAATTAATAGTGACGAAATTGATTTTCGTCGCAAATAGTACACATTGACTATGAAAATGAAATTTTGTCACCAAAATTGGCGATGAAATTGGTTTTTGTCGCAAATAGTACACATTCGCGGATGAAAAAGCATTTTGGTGATAAATTTTTTTTTTGGTTGCAAGTAGTACATGTTGGCAACGAAAAAGTAATTTCGTCTCCAAAATTGAAAACAAAAAAAATTCGTCGCAAATATTAAACATTGGCGACAAAAAAGTAATTTCAACTCCAAAATTGGCAATGAAAAAAATTTCGTCGCAAATAGTGAACATTGGCGACAAAAAAGTAATTTCAACTCCAAAATTGCCATTTTTCCGTCGCCAATTTCGTAGACCATTGAGAGTGTTATTAGCTTTAACTTAGCATTTGCAAAGCCTAAAGACCACACGTAACTTCTACAATGATCTCCATAGACCGAGGACTTGGACAACGATGATAAAATTCAAAGATTCTTTCCACACATTCATGGACAAGAGGGTCAAGCCAACCTACACCGATGAACAAGATATAATCCCATGGGATATACACTAGGATCCCCTATACCAAGTCTTGCATGTACTCGCCAAACAAAACAAAATGAAAAGAAAAGAACAATAGAGACATAGTAATCAACTTTTAACAAGTCAATTTGTTCTCATTTTTTGAAAGAGGGTGTCTTATGTACTAGTCATATTTGCCCCGTCTATTGAGACTCCTATGACTTGGCAAGGTAATATTTCGAACTAGGCTTGTAGTGAGGCCTTCTTTGATGTTCAAACATTGGAGTGATTAACAATATTTCTACCGATTGACAAAAAAAATATAACACTCTAGGTCTTGGTACAATCGTATGGTTTGAAAGCAAAAACAAGAATGTGAATAACAAATCAAAAAATCCACATGGAATTTCATTACAATTGTTGGGGAAGCTTCAAATATGGAAACAAACTTTACCTGTTGCAGGGTCAGCTATCAACTGGATAGCTGATAGCAGTCAAAAGGATCTCAGAAAAGTCCAATCACGGGCTTCGTGAATTTAAAAACGAGGTTATATATCTTGATTGCCAAACTTCAACACCGGAATCTTGTTAGGCTTTTGGAATGTTGCATTCAAGGAGAAGAGAGGATGTTGATTTATGAGTATATGCCCAATGGAAGCTTGAACTCATTTATTTTTGGTTTGACATCTTAAATCATTCTTATAGCTTAATTGAAATTTTAAACAAAATGTCATCTCTCTATTCATTTTAGTGCTTCATGTAGGAAATTAAATTACTACAATTGAGTAAAATCCTAAGTTGATTTGATCTGAATCTTCCCAGATAATAGAATTTACTCTCTCACATGGAGTACGCTGTTCAATATTATTTTGGGGATTGCTCGAGGGCTTCTTTATCTTCATCGAGATTCAAGGCTTAGAGTTGTTCATAGAGATCTCAAAGTCAGCAATGTGCTACTTGACATTGAGATGAATCAAAAAATTGCAGACTTTGGCATTGCTAGAGCTTTCAAAGGAGATCAACAACTAGAAAAAACAAGAACAGTGGTTGGAACTTAGTAAGTACTCAAAAGAATTCTTCATAGTACCTGCCCGGCCACGTTCAATCTTCCTAAATTACTAAATCGGTACCTACCCATGTTCAATCTTTCTGATGCTTTAAATTGTTGACATGGGCAAGCAGTGGTTATATGTCTCCTGAGTACGTAATGGATGGGATCTTTTCAATGAAATCAGATGTCTATTGTAACGCTCCCAATTTCCGGGTACGTTAAAAGGAAAAATTTATTGATAATCTAAATCGAGTCTGGCTCATTATTACATCATAATTCTCACAAGAATACTTTTATTCAACAAAAGGAGGGGAACTAGGGTTCCTATCTACTGCTCCGCCTGCTTCTCCATTCTAGCCAGCTCCTCTGCTCCAAAGGCTTCCAAGGTGTACAGCTCACCTTGATCATCTACAAAGTCTGACACATTATACCAGCGTCGCCACCGATATAATATGTCAGGGTCACCAAAGGTAACACCATGAGCTAAAAAGCTAAGCAGAATAATCCCATACCCGCTAACCCATAACTTACAAACAATGAATCATACAGATAACGTTATCTACACAGTACATGCTTTTCTAATAAAACAGTTAACAATGACACATCCACATTCATTATTAACTATTGTTGGTGTCCGTGACATCAGAGTTTCTCCTACACAGCGTTTCATAGACCGTGTCATCATTTTCACTTTTCTTTTACCAAATCAACATTTCGAAAAGTATTTTAACACACCCAACCTCGGTTCCGCTGTTCCGGGTTCCCGAGTATCCTCACAATGGTTCCGCCGCACCGGGTTCCCATTGGCACACAACAGCATTGGCTCCTCTCCACGGATAACCAAGCCACAAACCTCACAATGGTTCCGCTGTTCCGGATTTCCATTGGAACACACACAGCCTCACAATGGTTCCGCCACCACGAATTCCCATTGGAACACACACAGCCTCACAATGGTTCCGCCGCCACGGATTTCCATTGGAACACACACAATCACATTTCAAAGCTTTTTCTCCTTTTCAAAACACACACGACTCACATAATGACTCCCACATTGGTCATTATGTAGTTTCAAAAATATTTTACCAAGTCATTGCCTTTAATCACACCCTAGGTGTCATGTTTCTAATTTTCTCGATCTTCGTGTCTCGTATTCATGCATAGACTTCGCGGCAGGACTTCTTATGACAAAATCATAAATCATTCATTGAAATCTTGAAACTAAACTAGCAAGATCATCCAACTCTATATTAGATAGCATGCTCATATTACCACATCATCATACTCAACATTTAACACACAAGGTAATTAAAGAATAGTGCCACATGGACGGACACCTTTGGAGTGGTAAACCACTTATGCTTTATCAGCAACAAGTAAGACAAGCAACATGTATACAAGCTTATAATCATTTTAAGGATCAAAATACGAATACTTCTATTCAGGTTAATTCTACCAAAATCCGTTCTTTCTTTCTTTTAGGGAAGTTCAAAACAGCATATGTTTATTAGAGTAAAAGTCAATTATTCAACATGTTAATACTATCACTAGCATTTTTGAAATCTTGAAATTAAACTAGCAAGATCATCCAACTCTATTTTATTTAGCATGCTCATTTTATCCTTGATTTCACATAATCATGCTCAAGCAATTATCATACAATCTAAGGCATAGTGTCACATGGACGGACACCTTTGGAGTGGAAAATCACTTATGCCTTATCACATATCAAGACAAGTAAATCTAATAATCCTATATTCATGCTCATACTTCCATTTAAAAAAAAAAGTTACGAACTACCATGCATTGGATCATAAAAGTAAATACTATCTATCTCTTCTTCTTTTTTATACGAGGGATAGAGTAGAGGTATTCTACCTTCCTTCTTGGCGGTGGGTACGGCTACGGAAAAAAGTAAGTACGTCGGACGGAGTAACTGCCTACGGTGGCTTCCGGTAGCTTCGAAAGAGAAAGGTTTCTCTCGAAACTAATTCTTGACTAACTTCCTAACTTTATATGGATCGAAGGGTGGTCGAGTGGTGGTTTAGTGGCGGCCTAGGATGAGTTTCTTGAAGAACTCAAGAACAAAGGAAGAACTTCAAGAACAAAGTAAGAATACTAGATTTTCTAGAGAGAGAAGTAGAATGGGTGAAGGTGTGAGTTGAATGGTATGGGCAAGGGTCCTATTTATAGCAAAAATTGGTTTATTAACCAATGGATAAATTTTTCCCTAACAATTATTGACCAAGGGTTAATTTTTGAAAGGCATGGCTTTGAAAGCATGCCAAGCCTTCTTTCTTTTGTCACTTCATCTTTTAAGCCCTAATCTAGGTTTTCATGGAAGCTTTCTAGCCTAATTTGTCCTTGGATAGCTAGCTTGCAAGAAGAAACACCATGATTATGTTTAAAGTTGGTTAGTAATAGGTTGACAATAGGTTTAAGACTAATGGTAGCTTGTACAAGTATTCATTGGCATGCCTAATAACTATTACTCAAGGGATAAAAATTTCCCTAGCAAATATTATCCAATGGGTAAGATTTTTCCTAGAAAGTAAACCTAGGTATACTTAGGCATGCTTAAGTACTAACTAGTCTTATTAGGCTAAAAAAAAAATGACATGGCTAAGTTAAACATTGACCAAAGGTTACAATTTCCGTAGGAAACTTTTATCCAAGGGGCATACCAATATAAGCTTTAAGAAAAATTAGAAATGTAATTAGGTTGGCCAATTTAGGGTTAAGGCTATGTGTTTTAGACTTGCATGTGGCAAGACTAGTCTTCCTCCTTTTGAAACAATATGATTGCCTTCTATTTTTTTTTCAAGTACCTAATTTACTAGCCTTATTAATTTAAGTCTTTCATTAGAAAGACTAGTTTTTATTACCCAAAGGTTAATTTTTCCCCTAACAATTAGTAACCAAAGGTTAAGGAAGAAAAATGCCACAAATTAAGGCTTTGAAATGACAAAACATAAGGTCAAATGATTATCTCTAATGGTCTATTGGTTTAATAGGTTAGTAAGGGGTTCATAAGGCTCAAAGATGGCCAAAAATGTCCACCTAAGGTTAGGGAAATGTAACTAGGTGAATCGGTAGTTTGGTTCCCTCAACTAATCGGTTGGAAACTAATTCTACATGCCACGTAGGATTTCTAGCCAAGAAATATAATTTTAAAGGTTTTTTTTTAAAAAAAAATGCTTTTACAAACATACTTGTCTTTAGAAAATGACTAGATTGTCCGGTGTTAAAAGATATAATTTTAAAAGTCTCAAATCTAATTATGACGGATTATTAGAAATTAAAAGGAAATTTTAAAAGAAATCCAAGTAATTAAAATAAAATTCAAATATTTAACGAAATTTTTATTTACCAAAAATCAGGGTCGTTACAAACTATCCCCCTTAAAATAATTTCGTCCTCGAAATTGGTGCGTGGCTACGGATTAGGCTTAGCAGCTATACTGGTCTCGGAATCATCGTCTATCCCCCTTAAAATAGAAGCAGGTCACCGTCAATCCTTTATATGTTTCGTTACTCGAATTAAGCCTTATCTCTTGCTTAGCAAGATGGGGTTGAAGTTGCTTCAGCCGTCAAGCAGCTTGCCTCGTTGTCCACCTCTGATAAAGTTTCCATCGTAATCACCAACGCCAAATGCAAAACTTCCACCAAATCATCATGCGGACTTGTATCCTGCAGACGTTTCCTTAACATGTCCTTGTTGGATCAGCACGCTTTCCTACCTAATGCCTAAATCTTGTTTCCAATGGATCAACTTGAGTAGAAGCATTCTGAAATTGTGAAGCTTAAGTACCCTATCCTTATTCGGAATGAACTGGAGTTTTAGCCAGCAGGCCCTTTGATATTCTAAAAATTTTAACAAAGGTACTGAAAGAACCATTACAGTTGGGGGGAAACTAGTCGTTGGCAGCGTCAGTTTCTTGTAGTCGATGCATAGTCGAAGCGTCCCTTCTTTCTTCTTCACAATAGTGCAGGTGACGTACTTGGTCTAATAATAGCTCTTGCAATTGGGTTTTGAACTCCTTTAGCTTAACGGGGGCCATTTGGTACGGGACCATAGAGATTGGTGTCGTTCTTGGTTAGAATTCTATAGAGAATTTTCTCTCTCCCTTGGGGTGGTAAGCTAGGAAGTTCTTCAAGGAAAACATCGGTGTATTCACACACAATGTGCGGTAATCCCACTTCCATTTTATCGGCTTCTTCCGACTGGAGACTAGCTAGCCATCCCAACAATTGATTCCGCCACTTTGATCCTTTCGTCGTCGATTTCATTGTCTGCCTATCTCCTTTAATTTGGAAAGGAGTTCCTTCGGGGTATATGCCATCACCATCTTCCGATGGCAGTCTATGATTGCTCGGTGTGCCGATAGCCAATCCATCTCCAGGATTACGTCAAAATCTGCCATGTCGATCACTTTAGGATCGCAGGTTAGGCGCAGGTCGGCTATTTCTAGTTTGCACTTTCTACACACTAGGCTAACAGTTATACTCCTCCTAATGGTGATGTTACTCTTACACTCGTACTAGGGGTTCCGTTTCAAGTGCTAGAGCAGTTACGCATGCAGTAGATATAAAAGAATGTGATGTTCTGGATTTAAGCAAGGCTTGTACGCAGGTACTATAGTAGCGTACCTTGGATTGCAGAGGGATCCTGCTCCTGTTTCTCGGTCTGCAGCGCAAAGATACGTCCTCCAGTGCTTTGCTGGTTCCCCATGGGCTATTTTCCATTGTTCTGTCCATTCTGCTGCTGCAATGGGCCTCCAAGGTTTTGCTTCATAAAACCAGCCTGCCCAAGCTGTTGAGCTTTCTGATTCCCAAAGCTCCCATCCCTCCTCCTTTGGGGCTGCGGGCAGTTGCGCCTAATGTGGCCCATAGCCTGACAATTGTAGCACCGAACTGTGGCTATATCTTGACCTCCCTTCTGCGGTTCACCATGTCCTGGTGTAGCAGTCTCCCATGGTTGGTTGCTTTGAGTCGGGTTAGAAGGTTTGGTGAAGTAGGGTCCACGAGTGTTGTTGGATGGTTGGGTTCGAATTGGCCCGCCTGTGCCGCCGGTCGCCTTTCTCCAGCGGGTTTTAAAGTCAGCCTCCTCACTCTCTAGCCGGAGAGCACATTTTATGACACCGGTATAGGTGGGAAGAGTTTGTGCCACCACAGCCCTTCGAGCGGTTGTCAGCCCCCACTCGAACCTTCTTGCTTTCTTGTCCTCAGTAGCAACTGCGGTTGTGGCGTAGCGGGATAGTTCTTCAAATTTGGCTGCGTACTGGGTAACGGTCATGGTTCCTTGTTTCAGATTCATGAATTCTTGTTCCTTAGCTAGGCGAATAGGCGTGGGAAAGTATTTGTCGAGGAATAGGATTTCGAACTGATCAAAGGTCATGGTGGCTATGGCATGGGTTGCTTCTATCAATTCCCACCAGTAACGGGTTTCTCCCTTCAGTTGGTATGCGGCCAGGGCCACACGATCTCCATCCCGGATAATCTCCAAGGTGTCCAGGGTCACCTTGACTTCTTTCAGCCATGCCTCAGCTACGGTGGGGTTGGGATCTCCGTGGAAAGTAGGGGGTCGACGTTTGCAGAATTCATTCATAGCTCGACTGCGGGTCATAGGTCCTTCGTCGTGGTTTTGGCGGTTGGCGTTCAGAGCGGCTACGAGTGCCCGCATGACTTGTGTTAGGTCGGGGTTAGGGTTAGGGTTAGAGGATTCTCCGGTTTCGTATCCTAATCCGTTGCGTCGATTCACCATCTACGAGTAGAAATTTAAAGGGGGTTTTAGCCTATTTTTTGCAAATGGTATTTTCCTTTCTAAAGTCAAAAGCAGTTTTATCAAGTAGTATGCTACAGTACTCCAAGCAAGTTTTTCATAGATAAGCAGAAAATTACATTTATAAGCATAGAGTTCTACTACAAAAGACAAGTTAAGACATAAGATTCTTCCTAGTACAAGTTGAAAAATCCTACATACTCCTACGTGGTCCGATTTGTCTTAGTGTGCCACAAGTGCGACTACAACTCTCGGGATCTTATCCTAAGACTATTCTACCGGCGAGGTGGGAATCGCGTGCGGATAGGTATAAGAATTAAGATACAAGTATGCACGTAAACAATGATCAAGTACTAAAAACGGCATAAAAGGACTAGTAGTAAACGAAATAAGGCTTTTATTATCAAGCATAGCAATAGTACAACTTAGGAAATACCAAGCATACAACGGTGATCCAAATCTTCAACATCCTACATCCCGAAGGACTACAACTGTTGCTAGATCTTATTTAAGGGCACCTAATGGTATCCTTGGTTTTCACAGGTCCTCTAGGACCTCGTCCTCCTCGAGATTCCTTTCATTTACAGGGTTTTCTTCCTTAGTCCTCATTGGCGTCCTTATCGCCATTGACTTTCTCCTCCACATCTCCATCCTTGAAGTTTTCCATTGGGGGTAGGACACCGAAAAATTCACGGAAGACATATAGGATTGGGAACATTGCAGGGAACCAAGGGTCCTCCTCCACAGGGATGGAGGTGTTTTGCTGTACCCTTGCGAAATCTCGCTTTTCTGCGAGTATGGTAGCAATGAAGTCGGGATTTTTCACTAGTTGATTTGTCATGGTTTCTAGGGCGATCTTGAGCTGACGAGCTCCAGCCAACAGGTCGACTAGGTAATCCAGGTGGTTCATCTACAAGAAAGGACAGAGTTTAAACCTCAATTAGTAACGTTTTGAGATAGAGTTTTGCAAGTCACTAAAGAAGCTTGAATTTCTAAGTTCCACATTCGATCCTTGATTTAAGTCATCATCCAATTGTTCGAGAATTCCCAGCTCGGTGGTACTGCCAATTCCGCACCGAGGATCCATAGCCATATTTCTCCGAATAATGATAGCCAAGATATGATGAACCACCTTCCAAATAATTGTGAGAAATTTAGGAGGGGAAACCCAAACCCATAACTTTCCCCACAGATTAAAAATGACCCTCTCATTATCTAGAGCAGCAGAATACTTATCGTTAAACTGAAGGAAATATGCAGATTTGACAGCGAAAACCCCATCTTTAGCTGCCTCACAAAACAGTTCATCTGGAACACCCTCCCTTGGCACATACAGAGCCTAGATATTCCTCCACATCATCCCGAAAAACAACTGAGATCAATTAAGCTCTTGAGCGATGAGACTGAGGATCATACAAGTCCGCCACTTTGAAGTCAGAAAAGTAGCCTCCAATGATATGGCTGCCATAACGGTTAATGACCTTAGGTATCCACTGATATCGGAAAACGCTAAACTCCTTCCATTACCAATCTTCCAATCGATCAGAAGCGACTTTCCCCAAATGATGTTCTTTTTTTCCCAAGTGGCCGTAGTGCTAGCACCCATGGTCAAGAAGTCAGAGCATGATACTGCTACCCCGGCCAATAGAAATTTTTTTTTTTTTTTTGTACTTGTTTTTAATTTTTTTTCATTAATAGTGTGTATTTTTTGGCTAATGTATTAGGTGTTGAACTATGTATTACCATGGGTAGCCGCCATTTCATGCCAGTTGGGTAAAAATGGTATCATTGATAAGATCTCGATGATACCTTTAAAATGTGACAAAGAGCATCTGCAGCCCTGCCCTGATCCATTCCTTTACCAAAATTTGGGTCAAAACTCCATTTTGCTATGCCTTCTTGAATTCTAAAGCCTTATTTGTACCCAAACTTACTTTTTTTTACGTTTTACCTCCTCCTAACTAGCCTTGATGCTCTGTTTTTTAAATGGCACATTTGTAAATTAATAATAAGAAAGTGAAAAGAGGTGTTGAGAAAAAAGGGTTTAGATTTGAGTGAACCTTCATTCGGGTAAGAAAAAGGTACAACTCGAAAAGGGTAGGCAAATAGTTTGCCATGGCAGATGAATTTTTAGTGTTTATACTATAATTTTGAGTTTGGTTAGAAAAATGGTGAGAATTGGAGATCGATGCTCTAATATTGTGTTTAAGAATTTAAAACTGGAGAATTGGAGAATACTTTAGATTAAAATTTAGGAGATGAAATGGAGAATTATAATTAGAGTTGGTGTGAATATTTAAATTCTTTGAATGATTATCAATAAAGTGCATCATTTTGAGTCCAAAAAATTAAAATTCGAGTAGAAATCCCCTTAACTGTAATCTTTAGTTGACTCAAATTTATATCAAATTGAGTTTTATACAATCTTTACTAAACTTAAGGGAGATTAAATGTTCTACTCGAAGTTTATGGTAAAATTCTCTTCATCGAATTTACAATTATGTTCTAATTGCGAGAACTTGGTTTTCCTACTCTTATGTTTAGCAAACTTTTACTCAAATTTATATCTGCAATTATAATTCCCATTAAATTACTTGGTATGAGGTGAAGTTTTCTTCGTATTTTTACTCAAAGTGTGAAGAAGGCAGATGCTCTTGCTCTAACCTAGAAGAGCTGGACTAGTCAAGATGTCACAACTTACAAGGTCATACGACAGATAGCTCAATGGTTTCTTTATCTTCGTGAAAATACCGAATTCTGACTTACATTATTAGATTGTTAACCACCAACTCATCTAAAAGCTTAAGTTGCTAGAGAGAGGGGCAACTTTATTGTTATACACCACCATCTCATCTAAAAGCTTAAGTTTTTAGAGAGAGGGGCAACTTTATTAGTTATACTTTCAACACGTCCCCTCACGTGTAGCCAAACTCTTCTTCATAAGGAGGCTTAACACTTGTAAATATTTTAACATTAGGTAGGCGGTGAGGTTCGAACACAGGATTTATTGCCTGCTCTGATACCATATTAGATTGTTAACCACCAATTCATCTAAAAGCTTAAATTGTTAGAGAGAGGGACAACTTTATTAGTTATACCTTCAACATACATAGCATGCTCAACGCTTGGAATGTTCTGTTTGGTGCACGTATGAATTCAAAGTTTTTAGATTTTGTCATGGAAAGGGCTTTAATTTGGACATCATTCTCTGTTTTGTGTTTGACTGACTCTGTTATCCAAATTGAGTCTCGGAAGGTTTCTACTTCTTGGTAAGTTGTTACTTGCTAGGAATCTATGATTATGGTTTTGACTTCTAGATACCTCAGTGAAGCCCCATGCTGCCATGATGTTGTAGTCTACAAACCAGCTGGAGAAAACTATAGTATACAAGGTATACCGTATATCTAAATTATGACAATTTGTAATTTTCATTATGCCAATTTTTGGTTTTCTAATGCATATTTATGATTCTAGTTACGACTTGTACTTTAAAATTTACCTTTTGAACAGGTCATTAGCAGGTTATCCAAAATTAAAAAATATTGTTATTATGTAACCATAATTATTCGTACCTGAATCCATAATACTCGTACCCTAACCAAATATATGCGTACAATATATAAAATTAAATAATGCTACCCACAAATGTTATAACAACACCATAAATTGGCATTATCTTACCACAATGAGTCGTACCAAAAATTCTTTGATTCGTATGATATTCCGTAACAAAATCAAAATATGTCGTAACAGAATCAACAATTGTTATACCCTATCCAAAAATATTTGTAAAATGCCACAAATTTTATAAAATAACCACAATTATGACAACACCTAAAATTGTCATTTTCTTACCACAACGTGTCGTATCAAAAGAAAACATATGTAAATACCACAAATTATATAACAAACCACAATTGTTATGACAATACCATAAATTGACGTTTTCTTACCACAATATGTCGTACCAAAGGAAATTGATTAAAATATTCTGTAATAAGACATGTCTAAAATACCACAAATTCAATAATATATCCAAATTTGTTATGACAATACCATAAATTGACGTTTTCATACCCACAACGTGTTGTATAAAAAAATTCAATCAGAATGTTCAGTTAACGATAGTTTTAATAGGCAAAATACCATACCATAATTCAATAATATAACCACAATTGTTATAATAAAATCATAAAGTGACATTACCTTACCACAACTTGTCGGTTTTTTTTTTGTGGTGATATATTCCATAACAAAATGAAAATATGTCGTAAAAAATGCACAATAGTTACACCGAAGCAAAATATATATGTAAATTAAATACCACATATTGAATAAAATAATCACAAATATTATAACAATGCCATAGATTATCGTTACCTTAGCACAATGTGTTGTACGAAACTTAACCTAATTATTTTCAATTCCCGCCACATAATTTTTTCAAAATTTAAAATTTCCACCATACAAGTGTAAAATATCACAAATTAAATAATATAACCACAATTGTTATAAGAAAATTATAAAGCAACGTTACCTATTCACAACGTGCCGCACAAATTTTCTCTAATTCTTAGCCCAAAAATGGGGCCCCCACATACGATGAAATATTATATAATTAATAGCCTTTAAAATTACAAATTCTCAATTGTGTAGTTGCGGCAAGGTGTTGGAGTTCTGACATTAGCCTATAAGATCAGGGGTTCAAGTGTGCCCTTCATTTACTCTTTTTTTTAAAAAAAAATTCCTCATCATAAAATTTCACACAAATACAGATGTATCTTTTATTCCATCCATTTCGTAAATATTTTACCCTTATGTTTCATTTAAGATTTTGTTACAATATTTGATTAGCTAAAACTAACAAGAATTATTCATGATTTGGCTTCAGATTTAATAATTATAGTATAGAAAAGCTCCATGTAGTTTGTACACTTAGAGCTTCCAAAAGTATAGGGTTGACATACCCTATACATATAATAGACTCCTAATATTGTATTTGTCAAATATGTCAAATAAAATATATTTCATTAAATGTTAAACGAGAAAGATATGGCTTGGTAGTGTGTGTCTTGTTTGATGTGTAATATGTCTCTAATTTGATGGTCTGTCTTTATTTATTTTTATTTTTTATAGATTTTTTAAATTTTTTTAGTATAAATTACATAGTTAGTCATTGAAGTTTCATATTTTGGCAAATTCAATTGTTCAAGATCAATACAACATTAAAATATATTAATGCACCATTCGAGCCCCAGCTAAGCTATTTTTTTTTATCAGAACCGTCTATCTTTTACACAATATCTATTAGATTATTCGTACCAAGAATGAATTTGATCACTTATAGCTAGACACTTAATCGGATGAAAAATACCATTCTATTATTAAATTTGAGTGCCAATGATAGAGCTTCCAAAACCTGATCGAGTCATAAATTTACGTTAATGACTTTATTCAACAAACATAACGAAATCAACGGTTTTGATCGTTATTATTATGTCACGGAGGCAAGGCTACTCTACACCCAACTATAGAAGAGGACTAGGTTTCATATCAAATATAAATTGAATGTACATTCTAAATGTCGTTTGCGAGTATATTTCTAGAATGATTGATCAAAACTGTTAGAATATCAAGTTATACGATATTCAGTATTGTCACCAAAATCAAAGATCATCAGATATCGACAACTGCATAATTGAAAAACATTTAAGGTATTCAAATACATTAAAGTCTAATAATGCACCACCCGAGCCTCATCTAAGGCATTTTTTTCCGATCGGAACCGTCTCTCTATTACATAATACGAATAAATCATATGTACCAAGAATGAAATTGATCGATTATCGTTAGACCCTTAAAATCAAACAAAAATATCATTTTATGATTGAATTCGGGTGTCGATGAAAGGGCATTCTAAACCCGATCAAGCAAAAAATTTACTTGAATTATTTAATCAACAAGCATAACGAAATCAATGATTTTGATCGTTATTATTGTGTCGCGGTCACAAGTCTACCTACATTCAGCTACAACAGAGATATTAGTTTCATATAAAGAATATTGAATGTACAAATTCTAAATGTTGTTTTTTTAAGGAAAAATTCTAAATATTGTTACTGAGTATATTTATAAAATGATCGATCAGAACCTTTAGAATGTGAAGTCCTACAATATTCAACATTGTCACCAAAATTACTAAATTAGAAATCATGGGATATCGACAAATATGTAACCAAACGACATTTAACGTGTCCAAATGCATTAAAGTCTATCGTTAATTGTGGTACGACATATTTTAGTCTTGCTACAGAATATTTGGATTAATTTCTTTTGGTACGACACATTGTGGTAAGCAAATGCCAATTTTTGGTGTCGTCATAAAAGTTATGCTTATGTTATATAATTTGTGGTCATTTTTTGGAGAGGGAGAGGGAGAGAGAGTGAGGGAGGAGAACAATCGGTTACCTGCTCAGCGCTTTTTTTCATTTTATTAATTGATTTAATAAATGGGTGGTTCGGATCATTTACTTTTAAATCCGAAGGTTTAAAATCATGGTGTGTATGATACACCCCTTAATAAGGGGTGTGTACCATAGGACTATGGTCATTCAATGAATCATCTTCGCCTAATCTCATTAAACTCCCTTTGAAAAAAGACTCACATTCATGATCCTAACATGACATATCCCCCTATTTGACAAAAGATCTATTAACACAGAAAAGTTTCGTGTAATTTAGTTCAAGAGAGCAAAAACCATACTAATTAATTACTCCATATGACCTATT
This sequence comes from Rhododendron griersonianum, assembly GCA_018127125.1. Lineage (NCBI taxonomy): Eukaryota > Viridiplantae > Streptophyta > Magnoliopsida > Ericales > Ericaceae > Rhododendron > Rhododendron griersonianum. Next base: position 21,126,458 of record CM030789.1, read on the forward strand.
CCCTCCGTCCCAAATTGTTTGTCCAATTTGAGGAATTCAATTTATCAAGAAAACACAATCATTATACTTTGAAAGCTTGAACATTCTAAAAACGTCCTTCAATTCAAATTCCACTCGTCACTTCAAATCAAAAGATAATGGTAAAAAAGTAGTTTCATAGGACTTTATTCATTGGATGTTCAAAATGGATTATCAATTGGGACATTTAACAGTCAAAAAGTAAGACAAATAATACAGGACGGAGGGAGTAATACCTACGTACATGACTTGACTTCTGCTGGGAAAAGTCTGGGAGAGGGAAAACGCTTGGTATTGATGGATTCAACTTTTGGGAGATTCTTGTTCACAAGTAATGAAGTACCTTTTGGCTTTCTTCAAACATCATTTTATTTTATCTTATCTTGGTGCATGTAAATTGCCAAGGGTGACTCGGTCAAGGTGACCTATATTTGATCAGATTGTCCAATAAGGTCATCTGTGGTTGGCAGGGGCGGACTCAGAAATTTGATATAGCGGGGGCACCAATTTTTTTTGTAACCATAATATACGAGTTACAGTTAAACACATTTACTTCAAAATATTTTTAGCATTCATGATAAATTAACAATTTTAAAGTATATATATTTTTTAATAATTAGCTACTTGGGTAAACTTGCGCACCTTGACTAAATGCATTAAAACAACATTATCACATGTTCATCATCTATTTTTCTATTACTAACTCTACTATTACAGTTTTGGGGACAAAAAGTATTCAAATGCAATGTGGGGTTGACTTGAATCCATGAATAGTAAAAAAAAAAGGTACGCACTACTATTTTCTAGTGCCTTTTGGAGGGGAAAAAAAACACATTTTCTCCTTTTGGGAAAAAGGCAAAAAATTCTAGTGCCTTTTGGGAAAAAAAAACACACACACTCACTTTTTCTACTGCTTTTTGGAAAAAAGGCATAAAAAACCTGCAGAAGCATGGTGTGAAGCCTCAAACCCAGCAACTCTTGGTTAAAAGGAGATTACTTTACCAATGCACCAATAAACGACTACTTACATATATTCAATATAAATAATATATATACAAAACTGTAAAAAAAAAAAATAATTTTGAAGGACGTGGAGGCACGTGACCCCACGTGCCCTATGGTGGGTCCGCCCCTGGTGGTTGGTAATAGAACAGCCCTGCTGGTTTCTCTTGTTTGTCTGGACCCCTCCCATCTCTATCTGACTTGTTTGGTTTGAGAAAGTCTTTTAAGTACTCCGCGTAGTAGTTATTGTCAAAGTCTTTGCCAGTACTACTCGATTTGCCTACTTTTGTAACCCCGCGTAAGAGCATCCGCATCAGCCTCAGCTGATTTTGGACCAAATTAATCTTCAAAAATCACTTTTCTACTTTAGCTATTCAGTTTTTCACACTTACACAGCATCAGACTCTTTACTCTCACTCTCTATCATATTTTTTAATATTAAGACTAGTGTGCACAGTGAAATGAAAATATTAAAATAACTGTGAACATTAAAATAAACTTGAACAGTGAAGTAAAAAACATTAAAATACTAAGTAGCAAATGAATAATTGCTCGGGCCTTTGCACGAGGCACTGTAGCATTTGTGGAAATTTGGTTAAAGTAAAGAGCCACAAGCGAGGCTGATGAAGGGGTATTTTTGAGGGTTGGCTTGCTACTTTAGTTTAGAGGAGGGAGTAGAGAGGGAGGTGTGGATGCTCTAATAATAGTTAGGCACTAGTCAAAAGTTGAAGGAAAAGATGAAATAAGAAGCCAAATTACTTTTCGAATTCAGCACTGTTGGGTCCCCAAAAAGATTTCCCGAAAATGTTCCCGAAAGAGAAATCAATAGTTCAGATTCACTTGGATGTTCGGGTCTTACCTCTCAAAGTGAATCTCACTCATTAATTTCACATTTCTGGGACTTTTTCAGGGGAAAAAAAAATTGAGGACCATAGAATTACTGTTTCCAATCCCAAACAAACGGGGTTAATGTCACCAAAATGTCTATGCTCACCCCTCTCTTTCACCGCTTCTCTCACTGCACTCAATCTCGCTGTCCAAAACACTTTTTGCACGGCCCGGATTTTAAACAAATTCTTCTAGGAAAGAGTTTGTTTAAAATCTGAACCTTTGATTGCTAAGACAGACGGTGAGATTGAGAGAGTGGTGAAAGTGAACGCTGAAACTGGGTGGTAAGGGGTAGACGGACTGTAGTGTCACTTTCGAAACCAGTCCTCACGGTGTATTAATCAATAAAACCCGTGTGGTTTTGGCATCCCTTCCCTCCGACAATTCCTCTAATACTTTTGCAGCTGATCATTAGCAACATCATGGATGTACATAAATACAAAATCTAGGAACATACTTGTGCCATATGACAATTTTACAGTAATGGGTCTTTCAATCTTGTTTCTCCTCCTTTCCTGCATACTCATAACCCTTCCCCTTGCCACTGCTCAACCATGTCCCTACCCAGCCAATTTTACTGCAAACAGCACGTACGGCCAAAACCGAAACCGAATCCTCTCCTCCCTCGCCTCCAACGCCACCGCCAATAGCAGATTCTACACCACCAACTTCACACAAGGCTCCGACGACACCATCTACGCTCTCGCACTCTGCAGAGGCGACCTTTCCAACCAAAGTTGTTATGACTGTGTTGATTCCGCGAGCCGGTCTATAATTGCGAATTGTCCTAATAAAATGGAGGCATTCGATTTCGGAAACTCCTCTCACTGTATCGTCCGGTGCTCTAACCAGTCATTTTTCAGCACCATGGACACGCGACCGGCTAGATTCGTGTGGATTATGAGTGACATAACCGCCAATGTCGATGAATTTGATCAGGCCTTGAGTAGTCTGGTAGATAGCCTTGTGAATAGGGTCACTGCTGGTTATTCTGTAGGCAATTTTGCAACTGGTCAAATTGCGTATACAGTATTGGACTATATATATGGTCTTGTGCAGTGTGTCCCTGGCCTTTCATCGGCTGATTGTAGCAGTTGTATTAGAAGTGCGATAGATGATTATCGCGGTTGTTGTTTTAGAAAGAGAGGAGTAAATATCATTACACCGAGTTGTATTTTCCAGTATGATTTGTCCAACTTTTATGAGTCTTCTGCTGGTGCTGCACCACCCCCACCCCCACCCCCACCGCCGCCAGTTACTTTTTCTCCTCCTCCGCCATTGACCAATGTTACAACAAAAGGAGGTATATTCATCGTCTCCTTGAATTTTTAATATTTCCAGCAGAAATGCATTACTACTTAAACAGGGCTAAGTTTCGGGTAATTTTTGTGGTCTTTTAACGTCCTCGGGATAAACAACAGATGATGTTATGAACCACAAAATGCACAGGGCTCCCATGAGTTTGGGCTGTAGGGGTATTGATTTTCTTGAAAACTGGGTATTATCGATTCATTTGAGTCTTTGACACATGTTTAGCTTTTCTTCAAAATTTTCGGGATTAATCATTTATGTCGGCATGAGGAATCGTAAAAGTAGTGCTGTGTTATGCAGTTCATCATTTGCTTTATTTTGTATTCATAGACTGTTCATCATAACACAAAATTGATTTCAGCATTTAAAAAACAAGAATTAGAAAAGTTGAAGTGTTACCAAACAGAGCCTATGTGAGTATAGAAATAGATTGTTTTGCAGGAACGAAAAGGAAAAACCATCACACTAACAAGTTCCCTAGCTTTCGAGGAAGAACGATCCATTAAGGATTGCAATGGCTAACTCTCCACAAGACCCCCGACATCCCCCCCCCCCTCTGATTATATATGCCTCCAAATTCATCATATATGCCCACCCAAAATATGCCTCCAAAAATACTAAAAGCCTACCCAAAATACATTATACACATGCCTCCAAATTCTGCGCTAAGCCCTCTCCTTTTGTCAGAGGCCATCTTCAGTAACTTTGAGGTTAACGAAAAATACAGGACACCTCATGACTCACGTCATGCATTAGAATCACTATATTTCTTATCATCTTCGGAATATGTTACATATGTTTCTTATCATCTTGGATCTTAGCATGTACGTGTTCTACGCATTCAGCTATCAATCAGAAAGAGTGGACTTCTCTGCGATACTTAAAGTCTAAGAGAGTTGCAAGCTAAGAGACCTTTCATTTGATTGCTTTGATTTCAATTAGTGATAGATCTATAGCTTATGTGATCGGACTATGCCTCTATTGGAATTATTTTGCATTCATGACAGATATTTATCGGCAAATATATTAGTCCTTTCTCCGGTTGGTATGAACGAAAATACAAAAATGGAAATAACAACTGAAATACATACACATATCAGCCATTGACATATTCAATTTGTTTGTTTCCTGTTTGGTGCAGAGGATAAGAGTAGGACAATTCAAACTACTATTTTGATTGTAGTTCCAGTGAGTATCTTATCATTACTTACTGCGCTTGCCTGTGGCTTCTTCCGATTAAGGAAGAGAGAGGATGTCAATGGTAAGTTTATTTATGCTTTGATAATCTCAACTATTTACGAGGTTCAACATTAACACAAGGTTTGTGATTGCACAGAGAAGCTGAATTGCAATTGCCTCTGCAACTTGGCTTGGAAAAGAGCTGCAGGACAATTGTTTCGGGCTTCCAGTCAGCATGGCACGCACAATGCTGGTAAATATTCGAAAATAGAAGAGTAGATAATACAGTATTGTTTTTATGGTTGCTAAAGTCGCAAATGGTTCCATACAATTTTATATAAAGAGGGAATAGATTTCTATACCAAATGGTGTTATAGAATTCCTATAAAGTCCTATAAAGAGGGAAAGATTTGTACAGCAAATTCTGGTAGTATTCAAATTTAAAATATTCTACACTTGAAAGTACACGTGCACCTTTAATTTCTCTATTCAACATGTTTACTTCTGTCAAGGTGAAGATGCAACACAATCTCAAAGTGCGGATTCCTTGAAATTTGACTTTGCCACAGTAAGAGCTGCAACAAATGATTTTTCCAACTCTAACTTGCTTGGACGCGGTGGATTTGGCTCCGTGTACAAGGTAACAAAGCTCGTGGCTATCTAATTTGTTCCGAGTGGAATGTTGTTTAGCTCAAAGTTGGGGAAATGTACCTCGAATTTTGAAATCTTGATGATTGATCTACATTCAATAGGGTAAGCTCCCGAATGGACAAGAAATTGCTGTTAAAAGACTTGATGGTTGTTCTGAACAAGGTGAAGGGGAATTCAAGAATGAAATTGTGTTAATGGCCAGGCTCCAACACAAAAATCTTGTTAGGCTCCTTGGCTTTTGCTTCGAAGGAAAAGAAAGGCTTCTTATTTATGAGTTTCTGCCCAATGCAAGCCTTGATCGGTTCATTTTTGGTACGTCTCTGTCTCCCATTCAGTTTATTAGGTGCACTCCATGTGGAATTTTCACCAAAAAAACTAGAATATTTTTCTTGATAAATATGTCCAGAATAATGTGCTATCAACAGTAAATGTGTGAACTTTTTTGGGTCAGAGGATAACTTCAACTCTTTTTCTGCTACATAGCACTTATGCAATATTAACCTAGCATCTGTTATAGAATTGGGCATATTGTTTCTTATTATTTGACTTCGATATGTAGATCCAATCAAGCGGTTGCTATTAAATTGGGACACGCGTTACAAAATCATAGTAGGAATGGCTCGCGGACTTGTTTATCTTCACCAAGATTCTCAACTAAGGATCATTCACCATGATCTAAAAGCTGCTAATGTTTTGTTAGATGGGAATATGAACCCCAAAATTGCCGATTTTGGCATGGCAAGGCTGTTTGTTGTTGACCAAAGTAAAGGAGTCACCAAAAGAATTGTGGGCACCATGTAAGTATACTGTCTGACTTTCTGTAAAATGAGAGGCAGAATTTCGAGGGGAGTTTAAAGAGGTTTTTTAGTAAGTACCAAAAAATTAATTGGTCAGTTGGTGATGTCATGCAGCGGCTACATGCCTCCCGAGTATGCAAAATTCGGGCGATTCTCTGTGAAGACTGATGTCTTCAGTTTCGGTGTTCTAATCCTTGAGATAGTGAGTGGGAAGAAGTACAGCGGCTATGGTGGACCAGAGCATGTGGAACATTTTATAAGCTATGTAAGTGTGCAGTACTTTCTAACAAGTTCTTTCTCTCTATGTGCATCAGAGTATTATTTGATCCAAACATGGCATGATATGTATTTTGCAGGAATTTTTTTTTTTGATAAGTATTTTGCAGGAATTTTTGTACAAACAGAAAAATAAATCTGCAGAAAGTTTACATGCTACAACATCGCTTAAGCGTGGACATCTCGTTTCAAACTTAATTATTCAAAAAGATTGTTTTTCAAAAAGTTCAATGTGTCTTTTGATAGGGAAATCCAACATCACATAAGAAAGAATCTGGAAGAAAAGGAATTTTCTAGATGTGATAGGTCATTGAATTTCCTTACTACAGGCGTGGAAGAAATGGAGACAAGGTAAAGCTTCGAGATTGATCGACGAAACCCTGGTGGATGGTTCAAAAAGTGAGAAGGTGAGGTGCATTCACATTGGCTTATTATGTGTGCAAGAAAATGTGGCCAAGAGACCAACAATGGCCGCAGTTGTTTTAATGTTGAATGGCTTCAGCATGAGTCTTCCTTTACCCTCAAAACCTGGATTCTTTGTGGGAAGTAGCACAGAACCAGACACGGCCTTAGGAAACCGATTTCCTCCGGTTACTAGTTCACACCATTCCCAAGAGCAACCTGTGAACGTATCTGTAAATGAGGCTTCAATTACAGACCCGTATCCTCGATAGCATCCAGGGATCTACTTATAAATTTGTTATGGCTCATAGCAACGCCCGTAGGAGCTACAAGATTTTTGCCCCTGGCTTTTAAGGTTACCTCCTTGATGGTTTGGCGTCAAGCATTATTGAAAGCAATGCCCTGAGAGCACCGAATAACCTTTGCGATCACATTAAACTATTATCAATAGTTTGTATCAAATGTGCCGAGATCTGAAAGTGGTTCTCAGCCATTCAAGATAGAGCACGGGAAAAGTTTTGGTTTTTTGGAATTTTGGAAAACTACTTTTGACTGTTGTAGAGTTGGAGAAATCTGGCATTTTAATTTGCTGATGTAACACATTCTTTGATCATTTTAAGTCTGTTTCATTTCTTGAAGATAAGTCTGGGTTTCATTGTCTTGTTGTCAATTCTGGACTTTTTGTTAAGGTCTTTGAACGTAACCACTTGAAAGACTGTAAGAATGCGTAGCAGAGATAGGATAGGGACTTGAGGAGGGGTAAATCCGAGAAGAACATTTTCGTAATAGGAGGCTTTGGTTCTTCTAGTTTCTATTATAGAACGATTTTGAAAGAATGAAGAACGAAAACTCGAGAAATTGTTGATACCATATATCAATGACACGTGATTTAACAAGGCATGCAATAGGAAATAGGTACAAAACTTGTTGTAGTGACAACAAATTTGAGCAGAACTGTGAGTGAAATGTTATGTGTTTTCTGACTTCATGACAAGACTCTGATGGTGCACAGCACGCCCCCATGAGAAATCGATGTGAATGTGTGTATTGGGTTTGGCCAAGTCTTCGATCCCTTTAACACCTCCTCCTGTGCATATCATCACAAAACTTGTTGCAGTGACAACAAATTTAAGCATGAGTGAAATGTTATGTGTTTTCTGACTTCATGAAAAGACTTTGATGGTGCACAGCACGCCCCCATGAGAAATCGATGTGAGAATGTGTGTATTGGATTTGGCCAAGTCTTCGATCCCTTTAACACCTCCTCCTGTGCATATCATCACAAAATCCGGCCCTCCTTCACGCATCTCTTTTGTGAGGGGAAAACTTCTTTGTCTGTTGTATTTCACCGTTGAATTAACACCATATCATACTCTCCCGTCTCAAAATGAATAACCATTTTAGGGTGCTACAAAATTAAGGATACACATGCAATTGTTATTCTTTCTTTCAACCCAGTGACTCATTTTGTTTATTAAAAAATTGTTGCAGTCGAAAGAAAGCTTAAGAGCATCAGTTGACAGGAGTCAACCGTAATAGTTGGTGGACCTGGGAAAAATGGAAATGCAGAAACTTTCCACCCTGTTGGTTTCTCTTGTTTGTCTGTACCACTCCCATCTCTATCTAACTTGTTCGATAGGTTTGAGAAAGTCATTTAAGTAGTTATTGTCAAAGTCTTTGCCCCTACCAATCGATTTGCCAATTACTTATTCAGAAAAGCTAGGAAGCAGGACCCAGCCCCGGCCACGACCCAAAACAGGACAGGAGAGAAAAAGATTGTGTGTGGTTAGTTCCACTACGTGTAAGGTAGTACAAGAATTACAGTTCAGACCATAACTTTCAATAGTTTATAAACAAATTACAGTGCCCTTTATATACTTAGCCAGAACTTTTGAACATTCACAGTTAGGACCCCCTTCCTTTTACACCGTTATTACCTTTATTTCTGCATTTTTAATTTCCATCAGTCACGCGTAAAAATTGGTATCAGAGCCCCAAGTACTATTTGTTAATTCAAATAGCCAGATTAAAGATCTTTATTGATTGTTTAGTTTTATTTGATTTTGTTTAGTTTTTGTAGACACCTCAATTTAGCCTAACGATTATTTCAAGTCCCACCTTGGGGACCATCCCGATGATGAAATGGATACAGTGATTGCTGATTGCCTTCTCGAGAACCTTGGGACTTTCGGTAAGAATTTTGAGCCACTTAGAGGACCCAATCAGAGCCATACAGCCTTTCAGACAGAAAATACAGAAGCCTATGAGAATCCATCTGTCGACCGTAACACCGATCTAACGGCCTTAACATCATTTCCTCACCCGAGCAACCTGTTGCTAGAAAATCTCCCTGAGAGATCAATCCCTCGGCCGCAAGATCCATCCTTCGGCCGCATCATCCATTCCACGGCCGTGTGATCTATTACTCGGCCGCTAGATCGTCCTTTTTCCAGACTCTGGAACGTTCTGTCGATTGTTTGATCCAACCACACTATCTCTCCGATGCGTTCGGGCCACGTTCAGAGATTGTAACAAAGAGTTCGAATTGCATTGCAATTACAATTGCGATTTTTTCATTCCCAAGCCTTATTCCTTTGGTTTGACATTCTTATCCTGAAATAATAAATTGAGTTCGTATAGGCATTTTGGATGCCGCTATCGAAATAGCTTTTCTGGCTATATTTTATGTGATTCCCCCCATTTCATAAAGTATTCGACCTGGTTTAACAACAGCTACCCAATATTCAGGAGATCCTTTACCCGAACCCATACGTGTTTCTGTCGTTCTTATTGTAACTGGTTTATCGGGAAATATACGTACCCATATTTTTCCACCACGACGTGCATTTCGTGTCATTGCTCGTCGCCCTGCTTCTATTTGTCTAGAGGTGATCCAAGCGGGTTCAAGTGCTTGAATGAACCATGGTTCAAGAACCAGAGCAACAGAAAGTCGAAGATGATCAAGTGGGAACAAAGTGAAAAGAAACAAGGACCGGCCACAAGGAGCTGAGGCCAGTGGAGGTGCAGCGGAACATGAAGAGCAAGAGCATGGGGAGAGAGTACGGAGGGCAGTGGCTGAGCAGCACCTCCTGCCACATCAGGATTTACGCGGACTATTTATAGGAAACAACAAATGTTTAGAAAATAACTTCCTAACTTCTTCAAAACTCTTCATTCTTATTTGCCTCCACTTGTCCAAATAACTTCCCACAAACTTCAAAGTGTGTAGGAGCATACCACTTGTCCAAATAACTTTTCTTCATCTTCAAAGTGCGTAGGATAATGCCATGTGTCTTTTTAACCTCCAAATGAACAATGATACGCCAAGTGTCCTGCACTTTTAAAAATACAAGCAAATAATAGATATACTAATACTAGTTATATTATTAATACGAATTAATAATAATAAATTAAAAGTAATAAAATAGGAAGCATTCTCATAATCGTCACATTTCTGTCGATATCGACTGACGGTAATATATGGTGTAAACAGTATCTTGGTGAAGTCACATGTCTTGTAGTCTACAAAACAACAGAACCTTCATTTTATGGATAATCAATGAATCATCTTCGCCTAATCTCATTAAAACTCCCATTGAAAAAGCTTAACACCCGGGAGTTTCATAATTCTGTCATGATTGATGATTCTACCATGACTAGGATCTATTCCCCTGTTCGACAAAAGATCCATCAATGCAGGAAAGTCCCCTGTAATTTAGTTCAAGAGAGCAAAAGCTATACTAATTACTCCGTATCACCTACTCTATCTGTCCCATATTGTTTGTCCAATTTGAGGAATCCAACTTATCAAGAACTTTCAAAACTTGAACATTTTTAAAAATGTCCAATTCAAATTCCACTCGTCACTTCAAATCAAAAGATAAGGGTAAAAAAGTAGTTTCATAGGACTTTATTCTATGGGTGTTCAAAATGGACAATATTATCAATTTGGGACATTTAAAAGTCAAGGAGTCGACAACAACATGGGACGGACAGACAGACAAATAGGCGGAACTAGGAATGAAATTTGACCTGGGCTAAAATGGATTGGTAAGTGAAGACTAAAATTATTTGGACTAAATTTTACATATAAATTTTTTGTTTTCAAAATTAGCATGGGCTATATATATTGTCCACCCCACCATACACGTACAGTTCCGTTCATGTGTGGTTGGTAATAAAATGGAAATGCTGAAACTTTCCACTCCCATCTGTATCCAACTTTCCACTCCCATAAAATGGTTTCTCTTGTTTGTCTGGACCACTCCCATCTGTATCCAACTTGTTCGCGCGGTTTGAGAAAGTCTTTTAAGTAGTTATTGTCAAAGTCTTTGCCCCTACTAATCGATTTGCCTACATTTTTAATCCCGCCTGATAGCTTCAGCATGAGAAAATTCCCACTACGCACTCGTCAAAAGAACTAAGGTTGTGTTTGGATTATCGGTATATGGAGCGAGTTCACACGGGAAAAGGAAAAGTTGAAGTGAAGTCTCTTAAGTACCCTCAACGTTTTTAAAAAAGTTAGTACTTTTTTCCACTCAAGAAAGGGCAAAAAGGGAAAATTGATTCAATTAGAAATTAAATGGACAAACATTTTGGGACACTTAAAAGTTAAAAAGTGGACAAACAAATCGGGAACGAGGGAGCAGTAGTTATGTTGAAAGTAGTTGCCACAATTGCTCGGAAGCTTGTTCTAACTTTTTTGTTCCCGCGTAATGGCAGTTGTGTAAGGAATTTTTCACTTGAAACTCGGGCAAAAAGAATAATTTTGGGATCAAATTGTCCCAAAAGATTAAATAAGAAGCCAAATTACTTTTCAAATTCAGCATTGCTATGTCCCCGAAAAGTTTTTTCGAAAATGTTCCCAAAAGAGAAATCAATGGTTCACATTCACTTGGATGTTTGGGTCCTACCCCTCAAAGTGAATCTCAATCATTAATTTCACGATCGGAGACATTTTCGGGGGGGAAAATCGGGAAACATAGAATTATTGTTTCCGATCCCAAACAAAGGAGAATGATTTTGTTCACCCTCCCTAAATGATGGTGAATATGACCCTTCCTCTCATTGATCGAAATGGTGTAGGGACCATAGAATTTAGTGTAGGGACCACAAAGATTATGTCGTCTTTGCCCCAAAAAGTGTAATGATTTTGTGGTCCCTATATCATTTTGACCAATAAGATGGAAGGTAATGTTTACTCTCTTTTAGGGGGGTCGGGAGATGCTGCCTGCTTGCCAATGGTGACAAGCGGCTGATCCGCCCGTTCATCTCGGCAACCGACGGCTCGGATCTTGACCGTACAATGGACAGTTTAGATCTGTACGTGTTTGGATTCAATCCGAACCGTCCGTGCCGAAATGAACGGCCGAATGCCGGTTGACACTTTCAGCATTCTTGGCAGCATTCTCGGGTCCAGCTCCCTTTTAAGGAGGGTGAATAAAACCATTCTCCAAACAAAGGCGGTTAGTGTCACTTTCAGTGTCTGAAATGAAATCAACCCTCACGGTGTATTAATCAACCAACCGTGCGGTATGCTCAGAGCTGACTCTGAAAATTTCTCTTATACTTTTGCAGCAGATCATGAACAACATCACGTACGGCCAAAACCGAAACCGGAAGTAATGAGGATTTCAACATCATGAACATACTTGTGCTGTATGTCAATTTTATAATAATGAGGATTTCAATCTTGTTTCTCCTCCTTTCCTGCATACTCATAACCCTTCCCCTTGCCACTGCTCAACCATGTCCCTACCCAGCCAATTTCACTGTGAACAGCACGTACGGCCAAAACCGAAACCGAATCCTCTCCTCCCTCGCCTCCAACGCCACTGCCAATGGCGGATTCTACACCACCAACTTCACACAAGGCTCCGACGATACCATCTATGCTCTCGCACTCTGCAGAGGCGACCTTTCCAACCAAAGTTGTTATGACTGTGTTGATACCGCGAGCCAGTCTATAATTGCGAATTGTCCTAATAAAATGGAGGCATTCGATTTTGGACCCTCCTCTCACTGTATCGTCCGGTGCTCTAACCAGTCATTTTTCAGCACCCTGGCCACTTCGCCGGCTAGATTCCTGTATAATACGAGTGACATAACCTCCCATGTCATTGAATTTGATCAGGCCTTGAGTAATCTGGTAGATAGCCTTGTGAATAGGGTCACTACTGGTTATTCTGTAGGCAATTTTGTGACTGGTGAAATTGCGTATACAGGATTGGACTATATATATGGTCTTGTGCAGTGTGTCCCTGGCCTTTCATCGGCTGATTGTAGCAGTTGTATTAGAAGTGCGATAGACGATTATCGCGGTTGTTGTTTTAGAAAGAGAGGAGTAAATATCATTTCACCGAGTTGTATTTTCCAGTATGATTTGTCCAACTTTTATGAGTCTTCTGCTGGGCTGCACCACCCCCACCCCCACCGCCATCACCCCCTCCACCGCTAGTTACTTTTTCTCCTCCTCCGCCATCGACCAATGTTACAATAAAAGGAGGTATATTTATCGTCTCCTTGAATTTTTAATATTTCCAGCAGAAATGCATTAGTACTTAAACAGGGCCAAGTTTCGGGTAATTTTTGTGGTCTCTTAACATCCTCGGGATAAACAACAGATGATGTTATGAACCACAAAATGCACAGTGTTACATTTCACTTTGGATGGGCTCCCATGAGTCTGGGCTATAGGAGTATTGATTTTCTTGAAGACTGGGTATTATCGATTCATTTGAGTCTTTGACACATGTTTAGCTTTTCTTCGAAATTTTCGAGATTAATCATTTATGTCGGCATGAGGAATCGTAGTGCTGTGTTATGCAGTTCATCATTTGCTTTATTTTGTATTCATACACTTGCTATGTGAGTATAGAAATATATTGTTTTGCAGAAAGGAAAAGGAAAAACCATCACACTAACAAGTTCCCTAGCTTTCGAGGTAGAACGATCCATTAAGGATTGCAATGCCTAACTCTCTACAAACCTTCTCTCTCTCTCTCTCTCTCTCTCTCTCTCTCTCTCTCTCTCTCTCTCTCTCTCTCTCTCTAATTATATATGCCTCCAAATTCATCATATATGCCCACCCAAAATATGCCTCCAAAAATACTAAAAGCCTACCCAAAATACATTATACATATATGCCTCCAAATTCTGCGCTAAGCCCTCTCCTTTTGTCAGAGGCCACCTTCAGTAACTTTGAGGTTAACGAAAAATACAGGACACCTCACGACTCACGTCATGCATTAGAATCACTATATTTCTTATCATCTTCGGAATATGTTACATATATAGTCTTGGATCTTAGCATGTGTTCTACGCATTCAGCTATCAATAAGAAAGAGTGGACTTCTCTGCGGTACTTAAAGTCGAATAGAGTTGCAAGCTAAGAGACCTTTCATTTGATTGCTTTTATTTCAATTAGTGATAGATCTATAGCTTATGTGATCGGACTATGCCTCTATTAGAATTATTTTGCATCCATGACAGATATTTATCAGCAAATATATTAGTCCTTTCTCCGGTTGATATGAACGAAAATACAAAAATGGAAATAACAACTGAATACATACACGTATCAGCCGTTGATATATTCAATTTGTCTGTTTCCTGTTTGGTGCAGAGGATAAGAGTAGGACAATTCAAACTACTATTTTGATTGTAGTTCCAGTGAGTATCTTATCATTACTTACTGCGCTTGCCTGTGGCTTCTTCCGATTAAGGAAGAGAGAGGATGTCAATGGTAAGTTTATTTATGCTTTGATAATCTCAACTATTTACGAGGTTCAACATTAACACAAGGTTTGTGATTGCACAGAGAAGATGAATTGCAGTTGCCTGTGCAACTTGGCTTGGATAAGAGCTGCAGGACAATTGTTTCGGGCTTCCAGTCAGCATAGCACACACAATGCTGGTAAATATTCGAAAATAGAAGAGTAAATAATACAGTATTGTTTTTACGGTTGCTAAAGTAGCAAATGGTGCCATACAATTTTATATAAAGAGGGATTAGATTTCTATACCAAATGGTGCTATAGAATTCCTATAAAGTCCTACAAAGTGGGATAGATTTGTACAGCAAATTCTGGTAGTATTCAAATTTAAAATATTCTGCACTTGAAAGTACACATGTATTATTTACTCGGGTAAATTGAGTTGGAAGACATACTATAAGGATTTTTGTATAATAAAGACATAAATATTTTCCTAAGTCTAAAGGACATTCTGTCAAAGATTTACAAATAACCCCTCCTAAAGTTGACCGGCGTAGACCAAGATTGACCAGCGTTGACAAGTGTTGACCAAGGTTGACCGGGGTTGACCGGGGTTGACCAAGGTTGACCGGCGTTAAAAGTGTCTAAAACCCTAAGGTACTCTATGAAAGTGCCTAAAATCTTAGGGGTACCCTATATATGAAAGTGTCTAAAACCCTAGGGTACCCTATGAAAGTGCCAAAAATCTTAGGATACCCTATATATGAAAGTGCCTAAAACCCTAGGGTACCGTATGAAAGTGCCTAAACCGCTAAAACCCTATAATAGGAAAATGCACCCTAAAATCCTATCAAAGTGCCTAAAACCCTAGGGTACCCAATGAAAGTGCCTAAAAGCCTAAGGTACCCAATGAAAGTGCAACAAGATCGAAAAACACGAAAAAATACATATTTTGTGTTAGCCAAACAAGGCCCTTGTCTCATTTAAAACCATTTAAATGAAAAAAGATATTTTTTGTGTTAGCCAAACAAGGCTCTTGTCTCATTAAAGGCAATTTGGTCTTTTCACGGACCTTAAACTCCAAAATATTTTCATTTATGGACTTTACACATCACTGAAACTTAAGCTGGACTAAATCTACTTTGGGACCTCTTCTTTTGGACTTTAGACCAATTTGCTGTTTTAATTTCTCTATTCAACATGTTTACTTCTGTCAAGGTGAAGATGCAACACAATCTCAAAGTGCGGATTCCTTGAAATTTGACTTTGCCATAGTAAGTGCTGCAACAAATGATTTTTCCAACTCTAACATGCTTGGACGCGGTGGATTTGGTTCTGTGTACAAGGTAACAAAGCTCGTGGCTATCTAATTTGTTCCGAGTGGAATGTTGTTTAGCTCAAAGTTGGGGAAATGTACCTTGAATTTTGAAATCTTGATGATTCATCTGCATTCAATAGGGTAAGCTCCCGAATGGACAAGAAATTGCTGTTAAAAGACTTTATGGTTGTTCTGAACAAGGTGAAGGGGAATTCAAGAATGAAATTGTGTTAATGGCCAGGCTCCAACACAGAAATCTTGTTAGGCTCCTTGGCTTTTGCTTCGAAGGAAATGAAAGACTTCTTATCTATGAGTTTGTGCCCAATGCAAGCCTTGATCGCTTCATTTTTGGTACATCTCTGTCTCCCATTCAGTTGATTAGGTGCAATCCATGTTAAATTTTCGCCAAAACACTAGATTAATATTTTTTCTTCATAAATATGTCCAGAATAATGTGCTATCAACAGTAAATTTGTTAACAAATTACCCCATGGAACTTTTTTGGGTCAAATGATAACTTATGCAATATTGGCGTAGCATCTGTTATATAGAATTGGGCATATTGTTTCTTATTAATATTCGAATCGATATGCAGATCCAATCAAGCGATTGCAATTAAATTGGCACACGCGCTACAAAATCATAGTAGGAATTGCTCGTGGACTTGTTTATCTTCACCAGGATTCTCAACTAAGGATCATTCACCACGATCTAAAAGCGGATAATGTTTTGTTAGACAGGAATATGAACCCCAAAATTGCCGATTTTGGCATGGCACGGCTGTTTGTTGTTGATCAAAGTAAAGGAGTCACCAAAAGAATTGTGGGCACCTTGTAAGTATACTATCTCACTTTCTACAAAATGATAGGCAGGAGTTTAAAGAGGTTTTTTAGTTCCAAAAAATTAATTGGTCAGTTGGTGATTTCATGCAGTGGCTACATGCCTCCTGAGTATGCAAAATTCGGGCGATTCTCTGTGAAGACTGATGTCTTCAGTTTCGGTGTTTTGATCCTTGAGATAGTGAGTGGTAAGAAGTACAGCGGCTATGGTGGCCCAGAGGATCTGGAACATCTTATAAGTTATGTAAGTATGCAGAACTTTCTAACACGTTCTTTCTCTCTATGTGCATCAGTGTATTATTTGATCCAAACATGGCATGATATGTATTTTGCAGGAAATTTTGTACAAACAGAAAAAAAATCTGCTGAAAGTTTACACAATACAACATCGCTTAGGCTTGGACATCTCATTTCAAACTTTATTATTCAAAATACTAGTTTTTTAAAAAGTTCAATGTGTCTTTGGATTATGGAAATCCAAGATAACATGAGAACGAATCTGGAAGAAAAGGCATTTGGCATTTTCTATATGAGATTGTTCAATGAATTTCCTCTACTTTGGTACTGCAGGCATGGAAGAAATGGAGACAAGGAAAAGCTTTGAGATTGATCGAAGAAACCCTAGTGGATGGTTCAAAAAGTGAGAAGATGAGGTGCATTCACATTGGCTTATTATGTGTGCAAGAAAATGCATGTGGCCAAGAGACCAACAATGGCTGCAGTTGTTTTAATGTTGGATGGCTTCAGCATGAGTCTTCCTTTACCCTCAAAACCTGGATTCTTTGTGGGAAGTAGCACGGAACCAGACACGGCCTTAGGAAACCCATTTCCTCTGGTTACCAGTTCACACCATTCCCAAGAGCAACCTGTGAAAGTATCTGTAAATGAGGCTTCAATTACAGACCCGTATCCTCGATAGCATCCAGGGATCTACTTATAAATTTGTTATGGCTCATAGCAACGCCCGTAGGAGCTACAAGATTTTTGCCTCTGGCTTTTAAGGTTACCTCCTTGATGGTTTGGCGTCAAGCATTATTGAAAGCAATGCCCTGGGAGCACCGAATAACCTTTGCGATCACATTAACCTTTGCAATCACTTTAACTATTATCAATAGTTTGTATCAAATGTGCCGAGATCTGAAAGTGGTTCTCAGCCATTCAAGATAGAGCACGGGAAAAGTTTTGGTTTTTTGGAATTTTGGAAAACTACTTTTGACTGTTGTAGAGTTGGAGAAATCTGCCATTTTAATTTGCTGATGTAACACATTCTTTGATCATTTTAAGTCTGTTTCATTTCATGAAGATAAGTCTGGGTTTCATTAATTGTCTTGTAGTTGTCAATTCTGGACTTTTTGTTACGGACTTTGAACGTAACCACTTGAAAGACCGTAAAAATGCGTAGCAGAGATAGGATAGGGACTTGAGGAGGGGTAAATCCGAGAAGAACTTTTTCGTAATAGGAGGCTTTGGTTCTTCTAGTTTCAATTATAGAACGATTTTGAAAGAATGAAGAATGAAAACTCGAGATATTGTTGATACCATATATCAATGACACGTGATTTAACAAGGCATGCAATAGGAAATAGTTACAAAACTTGTTGTAGTGACAACAAATTTGAGCAGAACTATGAGTGAAATTTTATGTGCTTTCTGACTTCATGACAAGACTCTGATGGTGCACAGCACACCCCCATGAGAAATCGATATGAAAGTGTGTATATCATATCGATCCCTTTAACACCTCCTCCTGTGCATATCATCACAAAATCCGGCCCTCCTTCACGCATCTCTTTTGTGAGGGGATCGAAAACTTCTTTGTTTGTTGTATTTCAGTTTACACCCGTTTTTTGCACCAAATCATAGGCCATCGCTAAAAGGTCATTTAATTATTATTCAATTAAATTGGTCCAAAAAATAAAGATGTATTGAGTTAAAATTAATGGGCCAAGACAATATTAATTGGGCCCGGTTAATTTTAATCAGTTTCAGTTGAAATTCTAAAGTTGTGCGCTATGGGTTTTATTATTTAAGTTGGAATCCAGAGAATACAAAGTTTGGCCTTGGAAGGTGGAGGCCCATGATGGAATTGTACGAGCTAAAAATGGGAACAAGTTGGTGGGAATATTTGCCACATGGCCATTTGACTTGGTTCAAATCAAATGGCCCACTACTCTTTGATACCCACGAAAAAAGGAAAGAGGGTGGCCCATTACTCTTGTTTAACTTTCAGTAACTTCCCATGATAAAAGAAAACATGTGGGTTTTCTTTTAAACCTCCAATAAACCACCCATGATCCCACTAAATACGTTAGTGGGTAGTTATTTCGAACACTTGGCAACATCTGGAGCAAACTCGGGACACTTGTCAACTCGTGGTGAAGGTGGGAAACTTGGATCAGATCTGGACTAGTGCAGTATTTGCCTATAAATACTAGAACGACTCAAGAAGAAATTAAAAAGGGTTCTTACACCAATTAAGCCCATCGCTTAAACCAAAGTCTTCCCAGCAAAGCAACTATTTTACTTTTCCTGCATTCACTCAATTACTTCTTCAAGTAATTCGGGTTTTACTTTTCTTTGTACCCAACTTTATTATTCCGACATAATAAAGTTTTTTTTTTTTTTTTGATCAGCGACATAATAAAGTTTGTCTTTACTTTTACGTTGCTCTCTTCCGTACACGGTTAGGAAATAGCTAAGTCCAAGATCGTTGTGGCAAAACTACGAAGCATCACTGCAATCTAGCCCTTAGGTTTGCAGCACATTCGCCGTACAGTTACGAAGTCAGAAAAGGGACGCCGAGTCCTTACATTAGACGCGACAAGTCTTAGCATGCCCGCGCTCAGTCCTTGAGCCATTTCGTGACCAAACAATTTCACCTTTTTTTTTTTTTTGAATTAACACCATATCATACTCTCCCATCTCAAAATGAATAACCATTTTAGGGTGCTACAAAATTAAGGATACACATGCAATTATTATTCTTTCTTTCAACCCAGTGACTTATTTTGTTTATTAAAAAATCGTTGCAGTCAAAGAAAGCTTAAGAGCATCAGTTGACAGGAGTCAACCGAAATAGTTGAGTACCGGTCATAAACCAATCCGTTAATCAGTCACAACCAATAGGTCCAACATGTGTAATGTTCAGTCTCACCAATACATCCGAATGTAACAGTGTCAACTGGCCACGATACCCAACAAAAAATAATTTAAAAATTGCCTCATATAACGGATAGAACTCTACAGACCTAATTTGGTACTTCCAAGTTTTTTTTTTTTTATAGGCAATTTGGTACTTCTAAGTTGTGAGAAATGTTTTGGTGCTGGGTGGATATATCCTACGTGGTATGTCTTGCAGAAATGTTAGTTGAAAGAAAGGTATATCTCAAATTTGTAGCGGTGGATTTACATCTACAGCCATTAAGGTCAGAAGTGTCTCTGCAAACTTACCATCTCTTATTATAACCCTGCTCCAGATTTCCCCCCATTAAATCTTTGTCCTACAGTTTCATTCTTGAAGTGGAATTCAAGAATGAAATCGTGTTTGAAAAATCTTAGCTTGCCTAGGTATATAAATATTTGCTATTTTTATCTTTTTAATAAATCAATTCACGAATCGATAAATAAGCTAATCACACGAACGAGAAGCAATAAAAAGATGAACACTAGATATACCCTTAAACGGGAAAAAACCACGGGAAGGAATCAAGCACTATAAACATTGTGTAGTAACAAGTAATCTTACTCTACGATTTGAATCCTCACAATCGAGCCTAAAACCTACATGCCGAATCCACATTCACCACACTCAGTGCTTGACTGTCGCTGCCTTGAATCCACAAGCCTTCCAAGATGATTCCAGAAATCCACCGGAAGATGACTCAATTAGTTGAAACAAAGATGAATGAACTTCTTGGAGTTATCATTGTATCTCAATGATCAATAGACCTCATTTGTCCTCCAAGACCCAAAAGCAAAACCCTCCTTTCAATACTCTCACCATCTAAAATGTGATATGGAGTGGATGTATGAATTTGCCATCGTCAAAAACAATCTTCACAGACTTGTATATATAAAGGATGCTTGATTTTTCCTTAGATCTTCGATTTGCATATTCCGTGAAGTTACCATATACCAAAAACCGATTTCCTAGATTTTTCTTTCCTTTCAAAAAGCTCAATCTCTCAATTACACTGTATATATATTGATTTCCTTCCACTTCCTAAACAGACACTCTAGAAATAAAAAAATATTATTATACACCTCGATAAATGGGAATACGAATAAATGTGTGTTTTGTCATGGAATTTTCCAACATAGAGAGACCGTGCCCTATGGTCCTAACAGTGTTAATGGCCAGGCTCCAATACAAAAATCTTGTCAGGCTCCTCGGCTTTCGCTTATCTATGAGTTTGTGCCCAACGCAAGTCTAGATCGGTTCATTTTTGTACGACTCTTGTTTCCCATTCGATTTATTAAGTGCACTCTCCATGGGGGTTTTTACCCAGAAAAACTATTTTTCTTGATAAATGTCCAGAATAACAAGCTGTCAACAGTAAATGTGAACAATTACCCACCCATGGGTTGTCAACATGGTAAGGGCGAATCTGCGCTTGCAACATAGTAAGGTTCGATTCCCCCTGGAGACAAACCATGATTTAAGTGGAGGGCCATGGCGGTGGGTTGCTGTGCTAGTCTCCCCCGAGGTTTGGATTGCGCAGTCGGGTCCAATAGCGGCTTGACTGCAAGATTGTTCCTCGGTTACCAAAAAAAAATAAAAAATAAAAAAATGTGAACAATTAATTACCCCATGGAACTTGTTGGGTCAAGGGATAACTTCAACTCTTTTTCAACCACATAGCACTTGTGTGGCCTCTGTTATAGAATTGTACACATTGTGTTGAGACAGAATTTTAAGATGATGAGATTCGAAGGCTTTGAACCGTATCTAAAGACACTATCTTTAGAATGTAATTTGTCCCCACTCGATAGAGTTTGTTGTTGGGTTCAGGCAAAATCATCCCCAAGATTCAACAAAGCCTTAGGGTGAAGAATTGCAACCAACAAAATTGAAAAACTTCCAAGAAATCTTTCTGTGTACCGTAGGGGTGGGAAATTGATCCCAAACCCATTAATCAACCCAAACCCACCTAGTAAAAAATTGAAACAACCTAGCCCATTTATTAGTTGGGTTATAATAGGTCCAACCCATCTAACCTATTTATTAATTGGGTTTTAATTGGGTCTCAATTGGGTCAACTTAAATGACCCAATAAATTATGAACATAACCCATTAGTGATCTCCTTGAAAAAAAAGAACTCCGGCTGAAACTCAGCATCTCCTCTTCTCCCCGACATAACCCATTAGTTCATCTCTTACATTTATTATGTTCGGGGAAAAATATTTCTGGTGCATCATATATACATGAATCTGAGTTTTGTTGTTTGTTTGGTGCTTGGAAGTTGAAATTTGTGACCGGCGTGCTAGTCTGGGTTTCAGCTTTCGATTGTTGATTGATCCGCGCTACCTGTCAATGGTTTGAGCTGGGGTTTCATTTGGTTCCTTTACTACTTTGTCTTGGACGGGACTCTTATAACCTAGTGTTGGTTTGCTTCGGTGGGTGTCCTTTAGTTTTAGATTTAATAGTTTTGGTTTCAGTCCTGTCTATCCTGATGTAATCTTTTGCCTCCGGGATTTCGCAATGAAAATTGCTTGGCTGTTGATAAAATAAAAAATAAAAAAATCTGACCCCTTCCTCTTCCCAGAGGAATTCCAAAAACCGGAATCAAAATTCTAGTTGCAAATCATCATTGACACGTAGCATTAAATTCTGAATATCAATTATTTTAATTACCATACGATTTTTGTTTGCAAATTTGAAATATACCAACAGGTTGGCTAAAAATTTGGAAATTAAGCTCTATGCATTAAGAATATTCTAGTGCGTTGAGATTTTAGTTTTAGTCATATTTGCAAATACAGGATAATTATCAGGCATGAACACCTGATTTTGAAGCAAATTATGACTACAATTACACGTAAACCCGACAATCAACCAATCTATCTATTCTATTTATAAAGGAGAAGAGCATCGTTTGGTGCCACCGTTTTTGTGAAGCTGGATGGACATTTTAAGTTTCCTAAATTGTCTCTAGTCAAGTAGATTTTTTGTGGGTCTGGGTTCTTCGATCTGTCTGTATGGTGGAAGAGAGTTGAACTTCTAAAATTAAATGTACAAGGGTAATATGGTCATTTTAGTGTACATAAGTATTTTAGTCATTTCAAAATTTTAAAAATATATATGTAATTGAGTTAATGGGCGGGTCAGGTTTGATTTTAAATAAATGGGTTGGGTCGGGTATGGGTATGGATAATTGACCTCATCGGCTTTTTTTGTGAGAGGCAAGAGAGATCTCATATGTAGCCCTTTGGGCATCCGATTACTTCCGTATAGTGAAACCCTCGATCGTCTGACTGCTCGTGGAGTAGGTATTCATTACCAAACGACGTATATCTCTGTGTTCTCTCTCTCTCTCTCTCTTGTGATTTGTTCAATTACATAGCAATAATCATGTCCGTTTCTGTGTTTGTTAACGCTTCCGCACAACACAAACATCATTATTTTTCCAAAAAGATGGTTTGTTTTTTCCCCCCAAAATCTTCTCTGGGTGCATGCAAATGCCAAGGGTGACTCGGTCAAGGTGACCTATATTTGATGGGAAAATGACAACTAAGGACGTGTTTTGATAATTAATACTCGTTAAAGACATTTTCAGCATTAGCAAATATTCTTAGCTTGTCATTGACGGGTATTAATTATCAAAACACGTCATGAGCCGTCATTTTCCCATATTTGATCAGATTGTACGTCCAATAAGTTCATCTGTGGTTGGTAATAAAACAGGCCAACTTTTGGCACACTAGGTACGTTATGGCGGACCCTACCAAATGGGAATGCAGAAACTTTCCACCCTGTTTGGTTTCTCTAGTTTGGCTGGACCACTCCCATCTCTATCTAACTTGTTCGGTTTGAGAAAGTCTTTTAAGTAGTTATTATTGTCAAAGTCTTTGCCCCTACTAATGATTTGCCAATTAGTTATTGTCGAAGTCTTTGCCCCTACTAATCGATTTGCCTACGTTTATAACCCCGCGTGATAGCTTCAGTATGAGGAGATTTCCACTAGACACTCGCCAAAAGAACTAAGTTTGTGTTTCGATTAATTGGTATACGGAGCTAGTTCACGTGGGAAAAGGAAACGTTCAAGTGATGAAGTCTCTCTAGTTGCCACAATTTCTCAGAAGTATGTCCTTACTTTTTTGTCCCCGCGTAATGGCATCTGTGTAAATTACTTTTCAAAATTCAGCACTGCTAGGTCCCCGAAAAGTTTTTTCGAAAATGTCCCCAAAAGAGAAATCAATAGTTCAGATTCACTTAGAGTTAGATGTTTGGGTCCTATCCCTCAAAGTGAATCTCAATTATTAATTTCACGTTCGGAAACATTTTCGGAAAGAAAATTCGGGAAACATACAATTACTACTGTTTCTGATCCCAAACAAAGGAGAATGATTTTGTTCACCCTCCCTAAAAGAGGGTGAACGTTACCCTTCATCTCATTGGTCGAAATGGTGTAGCGACCATAGAATATGGTGTATAGACCACAGAGATTCTGTTGTCTTTGCCCCCAAAAGTGTAATGATTTCGTGGTCCCTACACTATTTCGACCAATAGGAGGAAATGTAATGTTCACTCTCTTTTAGGGGAATTGGGAGATGCTGCCAAGCACGAGGCTTAACAGCGGCGCCGAGCGGCAGTTCATCTCGGCAATCGATGGCTCGGATCTTGACCGAGCAATGGACGGTTTACATCCGTACGCGCTCAGATTTAATCCGAACCATCTGTACAGAAATGAACGGCCGGATGCTGGTTTGGCAGCATTCCCGGGTCCAGCTCCCTTTAAGGGAGGGTGAACAAAAAATCATTCTCCAAACAAAGTCACTTTCAGTATCTGAAATGAAACCAATCCTCACGTACGGTGTATTAATCAACCAACCGTGTGGTTTGCTCAGAGCTGACTCTGAAAATTTCTCTAATACTTTTGCAGCCGATCATGAACAACATCATGGCTGTACATAAATATAAAATCTATGAACATACTTGTGCTGTATGACAATTTTATAGTAATGAGGATTTCAATCTTGTTTCTCCTCCTTCCCTGCATACTCATAACCCTTCCCCTTGCCACTGCTCAACCATGTCCCTACCCAGCCAATTTCACAGCGAACAGCACGTACGGCCAAAACCGGAACCGAATCCTCTCCTCCCTCGCCTCCAATGCCACCGCCAACAGCGGATTCTACACCGACACCTTTGCACAAGGCTCCGACGACTACATCTATGCTCTCGCACTCTGCAGAGGCGACCTTTCCAACCAAAGTTGTTATGACTGTGTTGATTCCACGAGCCAGTCTATAATTGCGAATTGTCCTAACAAAATGGAGGCATTCGATTTTGGAAACTCCTCTCACTGTATCGTCCGGTGCTCTAACCAGTCATTTTTCGGCACCATGGCCTATTGGCCAGCTAGATTAGTGTGGACTGCGATTGACATAACCACCAATGTCGATGAATTTGATCAGGCCTTGAGTAGTTTGGTAGTTAGCCTTGTGAATAGGGTCACTACTGGTTCTTCTGTAGGCAAGTTTGCAACTGGTGAAATTGCGTATACAGCGTTGGACTATATATATGGTCTTGTGCAGTGTGTCCCTGGCCTTTCATCGGCTGATTGTAGCAGTTGTATATCAAGCGCGTTATATTATTATCACAATGAGGATTGTTGATTAGAAAGAGAGCAGTAAATGTCATTACACCGAGTTGTATTTTCCAGTATGATTTGTCCAACTTTTATGAGTCTTCTGCTGGTGCTGCACCACCCCCACCCCCACCGCCGCCGGTTACTTTTTCTCCTCCTCCGCCATCGACCAATGTTACAACAAAAGGAGGTATATTCATCGTCTCCTTGAAGTTTTAATAATTCCAGCAGAAATGCCATTAGTACTTCAACAGGGCCAAGTTTCGGGTAATTTTTGTGGTCTTTTAACGGCCTCGGGACAAACAACAGATGACGTTTCCCATGAGTTTGGCCTACTGGGTATTATTGATTTTTTTGACACATGTTTAGCTTTTCTTCAAAATTTTAGGGATTAATTATTTATATCGGCACGAGGAATCGTAAAAATAGTGCTGTGTTATGCAGTTCATTCTTTGGTTTATTTTGTATCCATAGACTTGCTATGTGAGTATAGAAATACTCCTAGACTGTTATGCAGAAAGGAAAAACCATCACACCAACAAGAGGATACACGGTCTACATGGTTCGTTTGCAAGGAAGAACAGTCTACATGGTTCCCTAGCTTTCCAGGAAGAACGGTCTACAACTCTACATGGTTCCCTAGCTTTCAAGGAAGAACGATCCGTTATAAGCATTAAGAATTGCAATGCCTAACTCTCTCTCTCTCTCTGATTATATATGCCTCCAAATTCATCATATATGCCCACCCAAAATATGCCTCCAAAAATACTAAAAGCCTAACCAAAATACATTATATGTGTCCAAATTCTGCGCTAAGTGTCCTTTTGTCAGAGGCCATCTTCAGTAACTTTGAGGTTAACGAAAAATACAGGACACCTCACGACTCATGTCATGCATTAGAATTGCTAACTTTGGAATATGTTACATATACATAGTCTTGGATCTTAGCATGTGTTCTACGCATTCAGCCATCAATCAGAAAGAGTGGAGTCTAAATGTATCTAATAGAGTTGCAAGCTAACAGACCTTTCAATTGATTGCTTTGATTTCAATTATTGATAGATCTATAGCTTATGTGATTGGACTATGCCTCTATTGGAATTATTTTGCATTCATGAGATATTTATCAGCAAATATATTAGTCCTTTCTCCGGTTGATATTAACGAAAATTCAAAAATGGAAATAACATCTGAAATACATACACGTATATATCAGCTGCTGATATTTTCAATTTGTTTGTTTCCTGTTTGGTGCAGATGATAAGAGTAGGACAATTCAGACTACTATTTTGATTGTAGTTCCAGTGAGTACCTTATTATTACTCACAGTCGCTGCGCTTGCCTGTGGCTTTTTCCGATTAAGGAAGAGAGAGGATGTCAATAGTAAGTTTATTTATGCTTTGATAATATCAACTATTTACGAGGTTCAGCATTAACACAGGGTTTGTGATTGCGCAGAGGCACTGGATTGTAGTTGCCTCTGCAATTTGGCTTGGATAAGAGCTGCAGGACAATTGTTTAGGGCTTCCAGTCAGCATGGCGCGCACAATGCTGGTAAATATTCAAAAATAGAAGAGTTGATAATATTGTTTTTATGGTTGCTAAAGTAGCAAATATTAATGTGAATAGAATTCCTATAAATTCCTATAAAGAGGGATCGATTTCTACAACAAATTCTGTTAGTATTCAAATTTAAAATATTCTGCACTTGAAAGTAGTGCACCTTTAATTTCTCTATTCAACATGTTTACTTCTGTCAAGGTGAAGATGCAACACAATCTCAAAGTGCGGATTCCTTGAAATTTGACCTTGCCACAGTAAGAGCTGCAACAAATGATTTTTCCAACGCTAACATGCTTGGACGCGGTGGATTTGGTTCCTTGTACAAGGTAACAAAGCTCGTGGCCATCTATTGTGTTCCGAGTGGAATGTTGTTTAGCTCAAAGTTGGGGAAATGTACCTTGAATGTTTTAAATCTTGATGATTGATCTACATTCAATAGGGCAAGCTCCCGAATGGACAAGAAATTGCTGTTAAAAGACTTGATGGTTGTTCTGGACAAGGTGAAGGGGAATTCAAGAATGAAATTGTGTTAATGGCCAGGCTCCAACACAGAAATCTTGTTAGGCTCCTTGGCTTTTCCTTCGAAGGAAAAGAAAGGCTTCTTATCTATGAGTTTGTGCCCAATGCAAGCCTTGATCGCTTCATTTTTGGTACGTCTCAGTCTCCCATTCAGTTTATTAGATGCACTCCATGTGGGATTTTGATCACCAAAAAACTAGAATATTTTTTCTTCATAGCTATGTGCTATCAACAGTAAATGTGTTAACAAATTACCCCATGGAACTTTTTTGGGGCAAAGGATAACTTCAACTCTTTTTCTGCTACATAGCACTTATGCAATATTAGCCTAGCATCTGTTATAGAATTGGGCATATTGTTTCTTATTATTTGAATCGATATGCAGATCCAAACAAGCGGTTGCTATTAAATTGGGACACGCGTTACAAAATCATAGTAGGAATCGCTCGTAGACTTGTTTATCTTCACCAGGATTCTCAACTAAGGATCATTCACCACGATCTAAAATCGGGTAATGTTTTGTTAGACGGGGAGATGATCCCCAAAATTGCCGATTTTGGCATGGCACGGCTGTTTGTTGTTGATCAAAGTAAAGGAGTCACCAAAAGAATTGTTGGCACCTTGTAAGTAAACTGTCTCACTTTCTGCAAAATGAGAGGCAGGAGTTTAAAGAGGTTTTTTAGTACCAAAAAATTAATTATTCAGTTGGTGATGTCATGCAGTGGCTACATGCCTCCTGAGTATGCAAAATTCGGGCGATTCTCTGTGAAGACTGATGTCTTCAGTTTCGGTGTTCTGATCCTTGAGATAGTGAGTGGTAAGAAGTACAGCGGCTATGGTGGCCCAGAGCTTGTGGAACATCTTATAAGCTATGTAAGTGTGCAGTACTTTCTAACACGTTCTTTCTCTCTATGTGCATCAGTGTATTATTTGATCCAAACATGGCATGATATGTATATTGCAGGAAATTTTGTACAAAAAAAAAAAAAAGAATTTGCAGAAAGTTTACACGATACAACGTCGCTTAGGCGTGGACATCTTGTTTCAAACTTAATTATTCAAAAGGATAGTTTTTCAAAAAGTTAAACGTGTCTTTCGATAATGAAATCGAACATCACATAAGAAATAATCTGGAAGAAAAGGAATTTTCTGGATGAGATAGTTCAATGAATTTCCTCTATTTTGGTACTGCAGGCATAGAAGAAATGGAGACAAGGTAAAGCTTCGAGATTGATCGACGAAACCCTAGTGGATGGTTCAAAAAGTGAGAAGATGAGGTGCATTCACATTGGCTTATTATGTGTGCAAGAAAATGTGGCCAAGAGACCAACAATGGCCGCAGTTGTTTTAATGTTGAATGGCTTCAGCATGAGTCTTCCTTTACCCTCAAAACCTGGATTCTTTGTGGGAAGTAGCATGGAACCAGACACGGCCTTAGGAAACCGATTTCCTCCGGTTACTAGTTCACACCATTCCCAAGAGCAATCTATGAACGTATCTGTAAATGAGGCTTCAATTACAGACCCGTATCCTCGATAGCATCTAGGGATCTACTTATAAATTTGTTATGGCTCATAGCAACGCCCGTAGGAGCTACAAGATTTTTGCCCCTGGCTTTTAAGGTTACCTCCTTTATGGTTTGGCGTCAAGCATTATTGAAAGCACTGAATAACCTTTGAGATCACATTAACTATTATCAATAGTTTGTATCAAATGTGCCGAGATCTAAAAGTGGTTCTCAGCCATTCAAGATAGAGCACGGGAAAAGTTTTGGTTTTTTGGAATTTTGGAAAACTACTTTTGATTGTTGTAGAGTTGGAAAAATCTGCCATTTTAATTTGCTGATGTAACACATTCTTTGATCATTTTGAGTCCGTTTCATTTCTTGAAGATAAGTCTGGGTTTCATTGTCTTGTTGTCAATTCTGGACTTTCTGTTACGGTCTTTGAACGTTACCACTTGAAAGACCATAAGAATGTGTTGCAGAGATAGGATAGGGACTTAAGGAGGGGTAAACCTGAGAAGAACATTTTCGTAAGAGGAGGCTTTGGTTCTTCTAGTTTCAGTTATAGAACGATTTTGAAAGAATGAAGAACGCAAACTCGAGATATTGTTGATACCATATATCAATGACACGTGATTTAACAAGGCATGCAATAGGAAATAGGTACAAAACTTGTTGTAGTGACAACAAATTTGAGCAGAACTGTGAGTGAAATTTTATGTGTTTTCTGACCTCATGACAAGACTCTGATGGTGCACAGCACGCCCCCATTAGAAATCGATGTGAAAGTGTGTATTGGGTTTGGCC
The DNA here is from genome assembly GCA_018127125.1 of Rhododendron griersonianum. Classification (NCBI taxonomy): domain Eukaryota; kingdom Viridiplantae; phylum Streptophyta; class Magnoliopsida; order Ericales; family Ericaceae; genus Rhododendron; species Rhododendron griersonianum. Next base: position 21,156,058 of record CM030789.1, read on the forward strand.
AGGTCTTCGATCCCTTTAACACCTCCTCCTGTGCATATCATCACAAAATCCGGCCCTCCTTCACGCATCTCTTTTCCGAGGGGAGAACTTCTTTGTCTGTCGTATTTCACCGTTGAATTAACACCATATCATACTCTCCCATCTCAAAATGAATAACCATTTTAGGGTGCTACAAAATTAAGGTTACGCAATTATTATTCTTTCTTTCAACCCAATTACTCATTTTGTTTTTTAAAAAAAACATTGCAGTCGAAAGAAAGCTTAAGAGCATCAGTTAACTAGAGTCAACCGTAATAGTTGAGTATCGGTCATAAACCAATCCGTTAATCAGACAAAACCAATAGGTACAACATGTAAAAACGTACGGTAACTTAAAAATTGCTTTACTTGTGTACTTAATTGGGCCATTTTGGGTTCCAATTGAACTGATATGTATGAGAACGACTACAATAAACACCCCTAAAAAATAACATAAGGTATGCAATTCGTATTTTGAGCCACAAAAACTCATATATCACCACAAAATCTTATTATAGATACCAAAAAAATTCGTATGTTAAACCACAAAATTCATAAACACTGTTAGCCCCATGGTTTTAGATTTTGATGATAACAAACACAACCTAATTGGAATTACATTAGTAAATTGGGTTTTATTGGAATAATATATTTCTATTGGGCTAATTATGCTATCACTCTTTATTATAGGGACTTATGAGCAATTCCCTCATATATATAAAATTTCCAAGCTGTGCTTTGTACGGGAGATCATTTTCCTAACCTAGGTTATACATTTATGAGCAAAAAGCGGCGATGGACGGAAAGGAAAAACTAGTTGTTCGTTGAAGAATCAAAGAGGATTTGCATGGGTGAATTGAAGATATAAATGGAAGGATTCTTCATCAGATTGCTGTCTCCAATAGACAAGAGTATTGAAGGAGAGATTAAGGAAAATCTCTTCCTATTTTTTCTAACGGCTGGGAAGGGTTTGCAAAGGAAAGAGGAAATTTTGTTGCTGGAATATTGAAGATGGAAAGATCAAAGAAGGAAAGATTGTGGCTGATTCTTTGCAACGGCTAGGAGAAAATTCCCAACGTTCAATTGGGTTTCAAGAATAAAAAGAAGAGAAGAACAAGTGCAGACATACACACGACTTTGGAAGCAATCTGTTGTGAGCTATCTCTTGAAATTAATTTCCCCAGTAAACTTAATTTGTTCTTCATCTTGATTATTCTACACTAGGTTGAGTGTTATCTTTGAACCTTATTGTAAAAGGGATTTCACACCCTTGTCTGAGATTGAAACAGTTTTTGTGAGTGATTTTTGGGTAGAAAAAATCATTTGGATTTAGGTGTAACTAGCGCCGGAGTCTTAGCTAGTTGGGAGTGGATTCGGAGTAATCGCTCGTTGTAAGGTTCTCTAGCACCCGCGAAGCTAGAGGTTTGTAACGACTATTGGAGATAGTGCAGCAATTCCCGAGTAGGACACTTGGGGAGTGGAGTAGGCCGTGAAGTTGCGGACCGAACCACTATAAAATCCTCGTGTTTGATTTCTCTTTCCCTTACTCTTTTCCTTTACGTTTTGCTTACGATATTGCTTGAGTTAACTGATGATATATTTTTTAAATCTGACTTGGGATAAATTAGCTTGCTTAATTAGTTGATTTCGGCCATATATTAAAGTCTAAAAATCAGTTGAACTATTCTCTGCATCTGCTGTGTTTTCTGATTTTTTAGCTTGCTCCATCTGCTGTCTGTTTTGAGCCAACTCAATTAATTCAGCTGCTGTGTTAATTTATTGTTGTTGAGGACTTAGTTTTTTAAATTGCTAAAAGTCTGTGATACCCAATTCACCCCCCCTCTTGGGTTGCTTTTGGACCAACAATTGGTATCAGAGCGAGGCTCTAGTTATTTTTTGACTTAATCGTCTTAGGGTAAGATCCATGGCAACCCCTTATGGCACCTTTCTTCCCGAGGGCCAATCGAGCCATAGACCTCCTTTATTTAGCGGGTCTAACTACAATTATTGGAAGGCTAGAATGCGTATTTATATTCAAACTGACTACAAGTTGTGGAGAGTTATTATTGATGGGCCGCACTGTCCTACCAAAACTGTAGATGGAGTTGTAGTACCAAAAGAGGAAAAGGAATGGAATGCTAGTGATATTATTGGAATTGAACTAAATGCTAAAGCTATGAATCTGCTATATTGTGCTTTAGATCCTAGTGAGTTTAATAGAGTTTCTGCATGTGAATCGGCTAAGGAAATTTGGGATAAACTAGAAGTCACGCATGAAGGTACTAGTCAGGTTAAAGAATCTAAAATTGACCAGCTTGTTCATAAGTATGAACTGTTTAAAATGAAACCCGATGAATCCATCTCTAGCATGTTTACACGCTTTACTGATATTATTAATGGCTTGAAGTCTCTTGGAAAGTCTTACTCTAATGTTGAGCTTGTAAGAAAGATTCTCAGGTCATTACCAAAGCAATGGGAGCCAAAAGTGACGGCAATCATTGAGGCCAAACGAGATCTCACAAATTACAGCCTTGATGAGTTGTTGGGTTCTCTTATGACTCATGAAATCACAATGAATGTGGAGGAAGATCAAGGCCAGAAAAAGAAGAGTATAGCCCTCAAGTGTTCCACCTCAAAGAATGATGACCAAGATGATTCAGAATCAAGTTGCAGTGATGAAGAAATAGCACTGTTTACAAGGAAATTCAAAAAGTTCATGAGAAAGAAGAAAGAAAATGGCAAGAGGTTCTTCAAGAAGGATGGAACAAAAAGTGAGAACAAGAGAGATCCCATCATATGTTATGAATGTAAGAAACCAGGACATATGAAGTCTGAATGCCCTCAAGCAAATGATTCTAGCAAGAAGGCAAAAAGAAGAGCACTTGTGGCGTGGGGAAATAGCAGCGATGAAAGTGATTCAGATGATGACAATGAACAAGCCAACTTGTGTTTAATGGCTCATGAAAACACCGAGGTAAATTCTCTTGAGGAATCTGATGATTTTACTTATGATGAACTATTAAATGCGTTTGAAGAATTGCATGCTGAATTTAAGAAGTTGGCCTCCAAAAACAGTTTACTCAAAAAGAATAACTCCTCACTTCTTGCTGAAAATGATTTTTTAAAAGGAGAGAATAAAGCTTTAAAAGAGAAAGTAGAAGAAGATGTTTCAACAATCAAAATTTCTGATTTGGATCTTGAAAATGAAAATCTGAAAAAAGAAGTTGAAAACTTGAAAACTACTTTGTCTAAGTTTGTTAAAGGGAGAGATACTTTGGATGTTATTCTAGGAAATCAAAGATGCATTTTCGATAAAGCTGGATTAGGTTTTGATCCCACCAAAAAACAAAAGTCTTATCAAAATTTCTTTGTGAAAGCAACTTCTTCAACTTGTCCTTTTACTACTTGCAACTATTGTGGTAAGAAAGGTCATATTTTACATTCATGTCCTATGAAAAGAAATACCTATGTTGGAACAAAAAAGATATGGGTTCCAAAGAATTCTGTTGCTAACATTCAAGGACCCAAACAAGTATGGGTACCAAAGATCAATATCTAATCATTTTTGCAGGTATGCTTGAGCACAAAGGCAAAGAATGAAAGGTGGTTCTTGGATAGTGGATGCTCAAGGCACATGACCGGGAATGCTAAACTGTTCAGCACTTTATCAGCTAAGGAAAGTGGTTTTGTAACATTTGGTGACAATAGCAAAGGTAAAATCATAGGTATTGGTAATATTGGTAAGGATCCCTCTCCTACTATTGAAAATGTGCTTCTTGTTGATGGCTTAAGGCATAATCTTTTAAGTATCAGTCAGCTATGTGATAAGGGTCATAGAGTTATTTTTGAAAAATCACAATGCATCATAGAAAACATTGCAGAAAAGAAAACAATTTTTGTTGGTACTAGACATGACAATGTTTACATTATTTATGCTCATTCTCTATCTTCCAATGATGATAAATGTTTGACTGCTATGAATGAGAATAGTTGGTTATGGCATAAGAGACTTGCACATGCTAACATGCATTTGATTTCAAAACTTTCTAATAAGGAATTGGTTGATGGTCTTCCTAAGATGAAATTTGAAAAAGATAGACTTTGCGATGCATGTCAAATGGGAAAACAAACTAGAACTTCTTTTTCAGCTAAAAATATTGTTTCTACATCTAGACCATTACAACTTTTGCATATGGACTTATTTGGACCTACTAGAACTGCTAGTCTTGGTGGTAAACATTATGCTCTTGTTATTGTTGATGATTATTCTAGATATTCTTGGGTTATGTTTCTTGCTCATAAAGATGAAGCTTTTCCTGTCTTTACTAAGTTATGTAGAAAAGTCCAAAATGAAAAGGGTTTTCTCATATCTAGCATTAGAAGTGATCATGGTAGAGAACTTGAAAATAGCAAGTATGACCAATTTTGTGATGAACTTGGCATTGATCATAACTTTTCTGCTCCTAGAACTCCTCAACAGAATGGTGTAGTTGAAAGAAAAAATAGGACCTTGAAAGATATGGCAAGAACTATGTTATGTGATAGAAATCTACCTAGATATTTTTGGGCTGAGGCCGTTAATACTGCATGCTATGTTATGAATCGTGTTATGATTAGGCCTATTCTTAATAAGACACCATATGAACTTTGGAAAGGTAGAAAGCCTAATATTAGTCACTTTCGTGCATTTGGTTGCAAATGTTTTGTTCATAATAATGATAAGGATGATTTGGGTAAGTTTGATGCTAGATCTGATGAAGGCATATTCGTTGGTTATTCCACATCTAGCAAGGCATATAGAGTTTTCAATAAAAGAACATTAGTTGTCGAAGAATCTGTCCATGTTGCATTTGATGAGACTGACCATATTTCTTCCAAGTATTTTCCTAGTATTGACAGCCTAGATGATGAGATGCCACGAGAAATATCAGTAAGAAACGAAATTCATGTGGAAACTGCACCAAACTTAGTTTCAGCAAGTGCTGATAATGCTGATGGAGTTGCAACAGAACTGGAAAATGGAGTCAGTTCAACTGCTACTGAACTAGTGAATGAATTGATTTCAATAACACCACAACATAGAGATGTTGATACTGTTCCAAGAGAATGGAGGTATGCTCGTGATCAATTCAAAGAACAAATTATAGGTGACCCATCTCAAGGTATGATGACTCGATCTTCTCTTCGTAATGTATGCAATAATCTTGCTTTCTTATCTCAAGTAGAGCCTAAGTCTTTTGTTGAAGCTGAAAAAGATGAGAGTTGGATTCTTGCTATGCAAGAAGAACTCAATCAATTTGAAAGGAACCAAGTATGGACTTTGGTCCCTAAACCTGAAAATAGCTCTGTCATTGGTACTAAATGGGTGTTTAGGAATAAAATGGACGAATTTGGTGTAGTTGTTAGAAATAAGGCCCGACTCGTAGCCCAAGGTTACAATCAAGAGGAAGGCATAGATTTTGATGAAACATTCGCACCCGTTGCTAGACTAGAAGCTATTAGAATGTTACTTGCATTCGCATGTTTTAAAATTTTCAAACTTTTTCAAATGGATGTAAAGAGTGCATTTCTAAATGGTTTTATCTCTGAAGAGGTTTTTGTTAAACAACCCCCTGGTTTTCAAAATCACGAGTTTCCAGATCATGTTTTCAAACTCTCCAAAGCTCTTTATGGTTTAAAGCAAGCACCTAGGGCATGGTATGATCGTTTAAGCAATTTTTTGATTGAAAATGGCTTTTCAAAAGGAAAAATTGACACTACTCTTTTTATAAAAACCAAAGATCATGATATACTTGTTGTTCAAATATATGTCGATGATATTATTTTTGGTGCTACTAACGAAAGCTTGTGTGAGGATTTTGCGAAGTGTATGCAAGGCGAATTCGAAATGAGCATGATGGGTGAACTCACCTACTTCCTTGGACTTCAAATAAAGCAATCTAAGGATGGAATTTTTATCAATCAGTCCAAGTACATTAAAGACTTATTGAAGAGGTTTGACATGGAAAAAGCTAAGCCAATGGGTACTCCTATGAGTACTTCTACCAAACTCGACAAAGATGAAGTGGGTAAGCCTTTTGATGAAAAGAAATATAGAGGTATGATTGGATCTCTTCTTTACTTGACAGCTAGTCGACCGGATATCATGTTTAGTGTGTGTCTATGTGCTCGATTTCAATCATCTCCTAAAGAATCACACTACCTTGCTGTTAAAAGAATTTTCAGATACTTGATTGGTACTCCAAACTTAGGATTGTGGTATCCTAAAGGCACTTCAATTGATTTAATTGGATATTCGGATGTGGATTTTGCTGGTTGTTCAATAGATAGAAAAAGCACTAGTGGTACATGTCAATTTCTTGGACATTCTCTTGTTTCTTGGTTTAGTAAAAAACAACATTCTGTTGCTTTATCTACTGCTGAAGCTGAATATGTTGCTGTTGGAAGTTGTTGTGCACAAATTCTTTGGATGAAACAACAGTTAGAGGATTTTGGCTTATATTTTGATCATATTCCCATTAAGTGTGATAATACTAGCGCTATTAATTTGACTAAGAATCCTATTCAGCACTCTAGAACAAAGCATATTGATATTCGACATCACTTCATTAGAGATCATGTTCAAAGAGGAGATATTATTATTGACTTTGTGAGTACGGATAATCAACTTGCTGATATTTTCACGAAACCTCTAAGTGAGGACAGATTTTGCAGCATAAGAAGAGAGATCGGTATGTCGAACCCTTTTTGATAATTCTTGCTCTCATTAGCTGTTATGACTAGTTCATATATTACTTTTAAGTTATTTTTTTCAAACCATAATCTGCTTCCTTCTTACTTTTCTGTTAATGTTAATTTGGATTATAGTTTGACTAATGGAACGTGATTTTTAATTTTTTTTGGGCTTGCTAAAGCTTTTTGATGTATTGGATAATAGATTCCTTTATCCCTTTGTGTTCACAGTTCTTTGTCTAGATGTTTTCTTTTAAAAACAGGTCTATCCTATCATCTTTTTGTTGATGACAAAGGGGGAGAAGTATTGGGTACAGTTACAAAGAAGCTGAAGCAAAGGCGGCAAAAATTTAGGGGGAGCAAATTGAACAAGATTGAGTTCAAGCAAATTATGCATCAATTAAGGGGGAGTCATCTTCTCTCTTATTATTTTTGCTCTCAATTCTTTCTATTGAATATTATAGTTGCAATGTTTGTCATCATCAAAAAGGGGGAGATTGTTAGCCCCATGGTTTTAGATTTTGATGATAACAAACACAACCTAATTGGAATTACATTAGTAAATTGGGTTTTATTGGAATAATATATTTCTATTGGGCTAATTATGCTATCACTCTTTATTATAGGGACTTATGAGCAATTCCCTCATATATATAAAATTTACAAGCTGTGCTTTGTACAGGAGATCATTTTCCTAACCTAGGTTATACGTTTATGAGCAAAAAGCGGCGATGGACGGAAAGGAAAAACTAGTTGTTCGTTGAAGAATCAAAGAGGATTTGCATGGGTGAATTGAAGATATAAATGGAAGGATTCTTCATCAGATTGCTGTCTCCAATAGACAAGAGTATTGAAGGAGAGATTAAGGAAAATCTCTTCCTATTTTTTCTAACGGCTGGGAAGGGTTTGCAAAGGAAAGAGGAAATTTTGTTGCTGGAATATTGAAGATGGAAAGATCAAAGAAGGAAAGATTGTGGCTGATTCTTTGCAACGGCTAGGAGAAAATTCCCAACGTTCAATTGGGTTTCAAGAATAAAAAGAAGAGAAGAACAAGTGCAGACATACACACGACTTTGGAAGCAATCTGTTGTGAGCTATCTCTTGAAATTAATTTCCCCAGTAAACTTAATTTGTTCTTCATCTTGATTATTCTACACTAGGTTGAGTGTTATCTTTGAACCTTATTGTAAAAGGGATTTCACACCCTTGTCTGAGATTGAAACAGTTTTTGTGAGTGATTTTTGGGTAGAAAAAATCATTTGGATTTAGGTGTAACTAGCGCCGGAGTCTTAGCTAGTTGGGAGTGGATTCGGAGTAATCGCTCGTTGTAAGGTTCTCTAGCACCCGCGAAGCTAGAGGTTTGTAACGACTATTGGAGATAGTGCAGCAATTCCCGAGTAGGACACTTGGGGAGTGGAGTAGGCCGTGAAGTTGCGGACCGAACCACTATAAAATCCTCGTGTTTGATTTCTCTTTCCCTTACTCTTTTCCTTTACGTTTTGCTTACGATATTGCTTGAGTTAACTGATGATATATTTTTTAAATCTGACTTGGGATAAATTAGCTTGCTTAATTAGTTGATTTCGGCCATATATTAAAGTCTAAAAATCAGTTGAACTATTCTCTGCATCTGCTGTGTTTTCTGATTTTTTAGCTTGCTCCATCTGCTGTCTGTTTTGAGCCAACTCAATTAATTCAGCTGCTGTGTTAATTTATTGTTGTTGAGGACTTAGTTTTTTAAATTGCTAAAAGTCTGTGATACCCAATTCACCCCCCTCTTGGGTTGCTTTTGGACCAACAAACACCACCACAAAAATTCGTAAATAATATCACAAATTAAAATCTCATAAACAATACCACAAAATCTCATATATTTGAGCTGCCATTTTTTACTTTTTGTGCCGTCTTTTTGGCTAAAAATTCGTATAAAACACCAAAACAATTCATTTCCAACACCACACAAATTCATATACAACACCACAAAAATTCATACATAAACAACCATAAAATCTCATATATTGGGCCGCAAAAATTCATAAAAGTAAGCCACAAAATTCATAAGGGTGTACTGTACACACTTTCGTAAGATGAGCCACAAAAACTCAAAAAAGTGAGCCACAAAATTCATATGTAGTGGTGTGTATTGTAATTTTTCTCGATATGTAGACTAGCCAAGATTTATCGCAAATTTGTAGCACTAGATTTAATAACCCTGCTCCAGATTTTGCCCATCCTACAATTTCATTCTTGAAGTGGAATTCAAGAATGAAATCGTGTTAACGGCCAGGCTCCAACACAAAAATCTTGTCAGGCTCCTCGGCTTTCGCTTATCTATGAGTTTGTGCCCAACGCAAGATTAGATCGGTTTCATTTTTGGTACGACTCTTGTTTTCCCATTCGGTTTATTAAGTGCACTCTCCATGGGGAATTTTTACCCAGAAAACAATTTTTCTTGATAAATGTCCAGAAAAACAAGCTGTCAACGGTAAATGTGAACAATTAACTACCCCATGGAATTAACTTGTTGGGTCAAGGGATAACTTCAACTCTTTTTCAACCACATAGCACTTGTGTGGCCTCTGTTATAGAATTGTACACGTTGTAACAAAATCGGGACACGACACATTACAAAATCATAGCGGGAACGCCCACGGACTTGTTTATCTTCACCACGACTCTCAACTAAGGATCATTATCCACGATCTAAAAGCAGCTATAATGTTTTGTTAGACGGAGAGACGAACCCCAAAATTGCCGATTTTTGGGTTGGTGAGGCTGGTTGTTGTCGATCTAAGTAATGGAATTACCAGAAGAAGTGTCGGCACCGTGTAAGGATCACAAATTGGGGGTAGAATTCCGAGGGGAATTGAAAGAGGTTTTTTTGCACCAAAAAATTCCTGAGGTTTTTTAGAATTCCTGAGTCCTATGTACAATGAGGGCAATTCAGTATTCTGGGAGCACCGGCACGTATTGCTCCAAACCACTCCAGAACTAAACATTTATGTGGCGATATAGCTGAAGGGACCGACGAGTGGAAATCGATGGGGTACCGATGGGCACATGGGACCCACTCTGAGTCCTACACGGATGATTCGAGCCGTTCAAATTTTTTATTTTTAAAAATGAGTGGGCCTGTGAAAAATCAGCTCAATCCTATGAAAAACCAGATTAATCCGATATGTGTAGGTGTTCGATCCAATCTTCCATTTTTCATTCAGAATCACTCGGGGTTTTTTTTTTTTTAAATTATTGAACGACTCGGATCATCCGTGCGGGACCTGGAGTGGGCCCCATCGGTATGGATGCTATCGGTACCAATTGCAGGGTTCTTTATGTGGTGTTTATACACTTAGTCATGAATCATACAAGAATATGGTCTAGAGCACCACGTAGCTGTGCTCCCGTGTACATACGCATTTTGGACCCTGCTATAGTCGTGGACCGTCCTATAGGTACAAGGGATCTTATCTACGAAAGTATGCGGTCCAAACCCCATTGGCCCCAAGATAACTTTTTCTCAAAGCACCACACAAAAGAAAAGAAAAAACCCCAGGAAAATCTGCAAATCATTACAGCCCAAAATCTACAAATTGGAACGACCATGGCTGCAGCAACTTTCTCCTACATGGCTCTAACAGAAGTCTCCATATTAGGCCTGACAGGCTGGGGCAAAATCAACCTAAAAAAGACAAGAACGCTATCTGTATCAGCTCAACAACAAGAAGGAACCCAGGTTCAAGAACCAGAGCAACAGAAAGTCGAAGAAGATCAAGAGGGAAAGAAGCGAAAAGAACTGAGGCCAGTGGAGGTGCAGCGGAACGTGAAGAGCAAGAGCATGGGGAGAGAGTACGGAGGGCAGTGGCTGAGCAGCACCACCCGCCACATCAGGATTTACGCGGCTTATATCGATCCCGTCACCTTCGAATTCGATCAGTCCCAGATGGACAAGCTCACCCTCATTCTTGATCCGGGCAACGAGTTCGAGTGGAACACCGAGACTTGCAACATGGTCTATTCTTGTTTCCAGGAGCTTGTTGATCACTATGAGGTAAATTCACGCTTGTCCTTTGTTTGTGCAAGGTTTCTTCTTACCTTTCGCAACTTTATAAATGGGGATAGAAGCAAATATGTGTTTCGGGCATGAAATTGCCAATCCAAAGGGAGCTCGGCCTATGAAACTTACATAATCTCGCACCATTGCGAACTATTCATTTTGTTTTTAAATTTTTGTATTGTTACTGAGACGCTAGCGATTTTGTGATGAACCAGGGTGCCCCGCTGACAGAGTACACACTCCGTTTGATCGGCTCGGATTTAGAACATTATATAGGGAAGCTTCTATACGATGGGACAATCAAGTACAACATGAATTGCAGAGTCCTCAACTTCAGCATGGGAAAGCCACGGATTGGATTTAGTTATAGTGAGGGTGAAGTTCAAGATGTAAATCAATAAGTACGCAAATAATACCAAACAAGTTTGGATTTTTATACATAGCTGACGGATGTTAATACGCTTTCACAGATATCAATACACTTTTCTTGGATATCGATGCATTTTTTACATATTAACCGCTGCCCTTAGGGCTGACCGGCTGAGGTTAGCTTTTTTCAATAGAAATGGTAAGTTCTTACAGGTGATTAGGGAAGGTTACAAACTTACAAAGGCAAAGACGTTGAGTCAAAATAGCTACATTCTTCCTCCATATTAGATTGCTAGCTAGCTTAACAGGAGGAACCTTCCAGCTATTTCTTGGCATCACTGCCAAACACGCGCGAGGGGTCTTACCATGGAAGGAAAGCATATCTCCATAAACCAAATTGGGGTACGATATAGTCCAACGAACAGCTTTAGAAAATGCTATTGCAATGAGTAGAAAATGCTATTGCAATGAGTAAGAAAGCAAATTAAGTAATGTCGAAATACAACAACTTAGCATGATTGTATGTTATGATGGTCCCGGGTCGATATGCAAAATACAAAGTCGTGAAGTCTTAAGCAGCCCAAATGCCCAATCCGAAACTTTTCCATGCACGCGCACAACAGAAGGTCCATGATTGTGTGGAAGGACAACCATCTCCAACTTCATCGGCTTCAAAAGTACAACAAATCGTTGTTATGTGGTGTGATAATCGTTCAGCTATGGCGTTGGCTTCTAATCCTGTGTTCCATGCTCGTATACGTACCAACCATTTTGAGATCGATTATCATTTTATCAAGTATGTTCACAAAAAGCTTAGCTCCTTCCAGCTCAGCTATCCAATTGGATATTAGTAATTTAGTATGTTTCTTTCCTGTATCTGTACGGAAAACAAGGGAAATGAAATTCTATTAATCCTGTTCTTCTTCTTCTATTGTTCTAGTTTTGGAAATTAAATTGTCACTTCACTGGTCACAATGACTTCACTCACCATTTTGTGTCCAAATGCACGTGCCAAAACTTGGAAGTAGTTCTCAACCATTCGAGAGAAAGTACGGGAAAAGGTTTTGGTTTTTTGGAAGTCCAAAACCTGGGTATTATTGATGTAACATGTAATCCCAAGGGGTTGGCCCGATGGTTAACACCTGTGACTTAGGGGTTTTGCTTTGTCCAAAGTTCTCGGGTTTAAAATCTCGCAGGTGTTATCAACTGTTTTGGGACCAATCCGTACAGAGCTTTACTCCAACTTTATTTCAAGTCCTTCGTATTTCGTAAAGACAAGTCTGTCCAGGTTTCATTCATCTAAGGTGGTGAATCATGAGTGATCAGGACAAACGATGACATTTGTTTGAAACACCGAAACAATTACTCCATGTGGGGGCCAAGAAAGACTCGACACATAGAGAGTAGGGCTGCCCGGAGATTGGTTTAATTTGGACGGATCGGTTCGGTTCAATCTGATCCGCTGGCGGATTGTCGTTTTCTCCATTCGCCTACTGCCAAGAGTGTTATTTGGTCTGTTCGATTTGGATGCGGTTTGGGTGGTTTAGGCGGATTTGAGCATACAAATTATTTTTTTATATACACAAAAAAATTGAAAAATGGTGCCCCAAAACTTCAAGTCTAATCAAGTCTGAACAAGTTCAAACAAGTCTAAACATTCGTCCACCCTAAAGTCCAAACAAGTATAAAGATAAACTATTACATCATCCACCAAACCAACAACATTACTTAAAATTACAGGTTATTTAATCGGGTATTCCTCCAAGAAATAGATCGTGAACAAAAATAACACCTAGTCACCGACAAATGAGTAATTTAGGATGAGTCTGTCCAAGCAATTTAGGATTTTAGATTAGGATTTTCTATATGTTTTTGTCTTTTAGTCCTCTTTTTTTTTTTTTTTTGAGCGAACAGTTCGGTTTGAACCGCCAACCAAACTGAACAGATCCTCATCCGCCAGAATTGTTATATTAGGATCGTAACCTACCTCGGTTTGGTTCATTGGCAGTTCAGTTTGGTCGATTTAGGCGGATCGGTCCATCCGCTGAACTTGTGTGGTAGATGGAGAAAATTAGGGTGGGCTTCATAAATTTTAGCGAAGTGCCTTTTGTTTGTCTTTTTTGAGTTCTTGATAGATTCGATTCAATCAACTGGGGCTAGCTTAGTTGGTCAGGACTCTTACATCTCACAAGGAGGTCAGGAGTTTGAGTATCCCCACCTGCGTATGGGTACTGTTCTTCCCTTATTGATGTAGTATTCCGGGTTTGTAAAATGATCTGTTCTATTGATTGAAAAAAAAAAAGAAAAAAAGATTAGATTCTATTCTAATTTTTTGGATCCGTTATGGTCTTGGGAAGATGAATCTAAAAGATAGTATAAAATTAGCATCAAAAGCTAAATAGAGTTGGCGAAAAAAAAAAAAAAAACAAGACCTCAGACAAGAGGGGATATGCTAACATTATCCTTCATTCTTTAGGGGTTATAATGTAGAGTATTTTATTTAAGTAGGTGCCGTTTAATTATTAATACAAGACCTCTGTCGCACAACATTGATGACGAAGGATTAACGTATATAATTTATTAATCTGTACATCAATCAAATCCAAAGTAATCCCATTAACGTAATTTATCTATACTACTCTTTTAAATGTATGAAGGTGTTTTCTATTTTTACTTTCCCACAAATACCCCTAGCTATTGCAACTAATTACTGCCCCACCCCACACCTCTTCCCAACCGATTCGATGCAACAAGTAAGAGGTTTTCCAGAAGAAAGCCGAACCATTGAAGGAGCCTTAACAGTATGAAAAAAGCCACAACCGAGACTTTCTCTCTCTAAACCGAAGTGTTTCTTCTCCTAGGTCTTTTCCTCAGCCGCCGCCGCCGCCACCTGGGGGGGGGAGGTGCTCTCCTTCCCTCCTCCCCCGGGTCCGATTTCCTCATCCGCCCCTCTCTATCTCTCTTTCCTTCCTCTCCTCTTTCAGAATTTCATTTTTTCCTCCATTCTCCCTCGCCGCCGTTTCTGTCTTCTCCTGCTCGTTTTCCTGGTCGCCGCTCTGGCACCGGCCGTTGGTGTTGGGTCCGACGGCGGCCAGAGGTGTTGGAGGTAGTCGGACCCCTCCTCGTTACCGTTGCTGGACGGACGTGGGTTCTTGCCTAACGGCTCTGTTTCCTTTCGGCCAGATGGCCGTGGAAGTTTGGGGGAAGCGGCGGTCGGCACGGCGGTGATCGTAGAATCGCCGTTTCCTCGTCGATCTTGTGGCTGGTTTGGTGGCGTTTGGTTCTGGATCTGGTTTGTGTGGGTGTTGGGCGGTGGTGGGGAGGTGTTCTGCTCTGTAGTGTAGCTGTTTTTTCTAACCTTATTTTGCAGGTTAATCTTTATTCCAGAAAACGATCGGTAAAGATGGCGGTTTTGATCTGTGATGATCCAGTCCGGTGGTGGTGGGGTGGATGTGGCTCCCATGGTTATGATGCTTTGGTCGTCTTTTGTGTGCCGAAGTCCGGTCGGCGGCCTTCTGAGCTCTCAATCGGGTGTGGGGCTGGCATTTCATCGTTCTGGAGTGGTGATCTCACTGATGAAGATTGTTTTGTTGTAGGGGTTGTTCGGTGTTTTTGGCTTATGGTGGTGGTGGCTGGCCCTCGGGCCCTGACTGCCTTAGTTTTCACTGTTGTAGGCTGATTCCCGCCGCCGTTCTCTATATCTGGGAGAGGCCGGATCGGCTTAACGGCGAGGCTGGCAGGCTTGGGCTGGATTTGGGTTTTGGGCTTCTTTGTTTAATTTGGGTGGTGGGTTGATCTTTATTGTATTATCTGTTGTAGACCCTAGTAGACCTTTCATCTTTTGCCGATCAAAAAAGAAAAAAGAAAAAAAAAGAAAGCCGAACCATTGCCAGATTTAAACCATTGCAACAGTTGGTTTTCTGAACAAGTGCGACCTCTTCATGCGAGACCCTTTGTGAACCAAAACAAACCTGTTCGGACAGCCACTTGTCTACCTTTAAAAACAGATTATGTCCAGCCATTTCATGCATCCAAAAAACCGCAAGCACACATACACTTCGCATAAACAATCCGAGAGAGTTCACAATAGGTCCAGTTCGGGGGCCGCATATTCAAAGTGCTGTGTTATCTTGCGTAAAGATCGTTGCATCCTACGAAGAAGAGAGAGTTCACTATTTAAAATTACATGCAATGATTTCACTTTAAAACAAATTTTAAGCTGTTAGAGCATCTTCAGTCCTTACTCTTTCCTTTCCTCAAATTTGGGTTAAATTTTGAGGAAAAACTCATTTTGGATAGAAGCAACTCCAATGGCAAAACCCTATTTTGACCTAAATTTATCATTTTTTAAATACCTAGTGGCATTCATGTAAATAAGACAAGAGAGAATCCTCATATCAGCAGCTTCGGCAAAGCTTCGAACGTCTCACGTGCAGGTTGGAAGAGATGAGATGGAAGTAGTTGGGGCCATTTTTCGATGAGTCACAGCAGAGGGAGATCGATATCGGCGCCATTGAGCTTGAGAGCATCGTGGAGCGAATCAAAAGAGTTCGGGCGGGACTAGGTTTTGAGACATGAACATACAATGAGGTGTGGGTGTAAATCTGTACCTACAATGTGTGAGAGAGAGAGAGAGAGAGAGAGAGAGAGAGAGAGAGAGAGAGAGAGAGAGAGAGAGAGAGAGAGAGGAAATGGGTATGAGTCTGGTTTGTCTCAAATTTGGGGAAGAAAATGGATAAAATCCAAAAATGGGGTAGGGTTTGGGTCATGATTGAAGATGAGTTTTTTTTATTATTTTACCCAAATTTTGAGTTTGGGTCATAAAATGGGTCAAGGTTGGAAATGCTCTTAGTACTTCTTTTACTATTGTGTAAACTGATGATCTGGACTATCAATGAAGGAAGCATGATAATGCGTACATAAATTGAATTGGGTCTTTTGGTCTGCCCTCTCTGATATCATTTGACTTTGATTTGGAGGCATGGTTCTATAGAAAAACAAGTATAGGAGGGCCACTATTTCAGTGGTATTCTGAGAGCAGCCACTTTGTGCATATTGTCAAAGGTTAGGTCTGTCTCCAATCTTCCCTCACCCATACCCCCAATAATTGGGAACTACATGAGTTATGTTGTTGTATTTCTTTTACTGCCCCTTAGGTCAAGCTCCACCAAGCTAAAAGAACTTTTTGAAGGTTTTGTCCTTATTAGAAAATTTTGCTTTGTTAGTTTTGTGCCACATTTTTGTGAATTATTGATTCGTCTCAATGAGAGGAATAGGAAAAGTAAAAAAATATTGATTTTTACTCAAATATTTTGGGAAGTAACCACTTTTCGGCAAAAAATAAAAAAAAATTTATAATTGGATATTTCTAAAAATATTTGGGTAAAATTACATAAAATTTATTTTTTCAATTTTTCTTGTCAAGACGAATCAATAATCTACAAAAGTTTGGTGCAAAACTAACAAACACAATTGTTTTTAAATATGGACAAAACCTCCAAAAAGTGCTAAAAGTTAAGCGGAACGGGACTCTAACTCAATTGAAGAACATTGATAGATATTTATGAGGATAGATTTAGAAAATTAAAAAATTTAAATTCTTGACTTTCTAAGAAGGACAAACATTTTAGAACATCAAAAAACGGAATAGTGGACTAAAAGTAAGAATGGAGAGATATTTAAGGGAAAGTCTATTAGAGCAACTCCAAAGGTGATGGAAAACAAGTTTTTGGTTCTAATTTGAAACCATTTATAGAACTTCATGCTCCAATGGGGTGCCATTTTTGTTCTAAAATGGCACAAATGCAAAATTGATTACAAATATGGACCCTCTCCTCCTCGCCAATCACAACTGAAATCTACCAGAACATGGACGATGAGCTACTTAACGTCGCTGAAAAATGGTTGGAATTTGTAAACCTTGCCGCAATGTGCAAAACATCACCGAGAGAGAGATGTACCTATGCTTATCGTTGCCGGCAGTTGTTCGACTTGGAGTCATATAGGGTTCGCTGGTTTTGGTTCTTATCAATTGGTGATGTTCGCCGATGATGTGTTGATGATCGACGATGACAATGGACGGAAAAGAGGAAGGGGTTGCAGATGATGGGGTTGGGGTTGTGGCGGGGTGTGGGTGAATGTTCGAATGGAAATATAAAACTGAGAGAATTGTTATGGGTATCGACCATGTACAGATGGGTTCGTGTGATCCATTGTGAAGAGAAAAAGAAAGTAGATGTAGTATATAAGGAAACGTGAGTAACTACTATGTAACTTGACGTTAACCTTAGCCACGTGATTAGGCTAAGGGTTGAGCTGACATGAGTCGTTGCACCAATTTATGGGTCTCACATGACAGATCTGTTCTGTTCATTTTTTTGCAAAATTTTTTTTTTTATGGAACTGGGTCAAAAATCAACTCAAAATAATATTAGTAAGTGCTTAATCCTTACATCCAATTTTTTGTTAAAAAAAAATAGAGAGAGACATGTTTTTGAAACAAGAATTGGATGTCTAAATCAAGTACTTACCGATATTATTTTGTACTGATTATTGACCCAATTCCACAAATTTTTTTTTTCTAAAATAATGAATAGATCAGAGTGAGACCCGTAGGTGGGTCTCACGGACCTATATGTATATGATCGGTACATATGGGCACCCATACAGTTTTCGTAAAACTGATTTGAACCCTAAACAATTTAGATGTATAAGGTATTTTCGTAGTTTCCTTATTTCGGTTCAGATCGGATAATAGCTAAACCATAACCGAACCGATACCCGATCGGTTTTCCATTGCCTTTACCATAATCACACACATGGGGGAAAAATCGGTTACGGTTCGGGAAAAAAGAATAGTTTGGTTCAGGTACCCATTTGTTCGGTATATATTGTCATTCTCAATGCGCGGGTGAGTGCGGGAGCGTGAGCGAGAATGTGAAAGCGTTTTTCGAAAACCTTTTTTTTTTGGATCCGTTTTTCAAAAACCTTTGAAACAACAAAAAATCATAAGTACGAGAATTGAAAACGTGAGTGCGAATTAATGATTGGGTATGTGAGCGAATGCCATTTCAAGGGGTACGTGAACCGCCTAAGCTCCTTGGGCCCACCATTTATAATTGAAACAAAGCAAAATTTTCCACGGAAAAAAGAGAACACAGCGAATTTCCTTCCCTCACGCCCAAACCTATTTCCTCCTTTTATCTTCTCTGTCGAAAATTTATTTCCTTCCAAAACTACCTTTCATTACTGATTACTCTTCAAGCTCTCTCACCGAAGAAGTTAATATGAAGACAAAGGTTCAGTGAAATGGGTATGTTTATTCCAAAACAATTTCTGTTACATTGATTTTGATTTTTCATTGCCCTTAGTATTTTTGCCTTTTTGGTACTTTGATTTGGGATTTTTCATTATCAGTCCAGTGTTCTTTTTGTGTGAGTGTGTAACTCTCAATATCTTGTGTTTGGGTATATGTTGAAGGCAAATCTTTGTATCTAGCCTTCATTGGGAGGTTTTTGGAGCTTTAAGGTTCAATATAAGTTCTTTGTTGTTTTGCCTCATTTCGTTTTAGTTTTTTGCTATGAATTATGAAAAACTTGTGTATTTACAGTGCTTGTCCTTCTATTATCCTAATCTGCAGTTGGAAAAATAGGATGGGGACGTTACTATTTTGTAGTATTTGGAACTTTACTTTTCTTTTCTTTTTTTTGCATTTGGACTTCTCTTATTTTGCATTTGGAATTCCATTTTTGGAGACGTTTTCAGTGGCAGGGAGTTATAGGATGAGAGAAAGGGAGATATTTTTCTGGTTTCTTTGGTTTGGTTTAATGGTGGGGCCTAGAGGTGGCAAATGGGCAGGTTGATTCAATTCTCGGGTTAGATGTGGGTCATGAATGAACGGGTTAGATATGGACGGGTTGAATACAACTCCATTAAACCCATGAACTCGTTTTGGACCCAATGAAACTCATGCCTCCGCAACCTTTTGCTTACGACCCAATGAACCTGTGCTCCAACCCATTAATAACCCATTTAAGACCCTTGTAAACCCATTTATATAAATGGGTTGGTTTGGGGTAACCCAAGTAGAAACCTTATCATATATGGGCGGCTTTGGGAGGGTTGTAATTGGGCAGAATGGGCGGTTAATGGGTTTGGGTTAAGATTGCCACCTATAGTGGGGCCCAAGGAGCTTAGGTGGTGGTGCCACCTAGGTATGTTGTACATGTGGTTGTAAAGATGGGAGTGATAACAGACTTTCCCTATCTTGAATTGAAACAAACTCCCCCCGCTGTTATCGAATTTACACAACTATTGATAGACCTTATGATCAATGTGAGGAGATATGAAGTTTAGAGTCAACTCCCATCCTTTCTTATAATAATACAACAAAAATCCTCTCGTCCACTGACTTAAGATTCATTATTTCTCGAATAATTTGTAGTTTAAATGTCTCTTACTAATCTAATTCCATCAATCTTATACTACATAATAAATTGATCAAGTCGGCATCGTTAATTCTAATATATATACTTTTTGATCTGTAATTCTAATAGTAAATTGTTTCCTTCTTTCGACAGTCTGTCTATATAAGCTTCCTTGCAATTCAACGTTTGTCCATAACAAAATATATGAGAATATTGGGTCACAATCCAATGTCCAAAGCAATAGCCTCAACCTATCTTCCTCAAACATTCCAAAACTTAAATGAAATGAGTTCGTGGCGAAACGTTATCTGGCTCTTTAATATTCTCATTTCCCAGCCTGATTTCATACACTTTGTAAAGCGAAGTTTCACATCTCTTTGGTACCAAAGTAATATGAAGAATATAAGCGTGAGGGCACCCTCACTTCAATAGCTAGCTTTTGGGGTTGAGTTCTACTCAAGACCGTGTAACATGGTATCAGAGCTGGGTATGCCAAGGATGGGTAGGTGCGTGTCCCTGGCCTGCACGTGGCAAGTGCTACTGAGTGAGTATGATAGGCGTGAGGGAGGGTGTGAAGCGAAGTCTCACATCGCTTAGGTACCAAAATAATATGTAGAATATAAGCATGAGGACACCCTTATTTCAATAACTAGCCTTTGGGGTTGACTTCTACCCAAGACCATGTAACACTCTCCTCATGCATAGATGGATCCGGTAACTACACAACTAACAGTATATATCAGGCAAATCTCAACACAGATACATACATGTTTTAATAGTTTTATAGTTCCTAACAATGTTGTGGGTGGCTCGCGGGTTCTGTGAGGTCGCTTACGTGTACAAAAAGTGAGCTGGAGAGGTTCGATTGGTCGATAATCAGTACCAAGGGGAAAAGAGGAATAATCTCGTGGGGTGAGGGTTAGAGCAAGAGGTACGGAAAAGACAAAGGCAACGTGTCTCCTTTGTTCTCCGCGGGGGGTGAATGACGTCTGCCCTTTCCGGAATCAGATGAGTGAGGTCACCTTCTCTCCGGGGAAGAATGTTCTCCTTCCTCAGAATCAGTGCTCTCTCTCTCCTTTTCCAGAAAAGTCAGCCTCTGGCAATCATTGGGAATGTCAGGGGTATTTATAGGGCACATGGGCCTAGGTCAGGCCCAGGACGACGCTCCTATAAGACCCCAACACGTGTCCCTCCCGTACCTCCAGGTCGCGGAAGACTCGTCCTCCCGCGGAGGACTTCCGCGGGGGACCCGCACTTCCGCGACGCTACCTCCATCCCAAGCCACCAAGCCACAAGAGCTTCCCCAATTACCGTAAGAGCAAGGTCGCGACCCGTGGCGATCGTTTGCCTCCCGCGGGGTCCCTTCTGGGCCTGCCTTTTGGGCCAGAATAGGATCACGGGGTCTCCTTACAGTTTCTGTGTCAATTCCGACGTGTCTTTCAGTTCTTCTAGGCGGGGCCCGCGGGGGTGTCCCGCGGGATCTTCACTTCCGCGGATCGGCTCCGCGGGGTCTTCAGTTCCGCGGGTTGGTTCCGCGGGCGTCCATCTTAATGTGCTACGTGTTCCCTTTCCGTTGGTCAGTCAAACGTCTTTTTGGAATAATGTTTTGACTAAGATCGACTTCCCGCGTGGACCAGGTCGCCACATGTCCACGGCCGATAGGCTGGTCAAAAGGTCTTCCCTGATGACATGTAAATAATTTTGACCGCGCCTACATATGCCCCCCGCGCGCGTACGATAAGTGTATGTCGTCCGCGTGCGTACCATCCTCTTTGTAAGTTTCCGTGGTCACTCTGGGTTTGTTCCGCGGAGCGACAGGCGTGATAATTGCTCACGTCTCTTCGTGTACCATTGTGACCCTTCGTGTGCAAACGTCATAAATGTCCACACCATTTGACCACTATATAAACCCTTTGTCCATTATTTCCTTTTTCACCAAACTCCAAATTTTTCGTCGAAGTGCTGTCAATTTCTCCTCTGACTTTTCGAGCGAACGTTTTCCTTGTCTCTTTCTAGCCTTCGCAGTCAACACCTTCCTCTTTCTTTCACTTCACTCACAAATGGCTGCGCGTGGTCCAATCGTTGAGATCCCTGTCCCCTCCGCGGATCAGTGGCAGAGGGCCCCGTATCTGCGAACAGTTGGGGACCCATTTTGGTCCCTCGCTGAGGCGTATCCCGTTGTGGGTGCCGCCGTGGCTATCCCCACTTTCTTCACGGCCCCTGCCGCCCCGGAGGATGCAGAGCCCGTCAACCCCTCCTCGGTACTTCGCTTTTGCCTTGAGCGCGGGGATTTCCCTTTTGTGGAATGCCGTTTTGGATCCCAAGCCTCTGTACCCACCGACTGGGCGGACTGGGTTGATGACGTCGTTGGCAATCCCCGCTGCAAGCAGGTGTTACTGGTCAGCGGTACTCTCGAAGCCGTCCAACTGTCACGGCGTCTGAGCATTCCTCGTTTCGGGGCTGCCGTCAGGAACCTGGAGTTCGCGTGCTCGCGCTGGAGCAGCGACGCTCACTCCTTTGCATGGGCATGGGGGGAGAGTGGACTCTCGCTCGAAGATGTTCACATTCTTACCCGCCTGTCTCTTCGCGGGGGCAACACCCTGGACTTTGCCAAGCTCTCGCGGGCGGATCTGGACGAAGTGGAGGCCCTGAAGGCGTTCCACAAGCAGGCCCAGAACGGGCCAATCTTCAATCTCCAAGGGGCCCGCAAGGATTTCGCGGTAAATGCCAAGAAGACCTCCCTCGGCAGTTGGCTGCGTTATTTCTTCAAGGACCTTCAGCCCGCGAGGACTGTCGCTCCTGGTGCTGAGCGCGATTTTGTCGCGGGCCCTCAATATGGCCAGCACTTCTACATGGCGGGCTTCTTTGCTTACTTCCTCTCGTACTTTGTCCTGCCCGACTACCCCGCTGATGGCATTTCTCAGGCGGCCTTCCTGCTGGCCGTCCTTCTCGCCCGCGGCCAGCCTGTCGCCCTAGCGCCGCTGTTTCTGGGGTCACTCTTCCGCCAACTGGACCTGGTTCAAGCGGATTACGCCAGGTCCCTCGGAAGGTGTGACCACTTTTCGATGGCTCACTCCACTTTCTTGCTCGCGTACTTCTTCGAGCATTTCCGTACCGTCGCCCCGGGACCCCTGGCCTTCCAAGCGTCGGGAGTGCGATCCCGTGCGGAACAGTGGCACGGGGCCAGCAGCGAGGACTTATGGTACCAGGCCTGTGATATCGAGGCAAACTTCACTCCTCGTCCCTACAGCATTGCTTCTCCGGGCGTCATGGGTGTGGGCCACTGCCTTCTCCCAGTTGGCTCTTCCCTCAATGCTGCGAGTGACAACACTCCCACGGCGCGGACGGTGATCAACTCCGCGCTCATTGCCCTTCCGGGGTGGCTCCCGACTTTGTCCAGTGAGGGATCCGGGGTGGCGATGTATCGCCCGGATCGCTTCGCGAGACAATTGGGTTTTGACCAAGCGGTGCCCGGCCCTGCTCCCTTGATGCCTTCTTTTGCGGAGTCACAGCTCCGATTCATGGCGGGAGAGCTTTCCCCAATCTTGGTGCAACTTGGGAATTTGGTCATCCCTGTCAGGGATAGGGTTTCACACTACACACAGGAATTCCGTGCATTCTGGAGGAGGAACCTTGACTCCTTCTTGACGTTCGTCCGCGGGCAGGCCGTGGTCCCTGAGGTGCCTGAAGTCCGGACTCGGGATACCTCCCTGCGGGCCATTACTGCAGTGCGGGCGACTGAGTGGCGCGGACCTCGCGGTCAATGGGCCGTGATCCACGCGGAGCCTGTGAACAGGGTCTTTCCGGTGGAAGCCCCTGCACCTGCTCAAGCTGCCCCGGGGCGAACCCGCGCGCGGGGACCCCGCGGGCGGACACAGCTTCCGCCTCCTCCATCGGCAGGACCATCTCAGTTGTCCTCCTCTCAAGCGCCCGCGGCGGGGGGGCCCCGCCGTCGAAAGCGTATCCGCAATGTAAGTGCCTTCCCATGTGTTCAATCACTTCCTTGCAACGCCTCTGCCTCTTTGTTCTCTGGGACTTACTCCCTCTGCATTGCTTCTTCTTTTCTTTAGCAGCGGGAGCGAGATGCTAGCACCTTCGTGGCCTATGAGCCAGAGGCAGCCGCAGTAGCGGAAGAGGCAGCGGACGAGGCAGAAGAGGCTGCCCCAGACGCTCAACCAAAGAGACGCCGCCTTGATGGTAAGCTCTATTCTGTTAGGGTTCCATTTCTGTTGCCTTGTGGCTTTCAGCCCCTGACTTGTATATTTTATTATTTCTTCTTCTTTTTTTTTTGACTTCTCGAACAGCTCTGTCCGAGTCCGACGAGGAAGAGAACGAGGCGGGCGATGAGGATGATGATGAGGATGACGATGAGGATGACGATGATGATGATGAAGACGACGTTCCCATCAGTGTCTTGCGGGCCCGAGCGTCCGCGTCCGTGTCCGCGAAGGACCCAGTCGCGGCGGATGTCAGTGTAGTGGAGATCTCCGACTCTCCCGAGGAACGGAGGGGCCCGGAGGTGATCCAACCTCGTGCGGAGCCTGTACCTTTTCTCCACCCGGAGCCAGAATCCTCCGCGGTCATTGGAGGTATGTTGCCCGACGAGCCTTCCGTTGTTGACCTCGGGGGGGATCCCAACACAGTCTCTTCTGAGTCGTGTTCTTCCCCGGAGGAATCTGGACATGTTATAGTGCAATCTATTGATCCGGCCCCATCTCCTTCTCACGCAGCGACCTCTAAGGCCCGCGAGCCCCAACCATCAGCGGATACCCACGAATCTGTGGGCCAGGCCGATATCGCCGCGGATCCTCTCAACGCGGCGGCTGCACAATTGCTGAGGGAGGGAGATGAGGACAACCTCGAAGTGCTTCCTCGCCCTGCCGCCGGGGGGTCTGCCGCGGGACAACCCGAGGTGGCTTCAGCTTCCACACCTTCTGGCTCCCACCAACAGTCCACTAGTGCCCGCATCCGGTCAACGGAGAGTTATCTGGGCCGGGTTGCTGGTGGTTCCCCTGGGGTTTCCAATGCCTCATTTCTTCAAGGTCCGGGCTCGAACGCGGAGCGGGATACGGCCATGGACGCCGCCAGTCCCCATTCCCCGGCATGTTCTACTTCGCAAACCCACTCTCCTCTTCAGTCCGCGAGACGCCCGCCGACCCCGCCGGCCGAGCCTTCCGCTCAACCCTCAGACCGACAGCTGGAGGTAAACGAAGAACTTATTGGTGGCCCCACCTCCATTACTGACTCAGATTTCAATTCCTTATTTAAAGAAATGGACTTCTTGCCAACTGACGATGTTTTGGGGGGACAGGGAAGCCAAGCCCTTGGGGACTACGAGCTTGATTTGAATCTGGAGATGGGCGAGCAGAGGGACGAGGTTGAGTCGAGAGAGCAGTCGCCGCCCAGGCAACCTGCCTCAGATCTGGGGAAGGGGCCAATGGACACTGAGACCGCGGAGCCTATCCGCCTCTTTCCCGCAGGCTATGATGTGCCTGTGGAACACTGGCCGTTGCTGAATGCCATAGTCCGGTCTCACCCGGAGACCTTCAGCTCCTTCAACCCGCGGTCCGCCCGGCTCGGGGTGATCTACCTTAGCAGCCTCCACAACGTACTCACTCCTTGGGGGCAGCTTCGCTACAGGGACTTCAACCCCGGGACCGAGGCCGAATTGCTGGAGGTTGCTGAAGATATGCGGGTCTTCGGGTTTGACCTGGCTTGGCTGTGCGCGCGGAGTTCTACGTTGAGGGCCGCGGGGGAGAGGGCCGCTCTGAGGCCTGAAATCCAGGGCCTGGCTGCCCAGTTGGAGTCCACTCGTCAACAGCTGGAGTCTACCCGCCAACACTTGGCCAATCTGGAGGCCAGCTTTGCTCGGTTGCTGCAGCATGATGCGGAGCTGGCTGCTGCCTCGCTGAATCTAGCTGACCCTGACCCGGACGGGCTTGTTTTCTTGGACTGGCAGGCTTAGAAAGTGTTGCCGTTGTACTCCTTTTTTTTTTCTTTTGAACACATGTACCATTATTATTATTATTATTTTTTTGAATAAAACATTGGGTCTTACAATATCTGTGTTGATAATAGCCGTATTTTGCTGGGGTCCGCGAGCCATGCTCTGACTTCTTGTGACCTGTTTATCATTTTCGTTCAACAAATAGTAAGTCTGCCACTCGGGTAGGGCCTCGCTCTGGCCGCTCAAGACTTAACATTATCTCTTTTTCGACAATCACTAAGTGTAAACCTCGCGGGTCATGTTCTAACCCCTCGCGACTTAGCATTATCTCTTCCTAACCGTCGTTAATCTCGGAGAAACGAAACGGGGGCCATGTTCTGGCCATCCGAGGCTTAACATCGTCTCTTTTTGACAATCACTAAGTATAATTCTCGCGGGTCATGTTCTGACTTCTCGCGACTTAGCGTCATCTCTCTTTGACAATCGTTAAGTTTGAGTGGATCGGGGCCATGTTCTGGCCGCTCAGGACTTAACATTATCTCTTCTCGACAATCACTAAGTATGAGCCTCGCGGGTCATGCTCTGACCTCTCGCGACTTAGTATTGTTTCTTTTGATAATCGTTAAGTTTGAAATGAAAGAATTACAAAAGGGGGTTGATAGTGCCGCGGAAATATTCTCCCCGCGGGACCTCATCACTTTACCTTAAAGTAAAAAAAAGTTAAACACCAGTGTCAATTAGAAACAAGTGCCCGTCTTTTCATTAACGATAGGTCCAGTCAACTTGTTACAATAGAGGAGAAAGAAACAAACTGTTCTAAAATCAAAGGGGGAAGACTGGCAGGGCAGGACAGCGGCTTGCTCACTTCCAACATTTCTCTTCAGGGGTAGAATTTCTTGACATACTTAGCGTTCACCGCTCCTGTCTCGAAACCATCTTCGACGCGGGCTAGGTGGTAGTACCCGCTGGCAGAGGCACTGATCACCTCATAGGGTCCTTCCCACCTCGGAGTGAATTTAGGTGTTTTCATATCCCTCATTACTGCCGTGGTAGCCTTCCAAACCAACTCCCCGACTTCAAATACCCGCGGCACTACGCCCTTGTTGTAGTAGCGTGCCACGGACTCCCAGTATTTTTCGTGGGCAAGGGCCACCGTTGCTCTTCTCTCCTCTAGGGCTTCCAGGTCTGCTTTCCTTCCTTCCGCGGAATTTTCCATCGCGAGTATCATCCGCGCGGAGGGGACACTTAGCTCTGCGGGTAAGACCGTTTCCGCTCCGTATACCAAGCTGAAGGGGCTGGCGCGGGTAGATTTCCTTTTCAAAGTTCGATAAGCCCAAAGAGCTATCGGCAAGTGATCTGCCCAAGTACCACCGCGCTCGTCCAACAGTTTGCTCAAGATTCTGATTAAGGTCTTGTTCGTTGCTTCCGCCTGTCCGTTTCCCTGCGGGTAATAGGCGCTAGATGTATGGTGATCGACCGTGTATTCATCGAGGAGGCTTCCCACGTGGTGATTGATGAACGGAGTACCGTTATCAGAAAGGATCACCTTCGGTATGCCGAACCTGCAAATGATGTTCTCCTTGATGAATGCCGCTACCGCGTCTCCTGTTGCTTTCTTCAGTGGAATAGCCTCGACCCACTTAGTGTAAACTTCCGTGGCTGCCAGGATCCACCTGTTCTTCCGTGATGCTGGTCTAATCGGTCCGACTAGATCCATCGCCCAAGTGTGGAAGGGGTAAGGGGCGCGGACGTAATGCAATTCCACCGAAGGAGCGTGAACCAAGTTTCCGAATTTCTGGCAGGCCCGACATCTTCGCACGTGTCTCTTCGAATCCTTCTCCATCGTGGGCCAAAAATACCCCAGGTTAACCATCTGCTCGTAAAGCTTCCTCCACCCTTGGTGCTCAGTTCCGTGAGTCTTGGCCAGAACCTCTTCTGCCTGCTCCTTGTCTATACGTACTTGAGGCGTTCCATCAAGAGTTCTTCTAAACAGTAGTCCTTTTTCCAGGAAGAAACGCCGCGCACCGCGGACGACCCTCGCGGACTCAGCTCGCTCGGTGGGTAGGGCTCCTTCTCGTAAGTAATCGATGTAGACTTGTCTCCAGTCCACCTCCTGGTTGTCAGTGTTTGCCATCAGGCATTCTGGCTGGGCCATGTACAGGGAACACCGAGTGCAATTCTTCGTAATCAAATCAGCCTCTTTCTTCATAGTAGGCCAGTAATAACCTTGCCTCTGAATTCTCCTGTATAGGGCTATCTCGTTATCCGCGCAGTTGTCAATGTGGATCCTGTCCAACACTTCTTCTGCCTCCTTCGCGCCAATACACCGCGCGAGCCACCCCTGCGGGCCGCGATAATACAATTCTCTGCGTAAAACTATAAAACTCGACAGTTCCGCGGTGGACAGATGCCCTACGCTGGTGACCAACTGAATTTTAATAGATCCGCGCCAATCTTCGGTTGGCTCCGCGAAGTCCTCCACCGCGGATGGTTCAAACATCTTTACAATTTCAATGCAGGCTCTGTCTTCTCCAAATTCCGTCCTTGCCCCCAGCGTTGCGAGAGCGTCCGGGAAACGGTTCTCCGATCTGGGTTTGTGAATGATACTGACACCTTTGAAGAATTTCATCAATCTCTGCACTGTTGTTCGGTATGGTGCCAGCGTTGGTTCCTTCAGCGCGTAGATCCCTTCCGTTTGCAAAACTACCAGCTTTGAGTCTCCTGCTATCCTTAGGTGCTTGACTCATCTCTCTTTCGCTGCTATTAGACCCAGGATTAATGCCTCGTATTCCGCTTCATTGTTGGAGCATGGGAAATTCAGTTTGTACGCCAGGTGCACTTTATCTCCTTCTTCTGTTTGTAATACTATTCCCGCGCCTCCTGATCCACTACCCGCGGCCCCATCGAAGCTGAGCGTCCAGTGCTGTTCATCTGTGCTGGCCGCGAGAGCTTCGAAACCATCTCCGGGTAGACAATCTTCTAGCGGCTCGCACTGTCCGCTTGGGAACTGAGCTAGCAAGTCCGCTAGAGCTTGACACTTGATTGCTTTTGGAGTTACGCACGAAATGTCGAATTCTGCGAGTGCCAGCAACCAGCGGGCAACCCATCCCATAAGGGCGGGGCGTGACAGAAGAAATCTGACGGGGTCGCACTTAGTGATTATCTGGATGGGAAAAGATAGGAAATAGTGCCGGAGCTTCTGCGCGGTAAAGACGAGAGCCAAGCAATGTCTTTCTATGGCGGTATATCTTTCCTCCGCTCCATGTACTTTCCTGCTGATGTAGTAGACTGGGCGCTCTGTCCCATCTACCTCTTGTACCAGCAGGGGCCCAATGGATCTCGGGGTAGAGGTCAGATAAAGGATCGGCGGCTTCCCCGCGACTGGTGCCACCATTGTCTGAGGAGAAGTCAATGCCGCTTTCATCCGCTGGAACGCCTGCTGGTGGTCTTCCTTCCATTCAAAGTTTGCATTTCCCTTTAACAGGTCCGCGAACGGCGCCACGATCTCCGCCATCGCGGGAATAAAACAACGTAGGTATGATACATTTCCCAGGAATCGCTTGAGTGTTTTCTGTGAGTGGGGCGGGGGCATTTCCGTGATAGACTTGATCTTGGCCTCGTCTGCGTCGATCCCGTGGCGATGTACCAGGAAGCCCAAGAATTTTCCCGCGGTGACTCCAAATGCGCACTTCAGTGGATTCATCTTGAGATTGAACTTTCTACATCTCGCGAAAACAGTGGCTAAGTCCGCGAGATGGTCCTTGCGCTCCTTGGATTTCACCACCAAGTCATCCACGTAATCTTCAATTATCTTGTGCATGAGGTTGTGCAAAATTGCTGTCATGACCCGCTGGTATGTTGCCCCCGCATTCTTGAGTCCAAAAGGCATGACAATGTAGTAGAAATTACCCAACGGTGTTCGAAATGCTGTCTTCTCCGCGTCCTCCGGAGCCATCTTGATCTGGTTGTACCCGCTGAAACCGTCCATGAAAGAGAACATTTGGTGGCCGGAGGTAGCATCCACCAATGTATCGATATGTGGCAGCGGGAACTCATCTTTTGGGCACGCTTTGTTGAGATCGCGGAAGTCGACACAAACTCGTATTTGGCCATTCTTCTTCTTGACAGGGACAATGTTTGCCAGCCACTCCGGGTACTGGATCGGGCGAATGAATCCTGCCTTCCGCAGCTTCTCGACTTCCTCTTTGATCTGTCCTTCCAAATCTGGGTGGTATTTCCGCTGGGACTGTTTCGCGGGCTTAGAATTTGGGAAGGTATCCAAGTGATGCGTAACCAGCTCTGGATCCAATCCGGGCATCT
Source organism: Rhododendron griersonianum (assembly GCA_018127125.1). Lineage (NCBI taxonomy): Eukaryota > Viridiplantae > Streptophyta > Magnoliopsida > Ericales > Ericaceae > Rhododendron > Rhododendron griersonianum. The sequence continues at coordinate 21,185,924 of CM030789.1, forward strand.
CCTCGTAATGCCACGCGAATACGTCTGAGTTAGCACGTAGTAATGTTATCAGTTTCTCGCGGAACTCTCCGCTCAACTCCTTACTTACGAATACCGGTCTTTTGGGGCCTACCCCGTCGCTTAAATCAACTTCTTCTAAAGCCTCTTGCTGCGGCCTGGGTTGGTCCTGCATACATTCCGGAGCGGGCTCTGGTTTGTCTATTACCTCTTCTTCTTCCACTGCGGCACATGTACCGCCGGGGCCAGCGGTTCCATGATCATCCGCTGCCCCGGTGGACCGTCATAAGTAATACACTGTCTTACCCCCCTCCTTTGTCTTAGTTATCTTCCTGGGGGTCGCGGCGTCTGTCGCGGCAGGGTCTCTCCGGCGCGTCTCCGGCTTTTCATCCTTGATATCTTCCCACCTTGGGATCCTGACTGCGCGAGGCTTGGCGGTGATCGCCTGAGATACCTCGCCCAGCTCCGAGAAGTAGACCGCGTCTGAGAGGTGCGTTTCATTGGTATCAAATGGGTTTTCCGACGCGCGGACTGTGACCTTCTTTCCCGCCCAGATCCCCTTCAAACATTGATGGTAGCTAGAAGGTACAACCGCGTACTTGTGCATCCAACTTCTTCCGAGAATAATCTGGTAGTTCGGATCCGCGTTGATTAGATGAAATTTAGTGGCCGAGCGGATTGCCCCCACTTCCAGGTCCACCACCACGTATCCCAAAGACTGCTTTTTATCTCCTCCAAACCCCGTGATGGTTATTGGAGATTCCACGATCCTGTTGGGCTGTATTCCCACCTTCTTGAATGTTGACATCGGCATCAGATTGATGGAGGCTCCGCCATCTAAGAAAGTCCTCTTTAGCTCCATCCCGTTAACGCGGGATGTAACATACAGGGGGCGGTTATGCGGGTAAGGCACCCGTCGATCCACGTCCGAGAAGGTGACCAAGTTAGACTCATCGCGGATTGTCCGCGGGACGGACCCTTCCGCGGTCATGCACGACTCCTGATGGACTTCCGCGATATTGACAATCGCCTTTGTAATCTCCAACCTCGCCGCCGGCGTGAATCCAAAACCATCAAAGAATGCGCGAAATTTCGCATTGTTCTGTAATGTTTTGGCCGACGCATTGGGGTCTGGTATCACCGCGGGTGCTGGACCTTCCCCGAACTCTTCGGTTATCTCGTAGCACGAGACCATGTAAGCCCCTGCTTCTTCACCGTCTCCTCCCATGTAGTAGTTGCTTTCGGCCTCGTCATCATCATTGTACATGAACGGGTAGCACTCCGCCATGTTGACCTCCCCGTTGTTTCCGTGAGCTGGATAAGGCTCGTCGCGGACGTCGTGACGTCCTATCCTTAGCTCGTTTGCGTTCTGCTTCCGCTTGAACAACCTCTTCAAAGACCAACAATCGCTCGTTGGATGCTTGGTATGCCTATGGTACATGCAGTACCTTGGGTGCTCGCGGTCCTCCCGCGTCGGCTCATACTCCACGGGGGGGAGCGCTAATTCTCCATCCTGCACCCACGCATTTACCAAGGCCCGTACCTCATCCATCGTACATGGGAAATCTGGCGCTGGTCCCATCTCGCGTTCTCTCCGCTTTCGACCTCCCGCGGCCTGCTGAGTCCGCGGTACCTCCGCGACAGCCACAGTGGCGCTGGCGGTCTTGCCTTTCCATGCATCCTTTCTTGCCGGTTTGACTACATGGCGGATGTTGTACGCCGATTCCAATAAGGCAGAGAATGTTCCCAACTTCAAATTAATGAGCAGCATCTTAAATTCGTCCATCATCCCACCGATGCAAATTTCCACTAGTTGTACTTCCTTCGCGGACTCGGTGCAATCAACTGCACGATCCTGACACCTCCTGATGTAGTCCACCACGTCTTCTCCGTTGGCCTGCGTCTCTTTCGTCAAGCTGATCACTGTCACCTTTTCGCGGACCTGGAAGAATTTAGCGTAGAAGCTGTTCACCATTTCTTCCCAGGTGGTGATCGAATAAGGCTCCAGGTTGACGTACCAAGTGTACGCGGGCGAGGTGAGGGACTTCGAGAATTCCCGTAGCCGTAAGTTATGATCGAACGCGTGTGCCCCCAGAGATTCCATGAAACGGACTACATGTTCCTGGGCACTTCCTTCCTTTCCGTCGAACTTCACAAATTTTGGTGGGGCATACCCTTCCGGGTACGGGAGTGATAGGATCGTCATAGGATAAGGCGGGCGGATATCCGGGCTAGGGAGAGAGGGCAAGACCATCTTGGTTTTCTCCTTAGTGAGGAGGGCTTGTACGTCCGCCAGGGTGATGAACTGTCCCGCGGACGAGGCCCCCACTTCAGTAATGGCCGGCTCCTTCCTGCTCGCCTCGCTCGCTTTCTGCTCCGCTAGTAGGGCCTGAACTTCCGCCATGGTAATATAAGGTCCCGCGGAGGGCGTGCTAGCACCGTCAGCGGCTGCTTCCTTCTGGCGGTCTCCAGTGTTATTTCCCGCGACGCCCCCTACGAGTATAAGGCGCAAGTGGGGAGGCACCGTTGGGGGAAACTGGGGCTGCGTTGTCTGGCTAGTGCTGCCTCCCGCTTGATTCTGTGGCGGTTCATCGTTTTGACCGACCGCGGCCTTTGGGAGCGCCGCTGAGATGACCTCGGTGAGACCAGCAAAAGCCGCGAGCAGCTGTCGCTGCGTCTCGAGGAACTGCCGCTGGCCGTCCTGGAGGGCTCGCAGCGCCTGCGCGGCCGTGCCCGCGCTATTGGTTTCCTCGACCTCCTCGATAACTGGCGTGCCGTCGTGTTGTGCCGCCATTGCGTTACGGCGTGATAGCGGCCGCTCGATGTATTCCGTGGAACGGGTACTAACCATAAACCAAAAGACACCTCCCCAGCAGAGTCGCCTAAATGTGGGTGGCTCGCGGGTTCTGTGAGGTCGCTTACGTGTACAAAAAGTGAGCTGGAGAGGTTCGATTGGTCGATAATCAGTACCAAGGGGAAAAGAGGAATAATCTCGTGGGGTGAGGGCTAGAGCAAGAGGTACGGAAAAGACAAAGGCAACGTGTCTCCTTTGTTCTCCGCAGGGGGTGAATGACGTCTGCCCTTTCCGGAATCAGATGAGTGAGGTCACCTTCTCTTCGGGGAAGAATGTTCTCCTTCCTCAGAATCAGTGCTCTCTCTCTCCTTTTCCAGAAAAGTCAGCCTCTGGCAATCATTGGGAATGTCAGGGGTATTTATAGGGCACATGGGCCTAGGTCAGGCCCAGGACGACGCTCCTATAAGACCCCAACACGTGTCCCTCCCGTACCTCCAGGTCGCGGAAGACTCGTCCTCCCGCGGAGGACTTCTGCGGGGGGGGGGACCCGCACTTCCGCGACGCTACCTCCATCCCAAGCCACCAAGCCACAAGAGCTTCCCCAATTCCCGCAAGAGCAAGGTCGCGACCCGCGGCGATCGTTTGCCTCCCGCGGGGTCCCTTCTGGGCCTGCCTTTTGGGCCAGAATAGGATCCCGGGGTCTCCTTACAGTTTCTGTGTCAATTCCGACGTGTCTTTCAGTTCTTCTAGGCGGGGCCCGCGGGGGTGTCCCGCGGGATCTTCACTTCCGCGGATTGGCTCCGCTGGGTCTTCAGCTCCGCGGGTTGGTTCCGCGGGCGTCCATCTTAATGTGCTACGTGTTCCCTTTCCGTTGGTCAGTCAAACGTCTTTTTGGAATAATGTTTTGACTAAGATCGACTTCCCGCGTGGACCAGGTCGCCACATGTCCACGGCCGATAGGCCGGTCAAAAGGTCTTCCCTGATGACATGTAAATAATTTTGACCGCGCCTACAAATGTTAAAATGCAATTGTGCTTTGCAGAGGAGATTGATTATTGACCTCTAGAATTGTCGTACTAGCGTGGATCAATTCAATCTTGCATTGAGAACCTTAATGAACAGACTCATTAGCCAAGCGGCGTCCAGTGGGACCCTTCGGAAGTTTGCAATGGGAAACAAGACCGGTCTGGATTTCCAGACAATATACGGGCTTATGCAATGCACATCTGGTTTGTCTGAACAGGATTGTAGTGATTGCCTTGAGAAGATTATGACTAATATTTGCATTGTTTTGGCGGGAAGTATGGCGGGCAGATTGTTACCAGCTGTTATTTGAACTTTGAGAATCGACCTTTCTTTGAAGAAGTTCAAGTCAATGCATTACCAGGTACAGCATATCTTCTTCCTTCGATCGTTTTCTAAACAGTAGTATACGATTAGTATATGGAATCGGGTGTCGCGGTCTTGAATTCGTTTGAAATCACTTACCAAAAGAAACTTTAGACACGGGTGGAACTATATATGAATCAAAGTAGAGGGGAGGAGAATTATGAGAGAGAAATTTCGTACGAGGACTTTTAAAAAGTAAATCAAGTCCTCTGAGTGTTTGTATAATGATTTTCATAAATTGAAGAATTAATCCGAGATATTGCTACTATCATCGAATAACTTTTATTGGTATCATCCAATAGTATCATTACTAATCACTATATTTAGTGTGCTCCAAGTGAAGATTGATCATACCTTCAGTTACGATTAAGGTTTATGGTTTTTATGAATTGAATAGAATTTCGTTGACTATACTCAATTCATGAATCAACTTGGAACCAATATGCACAAAACATGTAATATTCTGTATCACCAAAATCTCTAGATGTAACAGTATCAAATAACAACACAACGCGCACAAAATAAAAAAAATTGCCCTGTATGATTGCAACATATATCCCATCTATCACAAGTTATTTAAAAGAAGGTCTAGTAGATATTGCCTTAATGCCTTGTACATCAAATTGGGCCATCTTGAGTTTTAATTGCTCTGACATGTAGAGTAGCCAAGGTTTATCCAAAGTTTAGATTTACTTCTACTACGGCCATGATTAGAAGTCTGTAATCAATTGAAATTGGAGATGTTAGGGGTGTTGGTTTTCATTTATTTTTTTACTTTTATTTGAAAAAAGACATTTTTAACAAACAAAGTACAATGCAGGTTTTTGTCAGACTATATGGAGGTTGGTTTTAGGACTATGGTTTTATTTAAGATTGCAACATACTCCCACCATTATTATTGAACTTTCTAAATAGCAGACCTAAAAGTCAATGGGAGAAGATGATAAAGTTCGGAGTCAACTACTCATCCAAGTACAGTAGTTTTTTTGGGTAAATTAGTTTGAAATTAAAAAAGGTTATCCGAATGTACAGCCTACAAGGGGCATACCCCAAGAGAGAAAAAAAAGTGCGATAACCCATGCACAACCCCCATGGAGAGTAGGGTAGAGTAAGTAAAATAACAAAAGTGTCATATGTGTTGAGATCATACCCCCGTTGCACTATTCATCTAAGCGGAAGGATAGTACAATGGGGTATGATATGTAGTGATACGAGTAATAATAACATGAAAGCGAACTACTACTTGGCACATCCTGCCAGGCTAGGAACTAAAATAAAAGTCACGGTCAGAGATGACCAAATGATAACCATCATTGAGGACAAGCAGCAACCTAGCAATACAGCAACAAGGGAAGCTGGAACAGCTACTACAGAGGAACAACGGGGTATGATATGTAGTGATACGAGTAATAATAACATGAAAGCAAACTACTATTTGGCACATCCTGCCAAGCTAAGAACTAAAATAAAAGTCGTGGTCAGAGATGACCAAATGATAACCATCACTAAGGACAAGCAGCAACCTAGCAATACGGCAACAAGGGAAGCTGAAACAGCTACTATAGAGGAACAAGGCACCAAGAAGAGGCTCGAACCAGAGATGATGGCATCCGACAAGGGGCCCCACCCTGCACACCATGCCCATTCCATCCGGCCTAAAATTCCCTCATCCAAGTCCAAAGGCTCGCCAGAAAACAACCAGCTCACAGCCAACTACCAATTACCACAAACTCCAGAGATCGGATAAGCAAATCAAGAGACTAAAACTCCAACCAAACCCAGAGAAATAAGCATAATACCCTCTCCAAAAAGAACAGCTACTACAGAGGGACAAGGCACCGAGAAGAGGCTCGAACTGGAGATGTCGGCATTCGACAATGTTACCCTCCCAAGTACCCTGCACACCACGCCCATTCCATCCAGACTACTACACCCTCGACCTAATCCCCTGGGTTCGCTACAATCTAAAAGAGGGACAGTTCAAGTACCATTAGCAGTGCATAACCACCAAATTGGGGTCACTCGAACCGCAGTTGAAACCAAACTGTCTCTTTCGATCAGTGCACTACCACCAATCTAATCAATGACAGCCCACGAAGCTACCTCTTTCAGTTAGTGCACGACCACCAATCTAATCAATGACAGCCGCGAAGCTACCCCTTTCGATCAGAGCACGACCACCAACCTAGTCGAAGATAGCCCAGCCACACCACACAATGCTAAAAAACCAGGCCAGCGAATCAGAGAATCATGGAATTTACAGGAGCTCCACAACAAGTTGCACAGCATTTAAGCCCCAATGGGCAAAGAGCCCCAACATTTAAGCCCCATAACTAAACTAGGCATGCAAACTGTTTAGCGCCAGAATTGGTGCTTACGATACAACCTTGCTTTCCAATATGAGGTTGATAGATACCCGAAGCGTAGGGCTAAGTCGTTAGTAGCATAATATCCGGAAGTCCGGGATCGTTCCCACAGAGAATTCGATTCTAGCTTGATTCGGATTGTAGGTTTTGTAAGTAACGGATTGTGACCTTGAAGACGGCTAACTTGGTTTTGCTTAGAAAAGAGACGACTTGAACTAAAACTAAATTAACGCTCGATTAACTTAAAGAGACAAGTCTCGGGGTCTTCTAACCCTTGACAAAGGCCGTTACTGGTTCTCGATTATAACTCAGGCGAGAGTTACGACCGCGCGCTCACGCCCGGAAGATTTTACTTTAAAAGACTACGTTTAACAAAAGATGTGATTTACCGGAGGCGAGTTAACTTGTTTTTAATATTTATCGAACACAAAGGAGGCCACTAGGCACGCCTCGATAAGTCATTAGCCAAGACCGCTTGACTAAGCTCCTTACCAGGGGGTTAACACTAGGGCTATTAGTTCAAACCGGAAAATCGATCGAAACCGGAAAAACCGGACCGGACCGGATTTTTTAAACCGGTTGAATAATTTCGATCTGGTTCCGGTTTATAAAATTTTATAAACCGGAAAAATAATTTCGATCCGGTTTATGTGTTTTAGAAACCGGTCGAAACCGGACCGGTTATATATATGTATATTGGTCTAATATATATATTTATTATATATAATATATAAACTATTTTTATGGGCTTAATTATATTTTTATGGGTTTTTTTTATGTATTGGGTTCAAAATTGATCCTTTTTTGTTGTACCCAAAAAAAGGGATTGAATTATGGGTTTTTGGTTGATATTTTGTGGGTTGAATTTTGAATTTTTGATGTGTTGGGTCCAAAATATGTCCCGTAAATGAAAACCGGATAAATCGGACCGGAACCGGTTGACTCAATCGAAACCGGACCGGATTATCTCAACCGGTTCCGGTTTCTGAAAATCTCAAACCGGATAACCGGTTTCGACCGAAAAATATGCCAAAACCGGTCGAAACCGGACCGGTATCACCCCTAGTTAACACCCCTAGTTAAGACCGAAAATGCAAGTAAAGCTCTATTCCAGAAAATCATGATTTAAAGCCCGATGGCTCGAGAACCAAATAACAACCTAAATTCTCGGGAAAGATTATCCCAAGACTTAGCCAAAAAAAACTACTCACACATAGCTAAAAGACTAGACAAAGCATAAAAACGAGAAATAACTTTTAACCGACGAAAACGGAAATAAACTTGATATTATTGATAACCTTAACCGTAGCTACAACTTTAATACACGAGAAAAAGACAAAAGATAACAACTTACAAGAGAAAAGGAAGCTTGAAAAGCTTGGAAACCCCTTCAATGGAGGAGAGACAAAAAGAGGAGAATTAAAGAGAGAGAGACAAAGTGGAGTTATGGAAGAGTGAGAGAGGAAGAGAAGACTAAAATTGCGCGGGGGTCTCTCTCTCTTCAAATATCCTAAAAGTAGACACAAACAAAAATATCCCAAAAGTGAAAAAGTAGCCAAGTTCGGACAGAAAATCGCCTCATGAACCGGTACATGGTTTTGGTCGTACCGGTTCATGGCCTTGGTAAATCTTCAAAACTTCAAGTTCTGGGGCCCATGAACCGGTACATGGTTTTGGTCGTACCGGTTCATGACTGGCAGAAAATTGATTTTTCCTATGCTTTGATCCCATAGCCCGGCAACGGCCTGACGCTTCCTTGGCTCTCCAAAAATCACCCGACGGGACTTGACGGGGTACTGCCACGTGGCATCGGATACTGGAATTCTTCTGAGAGGAATCCTTGACGTTCAAAAGCACCGGAATTACCACGTTTTACCTGAAACCATCAAAACGAAACCTTACGAGCAAAATGCAATAAAAAGAAATAATAAGGGACGAAACGCAACAAATAATAAGATAAAAGCCCCCAAGATTATACAATCTTGGGTGCGGATCAATTGGAAAACAGCACCTGATTTCCTTTTTTGCAGAACCAATCTACGATTATACTCTAAACTGGCTACCCACCGGAACAGCTAACTACAACATGGATTAATGAAATAAATCCAAAAGATTAACTCGATCTCAGTCCAAACAGATGACTGTCCATCGAGTTTCTCAATATGGATCGATCTGTATATGGGGTTATACCTGCCTATGGGAGGTCAGGCGAGACGATCCCGAATTACCCCACAAAGAACGGCGGCAGTCCCATACGGACAGTGAATACCCTTATCCACTCTTGTCGATCGGGATTCTACCTGGAGAATCTGAGATTTCCGGCGGGCTGGACTTGACTCTGGCAGCCATGTAGATGTTCCATCTGATTTCCATTTTTGGATTCTACCTGTCGATGAGGCCCAGCTCCTTGGCCGCCGTCGCTGGGAAGAACACTGATTCTGTTGGTGCTGAATCATGATGAACGGCGGCAAACCCACACCCCATATACACCGAATCGTGAGATGCCAGTCCCAAATGCTCAGTGCAAACCAAACCCCAAAATAGGAAAACCCACTTCAAGATTTCGGAAGTTGGAAAAGAAAATATGAAGTTTGGTCATTGGTGAACAGATTAACAGTACACCTGGTATAATCCGTGAGGATTTGGCCGAATAGAGCTTCACTTCTGATCGGATCTTGCAGTTGACCCTCAACCATAACAGACACTCCCTTCGGGGTCTTGTGCAGTCACTTGAACAGTCAGATTGTAGATAAATGGATGGAGGAAACTATGGTATACAGGGTATACCGTATATCTAAATTATGGCAATTTGTGATTTTCATTATGTCAATTTTTAGTTTTCTAATGCTTATTTATGATTCTAGTTACGACTTGTACTTTAAAATTTACCTGTTGAACAGGTCATTAGCAGGTTACCCATAATTAAAAAATATTGTTATTATGTAACCATAATTATTCGTACCGGAATCTATAATATTTGTACCCTAACCAAATACATGCGTACAATATCAAAAATTAAATAATGCTACCCACAAATGTTATAACAACACCATAAATTGGCAGTATCTTACCACAATGAATTGTACCAAATTTTTTTTGACTCGTATGATATTCCGTAACAAAATCAAAATATATCATACCAGAATTAAAATTGTTATATCCAAGCCAAAAATATTTGTAAAATGCCACAAATTTTATAAAATAACCATAATTGTTATGACAACACCTAAAATTGTCATTTTCTTAACACAGCGTGTCGTATCAAAAGAAAACATATTTAAATATCACAAATTATATAACAAACCACAATTGTTATGACAATACCATAAATTGACGTTTTCTTACCACAATGTGTCATACCAAAGGAAATTAATTCAAATATTCTATAATAACACATGTTTAAAATACCACAAATTCAGTAATATAACCAAATTTGTTATGACAACACCATAAATTGACGTTTTTATATCCACAACGTGTCATATAAAAAAATTCAATCAGAATGTTCAATTAACGATAGTTATAATCAGCAAAATATCATACCACAAATTCGGTAATATAACCAAATTTGTTATGACAACACTATAAATTGACGTTTTCATACCCACAACGTGTCGTATAAAAATATTCAATCGGAATGTTCAGTTAACGATAGTTATAATTAGCAAAATACCATACCACAAATTCAGTAAAATAACCAAATTTGTTATGACAACACCATAAATTGACGTTTTCATACCCACAACGTGTCATATAAAAAAAAATTCAATCGAAATGTCCAGTAAACAATAGTTCTAATCAACAAAATACCATACCACTAATTATTTTCAATTCCCGCCACATTAATTTTTCAAATTTTAAAATTTCCACCATATTATCTTAATTTCGATTCCCTCCACACTATTTTTTCAAATTCTTATTTGTCCCTACACAATACCTCAATAATTTAAATTAAAAATGAAGTTCTAGCTCAAAATTTTCATCCAAGAAATTCACCAAAAATTAAGTACTATACCCAAATTTTTGAATACAACTACAATTTCCTCTCAAAATATTAGTCTAAATTAAATTCTTTCTCTACAAAATTTAATGCAAAAAATCAAAATTCCTTTAATTTTTCGTGGAAAAATGAGAGGTCACTTAATCGGATGAAAAATATCATTCTATTATTAAATTTGAGTGCCAATGATGGAGCTTCCAAAACCTGATTGAGCCATAAATTTACGTGAATGACTTTATTTAACAAACATAACGAAATCAACGGTTTTGATTGTTACTATTGTGTCACGGTGGTAAGGCTACTCTACATCCAACTATAGAAGAGGACTAGGTTTCATATCAAATATAAATTGAATGTACATTCTAAATGTCGTTAGTGAGTATATTTCTAGAATGATTGATCAAAACTGTTAGAATATTAAGTTATATGATATTCAGTATTGTCACCAAAATCAGAGATCATCAGATATTGACAACTGCATAATCGAAAAACATTTAAGGTATTCAGATACATTACTAATAATGCACCACTCGAGCCCCGTATAAGGCTTTTTTTTTTTTCCGATCGGAATCGTCTCTCTTTTATATAATATGAATAAATCATATGTACCAAGAATGAAGTTGATCACTTATCGTTAGACCCTTAATCAAACAAAAATATCATTTTATAATTGAATTCGGGTGCCGATGAAAGGGCTTTCTAAACCCAATCAAGCAAAAAATTTACGTGAATTATTTAATCAACAAGCATAACGAAATCAATGATTTTGATCGTTATTATTGTGTCGCGGTCACAAGTCTACCGTATTCAGCTACAACAGAGAAATTAGTTTCATATAAAGTATATTGAGTGTACAAATTCTAAATATTGTTTTTTTAAGAAAAAAATTCTAAATATTGTTATCGAGTATATTTATAAAATGATCAATCAGAACCGTTAGAATGTGAAGTCCTACAAAATTCAAGATTGTCACCAAAATTAGAAATCATGGGATATCGACAAATATGTAGCCAAACGATATTTAACGTGTCCAAATGCATTAAAGTCTATCATTAATTGTGGTACGATACATTTTAGTCTTGCTACAGAATATTTGGATTAATTTCTCTTAGTACGACACATTGTGGTAAACAAAATGACAAATTTTTGGTGTCGTCATAAAAGTTATGGTTATGTTATATAATTTGTGGTCATTTTTTGGAGAGGGAGAGGGAGAGAGAGTGAGGGAGGAGAGAACAACCGGTTACCTGCTCAGCCATTTTTTCATTTTATTAATTGATTTAATAAATGGGTGGTTTGGATCATTCACTTTTAAATCCGAGGGTTTAAAATCATGGTGTGTACGGTACACCCCTTAATAAAGGGTGTGTACAATAGGACTTTTAGGGATCTTCATCTCTGAATTTGGTAAAAAACGGAGACTTCCAACTTGAGCTTGGTACCTCAAATCGGCTTTGTGATGGATTTTGACAGAGGGAAATAGCCCTCACCAGCAAACAGATCGAATCATCTAGAGCCCCTAACAATCCGAACCCTCGGCAACGTGAAGATCCGGATGTCGGCTCTAGACCTCACCTCAGTGAAGATGAATGAGACCCACGGCTGGTGGTGAGTGATGATATTGCTGAACAGAGCTTAGATACCTCTGGATCAGGCCGAGAATGAGAAATCAGGTATGGGGAGTGCATTCTCTCTCTATTGCTAGAGAGAGAAGCTCTCTCATCCAAGTAGTTAGATCCATTATTCCTCCAACTACATTTTAAATTGAATGCTTCCTATTAATCTAACTCCATCAATCTTATACTAGTTAAGTTGCTCCATTAGGCATCTTTATTTCTAAGGTTTCCTTATTTCAAAAATCTGTCCATATGGCTTCCTTGCAATTCCACATTTCTCCATAACAACATTGGTTTAGATTCCAATATCACAAAGCAATAGCCTCAATCCTTTTTCCTCAAACAATTTTGAAAGTTAAATTTCTTGGGTTCATGGAGAAACCTTGGCCTTGTTCGTTTCCCATATTTACTTTGTTTTAACTTTGTTTTTCAATCATTACCCTACATCTTTCTTCAATCATTACCCTATTTTTTCAATCATTAATTTCATTTCTCTCTCTATCTCTCTCCACTCATTACCCCTCTCTCCAATCATTACCCTATTTCTCTCTCCACCCACTACCAAAACAAAAATTTCCAAAGTAGCCAAACGAACATAGCCCTTGTCTTTGTCTTTCACATTCTCATAGTAATTACACAACGAATAGTATTTATTAGACAAACCTCAATACCCTCCTAGCCTCTCATTCCTCAAACACTGATAGCTACGGGTTTATAGTTCCTCATAGGGTGAAGTTCTTGACAGAGTTAATGCTATTGCGCGCTTTGCAGAGGAGACGTTGACCTCGACACTTGTCGTGGTTATATCGATAACTCCAATAGTAAGCTCACAGAGGGTTGTTGTGACATCCCACTTTTTTTTAGTAAATAAAAAATATATATAGATAATATTTTTGACGCAAATAATTAAATCTTTCATTTTCTTTTTAAACTTCTTGCTAAACAAATATATATATATATATATATATATATATATATATATATATATATATATATATGTTGGGCTGCTTATTTTTGGCATCAGTTACACGTATCGCTTAAAATTCTAAGTTGGGTTAAAATTAGGAATTGTTCCCCCACAAGAAACTATTTACCATGGAAGAGAAATGTTGGATTGATTGTATAATTAGATTAGAAAAGTATCGGTATATACGTGGGCAGTTTACGGAATGAGAATATACAAGAGGTAGGGTTTCATCCTTTCATCATATTAAAAAGAGAGCGTGGTTGCCTTGTGGAGAGAGAGAGAGAGAGAGAGAGAGAGAGAGAGTCGTTGCAGAGGTTTGTGACGAGAAGAGCAGAAAGGTTAGCAATCTTATTCCTGTGTTCTTTTTCCCCTTCTCTTTTACTCCCCCTGCCGTATATATAGGTATGTATATCGCACATTTTTGTAGCATCAGTGATGAGTTTTGAAGCCCATGTGAATAGGTATAAATTAAGGGTTTAGATCATATGCTGTTGAGGGGTGAGTTGCATGTGCGTACATGTGTGGCAATGGGTTAATAGGATTTGTTGGTGGATAGGTTTCTAGTGCAATTAGTTGTAGGTTAAATATTAAATTACTGTATAGTAGTAAGTTTAAGCATTAGAGTTACAGTTCGAATAGTTGGTCTTTTTAGTGTTAATATGTGTGTACATATTCTTTTAATTCAGATTAGCAGAGAACGTGAGCACTGCATTTGCGATCAATCCTTTCAATCAAGGTGAGTAGTTAAACATGTGATCCCTTCTTTTGGAATCCTCTTGAGCCTATCGATTCTTGACCGTTCGTTATTGGTTGTGATCCGATGATAATTATTCTTATTCGTTGTTCTCATAATTGTTGACAATTGACGTACCCTTTGACATACAAGGTTATTTGAGAATATTTGTGATTGATCGATTGCCCTTACTTTTATTGTCGTCGATTCGTTGACTCCATAATATTATTGTGACTACGCAACGACACGGGGAATAATCCTGGCCGGTCAGGTGACTCCGGTTCGCCGTTGTTCTTTTGTGTTTGGGACCATGGATTATGTTTATATTTGTGAAAGTCCAAGGGAAAGACCTGTGAGATATCGTGGTGACTTTGGCCGCTAGGGAAAAGACTTGTGAAATACCCTGTGACTATAGTGCTCAACGGATAGGGAAAAGACTTGTGAAATACCCTGTGACCCTATTCCGGATCGACTTAGGGAAAAGGTCCCAGGCGCCATCCTGTGGTGACTCTAAGTACGGTGTTGGATCCAACGGGCTAAGCCCTGAGAAAATATTTGGCATTTGGTACTTGATAATTGGAAGATATGGTTCCCACTTTGGTTTGGACTACCTCATTATTTTTGTTCCTCGTTCCGATATTGTTGAGCAGGCTGTTGGTACAAAATGGTTGTTATCATTGTTCGATTGTTGTTGTGATAATTCGTTATTCAGTCATTCATCTTTCGATACTATTTGCTGAGCCATTGACTTCGTTAGTTTATTGGTATTATTTGTTAAACCTTCGACCTTCCTTAATTTGACACCATTTCTTGGAGCCCTTGTTATCGTTGATTTATACGTATGCCACTTTGTATTATTACCCTTAGCATGCTTAACTATTCACTGAGCTCGTCAGCTGACGGATTTATTCATTTTTTTCAGGTTAGTTCATGGAGCATTGTAGTGGACTCTGTGGCGTTGTCAGGACCTTGTGTTTGGACCTCTAGGGCGTTTGCATTTTTATTTCTTTTATCGTGTCAAACCGCTTCAGCAATTTTATTTATTAGCTTCCGCAATTTTATTAATTGGCAGTTCATTGTGTCATTTGCTTATGAAAAATATTGGTTTGGAGTCGCGCATTTTATCATAATAAAATATCCAGTTTTTTTTTATTTGTTTCAAGTTGCTAAAAATATTTTTTATTAGGTTTCGTGTCCCATGATTGCTTCATGGTACACGGCCGGTCATGCTCCCGGATTTGGGGCGTGACAGTTGTCCTAATAGCGATGAGGCCATCATATGGTATGACTTACGTATGTTGTGATACTCGATCAAGTCTATTAATGGCAAAATGTCAATTTATCCCATGTTCTATCTTAGGAGCACCCAACATGCATGATGCATCGATTATGGATCAATTTAATCAGGCTTTGGGCACCTTGTTGGACAGACTTAGTAGCCAAGCTGCATCCAATGGGACTCATCGAAAGGGTGCGAAGGGATACTTGTCTGGATTTTCAAACTATATATGGTGTGATGCAGTGCACGCTTGATTTGCCCAAACAATAATGTAGTGATTTCGTTGAGGAAGTTATAGCTGAAAATTACGCCCAGCTGTAATTTTTGATATGAGAAAAACTTATCTTTGGTGATATTCCGGCTGTTGCCACACCAGGTATAGAATAATCTTTTTCCTTGGGATTATGGTTTTAAATAGCACTGTTGTGGGTATGTAAATGTGATTATCACTGTGTCAGGTTATTAGGAGTGTTGAACTCTACGTATAGGAAATCGGGTGCTTTGAGCGTGAAAATTTTCAAAATCACTAAATCAGAAACAATGTTCTAAAAGTCGCTAGGCACAAGTCGGGCGGTCGGCCACCTTCGAGCGATTAATTGAATTAATCGGCGATTAATCGATGCATATTAATTAATAATCGGCGATTAATCGTTAGTCGGACCTAATCGGATAGGCCCCGCCAACAATTAATCACCGATTAATTCCTTGTTTTAGAACACTGGTCAGAAAGTATGAGTCAACTGTAATGGTCAGTACCGGTCGTAAACCATTTCGTGAATTATATACAAACCAATAGGTACAACATGTAATGTCTAGTCCCTCCATTGCATCCTGATGTTACGGTATCAAATAGCGACATTCAACAAAATAATAAAATTTCCTCGCTATGAGGGATACTATCTTTAGGGACCTAATTTTACAATTTCCAAGTTGCTATGTCCTGCAAAAATTTCATTGAATGAAAGTACAGTGCATTTCTTTACTTGTGTACAAAATTGGGCCATCTTTTGCCGCAGATCGTCTAATAACATCGCGCAACATGTTTCTGACCTAGATTGCGAAACCCCTTGTGAGATCTAGAGAAGTACATGCTTATTTAGTCTCACTCAAGCTCAATTGTTCATCAACTTGATTATAGTTTTGGGGTCCGAACCATTTAACCCCAGCCTCAAGTCACATGAGGCTTCCCCTGCATTGTGTCCCTTGAGGCCTTTGCTATAATGACCCTCGTTCCTCTTTATTCTATATACTACTATAAAAGTGGGTGTGTAGTGAGGCAAATGTGACAGTGTGAGTGTTTGAATATATAAAAGACCTTCTGAAACCGCAGGACCCTTCCAATAGTTCGGGCTAGCCCAGCTTCTTTTCTTCTGTTTGTCCAATAGGATCAATTGTTGGTCGATCCTCACTTCTGCTCTCCTCTTTACTTGCTGGTTAACGCCTTGGCCTCTATATAACTCAGTGTGTTGTGGCAAGGTGAGTGAAAACATAGAGAGAGCTAGAGCTAAGTGAGAAGGTCAGTTGAGTGTATAGCACCTCCAAATATTAGTAAATGAAGTTTTTATTTTTCTATGTGGAGCGGGTATTCCAGCCAAACAATAGAAATACTTGTCTCTATCTTGTGTGCTTTTGTGACTCCCCCGATCCACCCCACATACAGTGCCTTCATCCCTCCCTTATGCTTTGTTTGGAACATGTGGAAAGGAAGGGAAACTGTGAGAAAGTTTAAATTTTTTCTCTTCCCTTGTTTGGTTTGAGAGAAGAGAAGAGAAAATGGCAAAATACAGTTGTAGGAATAGTAAAATTTTCTCCTTTCTTTTCTCACATTTTTTTCTTAATTATTTTCCATTCTCTTCCCTCACTGTCCACAAGTTCCAAACAAAGTGTTAGTTTTTTCCCCGGCCTTGGAGTTTTTCCCATTTACCTGTGTTATGCATGCATTTTGTTATTAGTTTTGTTCATGCATAATCAAAGAAACTAGGTTAACAAGATCAAATTAATTTCAATTAATTATTGTTAAGTTAATCTACGTGATAGCAAAAAGGTGATCCTTTGCAAAATTTCGATTATGTTAGAGGATTTATAACCATGCATCATCGTCAAATGACTTGTGACAGAGGACTTGTCGAGGTGAGGGAGCTGACCGGCAGAAGGGTCCCCTATTATATCAAAATGAATCTACTAAAATAACATGCTTTAACAACAATAGGCGCCATTTGGTTGATTAATTGAGTCTGAAGACTTTGGTGTTGTGGGTTTTCATTTATTTTTGCAAAATTTGAAAAGGACATTTTAGATTAAATAAATCAACAAAAAATGATGCAGGATTTCATTTTTGGCGTTTGCTTTTGTTGCTTATAAATTTAAAGTTGCAGAAAACACCCACCACTATTATTGAATTTTGGAAACTACAGACCATAGGTCTATGTGAGGAGCTGTCAAGTTTAGAGTCAACTCTCTCCTCGTTTGTGTTAAGATTCATTATTTCCTCCAACGGCCAGTTTTTACTTTGAATGCTTCCTAATCTAATTCCATCAATCTTTAATCTTATACTACATAATTTGATCCTAAGCATCTTTGTTTTGACAATCTGTCCATATGGCTTCCTTGTCATTCAACACTTCTCCATAAACCTTTTCAAAACTTAACTGAAATGGGTTCATGGAGAAACCTCGTCTTCCTCTCTCATATTCTCATAAACGTTGTTGGTCTCAGCATTTCCCAGCCTGATTTCCTCTACTTCAACTGTTTTGCGGGATTCGGTAACTACACAACTAACAGTTCATATCAGACAACCCTCCACACCCTCCTATCCTCTCTTTCCTTGAACACCGATAGCTACGGGTTTTACAGTTCTTCCTTGGGCGAAAATCCTGACAGAGTTAGCGCAATTGTGCTTTGCAGAGGAGATGTTGACCTCGACACTTGTCGTGGTTGTATCGGTAACTCCACTAGTTATATCACACAAGTTTGTCCTAATAGCAAGATGGCCGTCGGATGGTACGACGTATGTATGGTACGATACTCAAACGAGTCCATTTATGGCACGACATCAACTGCTCCCGGACAGTGTTTCGGAAGTGCCCAACAAGCTCCGAACGTGACTCAATACAATCAAGCTTTGAGCACCTTGTTTGACAGACTCATTAGCGAAGCAGCTTCCGGGGGGACACGTAAAAAGTTTGCAACGGGAATAGAGACCGGTCTGGATTTCCTAACTGTATATGGACTTATGCAGTGCACGCCTGATTTATCTGAACTGGATTGTAGCAATTGCCTTGAGATAGTTTTGGCTGATATTCCGAGCTATATTAGAGGGAGCGTAGGTGGGAGGATTCTTAAACCCAGCTGTAATTTGCAGTTTGACGATTTTCTTTTTTATAGGGAGATTCAAGTTGATTCACCACCTCCAGTTGATTCACCCCCTCCAGTAGATTCAACCCCAGGTATAGGATAATCTTTTTCCTCCGATCATGGTTTTTAATAGCAGTATCAAGGCCTAAGGTAGCTATCTCGGTTTAAGGGGAATCGGGTGGCGCAGTTGTGATCAACTTTTGTAGGCTTCAGAGGACCGATTCCACCGCGGTGATTATCGATGGTAAACTAGTTCGTTAATCAAATATGCAGAACATGTAATGCTCAATCTCACCACATTATCCAGATGTAACGTTACCAAATATCGACATAAAAAAATAAAATAATGCCCGTACGACCGATTAGATCCTTAGGAACCTAATTTTATTGTTTCCAAGTTGCTATATCCTACCCCCAAAAAAAAAGGAAAATTAATTAAAAGAAGGTCTAGTATATTGCCTTGCATGTAGGACGAGTTGGGCCATCTTGGGCTCCAATTGCCGAGATTTATCTCAATTTTGTCGCAGCAGATTTACTTTGCAATTCATTTGTCCACAAAACTGCATATCTACATTCACTTGTTACAACCATGGCAAAAATGGAAATTTCATGAATTTCTGGTTTTTGCAGGAATATCTATCCATAGAACTCGAACGGTCATTTTTATTGTTGTTTCGACCGTTTTTTTTTTTTTTTGATCGGCAATAAAATTTATTAAAACGGGGGAAAGGGAAGGGGAATGAATCCAACCAATAGTTGGAAAATACACCTCAAAGGCCGAAGCCCAGCACTCCTAGGGTCTAAGCAGATACAAACAATAAAAGCAAAAAAAAAGCCCAAATCTGCAACCCAAATAAAACATTAAAGCCCACACCACAAATCCAGCCCAACCAAGGGCCGGCCCGCCCAAATCCAACTCTAACCCGAGAGACACCGCACCCCACCGCCGCCGCACAAACCACCGGAGCAAAACACCTCGCCGTTAAGCAAACGCCAGCCACTCCCAGATGTAGCGGCCGGCGGGGAGCACCGGCCTACGAAACGACAGGAGGAAACGGAGACATCGGGGCTCGGGCAAACCACCACCGAAAGCAGCAACACAGACAAACAGAAAAAACACAGCAATCACGAACAAAAATGAGATCTCCGCGACCGGGAGACACACAATAGTTGCCAAGATCCATCCGGGTACTTGAGCATCCTATGCATCAACCATAGGAGATCCATTCATCCTTGCACGAAACCGTGGCATCTTCACCGCAGACCGCCGCCGCAACAGAACCCAGCCATCGCCACCATCAACAAACTTCATGCCGATCGTTTTCTGCAAAATAAGGGTTAAAAAAACAGCCTAGAGGACATCCCCAACACCGCCACACCACCAACCACCACCAAGACCACAGCCACCACCAGATCGCCGCTACCGCCGCCACCCCTGCACCTCTGAAAGCACAACGAACCACCCAACACCGTTAGGCTCCCGGAGAGAATAAGGGCCCTCCGACCGGAGGCGGAGAGAACCGCCACACCCTCCCACACCGGGGAGGGCGGAGGAAGCGAGGCTGAGAAGAAAACAGAGGGACAAGGGGAGAAACGATCTGAGGGAGGAGGGAAAGGAAGAGAGGGAGGGAGGAGGGAAGTGAGGAGGAAGAGGGCGGCCCGGGGGGAGGAGGGAAGGAGGGGCGCCTCCCCCCCCAGGCGGCGGCGGCGGCAAAGAGAGAACCCTAAAGGGAGAGGGAGCGACTATTTCTTTCTAGAGAGAGAGTGAAGTTTTTTGTTTCGACCGTTACTTCTGTGATAGCACTCATTGTTTTCACGATGTTGATATATTTGTGGAAGTGGAAGCAGAGGATGCCAAGGGATGAAGTCCATGGTAAAGCCTAATTTGGTGTCTTTAGACCTTTATGAATTGTTTATCCCTTTTGCAGCAGTGAATTTTTTTTTTTAGTTTACTGCATGTAAGCAAATCTAATCGTTGCTATATTGGCTTCCAAAGTCATAGTTTAGGTGACTTCGGTACAATTCATGTCCACTAGTGTGTCAAAATGTCATTTTGTTGTTGACAAATTGGACAATAACTTTGATTTTGTCATATATGTCATACTGATCCAAATAAATGAGGTGAGTTCAATGCAATAGTCTGGATTAAATATGGTGCCAAAACAATTCCAAACCGGAGCAACAACATTGCTATCTCACAACTTTGACTTCAGAAAGCTAAAAAAAATTGAAGAAGTTACCAAAAAATTACTTGAATATCATCTTGATTATTTCCTTTCTTTA
The DNA here is from genome assembly GCA_018127125.1 of Rhododendron griersonianum. NCBI lineage: Eukaryota > Viridiplantae > Streptophyta > Magnoliopsida > Ericales > Ericaceae > Rhododendron > Rhododendron griersonianum. The sequence continues at coordinate 21,206,702 of CM030789.1, forward strand.
AGTTCAGTTTCTGAAGCTGGGGATATAATTAGCACCGTGGAATCCTTGCAGTACAGTTTTGATACGATTAGCATTGCAACAGATAACTTCTCTGATGACAATAAGCTTGGAAAAGGTGGATTTGGAGCCGTTTACAAGGTAATTGAACATTCGCATATAAAGAGAATATGTCCCTTCTGTTAATAAAGAAAAGCTAAAATTCTTCTAGCTGAAGTTGGTTTGATCCTAGTGTTTCACCAAGATTTTCAACTGCGGTCCCGTATATTACATTTTGCTTCTTCCTCAGAGAATGATGATCAAATGATTCCCTATCAGTGTCCTTGCGAATTGAATCATCCATATATAATATAAAAGAAGGCACCTCTTGACATTCGTTTCTTTAAATTCCACTACGGTTCCCATAGATATTTTACAACTAGAATAGTTCTGTTGTACTTTCAGGGTAGACTTCAGAATGGACAAGAAATAGCTGTGAAGAGGCTGTCTATGGATTCCAGACAAGGAGAAGTAGAATTTAAGAACGAGGTTAGGCTAGTGGCCAAGCTTAACCACAGGAATTTGGTTAAGCTCTTTGGTTTTTGCTTGGAAGGCAAAGAAAGGCTTCTCATCTATGAGTTTGTGACCAATTCCAGCCTTGATCAATCCATATTTGGTAATGTTTGTGAGATACGATACTCCATCCATCCATTGTTGTTTGTCCTTTTTTAAAGTCGTGTCATGTTTTGAACGAAAAGTAAACCACTTTCGTGCATTAATTTATAATATGTTTTGCTGCAACTTAAAAACTAATTGAGATATTTACATTAGTGCAAAAAGTTAAGGAATTATATGCAAAAGTTTCTTCGTACTTTTCCCCAAAAAATGGCGCGAATTTCCAATAAAGGACATAGAGAATACGACAGAGGTAGTATTTTCTAATTTTCATCTCATTTTTCTTTAGATAAATGAGAATCGGTGTCGTGCGACATGTAAGCATAAGTTGATGATGCACTTGCCAATCTCATCGCCTGTTAATAACATTACCCCTCCGTCTGTACCTGTTTGTCTTCTGTCATGTCATTTAATCCGGTCCACAAATAATTTACACAAAAAAGACTCAATTACTTCTTGACATGTAGATAACATTTTCAAAACATGTAATCCGAAATATATTAAGACAACACAGATAGTTCTTTATCTGTGCATACCGGAAAAAAAGTTTAACAAATGAGGACTGAGGGAGTAGCAAAATATCATCCTTTATTTATGTTCTTTTTTGCATTATTACACTGCCCTTAGTTGTAATTAAGCCATACAGATATAAAAATTTGTAGATCCCATTAAGCGCACACAGTTGGATTGGGATAGACGCTACAAGATCATAGGAGGCATTGCTCGCGGACTCTTATATTTGCATGAAGATTCACGACTTAGGATCATCCATCGTGATCTCAAAGCTAGCAATGTGCTGTTAGATGCAGAGATGAACCCGAAAATATCAGATTTTGGCATGGCAAGATTGTTTGTTCTTGATGAAACTGAAGGGAATACAAATCGAATTGTGGGGACCTAGTAAGTTTTGTTTCTACTCACCCCCACAATCGTTTTGAACATGACTTGTTGAAAACTTATTCTTAATTTCCAAATGGTTTTGGCAAGCTTTGTAAAATTCTTCAAAACAACTTGGTACCAAACTTCCTTTGAATAAGATCAATTTTAAGAAGCCAATCTAGGTGCTTTGGAGAATTCTTGAACATGTTACTCTCTTATCTTACTTACAAGTGCATTAATAATTACAGTGGGTATATGGCTCCAGAGTATGCAATGCACGGCCAGTTCTCAGTTAAGTCAGATGTCTTTAGCTTTGGTGTATTAGTTCTGGAAATCGTGGCTGGTCAGAAGAACAGTTGTTTCCAGAATGGAGAGAATGTAGAGGACCTTTTAAGCTATGTAAGTATGATCAAATCTCCCTAAAACATCGCTAGTTACATTACTTTAGATTAGATAAATGGAGGATTTTGGAAATCCCATCTTCTTGAATTGGAATATAGTGTTATCTATCCTGAAAATAGTGTTTTCTATCCCATCTTTGATGCAAGTCGTTTTCCTAAAGACAATAGTTGCCCCCACTAGATGGTCTGTTGGGTTATAATAAATCCGCCTTCTGGATACAACAAATCCCGAACTCAAAGTTATCCCTATGTGCGTTTGCACAGACGAAAACACAGAATATCCACTAGGCAAACGTAAAAGAATTTCTATATCTGCAAAATAACAAAATATGTATAACTAAAATTCTAGGAAGAGAGTGTAGAGAAAGCAATTCAATCTGGAATGATCATGCCTTTTGAACACTCTAATTAGGAAGAATCACCTTTTAAATACAAGTAATTAGGCAGGATCATGCCTCTTGTCGGCATACCATGTTTCACATCTCTTCCAAAAGATGTGAAAAAGTGTTGCAACCTTTCACAAAAACCTCTCTCTAGTCTCAATATCTTTTCAAAAAATCCCAAACGAAAACCCATTTCTTATTTTGAAAATCTCTAATAGCGGAGTCATATAGGGCATATGAGGGTTCCTTTTCCCTCGCAGTTTCAAAACCTTTCTATTTCAAGCCGTAATTGTTTTTGTAGCCTCTCTCGAAGAACCTTTAATACGAAAGAACCAAAGAAAGAACTGCTTGGATAAAGACCGACAAGCTCAAAGAACCTCTGCTAGGAAAGAAAGAATAGCCTTGATAGAGGAAGACAAGCTCAAAGAACCTCTAATATGAATTGGTCATTTAGCTTGCCTCTCCTTTCTCTTTATTTTTCAACAAGATTCCTTTTGCTCCTTTCAAGTTTCAATTGGTTATTTTTCTAGCCAATGATCTCCATTTGATTCTCTCTCCCAATGCGAATTGTTCTGCCACTCATTTTTGGGAAATGCTATTTAAGGTACACCACCTTATGGCGTTCCCACTTCATTTTCTTTGGTTGATTTTCTGCTTTCGCCACTGCGGAAGATTGGATGTACCTATAATCTAAGCACGGATACGTGATACGATACGTTGGGGGATACGTTGAATATAAAGGTAAATAATAAATATATTATATATAATTTTTAACTCCTAAAATTTCATTAACGATTAAAGTTTTCCATTACACAAGTTCACCATTTCACATGTCGAGAGAGATATATTCGCGTATAGTTATATATATAACAATATCTATGTAGTTATATATATACACACATATACACACAACGAGCGCGAGAGAGAGAGGAGAGACTTACAAGGTTGTTGAGAGAGAGAGAGGATATCGTCGGTGTGTTTTTGGTGTCGATTGGTGGAGGAAAAAGAAAAATATAGTCGTACTTGCAATTTTAACCTATATATTTTAGGAAAATTTATATAAATGGTCCTCCTAGTTTCATCCGAGTCTCATTTTCGTCCTCCAATTATTAATTACAACTCTTTTGACCTTCAAGTTTGATTTTCGTCCCAAATTGGTCCAATTGATAACTTCTGTTAGCCAAACTGGACGGAAAAAATCAGATTGATGGCAGTTTGGACGTTGCAGTTTGTACCAAGTTGGTCCAATTGATAACGTCTACCCTCAATCTAATTTTTTCCGTCCAGTTTGGCTGATTGACGTTATCAATTGGATCAACTTGGTACAAAAACCAAACTTGAAGGTCAAAAGAGTTTTAATTGATACTTGGAGGACGAAAATGAGACTCGGGTGAAATTAGGAGGATCATTTCTATAAATATCCCTATATTTTAAGTAATAACATATTTACTCTCGTGCGTATCTGAAACATATCTGAGCGTATCCAAAATGTATCCGGAGTGTATTCAAGAGTATCCGCACGTATCTGAAACATATTGGGATACCCAAAAATAATTCTAAAAGCAGGATACTTTAAAAAGCATATCGGATACGTATCTGGAGAGTATTTGAGATATCAGATACGTATCCGGAGAGTATTTGAGAGTATTGGTATCCGATATGGATACGATATGTGATGCGGAGGCCAAAGTAGAGTATCCGTGCTTCATAGCCTATAATACCTGATACTACGCCCAATAACTTGTTGGAACCTATTAAGCTCAAGTTTCTAGTAGTAACTAACATGGTTAATTATATCACCGGATCATCCATGCAGATTTGATGTGAGACGGGTGTTACAAACCGACCAGATTTACACCCTCTCATCCTCGCGAGGTTTGAGTCCCCACAATGTTGCCGCGTCTTTTCCGTAGTAGTCAAAATCACCACTGCCCAACCTGGGTCTGTTTCCTAGACTTACTTTTGTGGCTACTAAACTTTCTGGAGCCCACGAGGGCGTATACACAGGTTACTCTGCACCCCTCTAGAATGCCTCATATATAATATATGTGCATTTATATGTATATTATTGACGAAATATTTTGGAGGAGTCTATCAATGTTGCCTGAAATGTTTATGCGCAAGCTATTAGTAGCAACTTACATGGTTGATTATCTTCTAAAAAATAACTCATGTAGACTTTCGATGTGTGATAATGAGTTACAATACCCACAAAAAAAAATACAAATCCCATGAATTTTACATGTCAAGAACCTTATAACACATGTTGAACAATTGCAGGCTTGGAAAAGTTGGATAGAAGGGCGGGGCGCAAACCTCATAGACCCGACATTGAGGACTAATCCGAGTTCTATTTGCGAGATAATGAGATGTATGCACATTGGGCTGCTATGTGTTCAGGAAAACATAGCCGATAGACCAACCATAGCTTCAGTTGTTATGATGATCAAGAGTTCCTCCCTCACTCTTCCCATGCCTTCGGAACCAGCATTTTTTCTACGTAGTAGCGTTGGTCCACGACAGCCAGTGCTGGGCGAGTTTGATTCTACGGTGATGGAGTACAACCATTCAAAACCTAAATCGGCGTGCATGTCTGTAGATGACGCCTCGATTACTGAGTTACATCCTCGTTGATTTTCGAAGATGAGAGGTCAGTAATAATCGTTGTAGACTTGTAGCTGCATCATTTTTCTTTTTCGCTATTCCTTTTTGGCTTCTTTTTTATTTGTTACTTTTTATGGAGAATCATAGGCTATGGTCCACATCTTTGACCATTTTTCTCATAACAAACCATAGATGATGCGCTTTGACGTTCTGAAGGTAATTTTTAGGTCCGGACCAATAAAAAAAAAACGTAAGTTGCTTTTAGGGGTTTTGAGGCTAGATCAGAAGAAAGAAGGACAAGAAAATGGAGAAGGCCGATCAACAATCCATGGTTTTATTTACCCAAAAAAAACAATCCATGGTTTCAACCATTAATCTCGTGAAGATCCTCTCCGTCATGAGGGGGTAATCTCTCCGGCTTGGGTAACGAGAATGCCTCTCCAAGTAGTATGATTGTATACTTTTCTATGGTGCTTCGTTCAACATTGGTTGTTTAACTTCAGATGGTTCATAGTTTATGAAAGTTTGGAAGTTACTATTTTTCCCATCTTCATATCGTGTTTGTATTCATGACATCAAGCACCATTATACAATAAATAATGTTCAAGGCTTCAGGATAGCTTCTAAGATGGATCATTCCATTGAATGATCCTTACTTTGAGATGGGGCAAACTGATAGGTGCTGAAAAGCACCCATTTAATCCTTCTAATTTATGCCTTGTCGGTCCGTTTACATTGTTACTTGACGCGTTTTAGTGTTTTATGGTGTTTGTAGGCCTCAAAGACCGATTGGTGCGAAAACATGCAATTTGAATGGTCTTATGGAGTGTTGCCACAAAGATGGGAATTGATTGCCTACAACCCGTGTGTGTACGTCTCAATTAAGCCTAGACATAAACCAAATTAATTGGCATTCGGGTAATGGCTAATTGTGCACGGTGAAATTGGGTCTTATGTTTAAGGATTCATTAATGGGCCCAAGTATACTAAGGAATTGGAGAGGTTTGGGCAACATAGAATCATTGTTCCTTTAGGAAGGTTTTTGCACGGCAACACATATAAATGGACAGAAGGGTTTTTCGAGAAAGGGAGCTCTCGGCCGTGGAGGCTGCTACGACGGATTCCACAGTAGAAGACGACACCACAGAAAAGAAGCACGATCTCGGCTTCCATGGCCGGCTAAACCCCTCGTCTAGGGGGAAGATGAAGCACCGTTCCAAGTAACTTTGTATATGTATAGGTTTAGCTTTTAATATTCAGATCAATTGTAAAACTCAGAACCCTTTTCATTGCAATTGAATGAATTGATTTTGATAGTTTTAATCTATTGAAAGCAAAACACTTCGCACACTACGACACGAAAAGAACGCTTTATATAGTAGACACACGGTCTCATGAATGGAATACCAAGCATTGGAACTCTCTCACATCCATCAATCCACTTTCCATCACCCCTAGGATCAAATAGGACTTCATTTACGGTTGTAGCGTTGGGTGAATGGTCATGCTTCAAGGCTAGGATAAATCAAATTCAAATGTCCGAGAAGAGGCAAGTATTTCAAGACAACTTAACGGGGCGAATATGCAATGTGTGCACCTTAACATTAAATCAATTTCACCTCATCTCTTTTCTAAACTTCAACATATTTTAACCATAAATCAATGTTCCTCCTTTTCAAACATATTGGTGCCCCTTTCTTTCTTTGTTTTCTTCTTTTTTTTTTTCTCTTTTGTTGTGTTTCTTTTTTCTTTTTTTTTTAACGGGACACCACCAATTCAAGCACAAAAATTCACAATCTACCCAAAAATCTCACCTTTACATTCTTGCCTTTCTCCAAACACAATATGGAAGGTGGAGCTAACCAAGAAAAGGCTAAGTATAAAAGGCTCAAAGTGGCTTGCAAGAGATAAATGTGAAAACAAAGGAACGAACCGACTCAAATCTCAAGAGAATGCCTATAATCCTCTCCCAGGGGTGTAACATCCATGTGACGAACCAAAACCGAGAGATAGTATTATGCGTTCAAGTCCCAACACTCAGCAATCAAGAATAATGAGACCATCAACAAATATATTCTTTTCATTGACAAACTGAGAAGTTTTGTGACACCACTCCAACAAAAGCTAAGGCACGAAAGCTCACTAGGGCATAAGTCTCCACTAATCTAGCCATCGAGAACATTCAAACGACACCCACAAGCAAACTAAGTCCAAATAGATGTGAAGTGTAGAGATGCATCTGCCATAGCTACATGCATTAACAAGATAGCATAAAGAACTAACAGTCCACAAAAATACCCAAACAATGCCAACATGCCTCAACTCAAGCAACCAATAAATACCTCGCAAATTTCAAGTTCCATGCAAGAAAGATTCCACTATTTTTTAACTTTTCAAAATTTTCAATTTTTTATTTTAAAGACTCTAAACATAAACATGCACCAAAGGGTTCACTCCCCCCAACTTAAAACCATTCAATGTCCTCATTGAATGCAAAAGAACAAAAATATAGGACATAAAAGAAAAAGAATGAAAAGGTATCACCTTACAATGGAGAACTACGCAAGAAATAATATAGCGGGAAGAAGAATCCCCAACTTGAACGAAAGCGTCCTGCAATATTAGTCCTCACAACAAAAAGGAGAAATAAAAATAAAATAACTAACCTAAGAAAGAGAGAAAAAAAAAACTATACAAAAGGTAATGCCTTTCACTGCCATCACATGAAAACCAAACATTCATCACACTATGAAGCGCAACGAATATTAACATCTCACCCCACTTTGAGCACTCCGTTAAAAATTGTACGCGACCATGCCACAAAATCAAGTACTTAGAATATCTCAATTGATGTAGCCGCGTTTGAAATTTAAATTCCACCAAGTGCGAATTCCAAACACAATTAACTTTCAAGCTATTGATGAGTTTAAGAAAAAATGGATGGTAAACCATATTAAAATTATCAACACCAAGAAAGTCAATTCGTTCTAACGTGATAATCTCTTGTAATGGTGGATGCTCAATAGGAGGAATGATATCATTTAAAGCCAAGAGCAATTGATTATCAAGTTCAAGTGGACTTTGGAAAATAATGGGCAATGGCTCCTCAAGAGTTTTCGTATCAAAAGTCATATCAGATAAACAAGTAAAATTCACTTGAGGAGAACATTGTACATTAAGCTCATAAATCGATTCAGACTCCACAATTTTTTCTAATGCCAAATGATCAACCGTTTCACTAGCAACAAGTGGCTCTATTCGCTCTTCTTCCCATGCATCCTCCCCATACTCCATATCCACTACCTGCTCAATGTTCGATGATATTTCCTCATCCCATCTACTAATCGCAATGTCTATTTGGTCCGCGTAGGCCTCAATCTTCGAGAAAGATTGAGCTTGGGAGTGAAGCAATTCGGTACACACTTGTGTACTAGCCTCAAGCTTGTCAAGAGCTTGCAACACCTTCTCTTGAAAATCGATGGAATAATTAATTTTGAGATGGAGTGGGAGTGAGGTGCTGGTACGGCTCTTGCTGTGAAGCAGGGTAGTAGGCCCACGGATCAGAAATATTCGAATAATGTGGCCTTGGGTATGGGTATGGTGCACAATAAGGGTCCGGAGCTTGTTGTGGCCATGTAAAATTAGAGTGATTTTCCCATCCCGAATTATAAGAGTTGGAGTAACAGTTATAACTAGGTTCAGGAAACCATGCAGAATTAAATTGCTCTCGGACATACTCAGAACACTGGGGAGTATAGGCATAGTCCATTTTGTTGAATTTTTTTTTTAAGGAGACAAAAACAAGAAAAAAAAATAAAATCAAACAATAAAAATAAAAAAATCCTAGTGCAAGCCTCTCAACTTATGCAAGTAAAAAAAAACTTACAGCACTTTGTTAAGAATTTCCCCCACAACAAAGCAGTTGCCAGCTTCAATTTTCTTTTTCTTGTAAAGTTAATAGTCTTGCACCAGAAAAAGTAATACAGGAAAAAAAAACAGAATAATAGGAATAAAAATCCTAAACTAAGAATTAAAATTGAAACTAATCGAAAGAATGTAACCGTGCAAACTGTCCCCGGCAACGGCGCCAAAATTTGACCGCGTCGTTCCGTGTCAAAAATAAATTTATAAAAGCTTGGAGTTAACTACTACTCCGTAGAATAGTGGTCAAGACCGAGTGTCGATCCGCAGGGACAGATTGGCTAAGTTACTATAATTCGATCAACTTCTAATTTAATTCGGAAATTAAAGATTGATTGGTTAATTTGTTTTGAAGAGTTAATTAAACTAAAGAGCAATTTAACTAAAAGATTTAGAAACGATGGAGGAAAATATCTAGGGTTTCGAATCCACCCCGACTGCATAACAACAATATGCATAGGCTAGGTTTATTTATTCGAATCAAAAGAGATTATCGTTAGGGCTTGCAAACCCTAACAATAATCATCAAGAAAATTATTGAGTTGTTAAAAGGCATAGACTATCCCATAGCACGGACCGTCCCTCAGTAGCACGATCTGGCTACCTAACGGCACGATCCGTTTTACGAGCATAATCTATCTCAGAACTCCAACCTCAATTAGTGAAAACCATTGCAAAACTATGTATTTGAAATCTAGAACACAAATACTCAATCGATAGAAAGAATTAAAATCAATTCATTCAATTGCAATGGAAAGGGTTCTGAGTTTTACAATCGATCTGAATATTAAAAGCTAAACCTATACATATACAAAGTTACTTGGAACGGTGCTTCATCTTCCCCCTAGACGAGGGGTTTAGCCGGCCATGGAAGCCGAGATCGTGCTTCTTTTCTGTGGTGTCGTCTTCTACTGTGGAATCCGTCGTAGCAGCCTCCACGGCCGAGAGCTCCCTTTCTCGAAAAACCCTTCTGTCCATTTATATGTGTTGCCGTGCAAAAACCTTCCTAAAGGAACAATGATTCTATGTTGCCCAAACCTCTCCAATTCCTTAGTATACTTGGGCCCATTAATGAATCCTTAAACATAAGACCCAATTTCACCGTGCACAATTAGCCATTACCCGAATGCCAATTAATTTGGTTTATGTCTAGGCTTAATTGAGACGTACACACACGGGTTGTAGGCAATCAATTCCCATCTTTGTGGCAACACTCCATAAGACCATTCAAATTGCATGTTTTCGCACCAATCGGTCTTTGAGGCCTACAAACACCATAAAACACTAAAACGCGTCAAGTAACAATGTAAACGGACAGACAAGGCATAAATTAGAAGGATTAAATGGGTGCTTTTCAGCACCTATCACACCCCCCAACTTACACTTTGCTAGTCCTCGAGCAAAGAAAATAAAATACCACTAAAGAAAACAAATAAAATGGATAGTTCTTTTAAACCCCCAGGTGGCCCCGGTAGGACGAGTGAAGTCTCGTGAGGGTTTTCAGCAGTGATCACCCACAAATCACCATGAATCCTCTTACACGAAACCCACAACCTGCAAGTAACTCATTAGTCTCTCAAACCAAGGCACAAAGTCATTGCACAAGTATAATAGGCAACACCAGTTCAAAATGCTATCAAAACATGCATATAAACCATGGCACCTAATTTAGCGTGTGTGGACACTTGGACTTAGTCACCGATGAAATGCCACTCAAAGTCTCTCCGGACTGAGCTTCAATTTCAATTCTCACAGTGTCACACACTCACAAATAAAATAGCTCGAAACAAGGTACATTATGAACTCTCAAGTGTGCGGTTTGGAAGTTATGTAATTGAAAGCAAAACACTTCGCACACTACGACACGAAAAGAACGCTTTATATAGTAGACACACGGTCTCATGAATGGAATACCAAGCATTGGAACTCTCTCTCACATGCATCCGTCAATCCACTTTCCATCACCCCTAGGATCACAAACCATTGAGACAATCTGAGCTATGTTGAGATAGTATTTACGGAGAACGAGTCTTGTAAATCTTCTTGGCGATTCTCGTTTGGGATCGCTACCGTAAAGGTGACCTGTTCTCTATTTTGAATGGTAACCCTAGGTTTCATCACATTCGTACTATGGGGGAGGTTGAATTAAAACCCTACTCATTCTATGTCTTGTTTTCGAAACCCTTTTATTGCCTTCTAGTTAATCTAGTGCAAACAATCGAAACTGTTCCGAATTAAACTAGAAGTACAGTGAATTTAGAGCAACTTAGCTTTTTATTCCTAATGGACGATCCCGGACTTAACTACGGTTCTTCGGGAAATTAGTTTTTTGGGTAAATATATATTTTTTTTGGGTAAATCTTCGGGAATTTAGTTAATTACTTGTTTTGTAGATATTTGTTGGTACGATAAACAACATACCAATAACTACACAATATGCGTAATCTTGCTATGATTCACACTATGCACCATAGCTTTCTCCGTCCTGTTTATGAGATATTGATTATGTTTGTTAAACTATTAAAGTAAAAGTCAAGTCGGTATTGGTTGTGTTCATACAAAAAGAATTGTGATTGATGTTGAAGTTATATTCTACAATATATAGTTAACGTTGTCTCTGTTGATTTTATTCTAGTGCAGATCAAAAAGTCACATCAGCTTACACTTCTCAACTTCAGATGTATCGCACAAAATCCCAGGATGGAGTCCGAAATTTTTTTGATATACCTAAACGTTATAAGGATGCAGATCGAAGGACTAGAGAAGCAAGCATACTTAAGGAACCTCTGGGATTTTGTTGTCTTTGCGATGTAGCTTTGGGGAGGTAAAAATAACACATAATTGTGCGGCTTCTATCATGAACATCGGCGTAATCCTGTGATTTAAGAGGTTCGCTTTGAGTATTTTTCGAGGAAATCGCCCTATAAATGAAACCTCGTTATAGAAAAGTTTACTTGACTTTCTGGAGATTGATATGACGTTGTAACAATTAAAAAAAAGTTAATTTAAAAAAACAAAAGTAACACCTTGCAACAATATAGCACCTCTCACATGACGTCAACCACTTACACCTTGGTTCCAATCATTCTTTTGTCTCCTTCAATGGGTATGTACAACAGCTATGGTTGAAAGTGAAATTTTATTGGGGTTGCGTCATCTTAAAATAAAGGAAAGGAACACGGAGACATCAATTGTCATCGTCTTAAAATAAAGGAAAGGAACACGGAGACATCAAGGGTCCGTTTGGATGCGGGGAAAGAATCGGGGGTATTAGTTTATAAGGGGATAAGATAGTAGGGGGTATTAGTTAATAAAGGATGGCCCACATTGATGTGATGTTTATGGAGGGAGATTAAATAGTAGGTTGTTTGGATGAGGTATTAGAGAAGGGGGATTAAATAGTACTTTGTTTGGATGGAGGATTAATAGAGGGTATAAGGAAGGGTGGATGATGTAAAAAGCTATCAAATGACATTTTTGCCCTTGTCCAGTCCCTAAATTAATTATGTATTACTTTTTATATATAATTGTAAATTTAATTATTCTTTCACAATTTAAGCCGTAATAATTTATTTTACTTATAATTTAATTAATTTAATAAGTATCAAAAATTATAATTTGTTTTTTTAAAGTGTTTTATTTTATAATTTCGTTTATTTTGGATCAAAGGCAAGCAATAATAATGATCAAAAAAAAAAGGCAAGCAATAATTTCGTTTTTTTTAAGCAAAGTGGATGGGTGGGGTTGCATGGGCACACATGCACTGAATAATTTTTCCTTTTCTTTTTACTCTCCTATTCTCCTTGTTACTGGCGTAAAGAGAGAGAGAGAGAGAGAGAGAGAGAGAGAGAGAGAGAGAGAGAGAGAGAGAGAGAGAGAGAGAGAGAGAGAGAGAGAGAGAGAGAGAGATATTCATGTTGCCCAGTTCGTCGTCGATCGGAGGCGGCTCCTCGCCGTCGTCACTGTACGCCTCTCTCTCTCTCTCTCTCTCTCTCTCTCTCTCTCTATTTTCCATTTTTCCCAATCTGGGTGTGCATGTGTGTGCTACAGAAATGGGAGGTTGGGGGTGAGGGAAGGGGGATAAAGAAGGGTAAAATCGTCAGATTTCGAGGGGATTGGGGGGTATAAGTTATGGATACCTCAAACCCTATCCAAAAATAATACCCCCGGTTACCCCCTTCTCCGGTCTTGGCCAAGAAACGGGATAAATCAAAACCCCTCAGTTTGGGCTTCCCAAACGGGGGTAAAGAGGGGGAGCCAGGTCTTATACAGGGGTATAAGCTAATCCCCCCAGCTATGGCTGCATCCAAACGGAGCCCAATTGTCATCAATCGAATCCACTCGTTGCAATTAAATAATTGGCGATGAATTAGGGTATAAATTGCTGATATGTTTTCCGTCATTTGTTGATACAATCTAATTTACAGGGGCTTCGCAGGGATAATTTAAGTTATAGAAAATTAGAAGCCGGCCCCGTTTTTTAGGTTCGGTTCTTTCCCAACCCTAAATTTTTTCCTCCAAAGTTGTAGGCTCGGTAATTGTATGTAATGACATCTTTACCCAAAAATCCAAATGCCTCCCTCGGCCTCTCCCATAAATTGGTCAGACTTCTCATCCCCCTGCCAATGCCCAGCGCCGTATCGTCATCGTTGTCGACCTCTACGAGGAGTCCGCCTTTGCCGTCAAGTGTGCTGCGCCGTCCACCACTACCTCCGCCCCGGCAACGCCGTGATCCTCCTCCTCCTCCACCCCACCTCCATCCTCTACGGCGCAGATTGGGCGCCGCCAAGAATTCCAACAAATACTTGAGGACGAGTTCGACACTGCATCACAGATTGATTTGGTTTTAGTGTTGTTCATCTGTCCCATGCCTTCAATCACTGCCACCACTGGCGCCGCCGATGATGATGTCGACGATATCGACGATATCCGATCGTTTCGGATCTGCGTTCTCCACCATGTGAAACCGACCGTGATCGTGGACGAAGTTCGTTGTCGAGTAGTTCTAACGAGGCCTCCGTGGATTTCGAATTAGAAATTAAAAAAGCAGAAGATGATGATGCCGCCGACTGGAGTGGAGCAGCTGCCGCGATCACTGCGATCACAGACTCTTTAACCTGTTCGCAAACTGGAACAGGTTCTCAATTTCATTGTTTGCTTCTCTTATTGCAGTTGCTATTTTGAATGTGAAATCTAAATTTAGTAAAAATGTTGCAGCTGTTGTTGTGCAAATGGTGAAGCTGTAATTTAATTTCAAGGTTAGGAGTTTAATCTCTCACTAATTTCAAGGTTAGAAGTTTTCTTCGTGTGTATTTTTTATGAGAACTGTATATTTTTTTTATGAGAATTGTGTATTTTTTTATGAGAATTGTCTATGAGAACTGTCTATGAGAATTGTGTATTATTCATGAGAACTGTCTATGAGAATTGTGTATTTTCTGTGAGAACTGTCTACGAGAATTGTGTATTTTATAGAAGAACTGTGTATTTTCTATGAGAATTGTGTATTGTCCAGCCACAACAATAATAGGTAATATTATAAATCAAGAGAACAGAACATCAAGAGAAAACTCAATCCCTAAACATCGATCAAGAAATCAAAAGGAGGGGACTCCGTCTAAAGACTACACCCAACTCCAACTAAACCCTCAACTCCAAACAGGAGGAGCACAACAGAAAGTAACAGAACCACCCACGCAGAGATGAGAGAAGCCCCACAAATGGGGATCCGGAGACACCAAAGAAAAGAACCAAAAGACCAAAAAGAAAAATCAACCCAAACCCAACCCTAACAGAAAACAAGACACCACTCCACAGAAAACGCCGAGCAACATCGGCGATGTCTGCAGACGCTCTGCCCCCAGTGTCGAAATATGAGAAACGCCAGAGGAGCCGAACCGACTCCGGATCAACATGCCTTGCATCCTGTTAACGCCAGATCAAACTCCAAACGGAACCAGAGAACCCAAAAACGTCTGTCTCTGCCCCTACCAAAAACACCACACGCGTAGTAGGAACTTCGGATCTGGGAAAAAAGTGAAAAGAACGAGCTTTGAATAACCAGAACAAAGGAGGTAGGAAGAATATGTGCACAAAAACACCCAAGAAAAAGCACCAAATCAAAAGATTGGGGAGAGAAAAACCCCACGGGGGGAGAAATCCCTCCCCTCCTGCCGCCAAAAATGAGTGTAAAACCCATTGGAGAGGAGGGGAAGGAGGGGGCTGACGTGACTGGGCCCCACGTCAGCTAAACCACCCCCCCCCCCCAAAAAAAAAAAAAACAAATTCCTGAATTTTTTGAATCGGCCCCCAAATTAAATCTTGCTTCTCGCGCCGAACCATACCCACGCTACGTCAGCGTCCTGTTTTTTGGGCATGGGTGGAGAGCCTGCTCCGTAGCATTATCGACAGATTTACGAGACATGTAAATTTTGTACTCGTAGCATGTCAGGTGGATGTAAACCTTAGTTGAACCCTTGTGATTATCTAGGAATGATTTTTTCCCCTAAATTTTAGTACATGTTTTCATACGTAGCCATTTTCCATGCAATCAAATAAACGTTACAAATAGAACACTTGACACATGGTACAGTTTAATTGTAGATGGTTGCCGAAACCCAATGCACTGCTAATAGTAGCCAAAATAACAACCACCGATATGTGCTATGTATATTAATTTATAATTGAATATATATATCTAAAGACTACAAATGTTTACTGTGTATATGCCATTCGGTTATTTATAATTTACTAGTCGCAGGGCACGTGCGTTGCACGTGGTTTGTTTGCATACGTATAATTTTATATCCATTTTGAGGGAGGGGAATAGGGTTTTTGAGTTATTGTTAGTGGGTTTTTTTTTTTTTTTTTGCAAATGTGAGAAATTGTTAGTGTTCACTATTCACAGTTTGCTTAGTATACCTGTAACGCCCCGATTTTTCGGAAGCAAAATAAAATGATTTCATAAGAAAATTTGGCTAAATAAATATGATTTTCCGAAATAAAGGTTTGCTATTACAATCTCAAGATAAATTTACTGATTTAAAATACATTATCTTCAGAGCCGACTCTAGACTTGATACGGATCCAAAGCATACTCGATCTCCATTCCTGATCTTCTTCCCGTGTCGAACTGCACCATCGTTGAATCCCCTCCATCGAATCATGTGCCCTCTGGCAAATTGATCGCCGAAGCAATCGATTTACCAGGATACAGACGTATCCGTGAGTGATAAATCACCCAGTAAAATAATCCAACCCAACTACCCCCCTTACTTTACAGCTAGCAAGTAATAGGACAATAAGAATGCGAAAAGTAGAACAGAGATTTTCACATAAACCAATTTATTACTATCCGTTAGCCTGACGTGTGATCTAAGATCTCACCGCGAGATCTTTCCTCCCCAACCGCTAGCCATGTCCCGTCCCATGAGATCACTTCCATTTGCTGTCGCAGATGTACCTATGTTATGTACCAAGTGTACATCCCAATAACTACAACAAATGGAAAGCTTATCATGTCGTTACATAACTAGAGTTCGCCTATCTTATACACCACATCACAACCATTTCACAATCATCACTGGACACACGCCAGTCTATCAATTAATCACTGGACACCCGCCAGTTTCAATCTCATCACAAATCTCATCACATCTCAAAATCCCGCCTGCAGGCAATCTAAAACAAAAACTTTCCAATTCATCCATTGCCTAGCATCGTCTAGGTGATTTCTATTTCGCATACTACCCCATGTGGTCCAATCTAACATATCAATCAGAGGTTTGAATAATAGATAAGCAATCAGAATAATAATTGAAATAAACAATACGCATAAAAATCATGTAACATTTTATGAATGGGCCGTTGCCCTTAGTCTCGTATGGTCAAGAAGTAAATTTTTATTAATGGAAATCTTTATTAAAAACAATAATAATAATAATATACAAAAAAATATAGATCTATTATTATTTACCTACAAATATTGTACTTAATACGGGTAATACTAACATAACATGTTTATCACTTATAATCACTAGTATAAAAATTATGTTCAATAATCAAATAAAACATTTCACTGGGCCTAACTATAAACTTCAATGACTTTAGGGCTTAACTGCAATAAGATAATCTCTTATAATTAATATTTGGGCCAAAGCATTAAATTCAAAATGAGCAGGGGGATAAGTGTAATTGTCATGCTTTTTTTAATTCCCAGCGGCTATGAACAGTAAAAAAAACGTGAATAGTGTTCACGCTTGTGAACAGTGAACGTTTCGGAAAAAACTGGGTTTTATTCGTCCGATTCCAATTTCGATTCTAAACATAAAAACTAACAACTTAGTACATTAGTATACTTAGGGAGAGATAGGGATAGCAATTAATCTACCTTGAGTTCGGTCAGAAATTATGGAGAACGGTTTCGGTGGGTTTCGGCACTCGGGGAAGACGGCTGGAATTGGAGACTTCGGGGACGGTAATGGACAGAAATGAGGGTGTTTCGTGATGGTTGGGATCCTAAGGAATGAATTGCATCTCGAATTTTGATTGAACAAGGCTATGGGAGTAAACCCACTTTTCTCTCTCTAAACTCAAACCTCCATTGTTGGACCTTGGAAGCTCTCTCTCTATCTTTCTTTCTGTATTTTCAATGGAGCATGAGAGTATTATTTTCTGCTGTCCTTTTCGGAGGGAGGGCTCAGGGCTATTTATAGAGGGGAGGGGGTGCCGTGGGGTTCAAGAATGAAGGGAAAGGGAGGATAAGGATGGCAAGGGGGGATGGTTTCCTTGGGGAGAAAGG
The DNA here is from genome assembly GCA_018127125.1 of Rhododendron griersonianum. Classification (NCBI taxonomy): domain Eukaryota; kingdom Viridiplantae; phylum Streptophyta; class Magnoliopsida; order Ericales; family Ericaceae; genus Rhododendron; species Rhododendron griersonianum. The sequence continues at coordinate 21,224,341 of CM030789.1, forward strand.
AAGAGAGTTTAATGGGGAGAGAGAGAGATTGATACGGCTGGGAGATGAGAGAGCCGAAGAATTTTCTTTTCATAAGGGGGGGGGTACTATGGTGTATGTGGTACACCACACATCTATAAGGAATTTTGATAGAACCAATATAGAGTTCAATCTAACTTTATAAAGAAATAATTTTTTGTATAAAAATTATAATTTAACTTATTAAAATTTTTGAATCATTATAACATATGGTAAAAAAAAATATTGTCGAATACTAGTCAGTGTAGTTATTTAATAAAATTCAAAAGATAAATTTTTATTTGAAAAAAAAAATTAGGGCAAAAATTAAGGTCGTTACAATACCCATTTTTAATTCTTATCAAATGACAAGCCAATTTTCTATAACTTATTGAGTCTTATGCTCATGAAACAATATGCCACTTCCAGACATCCCAAATTAATGAAAAAAGAGGGGAATGTAGAAAAAGATGATGCATTAATGTAGAATAAGGGTCCAAAATTGCCGAACTATTTCAATGATAATAAAAAGAAAGCTTCAATTAATATCTCTCTATCTTTATGTCTTTGTCCATCTGGTCAATTAAGAACTTTAATGAATTCAGAAATAGTACAACCAACAAGCCTTTTTGCTGCATCAAATAATGTGACATTAATTTGTTGCACTCCGTCACCTATAGTGAGCTACATCATGTATCTACATTTTATGAGATTATTAGGTTTAGATATTCAATGCTTTGTGAATATACGTAATTAAAAACCATTAAGTTATTAAAGACTTATACTACTTGTCATCCGAATCCGAAGTACCTTGGACATATTTCAGTGTTGGTACTGTGACATTTGTGGCATTCTGCTTTTGTCTCAATCACATGGACCTTCTTATGGCATTTTGCACAAGCTTCGTACCAATTTTTTCCCATGTTTTCAATGCTAATGATTGTTCCTCTGAAGTAGCAATACATTTTCTACAATAGATTCACTGAGAGATTAATTGTACATAGTTGTTGTTTGCTTTAATAAAAAGAGGAAGTTGATTTACTTTTCTAAAAAAGAGAAAAAAGGCTTTTACATTACAATCTTGTACTTCGTAAACATTGGTTTGGGAGACTTACCTGAAAGTTATTTGAAGGCCTCTCTGTTCATATCATAAATCCATAAAGGAGTATGTACCAGCATTACCTCTTTGTTCGATCATTTTTGAAAATATCATCCGCACTTGCAAATTTGGGCATAGCTGAATCCTTCTGCGAAGACCCATTTCTATGTTGAGGTGTTTTTTTCATAATATTCTGATGCCAACCACTTTCACCCCTTGGAAAAAATGCCGGGTATTGTAATGGATCATAGCAACCATAATAGTGTTGTACTTGATGTCTGCTACCAGAATGTTCATGAATAACGATTTCTCATTCAAATGGCACATTGGCATTGTTCCCTTCAATCCAAATGCCTGCAACTTGATTAGCTGATGGGGAGTTGTACACTCTCTGATCCAATTTGACATTACTTTTGATATGAATATCCAGTGGCCTCTTTTCTAGTGTGCGTAGAACTTGAGCATATGGATTCTCCGAAAGAACCTCCATAAGTTTTCTAACAACGGACTCGCTCAGATCAGCGTCTTTTAAAATCTGCAGTCTATTTTGCACCTCATTGCATGTATCATAGAAGTACATTTGAAAGAAACATGTACCATGCGTTGAAGGAATAAGAGAAGGGAGGTTATGGTAGATTTGGCCTTGTGCACGGAATGTATAAATTGTTGTGAGGTTGCCAACTGCTTATCCAATCTCACCGCAAATGAAGTAAACGAAAAGATACTATTATAGGCTCGGATGTTTTTACAGAATTCTTTTCCTTCCTCACATTTTGACGTGTATAATTTGCGTAATACCTCTGGAATGCAAGGACTACTTTTCCTCCACAACATCAAAAATTTGGGGTTTCGTATTGGAATTTCTTGGCACCACAAAAAGAGCAAGGTCTACGCTGCCGTATTTCAAATTCAGAGTGACAGTGATCTGCAAGCAGGAAAAAGGCCAACCCCAAAAACATGAGTGTTGATGAGTAATGCAAAATTTGTGGGAAGATATGCTTGGTAGCATGTTTTGTGTAATAACAACATTTACCTAACGCTGTTAAAGTTGGAGTGGAACATTGTCCATTACTATCTTGGCCTGCTGTTCTGTTTAGGCTGGTGGATTTCAATGCTCTTTTGTTGGTGACATTTTTTTTATATATTTTCTTTTTTCTTCAGCAATCAATCGAGCATACCGGTCCCTCCTATACTTCCGATAACAGGATAGGGCTTCATCTGTATATAAATCAAACAAGTAAACGTTAAAGGAAGTGGATGGCCTAGGCTTCATTCATTGTTCTTCCAGTTGCTGTAAAAAAGTTTCACCTTCTTTGGATCTCATTTTTTGGGCAACTTGTACAGGGGATTGTTTTCTGACTGCCTGTTTGAAAAGGGGCCTGGACAAATTCACAACACAATGAAAGAAAGAAATACTCCCTCCGTCCCTTTATTACGGTCCAATATTCCATTTTGGGTTGTCCCTTAATAAGTGTCTATTTTGTAAAGTTAGTGGGTAAAAATTGGTGAATTGTCTATTTTGTCCCTAAAAGTAGATTCCATTTTGAAAAGTTAGTGAGTAAAAGTGTAATGATGATGGGTAAGTAGGAAAAGTGGAGGAAAAAGTTGATGTGAAAGGTATAATGATGATATCTTTTTAATAAGTTGGAGTTACGAAGCAGGACATTTAAAAAGAGACGGAGGGAGTAAGAGACTTTGGGAAATTGTTATTGGAAGCAATGCAAGAATAATGGGTTTTATTTGTCCTGTATTTCAAACACACACGACTAAAGGAACTCGGCTTGGCCTTCAAATCCTATATTTTATAAGTACTTAAATGCATTGGAACAAGGCTAGTAAGGATCAGGTGTTAATCCAAGGAATTGTCCAAACTGTGACTTCTCTGCATTTTTAAGTACTTAAATGCATTGGAACAAGGCTGGTAAGGATCAGGCGTTAATCCAAGGAATTGACCAAACTGCGACTTTTTTTGCATTTTTTCAAGAGTTTTACGAGTTATTTTTTGGAAATGCAGGACCATGAAATAGGTGATTCTCTGTGACCATAGGAATCTACTCGGTCTTTGACATCCATTAGGAAGCACAGGAATACAACAATAATAAACCCTTTTGTTATCCTAACATAACAAACCACAAAATAGAGTCTAGAGTAAATTATTGAAAGTTTGTTCAATTTAATTCACACGGGCGGACTACCCCAAACCATTCTCACCGCAGATATTTTCTGGAAATGCAGGACCATGAAATAGGTGATTCTCTTTGGCCATAGGAATCTACTCGGTCTTTGACATCCATTAGGAAACATGGGAATACAACAATAATAAACCCTTTTGTTATCCTAACATAACAAACCACAAAACAGAGTCTAGAGTAAATTATTGAAAGTTCGTTAGATTTAATTCACACGGGCGGACTACCCCAAACCATTCTCACTGCAATAGTCATAACTGGAAATTAATTCTTTCTGGCGGCCGTATCTCAGGTGGTATGTATGTAGTTAGAGGTAGGGGCTGACAATTGCAACGACTACCCTTGGGTTTTTTTTTTTAATCCTACACCAGTTGAAGTCGTGTAATTCTGTCGAACGGTTGGTGTGCATTATGCTATGATTCATTACCAAGCGTAGTTAACTGCAGATGTGTGTATGTATGTAGTTAGAGGGGGGGGGGGGGGGGTGGACTTACTAGGTTTTCCTTGCCGGCGGCCTTATCTCAGGCGTTCTGGAGGTATAGTGAGGGTTTCAATTGATGGAGACCTGGTTAATCCTTCCCGGTGGCCGTCTGGTGGCCAAAACTTTGGTGCTGATTTGACGGAAACCAGATTAATCCTTCCCGGTGGGGGTCTGGTGGCCAAAACTCTGGTGCTGTAGGTGTGGGCGGACTGGGGTCGGGGTGGGGTAATATCCATTTGGAGCGGTGGGGAGGTGTGATGGTGTAGTTGGGAGGAGCCGTTTGAATTTGGGGTGCGTTGTTTGGGGGTGGGAGAGAATAGTCACGTCTGTTTTGGAGAAATTTAGGAGGGGTGCGTGAGTTTTGAGGGAGAAGGCACTACAAGAAATCAAGCCTTTTGCGAGGAAACATTTTTGTCGCTAAATGCAATATTTTGCTCGCAAAAGAGTTTTTGCGAGGAAATTTAATTCGTCGTCCGTTCCTCGCAAATGGGTAGTCTCCGATTCTTTTTTGCAACAAAAATAATTTTCCTCGCCAAAAAGTTATTTTTTGCAAGGAAATTTGGTTCGTTGCTATTGAGTGAACCATTTTGTGAGGAAATTCATTTGACGCTGAGGTAAAACAAATTTGTCGCTATAAATACTCCGTTCCTCGCCAAATATGCATGTTTGGCGACAAAGCATTTCCTCGCAAAATGGTATACTCAATAGCAACGACCCAAATTTCCTCGCAAAATATACATTTTTAGCGACAAAGCTTTTCCTCGCAAAATGGTGTACTCAATAGCAACGACCCAAATTTCCTCGCAAAATATACATGTTTAGCGACAAAGTATTCCCTCGCAAAATGGTGTACTCAATAGCAACAACCCAAATTTCCTCGCAAAATATACATGTTTAGCGACAAAGCATTTCCTCGCAAAATGGTGTACTCAATAGCAACAACCCAAATTTCCTCGCAAAACATATATGTTTAGCGACAAAGCATTTCCTCGCAAAATGGTGTACTCAATAGCAACAACCCAAATTTCCTCGCAAAATATACATGTTTAGCGACAGAACATTTCCTCACAAAATGGTGCACTCAGTGGCAACAAACCAAATTCCCTTGCAAACAATTGACTTTTTGGCTAGGAAATAAGTTTTGTCCCATAACAGGGAATACATTTTGCAAGGAAACTCATCCTCACAAATAACTCTCTTTACTTCCTGTCATACAATAATTTGCAATATAATTGAACTAACACAATCCATAAAACTAAAAGTTAATAGCATGAACATTAAAACAATTTCACAAATGTCATAACCTGGTACCTCAATCCCCAAAATATATTATCATGTATCGAGTATCTTTACAAAAACCACAATGAAGTACTATATTATGTACTGTTATGTACCAAAAACTAGTTGCATCCTTCCAATATCCTTCTTCCATCTAGATGTCCCAAAAAACAAAAGGCAAGAAGCGGCCAAAAGATAACACTTCATTGCATCTTCATCCACCAAAAGATAACATCATTGGTTTCCATCTAGTACTCCATTGCATCTTCATCCACCAAACGGTCACCATCGTTTGTTGAGCAATCTGCATAAATATAACACAATGAAAAGGTTTACAAATTCTAGTCTTGGATTACCATTTGATTACAATAAACCATCACTACTAAACATGATCCCAACTGCTAAAAGGATATCTCCACAGGAAGCTATTGCCGTCATATAGATGACTTGAGTTTAAAAAAAACCTTGCTGCCAGTAATAAGTATACAACTCATGTTCAGACTTGAGTTAAAAATGCTTATTGGCCTTGGCTTTTGATTCATTTCGCGGATGGGAGCAAAGGGGTATTTCATTTCCATTTAAGGCTTATGCTTAACATAAGACTACTGAAATAGCTATCCTTAACACCCCATCCCACATCAACTAGGTAGGAAAAGTTCTTGGGGTATAATAAGAAAGTTCATAGCACTTCCGAGTGGTAACACACTTTGAAGCCAAGAGAGCCTAGCTGCCCTAGCCCAAAGTGGACAATGCCGTTACAGTTGGTGGATGAAAGCTCACTTATATAGCCAATGAACTATTCCTGTCACGCTGATATGAAGCCGGATATCAAATTCCAACCACATTTGAATCGGTTTGACTTCATACTTAACAAGTTATCAACAGGTTCACAACCAACCACCTATGTAGCACCGACACTCCACCAAGGGTGACGTACCAGTGTCGGACACGTGTTGGACACTTCTCCAGAAGTGTCCTGTTATTTTGGGCAATATTTGGAGTCCGACACTTTCCAGACACTTGACAGACACTTTTGGGACACTTCAGGGGTAAAAATACAAATATGAGAACTTTTAAAATGGATCTAAGTGTAATTAAAACTATCTCAGCCTTAAAAAGATAACGTAGTACGTTACACTCTCGGACGACGCAATACAGAGACGAAGAAGTCTGATCGACGACGCAATATAGAGAAGTGGATTGATCGACGACAACTCAATCCAGGTAGTTCGCCTCTCTCTCTCGCCTTTATCTCTCCTGTGCTCATCTTTCTCTCACCTCTCACTCCTGAATTTTTTTTATTCTTGATATATACATACATAGACATGTCCCCAAACGTGTCGTGTCCCTCATTTTTTGAAAATTTACGTGTCGGAGTGTCGGTGTCCGTGTCCGTGTCCGTGCTACATAGCCCACCACTCTTGCCTCCGTCAATAGGTCAAGAATCATCCTAGACAAAGCAACTTCATTTCCTAAAACAGATCTCTCTCGAAATCTGTTATCTCAAAAAATTCAGCCAGTTTAAGTCTTTATTCATTGCATAACTCTATATCATCGCCTGCAACCACAATCTAACCAATATTTATATCAGGAGTTCTTAGGAAAATAATGTACCATCAAACGTTAGCCTTTTCATTTCCACTATATATGGCTGCAGCTACATCCTGTATAGCTTTGAAAAACTTAATCAAACAGGCTCTAGTGGATTGCCTTAACTTATAAGGGCTGTATTAAGCTTTGCATCCTTTTCTGTTAGTTGTAAGAAATGATAAATCAGGTGGATTATCCATATCGACCTCCTCTTCCAAGCACCCTTTGAGGAAGGCATTCATCAAATCAAACTGTTGAGGATATTCAAAATTTGCAGCAAGAAAGATTAGCCACCTAATGGAGTTCATACTCACTACAGATGTAGACTTTTCTGATATCAATGGTACTTTGACAAACCCTTAGGCTTTAGCAAGTAGTATGGCTTTCTACCTTCCGTTGAGCCTTCTACCTCGTCTTCATATTTAATCATCAATTCAACAACTCAAAAAACCCCTCATTGAAAACCCTACAATTAGGAGTTTGTTCTTCTTTTATTTTCAAAACAGAAATGGCAGCAACCAGTTTTCTTAGCTTATTACAAAACGACATTCATAATTTGTTGGAGCACTAGAGAACAGAGGCCCAACCATCAAGTTTCTCCAGATTTATACAAAAAAATTCGCGCAGGAATCAAAGCATCTATAAAGTAAAAAAAAAACGTACATCCGCCTAACAGTGGATTACTAGAAAATTCAGAAAAATACATCTCCATATAGCATTTGTCCAAAATTTTTGACTTGCATTCACTATGTGGAAACTCCTTGAGTAATACTCGAACCTCCTAAACCAAAAACCATATGATACAAACCTAAGTCTCAGTCTAGGATGCGATGTTATTAGATGTTCAACTATAGCGCAAATAAAACTATGTCGTCACTATTTTTTTGCCCAACTACAAGTCTATAAAATTAAAAATAAAAAAAGCGAGGAATAGATACTCACTAGCATCATTGGAAGGCATGTTGCGACCATTTTGCTGTAACAAGAACTTTAATTGGGATTGCATATTAGCTATGGTTTCTGCTAGTTGCTCTGTATTTTAACACCATGAGCAATGATTCCATGACCTGTCATTCCACGACCTCCTCGTCCTCCACCTCTAGTAGACATCTTTGCGTATCTATAAGATGACAAAAAATAAGAATAGACCAACCATCAAATACATCCAAGATGCGCAAAATCGGTAATACCTAATTGTTGTCTAATACAATCCCGAGCAAAGAAAAGGATGAACTTGAAAGCATCCAACTGAAAAAATTATGATAACTTATTCTCGTGAATGTGAAGTAAATAGAGTTTAGAGATTGTATGAGACCTAGTTTTAGTTATAGTTAGCCAATTGGTTAATTAGTTGAAGTCTTTGCAGGAAGCATATTGAAACAATAAATACTATTTCAACTCTTTCATGAAAAGCAAACAAGTAGTGAGATAGTGTACACAGCTAAATTTCACTCCGTATAGTCTCATAAAAGAACTCATTATGCCTAATGTCCATCTATGATATCCTAATTCGTCATACCAATAAATATTTAGTGGCACATTTCAGTTCAAAATATCCCAATATTCCTTTTCATGGATTGCTCATTCTCTTCTACAGCGGATCTCATACCAAATCAAAGACATCTTAGCACTGTCCCCGACAGACACCAACCTATTTGAGCCGCTTTGAGGTATTAGTTCAGGAATTCTGAATTTTACACCTCCTTCAATTAAAGTATAGGAGCACACGTACTACATCTCAATCAGCATCTTCATTAAGTGGGCTGAATTCCTAACTTTCTTCCCAAACAATTCAATCATGCCAATTGAGCTACAAAACACTAAACGACAGTCACCTTATTCCAATTGTCACTCAAGTAAATTCTCCTTACAATAAAGTTTCTACTCAAATAGCCAGACCTTTTTTGGAAGCCATAATTGGAACTTGGAAGTCATTCCCTATATGCCTCAAAATCCTAGGGGCCACTAGCCCTTTTTCCATCATAGTTGTCGCACTTTCTTTTAGTTCAATTCACTATGGGCGTTAGGAAGTGTCCCGCAACAAAAACTTATGAAAACAATATACCTTCTGATAAATATTGGCAACGAAGTTTCTTCAAGACATTCAAAGTAAAGGCCCTAGGAAATGATTCCTCATGATCGAAGAGATTTTTCACTTTCCTAATCAGCTTTTTCAATGTTGTGAACAATCTCCTATTTGAAGGAAATAAAGATTCTTTACTTTTCTAAGCAGCTCCTGCATGTGCTTAATTTCATGATCAACAAATAAATAAATAAATTCCATCCATGTTTGGTCTCTCCGAACGGATTTCTCCAATATTGTTTCAAGATTCTTGATTTCCACACAGCAGATTCAGCTTTTTATTATTGTGAGAGTTGGATTTTAGGTGTTTTAATGTAAAGCCTAACCTAATCCCAGCCCCTACTTTATCTGGTAGACCCAAATTGACAAAACCGTGTATCAACATACTGTAGATATAACTATCTGGGTCACAACCCTTCTTCAAAATTTTCATAAATAGCCCTCATAGCCATTTTCAGTTTGTTTTTCTTGCAATACCCATTAATAAGAGTAGTGTACAATACCCATTAATAAGAGTAGTGTAAATAATTTATCCAGAAAGAAACCTTGGGATTCCATTTCTGTACTCAGCAACTCAGCCTCCTCAACCAGCCTTCTCTTACAATAACTTAGAACCAATGACTTCCACAAATGACCAGTACAAGGCACCCCTCTATCGCGCATTACGTCAAACACTTGTAGGGCTTCATCTAAATATCCCAAGATGCACAACCATGTACAAACATATATGTATATATATATATATATATATATATATATATATAAGATTATGGAACCTTTGCCCCAAATAATCACAACAAATCAACTGGGATTTAAGATCTTTGGAGGAAGATATGGCAAAAGAGAGATGGAACTTACCACCGTACCTAAAATCTCAGACTCGAGCGCGATTAGAAAGTAATCCAGTTGCGCTGCTTGAGGCTCGATCGAAAAATAAGTCAGTGTGGGTTATGAGAAGTCATCGTTCTCTGCAACTTCATCAGAGAAGAGAGAGAGAGAGGCGAGTAGAGTAGTATTCGATCCCCTTTTTATGCCCAAACGGTGCCGCCCTTCTATCCTTTTTTTCCCTCCAGCGCGCCTTTCTTTTTTCCCAATCCCACCATTCACTAATTGGAAATTTCGGACAAATGACACGAAAATTATTCCTCGCTGAATGATTTTCTTTTGTGAATGTTGATTTCTTATACAACAGTGCTACATATATAACAATTCATACACAATCTCTCACATAAATTTTTTTAACGATCGATCCCGTTAATTTCACTGTGTTTGTTGATGAAATCAATCACATAAATTTTTGGCTCAATCGAGTTCAGTAAACCGCTTCATTGATCAGGATACAAATTCATTAATAAAACGATACGTTTCATTAATTAGATCAAACGTCTAACGATAGGTGATTAACTTCATGCTGGTACAAAAATAATTTAATTCATATTATTTAAAAATGATAGACAGTTCGAATGGGAAAGAAAGACCTCAATGTGGGCTCGAGTGATGCATCATAAAGACTTTAATGCCTCCGGACGCATTAATGTTTTTCGATCATGTGATTATCAATATCCGATGATCTCGAATTTTAGTAGAAATGTTGTTATCAGTAAAAGGTGAAATCCTAACAGTTTAGATCGACTATTATAAAAATAGACTTGACAATGATCTTTATAATCTATACGTTCAACTTATTTGATAGTAAACTAAATATTGTGCAGTAGTTGAATGTATAGTAACCATGCGACCATGACACAATCATGACGATCGAGATCGTTGATTTCATTGGGCTTATTGATTATAGCAATCATGAAAAATTTTGACTCAATTAAGTTTAGAAAGCCCCTTCATCGGGACGCAATTGATAGTAAACAAAGTCTTGTTCAATTGTTGATGTACAATAACCACACGGTTGCGACATAATCATGATGATCGAGATCGTTGATTTTGTTATGCATGTTGATTAAATCATTCATGTAAATTTTTGGCTCGATTAGGTATTAAAAGTCCCTTCATCGGGATGTGAATTTATTGAAAAAATGATATTTCTCGTCCGATCAAGTGTCTAATGAATACATGATTAACTGTAATGAATGATTTAATTAATCCATATTTCACAAAAACTTGAAATATTATTTAAAATGTAATATTATTATGAATTTTTTTTTTTTGCAAAACCAAGATATGAGTCCCCTTCTAATAATGACCACCTCATTTTAATAAAATGAGGACCTCCTTTTCCCGATCGAATTTCGATGATCTGGGCCGTTCAATGTGTTCAGAACGTGATTTTAAGGGTACCCACGTGAAATCAGCAAAAAAAAAAAGAAGACCGGGAAGGGCTTCATCCGAGTAGTTTTTGTTTATTTTTTATCGAACGGTTCAAATAAAAACTGCTCAAATCAAGCCCTACCCAGTCATTTTTTTTGCCGATTTCTCGCGAGTACTCTTAAAATCACGTTCTGAACACATTGAGCGGCTCGGATCATCAAAATTCAATCGGGAAAGTGGAGAAATGGGTGGTCTACATTTTAGATCCTCATTTTAAGGTCATTACCTGAAGATTTCTGACCAAAATATAATGACATTTATTTTAAAAAAGAGCAACAATAGTATAAAACTACCAAGGGTCACGCTTAAATAATACTCACGTTTTTTTTTTTTTGGCAACCATCACATTTCCTTGCAAAATGTTTTTACTGTTAGTATAAAACAAAATTATATATTCATTTTTTTATTAATTTATACACGTGGCGTGTTCCCGCCGTGTCTGTATCCCCTTTTTTTTTTTTAAATTGCCGTATCCCATGTCCGTATCCGTGTCCGTTCAACATAGGGTACACTAATTCATATCCAAAACAAGTGATCGATACTCAAATTCCAATTGATACACAAAACCAAGTACTAATGCCATTCCACTTCATATAACAAAAAGGAGGTCAATACATGACATTAACCAATAGCTACTTATCCCATTCCACTTGGTACAACAAATCCAATTCAATGCACCCCAAAACCAGCACCTACTAACTGGACAAAACATGCACTAACTGTCTTACTATAGTGCAAATTCAAATACCAAGGCAAATAGCAGCTTTGTACTCCAAAACATTTTTCAACTCCTATCTCCTACTCCAATATTGTATCTCCATGCACCAAATGATCACCATCTATTGTTGAGCAATCTGCATATACAGAACACAATAAAGAGCTTTACAAATTATAGTCATGATTTAAAAATGAATTTATCATGCTACTAAACATGAGTATCCCAACTAGTTAGCAAGTAGATTGTGATCGGACGGAGCCCACAAGAAATCAAGCAGCAATAGTCCTTAACCGGATGACACTAACTATAATGAGTTGCTCTAAAACCATTCTCTTAACAACAGTCCAAATACTTGAGGAATTTAACAACAGTTCAATACTTGGTCTCAAAGTACCAGCTCTCGTGCATCAATAAGGCTGCATAAAGGTGAAGGCCAGCTGCTAATTTCAATCATGGAGCGAGGGCTCTTTTGTTGAGCTAGCTTGCTGATATTACCTAAACTAGTGAGATAGAGGGACAGAAATTTGGTTCATGACACACAAGCTACCGTGTGCTCAGTTTAAGTCATAAGACACATGATCAAGTCATAAAAACCAACCAACTCTACTCAACAAGCCTTAATACCATAGCTTATCAATTACCAGTTTATGTAGACATGGGCTTCAAAGAGGAGTTACCTCTTTGGACCTGTTGATCGATAGCTTTTATGTAGAACAGGGGTTACCAAATACAGAGTTTGATTACCCAGCCATTTATGTTTCTCAAACTCTAAGATCAAAACATTTCACAATTAATATGCAGTGTATATCTCAATCTAATATGCAGTGTATAGCACAATTATACGTTCCAACCTCCAAGTAGTGAACAAATAAAACTATGTATCATCACTATTTTTTGCCCAATTGCAAGTCTGTAACAATGTCAATAGCAAAAGCAAGGAATAGATACTCACTAGCATCATTGGAAGGCATGTTGCGGCCATTTTGTTTTGGAGCATACTTGAAGTTGACCTGAAACAACCTGACATGAAGCATAGCATAAAATAAGGGGTTAAATGAATATGAGTGAAAAATCGTAACAACTTTCATATATAGAAAGGAAAAAACTAAAGAACTCGAACGCAACCTCCTATTTTAATCCATTAACCAAGTTCCATGCTATTCTATCAATTCAACAACTAAAGACAATAGCAATAAAACTAAAGAACTCGAACGCAAGGATATACGTGGAAACTACTTAGGGTAAACTCACCTAAGCATAAAACCACAGCCTAATCTACCAAAATGCTATAAATCAAAAGGTTTACAAAGAGAATACAAATTAGGAATTACCCACAAGCCTCTTGTGACACCTAACTCCACTCTTTGATATAGCTCTCCGAGCCCCTTCTTGATTCCATAGCCACCACGAGTTCACCACCTCGATCTCTGGGTCAAGCCGACTCCGGAATCATCCGGCCATGTAGAGTCATGGGCAACAATGTATGGATTTAAAAAAGAGATGAAGTTTTTGTGAAAAACAAATCAACCTAGAGAGAATACATTGAATATTAGAGTATTTCTCTAGGATGACAAAGGATGATCAAATACTCAATTTAGATCATCTCAAATGCATAAGCACACAATAGATATGAGTGAAATTGATTTTCTCACTCTAAAGTGGGCTATTACAAGAGTGGGTGCCCTAAAAGAGTGAAAAATATGCTTATATATGTGCTGGTACGAATCTAGAGCTAGCCAAAGAGAAAGCAACACGCCGGGGTGCTAGCGTGCTGCTGGGTCACTCTTAGCACGCGAGCTAGTGCTAGCGCGCTGCTAAGGCGCTCCCCGAGCGCCAATCAAACTCAGGCATTAAAATTAAATCAAAAATCAAGAACACCTTGAATAGCGCCACCAGAGAGCCCTAGCACTCTTAGGGCGCATACAAGTGGTAGCGCGCTACTAAGGTGCTCCGCTAGCATAGCCTTCTGTTCATTTTTTGCCTTAGAAAAATTTTTGCTCTTTCAAACCAAGGCCAGCCACCACTCTAAGCCTTAGAAAAAAATTTCCATCACCCACAAAAGCAAACAAAGAGAGCTAATGCCTTAAGAGTTAAAAACGTGATTACTCTGTTAAAGATTAGACACGAAATTAGAAGTGATGCATGGAAAATCATTACACTGAATGCACATGAATGCATATACCTTCTTCATACAAAATTCGAGCATCATTCAAGGCATGAGCTTCTCAACATTTCTTTATTCACAGGGCGGAGTGTCTAGACAAGATAAAATAAAAACTCTCTCCCCAACCCAAATGAAAAATGAACAATATAGACTCAAATGGTTTTGACAAAATCTGGAAAACACCAATCAAACTAACAGCAACCTACTAGCCAAAAAAAAGAACCAAATTCATAACGAAAAGCTCACAAAAACCCAACCAAACTGCATCAGAAACTCAGAGCCTCATAAACCCATCTAGCCCTCCAAAAAAAACATATGTGGAATACATGATGTGGAAAGTAAAAGCTACTTTATTAACCTCATTATTAAGAAGTATAGAAAGTAGTCCATATTTTAGACTTTGTGTAAAGGGATGGTCATTAAATATGTGCAATACATAATGTGGACTTGGAAATTAAGAAAGGACCACTATTATTCTATATTGGGAATGACAATCCAAGGATAAGACTACTAATCAAGAAAAAACACGTGAAATATCATGTTGAGCATGTGAAAGCACCAAATAACTGGGATCCAACAGAATTGCTTTGGGTTTCAAAAGAAATCACCGAATAAACTAAGTAATAAATAAGTAGGTAATTCTATATACAAAGTGTGATTAATTTTAAACTAAAAACTTGACTTCCACTAGGATTTTTTTTTCCTATTAGTATGTTTCTTTTTATTTTACAGAACCAATTGCCAATTAGAGCTGTAAATTAATGGGTAACAGGAGTCAAAAGCCCTAAATTAAATTGAATTCCTGAAGCTAGACTACAACGAGGACTCTAATTAGGGCTTGCTATGAACTAAATGACGGAGACAGAGAGGGAGGTAGAGAGTCCTAGTCAAGTGCTTTTGCTCTTCCTTTTTGTCTTTTCTTTGTTGCCAACTAACAGAAACCAAGAAGATCTAGTATTAATTTACTAGATTTAGCTAATTTGTATAGAAAACGTATTTTTTTTTTTAAATGAAACAAAACAGTTCAGCTAATGGGCAAGTATATACTATAATATATTGTAAAACACATAGCTGCAAACAATGGAATAAGGGGAGAAATCGAAGGGAGGAGAGAGAGAGAGAGAGAGGTGCCTTACACTATGTTCCAGGTCTCTGGAGAGGGAGTAGATCGATAAGCCCTAGGTAGCAGGGTTTTCGGTGGTTTCGCTGAGGAAAGATGCAAAACGAGCCATGGGGGTGCTGGTTTCGGACAGATTTTGGAAGGGGGTTAGGGTTTGATTTCTGGACTGGTTAGGGCAGTGGGATGAGGGTTTTGTGAGAGATGGGTGGTTTAACGATTGGGTGATGTAGAAGAGGTGAGAAAAGAGAGGGAGATGGTAGAGTTCGGTGCAAGAGAGAGTGGAGGAGTTCCCTTGGTTTCTTGACAGTGGAGATTTCGGCCAATGGCTGGAACTTTGAACAAACCCAACTTAAATCCTTGCAATTGATGCTTAGAACTTGCAATTTAGGGCTGAATTTTTCGGATTTGGCAGTGAAAAGAAACCCTTTTTTTTCTTATCTTATTATTTCTGGGTGATTCCTCTTCATCTATTTGGTTTCCCCGGAACCAATTTTGATTCAAAGATTGCTTTTTAATCGCAGAGTACCCCTGTTTTTCCCCTTTATTTTCTACCATTTTTCTGTCAATTTAGCCTGATGTAGCATATAAATGATCCTCTGACTTGCTTTATTTGGTTTGGTTGTCTAGAAACTAGGGAGTCGAAAATGCATTTCCTTTTAAGGGGTAGTTTCCCAGTTATGAAGCTACTCAGGTGTCCATGGATGTGGGTTTGTAGGACTTAAAAAGTAACTTCAGATTTTTAGCGAGGAACACAATTCCCCTAAAAAAGTAAGTTAGCGAGGAACACAATTCCTCCCGAAAAGTAAGTATATGCCTTTAGCGACCGACTCTTTATTTCCTCGCAAATAACTAATATTTTTGCAAGAAACATAATTCCTCGCAAAATGTCTACAACTTTAACGTCCAAAACTGTTTCACACAAAAAAAACACTACAGCCTTTTGGCGACAAAATTTTGTATTTCCTCGCAAATTCATTTTCCCCGCCTACATAAAAAATTCCCGCTACGTTTTTTGCGACAACAATTAGCGAGGAATTTTAAAACTTCATCGCAAATACTCTTTAGCGACAACTAAATAGCGAGGAAAATATGTCTTCCACGCAAAAAAACACCATTAGCGAGGAAACAATAATTTCCTCGCAAAAACTCTTCCTTTAGCGAGGAAATAAACATCCTCGCTAAAAATTTCCTTGCAGAAAGACTAATTTCTTGTAGTGAGGGTTGGGAGGGGTAATTTTGGAGGTTTGGGAGGGGTAATTTTGGAAAGTGGAAAGTAGACAAACAGCTGACTCTTTTAGGAAGAGGTATAGATGTAAGGGGAAATGATTTTGCCACTCCCTTTTTGTTAACGCCACTCCCTTACAAGTGTATTTTTGATGCAAAAATATACTGGCGTTAACAAAAAAAGGAGTGGCAAAATCAGCAACCATGTAATTTGTTAAAATAGGTGTTAGGCAAAATGAATAATATTAAAATTTGTAGAATTAAAAATGAGAATTCGAAAAGACCTCTTTGACGTATTTTTTGAGATTGTGATTCCTGTATCGGTTCATTGATTGGTTGAGTTTGGAGACGTCATTTATGGGGTGAGTTTTCATCTCATTTTTTAAATTTAACGGACATTTTAGATACAAAAATCGACAAACAACTAATGCGAAATGCCGTATTACCTAAGAAGTTATAGATTAGCTTTAGCTTCGGGAAATTTATATAAATGGTTCTCCTAATTTTATCCGAGTCTCATTTTCGTCCTTTAAGTATTAATTACAACTTTTTTGACCTTCAAGTTTAGTTTTCGTACCAAATTGGTCAAATTGATAATTTCTATCAGCCAAATTGGACGAAAAAAATCAGATTGATGGCAGTTTGGACGTTGCAATTCGTACCAAGTTGATTCAATTGATAACGTCTGCCCTCAATCTAATTTTTTTCGTCCAATTTGGCTGACAAACGTTATCAATTGGACCAACTTGGTATGAAAACCAAACTTGAAGGTCAAAAGAGTTGCAATTGATACTTGGAGGATGAAAATGAGATTCGGATGAAACTAGGATGACCATTTCTATAAATTTTCCATTAGCTTTTGTTTTGGAAATTGATTTTTACCCTCCTCTAATTAATGCAAACACTTCTTCTTCTTCTTTTTTCATCTTTTAGTAGGTGATTTAACGGAACAGTCCTTGAAATTTGTTAAAAGTGTATGAATGCATGGACTGTTTCGTAAATTCACTTGCTAAAAGACGAAAAATGAGTGTTTGCATCAATTGGGGGAGTGTAGAAACCAATTTCTTTGTTTTATGTAAAAATAAAACAAACTCCAACCACTGTTATCGAATTTTCGAAATGAGATTAAATTATTCATATCGCCGGTGTAAACATTTGTTTTCTCTAAATCAATTACATTGTATCATATCGCCATGTTCTACTAATTGAGACCATTGTTTGACAACAGGAGCAATGTAATTGATTTGGAGAAAACAAGTGTTTACACCATCGGTGTATATAATTTATTCTCTTTCAAAATATGTGATATGAGATGACGTTTAGAGTCAACTCCCATTCACTGAGTTTTTCTTTGTCTGTAGGAGAGTACAAATGCAGGAACACGAAACTAGAGACAACTCCATAATCACTATAAGCTCAATCTAATTAATAGTTCCATTATGGGTTGGCCGGTTCCATTTTTTGCTTGGGGTTCCGTGGGGATCCTTTTTTATAGCGCTATCCCATCCAATTCCTATTTTAAATATGCTTTTACTATTTTCTCTTTGCAAAAATTCACACATCCTTGCAGAATTCACACATCTTTTCAAAATTCACATTTTCCAGAATTTATTTCTTAGAATTCACACCCCTTTGCCGAATTCACATCTCTTTTCAGAAATCACGCCTCTAGATCTTTACACCACTCACCAGAATTCACACTTTTTTGCATAATTCACACCCACAAGAATTCACATCCCTTTGCATAATTCACACCTCCAGGATTCACACCCTATATGCTCAATTCACACCCCTAAATTCACTGATTATCTTGTGGACTCTTACAATTGATGTAGTGTCTCAGGTTTGTATTCTGTAATTCATATCTATAAAATGATCTCTTCTATCGATTAAAAAAAAAAAAAAACCTCACTGATTATCTACTCTACTCCCGTTGAAAAGGAAGACTCATCTCAACAAAAAGCAACTAAACTAAAATTGATCTCTGAGATATACTAAACTACATTTTTTTTTTTTGACATTCAAAGGGTGGGAGGGGCAACTAACCTAACAACCTTCCTTGGGCGTGACTATAGAGACTCCCTGCCTCCCAAAGTGCCAATAAAATGTCTGATTCGAGCCATAACTACCGTCTGGGAGGAGGATGGACCGTCACCATAACACCACATCTTACTAAACTGGAGAACAATTTTAAAAAGAATGAACACGTTTTAATCTCTCAAGTTGGTAACGAGGAACAACCCTACAGCCGAGTAAGTTAGAATTAACCTTGCCCTCTATCTTCTACTATCTTCATCGCTGTACAAATCCAGGCATGTTTATCAATGAATCACTTGAACTGCTCTTCGATTTATGACTTATCGGAGAAAAATTAATCTCGCAAAATTGGAAACCTCACGGAATTCCAAGGTACGGGAGGCTTCGGTGGTGATGATGACGAGGAACCGGATCTGCTCCACCTGAAATTTTAGAGAGAGAAATCTTAAAAGAGAGAGATATTGGGAGAGAGGAGTGTTGAATATGGAGGACAAGCTAGTGGAGAGGTTGGAATCGGACGTGGCGCGGCTAGAGACAATTTCAGGTGTGTCGCTGGAGGATGGCGGAGATGCGGTGGCGGCGATGGATTCGTCGTTCGTGGCGTTCGAGACGATCTGATGGATTCGGGGCCTTTGGTAGTCGATATAAGTTCAGACGAAGGATTCAAAACCCTAGGCGAGTGATGTTTGATGGATTGGGGGCCTTTGGTAGTCGATATAAGTTCAGACGAATGAGGCGAAGATGATTACAAATGGATATCGGAGCTTCTCGAAGGGGTTGAGAGGCAGGGATACGTTTTGCTAAACCCTAAGCCGAGGTCGACAACGGAAGGTTTGGACGATGACTGTGTGGTTTTGGACGACGGCTTCTTCTCCTTGCCGTCGAGACTCTTACCTTGAGCCAAGCTCTGGCATATGGCTTGGAGCTTTGCGTCAACGGCCGAGTGCAGCGGCTTGTACTCTCCGTGAGTTCGAAGGTGGAAGATGATAGGGGTATTTTTGGTAAATGGGTTTATGCGGAATGAGTTTGACATGCGGTGGAATTGGACGGGTATGCTGTGACAAAAGAAGACCGGCCAGTAAGAAGCCCTAAAAACATTCCCAAACAATTCCACAATCACATAAGTCTCAACCCAACTACAAGCCTCGCTAGGTGAAATCCCAGCAAATACAAAGGAAAGAACATCGCCCGCAGATGGAGAGTTTTGAACTCTTAGGGGCTGTTTGATAAAATTGAAAACTGAAAGCTGAAAAATTAAATACTGAAAGCTGAATTTTTTAAGCTGAAAAGCTGTTTGATAAATATATTAAGTACTGAATTAAAAAAATGATGAATTAATTTTAGTTTTGATTCTCTCTTAAATTACTAAATATCACAATGTACTTATGGTAATGGTGGAGTGGTGATTGTGGTGGTGGGTTGGTGGTGATGGAGCGATGGGGGTGGTGGTGGTGGTGGAGGTGGAGTGGTGACGGTGGGGATGGAGTGGGAGTGGTGGTGGTGTTGGTGGTGTAATGGCGGGGTGGCAGTGGAGTGATGGTGGTGTAATGGTGGCAGTGAGTGGTGGCGGTGGAGTAGTGGTTGTGCAATAGTGGCGTTGTGGTGGTGGTGGCGGCGTGGTAGTGGTGCTGGGTTGGAGTGGTGGAGTAGTGGTGGTGGTGGTGGTGGTGGAGGTGGAGGTGGTGGTTGTGCAATGGAGGCGTCGGCGTGATAGTGGTGGTGGTGGTGGGTTGGAGTGGTGGTGGTGGAGTGGTGGAGGTGGTGGTGATGGAGTGGTTGTGGGAGTGGTGGTGGTGGTGGTAGTATGATGGTTGAATGCAAAGCACAAAAATTCAGCCAAAATTAAGTACCTCAAAGCTACTTAATTTTTTCAACTTTTTAGCCTACATTTTAAGTAGCACTTAATTTGTTAAGCAATATAAAGTATGGTTATCAAACCTAGTGAATCACTTATTACTTAATTAATTCAATTTTAAGTGCTGAATTTAGGTTATCAAACAACCCCTAAGTCTCCTACCAAGATGCAAGAGTCCTGATCCTACCGAGATGCAATTGCAAGAGTCTTGACCAATTGAGGTACAAATTTCAAAATTCTCTAATTATTCAAAACTAGATACCTGAAATTCTGAATCCAAATCGAAAAACAAAATAAACAGAAAATTGATCACACCTTCAATCGAGATATTTCTACCATCATCCAATAACATGCATGTATCGTTATCATCCAAACAGTATCTCATTCACTAATTTTAGTGTGTTCAAAGTGAAGATTGATCATACCTTCAATAACGATTAAAGTTTTATGTCTTTCTATGAATTTGTAATAAAATATACTAGTTAACTAAACTCAAAATATTTCGTTTGTGTGGGGTAGGAGAGATCCCTCTAACCCCACGATAGCATCAACCACCATGGTTGAGTATTGGTCTAAAGCGAGCACTGGAATCAACCGCAAACCAATACGCACAAAGCATATAATATTCGATATCAGCAAAATCTCCAGATGTAACATTGTCAAACAACCGCACAACACGCACAAAATAAAACAAAAAAACTGCCCCATTTGTTGTGCCGAACACGAAATTGAGAATATAACAAATCAACAAGCGATAAACAAGAACACAAGGATATACGTGGTTCCGCTCAAGCACAAAGCAAGAACGTACTCCATGGGAAAAAGAGCAAGAGGATTCACTATAAACGGGGAGAGAAACAAAGAGCCGGCTATACTCGTAACTCTACTTGAAGCACCAAACAGATATCTAGGGACAAATCTCTGGTGGAACCCAAAAGGGAGACACAAGCCCTTGGTGGAACCCTAAGAGATGAACAAAACCCTAATATCTAAGCCCTTGAACAAAAGACCATAAACCTAGGAACCCCCAAGGTCCCTATTTATAGAAAAACACTAAATAAACCTAAACCGAATAGGAAAAAGGAATCCTAGTCAATTTAGGAATTCTAGTCAATTTCCAACAAATCTCCACCTTGACTTGAATTCCATCGAACTCAACACTATAGGAAATCCTCTCCTTCAATCGCTCATCTCCCCCAAAAGCCCCCCACGGGGCAATCACCAACGGCACAAACGAACAAGGCTCAAGCACACCTGCTTGACCTTGTAAACGCGACTCAGGAAACCCAGCCGCACATGCCTCCAAATTGAGCCTCTATCTTCCAACGGGCACCTCCCACCCAACGCATCCCTCTCGGATACACACAAAGATCTGCTCAAACTCCCCACGGAGTTAATTACCGACTCCACCACGGAGTTAAAAACCCAAAACTGAGTCATCCTCGAATTCACCGATGAAGAACCCAAAGATGTAGCACCCACAATCGTACTACCATCAAGCACATAGAGGTTATTCGATTTCCGACCCTTCATCAAAACACGAGCACCCTTCAAAACCCTCAAGACTCCACCTTCAGCGGTATGCTTCCAACCCAAAGAGTCAAGAGTACCTAAAGAGATAAGGTTCCTTTTCAAATCTGGTACATGTCGAACACCAAACAACGTCCTCACAAAACCATCATGCATTCTGACTTTAACTGTTCCAATCCCAACAATTCTACAGGGCATATTATTCCCCATAAGAACTGTACCACAACTGACCGATTCATAAGTATTGAACCAATCTTTATTCGGACACATGTGGTAAGAACATCCGGAGTCCAGAATCCATTCGGCATTCGAACAGACATCACCGACACTCACAGAAAGAACCATAAGTGAATCGTCGGAATCCTCTTCAACAATACCAGCAACAACCTTCTCTTCAAAATTGTCTTTATTTTTCAACCTAGCTAGGACAATTTCTCACCATATGCCCGTATTTCCTACAGTAAAAACACTTTACTTCCTGATTTGTGGAACGAGAGCCAGAAACTCCTCTACTGCCATTATCCCTCTCAGAAGTTCTTCCTTGCGCTACCAAACCATCAGCATAAACCTCACTTTCACCAGATACCTTTTTCCTTAATTCTTTTGAATATAAACTAGATTTAACATCCTCCATGGAAATCGTATCTCTGCCGTAAAGTAGGGTAGTAACAAAATGCTCATAAGACGCAGGCAAAGAACATAACACAATAAGGGCTTGATCTTCATCATCAATCACAACATCAATATTTTTTAAATCCATAATAATTCGATTTAACTCATCTAGATGGTCTTTTACGGGCGTACCTTCCCTCATACGAAACGTATAAAGGCGCTGTTTCAAATACAACCGGTTGGTAAGAGACTTCGTCATATAGATACTTTCTAACTTCAACCAAATACCGGCAGTAGTATCCTCCTCCCCGACCTCGCGAAGCACATCATCGGCTAAACACAACTGAATCGAACTGAGCGCCTTCGCATCGAGATCCTCGAACACACTATCCTGCATATCAGCAGGTTTCTTCGATTTCCCCAACAAAGTCTTGTGTAATCCTTGTTGAACAAGCAAAGCCTTCATCTTAATACGCCATAAACTGAAGCTAGTGCTCTGCCCATCGAACTTCGCAATTTCAAAACGAGTCGCCATTGAAACGATCACCAATTGCACAATACACAGTGGAAAACAAAAGCCTCGGATTGAAACCCAAAGCTCTGATACCAATTTGTTGTGCTGAACACGAAATTGAGAATATAACAAATCAACAAGCGATAAACAAGAACACAAGGATATACGTGGTTCCGCTCAAGCACAAAGTAAGAACGTACTCCACGGGGAAAAGAGCAAGAGAATTCACTATAAACGGGAGAGAGAAACAAAGAGCCGGCTATACCCGTACCTCTACTTAAAGCACCAAACAGATATCTAGGGACAAATCTTTGGTGGAACCCAAAAGGGAGACACAAACCCTTGGTGGAACCCTAAGAGATGAACAAAACCCTAATATCTAAGCCCTTGAACAAAAGACCATAAACCTAGGAACCCCCAAGGTCCCTATTTATAGGAAAACACTAAATAAACCTAAACCGAATAGGAAAAAGGAATCCTAGTCAATTTAGGAATTCTAGTCAATTTCCAACAGCAACATATATATCCCAAATAAAAGTGAGCTAAAAAAAGGTCTACATAGGGGTGTTGGTTTTCATTTTTTTTTTTTTAAAGTTCGTTGAAAAGGACATTTTGACAAACAACGTACAATGCGGGATTTTGCATGTCAGGCGATATTGATGTTGGTTTTAGTACTATGATTTAATTTAGATTGCAACATATATACTCCCACCACTATTATTGAACTTTCTAAATAACAGACCTAAAAGTCAATGTGAGAAGATGTTAAAGTTTGGTGTCAACTTCTCATCCAATTAGTTAGATCCAATATTCCTCCAACTAATTAATGTTTAATTTGAATGCTTCCTATTTATCTAACTCCATCAATCTTATACTAGCTAGTTAAAAGCTCCATTAGCCATCTTTATTTCTAAGGTTTGCTTCGTCCAAAAATCTGTCCATATATATGGCTTCCTTGTAATTCAACATATCTCCATAACAACATTGGTTTATAGATTCCAATATCACAAAGCAATAGCCTCAATCCATCTTCCTCAAACAATTTAATTTGAAAGTTAAATGAAATGGGTTCATGGAGAAACCTTGTCTTCCTCATTCACATTCTCATAGAAACTACACAACTAATAGTATATGACCGACAAACCTCAATACCCTCTGATCTTCTCTTTCCTCAAACACCGATTGCTACGGGTTTATAGTTCCTCATAGGGTGAAGTTCTTGAAAGAGTTAAATGCTATTGCTCGCTTTGCAGAGGAGACGTTGACATTGTCACTTGTTGTGGTTGTATCGATAACTCTACTAGTAAGCTCACACAGGGTTGTCTTAATAGCGAAGAAGCCATCGTGTGGTACGATTTACGTATGTTGTGATATTCGATCAAGTCTATTAAAGGCGAAATATATATCAATTTATCCCATGTTCTATCTTAGGATTTCATTTTTGGTAAGAAGTTACAAGGTCACTTTGGGCCATGAATTTCAGCCTGCACAATTGTTGGACCAAAGACAGCTTGAATTGAAAAGGCCATAGTTTTCTGTGACCTCCCTCTCGTGCCTATTTTGATAAAAATCTTCGTTTTTTATAGGCCATTTTTTTATTTTCAATCATCATTAATTAGGCCATGTTCATAAGCAAAAGTAATGAAAGTGCTTCTTAAGCAAACCGCCACCCCACCGCAAAGTGGGGTGCAACCACATCAATATGCAATGGAGAAGAGTCCTGGAACATCACGCAGCGATCAATACTCCAAGAGCACTGAATAATCACTCGATAACTAGGGGTCCGTTTCATAGTGCTGGAATTGGAGTCTGACCGCATCGTTTGAATGAGTTTGCTAATCCCTCAAAATACCAAATGCACTTTCTAATAAAAAAGTCGACAACCAATGATGCAGGATTTCATTTTTGGGAAGAAAATATACATTAGCTTTTGTTGCATATAAATTTGAAGTTGCAGAATACACCCACCACTATTTTTTTTTTTAAGCAAAGAATTTTATTAATCTCCGAATTTGAAAATAACAAAGATTAGAAGGACAAAGACAAATGAAAATCAAAATTACTTAATCTTCAAAGCACCCGAGACCCAAGTGTTGGTTAAGGACCAACAAAACTGTAAACAACCCCAAACCTGAACTCTTGCCCTAAAAACCCACCTTCTTCACCCACCACTATTATTGAATTATGGAAACTATAGACCATAGGTCTGTGAGGACATGTCAACCTTAGATCGAGTCAACTCTCTCCTCCATTGTGCGCTAAGATTAATTATTCCTCCGACGGCCGGTTTTTATTTTGAATGCTTCCTAATCTAATTCCATGAATCTTATAGTACTACGTAATTTGATCCTAAGCATCTTTATTTCTTCCTTTATTTTGAAAAATCTGTCCATATGGCTTCCTTGTCATTCAACACTTCTCCATAAGCCTTTTCAAAACTTAAATGAAATGGGTTCATGGAGAAACCTCGTCTTCCTCTCTCATATTCTCGATCATAAACGTTGTTGGTATCACCATTTCCCAGCCTGATTTCTTGTACGTCAACTGTTTTGCGGGATTCGGTAACTACACAACTAACAGTTTATATCAGACAAACCTCAACATCCACCTATCCTCTCTTTCCTCGAACACCGATAGCGGCGGGTTTTACAGTTCTTCCTTGGGCGAAAATCCTGACAGAGTTAGCGCAATTGTGCTTTGCAGAGGAGATGTTGACCTCGACACTTGTCGTGATTGTATCGGTAACTCCACTAGTTATATCACACAAGTTTGTCCTAATAGCAAGATGGCCGTCGGATGGTACGACGTATGTATGGTACGATACTCAAACGAGTCCATTTATGGCGCGACATCAACTGATCCCACGTGTTTTTTGGGAAGCGCCCAACAAGCTCCGAACGTGGATCAATACAATCAAGCTTTGAGCACCTTGTTTGAGAGACTCATAGGCAAAGCAGCTTACGGGGGGACACGTAAAAAGTTTGCAACGGGAACTGAGACAGGTCTGGATTTCCTAACTATATATGGACTTATGCAGTGCACGCCCGATTTGTCCGAACAGGATTGTAGCAATTGCCTTGAGATAATTTTGGCTGATATTCCGAGCTATATTAGAGGGAGCTAAGGCGGGAGGATTCTTACTCCCAGCTGTGATTTGCAGTTTGACAAGTTTCGTTTCTTTAGCGAGATTCCCGTTGATTCAACCCCAGGTATAGGATAATCTTTTTCCTCCGATCATGGTTTTACATAGCTGATAGCAGAATCAAAGGGTAAGGTAACTATCGCGGTCTAAGGGGAAGGGGGGTGGCGCGGTTGTGATAAACTTTTTTAAGCTTTAGAGGACCTGAGTCCACCGCAGTGATTGAGTATCGATGGTAAACTTGTTCGTTAATCAAATAGAGGAAAGTCCACTTTCACTCCTTGTGGTTATCGTCATGTGCGGATACACCCCCTATGATTTAAAAGTGTGCACATAACCCCCTGTGGTTTTCAAATTGTGCGGATAGATCCCCTGCCGTCATATTTTCCATCCATATTAACGGAGGTGTATCTCACACACCTCTAGAATATAATCTGAGTCGTTCATAATGTATTAAATAAAGAATAGAGTATCTCTGTAAAAAATCATCTTAATCAGCCATCAGTAACCCAGTGATCTAATTTTTAATAAATTCAAATTTGAAATTTTAATTTCATAACAAAATTGATTTGACCATAAGCTTTTCATTTTTTGATTGACTTGAATTTTGGCATAGACGTAGTACTCGTCAAAATTTACAATATCAAAAGTTTGGATTCAATTTTTAGTATACGGGATGGTGTGGTTAGATTTAAAAAAGAAGAAGGATCAAGGGACGTGATGGAGGTATAACGGTCTTTTAAAGTTGTTTCCGTTAATATGAATGGAAAACATGACGGCAGGGGGTCTATCCGCACAATTTGAAAACTACTGGGGGTTATGTGCACACTTTTAAATCATAGGGGGTGTATCCGCACATGACGATAACCACATGGGGTGAAAGTGGACTTTCCTCAATCAAATACTCATAACATGTAGCGTTCAATGTCACAACATTATCCAGACGTAACATTACCATTTATCGACATAAAAAAATAAAATAATGCCCTGTACGACCAATTCGATCTTTAGGAACCTAATTTTATTTTTTCCAAGTTGCTATTTCCTACTCCAAAAAAAAGGAAAATTAATTAAAAGAAGGTCTAGTATATTGCCTCGTATAACACGAGTTGGGCCATCTTGGGTTCCAATTGCCGAGATTTATCTCAAGTTTGTAGCAGCAGATTTACTTCGCAATTCATTTGTCTACAAAACTGCATATCTACATGCACAATGCTACAACCACGGCAAAAATGGAAATCTCATGAATTTCTGGTTTTCACAGGACGAACGGTCATTTTTATTGTTGTTTCGACCGTTACTTCAGTGATCGCACTCATTGTTTTCACGACGTTGATATATTTGTGCAAGCGGAAGCGGAGGATGCCAAGGGATGAAGTCCATGGTAAGTCTAATTTGGTGTCTCTATACCTTTATGAGCAAATCTAGTCGTTGCTATATTGGCCGTCTAATTCATATTTTTTGTTGTTAACTTTGATTTTGGCAAATATGTCACATCGCTCAAGCTAACTGTTCCAAATAAATGAGGTGGGTTCAATGCAATAGTCGGGATTTAATGTGGTGCCAAAGCAACTCCAAACCAGAGCAACAACATTGCTGTCTTACAACTTTGACTTCGGAAAGCCAAAAAAAATTAGACTTCCGAAAGCTATTTTGACACCAACATATGGATTTGCTCGAATATCCAAGGACGTCGAATCTGTGAAGAAGTTACCAAAACATTACTTGAATATCATCTTGATTATTTCCTTTTTTTAAGTTCAGTTTCTGAAGCTGGGGATAAAATTAGCACCGTGGAATCCTTGCAGTACAGCTTTGATACCATTAGCATTGCAACAGATAACTTCTCTGATGACAATAAGATTGGAAAAGGTGGATTCGGTGCCGTTTACAAGGTAATTGAACATTTGCTTTTAAGGAGAATATGTCCCTTCTGTTAACAAAGAAAATCTAAAATTCTTCTAGCTCAAATTGGTTGCTCAAATTGGTTTGATCCTAGTCTTAATTTCCTTAAGATTTCCAAAAGCAAGACTAACATTTCCAACAGCAGTCCTGTATATTACATTTCGCTTCTTCCTCAAAGAATGATGATAAAATGATTCCATATTAGGGTCCTTGTGAATCAAATCATCCATATATAATACAAAAGAAGGCACCTCTGGACATTTGTTTCTTTCGATTCCATTACGGTTCCATTAGATATTCTACAACTAGAACAGTTCTGTTGTACTTTCAGGGTAGACTTCAGAATGGACAAGAAATAGCTGTGAAGAGGCTGTCTATGGATTCCAGACAAGGAGAAGTAGAATTTAAGAATGAGGCTAGGCTAGTGGCCAAGCTTAACCACAGGAATTTGGTTAAGCTCTTTGGTTTTTGCTTGGAAGGCAAAGAAAGGCTTCTCATCTATGAGTTTGTGACCAATTCCAGCCTTGATCAATCCATATTTGGTAATGTTTGTGAGAAACAATACTCCATCCATCCAATATTGTTTGTCCTTTTTTGAAGTCGTGTCATGTTTGGAACAAAAAAGTAAACCACTTTCGTGCATTAATTTATAATATGTTTTGCTGCAACTTCAAAACTAATCAAGATCTTTAAATTAGTGCATACTGGAAAAAAGAGAAACAAATGAGGACGGATGGAGTAGCAAAATATTTTCCATTATTTATGTTCTTTCTTGCATTATTACAGTGCCCTTAGTTGTAATTAAGCCATAAGGATATAAAAACTAGTAGATCCCACTAAGCGCGCACAGTTGGATTGGGATAGACGCTACAAGATCATCGGAGGCATTGCTCGCGGACTCTTATATCTGCATGAAGATTCACGACTTAGGATCATCCATCGTGATCTCAAAGCTAGCAACGTGTTGTTAGATGCAGAGATGAACCCGAAAATATCAGATTTTGGCATGGCACGATTGTTTGTCCTTGATGAAACTGAAGGGAATACAAATCGAATCGTGGGGACCTAGTAAGTTTTGTTTCTACTCACCCCTACAATCGTTTTTAACATAACTTGTTGAAAACTTTTTGTTCATTTCCGAATTGTTTTGTCAAGCTTTGTAAAAAATTTCAAAACAACTTGGTACCAAATTTCCTTTGAATAAGATCAATTTTAAGAAGCCAAACTAGGTGCTTTAGAGAATTCTTGAACAGATTACTCTCTTATCTGACTTACATGTGCATTAATAACTGCAGTGGGTATATGGCTCCAGAGTATGCAATGCACGGCCAGTTCTCAGTTAAGTCAGATGTCTTTAGCTTTGGTGTATTAGTTCTAGAAATCATGACTGGTCAGAAGAACAACTGTTTTCGGAATGGAGAGAATGTAGAGGACCTTTTAAGCTATGTAAGTATGATTGAATCTCCCTAAAAAATCGCTAGTTACATTAGATAAATGGAGGATTTTGGAAATCCCATTTTCTTGAATTGGAAAATAGTGTTATCTATCCCTTCTTTGAGGCGAGTCGTTTTCCTAAAGACAATAGTTGCCCCCTACTAGATGGTATGTTTGGTTACAACAAATTTGCCTTCTAGATACAATAAATCCCGATCTCAAAGTTAATCATGTGTGCGTTTGCACAAACGAAGAATCAGAATATCCACTAGACAAACGTAAAAGAACCACAATAATTGATATTCTATTTCTGCAAAGGAAATTGATTTTCACACACCTCTTTATCCAAATGCACTCCTTTTTTTTTTTTTTTGTGTGATGTGAAACTACATGATTACCTTTTTCATGTGTGAAGGGAAAAAATGTATGAAGAGTAGTTTTATAATTTCACTTGAAAGAAGACAAAAAAATGGAGTGCATTTGGACAAAAATGAAGTGTGAAAATCAATTTCCTTCTGCAAAATAACAAAATATAAGTATACCTAAAATTCCAGGAAGAAAGTGTGTAGAGAGAAAGCAGTTCGATCAATTTGGAATTTTTAGGTGTTTTGAATGAATTTACAAAGGGTTTATTTATAGACTTATGAAAGGTCTTGTCACACAACAAGAATGATCATGCCTTTTGAAGACACTAATTAGGAAGAATCATGCCTTTTAAATACAAGTAATTAGGCAAGATCATGCCTCTTATTGGTACACCATGTTTCACATCTCTTCCCAAAAGACACAGTGCTTCCAGTCAACTAATGCCAATTCAATAGGTGTTATAACTATTCAAATAAAGTCACAACTCATGTGAAAAAGTGTTGCAACCTTTCACAAAAACCACTCTGAAGTCTCAATATCTTTTCAAAAAATTCCAAATGAAAATCCATTTATTATTTTGAAAGGGTTCTTTTTCCCTTGCAGTTTCAAGGCTTTCTATTTTAAGCCGTAATTTTTGTAGCCTCTCTCAAAGAACCTTTAATACGAAAGAACCAAAGAAAGAGTTGCCTGGATAAAGAACAACAAGCTCAAAGAACCTCTACTATGAAAGAACCAAAGAAAGAATTGCCTTGATAGAAGAAAACAAGCTCAAAGAATTACTTCTAATATGAATTGGTCATTTCGATAGCCTCTCCTTTCTTTATATATTTCAACAAGATTCCTTTTGCTCCTTTAAAGTTTCAATTGGTTATTTTGCTAGCCAATTCTCCATTTGATTTCTCTCCCAATGCGAACTGTTTTGCCACTCTTTGTTGGGAAATGCTATTTAAGGTACACCTTATGGTGTGCAGTGTGCCCACTTCATGTTCTTTAGTTGATTTTCTGCTTTCGCCATTACGGAAGATTGGATGTACCTATAATGTCTCTGTAGGGAGTAAATCCCGAGCAGGTACAAATTGTGCCCGGGTACGTGGTACGTGGGACCACGATATAATTATGATGGGGACAGTCGCCGTGCAAAACGGTGGTCGGCGACAGAGACCAATGATATGAGAAATCATTGGTTCAGAGAGTCTATGCAAGGTCAAGGTCCAGTGACACGAAAGGATATTGAACCAAGGGATTGTCAAAAGACCAGTAACATGTAAAGTCATTGGTCCAGGTAGCTTGTTCGGCAACGATAAGGCCGAACAGGGGGGGAGTTTATACGAAAGTAGTCCCAGAGCAGGGGACGATCCAGAAGGTTCCAGAAACAGAGATGTTCCGTGAAGGAATGAGATCCCAATAAAATAGGATCTTGGGAAGATACCCAATGGGAATGGGAAGCTCGGCCAGCTGTGGAAAAGAGTCCTAAACGGACTAAGGTAATGAACTGATAAGGGAACGAGAATCCAAGTTATTCTGGGTTTCCTATACGAGATAGGAAACCTAGGAAAACGTGGATACTTGGGCAGCAAGCATCCATAAACCTATAAGTACGAGGCAAACCTAGAGGAAAAAGGTACACAATACATTACGGTTTTACATATTTTTCTACTCGAATTAGGGTTTTTCGACTAGTACGTGATACTAACTTAGGCATCGGAGGGAGAGGCAAAGGTGCACTCACACTTTGTCTGTTTTGCAGATAAAGACTACGGCGACATATTAGGGTTCCGGCGAGGATATCGAAGTAGCCGTTACGTTCTTGTGCTACTTAAACCACTCACGGTTTTTCTGCACTTACAGTCTCATACAGATTATTGGCCAAATAACTTGTTGGAATCTATTAAGCTCAAGCTACTAGTAGTAACTAACATGGTTAATAGTATTCCCGGATCATCCATGCAGACTTTATGTGAGACGGTTGTTACAAACAGAGCAGATTTACACCCTCAAATCCTCGCGAGGTTTGACTCACCACGATGTTGCCCGCATCTTTTCGATCGGTAGTAGTCAAAATCACCACTGCCCAACCTGGGTCTGTTCCCTAGAATTACTTGTGTGGCCGGGCTACTAAACTTTCTGGAGTCCATAAGGTCGTATATATAGGTTACTCTGCTCCCCTCAATAACGCCCCATATACATATATTCCCATATATATATGTGTGTATACTGATGTAAATATGATGTATGTATATCATTGACGCAATATTGGAGGAGGCTGTCAACGTTGCCTGAAATGTTTACGCGAAGGCTATTATTCGCAAAAATCACTCATTTAGCCATCCGATGTGGGATAATGATGAGTCAAATACCAAAAAAACAAATCCCAAGAAATTTGACATGTCAAGAAGCTTATTACACATGTTGAAAAATTGCAGGCTTGGAAAAGTTGGATAGAAGGGCAAGGCGCAAACCTCATAGACCCGATATTGAGGACTAATTCGAGTTCTATTTGCGAAATAATGAGATGTATCCACATTGGGCTGCTATGTGTTCAGGAAAACATAGCCGATAGACCAACCATGGCTTCAGTTGTTATGATGGTCAAGAGTTCCTCCCTCACTCTTCCCATGCCTTCAGAACCAGCATTTTTTCTACATAGTAGCGTTGGTCCACAACAGCTAGTTCTGGGGGAGTTTGATTCTACGGTGATGGATTCCAACCATTCAAAACCTAAATCCACGTGCATGTCTGTAGATGACTCCTCGATTACTGAGTTACATCCTCGTTGATTTTTGACGATGAGATCGAGGTCAGTGTTAATCGTCGTATCTGCATCATTTTTCTTGTTCGCTATTCTTAATTTTTTGCTTGTTTTTTATTTGTTACTTTTTATGGAGAATCATGGGCTATGGTCCACATCTTTGACCATTTTTCTCATAACAAACCATATATAGATGACGGGCTTTGACGTTCTAAAGGTGATTTTTAGGTCCGGACCAATATTAAAAAGAAAACGTAAGTCATTTTTAGGGGTTCTAAGGCTAGAGAAAACGGAGAAGATCGATCAAGGTTTCCATCATCAATCTCGTGAAGATCCTCTCCGTCATGAGCAGGTAATCTCTCCAGCTAGGGTAACGAGAATGCCTCCCCAAGTAGTATGACTATATAGTTTTCTATGGTTGTTCGTTCAACATTGGTAGTTTAATTTTGGAGGTTCATAGTTTATGAAAGTTACTATTTTTCCAATCTTCATATCGTGTTTGTATTCATGACATCTAGCACCATTATTTCCAATCTTCATATCGTGTTTGTATTCATGACATCAAGCACCATTATTCAATAATGTTCAAGGCTTTAGGATAGCTTCTGAGATGGACTATACGACGTTAGACGGATTGTTCCATCGGATGATCCTTACTCTGAGATGGGGCAAACCAGTGAGACGATTCGCGCTATGTTGAGATAGTATTTATGGAGAACGAGTCATGTATATCTTCTTGGCGATTCTCGTTTGGGAATGCCACCCTAAAGGTGGCTTGTTCTCTATTTTGAATGTTAACCCTAGATTTCATCACATTCATACTATGGGAGAGGTTGAATCGAAACTCTACTCATTCTATGTCCGATTTTCGAATCCCTTTTATTGCCTTCTAGTTAAGCTAGTGTAAACAATCAAAACTCAAACTTCCGTTCGTTCTCCGAATTAAACTAGAAGTACATTGAATTTACAACAAGTTAGCCTTTTATTCCCTGTGGACGATTTTGGACTTAACCACTATTCTTCGGAAAATTAGTTAATTACCTGTTTGTAGATATATTGTTGTTACGATAAACGGCAGACCAATAACTACACCAAGATATATGTATTCTTGCTATGATTCACATTGTGCACAATAGCTTTCTCCGTCCATGTTTATGAGATATTGATTTAGCTTAATATACCACACTGGATTACATTCGTTAAACTATTAAAGTAAAAAACGTCAACTTGGTATTGGATTTGTTCATACAAAAATTATTATGATTGATGTTGAACTTATATTCTGCAATATATCGTTAACATTCTCTGTTGATTTTATTCTAGTGCAGATCAAAAAATCACATAGGCTTACACTTCTCAACTTCAGATGTATTGCGCAAAATCCTAGGATGGAGTCCTGAAAATTTGTGAAATACCTAACAAGGCGTTGACAACGTGGAGGTTTAAATGTTAAAAGGATGCAGATTCAAGGACTAGAAGTATACTTTATTGAACATTTGGGATTTAGTTGTCGTTGCGATATAGCTTTGGGGAGGTAAAAATAACACATATACCTGTGTGGCTAGCTTCTTTGAGCATCGGGGTAATCCTATGATTTAAGAGCTTCTCTTTGAGTATTTTTCCAGGAAATCGCCCTGTAAATGAAACCTCATTACAGAAAAGTTTACTTGACTTTTTGGAGATTGATAAGATCGACGTTGTAACAATTGGATAAAATTGATCTTTTTTTAGAATAGAAAAGCAGTACTGTGCACTATTGACTATTGAGCACACCTGCAAGTGGAATTGCCACCCTTTTATTGCATAGATTAGTTGTATTTTGCACAAGTTAGACAACTGCAAGCATGTTGGAAACACGGTTGCTGTAAATACTGAACTGTTGACGAAATCTGCACAAATGCTTCTGAAAAACACTTCGAGTCATGACTACGTCGCTTTCCTAAAGACAGTATTTGCCCCCATCAAATGGTTTGCAAAGGGTTACAGCAAATCTGTCTTTAAGATAAATCGAAGCCCAAACTCGAAGTTTTTGCATTTGCTTTTGCACTAACGAAACGGATAGAATACCTGCTGAACGAATATAAGAACCAAGAACCACTGAATTCTGTTTTCAGCAACAAAGCAAAATGCAGAATGAATGCTAGGAAATATAGAGAGAGATGTGGGAGAAATTCGGCATATATGTGTGTGTGAGCGTCTAGATTCTGTCAAGTAGTGGTCTATTTATAGGCCATTACGCACCCATTGTGAATGGGTATGCACCTGATCTAGTCTGACCATTGGATCAGATCCTATGGTCATGATCGACCAATCACACTCAGTCACACCGAACTGGTGTATTGTTTCATTCACACCCAATCGGATTTGATCCAATATCCTTTGGATCGTGCCCATTCGCAGTCGACGGCTGCGATCGCAACTCCATGAACCAGTGCACCCGTAGGTTCGAGTTGCACCCGATCGGAATCGCTCAGTGTGACTCATCTGCCACGTGACATCCACGTCAGCGCCACCTTACAATAAGAAATGGCGCCTAGCGCTAAGTGCAAAGTGCGCCGCTAAAGCACCACAGCCCACACTGTGCGCGTGTGGGTGTGTACTAGTGCGAAGCACCGACTCCGCCGGTATGGTGCAAAGCACCATAGGGCTGCACCACACTATATCATTATTTAATCATATTAGGAATGTTCCCTAATATATATCACTCCAACATCTCTCAACTAACCAATGTGGGACAAAACTCACAAAGAGGAAAACAAGCATTCTAAGGAAACAAAGAAATTTACAAAACCAAAACGACGACTCTTTTATTTTGGAAATCTCTAATAATTCCCCACCATTTTCGAAATACAGATGAAATATTCTCAGTTCTTATTGCAAGGTTTATGCATACATAAATAGTGTCTTGCGATTTCAACTATTCACTTAGTGAAAACATACCAAAGCTGGTTAGGGCAGCATAGTAGACATGTCTTTGAACTAGTTGTCCTCTGTCGACCAACCGGATGTGTCTCACACAAAATCCTTCAAATAATGCAGATATTCCTATCGGTTGACCCGTGAACTAGCCTTGGGTAGCCTTGGGTCTTTTATCTTGATTTCATGAACGTTTTAAGGTCTAGCCCCTGTGACCTATAGTAAGCGGCACCACCTCCACACTCACATAGGTAGATCACTATTCGTGCTCCTATAACATTAGCACAAAACAATCTATTAAGAACTAAGTAGTTCAACCTCCTTTGTATTCACATTATAGGTACAAAAACACTTTACCTTGGAATGTGTAAAATAACTTTAAAGTGTTTTCAATCACGACATGTGGTGTAATTTCTCATTGAACTCAAGAGATCGAGAGCATCAACCGGTTGAGTTGAGTTTTGACTTGACTTTACAAAAGTCCCAGTCCCCTTGATGTTTTCAACACCAAATCCCTTGCAAGGCATTTCGTAAAAGGATCAGCCAAGTTTTGACTTGACTTTACAAAATCAATGGTTATCATCCCATCAATAATCAACTGTCTCACATAGCTATGTCTAAGTCCTATATGCCTGGACTTTCCATTATACACTTGGCTATACGCTCGCGACAATGTAGCTTGACTATCACAATGCAATGATACAGGTGGCATAGGCTTAGGCCACACTGGAATTTCCAGCAATAAATTTCTCAGCCATTCTGCCTCCTTACTACCAGAAGCAAATGCTACAAACTCGGCAACCACTCGTTGAAGAGTGATCATTATGCTCAGTAATCTAACTAGCGTCAGTGCATCCTTCTAGAGCCGAAGGATACCCATTATAGACTATCCCATAATCTATAGTACCTTTGAGGTATTGTAGCACTCTATGTACTGCATGCCAATGCACATGCCCAGGACTACTAGTATACTTACTAAGCCTCCCTACCGCATATGCAATGTCCGGTCTTGTACTTGTCATGGCATACATCAAACTGCCAATCACTCTAGAATACTCTAGTTGTGACACCGCTCTCCCCTCGCTATGACCTAATGGCGATTGAGAGTCATACGGAGTAGACACCGGTTCGCTTTCAAAGTGATTAAACTTCTTTAAGATTTTCTCAATGTAATGTTCTTGGGATAGAATTAAATGACATCCACTTCTTTTAACTCTTATACCTAATATTACATCAGCAACACCCATATCTTTCATACTAAAGTTAGCAGAAAGAAATCTTTTGTACTCTAAATGCTCTCTTTGTCTGTACCAAAAATTAGCATATCGTCTACGTACAAACAGATAATGACTCATCATTTGCCATTAAATTTACTATACACGCATTTATCAAATTGGTGTATTGTAAAACCATTTGACACAATCACTTTGTCAAACTTCTAGTGCCATTGCTTAGGCGCT
Organism: Rhododendron griersonianum; assembly: GCA_018127125.1. Lineage (NCBI taxonomy): Eukaryota > Viridiplantae > Streptophyta > Magnoliopsida > Ericales > Ericaceae > Rhododendron > Rhododendron griersonianum. The sequence goes on from CM030789.1 coordinate 21,261,123, forward strand.
TGCTTGAGTCCGTAAAGAGACTTTACAAGCTTGCAAACTTTGTGCTCATAACCTTGCACAACGAACCCCTCTAGTTGCTTCATATAGATTTTCTCATCTAACTCACCATTAAGGAATGCAGTCTTGACATCCATTTGGTGTATCTCAAACTTGTATATGGAAGCAAGAACAATTAAAACTCTAATTGTTGAGATTCTAGCAACCGGGGCATATGTATCAAAGTAATCAATACCTTCTTTCTGGGTAAAACCTTTGGCTACAAGTCTGGCCTTGAACTTATCAATAGTTCCATCAATTTTCATTTTCTTCTTGAAAATCCATTTACAAGCAATTGGTTTAGAACCAGGTGGTAAATCTGCCAAAACCCATGCATTATTACCCATATTAGAGTCCATCTCATCTTGGATAGCCTCTTTCCAGAAAGCCACGTCTTGCGATTTCATTGCTTCCTCAAACGTCAAACGATCATTTTCTACATTAAGTGAAAATACATTTTGAGCACATGAAGTCTCTCTAGTACCTTCAACTAGATAAACTATGAAATCAGGACTAAAAGTTCTCTCTCTCCAAACTCGTTTGCTCCTTCTCAATTCGACTTGTTACTCAGGTTCATTTCCTTCAACTAGAACTTCTAAAGGCTCATTGTCCTCTTCGGACATCAAAGGAAACTCTTTCAAATCTTTATTAGATTCCAAATTCTTACTAGACTTTAATCTTGGAATTCTGTCAAATCTGTTTTCATAAAGCACTGCATCTCGAGATTCAATGATGGTGTTGATGGACACAACATCATTAGGCTCAACCACAAGAAACCTATATGCTTTACTGTGCAAAGCATATCTAAGGAATACACACTCGATTCCTTTTGGACCTAGTTTCTTCCTTTTAGGTCCAGACAGCCTCACAATCGCCCTACACCCCCAAGTCTTAAAATAACTCAGGTTTGGTTTCCTTTTTTACCAGAGCTCATATGGAGTAATGTTAGACTTTTTGAGAGGTACTCTATTTAGGATATAAGCAACGGTAAGTATGGCTTCACCCCACAAACCTTTACTTAATCCTACATTGCTTAACATAGCAACCACCATCTCAGATAAAGTTCTATTCTTCCTTTCGGCCAATCCATTCTGTTGTGGTGTATAAGGTGTAGTTACTTCATGAATTATCCCTACTGATTCACAATAATCAGGAAAGTGATATTCACCACCCCTGTCAGACCTAAGGTGTTTTATCTTCAAACCATTTTGATTTTCAACTTCAGTCTTATATGCAACAAATTTATCAAGCACTTCATCTTTGGAATAAAGTAAATAAACATAGCAAAATTTCGAATATTCATCTATGAATGTTGCCATATAAAGTTTACCGCCTCTAGTTGGAGTGCTATGAAAATCATATACATCACTATGAATCAATTCAAGTAACGATGAAGTCCACTCAATATTAGGAAATGGCAATCTGATTATCTTTGATTCCAAACAAATCTTGCATTTATCAACCATATCATTTTCAAGTTTAGGAATTAATCCTGATTTAACCATGCAATCCATTTTCCTTGTACTGATATATCATAAACGAGTATGCCATAAGGAAATAGAGTCAAGCATATAAGCAGAAGTAACAGTGTTATTAATATTAAGCTTAAACATCCCCTCGGTTACATAGCCTTTCGCCAACAAACACACCACCCTTGGAAACACGAGATTCTTCCTAATTTTACCCGACTCAAACACTACCTTAAAGCCATACTTATTAAGTAGACTTGCAAACACGAGATTCTTCCTAACTTTCGGTACATGATACACATCAGTAAGAGTCAGCGTCTTGCCAGAAGTGAACTCCAAATCCACTTTGCCTTTTCCCTTAACTGGTGCAGTTGATGCATTTTCCATGAACAGAACAGTGTCATCTACAACTGGATTATACTCAGTAAAGAACCTCTTGTCATTGCAGACATGCTTTGTCGCACTAGAATCAATCCACCAATCTCCAACATCTTCGAGGATATTCGCCTCGGAAACAACAGCAACGAATTTAGAATTCTTTGCCCCAGATGCTCCTGGATTTCCACTAGAGTTATTCCTTTTCAGGGATCGACAATCTTTCTTAAGATGCCCAGGTTTGCCGCAATGCCAGCAACCAGTGTCGGTAGGATCCAGTTTCTGCTTCTTCCATTTACCAGAAGCCTTATCACCGCCTTTGTTCTTGCGTTTCTTATTGGAACTTTATTCCACCACATGAACTTTGGAAGTAGTATTATCCTTACCCTCCTGACGCCTTGTCTCTTCCTCCACCTGAAGGTGTTGGGCCAACTGATCAAGGGTAAATTCCTCGGTCTTATGTTTGAGTTCCTTTTTGTAGTATTTCCAAGATGTAGGCAGTTTGTCAATAACAAAGGAGACAACAATAGATTCATCCATATGCATATTCTTAACCTTAAATTGACTGAGGATATACTGAATCTCATGCAACTGATCAATGACCGGCTTTGTTTCAACCATGCGATAATTCATAAACTGTCTAACAAGAAACTTCTTACTTGTAGCGTCATCAGAAAGATACTTATCGTTGAGTGCATCCCAAAGTTCTTTGCTGTCATTGAATTTTGATAGACATCGAATAGTAAATCTGATAGCGCATTGAGGATATGTCCTCTATAGATGTAGTCATCATTCTCCCATTTGCTCTTTTCACGAGCCTGCTCCATAGTTTCATCATCTGGCTCCTTCGGTATCACCGGACTCGGAGTAGTCAGAACATACACCACTTTCAAGGTGGTTAGCAAGATTTGTTAGGAATTAATTGATCCAATAATTGGCGATGAATTAGTTAGGGTATAAAATGCTGATATGTTTTCCGTCATTTGTCGATACAATCTAATTTACAAGGGCTACGCAGGGTTATTTTTAAGTTACAAATTCAATAGGAATTATGAGATGCCGTCATTGCATTCTTATGTTATTTAATCATAAATTTAAGGCCCTGCCTTTCGCCCCAGTGCGAGTTGCCGAACTCAGGAGGCGATTGTCTTCCAGCAGTGACAACCTTCGCTCCTGATGTCAGCTAGTTTCCTTCCATCCTCAAGACTTGGTACCATGTACCTACAGTTATTAACGTTAAAAACCATACACCTCGCAATTGTTACTATTGTTATCTTGCTAATCATTTTTCGACTATATATAGTCCTGGACCTTATATGGTTTTACACATTGGATGATAAATCAAGTAGAATTGTGTCGTTTGCACTTCAAGTAGGGTGACATCAATGAATTTATCCCTTCGACTTACAGGCTAAGTGCTCCTTAACTTGATTTCAACTATTGATAGATCTATTGAATAGGTGATAGTAACTTTATATAGGGGCGAAAAATGTAGAGCGAGAATTGAGTGCAAGAGGTAGGAGAGGATCGTAATGAAGTATAATAGGTCCTACCACATCTTATCTCGAAATTAATCACACGCTAGCTAATATTCAACCGGCGAATGGACGATCTCTTCGGAATTGTATATACTTTTGGATTCCTGTCCTAGAATTAATCCAATTCACCAACCGATCTCGTTGAATAAAAAACATTAATTGCACATGTTTTGTTTGTACTCCACATTAATAACAACTGGTAGGTGGGGCCACATACCACCTCCGCGCACGCTTTCCCTTTTGGTGTTGGTAGTAAAGAGACAAGCAGAGGAGGGTGTTGGGAAACGATTCCCAGAAACTAATAATGACGCGTACAGATTAGACAATAAGAAAACCGCAAAACCCTACAAGGCGGAATTAGGGTTTTACCTCAACTCCCTGCGAACACGAACGCTGGTTGAACTTGTTATAACACGTCTTGCTATAAGCCACGTATACTGCTCGACTGCACCTTACGATCTTCTATCGTATTCCCTACACGCCTAGAACACGAATCGAGTGTGGACTCTTTCGTGGTCTGTTTGCCCTCTCTAGATCTGCCTCTATTTTGTGAATAATAGAAACGTCAAAAAAACGTCAATTTGACCTAGAGAGCATAACGTGTATATATAGGGCTACGATAGGGACCTAAGGAGTAATAAGTCTGGGCTCCCAGTGTAAATAAGAAAACCTAATCCCACCAGGATTCTATTTCTTATTTCACTAATTATAATTCACCCCACTACAGAATTATAATTGCACTCCCGTCCTTATCTCAATTATATTACGAGCTCCATGATATTAAATACTTATTAATCTCCCCACGTTAAGATTACAGATACCCGTTGATTAAAATAAATTACTAACAATCTCCCACTTAATCAACATCTTAACTTGAGACTATCCGCTTAACTTATTCGATATGTCGGATACAAATATCCACCTGAAGGGTTTGACATAATCGAAACTTATAAGCTTACTCAAGGGGTATCATCAATCCCTATCGGGACGTGGATTCCATTAATAATTAATAGTTGTCATATACATAATGTTGCGACCCAACTCACCGAGACTATTGACCGTATAAAGATCTCACCCTTTAATGAATCAAAATCAACAACATTAAATATATACATCTAATAATTATCTTTGGATTAAGAGCATAAGCATTCATAATAACCATGAGGTTCCAATTGTCTTATAAAGTTAGTACAAAGACAATTACCTCAATGCGGTCCCGTTCAATACACACAAAGTGTACTAGCACAATGAGTTAGAACTAGACCGTTCCCTGTAGTCAAGACAGACCTACTAAACATTGTACTACAGTCCTACTGATGGTGTGTCCAGTTCCATCTAAGACTGTGAACCATATCTTATATTTTACAAGAACCGATGATCCGATCTTCTGTGTGTAAGCCGAACTCTACACACCGGATCATCTACTTTGTAAAATAAAAGACACATGCACAACATACAATAATATTATGCAAATATTACCCATAAAAGATTCTCATCAAAAAAGGGATAAAACTGATTAATACATAACAATATTAATCCATCATATAAAAACATAGTTTTTACATAACCTCCTAACATACTCCCACTAAGACTCAAAGTCATGCTGCCACGCATCTCACTCATATTCCCTTTACGTGACTATCAAAAGTCTTAGCCTATAAGCTGAAAGTAAAAGAATTTGCTAGGTTGTTTACCGATGCGATCTTGGTCACAGCTACATCACCTCTCTGAACGATCTCTCGAATCAGGTGATACTTACGCTCGATGTGTTTTCCTTCTTATGAGTTAATGGTTCCTTAGAGTTAGCAATTCCACCACTATTGTCACAATAGACGTAATAGCTAATTCCACTAAAGGAATCACTTCTAGATCCATCAAGAAGTTTTAAGCCAAACGACCTCTTTGGTTGCTTAAGAAGCTACCACATACCCGGCCTCCATGGTGGAATTAATCAATTCACGATTGCTTGATACTCCCCAAAATTATGGCTCCACCTCCTAAGGTAAACACATATCCGGAGGTAGACTTTCTGGAATCCTTATCTGATATAAAGTTTGAGTCTGTGTACCCATGAGGTACCAGACTATCTGACTGGAACACCAACATATGATCTCTAGTTCTTTTCAGATACTTAAGTATATGTTTCACTGCAGTCCAATGTTCTTGTCCTGAATTAAACTGAAATCTGCTAACCATGCCAACGGCAAAGCAAATATTAGGTCTAGTACACAACATAGCATACATAAGGCTTCCTACTGCCGAGACATGAGGAACTACCTTCATCTCCTCAGGTGTCTTAGGACACTGATCCTTGGATAGGTTGATTCCATGTCTAAAAGGGAGGAACCCTTTCTTGGAATCCTGTATGCTAAAACAGGCAAGAATCTCATCGATATAATTAACTTGTGATAAATCCAACATCTTGTTCTTGCGATCTCGCAGAAGCTTAATCCCAAAGATGTGACTGGTTTTTCCCAAGTCCATTTCGAATTGGCCGGATAACCACACTTTCACTGAAGACAATACTCCCACATTGTTTCTGATGAGCAGAATATCATCGACATATAGTACTAAAAACACCACCACTTTTCCGTTGCGCTTCTTATACACACATGAATCATTCGGACATTGATCAAAATCAAAAGACTTGATTGCTTGATCAAAACGGATGTTCCACGATCTAGATGTCTGCTTAAGCCCATAAATAGACTTCTTAAGCTTGCACACAACATGTGCTCTTGACCTTTCGCTATGAATCCATCTGGTTGCACCATATAGATGCACTCATCCAGATTTCCATTAAGGAATGCCGACCTGATTAGAGTACATAGACTCCATCTCTGATTTCATAGTCTTTTGCCAAAGTTCCACATCTTTATCTTGAAGTGCCTCATTGTAGTTACCAGGGTTCGGCATGTTGATCATCGGGATCATTTCAAAAGACTCTCCCAACAACGTATACCGACTGGGTGGAATAATAACCCTCCCACTACGACGAGGTACCGGTGTGTCAATAGGTGCCTCTACAGATGTCACTTGTGGTGTTTCCTCCTGCACTACTGGTGGTAAAGAAGTTTGTGCCGATCTCTCTCCTCTCAATTCCACTAGAACAATTTTACTTCTGGGCTTGTAGTCTATCACATAGTTCTCCACTAAGTATCGGGCATTGGATCTAACAATGACCTTCTGATCCTTAGAACTATAAAATAATCTACATTTCGTTCCTCTAGGGTACCCCACAAACAGACAAACTTATGACCTTGATTCCAATTTATCTGCGTTCCCATTCAGCACATGTGCTAAACTACCCCAAACCCGAACATGCCACAGACTAGGTTTGCGCCTAGTCCACAGTTCTGTGGGCGTAGATGGTACTGACTTAGATGGTACCAAGTTAAGAATATACGCTACTGTTTCTAGTGCATGTCCCCAAAACGAAATTGGTAAATCTGAATAACTCATCATTGATCTTACCATATCCATAAGAGTCCTATTTCTTCTCTCTGCTACACCATTTTGTTGTGGCATACCTGGAGCTGACAACTGGGATGTAATCCCTTCAGCTAACAAGTAGTCCCTAAACTCTCCCAAGAGGTATTCTCCACCACGATCAGATCGCAGTGTCTTGAGACATTTACCCAGACGCTTTTTCGTTTCCGCCCTATACTCCCTGAATTTCTCAAAGCATTCGGACTTACGGCGCATCAAATAAATGTTTCCATACCTTGAGTAATCGTCAATAAAAGTGACAAAGTACTCAAAACCACCTCTAGCTTGGACATTCATAGGCCCACACAAATCAGAATGAAACCAATTCCAATGGCTCTTTGGCTCTATATCCTTTTGCTGAAAAAAGCTTCTAGGTCATTTTACCTTCTAAATAGGATTCACAGTCTGGAAGTTCCTCAACTTTCAATGAACCTAAAGGTCCATCCCAGACCAGTCTAGAAATCCTATTCAGATTAATATGACCAAGGCGTAAGTGCCAAAGATACGTTTAGTTCAATTTAGAAAGCTACTTTCTCTTACATGGCAAATTATTAGTGTTATTCAATTCATGCAGTTGCACTGTAGGAAATATAGGATTAATAATTTAGAGATTATCCACTAAATATCCATCCTTGATCAACTTAGAAACTGAAACCAAGTTTCTTCTAATAGAGGGAACATAAAGGCAATCTCTCAAAATTAAACTCCTATTACTACTAAAATTTGAAAAGACATTTCCTACTGCAACTGCTGCCACTCTCGTAGCATTTTCCACATGTAGATAAATCTCCCCATCACTGAGTCTTCTGGTTTCCTGGAACCCGTGCAACAAAATGCAAACATGATTAGTGGCTCCCGTATCTACACACCAGGTACTGGTAGATAACACCACTAAACGTGATTCAACAACTAGTGAAAAAGATTTATTCTAATTGTTCACTTTATTGAGATAGAATGGACATTCCTACTTCCAGTGTTCTTTCTGCTTGCAGTGAAAACACTTGCCCGCAGGCTTTTTCACTCCACCTTGAGGCGCATGAAATGCCTCTACAACCTTTTTCTGAGACTAGTTCTGCTTCTTCTTGCCTTCAGCTTAGAAGTAGAAGCCTTCTCTGCCACTAACACTGATGGTGATTTCTTTACAACCAAAAGACCCTCAGCTGCTTGGAGTTCCTTAAGAAGTTTCGCCAAAAATATATGCAATTTGTTCATATAATAGTTCAGGCGAAATTACTTAAAACTCTCAGACTGCAGTGAGTTAAGAACGAAATCGATCTGGGTTTCCCCATCAATTTCAGCTCCAAGGATCTCTAGTTCATTCAGAAGAGCTATCATCTTCAGAACATGATCCCTAATCAGGGTCCCTTCAACATGGGTGATATTCACCAATTTTTATAAAATTTTGCTTCATGTTACGTGGCATTCTCATCAGGTCTAGGAGGGCACATCTCATACAACCCAAATTTGTGCCCCTCAGCAGTTAACACAATATCCAAATTCCTTTTCCAGTCAATATAATTCGATCCAGTAAGTTTATTAGATTTGAGAATAATTGCAAGTGGATTGAAAAAACCCATTTTTTGAATCTGAGAATCACATAACAACAATTATGAAGGGCAATAAAAACTTGAATTTCATTTAAATATTGGTTCCCTCAACCACGTGTTAAAAGAAAAACATTGGCAACCCTACACACCGTGAAGAGCATGCCTCGATGGGAAGGTCGTCTACTCTTCATCATTCGTGTAGATAGGCACAACCTTTTAATTTTACTATCTAGACACTATATCGTGCCAAGCAAAATTAAATAGCCAATATAGCTTCGGTCCTATAAATAATAATAGTGACTCAGATGGTGAGGATATTATTATTTACAGCTAAGTGTATACCATTACCTAGCCCCATGACCCATTGTTCCGTTATGAACCACCTCAGATGGAGAAGTGACCCACACAACAATTATCTTAGAACTATTCCTTTAGGAAGTTTGTACCGATGATGCCACAATTAATTTTGTCCGATATGGAGGAAGGTTCTGAAACCAACACACAAAATTAATTATATCACATACGAACTAGCAATGGAGACCGTGGGATTTATCCAAAATAAATTCCCTCTCCCACTTAGTTATTTAAAAATTTGTGAGGGTTATCAAACGTGATCTAGGTCAAAAGCCAAATATTACTATGTTGTCCCAATATGGTAAACTATCACATATGCAAACAATATGGAAACACAAATAATAAGGAAGCACAAGATAAAGAATCCAGCTATTATGGTCAAAGACGCAATCCTTGAGCAATAAGGAATCCTTCCAAACTTGAAATCCTTAAGCAATAAGGAGTCCTTCCAAACTTGAAATCCTTAAGCAATCCTTCCAACCTTGAAATCCTTCAGCTATACTTGTGTGGAAGACTTAGATATTTTAAATCAATCAAGGAAACCAAAATCCAACCGTGCTTAGGCAAGAAAATCGGATTTGATATATTCCCGCGTAAACTGCACAGCCTTCAGTATTTTGGCCATATCTTCCTCATCCGACCTCCAATTGAAGTGATTCAAATTGGGTTGGATTCGAAATTCAATTATCTACAACTTCTGTGCAGAACAGATTTTCTAATTCCAACGTTTACTGGGTCGAAATAGCCCTGCAATCAGACCCTACGAATCTGGAAAAAAACTGTTACGAGCCAAACAACTTGTATCTTCTGTATCTCCCTTCTTCGATCTCCGAATAACCATCGAATGCTATTACAATCGAAGAAACATACATATATCGATCTTATGCCTCCATTGGAGTTCACATGATACGTTAATTATTACAACCACGAAAAATAATCATGGCACCCAATAAATAACACATGCTACGTTAATTATTACAACCACGAAAAATAATCGTGGTACCCAATAAATAACAATAACCACACAAAAATTATGTGGGATCCAATCACACAAAATCAACAAAAAAAACATGTGACCATAATAGCTGGGTAAGAACGCTGCAAAACAAGGGTTAGCACAGTTCTACGTTCTACCCTCTATAACCTACGGACAACATGGCATGTTTAATCCATACGGGTGATTACAGCCTGCTCTGATACCACTGTTGGGAAACGATTCCCAGAAACTAATAATGACGCGTACAGATTAGACAATAAGAAAACCGCAAAACCCTACAAGGCGGAATTAGGGTTTTACCTCAACTCCCTGCGAACACGAACGCTGGTTGAACTTGTTATAACACGTCTTGCTATAAGCCACGTATACTGCTCGACTGCACCTTACGATCTTCTATCGTATTCCCTACACGCCTAGAACACGAATCGAGTGTGGACTCTTTCGTGGTCTGTTTGCCCTCTCTAGATCTGCCTCTATTTTGTGAATAATAGAAACGTCAAAAAAACGTCCATTTGACCTAGAGAGCATAACGTGTATATATAGGGCTACGATAGGGACCTAAGGAGTAATAAGTCTGGGCTCCCAGTATAAATAAGAAAACCTAATCCCACCAGGATTCTATTTCTTATTTCACTAATTATAATTCACCCCACTACAGAATTATAATTGCACTCCCGTCCTTATCTCAATTATATTACGAGCTCCATGATATTAAATACTTATTAATCTCCCCACGTTAAGATTACAGATACCCGTTGATTAAAATAAATTACTAACAGAGGGTTGTGCGGAGGTGGTGGGAATTGGATGGGAAACTTGTGGCCTGGGGGAGGAGAGAGGAAGGGGATACTAAGAACAACGAAAAGAGAAAATAGTAAATTATGCTGTGAAAGTGTGGATACAAAAAAGGAATTTGGAAATTCAGTAGCGCAGCCCGCACTATAGGGGCTGTAGGCCGTCTATTTTGACGCCGAATCTGAGCTCTTATTGATTAGAGTCATTCATTACTCGAATTAAAATCTGAACCGTCTATTGCCGAAATGAATAGTCAAATCGGCTGCCCTACCGCCCTTGTAGTGCAGGTTGCACTACAAGATACCCTTGTCCACAAAAATGGGGGGTGCTGACAGAATTTGGACTACAATTGCAAGTTGAAATTAACCCGGCCCGAAAGGTAAAAGGGTCTAGTCAGGTAGGGGGGACTTGAGAGTGACAAAGCGGAGGTACCACCTAAAAGTAAAATGGGAGTCTAATCATCTCCAATTCCAATCATCTTTGTCATGCATGCTTCGTCACCTTCGTAACAGTGTATTCCACCACTCCACAAAATGTTGGACATTAAAAGTACATGACACTACTACAAAAAAGTTAAAAGATCACGGTTTTTAGCCGTTATCTTTTACTTTTAATCACGGTTATAAAACCGTGGTCTATCGGGCCGTGATTAAAAGTCCCATGTTTTTCATCACGGTTATAAACTATGATAGAAAGTAGACAAAACTGTAATAAAAAGGTAATAAGGCGTGATTGTTTTCCGTATAACATCTCGATTTCAATGTTAAGAAATCAATCAAAGCAATCAACACATGAAGCGCAAAGAACAATTAATTAAGAAAAAGAAAAGAAAGAACTCAAGACATTTGGAGATTATAAAATGTTATTCTTGCCCATCAAATAAAAAAAAAAAAAGACATCGAGATTTCTATTATGCTGACAACTATATAATTGAGCACATTCACAGCTCATACTAACACTAACTCCATGCATTAAATAAAAAACGGAATACTAGTTCCATTAGCTGCGTATAACATGCATTTATAACGTTATATAGTCAGTAGAGCGCAAACCAAACCGAATCAGACTTCTTAAACTTTACAAACCCAACAGTACTTACAAAACCCTTTGTCGAAAATATCATCTTCACGTTTAGAGCATTACGTTGCACGCTCTGTAAGAGGCGCAACTAATTGGCTAAGTAAATTACTTAATTCGGAGTCTTGCGTAATCAACTACATCATTAATGTGAGACTTTCTTAGTGATTAAAATTAATCCAAATTCATGAAAAGATTAAGATAATTTTTCATTTTGGAAAGGATACATACAACGTTTGATTAAAATCTAATCAACTTCGTACTAGGCTTCGGTTTGAAATCTCTCAGATGATACCAATTTTTTTGGAGCCAATCCATATATAAGAAGTTTTGCTCCGACTTTCATTAGGCTCCCCCTGCAAGTGGGCGATGGGATTGGGTCTTAGGATTAGTCGAGGTTCATATATAAGCTGGCCCGGCCGGACACGTGAGTTTTTTTTAAAAAAAATATGGTGGTTATGTTGTTTCTAAATGAGTTATACTTTGAGTTATATATGGATTGGCTCCAAAAAAATTGGTATCATCTGAGAGATTTCAAACCTGAGACCTTAATAGGGAGCAAACCTCCAAGTCCCGAACCTTGACCACTTGTCTAACCCCTTGGCATTACATTATAACACCATTGCCCATAGCATCTGTACGTTGTAGTTCCTCTCATAAAATATAATGCATAGAGATTATATAATTTATAGCGGTAGTGCTCTTGAAAGAATTATAATAGAGAACCCTTGTCAAGAATAATGGGAGATTTGATGTCTAGCATGGTTGTCTCGGGTTACCCAACATTGCTCTTCTTCTTTCCAAGTTTATATTTGGGTGCAAAATAATTTGAAGAAAAAAATGAGTAAAATATAAGACTCTAAGCAGGGTCGTGAAAGTAAGTAGGGGCAGACAAAAAAGGGAGTTACACAGAGGGTCGTGGCTCCCTCAAGTTTCGAAGAATTAGTTAGGTTTTGATGAATTAGTTAGTACCCTGTACAAATTTTGGAGTATATTCGAACAAAAAAATGCACGTTGACTACCAGAAGTTTTTATAAACGTTATCAGTACTTTCTCTAAATAAAGAACAATTCTAACTTAACCCTCAAAATTTTCCAACAATGCACTGGTTGATGGTGAGGATTTGGTGGACATGATGAAGACAAGGACAGCCATTTGGGTATAAGGAAAACCACGATCTTTGATGCTTGGATGGAAAATATTTCAAGAGATGCTTAATTGGATGGAATTAGGAGGACTAAAGTGTAATCTTTTAGTACTTTCTTTTGGCTGTTGTTTTTCTTCTTCTAAGGTTGGATGCCCTTTCGCCATTGTTGATGTAACCCTATCAAATTTCTTTTGTTAAAAAAATTTGCCGGTAAAAATAAAAACCTTAACCGTAAAAATTCTTAGTACATTGAATTTTTACGGAGTCTCCCTTCATAGAAAAGCTCAAATATCCGCCACAATAAGTACGTACGACACAAACATATTGTTGTGATTGGTTATGTGAAAGGTATAACACCCTCCATTATGGGTCAAAATTTGAAAAGGCCACTTTGATCCCTTTTTATGATCTTTTTAACCAAAGAAACCTCTTTTTGTGAATCATTTTCCTTATTATATACAAGGCTATCACAAAGGCCTTAAGCCAGGTTTCTATTTCTACATTTGCTCCCCATTTTTTATCAGCAAAAAAAGTATATTAATAGCTCGATAATTGTACATCAAGAGAAAACAAAAAAGAAAAAAAGGACAAACACCAGCTCCACGATTGGGAGATGCTGCCAAGCAGGGTGCTTGGCAGCGGTGCCAAGCTGCCGATCTGGTCGTTCATTTCAGAAATCGACGGCTTGGATCTTGATCGAGAAATGGGTGGTTCAGGTCTGCATACACTCAGATTCAATCTCAGCCGTTCTTGTCGAGATAAACGGCAGAATGCCGCTCGGCACCATGCTTGGCAACATCCCCGGTTGATGCATTATGTAGAGCATTTCCTCCCATTTCTCTATTGGCTTAATTAGTTGAATTCATTGTAAAGATAATCTCTTCTCTCTTTTTTTATCCCAATTGTTTTCTACACCCAATAGAGACCTAATCCCATACCCTAAAAAGCAATGCACACTTTAGCTGTCTTCTAAAGATCGATCAAAAAACACACACAAAAGGACCTTTTTCAAGCACCTTGAAAAAGGACGATCACAAAATGCCCTAGTTGTCATCTCCTTTGAGAAGAGCAATCAGTCCACAGACACCCCATGTGTGCTAGCTTTTGATTTGCTGCAGAATTTGTAGTAAAATCAAAAAGCCCATTTCATTGACCAAAAAGGCCAACATGATTGAATTTCCATTGAAGTGATAATCTCGTTCAAAAGCAATTTGGTCAAAGATTCATTTCTCTAGCTAGAGCTCCATTATGTGTGGATCTTTATGTACAATCAATAGACTACAAAGTTGTCTTGATTCATAATTCTATGCTTTTCTATGTGATCCCTTGGCATATTATAGGTAGCAACTAAAATAAGTGAAAGATAATAAAACAAAGTTAAACACTTGAGTTGAGTTAATCAAGAGGTGCATGCAGCTAGCTGCCATTCCATTGAAAACTTGTCTTTACTTTGCAACTTGCAAACTATAGGGTTTGATTTGTTCATCGGTGTTTGCATATTTTGGACTCATCAGATCAACACTACCATGTAGGACACACGTCGTGACATAAGAAAAAAAAAAGGGGGTAGATTATAATGTTCGGTAGGGCCAGGAGACCTATTCACAACAAGCTTCGTTGTGTGCATACCTTATACTAAGTTTCTTGGAATTGTTAAGCTAGGTACCTAGTCCTGTTTGAGCATTTACGGTACATAACTCCCTTGAATTCACCTTAAATTCATGACATTTTTTAATAGAAGTTTACTCCTATAACATCTGGATGTACATTCATAACATCAAGGTAAACACTCGTACGTAACATACAAACGTTATGAATTCATGGTATTGATCGATATATAGCCGATCGAGTTGGATCTTGATATAGCTATAGTGTTGGTTCATTAGATATCATGGATTGATGCTTGTTTGAATGTCCTTGTGCATGCATATATACATATATATATATATATAGATATACACATATATTAGTAATCCACCTTTGGATTCATGCGCATGGCGCATGGTTATATACTAACCCAACTTTTAATCAAAGTGAATGATTCACAAAAAGTAAAGCTACTACACGGTTGGAAACCCAATCGTTACGTAATTCTCTTCTTGTATTGCATGGATACTATATATGGTTAATTAGTCACTTTATTCTTTTTGGAAAATTGTATGCACGCACCACCCAAATTGCACAAAATATGTGAGCGTGTTTGATTGTGTGTATAATTTAGATGTGTGCATCAATAGATGCGAGTGTGTGTGATTTGATGTGAGCATAGAATACCTCTCTTTTTTTAACCACTAAGGACGTAATTGGGTTTTTGACAATTAGATCAGAGAGCGCATAGTTACTATATCCTACATTTATATCATTCTTTCTGCCTTAACCCCAATGTGCTTGCCTAGCTAGTAGTAAATACATGAAACTTAAGGGTTTGTTCTCTCCTACGTTTCAGATTAGAAACATTCTATGTGCTATCAATTCTTATTGGGTCAGTCGATATGGACTTTGTCCAGATTTTTCCTTCCACTCTCTCTTTCTACCTTATCAAACTTCTTAGCTAATATATGAATGTACTGGAATAATATACTTAGATGTATGTATAATAATGCAAGTGGAAGACACATAGTAACCTCCTCTCTCTCACTAATTAGCATAGACCTTTGAGATGATAATTAAAAAACTGATAATCTTGTCTTAGTGGCTTGAATGATTTAACCCAATGACAACATCTTTACAAGGGAGCCTAGCTAATTGCATGTACACCACACTAATCAATAATTAAAGAGATATGGGATGATGTGGTTCCTCTTTCTAAACAAGGTTTAAAATAAAATGGAGGTCATGTCCTTTAATTAGGTTGCCTTTTGTTTGATTGGCAATGGTAAAAGTACTACAACTAAAGTGAGTAATTGGATGTTGAATGCAGAAACTTGACAGTGTGTTAGAATCAAACAGTCTTTATTGGTTCAACGGTTCTTAGCGTCTAGCGTTTTGTGGACAAATAGTATTCTCGTCCGCTCCTTCATGCAATAATTGATCAAGATCATTATGAGATGAATGATATTCAATTCGTTTCCCTATTTAATACATTAGAAAATTAGTCTTATGTCCATTATGTGAACTTCATAAGCTCACAAGTCCACCAGTTAATTTTGTAAGATCTCAAGTCCATTTTAGGGTACCTTAAAGTAGGGTAGGGTACCATAGGATTTAGGCATTTTCATAAGATTTTAGAGTGTATTTTTTTATTATAGAATAGGGTAACCCTAGGGTAGGGTAGGGTACCCTAGGGTTTAGGCACTTTTATAAGGCTTTAGGGTGCACTTTCCTATTATAGGGTTTTAGTAGTTTAGGCATTTTCATAGGGTTTAGGATTTTAGGCACTTTCATAGGGTACCTTAGGGTTTAAGTTGTGTGGACTTGTGGCTTTACAAAACTATTAGGTGGACCTGTGGGCTTATGAAATGTTTATAATAGACCTATTACTAAATCTCCCTTTACACATATGTCCTATATCATGTTATTTTTTTTATAAGCAGGTGTTCGGGCTAGTTTGCGTGTACTTCGACTAATCTGAAGGATCAAAAACCCACCATTCACTATTGTGGCCCCACATAAAGCCGGAGCAAATGTTATACTAGTTGTTTAACTTGTTTGTGGGACGGCAAAGAGGTAGAGATCGAAAGAGAAATGGGTCTATGGCCTAGCGGCAAGTGCTCATAGGAGAAGTCTCAAGTTCAAGTAAATACATCAGCTACGTGATCGACCTGCTGTTCTAATCTAACTTAAAAGCTTCATAAGTAAATAGATCAGCTACGTGTTCAACCTGCAGTTCTAATCTAAATTAAAAAGCTTCATCCTTGTAAAAATTCAAAAAAAAAACAAAAACAAAAACAAAAGGACAAAAAAGATTACAAAAGTGGAGCCTAATAACTAGGCCTTTAGTACACTACCCATGGCAAAAACAAGAAAAGAGGCAGAACTAGTACAAATCTACAGGGTCTCCGTTCCGTTTTTTTTTTAAACCTTTTTTTTTTTTTTAAAAACAAGTAATTTCAAACTCAAATATAATGAAAATAAAATAATATTTTTTTGATTTTTTTTTTGCACCGTTTAAAAGGTCTCAATAAGATCTATCAAACAAAATCCATATTGATAGAAAAACTATTTGCATAAATATATGATTTTTGAACTTGAAATTACCTTCTTTTTTAAAAAGTTCTTTTTCCAAGAAAGTGGAACACCCCTATGTCGATGTTATTACATTTCATTGTTCATAGGACCCACAGTACTCCATGCACCAGCATTTAGGGGGAAAAAAAAACTAGTTTATGGATTACAATGACAATATGACATAGAATTATATGATTGGAACCAATAGAAGTCATTATTTTTGTTAATTTAATCAGAAACTTCATGTAGAAGGAATTAATTTGCTGAGGGGAAAAATATTGAAGTGCGTCATGTTAGTATTATCAACCCACTAATTATTAATTTGATCCAAGTTACATAAAAAAAGAAAAGAAAAGAAAACCTAGTGAAATCAGCCATACGTACCTTAACACGTGTCCTGCTGTGTCATTGTGTCAGTATAAAATGCTAAAGTATATATTCTTACTCGCGAAATCATATATTCGTATCGAAAGTAACCTCATGTTAACTTCCGTTTGCAACCCGATTAAATTTCGTCCCATAACTCAGTTCCTCATTTTTTATACTCTACTTTATCTTAAGCTTATTACCCACATAAATCCTTCAAAATGGCTTTCGATACCGTTCTTAATCTGCGTTCTATGCTCGCGCTCTCATTCTCCGCAGTCGTGAATTTTAGTTGGTTGTGAGTTTTTCGAAAGAGTACTCTTTCATGCTCGCATTTGCGTAACACACTACAACAAAATTCGGCAAAGGGTTTTGGCGACGCAAGTCCTTGAGTCGGCATGCCGTCAGCGTTGCTATGTCGGCAATAGTATTTGCCGACACGAACACCTCCGTCGGCAAAAGTATGGTTGATGTGCGAAACGTATTGCACCTTTGCCAATGTGTTTTGCGTCGCCAAAAGGTAGTGATCAGCTATTTTTTATAAATGATCGATCTAAACCTTTAGCATTTAACGTCTTATCAATTATATCATTCTCACCAAAATTGGTGATAATCAGATGTAAGCAACTATATGATCGTAACACATTCACTGGTTCCTGAGACATTAAAGTCCTACAGTGTACAACTTGAGGGCCGCTTGAACTATTTTTTTTTAAATCATAACCGTCTATCTTATAAATAAGAAGTATTAAACCATTTCTGCCAAGAATGAAGTAAATCTCTTATTATTACATACTTGATCGGACGTAAAATATCATTCAAATAATGAATCTGCGTCCCGATGAAGGGGCTTTCAAAACCTGATAGACCTAAAAATTTACGAGAATGATTAAAACATTAACCACAACAAAATGAACAGTATCGATCGTTGTGATTGTGCTGCAATCATCTGGCTATTGTACATTAGATTATAGCATAAGATATTGGTTTAGAAACAAGTAAATTGAATGTATAGATTCTAATGGTACGTAGTTGCTGGCTCATTTTTTCGAATGGTCAATCTAAACTGTTAGGATTTAACGTCTTATCAATTATATCATTCTCGCCAAAATCGGTGATAATCTGATCTCAGCAACTACATGATCGTAATATTCGGTAGTTCCAGAGGCATTAAAATCCTATAGTGCACAACTCGAGGGCCACTTGAGCTATTTTTTAAAATCGGAACCGTCTATTTTTACATAAGAGGGATCAAATCATTCATGCCAAAAATGAAATAAATCTCTTATCGTTACATATTTGATCGAATGTAATATATCATTCTAATAATGAATTTTCGTACCGATGAAAAACTTCATACCCAACGGCGACGCACTTCGCGTTGCCAATTGCGAAGATTGTTGGTGCCAAATATCCACCAAAAAATTTGCCCTTTGGCGACGCGATTTGAGTCGCCGAATGTGAAGACTGTTGGGGACATCAAAGTGTGTCGCCAATACATACCCAACGGCGACGCACCTCCCATTGCCGAATGTGAAGACTTTTGGCGACATCAAAATGTGTCGCCAATACATATCCAACGGCAACGCATTTTTGTTGTGTCGCCAATCCTTGTCGCCGAATGTGAAAATTATTGGCGACATCAAGATGTGTCGCCAATACATACTCAACGGCTACGTATTTTTGGGTGTGTTGCCAATTCTTGTCGCCAAAATTCAAATTTGTTGTAGTGACAGCACCAGCCCTTGTATTATGTAACATACACTATATGCTAAAAACACGCGTACAAACACACTCACACGACATGTGGAGCCCACACACAAAAACACCTCCAGTGTGTGGGGGACCCGCATGACGGCTTGTGATTGTGTTCGTTGTATAACATAAGATTTGCAAAATCTAAAAGGGAAAATGACGGCCAATGACGTGTTTTGATAATAATTAATACCCGCTAAGACATTTTCAGCATTAACAAATATTCTCAGTATGCCCTTGACGGGTATTAATTATCAAAACATGTCCTGGGCCATCATTTTCCCAATCTGAAACTAATTAATTCTGGTGTATGAAAGGCCTTTTTTGTTCTCAACTGGATTCAGCCCAAAAGGCATATATAGCACTTTTTGTTGGGGAAAATGACGGCCAAGGACGTGTCTTGATAATTCATACCCGCCAAGCATTATTTCAGCATTAACAAATGTTCTTAGCTTATCCTTGGCAGGTATTAATTATTAAAACACGTTCTGGGCCGTCATTTTCCCTTTTTGTTGTGAAACATGGGCCTTTTGTTGATAATTGGGCAAACGGCCAGATCGTTAAATCCAAGAAACATGGGCCTTCGCTTTATATTTGGGCTAACGACCAGATCTGGTATGTAGGACGCAAACCAAAGATCAAATGCAAAAATTAAGGTAAGCAAGAGATAAGAAATGACTAATAATACTAGTATTATTTTGGTGAATTTTGTGAGAGTTGAGTGTCAAATGCCCTCTAATTTTGTTTTATATACACATACATATGTGAAGTATAACATCAACCCTGGGTTTGGTCCAAGGTTGCATAGCAAAACTATTTACAAGCGTGAGGTCTGAGGTTTGACTACTATATATGAACACGAGGTTAGCCCTCGTATCAGTCGGTTTAGTTTATTTCGGTCTAAATTTTGTCAAAATAAAACCATCGTCCATACCTAATTCAAAACTAGCAAAAACAAACCGGTTTGGTTCTGTTATTCTTTCAGCCTTAATTTTTGTTTTTAGAATGCATTGTATCGAATAAGTATAATTATTTTGGTTGAACATTTATCGGACCTAATTTATTTTTATTTTATTGAGCTGTATAATCTACTTAAAATTTTACATGAATTTTCATTTATTATGAACTTTTACAAATGATCTAGTGCGAATAATATTTAAAAAATGAAATCATAAGCAAAACTATAAGACTTTCGTGCATTTTAATTTAGGGACTCGCTTAACCCCTAACAGCTTGTTTGGTAGAAGTTAAAATTTTAGAGGTGAGAGGGGGATATAGTAAGAGGGGAATAAAGAGGGGGGTATGATATGAGGGCAGATTATTTTGGAAGGAGAGATTAAAAGTTACTTGGTTTGTTTAGAATTTTTAAAGAAAGTGGATATGAAGGGCTGGATAACGTAAAATGAAGTCAAATACCTATTTTGCCCTTACAATTAAATGCAATTACAAACGCCAGCAAATTGAGATTAATGTAATTTCAATGGGTCTTAGTGTCTCTCGTTTCTTTTCTTTACCCCAATTTCTTTTTTGCTAATTATTATTCTTTACCTCAAAGTAAATGTAATTTCCTCTCTCGCTCTCTCTGTGTGTGCGGATTACCACCACCACCGAAACACCATTGCTGCCATCGGAGCCCTCTCTCTCCATTCCCAGTTCACTTTCCTCTTCACTTTTTTTGTTGTTGTCAAAAGTGAGAAAATTGTATTGATAAATACCTAGCGGCACTTACAAAACGGAGATCATTACAACAAAGAACTTGGACAAAGTCAAACTAATCGTCTAGAAAATACAAAACAAATAAAATCACAAGGCAATCGATGTCTTTCGTCTCAAACGAGAAAAAGAGTAGAGTTAAGGACAAAAGACATCAAATACCCAGACGATCAGATGCACTCCACCCAAGTATGAACGCACCAATAAACTCCCAAGAACAACAGATCTGAAAAGGGAATCGGGTGCTGTGACCGTGAAATTTTTCAAAATCACTAACGTCGGAAAGGAAAACTTCAGAGCTTATGAGTCAACTGTAATGATCAGTACTGTTCGTACGTAAACCATTTCGTGAATTAAATACCAGCCAATAGGTACAACTTGTAATCTCTAGTCTCTTGCAAAGTATCCGGATGTAACAGTATAGTACGGGGATAAAATTCATGTAATGCTTGAACAGTTTCTTCTCCAATCAACCATACGTAATTCCTCGCCGGAACCCTAGACTGTAAAACAAACACAGTGAACGCACCTCTGCCCTCGTTGGCAAAAGCCCTTCGAAGCCTAAATTAGTCTCTTGCACTTGAATGAAATCCTAATTATCAATAGGAAAGCAATATAATAGCCAATAATAGTGTACCTTACTTCATTGGTTGTGTTGTGTTTATAGATGTAGACTTACTTGTTTTCCAAGTATCCTATATATTCTACCTAGGTTTCCTATCTCGTACTCTCTCTATTCCGATTTGTTTATCCAATCATGGGTTTCCAACTTATTAAGAAAACCAAATCTGATCCATTGATTTGAAAACTTATATAATCTGATCCATTGATTTTGAATTGGAACGACGAAAGTATAAGAAACCCAGCTCTATGAAAGTATTCCATATGGACTATATAGTCCAGTCTTCCTTAGGAAACACAATCAGATCCTATATTCACGGGATCCTGCTCTATCACGTAGTGTGGTTGTTCAAGATCGTTCCAAAATGCCTTTACCACCTTATCTCATAGGGCGGTTATGGCTAGGTTTCCCCCTTGTTTGGATAACAAGCTATACCCGAGCACATCTACTCGGCAATGTCACGGTGCACCTCTTCATGTGCCGCCGACCAATATTCTGATTGAAATAACTGTGTACCATCATGTGGTGCTCCATGTGCTATGCACATTTCGGCATTGTACTGTAATGTTGGAGTTTTTAAATATTCATCCTCAAATGATCTTATGCCACGTAATTAAGTATTCATCCTGGTCATTTTGAACAGTTATGTTTTTATCATTTCAGATGACGAATTATCTATTTTACCTTTTTAATAAGATATCCTTGATTCCTAAATTAAAGGGATTCGGATGAATATCACATAACATTTGGTGGGAGCAAGTACTATTTTTCAGAAGGCGACCTTGTAATGCAACTCAAGCATTTTCCATCAAGGTGTTCAATTGCTGAAGATTACACATTCTGCACTACTAAGACTTATTTTTCTCCATGGAGCGGGTATTCCAACCAAACAACATAAATACGGAGTACTTGTTTCTGTCTCTTGCGTGTTTTTGTGACTCTCCGATCCACCCTCGTCCCCAAAACACACACACACATATATATAGTGCCTTCTCCCTCCCTTAGGTTTTTTATTTTCCTGTCCTCAGAGTTTTTCACGTGTACCTTTGCGTTATGGTTATATAGTTGATTTGTTATGAATTATTTTCATGCATAATCAACAGAAACTAGGTTAATTAGATCAAATTAATTTTGATTAATTATTCGCCTATGACTAGTTGTTGAGTTAATCTACGTGATGGCAAATTGAAAAAGACAATCCTTCATTTCGAGTATGACAGAGGATCTATATATAACCATGGTCATCTACGACTCGTGACGGAGGAATTGTCGAGGCCAGGTGAGAGAGCCGACCAGCGGCAGGGTTCCAATCATATGAAAATGAGTCCACCAATGCAACATATTTTACCGACAATATACAGGTGCCATTTGGCTGATTAATTTGGGGTTGTGGGTTTTCATTTAAATTTTGAAAAGGACACTTTGGATTGAAAAAGTCGACAAACAGTTGGAGAGTTTACCAGAAATTTTTATATTTATTTTGATGACGAAAGAACTATGCCAGCTAATTCGCGGTACCAAATTTGGAGATGAGTCATACCCTGCCCAAAGCTAGGCAAGGGCCCTTCGCCTTCTGCCTGTAGATTGTGAGATTCTAACTTTTTAGAATCAATTTGAAGAGTCTACCAAAAATTCTAGATGACAGATTTTCGAATTCTACATATTTCAAAAAGCTAAAAAACAAATGAAAATTCTAAAAAGCTCAAAACTGGGTTTGGGTACCTTCAATGCTTCCTAATCTAATTCCATCAATCATATACTACTTGTTTTTTTGTAATGCATTGTGTCTTAGTCCAGTTTGCACACATGTCAAACTTATCCCTATAGTCCCTTCCGCAACCGCTTACAAAATAGTGTAGCTACAAAATAGTGTAGCTACAAAATATTTCATGCTGATCTTGTAGTTTCTATGAGGTTGAGTTGTTTGCTGATTGACATAAAGTTGGTGCCAATGCCAAGTTCATGATAATGCCTAGAGCTGGCAAAAGGGGATACAAGGTAGTTTCTAGTAAAATTTGGGCAGCACCTCCCCTATTTTTGGTTCTAACCCGACATCTCGCGTCTCATTCAGTACAACAACAACATGTTACGCACAAGCCCACACCGGGCATTTATCGTCCTAATGACCATTCACAAAGCTAAAGTCATAAAATCATCAAGCACATTTGAGTTTAAAGTTTTGAAACAACAAAGAAAACCAAACATTGTCTTCAGAAAACCACGAAAGCAACAAAAAATAAATAGAGCAAACTCTTGCATTCACTAGAATGATGAGCATAATACATAGTCTTCCGGATACAAAAACCATTATATGGGCATTACATTTATCCTCTCCCTTAAGTTGCGAGCAAAAAATAAAAATAAAAAGAACTACTATCACCACCCTCACTATCATCGTCCTCATTCTCCCGTCTTCCTCCTCCTCCTCACTACCCGTCTCCTCTTCGTCCTCATCCTCGTCATCATCGGCATCGACACTAGAAGATGTTTGAAGCATCATTAGGATGTTCACAGTAATAGCTACAACATGAATATAGTGGCATGATACGGGTCTTCTTGTTGTTCCTCGCCGCGTTTTCCAGCCAATTCCAGCACCTGTTAAAACACACATCAATTAGGCCACCTTCTTCCTAAACCACCTTGCTCAAATTCTGAAATAAGTTGATCAGTTTGCAAAATTAAACCTTGGGTAATTCTAATTTCCACACACATTTAAATGAGCAGTCATCTCAATAAGACTCTTGTCAAGAAACGGAATCAGGTGGATGCACACAGACTCGACATTGAAATGCCTGCCATGCCAAAAGAACAGTTGGTTAATATCTTTAGTCTGATGAAGGTATGTATCACGTGGCTTATTTGGTTTTTCATTTGAAGAGGTTACTGGTATAGCTACAAGGAATTCAACTTGTTTCTCTTCTTTTCCTTGGGATTAGCCAGGATTTTTATTCCAATATGAACCAGAACTTGATGCTTTCCTTGAGTTTCTCATATGGAGGTTCTCCATTTGGGTTGATAAGCCTACTCATGGGAATGCTCTTATGAATTTGAGGTACAGAGATGAACAAGTAATCGGCCTGGGAGGAAAATGGGAGGACCAAAACGACTGCTGAGTAAAGTTGTACCTATTGTTCAATTTGGATTCAAAACCCTAACTTTCAATTAAAATCTCATCTTTCAATTCCAAGTAGAAGCGAAATAAGGAAAAGCAAAGAAACCAAAACACTAACTTTCAATTGAGAGACGAACAAAATAACGAACAGAGAGAGACCTTGGCGGTGTGTGGTCACGTCGAAAGTCGCGAAGGCGAAAATCGCCACTGGTGGTGGCTATGGCGGTCGCCAGTAGTGGTTGCAATGATGGTGTTGGTTTGGTCGCCGTCGTCCTCCTCCTCTTCGTCATCTCTCTCTCCCTTTTTCTCTTTCATCGTGTAGAACCTCTCTCTCCCTTTTTCTCTTTCATCGCATAGAACCAGATGAAGTATTTTGAATATTTTTTTTTAGGGACGCCCAAAACGACGTCATTTTGGGCTATCCAGGGTTGGGGCATGGGCTGGTTTCCAGGTGTGTAGACTTTTTCTTTCCAACGAGCAAATAATTTTGCATGATTTAAGAGGTTACAGAAAATTTTACGTGATTTTCTAGAGATTGATGTGACTTTTGTACGTAATAGTCAGATGAAATTGATCTTATTCAATGAAAAATAAAGCACTACAATGTACACGTTCAATATTGTTCCCGTTTCTAAAAAGAATGGACAAATCCGAGTTTGTATCAATTTCAAGGACTTGAACAAAGCAAGCCCCAAAGACGATTTTTCCTTGCCACACATCAATGTGCTTGTGGATAATACTGCGGGGCATGCTTTGCTTTCGTTCATGGATGGTTTCTCGGGTAACAATCAGATTCTTATGGTGCCAGAGGACCGCAAGAATACAACTTTCATCACTGAATGGGGGACTTATTGTTACTTGGTCATGCCGTTTGGTTTGAAGAACGCCGGTCCTACTTATCAGCGGGCTACCACGACCATTTTGCATGATATGATCCACAAGGAAGTTGAAGTCTATGTGGATGACTTGATTACCAAGTCGAAAACTTGAGAAGGCCATATTCCTGTGCTTAGGTAGTTCTTCGAGCGGCTCAGTAAGTTTCGCATGCGTTTCAATCCACAGAAATGCATGTTCGAAGTCATAGCTGGCAAAATGCGTGGCTTCATGATCACCTCTCGAGGGATAGAGGTCGATTTGTCAAAGATCAAGGCAGTTCTCGAGATGAAGTCACCAGAGTCTGAAAAGGGAGTGCAGAGTTTTTTGGGGAAGCTTCAGTTTATCAGTAGATTCATCGCCAAGTTGACTTTAACTTGCGAGCCGATATTTCATATACTCAAGAAGTACATTCCATTCATATGGATAGATAAGTGTCAGGCAGCTTTTGTTTCTATTCAGAACTACTTGTAGAAACCTCCTGTTTTGATGCCTCCTATGCCTGGGAAACCTTTGATTCTGTACTTGTCTGTGAACCCCTCATCCATGGGATACTTTTTAGCTCATGAAGGAGATAAAGGAGTTGAGAAGGCTATCTATTACTTGAGCAAGAAGATGGTCGGATGTGAAGAGCGCTACATCGCTCTAGAAAAGACATGTTGGGCTATTGTTTGGGCATCCAAAAAGTTGAGACACTACATGCTGGCTTATCTAGTGAAGTTGATTTCTCGAATGGATCCTCTCAAGTATCTATTGGTTGCTCTTGCTGGCGGAATTCGATCTCGAATATGTCACGAGGAAGTCAGTCAAAGGACGTGCGGTTGTAAAATTCTTGGCCAATCACCCTGTTGATGGACCAGAGGATTCTGATTTTGTGTTTCCAGATGAGGAGGTGCTGACAATTGTCGAAGACATGTGGACACTCTACTTTGATGGGGCAGCCAATCAAAAAGGATTTGGGATCGAGGTATTGTTGATTACGCCTGATGGCTCTCATATTCCGCTTGCGTTCAAACTCAACTTTGATGTCACAAATAACCAAGCTGAGTATGAGGCCTGTATTGTTGGCATGGAAGCCGCGTTTACTCTTGGAGTTGAAAAGCTCGAGGTCATCGAGGACTCCAATCTTGTAGTATCTCAAGCCAATGGGGACTGGAAAGTTCGTGAGGAAAAGTTGAAACCTTATCATCGAGACTTGGTAGAACTAATTCCTCGTTTTAACAAGGTAACATTCACGCACATCCCCCACTTGAAAAATCAATTTGCCGATGCCATGGCAACTTTGGCTTCCATGGTTAAACTTCCTTTGGGTGTCAAGCTCCGTCCTATCCTGATTGAACAGAGGGACTTCTCCGCTTACCAATATATCAACGCCAATGATGATGTCGATGTTGGCCTACCTTGGTACCATGATATATGAAATTTCGTCGAAAGCGGGGAGTATCCGGCTGAGGCCACTAAAAGGGATCAAACTGCATTGCGAAGGTTGGCTGCCCAATACATCATCTGTGGAGGAAAGCTGTACATGGGATCTCACTGTGGAATGCACAAGTTGTGTGTCAATGGCACCGAGGCCACAAGAATAATGGAGGAGATTCATGAAGAAGTCTACGGCCCTTACATGAGTGGTTTCATGCTTGCCAGGAAGATCCCATAGCAGGGTTATTTTTGGTCTACTATGGAATCACAGTGTGTGGATTATGTATGGTGTTGTCACAAGTGTCAGATCCATGCCAATCTTATGCATGTTCCTCCCTCCAATTTGTTTGGCATGACTTCGCCTTGGCCTTTTTCTGTGTGGGGCATCAATGTTATCAGCATGATCAGACCGTCTGCTTCGAATGGCCACCGGTTCATTCTAGTGGCGATAGATTACTTCACCAAGTGGGTGGAAGCTGAATCTTACAAAACTTTGACTGCAGTTCAAGTTGCTCAGTTCATCAGAAAAAACATTATCTATCAATATGGTGTTCCCTAGGCCTCTGTGTCAGATAATGGGACTCATTTTAAAGGCAGGGTTTTGGAACTTTTTGATGAGTTCAAGATTCAAATACATCATTCAACAGTCTATCGCCCTAAGACAAATGGGGCTGTCTAAGCGGCACACAAGAATGTTGAAACGATCATCAAGAAGTCTATTGAGTCTGCCAGGGATTGGCACGAGCAACTACCTTTAGCGCTTTGGGGGTATCGGACGTCAATTCGAACATCAACAGGGGCAACTTCCTTCTCCCTAGTTTACGGGATGAAAGCGGTACTCCCCATCGAGCTCGAGGCACCGTCATTGAGGGTCATGGCAGAATTTGGACTTACGGAATCCGAGTGGCTCAGCGGAAGATTCGTGTAACTCATGCTTTTTGATGAGAGGAGGCGCGGTTTCATGTTCAGAGGCATTTGCAAAGAATCGCATGTGCGTTCAACAAGAAAGTGAAGCCTCGAGACTTGGTCGAGGGGGATACGGTTACGAAGGAGATCCGGGCACCTGTGTTTGATCCTCGTGGCAAGTTCCGTCCGAAGCGTTCTGGACCTTACATTATCAAGACTATCTTGTTTGGGGGAGTGGCTCAGATCATTGACCTTGACGGCAACGAATTCGCCACCCTAGTCAATCTGGATCAACTCAAGCGTTACTATCCCTGAGAGAAGCTCGTTGGGCCAAAAAGCATAAGGGTGGGCAGTTCCAAGAAAACATTAGAGCAAGCCTACTAGATTGAAAACCTAAAGAGGCGGTCTAGGCAAAAATAAATAGGCAACAGTCAATAGCTCGCTAAACCGAAAACCTGAAGAGGCGGTACTAAGCAAAAGTTAGAGCGTAAAGGTGAGGTAAAACACACGAGTGAACCTTTGCCTGAACTACGTGCGACCTGATTCCTTGAAAAAGGATACGTAGGCAATCTCTTCGTGAGATTCGGTCACAATCAATCAACTTGATCCATGGTTTCCTATTCTGGGGTGCGTCTCAACGGACGAAGCAAGACAGTGTTTGTCAATTGAATCAAAAAGGAAAAACTCTTTATCTTTCAATTTATTGCAAACTACTACTTCTATTACACAAGCTGAGTAAAGCCTTAAAACAATTAAGCATAAAAAACAGAATGAAATGCTAGAGGCCCTAGCAGGCTCACAGTTTATTCTAGATCAGCAAAGTCCTGTCAGGAGTCAGTCTATATTTTGCCTGTTTGCAATTTTCTTTCTCAGCAATGCTTTGTATCGACGTTTGAGCTCTGTGCTGAAATCTGGATCTGCTTCGCCAAGTTGCCTCAGGCCCCAGTTACGCTCATATCCAGTGAGGTTTTGGGCATTGAATACAGGAATATGGAAGGTCTCAACCCCAGCTTGGTTCATACCTATGTAGACACCCCAATCTGGGTCTCCCAATTGTTTTACTTTGTTTTACGATTTTCTTGTTTCCCCGATGATGAAATCGGATCAAACGAGCTTGGATTGGGAATGGATTAAGCTTGGAGTGCTTAGAACCCTGCTTGAACCTTTTGAACCCCTCTGAACCTTCAGTCAAACCCTAGGTTTAGGTTTGACCGTCGCGCGATTCTTCATGTTACTCGCGCGATACTCAGCTTGCCAAGTGTGGTCAAAGTCAAACTGTTGACCATCGCGCGATGGTTTCGAACACTCGCGCGACAGTTCTCTCCTGTCCCTATCACATGGGCTGGAACCCCGTTTTCCTCAGCTGAACAAAGTTCTGGCAGGTTCTAACCACATACATCTCCCAACCACTTCACCACCTTGTTGGCTAGCCTTACAACCAAGTTGTGACCAGCCTTGTTGGCTGGTCCTAAAGCCATGTTTGGTCACTAACTAGCCCTTGCACTCCCCCTATAAATACCCACCTTCATCCTCCATATTAAGGGTTCCAAGAAAATTATTAAGAGGTCCAATTACTCTTTACAAAGCAATCAAATCCCTAGCTCAAAGTCACTAACCTAAACCACTTCCTAATCTTCTAAACTTAGTGTGTCAATGTATACTTAGTTGCAAGGCTACATCAATCAATTCAATCCACTTCCAAACCCTTTCCAAGCAAAGGTATAACACTTGACCTGTTTCTGTCTTGATCCCAGAGGGGGGCTGACAGGGCCAAGGCTGGTAATTAATACCATGTCCTGGTCCTAAAGCTAGCAGAGTTACAAGAATTCGTGGCAGCTACACCCTCGCGCGATGGTCCACAACACTCGCGCGACACTTGTGTCAGCAAGAGAATGGACCTCGTGGGGAAGGGAGGCTAGCCCTTTTCTGTTTTATAATATTAGCATTCCTGTTGTACTTTATTTTGATTTTTAGATCACTGTTATGCATGCAAAAACAAAATACAGTAGCTTAGTTGTTTGTTTTGAATAGCATGGAATGCCCTTGGGTCTTCCTGGATCTGTCTCAGGACCCCAAGCATGCAAAGCAATTCCTGGAAGTCCAGTCAGGAATGTCGCGCGAGACTCACTCTCTGTCGCTCGACAGTTCTATTTATTCCAGGGATGGCCCTTGCATGGGCAACTAGGCCCTTGGCCTCCTATTTATCCCCCACTGTTTAGGGGTTGTATTTCCCTTTATTCAGTTCCATCTTCAAGCTGTTTGTAATAATTAGTATTTTTACAGTCCTTTGATAAACTGCTTGGTTTGCCTCCTGGGTGTGCACTGGTCCTTCCAGAGCCCAGAAGGGGATGAAATTGAAACTGTGGTGAGGTGACAACACTCGCGCGAGGGTTCGTGTGTCTCACGCGATGGTTTACTTGCATGCAGATTTGTTCATGCATGCAAGTTGGCCATCGTGCAGGGCAAATCTGTCCCGAGCCTAGTTTTGGTATCTGATCGCTGTTTTAAGTTCATCCCATTTTGTAGACACCCCAATCTGGGCTTCCAGATTAGTTTACTTACGGTTTTTGATTCCCCGATGATGAAACGGATCAAGAACACCCCGGGAATGTCGAGTGTTTGAGCTTTGAGTGTTTGCAAAACCCTTGAACCTAACCTAATCTTAAGCCACTTCCAAAGGCCAAAAACCCTATTGATGTGTGCCATCGCGCGACAGTTTGGAACCATCGCGCGATGGTCAATCGGAGCATTGACCAGCGCGCCAGGGCTTATTGTCGCGCGACAGTTTGGAACAATCGCGCGACGGTCAGAACCTGTCCCTATCACCTTTATTCAGCTGGGCAGCTTAATCACCAAGTAACCCTCAGCCAGCCTCGTGGCTGGCTGACCTCCATTCTTTGGACCAGACCTACCTTTCCATTAGTGGAAGGTGCTAAGCCTATAAAAACCCTCCTTTGTTCATCTTTCAAAGGGTTAACAAAATTTGGCATTACAAAGGGTCTTTGCTTTGTACTCTTTTAAGCTAATAAAAGAGATACAAAGACACCCTAAGAACAAAGCTTGTTCTTCCTCCCCATTTTCACATTTCAATCAAACCTCAAACTCAACCTCAAACTCAAACCTCAAACCCAACCTCAAACTCAAAGCTCAAACACTTTTCAAACCTCAAAATTCAAAGGTATATCTTACCTTTGTTCTGATCCCTGAGGGGGGCTGGCAGGGTCAAGGCTGGTAATCAATACCAGTCCTGGCCCTAAAGCTAGCAAGGTTTCAAAAGCCGTGGCCTAGCACACCCTCGCGCGATGGTCCTGTATACTCGCGCGACAGTCTTGTCTGCATGAGATTGGTCCACGTGGGGAAGGGGTGCTGGTCATTTCTTATTTTTGGTTATTTCCATAGCTGTTGTGTAGTTTATTTTGGTATTAAGTCACTGTGGAGCATGCTAATAACCATTTTACAGCTTTCTTTAGCTTAAAAATGCTAGCTTTGCACTTCAATATTCATTTCTGTTCAGTTTGGAATGCCCTTGGGATCCCCTGAATCTGTCTCAGGACCCCAAGCATGTAAAGCAATTCCTGGAAGTCCAGTCAGGAGTGTCGCGCGAGGTTTACTCTCTGTCGCGCGATAGTTCTCTGATTTCCATGAATGGCCCTTGCATGGGCAACTTGGCCCTTGGCCTCTGTTTTGATACCCCCACTGTTTAGGGGTTGTGTTTCATCTTATTTGGCTCATGCTTGGAGTATTGTGTAATAATTAGCATTTTACAGTCTTCCAATACACTGCTTGGTTTGCTTCCTGGGTGTGCACTGGTCCTTCCAGAGCCCAGAAGGGGATGATTTTGGGACTGTGGTGAGATGACAACACTCGCGCGAGAGTCAGCGTGTCTCGCGCGATGATTGACTTGCATGCAGATCTGTTCAGGCATGCAAGTTGATCATCGTGCAGGGCAAATCTGCCCCGAGCCTGGTTTTGGCATCTGATCGCTGTTTCAAGATCATTCCGTTTATTATTCATCATGCTACTCATCCATGTCATTATTTGATCACATCCTGCAAACATGTTACAGTTTTAATCCCCGATTAACTGTTCCCCCGCCCTAACTGGCTAAAATTGATTAATAAAAGAAGAATCGCAATGTTTTCAAAATGCCTAAGTAGAGACCAATCTCCGGATTGGGCGAGAGGGGTGCCATAAAACCCTTCCCCTCTCGTAACCTGGCTCCCGAACCCAGATATGGTTATGACGGACTGGTTCCTTAACTTTTTCAAATCAAACAGCGCGGCAGGTGCTTCGAAATACAGTTCCTTGAGTGTCGGACCTTCAAAACTCAAGTGGCGACTCTGTATTTTTGAGCGCTTGCCACCTGCGCTCGCGCTCTCTCGATCCGGGCCCTTGCATTTTTGGAAACCGGAATTTCCAGGGCATGCTGCCCACACATTTATTACTCGCCATGCCATCCATCCATGCTATCATTTGATCACATCCTGCAAATCGTTACAGTTTTAATCCCCGATTAACTGTTCCCCCGCCCTAATTGGCTAAAATTAATTAAAAGAAGAAGAATCACAAAAGTTTTCATAAAAATGCCTAAGTAGAGACCGATCTCCGGATTGGGCGAGAGGGGTGCCTTAAAACCCTTCCCCTCTCTTAACCTGGCTCCCGAACCCAGATATGGTTATGACGGACTGGTTTCCTTAATTTTTTCAAACAAACAGCGCAGCAGGTGCTTCGAAATACGGTTCCTTGAGTGTCGGACCCTCAAAACTCAAGTGGCGACTCTGTGTTTTCGAGCGCTTGCCACCGGCGCTCGCGCTCCCTCGATTTTTTTGAAAAAGGGCCGCAAACGGCGGGAAGGAACGAAATCCTTTCTCTCCGAAGGGCATGCTGCCCACAACCTAGTTGCCGAAGGATACGGCCTGGAACATAAAATATGAAACTGGACAGCCCAGCGATCACCATTCTCTCAAAGCCTGCAGAGTTGGTGGCCATGTCTGGAATGTTCAACCATTCATGCCTCGAGACGATCTCATTTGGCGACATCTCATTCATAAATTCATACCATTCATTCATGGACATCTCTGGGTATATCATTCCCCGCTAATGGATTCGGCCAGGCAGATTGGGCCATTGTGCCTCGGGAGCCACAAGCAGTCCTAGTTTGTCTGATAGCCATAGCTACATGAGCCAAAAATACAAGTAAGGAGCCATATAAGACTTGAGTGGAAAAACAAGTGAGAAGCTCTGATATAGCCTTAGCCGAGTGTTGAGTTAAAAAGAGAATGTATGAAAGCCAAAAAAAGGAGAGCTGAGTGAGAAGTTTACCTGAAGCAGGAGTGGACTACCGCTAAACGTGTTCGTTTGGCCGGTATAAACCAAATCCAAACCCATGAGTGTTTCTGCAAGAACCATCGGCACCACATTTTTTCGAGTTCCCATTTGAACAGCAACGTAACGCTCACCAGCGAGGGATTAGCTGGTCCGTCGGGGGACACCAGCAAATAGGCCGCCAGTAAGCGCATGATGTTGATTTAGCCACCATTTAGCAAACTCTCTGCTGCTCCTCCAAAGATATTGAGATAGGATTTCAAAAACTTGGGCATGCTCTTTCGATACGGTGGCGCGACAATCACATTGGAGGCGAAACCCTGGAGGTATGTGTGGAACTCCTCCACCATGGGACACAGCTCATTGACTCCGAATCTAAAGACATGAACGTCTGGATCCCAGAAACGTAGGGCTACTGTAGACACCCCAATTTGGACTTATTAATCATCCTTAATTTGTGCCCTCGAGGCCTCCGAATGATGAAATGGAATCAAAACAAGACTTGGCTAAAGCTTGAACGATGCCTCTTGGACTTTAACAAACCAAAACCATCATTTTTTCAACACCCTGAGGGTAAAATTGGCACACATTTCAGCATATAAAATACATTTGAATGAAACCAATTGGGTTGGAAAGAGGACTTAATGAGCTTTCCAACGCTTCGAAAAACACCCAAAACCGAGTTTGGGAGTGCCCGTGGTGCCCTTCTAAAATTGGGCAGCC
Organism: Rhododendron griersonianum; assembly: GCA_018127125.1. Classification (NCBI taxonomy): domain Eukaryota; kingdom Viridiplantae; phylum Streptophyta; class Magnoliopsida; order Ericales; family Ericaceae; genus Rhododendron; species Rhododendron griersonianum. The sequence goes on from CM030789.1 coordinate 21,294,928, forward strand.
ACTCCCGAGCGCTCTGGAAAACTCTAGAGCGCTCGGGAGTGCCACTCTAGAGCGCTTGGGAGTGCTGACAAACCAATGCATGTTGAGCTTGGCCTTTGACCATGGCTTTTCAGGCTTTTCGGATCTTTCAACGTTCAAACCTGGTCCTACCTGAGTATGCAGGTCTGCCAGGGCATCTCATGATGCCATTTTTCCCCCCAAAATCATTTTCCATTTCATTTTCTTTTATTTTTCAAAATTCAAACCTATTTTCTCCTCTCCTATATATACCCTCATGTTCTACACACCAAGGACACGAAAAATCAGTCCCTCTCTCCCCCTTTTGCTGCCAAAAATCAGCCTCTCAAACTCTTTCAAAACAACCTCCCTTTTCTATGAAAAATCACTAATTTCCAAGGAAATTCTCTAAGAGAAATGGAGGCCTAAATTCCCTTTTCTCAAACTGTTTTCTAACCACTTTCAAGCACCTAAGTCAATCCAAAAAGCCAAGTTCAAGTCAAGCAAAGGTATAAAATCTCATTTTATACTTCAAAACTACTGTTTTCAAACTTCTGAGGGGGATCAAGGACTCATACCAGTTTCTCATACTGGTTATGAGCTCATGTGATTTTAATTTAGCAGCAAGAGCAAGAGGAGCACGAAGAAACAAAACTTTTTCTGGGCACTGTGTTCACTCCCGAGCGCTCGGGACTGTTCCTGAGCGCTCAGGAGTGCTGCTGCCAATAAAACCCTGTTTTGTTACTATGTACTTCATTTTCTGTTTTCAGTAGATACTGGGTGTGTACTGTTCCATCTGGAGCCCAGTTAGTCTCATTTTTTGTTTGCAAGGAAGCAGTACTTGGACATACAAGACCTGTTCTTGTTTGTTTGAGTTTGATGCTGAGCAAACCTGTCTGAATGTTATTTTAATCCATCTCACATGTGTTCGTATATCCTGCCTACTATCAAAAAGTGCTAAGTCCTGTTTTGCAGAGGAAAGAGGTCCTGAGCGCTTAGGACCACTCCCGAGCGCTCAGGAGTGATTCCAGTAGCAGTTTTCCATTTCTTCTGTCATTGTTCATTTTTCATTATCATTTCATTATATCTTGTACACATGCACTAGCATACACTCTTTGCATGATATATCTATGCATGCTTGCTAGCTTCTTTAATGAAACAAAATATTTTTGTTAAAAATCCCACAAACATTTAGTAGAGACCGATCCCGTATCGGGCGAGAGTGGTGCCATATAACCCTTCCCCTCTCGTAACATGGCTCCCGAACCCTCAAACGAATCTCTGGTTTTCAATTCAAATAATCATTTTCAAATCAAAACAGTTTCTCGGGTGGCGAACCATAAATCCGGGTGGCGACTCTTCAAATTTTTCAAATCAAAATTCAAATCATTATTTTTTTTCGGGCCACCCCGATCCATCTGGGGCTGTGGTAGCCCACAGCTGCCCTCAGAATTTCGGGTCGAAGCCTAATGTTTCGGAGAAAACGGAAGGCGGCCAAGCCATAAGACTGGAAGCATAGCCAGTCTCCTGCAACAAACGCCTCTAGCCATGGACCGATCAAGGTTGGCAGATTATTCGCCATTATGGGTGTTATGAAAGCTCTGGCTATTGGGAGTGGATTTGCATTTGCAGTGTCCATTATATAGCCAAAAGCATGGAAATATCAACCTCATTTGGTGTGCCAATGCAAAATATCAAAGCGAAGGTGGCATCCCCCCTTCATATTTAGGGTACACCTATGGCATGTCTCAAAACGTATTCAGGACGTCTAAAGGCAGTGACAAGGCTCTTGGCGCCTTAATTTCAAGTTTGGTCAAAGTTGGCAACTGCAGCAGAACTGCATCCACGCGCGCCTGTGAAGGATACACACGTGTTGGTCATTCAGCACGCGCGTTGATTGTACATCCACGCGCACTGATGAAATCTACACTGGCAGAAAAATAGCCTATTGACTTTGTGCGTTGATTTTTCACATTCAATCCTGAGCCTGGTTTTGGACTTTTAACACTTCCAGCAAGTCATGATGGGTATATATGACTGTGTTGAAGCATCAGTTCCACAGTTTTGTGCCTAATGAAATTTGGACCCTCGGCAGGGATTTTTCGAGCTATAATCAAGGTTTCGTTGTATCGTATTTGATTTTACGGGCTTTTGTCAAGATTTTTTGTGCTATACAAATCGTTCTTTTATTGGACAAGCCAGGCTTAAAGGCCATACAACAATTCAAAGCAAAAAAGTGAAAATGCTCGAGAAGCCCAAACTGCTCTCAACTTATTCTAAGTACAACGAGATTATTGAGTTTAGTAATAGCCCCTGATCTTGCCCTAACTTCCCCGAGAAGCCATGTCACGTAACGACTATCCAGCCAGTCTACGAAACTCGGGTTGGGACCCTCAAGCACCTTGTTGGGCCAACTACTCTAGTAGTCGCGCAGTGCCTGAATGTCGAAATTGGGAGGGCGAAAGGCCTCAATCCCGGCTCAGTGCATCCCCTGGCTCATGCCAAGTTGGCAAAGTATATGGCCAGGAATGTAAAAGGTAAAGCTTGCCAGGCTGGCGATTACCATCCTTTCAAAACCTGCAAAAGTGACAGCCATGTCCTGCAGGTCTAGCCAAGGGCACCTCCAGACGATATCCTCAGACTGCATATCATTCAAAAAAGCATGCCATTCCCATGTTTCCTTTTCAAGATACAGCATGGACCTCTCAAGCATACGCTTGGGAAAATGGTCCCAACCCACCTGAGGCGCTTCGAGCATGCCGACTTTGTTTGAAAGCCATATCTGCACGAGTGAGAAGACAAGTGAAAAACCAGATAAAGCATGAGCGAAAAGACAAGTAAGGATCTAGAGTGAACCTTACCCGAGGGTCGAGGTAAAACGAGAAAGTGCAAAAATAAGAAAAGTGTGAGCTGAGTGAGAACCCACCTGGAGCAGGCGCGGACTGCCACTGAATGTATTCGTTTGGCCGGTACGAAATAGATCCAAGTCCATTATGGTTTCAGCCAGGACTATGAGAATGATGTTCTCGCAGGCCCCCATTTGTGAAGCTACGCTCACCAGGCTAGAGCTGACTTTTTCATCAGCAAGAACTAGCATGTAGGCGGCTAGTGTGCAGATTGAGAGAGCAAAACGTCGGTGAGCCTGCTCGACATAATCCTCCAAGACTCCGTCTGGGCGGGACAACTCGATGAGACGTGCAATGTCGAGTTCGCCGTCATGAATTATACTTGTTGTCAGCTCTCCGAAAATGTTCGGCGTCATCCGCAACAGATGATTCATGTTCTCTTGAAGTGGGGGGACAGCGAGTACATGTGAGTTAGCAAAACCTCGGAGATAAGCTTGAAACTCCTCCACCATGGGACACATCTCATCGTCGTTAAATCGAAAAACGTGCATTACTGGATCCCAGTGTACAAGAGTAGCTCTGAGGAGCTTAGGGCGTGGCCCCACATATCAAAGGTTGCGGATTGAGGCCAGACCTCGTGATCGAGGGCTCGCCCAATCGATGGTTTCAAACCTTGTTAACCAAGGATCAAGCAAGGCTGACAAAGGGCTTTCCATTTCAGATGATAGGAGAGTTTTGTGTTTGGAAAGAGTGGTGTGCTCTTAATGCATCATGCACACTTCTTTTATAAGCCAAAACTTTAAAATATTGGCCTCGTTTCTCGTGCCGGAGGATAAGCTCAATGCATAATGTGGGCACACGCCCCAAAATTCTGCGATTTTAGGTTTATGAAAACCAAGCGGGCCCTTTTGGAAAGCGCGGCGAAACGCTTACAATTCAGAGTCGCCACTCGGGTTTTGCGGAAAACACCCAAGGAACCGAACTTGAAAACGTTTGCTACGTTTGTTTGATTTTGAAAAGGCTTGTAGACTGGACCGTCGTCACCTTCGATATCTGAGGTTCGGGAGCCAAGTTACGAGAGGGGAAGGGTTTTATGGCACCCCTCTCGCCCAATTCGGAGATCGGTCTCTACTCGGGCATTTTTTGTAAAACGTTTGCATTTCTCTCTATTTGATCATTTTTAGCCAGTTAGGGCAAGGGAACGGTTAATGGGGATTAATACTATGACAAGTTGTAACATATATCAAAATGGTATGGATGCTTTATTGAAATGGTTTATGAAAACAATGAATAATAGATTGAAAACAAGCACCTATGAGCATCTTAGACAAACTAGAGCACGCTGACTGTGGAATGGTGCACACAGGAGCAAGCCTGCATGCACTGGCTAGGCCACTGCATGCAAACCTGACCTGCGTGCGCCATCTCACAACTAGCGTGCGCCGGTGAGCCCAAGCCCACAACTTCTGTTCTCAACCCTCTGGGCTCTGGAATGGACCAGTGCACACCCAGGACAAACCACGCAGTTTATATCACAGTGATTAAATAGTTATAGACAGCAGAGGCCAAGGCCTAGTTGCCATGCAAGGGCCAGCCACTGGATCGGAGAGAACCAGCGCACGCCGGTATGTGAGTACCGTGCGCCGGTTGATCTATTTCATCCAGTGCTTGGCTTTACAGTTTCTAGGTTCTCGAACAGGACCAGAAGGATCCCAGAGGCATTCCAAGTCAGCAAAAATGAGTATTAAGAAAGTGAAACTAGCAACTTTAACTATGGAAAGCAGTAAACTAGTTATTAGGCATGCTCACTGTGATGAATAGATAAGAAACAAAGCATAAAGCAAAGATTCTGACCCCAGTTCACAACTGGAGTACGCGGGTTCCGAAGGGCTCAGAACTGGAGTACGCCAGTCGTTAACTGAAGTACGCTAGTCGTTGACAGATTCCAGACAGACCAAATTTAAAACTGTACGTACTGTCAAGGACCGGCGTACGCATGCTTATGACCGGCGCACGACGATTCTAGTTAGAAAACGTTTTTTTTGTAACCTTGCTAGCTTTAGGGCCAGGACTGGTATTGATTACCAGCCTTGACCCTGTCAGCCCCCTCAGGGATCAGAACAGAAATACAGTACAAAGGTGTATACCTTTGAGGCTTGAGAGATGTTTGAGCTTTGAACTTGAAGATTGGATGATGGAGGGTGAATATGAATGGATGTGAATGAGTGGTGTTTGGAGAGGTTTCTTGATTACTCTTCCAATGGATGGAAGAAGAGCAAGCAAGAAAACCAAGAAAAGAGAAAGAAATAGACTTGGAACCTAGCAACCAAACTTGAACTTTTGAGAGCCAACCCCTTGAAAGACTAAAGGAGGGGGATATATATAGGAGGAAATGGAGAGAGAGGGGTTAAGGCCAACCAAAGGGACTGGAGCCTTAGCCCTTAAGGATTCCCTTTCATTGGATGAGAGGAAAAGGTGATGGGATGGGGGTGTAAGAGATGTCCCCCGGCGATCACTGATTTTTCGATGGATTAAAAGGTTCCCATGTGCTATAGACCCCTAACCATGGCTTCTGCATGCTAAAAAAACAAGTTTGACCAGAGGTTTGACTGGCGTACGCCGGTAAACGACTGGCGTACTCCAGTCGAAGCCTGGTCAACGGTCAAAGTTGACCGATGACTGACACGTGGCAGATGACCAGCGCACGCCAGTTGGTACCAGCGTATACAAGTAGGGTTTTGTTGAGGCTTTTTGGCTCTGGCTTAAAGGGTTTGAAAGGGATCCGAAAGGGTTTTGGAATGCTCAAAGCTCAAACATACTAACATTTCCGGGGTGCTTTTGATCCGTTTCATCATCGGGGGATCAAATACCATAAATAAACTATTCTGGAAAGTCCAAAATAAGGTGTCTACACATAGGTGTCCTACCACCTTGCATGCAAGGACACCCCTCCCCGCAAATCAAAATTGTCTGCAAGCCGTCCAGAAGAGTGACAAGGCTTGTTACTGTAGACACCCCAATTTGGCCTAACGATTATTTCAAGTCCCACCTTGGGACAATCCCGATGATGAAATGGATACAATGATTGCTGATTGCTTCCTTGAGGACCTTAGGACTTTCGGTAAGAACTTTGAGCCACTTAGAGGACCCAAATCAAAGCCATACTGCCTTTCAGACAGAAATACAGAAGCCTAGGAGAATCCATCTGTCGGCCGTGACATCGATCCCACGGCCCTAACATCATTTCCTCACCGAGCAATCTGTTGCTAGCAAAATCTCCCTGAGAGATCAATCCCTCGGCCGCAAGATCTATCCTTCGGCCGAGACATCCATCCCTCGGCCGTGATATCCTTTACTCGGCCGCCAGATCGACCTTTTCCCAGACTCTGGAACGTGTTCTGTCAGACGTTTGATCCGATTACACTACCTTCCCGATGCGTTCGGGCTACGCTCAGAGATTACGACGTAGAGTTAGAGATGCATTGCAATTGCAATTGCCATCTCGTGATTTGATTGGCCGGAGTGAGTCACCAATTGCCTGTAGGGAGGTATTCCCGAACAAGGCCAAACAGGGCCCGAACACGTGGTACGTGGGACCATGGTGTAAATATGATGGGGATAGTCGTCGTGCAAGCCGGTGGTCGGCAATATGGACCAGCGATATGAAATGTCATTGGTCCAGGAAGTCTGTATGGGGTCAAGGTCCAGTAAACATGAGAAGTTATTGGACCAAGAGATTGATAAAGGACCAGTGACATGTGAAGTTGTTGGTCCAAGTAGTCTGTTCCTGGTCCAAGAGGGCCGAACAGGAGGAGAGGTCCTAAGAGGACGTTGGTCCAAGTAGTTTGTTCCTGGTCCAAGAGGGCCGAACAGGAGGAGAGGTCCTGAGAGGACGTTGGTCCAAGAGGACGTTGGTCCAAGTAGTTTGTTCCTGATCCAAAAGGACCGAACAGGAGGAGAGCTCCTGAGAGGACGTTGGTCCAAGTAGTTGTTCGGCGATGAGATAGCCGAACAAGGGAAGAACTCCAATCAAGTGCTGGAGCAGAGGGAATACTCTAGGAGGTTCCGTAAAGGAATGGGATCCCGAGAATATAGGATCCAGGAGAGATACCCAACGGGAATGGGATGTTCGGTCAGTTATGGAAAAGAGTCCTAAAAGGACTAAGGTAATGAACTGATAAGGGAATGAGAATCCAAGATATTATGGGTTTCCTGTATGAGATAGGAAACCTAGGGCAACACGGATACTTGGGCAACAAGCATCTGTGAATCAAATACAAGGTAAACCTAAAGGTGAAAGGTACGCAGTCTACTGCAATCAAGTTATTTACCTACTGATAATTAGGGTTTTTCTACTAGTACGTGATACTAACTTAGGCATCGGAGGGCCTTTGCCACGAAAGGCAAAGGTGCGCTCACCCTTGTCTGTTTTGCAGTTAGGGTTCCGGCGAAGGGCTAGGGTTCCGGCGAGGAGGCACGTGAAGCTATTTACCAAAAAGCTAGAGTTAGCACTAAGCGGATTTTTTCCCCTTACAATTGGCGCCGTCTGTGGGAAACGATAGAATTGCCATTGAAACCATGATGGAAGAAGAGCCATACGACCCAAAGAACACGCATGGTCTTGAGGGGTCGTGACAAAACGCCACTGCAGGCTCCGAAAAAGCAGCTGGTGGAGTAAAGGAATGGCTTGGCGGGTACGAGTCACTCGCTGGTTCAGTCCTAGAGTTCTAAGGATAAAATGGTAGGATGAACTCAAGGGGTATGCACGCCTGATTAAAAAAGCATGAGTGAGAGAGATTCGAGAAATCTAATACAAAACAGAGTAAATCTTTGAGATCAACAATGTTTTCTAGAAGCGTAAAGACTCCGCGAATGGAGGATGATCCAAGAGGGAAAATGAGAGGACACCTTTTTGTAATTCTTTTGAGAAGGCACTGAGTAGGGCTATGAGCAAGTCCTTCAATATTGTATGCTCCTAGGATTGGGGGAGCTAATCAAGATGTCGAGATGGAAGTCAAAGCAGTTCGAATTTGCTAGGTAATCTCGAAGTGCAGTCAAAATCTGCCCCACAGCCGCGCAGCGCAGTGCAGTCTGAACCTGCTAGGCGACCGCGTAGAGCAGTTTGAATCTGCTAGGCAACAGCGCAGAGCAGTCCGAATCTGCTAGGCAATCTTAAGGAGCAGTCTGAATTTGCTCGGTAGCAGAGCAGTCTGAATCTGCTAGGCGATCTTATAGAGCAGTCTGAATTTGCTCGGTAGCAGAGCAGTTTGAATCTGCTAGGCGATCTTAAGGAGCAGTCTGAATTTGCTCGGTAGCAGAGCAGTCTGAATCTGCTAGGCGATCTTATAGAGCAGTCTGAATTTGCTCGGTAGCAGAGCAGTTTGAATCTGCTAGGCGATCTTAAGGAGCGGTCTAGACCTGCTCTAGCACAGAGCAGTTTGAATTTGCTTGGCAATCTTAAGGAGCATTTTGAATCTGCTAGTAGCAGAGCAATCCGAATCTGCTAGGCAATCTTAAGGAGCAATCTGAATTTGCTCGGTAGCAGAGCAATCAATCTGCTAGGCGATCTTAAGGAGCGATCAAAATCTGCTCCACAGCCACGCAGCGAGTCTGAAACTGCTAGGCGACCGCGCAGAGCACTTTGAATCTGCTAGCAGCGCAGAGCAATCCGAATCTGCTAGGCAATCTTAAGGAGCAGTTCGAATTTGCTCGGTAGCAGAGCGGTAAATCCGCTAGGCGATCTTAAGGAGCGATCTGAATTTGCTCGGTAGCAGAGCAATGTATGAATCTGCTAGGCGATCTTAAGGAGCGGTCTAGACCTGCTCGGTAGAGACTGAATCTGCTAGGCGATCTTAAGGAGCGGTCTAGACGGTAGCAGCATAGAGCAGTTTGAATTTGCTTGGCAATCTTAAGGAGCAGATCTGGATCTGCTCGGTAGCAGCACATAGAACCTGCTAGGTGATTGCACAGAGCGATCGAATCGCTAGGCAATCCTAAGGAGCGATCAAAATCGCTCCACAGCAGCAGTGCGATCTGAACTGCTAGGCGACCGCGCAAATCAATTTGAATCTGTTAGGTAGCAGCGTAGAGTAGTCCGAATCTACTAGGCGATCTTAAGGAACAATCTGAATCTGCTCGGCAGAGCAGTCCGAATCTGCTAGGCGATCTTAAGGAGCGGTCTAGACCTGCTCGATAGCAGCGCAGAGCAGTCCGAATCTGCTAGGCTATCTTAAGGAGCAGTTTGAACCTGCTAGGCGATTGCACTTAGCAGTCTGAATCTGCTAGGCAATCCTAAGGAGCAGTCTGAATCTGCTAGGCAACCATGCAGAGCAATTCAAAATTTCTATACAATTGCACGGAGTAGTCTAAATTGTTTAGGCAATCGCACAAAGCAGTACAAATTTGTTAGGCTCTCGCGAAGACCAATCTGAATCTGTTAGATGATCATGAGGATCGGTCTAAATTTGTTAGGTGATCACAACGTACTCGAGACTACGAAAGGTCTCAAAGAGAAAGAATGTAGTATTGAAGAAATTGCTTAGCGTATGAAAAAACGTGAGCAAGAAATCAAAGACTGGTATAGATGCCTACGAAAGGTGGAGAATTCAGGTAGTGCTCGAATAGGCAACAAACCAAAGGGCCAAGCACATTTATGGACAAAAACCTGGAAATTGTATAGTTATCGGACAACGATGCTCTCGTAATAAACCCACGCGGGAGTGATTACGATGAAGGAAGGAATCTACCGAGCAGGATCAAGAGGAGTGAAAATTATATGTTTACAGTTCAAGATTCAGGAGCACGAATTATGATATGCTCTCCTAAGGTTGTGATGCTAGAACTGGTTGTTCAGCTAAAGCTCAGTGCTTCGAATAATGTGGTAGAATACAAAGCCTTGTTGGTTGGGTTACGAAGTGCCCAAAGTACTGAAGGCTAAGAAACTAAGGAAGTTTTTGCATGAGATCCCACGAATGGGAAGCTTGGTCCGAATTGGGAGAGACCATACAAGGTTACAGAGATAGCTGAGATTGAAGCTTATCGCCTCAAAGTCTTGGATGGGAATCCAATGCATATGCCATGGAATATACAGATAAGTAGTGGAATTATTTATTGCAATTTATATTTTAGCTATGAGTTGCTATAAGAGAATTATGATCAGAATTCCATAGAAATTATTCAGCTACGAGCAGCTTTGTGACGGAATTAAGAAATTTTTATTTGTGTTCGGTCCTAGCACGACTAAGCTAAGTATGGACCCAAAGACACTTAATTTGCCTCCATACTGGGGAGCAGGGAGAGTGTGCATCTAAGTACGAATAAACTTGGAATGAAGCAATAAAACGAAATTTGATTTGAAAAATTGTTTTTCAAGTTAAAGTACGAATACGACTTAAGAAAAAAACTTGAGAACCGATTGAGTACGAAAAAACTCAAAATTTGGCTAAGTATGAATAAACTTAGGCCATGGCAATGAATAATGCTAAAAACCGATGGAGTGCGAACATACTCCGAATTTGGCTAAGTATGAATAAACTTATGCCATGGCAATGAATGATGCCAAAATTCAATGGAGTGCGAACATACTCCGAATTTGGCTAAGTATGAATAAACTTAGGCCATGGCAATGAATAATGCCAAAATCCGATGGAGTACGATTATACTCCGAATTTGGCTAAGTATGAATAAACTTAGACCATGGCAATGAGTAATGCCGAAATCCGATTGAGTATGATCATACTCTAAATTTGGCTAAGTATGAATAAACTTAGGCCATGGCAATGAGTAATGCCAAAATCCGATGGAGTCCGATCATACTCCAAATTTGGCTAAGTATGAATAAACTTAGGCCATGGCAATGAATAATGCCAAAATCCGATCCGAATTTGGCTAAGTATGAATAAACTTATGCCATGACAATGAATGATGCCAAAATTCGATGGAGTACGATTATACTCCGAATTTGGCTTTGTATGAATAAACTTAGGCCATGGCAATGAGTGACGCCAAAATTCAATGGAGTGCAAACATACTCTGAATTTGGCTAAGTATGAATAAACTTAGACCATGGCAATGAGTAATGCCGAAATCCGATTGAGTACGATCATACTCTAAATTTGGCTAAGTATGAATAAACTTAGGCCATGGCAATGAGTGATGCCAAAATTCAATGGAGCGAACATACTCCGAATTTGGCTAAGTATGAATAAACCTAGGCCGTGGCAATGAGTAATGCCGAAATCCGATTGAGTATAATCATACTCTAAATTTGGCTAAGTATGAATAAACTTAGGCCATGGCAATGAGTAATGCCAAAATCCGATGGAGTCCGATCATACTCCAAATTTGGCTAAGTATGAATAAACTTAGGCCATGGCAATGAATAATGCCAAAATCTGATGGAGTACGATTATACTCCAAATTTGGCTAAGTATGAATAAACTTAGGCCATGGCAATGAATAATGCCAAAATCCGATGGAGTACGATTATACTCCGAATTTGGCTTTGTATGAATAAACTTAGGCCATGGCAATGAGTGACGCCAAAATTCAATGGAGTGCGAACATACTCCGAATTTGGCTAAGTATGAATAAACTTAGACAATGGCAATGAGTAATGCCGAAATCCGATTGAGTACGATCATACTCTAAATTTGGCTAAGTATGAATAAACTTAGGCCATGGCAATGAGTAATGCCAAAATCCGATGGAGTATGATTATACTCCAAATTTGGCTAAGTATGAATAAATTTAGGCCATGGCAATGAATAATGCCAGAATTTGATTGAGTATGATCTAGCTCAGAATATACCCAAGTACGAGACATTTGAGTTGCATACGTGAATATGCACATATTTCCAAGTACGAGGAACTTGGGAGCATACGAAAACATGCAAATTTATCTAAAGTATGAATACACTTAGGAGTCTGTCAAGTATGAAACACTTGGGTGAGCAAACACAGTACAAAAAGTGTGTATGAATGAACGCACGAAATTGGCCAGGCACGAAGGGTTTAGGTCTGTAAATAGATCCGGTAGGGATTGAGTTCGATTGAGGTGTATGAAGGAACACACAAGCCCGACTACGTACGAATGCTTAGATGTGTATGAATAAACACACGAAACTAGGGTATGTGCATGAACAAGCACGAGATTGAGTCGCGCGCGAACGACGACTATGCTTGAGAGTTGCCAAGTATAGACACGGAAGTATCTAAGAATGAAAAACTTAAGCTTATGTATGAGATACATAAGGTCGATAGATATGAAATACTTAAGAAGCTCACACGAAATTTGGGCAGCTGCGATCGGCGTCCGAGCACGTTATATTCTGGCCACGAAGGGCCATCAGTCAAAATAACGTCAAGTAATGGGATTACTTACAGAAGAGGTAGTGTTCAACATTTCTCTTAAGCTACGAGTTGCTTCGGTAGAATTATGAATAAAATTGCTCGAAAGAAATTGTTTCCAGCACGAATATTGTACTTGTTCGGTCCCGGCAAGAACAAGCTAAGGATACTTTTTCTCCATCCTGGGGAGCAAAGAGCATTCATCAAAAATATTCGTTGGGTACGATCAAACTCTGAATTTGGCTAAAGTATGAATAAACTTAGGCCATGGCGATAAAAAATGCCACAATCAGATTGAGTGCAATCAAACTCAAAAGTTTGGCTAAATATGAGTAAAGTTAGGCCATGACCATGAACGGTGCCGAAATTCGATTGAGTATGATCGAACACAGGATATACCTCAGTACGAATAAACTTGGGTAGTCTGCCGAGGGTGATTAAGCTTGGGCAATACCTGAGTACGGACAAAAGACAGTTCACCGAGTATGAACAAGTACGAGCGAAACCTAAGTATGCATATACTTAGGCATACCAAGTGCGAATAAGCTTGGGTAATGATGCAAGAGCGATGAAGATTGCTAAGTATCTGTTGAGTATGAAAGAGCTTGGCCACGAATAGGGCCAAAGAGGCGATTAAAAGAAATTTGCCTCACAAAAGGCAGTGAATAATGTTGAGATTTAGCTACGTATGAATACACTTAGTCTCACAGCAACGAATAATGCTGAGAAAAGCCCAAGTACGAATGCACTTGGGCTGCTACCTAAGTACGAATGAACTTAGATGATTCGCCGAGCATGCATAGGCTCAAACAGTAATAGTTCAAAAAAACTATTTGGCTGTGTCAAGCATAAACAATGGCAGAAGTTAAGTGCCTAGAATTGGAAAAATAACCAAGCACGAAAATTTGGGTGACCATAAGCTAAATTGAACATAGGTATGAATAAACCTATGACAACGTAGAATGTCAAAAATAGACCCCAGTACGGAGAGGCTTGGGGCCCGAGCAACGAACATTGCTCTCATGTGAGCAAAGCCTGAGATAAGCTAGGTACGACATAAACCTAGACATGACAGTGGATTGGCTAAGAATGAGTATGCTTAGGCCAAGGCAGTAAGGAATGCCAAAAATCGACAAAACGTAAAGCCTTGGCTACAAGCTGAGCCCGAGATAGGTTGGGTGCAAAGGAGACCTAGGTCTTGGCATCGAATGCCTGAAGCAACCATGTTCGGCCAAGAATTGGGACGAGTACGAGTACTCCTAGAGTATTGCTGGGAATTCGCTGAAGTACGAGAAAATTTTGGGCCAAAGCAAATACTGAATACCAAGAAACTGCGAAGATACGGAATGACCTAGGGTCAATGCTAAGTACGAACAAACTTAGCAAGAGTGCAAAAAGATTTGCTGAAAAATGAGTGAACTTAGCAAAACGAAATGTGGGTCTGCATTGGGGACGAGATTCCCTGAGTACCCAAGTTAGTAGGGTGACGTACGTGAAATGTCACCCCGGACGCCGTTTGTGCGTCTCGTTTCACGAAAACATCTGTTTGCATCTAAATATGGGAAGTAAGATATGTGCCACGAATAAAGGTGCAGAAACAGGACGAATCAGCTCGGTCCTTAAGAGCTTTGCTCGTCATTTGGGTAATAAATAACGAGAAAAGCTGGGGAGCAATTGTAGGGAGGTATTCCCGAACAAGGCCAAACAGGGCCCGAACACGTGGTACGTGGGACCATGGTGTAAATATGATGGGGATAGTCGTCGTGCAAGCCGGTGGTCGGCAATATGGACCAGCGATATGAAATGTCATTGGTCCAGGAAGTCTGTATGGGGTTAAGGTCCAGTAAACATGAGAAGTTATTGGACCAAGAGATTGATAAAGGACCAGTGACATGTGAAGTTGTTGGTCCAAGTAGTCTGTTCCTGGTCCAAGAGGGCCGAACAGGAGGAGAGGTCCTAAGAGGACGTTGGTCCAAGTAGTTTGTTCCTGGTCCAAGAGGGCCGAACAGGAGGAGAGGTCCTGAGAGGACGTTGGTCCAAGAGGACGTTGGTCCAAGTAGTTTGTTCCTGATCCAAAAGGACCGAACAGGAGGAGAGCTCCTGAGAGGACGTTGGTCCAAGTAGTTGTTCGGCGATGAGATAGCCGAACAAGGGAAGAACTCCAATCAAGTGCTGGAGCAGAGGGAATACTCTAGGAGGTTCCGTAAAGGAATGGGATCCCGAGAATATAGGATCCAGGAGAGATACCCAACGGGAATGGGATGTTCGGTCAGTTATGGAAAAGAGTCCTAAAAGGACTAAGGTAATGAACTGATATGGGAATGAGAATCCAAGATATTATGGGTTTCCTGTATGAGATAGGAAACCTAGGGCAACACGGATACTTGGGCAACAAGCATCTGTGAATCTATAAATACAAGGTAAACCTAAAGGTGAAAGGTACGCAGTCTACTGCAATCAAGTTATTTACCTACTGATAATTAGGGTTTTTCTACTAGTACGTGATACTAACTTAGGCATCGGAGGGCCTTTGCCACGAAAGGCAAAGGTGTGCTCACCCTTGTCTGTTTTGCAGTTAGGGTTCCGGCGAAGGGCTAGGGTTCCGGCGAGGAGGCACGTGAAGCTATTTACCAAAAAGCTAGAGTTAGCACTAAGCGGATTTTTTCCCCTTACGTTGCCTATATAAAGGGCCCTTGGACTCCGAAAATAAACACACGAAATTATCAGAGTATACACTCTCTCAAGCCTCGAAACTCTGCACAAATACTCCCTCATACCCACTCTTCAAAAGCCCTAACCTCCCGAAGGTAGCCGTCAATCTGGCAATCAAACCCTGAAGTTCAAACCCTAACCCTAGGGTTTTCAATCAAGCAAATCAGTCAATCACGCCCAATCCAAAGCAATCAAGCTTTGAGGGATCAAGGTGGTGAGGCCTAACGGCCTCTGGTTTGTCTTATTTACTGTCTTTTTTACTAATCGTAGCGTTTTGATTACCTGTTAATCTTTCTGTCTGGTGTGAGGAAGAACACCGACCGGGGCTTCGATCCCTCTGCCGATACATCAAACCAGGAGGATCCCTCGGCCGTGACATCCATTCACCGGCCGCGGGATCCATCTCCCTGGGACATTTTGTTTGCTTTTCTGCTTTCTGATGCATGCTTATTTATCGCACTGGCTCACTTTGCTTACTATTTAAAGGAATAAGTAAACAGACTATGTGTTGGAATTAAACAAAACATCTATACGTCTTATGTTGAATGATTATGGGCCAGTCTCACGACTGGGCAAAGAGGGGTGCCTAACACCTTCCCCTTATTGTACTTTTGGCTCCCGTATCCAGAATCTCAATCTATTTTCCCAATTTTAATAAACTGGGTGGCGAATCTGTTTTGATGATAACCGCTATCATGTGGCGATGTTCCTAGCCATGGGGATGTCCATGATTTTGGTTTACGAAGCAAGCAACCAATCGAGCAAACAAACATTGATCAATCTGTATGGCGATGCCCCGTTTGGGAGGTGTCTACAGTTACTTCTCAAAAAGAAGGTTTGGTCAAACAAAGGCACCTAAGTAGGGTTTGACCTGCATGCGCTGGTCACAGATCCACATGCGTGTGATGTCATCCGCGTGCATCGGTCGCATATACTCGCGCGCGTCTACAATGCATTAGCAAACAATTTTTGACAGCTACTGCCTCCATTTGGTCGTGTTTTATTCCAGGGGTCTTTTTGCACTTTTGCTTGTTCAGGCAAGTCTCAATGGGCATATGTGACTGTATTCAAGCATCGGATTTGAAATATTGCGCTCAACGAGGATTTTGGACCCCCGGCGGTCCGTTTCAAGTTTAAATCGAGGTTTCGAAGACTCGAAATTCGTTCCAAGGGTTTTTGCCAAGTTTTGTCATACCGTACACATTACATAGACCTAATGTGACTGTACGGCAATACCAAAGTGGTAAACGAGGGAAAATTGGGGGCTAATTGGGAAGGCCCATATCGAGTGACTGAAATTGTGGGCATTGGGGCCTATAAGTTGGCAGACCTGGACGGGAACCCGGTGCCAAGGCCCTGGAATGTCCATAATTTGATAAAGTTCTTTGTTTAAAAGACTTCGGTTTACTTTTTATTCTGTTTTAGGATCACGTAACTGTGTGGGAATTATGAAGAATATTCCTTTGTTTTTTATTTCATTAGTAGCAAGGGGCACGCATAACACCCCCTTGAGTTCAAAGATTATGAATACAGTCACATTTTCTGCAATATGCTGATTTTTCAGAAATTTTGTTTCCCGTATTTTATGGTTGTTTTTTATCCTGTAAATATGAACAATGGCCTAGTTATCCCTTTTTCGTATTGGGGAGCAGGTAATGGGTATGATTGCCTTGGTACGTACGAATTCACATCTCAATTATCTTAGTACGAGAAACTTAGATTTGCTAAGTATGAAACACTTAGAATGGGTATGAATGCCTTGCAACGTATGAATATACGTATTAACTGTCTAAGTATGAAATAACTTAGACTACACAAGTATGAAAGAACTTGTATTGCATATGTACAGATTGCTAAGTATGACAAAACTTAACATTCTGTTTAAGTATGAGACACTTATAAGCAAGTTTGAAAATGCTCACTTCTTTTCCCAGTATGAATTACTTAGGGACCAGTTTAAATATGAGAAACTTAAACACACATGAATAAATATTCCCAAAGTATGAAACACTTGGGAAATAGACATAACGAATTATGTCTGGAGCAATAGACTAAGTATGAAGCACTTAGAGAACATATGCAAACAAACACTAAAGTATTATGGCCACAAAGGGCCGACCAAAGTGTTGTGACACAAGGGGCCGAATACCTATATTATCAAAGAGTATGATGCCACGCAGGGCTGAAAACTACAGTCACGCAAGACCTGTGAATTTGTTTTTAAGAGTTTTTTGAGAGCTGTAAGGAACTTACCAAATCAGTCCAGGTTCTGGACCTCTGGTGGGGCGTCGCTCGGAGCCTCTATAGTTGCTTCAGCGTTGGTGCCTCCACCAGCAGCTTGTTCCTCCAGGTTGATGGCTTCAGTTGTAGTCTCACGAATGGGAGAACGTCCGGTTGCGGCATTCGGGGTCTCCATTTGCATTTCTTCATCAGCATCTGCAAATTCGTCAATCTGCTGCTCGACGTCATCAACAGGGGGCTCCTCAGAATCAACAGAGGCTGGAGCACGGCTGCTCGGTAGCTCATTATCTACCCAGAAGGGAGAATCATCTGGAACCCTAACTTTAGTCAGACAATCTTCCCAGCTAGCAACCCAGATCTGGTCTTGAATGGCTGGCATCTGCTCCACATAGCTGGCCATGGTAGCATCAAAGCCTTTCTGATAGCCATCTTCATAAGCTCCTTTCTTGGCGCTGTCCATTTCAGCCAGTGCCTGGTTGAGGCTATCCTCAGCTATTTCAAGCTTGCCCTTTATCTCATCAGCATCTGATTTCGCTTTGTCTCTCTCCCTTTCCAACCTAGAAACAGTCCGCAGCAGCCTGGTGTTGTCATTTAAAAGTCTGATTCATTCAGTTTCAGCCTTTTGAAATTTCTGGCCAAGAGTGACCATCTTTTGGATAAGCTAAGAAACACCAAGCAAAAATAATTTTTATTAGAAATTGTGGGCACACGCCCCAAAAAATCCCATGTTTTAAGCATAAAATTTCGGGTGCGCCCTTTTTGCGGAGAGCGCGACGAAACGCTTCGCAGTTCAGAGTCGCCACTCGGGTTTTGCGGAGAGTACCCAAGAAACCGTGTTTTCGAAAAACGTTTGGATTACGCTTTTTTTTTTAGTTTGAAAAAGGCTTTTGTAGACTGGACCGTCGTCACCTTTGAAATCTGAGGTTCGGGAGCCAGGTTACGAGAGGGGAAGGGTTTTATGGCATCCCCTCTCGCCCAATCCGGAGATCGGTCTCTACTCAGGCATTTTATAAAACATTTACATTTCTCTCTTTGTTTGATCATTTTCTTAGCCAGTTAGGGCGGAGGAACAGTTAATGGGGATTAAAACTGTAACACATTTGCAGTTTATGTACAAGTATGTGACAAAATGTTTATGGATGTTTGATGTTTGATCTAAGCAAGTATAATAGATTGAGAACAAGCTTCTGTGGACATTTTAGACAAACTAGTGCACGCTGTTTGTGCTGTGATGCACACAGAAGCAAGCCTGCATGCACTGACTAAGCCACTTCATGCAGCCATGACCTGCGTGCGCCACCCCACAACTGGCGTGCGCTGGTAAGCCTAAGACCACAGCTTCTGTTCTCAACCCTCTGGGCTCTGGAAGGGACCAGTGCACACCCAGGACAAACCACGCAGTTGATATAAGTTACTAAGCTTATTACAGACAGATTAAAGGACTAAGAAGCCACCAAATGAACAGAAAACCCCTTAAACAGTGAGGGGAGGATGATCAAGGGCCTGGACTGAAGATCCATGCAAGGGCCAAGCCACTGGAAGCTAGACTACTACCGTATGCCAGTAGTACATGGCCGTACGCCAGTTGTCTATTTGTTCCAATGCTTTGGCTTTGCATCATCTGGGCTCTGGAACATGACCAGAAGGCTTCCAGAGGCCAAACTACACTAAGATACAGATGGAAGAGAAAGCAGTTCTAAAATACAGAAAGCAAAAGATTGGTTTTAGCATGCATCAGGGTGATCAGAACTTAAATAAAGCAAGAAAACAATGATCCATGATCCCCATGCCAGTTTTGCACGTACTACCATGACTGGCGTACGGCTCAAACTACTGGCGTGCGCCACTGATCACTGTATACGGCTTTGAAACCTTGCCAGCATTAGGGCCAGGACTGGTATAGATTACCAGCCTTGACCCTGCCAGCCCCCCTCAGGGGTCAGAACAGAAAACAGAAAGCAAAGGTGATATACCTTTTTGCTTGTGAGTTTTGATGGATGATTTGAGCTTTGAGCTTGAAGGTGAAGGTTGGAAGATGATTGTGGTGAGGGTTATGGACTGTGGTGAGTGTGCTCTTCACTTACTCTTTCTATGGAAAAGAAAGGAAGCAAAGAACACTTAAGAAGAAGAAGACAATAGGACTTAAAGCTTTAATGGAGCTAACCCCTTGCAAATGAATGCAAAGGGGGTATTTATGGTGGAGGGAGACTAAAAATCAGTTGGTCCTAAGGGGGTGTTTGGAGGTGGTAAGGCTTGGAGGAGCCTCCCATGCATTAAATGCATGGGACTAGTTGATGGAGGGTGTAGGAGAGAGGGGGGAACAGCTCTGGCCGAAGTAATCATCAGGAGCTGCCAGCTGACATCAGGTGGTTACAAAATCTCCCGCGCGTCTGGCTGAAAAAGGTTGATTTGACTGGCATTGACTGGCGTACGCCCCTTGTTGAGTGGCGTGCGCCAGTAACTGGCAATGACTGACACGTGGGAGTGCTTCCTGTGCACGCTAGTCAAGAACCAGCGTACTCCAGTAGGGTTTTGCTGAGGCCATTTGGTTCTGGCTTGAGGGTTCGACAAGGGTTTGAAAAGGGTTCGGATGAGGTTCAGGACGCTCAAAGCTCAAACTCATTCACAAACTCGGGATGTTCTTGACCTTAATCATCATCGGGGAATCAAAGACCGTAAGTAAACTAATCTGGACAGTCCAGAATAGGGTGTCTACAGTAGCCCCCCTTTGACGGCACTTAGAGCACCATTGGCTTGGCGTAAGTAACGTCAAAGGTTTCCTAGACACCCATCTAGGCCATCCAAAGCAGAACATACGAGTTCAATGATAGACGAACAATTTAAAGAACCTGATTGAACGGGATTGACTGGAGCGGATAGATCGCTGTTACCGAGGATATTGATATGCAAAGATAGGCTGATGCTGACCTTGACCTTTTGACAATCTGGCCTGGGTGAGACTCAGCTGGGGAAGATAAGCCGTGAATCGGCTCCGTTGAGAGAGATACAGACATTCGGACGGACCGTCGTCGATTGAAGTTGGACGAATAGATCGTCGTTGATTTGGAATGGACAGAACAAGCTGTTACTTGCTGGGGATAACAGCGATACAAACTGCTGCCCGATCGACTTTGAGGGGATGAGATAGATCTCTGTAGATGAAGAACTCTCCTGTGGTAACAATCCATTGTGGATGGGCTGACTCCACCGGGGAAAGATATTAGCATACGGACAGGCCGTCGTTGATTGAAGTTGGACGAATGGATCGTCGTTGATTTGGAATGGACAGAACACGCTGTCAGGGGGTGCGGATCCTCCTGTGGATTAATCCATTGAGAGCAACTCATGGTTACTGATTTGAAGTTGGACGGATAGATCGTCGTTGATTTGAAATGGACAGAACACGCTGTTAGGGGGTGTGGATCCTCCTGGGGATTAATCCATTGAGAGCAACTCATGGTTACTGATTTGAAGTTGGACGGATAGACCGTCGTTGATTTGAAATTGGACGGATAGATCGTCATTGATTTGAAATTTGACGGATAGATCGTCGTTGACTTGAAATTGGACGGGTTCTGCTTGGGA
This sequence comes from Rhododendron griersonianum, assembly GCA_018127125.1. NCBI lineage: Eukaryota > Viridiplantae > Streptophyta > Magnoliopsida > Ericales > Ericaceae > Rhododendron > Rhododendron griersonianum. The sequence continues at coordinate 21,315,657 of CM030789.1, forward strand.
AATAACCATCCAAGGTGATAAAATTGATTTGATGACCACAGGACTTAATTTTGATCACGGAAGGAATTGGGCCTTAGGCCCATAAACTACCGGCGTGCGCCAGTATATTTGTGTCGTACGCCACTTATACTGAAGTATCCGAACCCAGAACCGGCACAGACCCGGCCCAGTGCTGCTTCACGTCGATCAAACTTCCAGGACACGAACGAAACCACCATACTTCGTTTCAAATCTTCCAAAATCCTTCCAACTCTCTCGAATCCTACAAAACCAAGACTCTCTTCCTCATTCTCTTCCCGATTCCATTCACCCACACGTACCCATGGTGGAACCAGGTGGCAGCGGTGGCGGAAATAGTGGTGGTGACGAGGCTCGGCCGAGTCACGAAATCGAGGCTCTGGGGATTCCAATCGACGATCGAACGACTGGAGGAGGCATGACAGATGCCGGTGCAAAGGTTTTGAGTGGCGGTGGTGGTAATGGCGGCCATGCACAGGAGACGGGTGACGACGGGGAGCGGCGTGCGCCAATACTGGAGGGGCATACGCCGGAGACGGCGGAGTCACAGGGCCTACGCGTGAGTCGGTTGGACTCGAGGAGTGGCGTAGAGGGCTTTGTGGTGACCGGCAGTGGTTCGGTTGGGGCCGGCGGCAGTGGTGGTGTTGGTGAGGTCCGACCGGGGTCGCCTCCGAGGGATCCGGCGAGCGGTAAGGCTCCGGTTGCAGAGGAGGTGGGGGATGTGCCGAGGGCGGATCACGTTGAGCGGGTCGAGTTCGTGGCGCCCGCGGGTCCGTCTAGTCACGAGCCGATCATGAGCCGTGACTTGGCGGAGTTTGTGGGTGACTCTAAGCTTGCTCGGCTCATGAGAGAGAGCCCTGCGGTGGTCGCGGCTGTTTTGAGGGCTCGAGAGGAGAGGCTGAGGGAGATAGCCCGGTCTGACGAGGCGGAGAGACTGAGGCGAGAGGCCGAGGCAGCGGAGAGAGACCAAAGAGAGCTTGAGCGAGAGACCGAGGAGGCTGAGAGGGAGCAAGAGGAGGGTCCCGGGGTGTACGAGGTGGCGGTTGACTTAGCGGAGGCCAGACGGCAGACCGCTTGTACCTCGTTTGTGGCTGAGACGTACGTTCCCCCAGAGCCGCACGTGTTTGTGCCGTCGGGCACCGAGAACTACGTCTCTTGCCAGAGGGATTATGACGAGGAGCTGGTGCTGAGAGACCCTGAGCAGCACTTGTCCAGGGGCTGGACTCAGGTATACCTTAATATTAATTTCGTACTCGTGATGCATGATACTTGAACCTTTGCTTTTGATCGACTGTGTAGAGTTAGTGATACCTCGACCTGAAATAGACTGGGTTGACTGTAGAATGCTTCGACTTCATAATTCGATCATAGAATGCATGTGGATAACTGATATCGACTTGTAGTATGCCATGTAACATAACTCAACTGATAGATTGCCTTAAATTTTGAATTGACTTTGTAGAATGCCGTTGAAACTTGATAATCGACCAAATAAGTGCCTTTGATGCTCTGACAACTTGAATTGACTGAACAGGATGCTTGAAAACGATAATCGACTGAATAGTTTCCTGGTAGCTTGATAATCGACTGCCTGAATGTTTGAAGCTTGAATTGACCTAAAAATGACTTGAATCGACTGAATAGGATGCCTGGTAGTTTGATAATTGACTGCGTGCATGTTCGAAGCTTGAATCGACCTAAAAATGACTTGAATCGACTGAAAAGGATGCCTGGTAGTTTGATAATTGACTGCATGCATGTTCGAAGCTTGAATCGAGCTAAAAATGACTTGAATCGACTGAAAAGGATGCCTGGTAGTTTGATAATTGACTGCATGCATGTTCGAAGCCTTAGATACCGTAAAAAGTTCTTGATTCGACTATCCACTGAATTTGAACTGCTGTACTGATGCTATTTCATGTTGCTTTGATTGCAGAGAGGAGTGGTTAGCTCGCGGGGGCATGGTGGTCCAGCGCACTCGCTTGGGCTGTACTTGAGCTTGCCTGTGGGGGCACGAGAGCTGGTGGACGCGGCGGGGTTTGGCCTGTTCATCCCCACGCTGACAGCGGTGAGGAGCGACCACAGCGTGCTGTCTGCCCTGGCTGAGAGGTGGTGGGATACGTCGAACTCCTTCCACTTCCCGATCGGGGAGATGACGATGACACCGACGGACTTCGCGGCCATCACTGGCCTGAGGGTAGGAGGTGATCCGATCCCGTTCGACTCGGGGATCCACAGGGACACTGAGGCGCTGAGGTGGTTCTTAGGCATGGTGCCTACGGGGAGCTCAGAGACGGTCTCACACGACCAGTTTGCGAAGCATGTGGAGCAGAGGGTTCCGGTGCTGGAGTTGGCAGGAGAGCGGGTCTATGAGCTAGAGTTGGCGCAGCTAGCGAGGGTGTACCTGTTGTACTTGTTTGGGGCTACTCTGTACCCGAACAAGCGGTCCACGGTGCACTTGTCCTACCTGCCGGCCCTTTTTGACTTGAGGTCGGCTTCTCGGTTCGACTGGGGAGGAGCGGCCTTATGCACGTGCTACAACTTCTTGGGCGAGTTCTCCAGAGGGAGGAAGTCAGCTGCTGGGTACTGGAGAGTGTGGGAGGTAAGGAATCAATACTGTCTTTAAATTTCATTCCATACTTGCACCTTATCTTGCATATGCTGTATTTCTGACGCGTTGACTGTTTGACTGTTTGAAATCCCTGCAGTTTTGGGCTTACGAGGTGCTGAGGATGTATCCTCCGGAGAACAGGAGTCCGGACCCGAGGGTGCTTCCTCGAGCGATGGTCTGGGGACCACTCCGCGTCGGGAAGAAGAGGTCGCAGAAGACGCTTTCAGACTTCCGGCTGTACCTTGACCACTTGACAGACTCTCAGGTGAGGCTAGCTTTCCCTTTCGGTAGTTCGTGCCTTTGAATTGCTTTAATGGTGTCGTTGATGCCCTTGATTGCTTTACAGGTGGCGTGGGACCCGTGGAGGTTTACAGGGCCTGAGCCTGAGTACCTGGCGAGGAGCAGGGTGGTGACAGCGAGCCAAGTGCTGCAGGAGTCGGCTTTCGGGTGGCAGTGGTACAGGGCGACCGAGTGACACGACAGTCGCTTGACTCGTCTGAGTTCGTTGTTCCGGGGCCACTTCCGCCTCGTGCCTCGCACACTGGGCGGTACACGCTGAGAGAGCTGAGGAGGTTCACTGTCCCTACCGCTGCGACTTCCTTTTTAAGGCGGGGGCGAGACTACGCCGTCTACCAGAGGCGATACTTGGCCGGGGCGCTTGGGGTGATGGAGCACAGGGCAGTGCAGGCAGAGGTCTTGGCTGCCGGTGAGGAGAGGTCGGGACAGCGGAGCAGGTCGGGCCGTTCCAGGGAGAGGAGTGAGTTTGCGGAGTCGACCGGGCTCACTCAGCTTTCTTGGACGCTGACGGTGCGTGACCCTCAGGGGGAGGCCGTAGAGGTTCTCTTCGAGCCTGCTAGGACAGAGCCAGCAGAGGTCACGGGACCGGTATGATGTACTTTCAGCTTTACTTATTTCCTGTATCGTATTTGTCCTGTATCTGAACTGCCTTTTACTTCCAATACTTGTAATTCAGGTGCCGCTAGAGTGGGCGAGGGAGTCCATGCGCTTGATGCTTGCCATGGAGAAGAAGTTTCACCAGATAGCGAGTGGTACTCCCTTGCAGTTGCACTACCCGCCGGCAGCTCCAGCGCCTACTACGCAGCCTCAGGTATAAACCCAGAATTCCGAATTCGATACTTAGCAACTGTGCATGTCTGTTACACTATGTACAATATTGATAATGACTTGAATTGAATGACAATGCAGGGACACGCTAGGACGGCTTTTAGGCGGCAGATAGCGAGGCCAGCCCCTCCGAAGGGCAAGGGGAAGGCTCTTGTCGTGGTCCAGCGACCGGTGAGGACCACACGGCCTGAGACCAGAGGGGTGGTGATTGCTCCTGACAAAGGGTCACCACTGCCTCAGAGAGAGCTACGGAAGAGGCCTGCTCAGAAGAAGCCAGTGGAGGGGCCCGCGAAGAAGAAGAGGAGAGAGGAGGACAAGGACGAGGGCGAGGACGAGGAGTCCGCGTCCCTCAGCAGCAGCTCTGGGTCTGCCAGCGACCCTGGGTTCCAACTAGCCCCGGGAGAGTTGGCTGCGGGAGAGGAGAGTGATAGTGACGACACCGACGAGCTTTTTAGCGAGTGAGGGCTACCACGGAGCCTCAGACACTTTACTGTCTTTTACCTTTGATACTGTTGGTACTTGACTTTTGACTTGATTTTTGAGATGGGGCCTGCGTGCCTTCTGATTTCCGGGCGGATGTTGCCCAGCACATGACTTTGCTTCGTTTTGCTCGGGCCGTTGTGCCGTTTCATACATTTCCACCTTTTGTTTCTAGAGATACATGCTTTGGATAGTATAGTAATTGCATCTTCTGTTCATTCGACTTCTATATTGATGGTATTGATGATAGAAGTAAACAAAACAACCACTAACATCTGACATGCATTGACAAACGTCCTGAATCAATCGACAAACGCTAGGATACATGTAGAACTGATCTAGCTCGAACAAAATGGGAGGAAAGTCCCTGGATACGTCGCGTATCCTTAAGACACACGGAGGATACGGACTTTTTGGCATTTGCGGGCTGAAACACCCAATCCTCCTCTGAAAGGGAAATTGACACTCTCGTAAGACCATAGATATGTACAAAGACCTGTACGAGTGGAAAGACTCAGGAAAAAAATGAATCGATATGAGAAATAAGCCGCAAAATGCCCAAAAATTTCCCAAAATGGACATAAGACGCCAAAGATGACTCGATATGGTCCCGGACTGAAACCGACACCCCCGTACAGTCACATAAGGCCTACATGACGCGTACGATAAAGGAAAACTTGGCACGAAACCCTTGGCACAAACTTTGAGTCTCCGTATCCTAAATTTTGGAGGATACGGGCCGCCGGAGGTCCGAATTCTTCGTTAAACGCGACGTTTCCGAGCCGATGCTTCCTTACAGCCCCAAATACCATTTAAGACTCGTATGTATCGACAAATCTGCCAAACAGGCCTCGGAAACGAAATTGGTTGCTTGATGACAGTTGCTACTGTGAACTGGAATCTGGTGCCAGCCTGACTGGCGTGCGCCAGTAGTTATGCTTCGTACGCCAGTAATGTAGATTACCTGTGCATGCTGGTTTATTAGTGGCGCATGCCACAAAAGTGTGACACAGAGCCACTTGTCTGACCGTCTGTCCTTTTTCCTGGGGCTTCTTGTCTCTACCCCTACACGGTTTGCACACGGTTTCTAGACTTCAGGGAGGGCAGAGTACCTTAGTGTAAGGCCTTTGGCATGTAGTCTTTGGTTTTGAACATGGAATAGGAAGTTAGATTCGTAGGTTGGTATTTAACTGGGAGTTGCAAGCTTGGCAAAATCCACTGATACGTCCCCCTCATATATTCAGCCAATTGTAGCACTGTTTCAAAATGGAGAACCCAATTCCAACCTTGATGAGGCCCTGGTTAGTGGAAATGATAGGCGTTGACTGGTGAAATTTCCAATACCACGGCCTATCTTCGTTCCGATACCTCCGGCACGTGCCGCTCCGCCCGGCACTTTTAAGAGCCGCGCTCCGGTTTTGGGATCCGGACGTCCATGTCTTCCGCTTCGGGGACGATGAAATATGCCCAACGGTCGAGGAGTTTCAAGCGCACCTCCGGACGTATTCGTCTCCCACACTTGTCGTCCCTCCTTACCAGGTGAGCATGCATAGACTGCTGGCCACTGCGCTCAATATTCCCGGGGGCCTGGCCAATTCCATGTTAGAGGGTGGCGAAATCCACATTCTGCAGTTGATCGAGCGGTACAGCCCGGAGGGTGATTTGAGGGACACTGCCTGGCAGGCACGGCGCCGCCTGGCCCTGGTGATCTGCCTCCTGGCCAGCTACTTGCTTATCCCTGCTAATGGGCGGGTCAGTCCCCTGCTCGTGAGCGTCGCTTCCAGATGGGAGGCGCGGATCGGCAAAACGTGATCCCTCTGGTACTCGCCGAAACGCTTCAAGGTTTGGATTTGGTGTATACTGGGGTGACACGCATTTTCAGCGGCAGTCCCCAATTTCAATGCTCAGACGCTCCATGGGTATGATAGGCGTTGGGCGGACAGGGCTCGGCAGGCCGAATCTCCGGATTTCACTCCAAGACTAAGGAACGTTTACAGGCAGTGGTGAAGAGCAGATATTGCAGCAAGAGAAAACGTCGACTGACTCCGGACCACTTTGCTGTAGTTAGAATAAACTGTGAGCCGTTGGGCTTCTCAAGCATTTCGTTCTGTTTTTCATGCTTCACTGTTTTTAAGGTTTTCATGCTCAGCCCTTGTATTAGAAGTTGTGATTGTATAATAAGGTCGAAAGATGGAGGGTTTCCTCCTTCAGATTTCTCGATGAAGCTTTGACTTGCCCCTTTGACTTCACTCGGACCATGCTACGGCGCCGGAACGTTAAACCATGGATCACTTCGATAGAATATGACCGGGTCTCAAGGTGAGACTGCCTACGTATCCCTTTTCAAAGAATCAGGCCAGAACGTAGTTCAGGCTAAGGTTCGCTCGCGTGTTTTACCTCTCCTTTTACGCTCTAACTTTTGCCTAGCGCCGCCTTCACAGGTTTTTGGCCTAGCGAGCTTTCGACTTTTGCCTATTTATTTTTGCCTAGACCGCCTTCACAGGTTTTCAGTCTAGCAGGCTGCTCTAACTTTTGCTTGAAACCGCCCACCCTTGTGGTTTTCGACCCAACGAGGATCTCTCAGGGGTAGAAACGTTTGAGTTGATCCAGGTTAACCAAAGTGCTGAATTCGTTGCTGTCGAGATCGATGAGTTGAGCAGCACCCCTAGATAGGATGGTCTTGATAATGAACGGTCCGGATCGCTTTGGCCGAAACTTCCCGCGAGCATCGAACACTGGAGCCCGTTTCTCTTCTGTGACCATGTCGCCTTCGACTAAGCCCCTGGACTTCACCTTCTTATCAAATGCCCGGGCGATTCGACGCTGGTAACCTTGAACGTGGTACAGAGCTCGGAGTCTCCTTTCATCAAATAGCATCAACTCGACAAATCTCCCGCTGAGCCAATCAGATTCTTCCAGGCCACTTTCAACCATGATCCTCAGAGAGGGAACCTCAAGCTCGATAGGAAGTACTGCTTCCATTCCATAGACCAGGGAGAAAGGAATTGCACCGGTTGAGGTTCGAATCGACGTCCTGTACCCCCATAGCGCCAGAGGCAGCTACTCGTGCCAATTTCTTGCGGACTCAATAGTCTTCTTGATGATCATCTCGATGTTCTTGTTAGCGGCCTCGACTGCTCCATTCGTTTGTGGACGATAGGTAGTTGATCGGTGGATCTCGATGCTGAATTCCTCGAAGAGGTCCAGGACCCTTCCTTTGAAATGACTCCCATTGTCTGAGACGAACGCCTGAGGAACGCCATACCGGTAAATGATGTTCTTTCGAATGAACTGAGCCTCTTGAACTGTTGTCAGAGTCTTGTAAGATTCGGCCTCGACCCATTTGGTGAAGTAATCTATCGCCACCAGTATGAACCTGTGACCATTTGAAGCAGGAGGCGTGATCATCCCAATAACGTCAATTCCCCACACGGAGAACGGCCATGGCGAGGTCATGCCATATAACTTAGAGGGTGGAACATGCTGCAGGTTGGCATGGATTTGACACTTGAAACAGCGCCGTACGTAGTCGATGCACTGAGATTCCATCGTTGACCAGTAGTAACCCTGCCTGAGGATCTTCCGCGCAAGCATGACTCCACTCATGTGAGGACCGCAGACCCCTTCGTGAATCTCTTCCATTATCCTTGTTGCTTCGGCCCCGTTGACACACAGCTTGTGCATTCCGCAGTGAGACCTTCGATACAGTTTCCCTCCACAAATGATGTACTGAGCAGCCAGCCTTTGCAGAGCAATCCGATCTTTCCTTGAAGCTCCAGCAGGGAACTCTCCTCGTTCGACAAAGTTCCAGATATCATGGTACCAGGGTAGGCCATCATCGACATCATCAATGGCGTTGACATATTCATAAGCGGGCAAGTCCCTCTGTTCAATCACAATTGGTCGCATCCTGACTCCTACTGGAAGTTCGATCATTGAAGCCAAAGTCGCCAAAGCATCGGCGAACTGATTCTTCAAGCGTGGAATATGGGTGAAGGTCACCTTATTGAAGCGAGGAATCAGTTCTTCCAAATCTTGGTGATAAGGCTTCAGCTTTTCCTCACGGACCTTCCAGTCTCCATTGGCTTGAGAGATCACCAGATTTGAATCCCCAATTATTTCAAGCTTCTCGACTCCAAGTGCAATAGCAGCTTCCATTCCAACGATGCAGGCCTCGTATTCAGCTTGATTGTTGGTGACGTCGAAGTTCAATTTGAAAGCAAGCGGGATATGAGCCCCAGCAGTCGTAATAAGCAATATCCCAACTCAAAAACCTCTTTGATTAGCGGCCCCATCGAAATAGAGCGTCCAGATTTCTTCGACAACTGTTAATACATCCTCGCCTGGGAAATTGAAGTCCACGTCCTCAGGTCCATCGATCGGGTGGTCGGCCAGGAATTCTGCCACGGCACGGCCCTTCACTGATTTCCTCGTGACATATTGGAGATCGAACTCAGCCAGTAGAAGCAACCAACGTGCTAGCTTATGGGTGAGCGCCGGCTTCTCGAATAGATACTTGATAGGATCCATCCGAGAAATCAGCTTCACCGAATAGGCTAGCATGTAGTGTCTAAGCTTTTTGGTAGCCCAAACTAGCGCCCAACACATCTTTTCCAGGGGGGTGTAACGTTCCTCACTCCCCACCATCTTCTTGCTCAGATAGTAGATAGCTTTCTCGACTCCTTTATCTCCTTCTTGCGCCAACAAGCATCCCATAGCCGTCGGAGTAACGGATAAGTACAGGATCAAAGGTCGACCAGGTGTAGGCGGCATTAAGACAGGCGAATTCCTCATATACGCCTTGATAGATTCGAAAGCAGCTTGGCATTTCTCCGTCCATTCGAAACGAACGTCTTTCTTGAGCAAACGGAACAGTGGTTCTCAAGTTAGTATTAGCTTGGCTATGAATCGACTGATGAACTGAACCTTACCCAGAAAGCTTCGTACTCCCTTTTCCGACTGTGGCGGTTCCATTTCGAGAATTGCTGTAATCTTAGAGGGATCGACCTCAATTCCTCTTGCGGTGATCAGGAACCCCAACATTTTGCCTGCTGTGACCCCAAATGTGCACTTCTGTGGATTAAGGCGCACGTTGTATTTGCGGAGCCTTTCGAGAAACTGCCTGAGTGCTGGGATGAAGTCCTCCTTTTCCTTTGCCTTGACAATCATGTCGTCGACGTAGACCTCAACCGTCTTGTGGATTAGATCGTGTAACAAAGTGGTCTGGGCCCGCTGGAAGGTGCAACCGGCGTTCTTCAACCCAAACGGCATCATCACATAGCAGTAAGTACCCCACTCGGTGACAAAGGTTGTCTTCTCTTGATCTTCTGGCGCCACAAAGATCTGGTTGTACCCTGAGAATCCGTCGACAAAAGAGAGCAGAGCATGTCCCGCCGTGTTGTCCACAAGCACGTCAATATGAGGCAAGGGAAAACTATCTTTGGGGCTTGCTTTGTTCAAGTCCCTAAAGTCGACTCAGACCCGGATCCTCCCATCTTTCTTAGGAACTGGCACGATGTTGGCCACCCATTTCGGATACTCGGCAACCCTTAGAAAACCAGCGTCGATCTGTTTGATGACTTCTTCCTTGATCTTCTCGACCCAGTCCGGCCTCATCCGGCGGAGCTTCTGTTTGACTGGAACGGCCCCTGGAGCCAACAGAATACGGTGCTGCACGATTTCAGGATCGATACTGGGCATGTCTTTGTGAGACCATGCGAAAACCTCGAAGTATTCTTTGAGTAGATCAATCAGCGCAGTACGATCCTCGGGGGACAGAGTTGAACCAATCTGCATCATTCGGGGGTCACCCTCATCTTTCAAATTTATGGAAATTACTTCTTCTTTTAGAGGCTAAGCATGCCTTTCGTCTTCCTTTTCGATGAGGGAACGCAACTCAGCGGGGATGTCCCCATCGAAGTCTGTTCCTTCATCGTCGGGGTCAACACAGTTTATATAGAAATCAGCAAAGTAGTCAGAAGCAGGATCATGCATTTCATAAAACCCCAGCGGGTTGCCAAGTACAGTGGACTCGAACTCGAAATAGAAGCTGTGACATGGAGGGCCAAGAGACACAAACTCCGACTCTGAGCTAGACCTAGACTTGACAGACTCTGTGTCAGATTCAGGTACATCGTCAATGCATGTCAGACGTGGAGTGAAAAAGCAATTATTTAAACTACCCTTGGCTTCCACAATGAGGGAGGTCGGATCCTTGAGGATGTCCGGAGAGTCGGGCCCAAGCATCAGCACTTCAGCCTTTTCTTCCTTGCCAACCAAACCTACTTGAGAGAATAGCATCTCCAAGTCCTCTTGATCAATTGCCAGCAGCCAGTCAGTCTCTTCCTTAGCCCGGGTCAGCTGCTTCTTGAATTCCTCCTCTGCTAGCTTATCTTTGGCTATCTCCTCCTCATCATCGGACCAGGTGTCCGCAGCAAAGATCTCAAATCCCGGTAGCCAGGTGCCAGTCTCCGGATCCCAGAATGGTTCAGGTTGACCTTCGTAAATGATGCTCCCCCCTTCACGGATGAAGTAGCTGTCGGGGTTACCATAGAGGGTACGAGGTTTTCCCGTACCTTTCCCCTTTTTAGCCTTTTTGGCTGGAGGTGCGTACCCAAAGCCAAATCGGCTCTTGGTAAAGGGAAAGACAGGGAACTCAGCGACCCCCTGCTGGTTTATTCCGAGTCCAAAGCCGGGCATGTGGCCCATTTTCCTCATGATGTCAATAGCGGCTGAGCTAACGAGGAAGTCATCGTCCACGGTGACAGTAAGGACTGAGCCTGCGGTGTCGAATGAGAACCCTCCAAAGTCCGAGTCCTCTTCCCCATGTGTAATTCCCAGAACAGGTTCATCCTCTTTGAGTGGGCGGATCCCAGAGTCCCCGCAAATAGTGAGAGTCCCAGTTGGAAGCCCCAGCATGACCTTCTGGTGTAGAGTCGAGGGTACTGCCATGATGTCTGACCTGTGTAGCCATGGCCTGCCTAGTAACAGATTGAAAGTGGTGGGAATGTCGACCACGTGAAACTCCACCTCCATCTCAAAGCCCTCAGCGTCGAGCTTGAGCACTGATGAGGATATTTTTTAGGCATTTACTGTCGAGCGTTGTTCTTTCGACACGTGTCAAGAGGTGACCTGCTCGGTCGGACAGCCGTCGCTCGGTCATATTCAAGTCGCTCGGTCAGATTCCTCCAACCTCGCTGGGACGACAGGATAAGCACTGACTGGGTCAGTACGGTTACACCCGCCGGTATCCTCGGACGTGAGGGGGGCAACCCCACGTCCCCTGGATTCCTGGACTACGGAGCCATGACTCCCATGTCCACCACTCACTCCAGTTCGGACGGGAGTCCCCCCACCTCGGGGGACTTCAACCGTCGTCGTGGCCCACGATCTACCACCTTCGTGCCCCTCGCAGGGACACGAACCACCTCGCCTATAAATGGGCAGCTCGTCCATGGGTTTACGGTACGTACTCTACTCGATATACACAGAGCACATAGAATTCTACCCGGACATACTCTTACTAACTTAGCCATCGGAGGGTCCCCGACTGGCAACACCCCCAGTCCCCGGACGCTGTTTTGCAGGAACTCCTTGAAGACGGAGCTCGGATTGACCGTCCAGTTTCAGACATCAACAGTTTGGCGCCGTCTGTGGGAAGCGACGAGTTTCCTACTTCATAAATTCAACTGTTTCAAAACTCCATAGAATGGTCAACACGAGAGCCGGAAGCCAACGAAACGGCCCAGATGGAGAAGACCGTGGTAACCCTCTCCAGGAGCAAGTTAATCAACTCACTCAGATGGTTAATCAGATCCGGGAGCAGAACGCGGAGCTTCTCCAACGCCTCCCTCAACCAACTCCCCCGGACGAAGAGCGGGAGGCGAGCGGAGATTCACCAGAGATTCAGGGCACCCACCATGGTGGGGACCCCTCCGACACAGCTGATCATCGCCAGTCCACGGCGGCTGGCGATAATAGCTTCGTCGCCCTCCGACACAGGAATGCTCCCAACCCTGGGTCATCATTGGCTCAGGGGGCTGCGTTCAAAGAACTGCAGGAGAAGATGGACCAGGTGCTGAAGCAGGTTAACGATCGAGGATCCAGGACTGTGGAGAATCTGGTTCAGAAGACCAATCTCCCTTTCACGGCCGAAGTCACTATTTACCCACTCCCTCAAAAGTTCAGGCTCCCATCGCTTGAGCCTTTTGATGGATTGGGCGACCCGCTCGACCATCTGGAGACATACAAGGCCTTCATGACGTTGCACGCTTGTCCGGACCAGATCATGTGTCGAGCCTTCCCCACTACTTTGAAAGGCTCGGCCAAGGTTTGGTTTGGAAAGCTCAAGCCGGGCTCAATTGGGACGTTCGACGAATTGAGCAAGCTATTCATCGAGCATTTCTACAGCGGATGGCGTCAGCACAGACCAGCTACCTACCTTCTCAACGTCAAGCAGAAGGAAGGAGAATCGCTCCGCGATTACCTTAAGCGCTTCAACAACGAGGCGCTCCTAATCGACGAAGTAGACGACAAAGTGGCTCTCACCACCTTTATTGGTGGGCTCCAGCCTACCAAATTCTTCGAATCTGTCTCGGAGAAGCTGCTGTCTAGCATGGCGGAGTTAATGAACAAGGCTCAGAAGCACATCAACGCCGAAGAGGCGATGGCCGCTCGACGTCACTCGGATGAAGCATCAGGCAGTGGTAAACGGAGGCATGAAGCGGAGCATTCCAAACCCCAGAAGGAGGCCAAGCCGGAGAAGAAGTCGAGAGGGGAGGATCGTCCACGTGTTCGAGGACGTTTCGAACTGTTCACACCGCTAAATGCAACGCCCGAGCAGGTGCTGGTTCACTTGATCAACGATCCAGAGCTTCGTTGGCCAAAAGCAATGAAACCAGGGGTCCCTAGAGACCGAAGCAAGTATTGTCGCTTCCACAGGGATCATGGACACGACACCTCCGACTGCATTGAGCTCAAGAAACAGATTGAGAATCTGATCCTGCGCTGGCGCTTGCGGAGGTTCCTTCAAGACAAGCCTGAGCCATCCGCTCGGCCCCAGCACCAGGACAGGCGGGAAGACCGTAACCCTCGCACTAATCCGGAACCCCGCAGAGCACTTGGAGAAATCCACACTATCTCTGGTGGGTATGCCGGGGTGGGCGAGTCCAATACTTCCAGACGTGCCCACGCCCGCAGGTTGCGATCGACAGAGATCCTCCACACCGAGAGGCCTTGGAAGGAAAGGAGAATGGAAGAGCAAACCATCAGTTTTCATGCCAGCGACTCCACAGGCGTCCAACACCCTCACGATGATCCACTAGTGATCACCGTCACTATTGGAAACTTCAAAACCAGCAGGGTCCTTGTTGATCATGGAAGCTCTGCAGATATCCTTTTTTCCGGGGCCTTCCATCAAATGGGGATCCCAAAGGACAAACTGCAGCTTGTCCGGTCCCCGTTGGTGGGTTTCTCCGGCGAAAAGGTTCAACCCATGGGGACGATTGATCTCCCAGTCACCATGGGGGCTGAGCCTTGCCAGATCGTGAAAATGTTCAAGTTCCTAGTTGTGGATTGCCCCTCCGCTTATAACGCAATTCTTGGGCGCGCGGCCCTCAATAGCATGAAGGCGGTTACCTCCACGTACCATCTAGTGATCAAGTTCCCAACCGAGAACGGTGTGGGGTCTCAGAAGGGAGATCAAGCCTCAGCACAAGAATGCTACGTCGCCACCCTTAAAGAGAAACGATCACAAGAAACCTTCGTGGTAGATGCCCTCGAAGTGCGCGACGGGAAGGAGGAAATTCACGCGGAACCAGTAGAAAAGCTGGACAAGGCAGACATAGGAGAAGGCCGGTGTCTTCAGATTGGCTCGCTGCTCCCCACTCAACTAAGGGAGCAGTTGGTCACTTTCCTGAAAGATAACAAGGACGTCTTCGCCTGGTCTCATGCGGACCTGACAGGGATCGCAAACGAGATAATGACCCACCACCTGAACGTAGATCCTACCTTCAAGCCTGTAAAACAAAAACCGAGAATCTTCGGAAAAGAGAGAAGCGATGCCATCCTCGAGGAAATTCAGAAGTTGATCGATGCTGGATTCGTCCAGGAGGTGCAATATCCTGACTGGCTGGCCAACGTAGTGCTAGTCAAAAAGGCTAATGGCAACTGGCGCATGTGTGTGGACTTTAAAGACTTGAACAAAGCTTGCCCGAAGGACAGCTACCCACTCCCCAGGATTGACCAGCTGGTTGATTCAACAGCGGGGCATGAACTCTTGAGTTTCATGGACGCTTTCTCTGGGTACAATCAGATCCTGATGCATCCGGCCGATCGAGAAGGTACGTCTTTCATAACCGAGCGAGGGCTATTCTGTTACCGGGTTATGCCGTTCGGACTAAAGAATGCAGGAGCAACCTACCAACGGTTGGTTAACCAGATGTTCGCCGGGCAAATCGGCCGGAATATGGAGGTATACGTAGATGACATGCTTACTAAGAGCAAGTCAGCCTGCGATCACCCAACCGACTTGGCTGAAACCTTCCAAATCCTCAGAAAATTTGGCATGAAGCTTAATCCAACCAAGTGCGCATTCGGTGTAGGAGCAGGAAAATTCCTTGGATTCATGGTTAGCCAGAGAGGAATCGAAGCCAATCCCGAGAAAGTTCAAGCAGTGATCAACATGCAGGCACCAAGAACGATCAAAGAGGTTCAATGCCTTACCGGGCGAGTAGCAGCGCTCAACCGATTCGTCAGTCGGTCGACGGACAAGTGCCTCCCCTTCTTCAAAACTCTGCAGAAAGCTTTCGAGTGGACCAACGAATGCGAAGAAGCGTTTGCGCACCTAAAAGCTTACCTCAGCTCTCCCCCCTTACTCTCCCGGGCCATTTCAGGAGAGCAGCTTTACCTATACTTGGCAGTCTCCCCAAACGCAGTCAGTTCAGCCCTATTCAGAGAAGAGCGAGGTATTCAGAAGCTAGTTTTCTATGTTAGCAGAGCTTTCCGCGGCCCTGAAGTCAGGTATCCACTCATTGAACAACTAGCTTTTGCTTTGGTTATCTCGGCGAGACGCTTGCGTCCTTATTTTTGCTCACACACCATTGTGGTGCTGACCGATCGACCGCTCAAGCAAGTGCTTCAAAAGCCTGAGTTGTCCGGCCGACTCATCCAGTGGTCTATCGAGCTCAGTGAGTTCGATATTGTTTACCAACCGCGCAAGGCAAGGAAGGGACAGATCATGGCAGACTTCCTGGCAGAATTCACTAACCCTTTACAGGATAAAGATGGTGTGGTTAAAACAAAGGATCAAGACGTGGTATGCTGGACAGTCTACGCAGACGGCTCGTCCAACAAATCCGCAAGCGGCGCTGGGATTGTGCTTATCTCCCCATTCGGTGAGCAGATGGAGTATGCGCTACGGTTCGGATTCAACGCAACCAACAACGAGGCCGAGTACGAAGCAGTCGCTGTCGGGTTGCTACTATGCTCACAGATGGGAGCTAAAGTGGTCAAAGTCCTTAGCGACTCCCAGTTAGTGATCCATCAGTCCAACGGGGAAGCTGAGGCCAAAAACGAGAAGATGAAGAAGTACTCAGAGCTAGTCGCCAAAATCAGAGCAACCTTCGAGACGGTGACGTTCTTGCAGGTCCCACGTGAAGAAAACCAAAAGGCGGACTCCTTGGCTCGCCTGGCAAGTGCTCCTGACGAACACCTGGGGCCCATGACTGCCCTCCAGTACCTTGCAGAACCAAGTATCAATGACCAAAAACCCGAGGAGGTCCAGGTTATCCATTCCCATGCAGAATGGACGAAATCCATCATTAAATTCCTCCAGGATGGGGAACTTCCCTCGGACAGAAGGGAAGCGAAGAAGCTCAGGTACCGGTCAGCAAGATACCTCCTCCAGGATGGCACCCTCTACAAAAGAGGCTACAGCTACCCTTATCTCAGGTGTGTCTCAGATGTGGAGGGCCAATTCATTCTGAGGGAGATTAATGAAGGAATCTGCGGCAACCATTCCGGGGGCCGAGCGCTGGTATTCAAAGCACTCCGAGCGGGCTATTATTGGCCCACCATGAAGGCCGACTCCAACAACTTCGTGCGCCGATGCGACAAATGTCAACGCTTCGCCAACATTCCCCATCAGCCTCCAGAGCCGCTCACGCCCATCGATAACCCTTGACCGTTCGCGCAATGGGGGATCGACATCATTGGCCCCTTCAAGTTGGGGCCAGGGCAGCACAAGTTTGCCATAGTCGCTATCGACTATTTCACTAAGTGGGTGGAGGCAAAGCCGCTCGCCAAAATCACTCAAGAGGCAGCAAGAGATTTCGTCTGGAAGCACATTGTTTGCAGGTTCAGAATTCCCAATGCCATCGTCTCGGACAACGGCAAGCAATTCGATAATGAGATGATGCGAGATTTCTGGGAGCAGTTCAACACCAAATGCAAATACACAACTCCTGGTCACCCTCAAGCCAATGGGCAGGCGGAAGTCACCAACCGCACCCTTCTTGGCATCATCAAAACCAGGCTGGACGACGCCAAAGGGTTATGGGCAGGAATGTTACCAAGCACCCTCTGGGCATACCACACCACTGTGCGTACTCCGACGGGACAAACTCCCTTCCAGATGGCCTTTGGCTCTGAAAGCGGTTATCCCAGTTGAGGTCGCTATCCCAAGCTACAGGGTTCAACACTACAATGCAGAGCAGAACGAGAGGGCCCTCAGCCTAAACCTCGACTTGCTCGAGGAAACTAGGAGAGCGGCCGCAGTCAGAGTGGCCGCATACCAACAGAAGGCGAAGCTTTACTTCGACAAGAAGGTCAAACATAGAGCTTTCCAAGTTGTTGATCTAGTCTTAAAGAAGGTGCTGGAGAAGAAGAAGCTAGGTAAGCTGAATCCGAAGTGGGAAGGCCCGTTCCAGGTCCAAAAAGTCATCAAGTCCGGGGTATACCAACTGGTCACCATGTCTGGTTGGAAACTCCCTCACCCGTGGAACGCGGACAATCTGAAAATTTATTACCAGTAAATTCCAAGTTACTTTTCTTTAAATTTGTTTCTCGACCCTCGTACAGTTGGGTCTAGTGCTGTTCTTTTTCTAGGCTATACGCCTATCCCTATCCCATTCGATGAGTTTCTAGACGATCGATTTGTAATCTCTCTATTAATCATCAATGGGAATATCCTTGTCTTTTCTTTTCGAAAGATGGTCTTAACAACTTTTCGAACAATGATTGTCCCGGGAAACCACGAATTAGTATAGCGACCCGAAGAGACTAACATGGCCCTCTTCGGTCGGTCAGCGAGTTAACACGCTCTCCTGACGGGACGGCACTCGTCTATAAATAAAACGATTTGAAGAGACTAACATGGCCCTCTTGGTCGGTCTAACACGCTCTCCTGACAGACGGCACTCGTCTATAAATAAAAGCGATTTGAAGAGACTAACATGGCCCTCTTGGGTCGGCGAGTTAACACGCTCTCCTGACAGGACGGCACTCGTCTATAAATAAAACGATTTGAAGAGACTAACATGGCCCTCTTCGGTCGGTCAGCGAGTTAACACGCTCTCCTGACAGGACGGCACTCGTCTATAAATAAAACGATTTGAAGAGACTAACATGGCCCTCTTCGGTCGGTCAGTAAGTTAACACGCTCTCCTGGCAGGACGGCGCTCGTCTAAAAACAAATGATCGTGAGAAACATACAGAACTCTCCCCAAACAGGCGACGGAATTAAACGAGTTAATACACAGCAGTCTCTCGCAGCATTTCAAAGGGTGAACGGTATCACTTCACTTTCGTTTAAGTAAAACGATTTGAAGAGACTAACATGGCCCTCTTCAATCGGTCAGCGAGTTAACACGCTCTTCTGCCAGGACGGCGCTCGTCTATAAACAAATGATCTTAAGAAACAAACAGACTCTCCTCAAACAGGCGACGGAACTAAACGAGTTAATACACAGCAGTTTCTTGCAGCATTTCAAAGGGTGAACGGTATCACTTCACTTTCGTTTAAGCTTTATGCATGAGTAACCATATTGCGTGACTCTAGGCCTACCTTTTTTGTACAGTCATTCACAAAGAGGTTTCATGGTGAAAGGGAAATTTTTCATTTAACTAAACCCCTCTTTTAATTCGAGAGGAGGGGAAGACTCCCGTTACAAAAAAAAAAGAAAAAGAAAAACCCTGAAACCTAAGCGAGTCCGCAGGAGGCCATTAGTGTGGCCCGTCCTCGCGCCCTCTCTTGGCCTCGGGGGAGGCCGACGGCGAGCCCTCAGGGGAAGTTACCATTCCCCGTGGAGGAGATGGAGTCGCCGGCCGAGGGCCATGAAGGGGGTTCCAGCCTGTTATCAGCAAGAGCCGGACCACTTTCTCCGCGTTGCGAACCGTGTCTTCCATCACCTCCACCCTCGCTGACAGCCCCTCCACGACACTTCTCAGTCCCTGCACCTGCTGGCAAAGGTTCTCCATAGTGTTGTAGATGTCACGCGACATTTTGCAGACTCTTTCCTTTCTCTCTTTCCCTCAGAAATGAAAAGTTTTGTGGGGGAGAAGGAGTACCAAGGGTCCGCTTTTATAGAAGGAGAGATCAACCAACTCTTTCGAAATTTGAATCAATTAATAACTGCCTTAATGGCGGTAGAAGTGGAAGTGTTGTTAAAATTCCTTGGGAAACTAAACTACTTTGATGTCTAGCCAGAATGCTCTCCTCGTTTGGCGGGATACACTTGCGCCGACTGCCAGAGCGTACACAATCACTCGCTCGACGGCGTAATTACTACCACTCATTTGTCTGGGCGTCAGCCCAAGAGTACGGGATAGCCTGCATTAATTAATGAAGTGCACCTCACATGATTACTTTCTTATCTATACAATGCATGCATTTAATGATCAAATCTGCTTGATTCGGTGAGCCTCTCTCGCCCATCATTGAGATTATCCAGTGCTCCCGAGGGGAACCGCTCGGTCTGACAGACACGCTCGTTCAACACCTATTTGTTCGCTCGGCTCTCGACGGATCATTCAGTGTGACACTCCACCCAAAACTCTCGTGGGGCGGAATCAAAGACAAGCAACAGATAAACAGATACAACAACAACGGTCAAGCCCCTAGAGGGACGAACCCCGTTCTCCATCTTGGAATAACAAACAAGAAAACATTGTTATACCCAATTATACGGTGGAATGCCCAGTTATACGGTGGAATGCCTGATTATACGGTGGTGCACACTTCCTCTGATTATACGGTACTACAGGTTTTTCAGTTGCGAGAATAAAGCAAACTACGTCAAGACAAAAACACAGGAAATTTGGGCATAGAGGCCGGCCAGGTTCAGCTCTGGGCGTCGTCATCTTCGTCATCACCTCCACCACCACCTATCTCGGTGTTCTCCACATCAGACGGAGGCTCAGGCTTCAGTTCGCTCAGGTCAAGGTCGGTATACTTGGCCCTCACACGCTTAATGGCTTGCTCGAAGCCACCAGAAAAGTACAGCATTTGCTCGCTAGCGCATTCGTCAGAAGCTTTGTACTCCTCTACCGCCTGGGCAGTAGCGGCCCTCGCTTGGCCGAGATCGCTTTGAAGCTTCAGGATCATGGTGGACTGCCGGGTGGTGGTGTTCTCGGTTGCCTGCTTCAGTGCTCTCAACTCCTCCTCCCTTCCTGACAAGGCCTCCCTCAAGTTCTTCAGGTCTGCCTCGGACTTCTCTTGAACTTCTTTGGCCGCTTGACGCAACCGCTCCGCCTCCTCTCTCCCTCGGCCGGCCTCCTCCACGGGTCGTTGCAGTGCTGAAGGGCAGCCGGAGTGATTTTTCTCTAGCTGCTCCAAGGAGTTGCGACACTCCGGGGCTTGGCGCATGACACCATGAAGCCTTAGCTCTCGGTCGGCCAGCCTCCTAGCAACAACTACTCCTTCAGTAATGGCCTATAGATAACGAATACAGGAACAGTCATTAGGCATCGAGGGGTTTCGTCACAAGAGCGGGTATTGAAAAGCAACACTTACCCTACTCAGATGCAGCTCGAAGTTCCTCAGCAGCTTCTCCGCCGGCAGCGAAGCAAGGCCGTCGTTGTAGACACCCCAATTTGGCCTAACGATTATTTCAAGTCCCACCTTGGGACAATCCCGATGATGAAATGGATACAGTGATTGCTGATTGCTTCCTTGAGGACCTTAGGACTTTCGGTGAGAACTTTGACCACTTAGAGGACCCAATTCAAAGCCATACAGCCTTTCAGACAGAAATACAGAAGCCTAGGAAAATCCATCTGACGGCCGTAACATCGATCCCATGGCCATAACATCAATCCCTCGCCCGAGTAACCTGTTGCCAGCAAAATCTCCCTGAGAGATCAATCCCTCGGCCGCAAGATCTATCCTTCGGCCGAGACATCCATTACACGGTCGCAACATCCATTACTCGGCCGCAAGATCGACCTTTTTCCAGACTCTCGAACGTTCTGTCAGACGTTTGGTTTGATCCAACTACACTACCTTTCCGATGCGTTCGGGCTACGTTCGGAGATCACGACGTAGAGTTTGAGATGCATTGCAATTGCAATTGCCATCTCGTGATTTGATTGGCCGGAGTGAGTCATCCCTATGCCTATATAAAGGGGCCTTTGGGTTCCGAATTAACACAACACAAAAAAATTGAGATACTTACACACTCTCTCAAACCACGAAACTCTGCAGAAATACTCCCTCAATCCCATACTTCAAAAGCCCTAACCTTCCGAAGGCAGCCGTCAATCCGGCGATCAAACCCCGAAGTTCAAACCCTAACCCTAGGGTTCTCGATCAAGCAATCAATCCATCACAATCAAATCCGAAGCAATCAAGCAACTGAGGGATCAAGGTGGTGAGGCCCAACGGCCTCTGGTTTGTCTTAAATTCACTGTCTTTTTGACTAATCGTAACGCTTTGATTACCTGTTAATTTTTAGTCTGGTGTGAGGAAGAACACCGACCGGGGCTTCGATCCCTCGGCCGGTACATCGAACCAGGAGGATCCCTCGGCCGTGACATCTATTCACCGGCCGCGAGATCCATCTCCCTGGGACATTATGTTTGCTTTCTCTGCTTTCTGATGCATGCTTCATTTATCGCACTGGCTCACTTTTTGTTTAAAGGAATAATTAAACAGACTATGTGTTTAGAATTAAACAAAGCATCTATATGTCTTATGTTGAACGATTATGGGCCAGTCTCACGACTGGGCAAAGAGGGGTGCCTAACACCTTCCCCTTATTGTACTTTTGGCTCCCGTACCCAGAATCTCTATCTATTTTCCCAGTTTTAATAAACTGGGTGGCGACTCTATTTGATGATAGCCGTTATCATTTGGCGATGTTCCTAGCCATGGGAATGTCCATGATTTTGGTTTATGAATGAGCAACCAATCAAGCAAACAAGCGTGATTAATCTGTATGGCGATGCCCGCTTGGGAGGTGTCTACAGTTTTTGGCGACTCTGCTGGGGATGTGAGAGCCATAACCAGAAAGTTCAACATAAGACTAATACATGCCTTGTTTAATTCATCTATCATATGCATCGAGCGGGCAACCCGTTGAGTTCACCTGATATCCCGGCATGACACGGGCTATGTTGGGGGTTCCAGCAAACTCCACAGTCACTCGTACCTAGTGGTATATCAAAAAGGAAATCACCCAATCGCCGCCTATGATGGGCTGGCGAGAGGGCTGGTGCCCTTTGACAACGGAGCACCCTGAAACTACCTAAACCTTGCATGCTTTAGAAAAGCCATAGAACTTATCAAACTAAGACAGGAACCTACAGGCTAGGAACCTACTTGCATTCTACTTGCAAAAAAGTTCTTCCTCACACCCATTGTATATGTGTATGTTGTAAAGTTTCTCTTTTGCAGGTTAAACCTTAGGAATCTCTCTAAGTCGAATAAACAGTAGGTAAGATTAATCAATCTAACTAAAGCAAAAACCTTTTCCAGGAAAAATGGCTGCATCATTGTTCACATTTGATTCGCACTTTCAAGTTGTCACCAAGCTGTCTGGCCCGCTCCACTTTGTTGTTGAAGATTTCAACCCTTCCTGAATACATCACTCCAGTAAATCAACCAAAGCCTATGGTGGCTATCATTGAAGACAACCAAGTCATGTTTGCTGGAACAGTTTATGAGGAAGAGGTAGAAGACCTGATTGAAGAAGAAGGGTTTCGCAGGGTTCCAGTCTACTTCTATGACCCTTATGCACCTACCGATGATTATTGGCCAATAGACGAGGTCAACAACCTCGAGACTGAAGAGGCAAAGGAAGAAGAGGCTGTCGACAATGACCCACTAGACGAAATATCACTAAACCTGCTCTTTGATGAGGGGGTCACCAACAATGAAATAAGGGTGATCCACCCCATCATAGACAGCTTTGGTAATTGGTGGGGCTTTGTTGGCACACGACGAGTCGACAATAGCGACGAAGCCCAGATTGAAGCTCAATTGGAGGAAATAACAGCAATAGCAAATCAAATGGCCCTCCAAGACTTGCAGGGTGACAATGATGAAAGTGCGAATCAAGGTGACAGTGAAGTACTGGTGATCGACCTTGGTGATGAAAAAGACTGCTCTGAGCTGATTGTGGATGTTGAAAAAGGGGCTTACCCTAACTGGACCGTGGAACACACTCTAAAATACAAAACGAAAAGCGCTAATTCTGATCTTAGTTCTGATTCCGATTCCGACTCCGAGTCGACTCAGTCCGAGTCAAGCTTTTCATCCTTTGAAACTACTAAGTCTAGTGAGGAAAACCTGGTCAAAGTACCAAGGCATAGCATTTACTTTGAGTTCGACTCTGAAATGTCTTTTGATAAATTTAGCAATGAGAAGGAAGATTTAGAGTATTTTACTTTGCCTATGATCAATTGTGTGGATTCCGACAAACCAAATTTTGAGGAAGAGATTCCAAAAGAAATTCTAGAATTCATCGAGAGAGAAGAGGAAAGGCACGCTAAACCTTTTTCTGAGGAAATAATCACAGCAAACATAGGCTCCGCAAACGAGCCCAAAATGGTTAAAATTGGTGCCACACTATCCCCTCAAGAAAGTGAAAAACTAATCTTTTTGCTAAAAGAATACAAAGATGTTTTTGCCTGGTCTTACGAGGACATGCCTGGAATAGACCCTGAAATTGTTCAACATAAAATTCCTCTTCATTCTGATGCAAAACCAGTTAAGCAAAAACTGAGACGTATGCGCCCTGATTGGGTCCTAAAGATAAAAGAAGAAGTCACCAAACAAATCAACGCCGGATTTCTCATAGTCACCGAATATCCACAATGGGTAGCAAACATCGTTCCCGTACCAAAGAAAACTGGAGGAATCAGGGTCTGCGTAGATTTCCGAGATCTCAACAAAGCCAGTCCGAAAGATGACTTCCCATTACCTCACATAGACGAGCTAATAGATAACACCGCAGGCCATGCGTTGCTATCCTTCATGGATGGATTTTCTGGATATAATCAAATCCTTATGTCCCCTGAGGATAGAGAGAAAACTACCTTCACTACGCCTTGGGGAACCTACTGCTACCGAGTAATGCCGTTTGGATTGAAGAATGCTGGAGCCACTTACCAGAGGATGGCCACAACACTGCTGCACGACATGATGCACAAAGAGGTCGAGGTATATGTCGACGATATGATAGTCAAATCAAAGGAAAGGGAAGGACACTACGGAGCACTCCAAAAGTTCTTTGAGAGGATTAGGAATTATAAGTTGCGTCTTAACCCTCAAAAATGCACTTTTGGGGTAACAGCTGGAAAGATGTTGGGTTTCCTCATCACTCAAAGAGGAATCGAGGTAGATCCTTCCAAGATACAGGCTATCATGGAGATATCACCGCCTAGGACAGAGAAGGAAGTAAGGAGCTTCTTAGGGAAGGTACAGTTCATCAGCAGGTTCATTTCCAAGCTCACAACCACCTGTGAACCTCTTTTCAAGCTACTGAAGAAAGGTACGGATTTTGAATGGAGCCAAGACTGTCAGCAAGCATTCGAGGCAATCAAGGAATACCTTCAGAATCCACCTGTACTATCGCCACCCATCCCTGGGAAGCCATTGATTCTGTATCTCTCAGTAACAGACACGTCCATGGGATGTATGCTAGCCCAAGAAAACGACGCCAAGGTAGAGTGCGCCATATACTACCTCAGCAAGAAAATGATGGATTATGAGACAAGGTACACTCCCCTCGAGAAAACCTGTTGGGGGCTAGTATGGGCCACAAAGAAACTAAGGCACTACCTGTTAGCACACCCGGTGGTGCTGGTCTCTCGTTTAGACCCAGTCAAGTATCTTTTCGAAAAGCCAGCACTTATCGGAAAGCTAGCTAGGTGGTTATTGCTGCTAGCGGAGTTCGACCTCAAATACATGACAAGGAAATCAGTAAAAGGAAGAGCTGTGGCAGAATTCTTGGCGGATCACCCTGTGACAGAGGCCGAGGCAGAGGACTTCATGTTCCCCGACGAGGATATCTTATGTCTCTTAGACGACACCTGGCAACTTTACTTTGATGGAGCATCAAATCAATGTGGATATGGCATAGGGATATTGCTAGTTTCCCCAAACGACTCTCACATCCCTTTGTCATATAAGCTAAGGTTTGAAGTCACTAACAACCAAGCTGAATATGAGGCTTGTATTGCTGGAATGGAGGCAGCCCTGGAGCTAGGAGCAAAAAGGGTAGAAGTCACTGGTGATTCAAACCTGGTGGTATCTCAAGCAAGAGGAGACTGGAAGGTCAAGGAGGATACACTGAAGCTATATCACTCTGTGCTGGAAAATCTAATTCCACAATTCGATTCTGTTATCTTCACACACACTCCTCGAGTGAGCAATAGATTTGCAGATGCACTGGCGACATTGGCGTCTATGGTCGAAATACCTCTGGGATTCACAATGCGGCCTCTCATGATCGAACAAAAGGTTAAACCAGAATGTGAGTGTACATTTACCGAGGAAGGTGAAGACGATGGCAAGCCATGGTACGAAGACGTGAAAGAATTCCTGGAAAAAGGGGAATACCCATCCGAGGCCACCTCGAAGGACAAAACAGCTCTACGGAAGTTTGCTGCCCGGTTTGTAATCTGTGGAGGAGCAATATACCGAAGGGCACACTTGGGTCCAAGTCAACTTTGCGTCACGACAGAGGACAGCCGCAGGGTAATGGAGGAAATACATGAAGGAATTTGTGGGCCACACATGAATGGGGCAACGATGGCAAAGAAGATCCTACGTCAGGGATATTATTGGACTACAATGGAAGCCGATTGCGCTAATTATGTCCGTCGATGTTACAAATGCCAAACTCACGCTGATCGTATGCGTATTCCCCCTACGGAATTGTACAGCATGACATCCCCCTGGCCATTCTCCACTTGGGGGATAGACGTCATTGGAAGTATAAATCCAAAGGGAAAATACAAACATCAGTTCATCCTAGTGGCTATCGACTACTTCACCAAATGGGTAGAAGCGGCTTCTTATGCTACTCTCAAAGCCACTCATGTGGCCAAATTCATCCGCACTAATATCATCTATCGATATGGTGTACCTCACGAGTTTGTCTGTGATAATGGATCGCACTTCAAGGGGGCGACAAAGAAGCTTTTCGCCGAATTTGGGATACAAAATCATCGGTCATCTACTTACCGACCTCAAACTAATGGAGCAGTTGAAGCTGCAAACAAGAATGTCAAGAGGATTCTGCGGAAGACTACTGACACTTACACGGACTGGCCAGAAATGCTACCTCTGGCGCTATGGGGATATCGAACAACTGAAAGGACTTCAACTGGGGCCACTCCCTACTCTCTGGTCTATGGAATGGAAGCTGTCTTGCCTATCGAATTGGAATTGCCTTCGTTAAGGGTTCTAGCTGAGACTGGGATGATCGAAGAAGACTGGGTTCAAAACCGCTACGACGAGTTGGCACTACTAGACGAAAGGAGACTGAGGGCTTTATACCATGTACAAGGGTATCAACGCCGCATTGCATGAGCGTTCAACAAAAAGGTGAAACCTAGGGACGTCAAGGTAGGAGACATGGTGCTCAAAGCAATTCGTCGCCACGTCTTAGACCCAAGGGGCAAATTTAGACCAAACTGGGGAGGCCCCTACCTTATCAAACGCATACTCTCCGGAGGAGCAGCATACATTGCAGACTTGGATGGAATGGAATTCGCAACACCAGTCAACATCGATAAATTGAGGAAGTATTACCCATGAGAGATGCTCGTTGGACCGAAAACCACAAGGGTGGGCGGATCCAAGCAAAAATTAGAGCAGCCTGCTAGGTCGAAAACCCGCAAGGGCGGCTTAGGCAAAAACTAAGGCATAAATAAAACGCTCGCTAGACCGAAAACCGGCAAGGGCGGTTCTCAGGCAAAATTTAGAGCACAAAAGGAGAGGAAAATACCCGAGCGGACCCTAACTAAAAACAAAACAAATCCCCTTTGTTGGAACTACGTTTATGGCCTGATTCCCTCCATGGGATACGTAGGCAATCTCTAAGTTTGAGATTCGGCCACTGCTATTATCATCACTTCCAAGATTTCTAGGTCTATCCTAAAGCATGTTCACCATCAAATCATGGCAATAACATCTTCAAATAAAACGAACAAATGTTTTATTATTTCCAAAGAGAGAGAACAAAGCAAACCTAAACAATTCTTAATCCATGAAAGCTAGAATCAAGCAAACATCTTTTGAAAAACATAAGCAAAGCGTCGATCTCTAGGTCTTCCTTCTCTTTGCACTTCTATCCTCCAAAAGGTTTTTCTTCAACTAGCGTTTGTAAGAACCCGATAGCTTGGCAACGAAGCTCTCAGCAACCTCCTGCATCACTCTATTTGGCCAAAGACGCAGCATATTGCGACGGAAGTTGGCATCATGGATCTTAGAGGCAATGTACTCAGGGTCACCCAAGATTGCGGCTTGTTCAGCCCCAAATTGCCTTTGAAAGCGAGCAGGGAAGTAGAAAACGACTCGAGTAATGCCAATCACTGCCACACCAAAGTGGTTCATAGTACTCACAGTCATACTCTCGATACCATACCAGGGGCAAACCCATTGAATCCAATCACCCCTGCAGGTCCTCATCCAAGCAGCCTCAGTTGGGAATTGCTTAATCATGTGACGCTCCGTACATTGGTCTGGATTATAAGGAAGTCGCTCCGGCGCATCCCACACTTTTAGCTTCTCAAACAACCATACCTAGAGAAAAAGGGAAAATTGTGAGTTGAGAGAACACGTGAGTCAAAACAAAAGAGTGATGAGTGAAAAGATAAACTGGACAAAAGAAACAAATAAAAGAGCGAACCTGCAATAGCAAAGGACTGCCTGAGAATTGAGCTGTAGGGCTGCCCTTCATCATATCTAGACCCATCAGGGTCTCTGCCAACACTAAACCAGCGAAACCCACACGGTTTCCAATTTGCTGAGCAAGGTTAAGCAATGTAGGATCAGCATGACCAGAGGAAGGGCCAAGCAAGTGGTAATGAAGGCGACAAATGCACAATGCATGAAAGCACGACTTCTATAGGGGAACTTGGCGATGAGCCTCAGCTGTACCAAAACGCTGGATAAGTTGCAGAATCTCCAGCCTCCCTTTCACTAGGAAGAACTTAACTTCATGTTTCTGAACTTGGAGTAAATCCTTCAGGAGATCACCGCGGTTGAACAAAGGATTAGGGACAATGAAACCCTCTCTATCCGAATGACCCATGATGGCTGCAAATTCCTCGATAGTAGGACATAACTCCTCCCTCTTAAATCGAAAGACGTGAAAATCAGGGTCCCACAAACTAGCGGCTGCCCTAAGGAAGGCAAAATTCACGGGAATGTGACGAAGGGAAAAGAGGAAGTCCATACCAAAGGATTTAAAGTGCAGACGGTCGAGGCCGTTAAAGGAATCCAACCACTGATCAAGGACTGGTTGTGCCATATGCAAAGAATTATCGCTGACAATGCTATCGGGTTCGTAGAACGCGACTAGGTCGAGCTTTAGTTCGAATCGGAATCGGATTCTTAATCCTCGGAAATTTAGTCGGTCTCCAGGCCGACACTTCGATAAGACGGCCGTAGGATCAATCCATCGGCCCGTAGATAATAGGGTTGACCTGCAAGTCAAATCCAGGCAAACCAAGCGATCCCTCGGCCGCCAGATCGAAGTTTCGGCCGTGTAATCACTAGCTCGGCCGCCAGAACGGCTATTTTACAGACTGTTCCCACGGTTCAGTTCGTTTCGTTGGATTAACAAGAATATCACACGTAAACAACGTAAGAACAGCATACACAATCGCAGAGCAAAAGGTTTTTGTTTCATATATCAAAAGCTTTTTACATCACAAGGTGGATCATCCCGCATTTCCTAAACAAGCTATACATCGATTTCCTGTCGAACTAACCTATGCAGGAAGAGAAACAAAGAAAGAAACAAAAAGAGGAAGCAGAAGAGGATGTCGAACCCTCCGGTGGTCCGAACAAAAGAGACCAGCTGCAAAAAAGAAGAGGAAACCCCTGGGGCGATGTATACCAAAGGAGTACTACGGTGCAGAAGGGACACCACATGGCCCAGAAAAACCACCACACCGCGTACCGCCGCCACGCCAGGAGTTCCACGTCGCGGAAGCAAGTCACCCATGCAAGGGCCCCTAATCAAGCGTACCCATGTGAGGATCCATATTCAAGCATCAAGACGGGACCAAAAGTAAACGCGGTCTCCCTCCGCGCACACTAGCCGCGTCAGCATATCACCCACGGCCCGGAGCTGTCAGAAACAAGGAGAAGTGGAGGGGGGGTCTTCGGTCGAAGCCTCGGACGAAAAGGAATGGAAAGGGAAGAAAGGGAAGTGAAGCAAACGGCTGAGGTCGTGGTCTTTTATAGGCCCCTGGAAATGAATCGATTAAACGACCGAGACATCCATTCCTCGGCCGATACATCAATTCCTCGGCCGCGGGATCGATCTCCTGGCCCCGTAATCAATTTCCCTCAGCAGCGACAGATCATGCTCAGTGCACCAATTCAAGCCACCATGACTTCTGAGTCCTCAAAAGCCTTGGGGGCATCCCCAAGCCAGTGCAACATGATCAAAACCAGCCTTGGGGGCATCCCCAAGCCAGTGCAACATAATCAGAATTAGCCTTGGGGGCATCCCCAAGCATGAGGAAAATCTCTTTCCACAAACTACTGGCTAGCAAAACAAGACACTCAGTAGCCCTGAGCTGAAAACTTCAACGGCTCCTAGCCCATTATTGGCAGGCTCTACGCCCATATCAACTCACTCAGCGGCTCTACGCCTTCAACGGCTCTACACTCATTACCTCAACAGGCTCGAAGCCTACGTCTACTATCACCCAGCGGCTCGAAGCCCTTTATCTCAGCAGCTCTGTGCTCAATATCATGGCAATAGGCTCTACGCCTGTTATCACAACTCAGCGGCTCCAAGCCCACCGTTTCAAATGGCTCGAAGCCGTAAACATTCAATCTCAGCGGCTCAAAGCCTATCATCTCAACTGGCTCAAAGCCGTAAACAAGCAATCTCAGCGGCTCAAAGCCCATCATCTCAACTGGCTCGAAGCCGTAAACAAGCAACAGGCGCTAAGCCGCCCCAACAATCAAGACATCTATTCTCAGGCTCTACGCCTGAATGCTCAAAAATCTAACATTTTTGAATGCTCAAGCTCTACGCTTGGATGCCCAACCACTGTGTACTGGATGCTCAAGTCATATACTTGAATGCTCAAGCTCTACGCTTGGATGCCCAACCACTGCGTACTGGACGCTCAAAGCCTGTATTTTGAATGGTCGGATTCTGCCATCCGAATGCTCGAGCTCTCCGCTCTGAATGCTCAAGTCCGGAACTTGATAGAAGCTCTAAGCTTAAAACAAATACACATGCACGGGCCCGTGCACATTTGCATTTATCACATCGAGTCTGCATCATCGTATCTGTTCACATCTAACAAACAAAGCATTGCACATATACACTCTGCATATCTCTCATGAAACAGGTCAACCCTGCAATCAACCGGCTCTATGCCTCGGTTTTATTGATCGGCCCAACGCCTCAATCCATTGGCTCCGCGTCAACACCTATGATGAGAAAGCTCCGTGCACAAGCCATCAGAATGCAACCAGCTCTA
The DNA here is from genome assembly GCA_018127125.1 of Rhododendron griersonianum. Classification (NCBI taxonomy): domain Eukaryota; kingdom Viridiplantae; phylum Streptophyta; class Magnoliopsida; order Ericales; family Ericaceae; genus Rhododendron; species Rhododendron griersonianum. The sequence continues at coordinate 21,346,069 of CM030789.1, forward strand.
TGCTTCGGTTCATATCACGTCAAGCTCTAAGCTCCGACAACTCAGGTCCACGCCTCAAGACTGCATGAAGGCTCCACGCCTCAATCACTTCAGGCTCCATGCCTTAATCCAATCCCCTCAGGCCTTCGCCTTAAGATTGCAACAGGCCTCCGCCTCATAAACCACAGCAGGCTCCACGCCTCAAATCTAATCACTTCAGGCTCTCGCCTTATGATCAACACCAGCTCCGTGCTTCGGTCCTATCAGTCACCTCAGGCTCTCGCCTTATGATCAACACCAGCTCCGTGCTTCGGTCCTATCAGTCACTTCAGGCTCTCGCCTTATGATCAGCACCAGCTCCGCGCTTCGGTCTTATCAATCCAATCCCCTCAGGCCTTCGCCTTAAGATTGCAACAGGCTCCACGCCTCGACTCCATCACTCCCCAGGCTCTCGCCTCATGACTACAACCGGCTCCGTGCCTCGGTCCCCTCATCTCCAAAGCTCCGTGCTCTAGCTACTGGCCCTGCGCCTCCCCTACATCTCAAAAACAAACCGGCGTCCAATTCATCCCCAGCAGATGGTCTGGATTCCACCCCACTACATCAATTCCTTCCAGCTCATTCGCAAGGATAGGCTACTCTACCGAGCTCCTTTCAGTCAAAGTAAGGATGATCAAGAAAAGCAAACGCACCTGCAGTGTACTGATCTACCCTAAAAATAACTAAGGAAGCTCTCCGCAAAAACTCCCCAGGTAGCCCCGCGCTCCTTCAACTATCTTCCGCCAAAACCCTGGCTCAGTCTAGGTACGTCACACTACGGCTTTTAAAGCCTTAAGGTACGTCTTCTGTCCCTAACCCTCCAAACTTTTTACTTTTCTTTATTGCCCGAACTACGATTGGTCTGAATTTCCCTTGTGGAATACGTAGGCAGCCTCTCGGCCCGACCATAACAAAACCTTTTTCAAAAACCCCTTGGAATAGTGGTTGGACCAAATTGAGTTGCTTTTTACAGCTTTGACTCTTACTCAAACATGTCTCGCGATCCGTCTGAGTTCAGTCAAAGAGGGGCATCTGTAGACACCCCAATTTGGCCTAACGATTATTTCAAGTCCCACCTTGGGACAATCCCGATGATGAAATGGATACAGTGATTGCTGATTGCTTCCTTGAGGACCTTAGGACTTTCGGTGAGAACTTTGACCACTTAGAGGACCCAATTCAAAGCCATACAGCCTTTCAGACAGAAATACAGAAGCCTAGGAAAATCCATCTGACGACCGTAACATCGATCCCACGGCCATAACATCATTTCCTCACCCGAGCAACCTGTTGCTAGCAAAATCTCCCCGAGAGATCAATCCCTCGGCCGCAAGATCTATCCTTCGGCCGAGACATCCATTACACGGCCGCAACATCCATTACTCGGCCGCCAGATCGACCTTTTTCCGGAACGTTCTGTCAGACGTTTGGTTTGATCCAACTACACTACCTTTCCGATGCGTTCGGGCTACGTTCGGAGATCACGACGTAGAGTTTGAGATGCATTGCAATTGCAATTGCCATCTCGTGATTTGATTGGCCGGAGTGAGTCATCCCTATGCCTATATAAAGGGGCCTTTGGGTTCCGAATTAACACAACACAAAAAAATTGAGATACTTACACACTCTCTCAAACCACGAAACTCTGCAGAAATACTCCCTCAATCCCATATTCCAAAAGCCCTAACCTCCCGAAGGCGGCCGTCAATCCGGCGATCAAACCCCGAAGTTCAATCCCTATCCCTAGGGTTCTAGATCAAGCAATCAATCCATCACAATCAAATCCAAAGCAATCAAGCAACTGAGGGATCAAGGTGGTGAGGCCCAACGGCCTCTGGTTTGTCTTAAATTCACTGTCTTTTTGACTAATCGTAACGCTTTGATTACCTGTTAATTTTTAGTCTGGTGTGAGGAAGAACACCGACCGGGGCTTCGATCCCTCGGCCGGTACATCGAACCAGGAGGATCCCTCGGCCGTGACATCTATTCACCGGCCGCGAGATCCATCTCCCTGGGACATTATGTTTGCTTTCTCTGCTTTCTGATGCATGCTTCATTTATCGCACTGGCTCACTTTTGCTTACTGTTTAAAGGAATAATTAAACAGACTATGTGTTTAGAATTAAACAAAGCATCTATATGTCTTATGTTGAACGATTATGGGCCAGTCTCACGACTGGGCAAAGAGGGGTGCCTAACACCTTCCCCTTATTGAACTTTTGGCTCCCGTACCCAAAATCTCTATCTATTTTCCCAGTTTTAATAAACTGGGTGGCGACTCTATTTGATGATAGCCGTTATCATGTGGCGATGTTCCTAGCCATGGGAATGTCCATGATTTTGGTTTATGAATGAGCAACCAATCGAGCAAACAAGCGTGATTAATCTGTATGGCGATGCCCCGCTTGGGAGGTGTCTACAGTCGTAGACAGGTTGGACAAAGGCGTTCAACGCTCGGTGGCTGGCAGACGGGTCCGACAGGATGCTCCCTTTCACCGGGATTGTTGCGTAGTCGTTCGCCGCTGGGTATATCAGCCCAGCCATACTTGCCATCTCTGTTTCCGTCCACGGGGCTGCAGGGGTAGAGGGGGATGTTTGGAATGCAACTTTCTTTAAAGAAGTCGGGTCCTTTGCCGTTGGAGAGGGTGGCCGTTCTTTCTCGCTTTTCTTCTGTTCGGTCGGACCGGGGAGCTCACCTTCTTTCACGAGGGATTCTAACACCCGGCCGATCGAAATATCGGGGTCCGCCATCTCCGCGACAAGGGCCTCGTCTTTGTCGGTTATCTCCGCAACTCTCTTTCTCTTCTTCTTGCCCAGGGCCTTCAGGGCCGATCCGCTGGCTGCTTCCAGCGTTTTTTCCAAAATCTCCTTGCCAATCCTCAGGCGGGAGAGCCTGGTGGGAGCCGCTGGCGGAAGGTTAGTTGGAACGGCCGCTCGGGCCCTCATCTGGGTATAAGCCACCTTGTCAAACGGCTTGATATCTGGAGGTGAGAACACAATTAAAGCAATAGTCAGAAAATGGGAAGGACGCGGTCAAAGACGGATAAGGAGAAGGGATTAAAACGTTACCCGCAGGATTTGGCCCCAGTAGGTGGTCGAACAGCTTCTGAGGGTTCACCAACTCCTCAAAGGAGATCTTTACTTTTCGCATGGCCTCAATCAGTCCGTCGATGTCTGGGTTGGGGTTCTCCACCCGCCAGAAGTCACTCAGCTCGGGGTCTCCCCACACTGTCTGGATCCCTGGGGTGTTGGCACCAACCACTTCATCACTCTGATACTCCCATCCCTCTCCAGAAATAAAGAAGAACTTCTCTTTCCATTTTTTGACGGACGACGGGTACCCAAACACAATCTGGCGACCGTCAAGTGCTTGGAAGTACCAGAAGCCCGCATCTCCCACCTTCGGGGTATAGCAGTAAAAGAAATCGTCGATCGTCATAGGGCGGCCCTCTGCACCCAGCGCCTCGAACATCATGAATGCCCCAAAGAAGATGTTCCAAGCATTTGGCATAAGCTGCCCAGGGGCAAGCTTCATGCGGCCCAGCAGCTCTCGGACGATCCGTGGAAATGGGACTCGCAGCCCAGCGAAGAAGGCGTGCTCATAGACACACACCTCGCCCTCCGCAAAGGAGCAAGCCCTCTCTTCCGGACGGGCCGCTCGGAGGGTCACAGAATCCGGGATCTGGTAGGCCGCTCTGATCGTCCCCAGGTCCTCCTCGTAAATCACGCTCACGAGCGTTTCAGCCCTAAAGGACGGGACCTTGACGACGGTCTCCACATCGATGACATTGGCGGGGGCGGTCTCTTCCATCTCAGGTACAGGGGAATCGGAAGCAAGACGGGAAAGATCCCTCACAAAGTGCAAGAACGGCTCTTGACTGGTGTACGAATGGAGAAGGGGTTTTAGGGCTTGTCGCTCAAAACGGAATCGCAACAACTGGTTCCACACGCGAAGAGCACCAAATAATTCCTTTAATCTGTAATGAAGAACCACGGGCTCGATCGCTTGAAGGGGAAAATCAACCCCGGGTATCGGGTCACCCGGATTGGCGTCTGTTTCTGGATCCAGCGTTGTAAATCGACTTGGGGGGCAGAAAACGAGGAGTGTTGGGGAATAGCTGCATGATCATACTTATACCCTTCCTCGGGTGCGCGAATCAATGAAAATCCTGGGACTTCTCGACCGTCCGATCATGAGCAAGCAGGATCTGCCGCCAGATCCCCAACCGCAGCCGTCCTCGTATCTCGGGAATTTCGAAATTTGGAAAACCCAACTTCACGTGGGGTGTATATTTTGGCGGTTACTCATCATTATCCTTGGGTAAAGGGAGACTTCTTTCCCTCGCATTAACTGCCTCGAGCACCGCGTTCGCAAGCAGAGCAATTATTCCCAGCGTCGAGGCTCGCTCTGCTCGACTTGGGAATAATAGGACTTGATGAGGATATTTTTTAGGCATTTACTGTCGAGCGTTGTTCTTTCGACACGTGTCAAGAGGTGACCTGCTCGGTCGGACAACCGTCGCTCGGTCATATTCAAGTCGCTCGGTCAGATTCCTCCAACCTCGCTGGGACGACAGGATAAGCACTGACTAGGTCAGTACGGTTACACCCGCCGGTATCCTCGGACGTGAGGGGGGCAACCCCACGTCCCCTGGATTCCTGGACTACGGAGCCATGACTCCCACGTCCACCACTCACTCCAGTTCGGACGGGAGTCCCCCCACCTCGGGGGACTTCAACCGTCGTCGTGGCCCACGATCTACCACCTTCGTGCCCCTCGCAGGGACACGAACCACCTCGCCTATAAATGGGCAGCTCGTCCATGGGTTTACGGTACGTACTCTACTCGATATACACAGAGCACATAGAATTCTACCCGGACATACTCTTACTAACTTAGCCATCGGAGGGTCCCCGACTGGCAACACCCCCAGTCCCCGGACGCTGTTTTGCAGGAACTCCTTGAAGACGGAGCTCGGATTGACCGTCCAGTTTCAGACATCAACAAGCACAATGGTTCCTTCAACGACACGATGAGTGCTATCGTAGGACGACACGACGAGTGCTATCGTAGGCTTTGACAGCCAGGTTAGACGGTGCGAGATCCTTCTTCGTGAATCCCAAACGGTAAGCAACCCTTAGCGGATAGACATTAATGGCGGAGCCATTATCAATGAGCACAGTCGGCACCCAAAGTCCCCTGCACTTGACGGTAATGTGCAACGGGTGGTTGTGGTCAGTTCCTTCAACAGGCAGGTCCCGCTCAGTGAAAGTAACAGACTGCTTGGCAAGCAAAGGCAAAATAAGAGCGACCAATGCCTTGGGGGTGATGTCGGTTGGTACCTTGAGTCGGGCGAGAGCCCCAGACAGCCCGTCACGATGCTCCTTTGATGATGCGATCAAACCCCAAACTGATACAGCAGCAGGGATCCTTTCAAGTTGCCTCTGAATCATGTCCCCTTCCGGGATTCCAGCAAGGGTGTTTGGAGCGCCTTTTTGGGCAGTCGGATTAGCGGGTTGCGCAACGGGAGGATTGGACAAGCTCCCAGCCTACAAGTTAGAGGGCTGAAAGATTCGGCCGCTCCTTGTAACATTGGCGATATCCCACCAAGAGGTTGCGTCGTTGAAATCCCAGAAATCCGCAGGTATGTCGTCCATTTTGCGCTTTCCTTTATCGGTTGCTGCCACCATTGCAGACGGATCTTCCCCCATAGCCAATTCATGTTCCAGTCCCTTCACTACCAACTCTTCCCAAAAGGACGGATCCTGTGCTGCAGCTTCTTCGAATGGTGCTCCCGGGTTGGTGACGAATGGCGTATCCCAGAAACCGGCATCTATCAGAGCGGAGTTGACCTTCCAAACCTCGTTTCCCATGTTGATGTCCACTACCTTTTCTTCATCCCAAAAGTCAGCGGGCAGCGGATTCGTGTTAAGGTCGACAATCTCGTCCAGCTCCCAAAGGTCATCAGGTACTGCGTCTAAAACCATAATACGGCAGTCCTCGCTAGGAAAAGGCACAGCGGGGCGCGGGAGGTTCTCATCAACTATGTAGAATGTTGGGTCGAATTCGACGTCAGTCGCAGAGGCAAGCAGCGAGTCGATTGTGGATGCACGAAAACACTCCCCAAGTATACGGCTCTTCCTGTCGGAGGTCCTCCTCAGTGTAGAAAGCTTCATAGTCAGGCACGACTTCCTCTAGAACATAGTCGGTCGGGAACTGCCAAGCAGGCTCGGGATCCCAGAAGTACGGCTCTTGTTTGACAACGGGTTCAAGTGGATTGAAAAGCAGAGGTAGAGCAACTCCATCCAACGGGTTCATCATGTCCTCTTCTTGTGCTGCCAGCCACTCATCATTCGCAGCATGGTCAAACGGTATTGCTTCTGGCACGGCCGGGAATCCCTCGAAGGCAAGATCATCCCATTCATTGATCCTAGGGATGTCAAAGTTGTAGTGGTCTGCTATGGCCCAGCCTACTGCCTGCATGTCGAGTTCCGGTTCTGGTGGGCTTGCTGCTGCCCCAGCAAGTCTTGCGCGCTGTATGGGCGTCCCATCAAGAGCAGTCCCAGTGATGGTAAAGAAAGAATTTCTTACAGTGGACCCAGGGAGGAGCTGCGCAGTAAAGGTAGTGTTGCTTTGAAGGTCACGGAACACATCGTTGAAGGTGGTCATGCCGTCACGCAGACGTTCCAGGGGCGTTCTTGACTCAGACGATTGTCCCTTCTCCAGGTTTATGGTCAATACTTCAGGCTCGAGGGGCATGGACACGACTGGTTTCGGTTGATCCGCAGGGGTTATATGGTCAGTGGGGTTGAATATGGTGGAGCTAGGGGAAGTTATGGTGGAGCTAAGGGATATCTGGCCAACTTGGTTATGGTGCTTCGGGAGGGAGTTGGAGATGACGTTGGGTTTGGATGGTGGGTTAGGAAGAGTTCCATTATCTACCAAATCCTGTATCGCATGACGGAGGCGATAACAAGAGTCGGTGTAGTAGCCGGGCATCTGATGGTACGCACAGAAGGCATTGGGGTTGTGGCTAGGAGGTGGATTCTGAGGATGTGGGGTCGGAGTGAGAGGCCTGAGATGACCAGACTTGGCCAGCTTCTCGAGGACAACAGAGAGAGGTGCTTCGAAATTGGCGAAGACACGGGGTTGATTGCGGTTTCGGGGTTTCTACGGTGCTTGCACTTGGTTGACATCAGCTATGTGGCTAGAGCTTTGGGTTGTGGCGGTGTTGCTAGCAGTGGCAGCATTGGCGTAGTTGCTACCGCCAAAGAGAGCAGTGCTGCTTCCGGTGTAAGCACGGGGCTTGGACTTTGAGGTCGAGGAGGCAGGAGCAGACTCGGTTCTCGGGATGACCCCGTTTTAGAGAGCTTCCTCTATGGCAAGACCGGAGTCAAAGAAGGTTTCCCAGTTTGTCCCCTGGACCAGCACAAGATTTTTAGCAAAGTCTGGCTGCAGGTTGCGAGAGATGATGCGAATCTAATCCTTTTCACTAGGGCGATCCGTCATTTTGGCTGCCTTTGCCCTCCATCGTTGAATGAAGTCTGCAAAGGGCTCCTTCGCGCCCATCTTGGTCGATTCCAACTCTCGAGTGGTCATCTTGAGTTGGACGTTGTAACTGTATTGGGAGTTGAAAGCAGCCCCAATATCGACCCAAGTTCTCCTTTTGGAGAGGTCCAGCGACAGAAACCATTGGAATGCGGGACCAGTGAGAGTTTGAGGGAAGAGTTGTGCCATGGTTTCCTCTTCAATTCCATGTAGTTTCATTGCACTATGGTATGACAACAAGTGAGTTTTAGGATCCCCAGAACCGTCAAACTTTACAAAGTCGGGCATTTTAAACCTTTCGGGCAGCCTAGCATTTGGAAAGGGGCAAAGACGGTCCATGTCTAAACCACCAGCGCCTATTTTCTCAGCCTTGGAGACGGTTTCCTCGAGTTTAGCCATCTTGGCGATCAGAGCGGCCATTTCCAAATTCGGAATAGGGTTTTCTCCTTGAAGGTTCTCTTCGATCACGGGCTCGTGCTCTTCCCTTCCACCGCCTCCTCCAGCTGCAGCTACCAGAGGAAGGCACTCTTCAATTAGGGCACGGAGATTGGCCGTAGAGGCATCAGCTTGATCGGCCCTCTGTTGCATGATAGCCAAGTTGCGTTGAATGTCGGCGAGAGTCTGGGCAAGAGTTGGAATTTCAGCCATATCGAGAGGTTTTGTTTTGACTTGGACGAGCTTCTGAGGTGCAGGGAATGGAGTGAAAGGAGTTGGTGGCGAGGCCTCTCCTAATAGAAAACAACCCGGAGCTTCCGTTGTGGCAGACCCAGAAATAGACCCACCCAAATCTTCTCACAGACAGACCCGGCGGACGTCCCCAAGTAGGTTTGGCTCTTGATTCTGAATCTGTACAGTGCGATGGCTAGACAGTAAAGTAGAAGGGCTCAGTGACAGCCTGCAGCAACTTTATTTGAAAGAAGAGAATGAAAAAATGCTCAACGTCGTCGGTGTCCTCCTAGACTCTAGAGCTAGCAGACAAAACCGTTTTATGACAGCCAGACGCTGCCCAGGTCCTCGGATTTCTTTTCGACGGTGTACCTTGACGGGATCGACTAACACTAAGAGATGTCGAAACAGCCTGAGTCTTTGACTATTCCGTTTTCGAAGTTTCAATGTTGGAACGGAACAACTTGGTGTTAATGACATGATACTGTAACCAGAATGGTGTAAGCAGCACTGTGTCGGAGCCTTGAGCGGTGTAAGTGTTTAGCACTTTTAACCTGGGTGGTATGAGCATCATGTCATGTCTCCCGTTGTTCCTAGCTTTCTGTTTGAAACCTCGATCGGGGTTTAGACAAGGGCTTAGAGAGTCTCGATTTCCCAAAGTCTCGTTGACCCAAGGAATTTGGAAAGTTGATAACGTGCACCATCGCGATGCACGATTCTTCATCGGTCCAGGCAGCGCCCTAGCAGGCATAAAACGGGTTTGAAAGAGAGAAAACCCTAAAAGCCGCCCTAGCATGCTCCTATGCAGAACGGTATGAATGTATGTACAGGCATGCGATAGGGAAAGCAGTAACACATAGACAGTTTATGGGGGTTAGATGCAAGTAATCCTACCCTGTGGGTTCCTGTCTTAGTTTGAAAGGTTCTAGTGCTTTGTACGCGTGACGAGGCTGGTTTTGGCTTAAAGGGGGTTCCTCAGGCTAGAGATGTTTTATACCTCCCATCGCAACGCGTGCAGCAAAGCAATGGTCAAACGGTAATACGTCTCATCATCGTCCAAGGTTGTTGGGCATTCGAGGACCCCGGGTTCCAGTAAACTGTGCCGGTTACCCAAAACGCCTCAACGGGGCTGATAGAACACCGATGCAAATGTATGCGTGCCGAAAGAATGATCGAGAGAGAGAAAATCGCGAATGCTTTTTGAAAAACGCCTTTTGAAGCTTGGCTCACTTCATTAATCGACACTCGGAGAAAACTACACAAGCGAACAATAGTAAAAGCCCCAGTTCGGAGTGGTCGGATGTAGAATCCTGTTACGTTACCATTCCGTTCTTCAGCAGCACGGAGCGTACTGTTTTGACAGACTTTTGAAAATTGTTCATTCATGTATTAATTTCCAAATGTTTGATTAATGTAATGTTCCCCAGCAGAGTCGCCACTGTGGGCACACGCCCCAAAAAATTCCATGTTTTAAGCATAAAATTCCGGGTGCGCCCTTTTTGCGGAGAGCGCGGCGAAACGCTTCGTAGTTCAGAGTCGCCACTCGGGTTTTGCAGAGAGTACCCAAGAAACCGTGTTTTCGAAAAACGTTTGGATTACGCTTTTTTTTTTAGTTTGAAAAAGGTTTTTGTAGATTGGACTGTCGTCACCTTTGAAATCTGAGGTTCGGGAGCCAGGTTACGAGAGGAGAAGGGTTTTATGGCACCCCCTCTCGCCCAATCCAGAGATCGGTCTCTACTCATACATTTTATAAAACATTTGCATTTCTCTCTTTGTTTGATCATTTTCTTAGCCAGTTAGGGCGGGGGAACAGTTAATGGGGATTAAAACTGTAACACATTTGCAATTTATGTACAAGTATGTGACAAAATGTTTATGAATGTTTGATCTAAGCAAGTATAATAGATTGAGAACAAGCTTCTGTGGACATTTTAGACAAACTAGTGCACGCTGTTTGTGCAGTGATGCACACAGAAGCAAGCCTGCATGCACTGGCTAAGCCACTGCATGCAGCCATGACCTGCGTGCGCCACCCCACAACTGGCGTGCGCCGGTGAGCCTAAGACCACAGCTTCTGTTCTCAACCCTCTGGGCTCTGGAAGGGACCAGTGCACACCCAGGACAAACCACGCAGTTGATATAAGTTACTAAGCTTATTACAGACAGATTAAAGGGCTAAGAAGCCACCAAATGAACAGAAAACCCCTTAAACAGTGAGGGGAGGATGATCAAGGGCCTGGACGGAAGATCCATGCAAGGGCCAAGCCACTGGAAGCTAGACTACTACCGTACGCCAGTAGTACATGGTCGTACGCCAGTTGTCTATTTGTTCCAATGCTTTGGCTTTGCATCATCTGGGCTCTGGAACATGACCAGAAGGCTCCCAGAGGCCAAACTACACTAAGATACAGATGGAAGAGAAAGCAGTTCTAAAATACAGAAAGCAAAAGATTGGTTTTAGCATGCATCAGGGTGATCAGAACTTAAATAAAGCAAGAAAACAATGATCCATGATCCCCACGCCAGTTTTGCACGTACTACCATGATTGGCGTACGGCTCAAACTACTGGCGTGCGCCACTGATCACTGTATACGGCTTTGAAACCTTGCCAGCATTAGGGCCAGGACTGGTATAGATTACCAGCCTTGACCCTGCCAGCCCCCCTCAGGGGTCAGAACAGAAAACAGAAAGCAAAGGTGATATACCTTTTTGCTTGTGAGTTTTGATGGATGATTTGAGCTTTGAGCTTGAAGGTGAAGGTTGGAGGATGATTGTGGTGAGGGTTATGGACTGTGGTGAGTGTGCTCTTCACTTACTCCTTCTATGGAAAAGAAAGGAAGCAAAGAACACTTAAGAAGAAGAAGACAAGAGAACTTAAAGCTTTGATGGAGCTAACCCCTTGCAAATGAATGCAAGGGGGGTATTTATGGTGGAGGGAGACTAAAAATCAGTTGGTCCTAAGGGGGTGTTTAGAGGTGGTAAGGCTTGGAGGAGCCTCCCATGCATTAAATGCATGGGACTAGTTGATGGAGGGTGTAGGAGAGAGGGGGAACAGCTCTGGCCGAAGTAATCATCAGGAGCTGCCAGCTGACGTCAGGTGGTTACAAAATCTCCCGCGCGTCTGGCTGAAAAAGGTTGATTTGACTGGCATTGACTGGCGTACGCCCCTTGTTGAGTGGCGTGCGCCAGTAACTGGCGATGACTGACACGTGGCAGTGCTTCCTGCGCACGCTAGTCAAGAACCAGCGTACTCCAGTAGGGTTTTGCTGAGGCCATTTGGTTCTGGCTTAAGGGTTCGACAAGGGTTTGAAAAGGGTTCGGATGAGGTTCAGGACGCTAAAAGCTCAAACTCATTCACAAACTCGGGATGTTCTTGACCTTAATCATCATTGGGGAATCAAAGACCGTAAGTAAACTAATCTGGACAGTCCAGAATAGGGTGTCTACAGAAATCTACCAGCTACGAAGAAAGTTAGCTTGAACTACGAGTATAGTAAGTTACCTTGATACCACTGACGAGTCATGTGGCCACTAGCCGTTCAGGAGGGGAGGAAGACTCTTTCTACATGTCAACCGGTAGCAAAAGGCCTTAAGCAAGGGCCAGTGCAGTTTCAGAGGAACTTGCACTGTCCCCGGCGTTCACTGGCCGATCACTTCTTATGAGTTGAGGGGTCCAGGGTTGATGAGTTATAGGGATGCTCGGTGAAGGAGGTTGCAGAGTTGATGCAGCGGCTTGCAAAGCAGTGTCCCCCGCATCGTGGTTTCTGGGACGTTTGTCCCGATGAGCTTCATCAGCCTCAAAGGAACTGTCACGTTCCCGAGGAGAGACGGTGGACCTTGTGGAACCCCCCCTGGAACGACGAGGAGGTGGGGGGGCTTGACCGATGGATGGTGCCCGATCGGAGGCACCACATCATCAAGTGGACACAGTCAATTGAGAACTAAGGTTCAGGGGTTGTCTGGACATCGTACCTGAATTCGATGGGGATGGAGAATAGCCAGAAGAGGAAGATTGGTTGGTGTCTCTATCCAGAGGTATCTGTTCGGCACGATGTGTTGCAGGCCTTCTCAGCACCACACGAGGTAGTGGGATGCCTTTTGAAATAGGGATCTCGCCGGGCTGGCCAGCGATTGTTACTCCAGCACTGGACCTTGTACTTCTTGATTGGGGAGCTGCAGAACTAGAGGTGCCGCTAGTGCTCTGGGTGTTTAGTCTTCTGTCAATGAAACCCTTGTAACCAGGATTGTATCCAAGCAGCAAGTCGGCATCACGACCACGGCCCACATTTGATGTGCCAGGCTCCCTTTATATTTTAAAACCTTGTTTATGTCTGCTGTTCGGACATAGCTTGGTTCTCTACGAGGTCTCTTGTTAGCATTAGTTGTTGTAAAACAAAGCACATAAATGATTAGACAGAGCGAGATTATCTGGAATACAGAAGGATTGAAAGAGGAAAAAGCGAAATTAGGAGATACGTGGGTGGCCCCATACGTGGGGGCAATGGAAGCCCACCACCTGGCCGTCTTCCCCCAGTGGCTCAAAAGCTCCAGTGACGTAGAGGAAGTCAATCTCGTGATCCCAAGCAGAATCTGGCAGATTAAGCACGAAACGCTTCTTTACCTTCCTAACCTTAAAGTAGTAAGTGTTATACTCAGGATTGAGCACAATACTGTACCACCATTGTAGTTCCCAAATTCCTAGTTGAGTGCCCAAAATTCTGTTTAGGGCTACCATTCCCATTATAAGTCTAAAAACATTGGTTGAAACTTGCATGGGTGTAAGTTTATACCAGTTAAGGACCCGACGAAGTAATGGGTCAAGAGGGAAACGAACTCCACCCTCAACAATGGCGACGATGGGGATACACATTCTATCCCACGAACCGCCGTTCCTATCTACATTTAAAGGGGCGAGTTCGAGCCCAACGTTGTCGGGGACGTCGTATTTAGTCCTAAAGGCTGCCATGGTGGCAGCGGTTTCACAAAGTTTTCTATACTTTCCTGGCTTGGGGGGGTTTTCGTTCTCCTCCGCCATGGATATATTCAAGAAAACTGTGAACATAATGAAATCTAGAAATGGGGTATGAACGAAACCCTAGAAAACTAATGAATTTGAGGAGAAATTTCAGAAAGCAACCCAAGAAGAGAGAATAGAAACCTTACGAGATTATTAGAATGATTGCTTTGCAACAACGAACAAGTAGCAGATGACAGCGATGGCGGAAGAGGAAGAAGTTTTTTCGCCTGGAGAGAGAGTGGAGATTTGATTTTGGGTGAAAACCCAAAAAGATCCCTTTTTGGGGTTTAGAGACGAGAGACAGAGGCGAAACATCACCTCTCACGCCGTTACGTGAAAAGTAACAGAAGGAGAGTCTAGAAAGATACCGTTCTAACGCCGTTTGGCTGGAACGTCAGTTCAAATTAAATGTGAGGCACACGAAATGTGCCATGTGGAATCTTTACCCCGAGATGGTATAATGACTAAACCGCCAGAACCATCAATGGGTATAAATACTATGTCTACATGGGACCCCAGGGAGTTCGGCCTAAAATTTGTTTTTAAGCTTTATTCATTGCCCCCGAACAGTGGCAACAAGCAAAGCTGGGGAGCAATTGTAGGGAGGTATCCCTGAACAGGTGCAATTGGGGGCTGAACACATGATGTTTGGGGACCATGTAAAGAGAAAAGTAATGAAATACGCCGTGCAAGATGGTGGGCGGCAATAAGAATCGGTGATATGAAGAATCACTGGACCAGATTGTATGTTCGGGAGTAAAGGACCAAAGACATGAGAAGTCGTTAATTGGTACAGTCTGTTCGGCAATGAGAGTACCGAACAGATAGAGTTGTTTGAAAGAACGTGGTCTTAAGAGATAAGATGGTGGGAGTGTTCCAGAAGGAGAACCAATGTCCGGTCAAGATAAGTACAAAAGACAATCCTATTATGAAAGGAGTCCCATAAAGAAGATAGTCCCTATGAGTAAGGGATCTCGGTTAATTGGGGAAGAGGATCCCCGGAAGGCTAGGTTTCCTGTACGAGATGGGAGACCTATAGCAGCAAGGATGCTTGGAAAGCAAGCATGCTCATATCTATAAATACGAGGTAAACCTAAAGGCAAAAGGTACGCAATAAGGGGCATTCGTTCCATACTTTCCTATTGATAATTAGGGTTTTGATATAGTACGAGATACTAAATTAGGCATCGGAGGGCCTTTACCACGAGAGGCAAAGGTGCTCTCACCCCTTGTCTGTTTTGCAGATTAGGGTTTCGACGAAAGCATTAAGGTTCTGATCGAACAGCACGTGAGCCGTTGCGATCCAGAGTTGTTCTAGGTACTATTTGTTTTTTACCACCTACCGTCCCAATCACTTCAAGGGACTTCGAGGTCATCTTCTCAGCAAACCCGATCATCTACCAAATCCCAAGCTTCGCCAAGCAATCCTCCCACTCCCATGGTAGACAACGACGCCACTATTGTCGATCTCCAAACTCAAATTGCTACTTTGCTAGTGGAAAAAGCAGCAAGAGATGCTGAGGACGAAAAAGATCGGTAGAAAATGCGAATAAAGTAATAACAACCGAAAATCCAGAATTGGCCAAGCAAGTCAAAGAGATTAAACATGCTCTAACCCGTTCACAGGGGGACCAAATTCTAGACTTTGAAGGACTTTGCCTCTTTCCGGATTCTCAACTGCCTGAGAAGTTCAAGATGCCAAACATCGAGAAGTTCATTGGAACTGGCAACCCCACTAGCCATGTTCGCCATGTCATTAACACCCTGAAGCCGATGGGCCTGAATGACGAGCTCATTGCTCAGTTATTCCAAAGAACTCTCACTGGAAATGCTCTTGATTGGTTCCTCACTCTGGAGTTTGAGCATTATCACACTTGGCCAGAAATTGCCATTACTTTTATCAAGCAATATACATACAACGTCCAGGTTGAGCTGACCACCCGAGATTTGGAGATGACCAAGCAGGAGTCAAACGAAGACTTCGTTACCTTTGGGGCTAGATGGAGAGAAAAGACAGCCAAAATGAAGAATTGTCCCTCTGAGGAAGATCAAGTGAGGATAGTTGTCAAGAATTGCAATCTAAGTATCTGAAGCATATCTACACACAGGCTATCACAGATTTCAAACGCCTGCACGCCACTAGATTGCAAATTGAAGAAGGGATCAAATTGGGACTCATTGGAAAGGAAGAAGCTCCTCCATCCAAGAAATCCTTCCCAAGCCGTACATCTCATGCTTCCGTAAACACCTTTGACCCAGCTTTACCACAAGACCATTTCCAAGCCAGCCCTTCCTGAAGCTCAAGCCGGCCTCGCCGCAACGGTAGTCCTCTTTACATGACCCTCTCCCAAGTCTTAACCATTTTAAGCCGCCAAGGGCATCTCAAACCCTTGAACAACCCATCTCCTCAGCCACTTTATGGCCTAAACCATGACCCCAACAAGCAGTGTGCCTACCATCAACACTCTGGACATGAGACAGATAACTGCATGCGTCTTTGCCACGACATTCAAGATCTCTTTGATAGTCAAACCATAAAACCTCCCTAACCTGATGCACAAACCAAACCACCTCACAATACTGGACCACCCAGAAATATCAATCTCATAACCCTGTCTCACGACCTCATATACAGGGTGCTCTGTCATCAAAGGGCA
This sequence comes from Rhododendron griersonianum, assembly GCA_018127125.1. Taxonomy (NCBI): domain Eukaryota; kingdom Viridiplantae; phylum Streptophyta; class Magnoliopsida; order Ericales; family Ericaceae; genus Rhododendron; species Rhododendron griersonianum. The sequence continues at coordinate 21,361,977 of CM030789.1, forward strand.
CCAGCCCTTCTGCCTGCCCTTCTTGCCCCCCCGAGTGTAAGGCTTTCAGGAGCTAAGGCCTGAGAAAAACCTGGAGGCCTTGTGATCATGCCAAAGGTTTGTTTAGACACATTCAGGCCTGAAGTCGAGCCTAAAGCGTCAAATCGTGATACCGGTGATGAAGTAAGAGTTGACAACTTATCCTTGAGTGTAGCCATTGCTTTATCAATGGCCTTGTCGAAGTTGTCAATGGCCTTGCTGCAGTTGATAGTGGCCTTGTTGCAATTGATAGTGGCCTTGTTGCAGTTGATTAGACATTCCTCAATCTTAAGCAAAGATGCATCCAAGGGATGAGAAAACTCCTGCGAGCATTCTTCGTTGGATGCAACGGTACAGGTCTGAATGCCCATATTTTCTTCAACTTAGCCTCCAATGGTCTGAGCATGAGGATCACCAAAGCCACCATTTTGGAATTCAGACTGTTCGGGCAGGCCTGAACGCATGACACTTGAATAGCCATGTGACTTAGCATTAAGAAGAAAGGCTACCTCATCGCGTAATTGGCGTTCCTCATCTTCAAGTCTGCCAATTTCGTCTTCTAGCCTTTGAATTGCATCGTTGTAGAAGTGTTGTGCGTTGAGAAACCAACCCTCCGTAGGATTGAGTTGATACCTCTCTTTGTCGAGACGGTTGATTTCATCTTCAAGTTCGTCGACCTTATCATATCGCCAACTAATTTCTTCTTCAAGACGCCGAATCTCAACATCCAATTCAACGTATTGAATCGACATGAATCAGTGTGATCATACCCCTTGAAACGATTAGGGTCCCATCGGGCGTGCCAATGTTTGTTTCCAAATTAAAAAACAGGCCTGGAAACAGCGAGTAGTGTAGTTCTAGGCCTTGTGCGGGCGTGCCAGGACTGGATTGCAATCCAAATTCGTATCTAGCGATTGCGTACGACTTAAGGGGTGAGGCCGTATGTGGTTCGTGGTTTGCCTTGTCGAGATAAGGACTTAGTTTTTCCTAACCGTGTGAAAAATGGAAAGAAAGAGAAAACAGGACTGAACGATAAGGTAAATGAACTTCATTAACGGTTTAACAAAGTTTAGGTACAAGGAAATGAAAGGAAATAAAATCTAGGCTGGGCTAGATTGGACTAAAAGATAAAGACATTTACTGGAAATGATAATTGAAAGATAAATTTGGATAAGCCGTGGGCTTGATGGTCGTGGACCTTTGATAAGGCCTTCAAAACTGTGATTTATAGGCAAGAGTTCCAGGCATTGAGCTGCTTAAGTTCCAGAGGCCTTCATGCATGGCTGCCAAGTGTCCTCCTGGTAAAGGCTTAGGCTTGAGCTGCTTCTACTTCCTCCAATGAGTGATTGCCACCTATCCAAGCCTTGCTCGTTACTCCAAGAAATCAGCTGAGGCCTGAAAGGTCTGAAAAAACTCTCATTTCCTGCATAAAACTTGTAAAAAGCAAAAGGAATTTCGGTTGTGCACAATCTCCAGGCCTTTTGAGCTGCTTGTAAGCTACTTGAATTCCTAGATAGAAGATCTTGGGCCCACCAAGGTCAAAGGCCGAAGTTTTTTCAGGCCTTTTAGCCATTATATTGGCTTTTGAGTCCTTTTTGAGAGCCCACTTGCTTTAACCTCAGTCACCAAGCCTAGTTGAGCAGCTTGTAAGCTGCTTTAGAGAGAACCTTCTAGGCCTTTGAGCTGCTTGCAGCTATTTGTGCAGGCCTGAGCTGCTTGTGAGCTGCTTGAGCTGTCTCCATGCATGGCTGCCATGTGTCCCAAGCCTTGCTTCATGCTGGAGGATAGTGAGACTCAGGCCTTGAGCTGCTTGTAAGCAACTTACCTAGATCTGCCCAGCAAGAACATTCTAGGCCTTTGAGCTGCTTGTGAGCAGCTTACCCAGATCTGTCAACCAAGAACATTCTAGGCCTTTGAGCTGCTTGTGAGCAGCTTGCTTCCCAAGCATGACTAAGCAACTTATGGCCTTTTTGACTTAGTTTTAGGCCTGAATAAATCCGAAAAACTGGGCCCAGACCTGAAAAATGAATCTTGGCCTTGTTGGGCTAAATAGGCCTGAAAAACTAGTCCGAGCTTTGATTAGTTGGGCCGAGGCCTGAAAATGGGCCCAGATCTGAAAATCAATTTGGGCCTTGACTAATTAGGCCATGCTTTAAATATTAATGCGGCCTAATCAATTTTCAAACTCTCTCCTGCCCTTCCAAACTCAATTTGGCCTAATTGTGGCCACTTTAAATTCTTCCAAAGGCCCAATTCTGTAGGTGACCAATTTATAAGGCTTCTCAAGGCCTAAAACTACCTCCAAGGTTATTCTTCTATCCTTTTTCTAATTTTGGCCAAAAATGGGTGTAAACAGTCCCTCTATTGCATGAAAGAGTTTCTAATAAGCATTATCAATTTATTTTGGTAAAGAGGCAGGAAAAATTATCTGGCTTGAAGGCTAGCTCTGGATCAACCACAGCTCTTTGTATTCATGTTTGGGATAAAATTGGTAAGCTTATTAGGAATTTTGGTGAGACACCAATGATTAGAAGAAAGTCCACCTGGTTAAATGTGAGACTGTTTGCAAACCTAAAAATGTTAGTGGGCTTGGATTTAAAGCTAACTTTGCTTTTTTGTGTAAACTCGATTAGAGGATTGATAATGAGAAAAAAACCCACGTGGAGCCAACTTATTAGGAAGAAATATTTGAGTAACCACTCTTTTCGATTTGGCCTCTGAATACGAAAGCATCTCAGGTGTACTATCAAAAAAGAAAGAAAGAAAGAAAGAAAGCATCTCATGTGTACTATCAAAAAAAAGAAAAAGAAAAAGAAAGAAAGCATCTCATGTGTGGAACAGCATTATCCTCACAAGTGATATCATCATTAAGGGTATTGAATGGGTCGTTGGATTTATGGAAGATATCCACATGTGGCAAGGTTGCTGATGTGGTGAGAAATCTTTAAAGGAGGCTTGTACAGATCTTCATGGGAATATTGATAAGCATGGTATGTACATTACTACTGAGAAGGTCTGGGATGTGGCTTTGAATGGTATCTTCACCCGGCGGATCTGGACCTTGTTACTAATGTTCTTTTACCTCAATTTTCTCAACAAAATGATACTCCTTGCCAGGTTGATAATGGGATTGGACAATTCAGCATCAAGTCAGCCTATAATCTAATCACCTTCTAAATTGACCAAGATCCTCCAACATGTAGCTGGCTTTGGAAGCTTCATCTCCCTCATAAATTATGGCTTTGCCTTCACTTTAAGTTATTGACAGCATTATGTGTCACAATAGTGCTTGCCCTAGATGCAATATGGAGGTTGAGGATCTTGATCATTTGCTTGTTAGTTGTTCACAAAGTCTTGAGATGTGGGCGCATTTTCCCAATCTTCAGATATTGGATGAGTATGATTTTCATTGTTTAGATTGGATTACTAAGAATAGTAAAATAAAGTTATGGACAATATTGGATGTCCATGGAATGTTAGGTTTGTTGGGTTTTTATGGTTCTTTTGGATTGGCAGAAGTAGAAAAGTTTTTTTTTATAACATTGACCTCCCAGTTTCCATGACCGCTGGGAATTTCCAGAATAATACATCTAAAATTTCTGAAGCCTTTAAATCTGCTGTTAAGATTTCCCCAGCATGAAACTGATTAGTTGGACCTTTCCAGGTTGTGGTAAGATGAAAATGAACACTGATGACAGTGCTCAAGGAAGCTGTTGGAAAAATATGCTTACCATTTGTGATGAAACCCAATAAAAAAAGTAATAAAATCGGAACTCAAAACCTGGAAATTGATGTAAACAAATTGGTGATCAAGGCGAGTGTTTGCGTGTGACACTCTGTACTTAAGACAGATTTCGCCCCCGCTACGGTGCTCACGGTTTGCATTGGACGATTGTCTCCCAGCACTACTTGATCAGAACCCCCCCAAAGCAGCACTTCAATTGGAGGGCTTGGCGAACCATCTTGTGTTTGTAACTCTCTTATATGAATGGACTTGAATGAAGGAAAAATCAACCTCTAAAAATGAATGAGGGAAATAATATTTATAGGCCAACAAGTAACTCTACGAAAAGTCACCAAGGAAAGAGACACATCTGTTCGTGAAGGACGCGTCCGTCCACGACGAACAAGTGTCAATGAAAAGATGCAACTCCAAAATAAATCAATTTTCATTCACACTTAAAATAAAATATTATATTTTCCAACAATCCCCCACATGAATGAAATTGACTCGATAACCAACGCAAAACAATGCAAACGAAAGAGAGAGTACAAGTGGAAATTTCCTGCATAGGATAGGTAGCTTTTGGTTTTGAACCTTCCCTTGTGAAAGACTATCGGATTTACTTGCTAACTAGTGGACGCGATGCCTTGAACTGTTCAGCGTTTTGTGTAAACCAAAACAATAGAATTCACACAGAATCTTTCTGAACACAGTTGGTTCTTACGGCTGTGTCCATTTTGGCCCTGGAACACCGACTGATTTCAGAGAGTGCTTTAGAGAATTTAACCTTAGAAAATTCTCACAGAAGCGGCCCTTTCACACTCACATATGTGATCTCTTATTAAGAGTATCCTGCTATACCCCACTTGGATTTACCAAGGTATAAGAATCATTAAAAGTTAAACTTAACCTAAAACAATGCAGGCATCACTGTTTCACCATAAGAATGAGTTGGAGAGATTTCTCCTTAGTAATACTCCTAAGTCTCATACAACTCGGTTGTCCCGTTGAACCTAGATCTTGGGATATCTGGTAAGCTAGGTTGGGTTGCCGTTATAGAAACTTTTAATTAATAGGCTTTAATCTCATTTCCCTCGATGATCATTTATTCTCTAGTCAAAACTCAACTCAACGGATCCATTATAAACTCTTTTGACGTTTCATTCTTTTGTGAGAACAAATGTTTAACGGTAATAAGTCCACAACAAACATGGTTGGGCTTACCGTTCTAGGTGGCCCTCAATGCCTTTTCAACTACTGATGGCCATCACATTAAAACTCTTAGCACATAATTGGACCACGTTGGAGCATCCTCTAAGGAATAGCGTAGCCACTCTGCTCACTAGCTTTTCGTCTAATGCAATGAGTTGATCAGACTCCATTGTAGACCTCGCTATACATGTGTGAGGATTTCAAACTCGCTGTTGCACTCCAATTGTAAAAGTAAATCCACCTTTGGATTCTAAAACTTTAAATTGGATATTCAAATCACAACACTATTGTGTTAAGAGTATAATTGGACATCTCCAATAGTGCAACACATATTTCAACTTTGTGGAAATTATAAATATGCTCCCCCCCCCCCCCCAACAATTCTGAAATTAGTTCAGAATTCATCAAAATAATTTCCGCCATTTATGACATTACACGAACAATGTCAAAACTCTCTCTCTCCATCTCTATATGTGTTTCAAGAGATATCGGCAAGAGACAACCCCCACATTAAGTAACTCACTCAAAATCGAGTAACTCTTTACTCAAAATAGAAGATTTTGTGTGAAGTGCACCATGCACTCTTTGTATCCTTTTAGATTCACTGATACTCTTAGTAGCATATAAACCGATTTCACTTTAATTAAAAAGTATCGTGTGGGGCGTAGTTGTTTGATAACTATCAAACTCTCAAGATTGTGGAAACTTTAATATACCAAATCTTTCCTTGCCAAATCAAACGTAGCAACCCAATCCGTTAGGTCTATTGAAATTGAAATTCAAAAAATCCAAAACATGAATTTACACGTTTGGCGTTTTCAATAGATTTGGCCCAAGTGACTTCTCAAAAAGTCAAAAAAATATGTGACTTATTCACCAAAGGTCACGTCTCTTGGTATAAACGCAACGGTCACAAACCTTAGTTTGAACCTCACAGTCACGTCTCTTGACATAAACTCAATGCTCACACCTTTTAGTTTAACCCCAAAAGTTACATCTCTGCCAGTGCAACTGTTCATTAGGTTCAGACACCAAGTCGTCTCACCCAAATATACAGAACTACCATTGTATATTGCAATACATACCGATCACAATTATCACAACTCGATAACTAACCTTGCAGATAAGTAAAGTGTTCTCGTATAAAGATGGGTGCCAAAAATCCATGGGCAAAGAGAGGCATCTAAACAAATAAAAGTAGTAAATGTCAACAAATTAACGCATGTCTACATGAAACCCTTCCATCATTCATCAAAGAACCAATCAAACATTCATGACATGTAAGACTTGCATAAGGAATCTGATATTTAACTACATATAAATATACAGATGTATTCAGATCAAAATCTATGACTTCTTATCATGTCAGATAACACCAAACAAAGACATAGCATACAGATAGCATCTAGGCGATGAGGAACATGAATTAGGCCAAATTCACTCTAGACATATGTATTCAATCTACATATATGAATACTTGCACACGGATATAAATCCATAGTCCTCAAACTCATGCAAAATCACGACAATATCGACAATCGCAACCGTTCAAAAAGTCATATTTGTTCCCAATAAATACAACCATTGCCCACGAATGGGATACGAGGGGCACGCAAGACGATCGTCAAAACCATATGCATCTATATACGACACAAAAACACTGCTCCAACAGCAAATTACTGCCCCACTCTATCCTCCAAAACCATCGCAACTTTTTATGAACGTATGCACCGAATGGCTGCCTTTTCACTATATAAGGTTTTTGTAATATCCCGAAGGGTGCCACTGCCTTTGGCACCTGTCTTCCCCATATATCAAAGAGCAAAGTCCACTTTCACCCCCTGTGGGGTTATCGCCATGTGCGGATACCCCCTCATGGTTCAAAACTGACCACATAACCTACCTGTGGTTTTGAAAATGTGTGGATAGGCCCCTTGCCGTCATGTTTTCCATCCATATTAACGGAGGTATATCTCACACGCCTCTAAAATGTAATCTGAGTCGTTCATAATGTATTAAATAAAGAATCGAGCATCTCTGTAAAAAAATCATCTCGATCAGGCATTAATAACCCAGTGATCTAATTTTTAGTAAATTCAAATTTGAAATTTTAATTTCATAACAAAATCGATTCGACCATGAGCTTTTCATTTTTTGATTGACTTGAATTTTGGCATAGATGTAGTATTCGTTAAAATTTACAATATCAACGGTTTGGATTCAATTTTTGGTATAGGAGATGGTGTGGTTAGATTTAAAAAAGAAGAAGAATCAAGGGACATGATAAGGGTATATCGGTCTTTTAATGTTGTGTCCGTTAATATGGATAGAAAATATAACAGCAGGTGGTCTATCCGCACATTTTCAAAATCACAAGTAGGTTATGTGGTCAGTTTTGAACCATGAGGGGGTATCCGCACATAGCGCTAACCACCGGATGTGAAAGTGGACTTTAACCACAACAGTGCCTTTCCATTACGAAAAGCAAATGATCAAAAATTTCCATTTTCTTCTAGATATCAAAGTTGCCACTAGTCCACAAAAGAATTGCACAGGAGCATTGGCACAATTTCTACTACACACATGCTGGGTCAATATCAGTGAAGAATAAAGTTTCAAAATCATAAACCACGAAGCATTAGATTAGAGTAAAGACACAAGAATCACAGCAAAATTCATCGTTTTCCAGACACATAAGATTACAAATCGAGGAATCAAAATATACGTACACAAAAGTAAACACAAATCTGTCTTAAGATTGTTTGAAAAATATGCTTACCATTTGTGATGAAATCCAATAATATGAGTGTAATAAAATCAGAACTCAAAACCTAGAAATTGATGGAAACAAATTGGTGATCAAGACGAGTATTTGTGTGTGACACTCTGTATTTAAGACAGATTTTGCCCCCGCTACGGTGTTCACGGTTTGCATTGGACGACTGTCTCCCAGCACTACTTGATCGGAATCCACCCAAAGCAGCACATCAATTGGAGGGTCTGGCGATCCATCTTGTGTTTGTAACTCTCTCATATGAATGGACTTGAATGAAGAAAAAATCAACCTCTAAAAATGAATGAGGGAAATAATATTTATAGGCCAACACGTAACTCTGCGAAAAAATCACCAAAGAAAGAGACACATCTGTTCGTGAAGGATGAGTCCGCCCACGACGAACAAGTGTCAATGAAAAGAGGCAACTCCAAAATAAATCAATTTTCATTCACACTTAAAATAAAAAAAAATTAGATCCTATAATATTTTCCAACAGGTCAAGCCAAGCAGGTTTCAGAGGGGTAAACCGAGAGGAATGAGGTCTATGGGTGTTGGAATTTTATGGGCTTCTCGAAGATTGTACCAGCCTAGAAGCAGAACTTTTGGGGATTTGGACATGAAATGCATGGTGTTGATCTAGAATCAAATCCTCATATTGCAGCGACTCTCATCAATGAAGGAACTCCAGAAAATTCCCCATACTCTTCAACAAGGAAATCGAGTAGCTGAATGTTTAGCTAAAATGCATGGGAATCAAGCAGGAGACTTGACTGGTGACGCTGATTACTCTTCCCTCCGATCGAGGTTCTAGACAAGTTAGCCACAGATGTTCAAGAAACGAAAGTTATTGAGTGTTTTATTTGCAGCATGTTTTAAAATATGTTCTCAATCTTGCACTTTATCCTCAAAATTTTAAAAGATGGTCAAGACTCATATGAAGATTTGAATCCTATTTTGTGGAAAAAAAATACAATATGTTAATACCAAACCAAACCAAATAAATGGGTCGATGAAACAAATGGTTAGTTTCGTTTCAATTAAAAAATAATAATGTCTGCACAATTACACCACTACATCTAAGTGGATCACTGCTAGAGGCACATCGGTGTGGCACATTTGTGCAACACCCCTCTCACATATAGGTAGGACCCGTTCCACTGGGATCCACCTGTATGTGAGAGGGGTGTGGCACAAATGTGCCACACCGATGTGCCTCTAGCATTTTCGGTCTAGATAACGCCAAGGAAGAGCAAATGGTTCGTTTTATTTCAAAGTAGAATTTCTTTTTAATTGGAAGAACTCCACGTGCAAAGCACGTGCACATCTATTAGTGCTTTGTAAAAAGCCATGGCATCTTCTAAGTCACCATACCTTTGCAAGGTTCTATGGGATCCCTTTTTGAAGATGGTTTGATTGGTTCATCCTTTTCATTTTCGGACAAATCTGGAATATTTGAATCAGGGATTGTATCTGACTTTACAAGATTTTCTTCAAAACTGTCATCAGCCATCACCTTTCTCAAATTCATTGGGCGTATTAGCCATTACCAACCTGAGTAACACATTCAGAACAAAGTGTATTTTAAGACTTTATAATAGACACAAAATCCATCTCCAAAAATTACAAAATTAAAAAGGTTTTGTTGAAGGACATGCAAGAGAAGAAATAACCCAAAAAGAAGGAGTTGATTGAGTAACGCATGCATACTCTGATGCACGGACTTCGTCGTCGTCGTCGGAAGAGAAAGACCCGTCGGTTTCCCCAGAACCCATTACTTTACTGTTTTTTTGATCTCTTTAAAAAAGTCATTCTTTCTTTCCTTTGTCTCTAGTCTAGTAGAAAAGTTAAATTGACCAGCTGGGTAAAAGGTTTACCCAGGGTTAATAGGGACCCTTGTCATTTGTTGCTTGGAGAGAACAAAAGTACAACCTCTGGAAAATTTGATGATGTGTCACTTTCTTAATTTTTTTTCCCGAACAATGCTGGTTTGCCGGGTAAGTCTGATAGAACTTTTTGTGGTGGCAAGCTTTCTATGGTTGGATCTTGTGGCTTGGATGGTTGAGGTTTGGACGAAGATGGGCTAGACCTGCGCACGAAGCAACCGCGTTAGTGCCCAAACCCGGAGCGTGGTATCCGGGGCAGGCACTCCGACGCTCTAGTCAGTAAACAGGAGAGGAGATATCAAAGTATAGTTTAGGGTTTGAGAAAGTGTTCTGAACGTACCTTACTCCAGAGGTGAATACCTCCTTTTATAGCCAAAGGGAATGCAGAGTCCAAATCCCATTAGAATACTTATTTGTATGATGAGCCCGCCTATCTCGGATCCAGATAGACATCTCAATCCTAAACCTATCCAATCTCCTATACTCTGCTCCTGAATATAAGGGATGGGATAAGACGCGAGGTTCCCTCCTCCTGCCCAACTCTTCCTAACTTCCTCTCCAAGTTTAGGGGACAGGAGGCTCGGCGAGTACAGGTTCTGCCGGACCGATGGTACGGCGATGATTACTTCAACAGGGGAAAACACCAACCCGTTCGGCGGGGAGCCGCCGAACTAGATCATATCGATTAATACATACGCCGAACCAGACCGTTCCCTTCCATGGATCGACACTTCGGTTATCTTTAACCCTTCCCGGCCGGACTCGGATCGGCCACCGACCCATACCGCCGACCCACGGGTAGTAGATTCACTGGTCCGGCTAATTGGTGCAACGTGGCCACCGTCCTGGTCCCTCCGCCGGACCACGCCCTCCACAATAGCCCCTCAACCTCTTCCTCCTTTGCAAAAGGTGGGAGGGGTTGACCACATAAGGAAAACTTGCTACCGAGGGCGTCCTTAAGGCAAACGTGTCGAGCGCATACCGCCGGTCCAGTGAGGGTTAGTGAAGAGCCTTCTCGAAACGGTAGGGTAATGATGCTTCTGCAGCAAACGGGGGTTGATGGGACCGTTGGGAGCCAGAGATCGAACGGTCCATCAGGAACCTCAAACGGCGTGGGGTGCCACGTGGTGGAAGGGGAAACGTCGCCGGTACGAAACGGTGCAGGCTTTCCACGTGGCACGACGAGAGTGGGCGGAGCGGCGACGCTTCGGTTCTCGCGTTCGACGCTTAGGGTTCCCACCCGTTCATTCCATCCTCTATATAAGAGGGGAGGCGGGACAGAAGGATACTTTTGCTCTCGCCTCTTTTGCTCTGCAACTTCAACCGCTGCTGCCATTGCTGCCTCCGTTGCTCCGCCACTCGCCACCATCCAACACCAGCATTCTCAGGTAACTCCGCTACCCCTTTTGATTCTTTCTGAACATTTCAAAGTACAACACACCACTTTTGCACAAAAAACACTCTTTACTTTGAACAGTGTCGATCTCCCATGGCCGCCTGCAGCCGTGGGACGCCGTCTGGACCGCCAACAACGGCGGTCCTCCACCGAGCCAATTTTAGCACTTGATAAGAAACCACGGCTTCCGCCGAGGTGGATCCTAAAGGATCCCCCTTGGCAAGGATCTAGATGCACATGAGTAGCCATGCTGAAGTAGGAATTCTCATCACCCCTTCAATTTCTTACTCTGTTTTAGGTCTTCAGCATGGTGGATCCCAACTCACTCTTGCCGAGCATCGATCCTGAAGCTTACCCAGACCTCCAAGCGACCATCCAGGCGCTCGGCAGAGGGTATAGGAGCTTCAATGAAAGCTCCAGCAACTTCGCCCAGCAGGCCGGTGGCCCAATCATCCCCGGCATCCACGTCCCCCTCCAAATTGACGACAGGTCCTCCAGGGACATCCTCTATGGGAGGAGTGACTCCCCCAGCGAACCCGCCGAGGAGGACACTCATGGCTCCGTCCCAGAAGAGGCCAACAAGGAACGAACGGCAACCGGGGCCCAGGCCAGCACATCGACGTCAGCTGGTGCTCCGCCGGGCACTTCTGATGCAGCAGGAGGTGCCGAACCCCCCCCCCCCCGCCGAGGGACGTCAACCTCATCCCTCCGCTACCAACGGGTCTTGGACCCATGCCGTATAGTCACTTCTACGGCGATGGGCCGGGTGGCTTCACACAAGCCTTCCGGACCAAATACTTGATCCCGGATGACGTCCTAGTCGAAAGGGTCACCACCGAACGGATTACCTTCGGCGAAGACTTCATCGTTCTTCCTCTCTACGCCATCATTGAGGGAGGGGTAAGGTTCCCCATGAACCCCTTCCTCCGCTGGTTTCTGGCGGATTACAACCTTGCACCGATCCAGGTTGCAGTCAACACCTGGCGCATCCTGAGCTCGGCGATAAAGTTGGCAGAGACCAACAACCTGCCGTTCACCCTTGGGGATCTGATACTAATGTACGTGGCATCAAGGATCCCCAAGTATGACAAGTACTACCTCACCACCCGCCAACACTTCGACCACCTGGTGGACCGCCTGTACGATACTGAAAAGTGGTGGATGGTCCTGGTCAAGGTGTCCGGCAATTTCGAGTGGGGTCCCCTTAACCCCCAACTCGACTACCCCTTTCCGACCAGGAAAGGGACGGAGATCGAGAGGCCTTACAAGATCCCTCGAGTGCGAGGGTTCCCCGGCTACGGGGACAAGCCCGGTATACATTTCTCTTTGTGCATTGTCTTCTATATTGATTGTTATCCTTCATACTAATCTTCTTCTTCTACTTGCAGATTGCTCCGCACCGAACAAGGGACTTCTCATATCCGGCAAGTGGACGAACCTGATCGCCCTGCTTCGGTGCCCCCATCGAGACGCGCCGACCCTCCTCGGTTACACCCCTTTCTACCACGGGTACGTCGGTCGAAAGAACAAAGATAACATGGTGAGGAAAACAGTTGACCTTGCCACTTTCGCCGGGCAAGCACTGCAGCAGCAGCACTTGGCCCAAGACCTCTCTTCCTCCGGGCTGCCAAAAAGGGAGAAGAAGGTGCAAGCTCCCACCAGCAAGCCGGAGCCCCAGGAGAAGCCCACCGAAGCCGCTGCTGTGATACCGCGCCCCTCTCGCCGAAGAGAGAAGAGCACAACCGCTGAGGGGGAGGGCCCCCATATTACTAAGAAGGCCAGAATCTCCAAAGAGGATGCACAGATCCTCAACGCCGGCCATCTCGAAGGTGCATCCTCGGAGCCCTTTGTACCGAGCCTGGTTTGCCCTGATGGGCATGTGATCTCCACCGGCGACAGCCTGGGGGAGATCCCCCATCTGGCCATGACACTTCTAAAGGGCCTGGCCCTCCCAAAGGACATGGAGAAGCTGCAATCAGGCAAGGCCAACAACATGGCCGAACTGTGCCTTTTCCTTGCCAAGGTATGGATTCCCAACCTATCCTTTTGAAAGTTGAATGTTCCTTCAATCTTACTGCCCTTTTCTGACGCTAACTCTTTCTTCTCTTTTCGCAGGCCGGGCAGTGCGCCAGCAAAGCCTTCAATGACATGGAGGTCCTCCTTGCAACCAAGAAGACCCAACGGGGGGACCTCCAGGCCATGAGGAAGGAGGTGAAGGAGGCCAACGACCAGATCGAGGCGCTGGAGGCTCAAGTTGCCGAAGCCAAGACTGGCTTGGAGGAGAGGGACCGCCTGCTGCTGAAGCTCAAAGAAGTCGAAGCCGAGCGGGACCAACTGAAAGAAAGGATGAAGCAGATGGAGGCTGAGCTGCCGGCCCAGCTGGAGGAGGCCAGCGATACTGGTTTCAACGAGGCCGGCGACTACTACAAGGAGTAGGTGGAAGCCCTTGTCACCAAGGCTTTCAGGGACGGAGAGCGGAACGGTTTTGAAGACGCGCACCCTCCTCCTTCCTCCGCGGGTTCCAGGTCGGCCTAGATTATGCCGAGGTCCCCAAGGATGACCACCGAAGGGAGAATCCCGTGGTGCTACCTGTGGATCTGCCGAGGCACCTTCTTCCTACCGAACAGGCTAATCCATCTGCCGACGTGCCTCCAAGCCCCGTCGATCAGCCAAATCCGACAGTTGATAAACCGCTGAGTCCTGCTGAGGCACCCAATCCAACCACTTTCGACCCGGCGAAGCCTGCTGATGAACCTATCGTAGAGTAGAATTTAATTAATTTAATTTTCTGTATGTCGTAGATTCTAGGGTCGGCAAGAAGTATCTTTGTTCAGCCGAGCCCCAGTTTTTGTAATGAACCAATCGTTGTTATGAAAGTTTCAAGTTTTCTGTCTATGTTTCATACTCTTTGCACTTCATGCGTGTTAAGACTCATGTATCGCACTTCATGCACATGGTTTAACAATAATCTCTCTAATAATTATCCGTCCCAGCTCGTCGTACCCAGCCCCTGATTCGGAGGAAACCTACCACCGAGGTTGGTTCCGCCGGATCAAAAGGAACGGCCGAGGCTGGGAATGCCCCCTTCAGGATATGGCATGCAAAGTCTTTGCCGAACAGAATCTGAAAAGGCGTGCCTCGGCATACCGAGCATAATAATACCACCGAGGCTAACAGAACACATTAAAACAGAAACAAACTAGTCTTTATTGAAACAAATCTTTGTAAAAAACTGAAGGCTTAACACATAGCCGAGGCGAAAAGCCAAAAGAAAATTAAGCGTAAAACTTTCGAAGAAGCTGTGCGTTCCAGTGGTTCGGTACAGCCGTACCATCCATCTCGGCGAGTTCATATGAGCCATAGCCAACCTTCTTAACCACTCGGAATGGACCTTCCCACTTCGGCATGAATTTCTTCAAATGCTTCTTCTGGACTATCTGCCGAAGGACAAGATCATCCACATTGAAGGGGCGGCTCCGCACATTCTTGTTGTAACTCCGAGCCAACTGCTGCTGATAAGCTGCGTACTTTATATGGGCATTGTCTCGAAGCTCATCTGCTCGATCTGCTTCGGCAGCTAGCATTGCATCGTTCGTTGGAACGTCAAACGTTGCAGTTCGAGATGTGGGTCGAGTAACAGCCACAGGGAGCACGGCCTCGACGCCGAACGCCATGGAGTAAGGGGTACGACCAGTGCCGCGCCGTGGAGTGGTTCGGTAGCCCCAGAGGACATCAGGCTGATCCTCTTCATCCATCGCAGTTTGATGGTATCCCCTGTATGCGTCCATAAAACTCAGCCGAGCGTACCCAGCGGTAGCATCCACCAATTGATTGATCCATGGGCAAGGGAAACAATCCTTTGGACATGCGTCGTTCAGATCTGTGAAATCGACACAGACGCGCCATTTGCCGTTCTTCTTCCGGACCACCACTGGATTTGCTAGCCATGTCGGATACTGAACCTCCCGAATGGCTCCGGCATCAAGGAGGCGTTCTACCTCTTCATTAACCGCGTTGGCATGTAGGGCCGAGGATCGCCGAGGCTTCTGCACAACGGGCCTTCTAGCCGGATTAACGTTCAAAGAATGTTTTATCACGTCGGGACTAACACCCGGCATTTCATATGGGGTCCAAGCAAAGACTTCAATGTTCTCTTTGAGGAACTCGACCATCTGTGTTTTCTCGACCTCATCAAGGGCCGAGCCAATGAGGAAGAAACGGGTCCCATCTTCATTGATCGCAATCCGAACCAAATCTTCCACGGCCCTGTCGCTTGCCGGTCTTCCAACTTCTCCAGGCCCTTGCAGCGCCTCTCTCGTTTCCTCTCCGGGGGTGGTCTCATCTAGCAATTCAGGTACCTCTATACTCTGTACCTCCCTTGCTTTGCCCTTCCCGCGGACAGAGTTGACGAAACACTTTTTGGAGGCCACCTGGTCCCCCTTGATGGTCTCCTGTCTCCCAGACTCTCCAATGAATTGAACACATTGATGAAGCGTGGATGCCACAGCCCTCATGCCGTGCAACCAGTTTCTTCCCAGGATTGCGTTGTATGGGCTCGATGAACTGACCACTATGAATTCCATATCCAATTTCACCGAACCAGCATATACCGGGAGTATGACTTTGCCGAGCGGGTAGACCGGAATCCCAGTAAAGCCGACTAAAGAGGCTTCCACCGGGATCAATTGTTCTTTTGAGAGACCTAGAGCTTTGAACGCTGAATAGAATAGGATCTCTGCCGAGCTACCCTGGTCTATCAATACCCTCCGGACAAGTTTCCGCTGGAATTGTAAGGAGAGGACCAAAGCATCATTGTGGGGTAGAGATAGCCCCTCCAAATCTTACTCGGTGAACCTGATCTCCCACGTGTTACGAGCGTCCATCTTCCGCTTCGAGGAATTTTGAACCACCATCATTCCTGGCGGGGAAGGGTGGTACAGTTTCTCGTGGAGCTCGTTGGCCTGGGCTCTGCTTATTGGCCCATGAATGCAATGCACCACACCGTCGAGAACCTGGGCTCTCGGCTGGATCCCTGCATTCGGTGACTTGGTTCGGTCGATCCACCAATCCATCCTTCCCTGCTGGACTAGCTCTTTGAGGTAGACTTTGTATGGCTGGCATGCTGTCGTATAGTGCCCTTGTTCGTTGTGGAATGAGCAGTACACCCTCTGGTTCGGTTCCCGGCCATCAGCAGTTCCCAATTTCTCCGCCGCCCCTGTTGGCCATTGGAAACCAGGAAGCCGTCCACACTCTCGGAGCATACGGAAAATTGGCTCTTTGAAGTAGGTGGTGATGGCAAGATGGTCCCGCCCATCGCTCGGCGGGCGGTCCCATGCCTTTCCGCTTCCTTTGTCTCCGCCGAACCCTGCGCCCTCTTTCTTGGACACTACGTTAACCTGCTTCTTCACTTCTTTGGCCGCCGTTTTACCCTGCTCGGCAACCGGTGCTACATCGGATCCACCGATGTACTCCTCAAGCTCTATGTACCGAGCAACGGTATGCATAAGCTCTGTCATATTGTTCGGCGGCCGAAGCATTAATTCCTTGGACAGGTCAGAATTCCTATCCAGTCCACGTTTGAACGACGTAGCCGCAGTCTTTTGATCACAACTCTCAACCATGTTGTATACATTGTAGAAGCGCTCAGAATAATCCTTCAAAGATTCGCCGGTCTTCCGCCGAAGGTCCGTTAAGGCTTCTATTGTTTTTGGCCTCCGGTTACTTGCCACAAACCGTGCCGTAAACGAACGTTCTAGTTCGCCGAAGCTTTTTACTGAATCTGGTTTTAGCTGTGTATACCACAGCATGGCAGTATCCGGGAGGCTCAGGGAGAACGTTCGGCACATCATTGCCTCGCTCAATCCGCAGAGCGCAGCCATGGACTTGAATTGCTGCACATGGGTCGGCGCATCCGACTTTGCGTTGTATATGGTGAATTTGGGGACCTTAAAGTGGGGAGGGAGAGCCTCATCCGCTATAGCCTTGGAAAAGGGGGAGACTCCCTTCGCCGAGGTGGCTGTAACCCCTTCCTTCGGCGGGACAACTGCCGAAGGCGCGGAGCTTTTCTCTTGAGCATCATCCCTTATCCTTTTGTTGTTTGGTGGGGTCCGAGCCCTTCGGCCGCCGATACTTGGCTCTGGGGTTCGGCGCTTCGACCCCGAGGCCCTCCTGTTTCCCACTGCCGGGGGTTCTTCCTGATGCCGGACGGGCCGGTAAGTAGTTCTCTCGCCGGTGCGAGTATTTACCACTATTAAAGTCCCGCCGCCGGCGCTGATCTCGCACCTCTCCTCCGGTAGCAGCCCCTGGCCGTTCTCTTCCTGAAGTCTGGATTGTCCGGCAGATCGACCCGGCAATAGCCGGTGGTGCCCCTGGTCAGACTGCCGGTGGTGGGAGTGACTGGTAGAATGGGCCGGCGACCTCCGGCGGAGCCGAGTGCTCATTTCCCTTTCCTCCTCTTCGTATCGCCACCCCTCAGATCTGTCTGCTCGCTGGTTATCCTGGTGACCATGCGACCCAAAAGGGTGACCTAGAGGATCTCCCGCGTTACCTCTTGTGTTGCCGAGCCGAGGAAGTCCTTGAGTCTGGTCCGGCCTTTCCCTTGACTTCGAACGAGCGCTTGATGCCGTGGCGCTTGTTGCTGGAAATAATGCTCGGCGAACGTTATCGTTTCCGGACGCATCGGTTCGGTGTCCGGGTTCCAGGTGGACAATGCCACTTGCATCAATGCGACACAGTGGGCCGAGCCTTGCAAAGGCAGAGGCCCTAACAGTGTCAGCCATTTGGAGAGCATTCCTCCTTCGTCGCCGTTCCCGCGACCTGGAAACGGGTGGGGGGCTCTGAAGTACCTGGATCTCTTGTACTTGTGTTCTTAGTCGCATTAACTCCTCCGCCATGCTCACCGGGAGCACTGGTGGAGGAGGAGGAGGGACCGTGAGGCTCGTTGCAGAGCGGTGCACACCATCTATGTGGAACGCCGCTGCTCCTAAACCCTGGTTGTTTGGGTCAGGGACGCTTGAATCCACCACCCTGGGGTCGCCGGGACCTCCAGCGGGGATGCCATCCCGCCCTATCACCGTCCGCTGAGAAGAGTGGTGACCCAGGTTTGGATTGACGTTATCCAGACCGAGAGGTCGTCCGTCTGGGGTTGTCATCTTGAACTGGAAAAAGAGAAGAACGGAGGGAAAGCTTCACCACAAGATGTGTTTTGTTAATATTGTCCCCAGCAGAGTCGCCAATTGTGGTGGCAAGCTTTCTATGGTTGGATCTTGTGGCTTGGATGGTTGAGGTTTGGACGAAGATGGGCTAGACCTGCGCACGAAGCAACCGCGTTAGTGCCCAAACCCGGAGCGTGGTGTCCGGGGCAGGCACTCCGACGCTCTAGTCAGTAAACAGGAGAGGAGATATCAAAGTATAGTTTAGGGTTTGAGAAAGTGTTCTGAACGTACCTTACTCCAGAGGTGAATACCTCCTTTTATAGCCAAAGGGAATGCAGAGTCCAAATCCCATTAGAATACTTATTTGTATGATGAGCCCGCCTATCTCGGATCCAGATAGACATCTCAATCCTGAACCTATCCAATCTCCTATACTCTGCTCCTGAATATAAGGGATGGGATAAGACGCGAGGTTCCCTCCTCCTGCCCAACTCTTCCTAACTTCCTCTCCAAGTTTAGGGGACAGGAGGCTCGGCGAGTACAGGTTCTGCCGAACCGATGGTACGGCGATGATTACTTCAACAGGGGAAAACACCAACCCGTTCGGCGGGGAACCGCCGAACTAGATCATATCGATTAATACATACGCCGAACCAGACCGTTCCCTTCCATGGATCGACACTTCGGTTATCTTTAACCCGTCCCGGCCGGACTCGGATCGGCCACCGACCCATACCGCCGACCCACGGGTAGTAGATTCACTGGTCCGGCTAATTGGTGTAACTTGGCCACCGTCCTGGTCCCTCCGCCGGACCACGCCCTCCACATTTTTCTAAGAGAAAAAGTTCTATCCGGCTTACCACTACCTCTGGAAAATTTGATGATGTGTCACTTTCCTATTTTTTTCCCGAACAATGTTGGTTTGACGGGTAAGCCTGATAGAACTTTTTCTCTTTACCAGGAAAATCTCTTAGTCTCTTTACTAGGAGAGTCTCTTTACTAAGAGAAAAAGTTTTATCCAACTTACCACTACCTCTGGAAAATTTGATGATGTGTCACTTTCCTATTTTTTTTCCCGAACAATGCTGGTTTGCTGGGTAAGTCCGATAGAACTTTTTCTCCTTACTAGGAGAATCTCTTAGTCTCTTTACCAAGAGAGTCTCTTTACTAAGAGAAAAAGTTTTATCCGAATTACCACTACCTCTGGAAATTTGATGTTGTGTCACTTTCCTTTTTTTTTTCCTGAACAATGATGGTTTGCCAGGTAAGTCTGATAGAACTTTTTCTCCTTACTAGGAGAATCTCTTAGTCTCTTTACTAGGAGAGTCTCTATACTAAGAGAAAAAGTTTTATCCAGCTTACCACTACCTCTGGAAAATTTGATGATGTGTAACTTTCTTTCTTTTTTCCAGAACAATAGGGGTGTACACGGTCCGGATTGGTCCGGTTCTTTAGAAAACCAGTAACCGGATTATTTCAAACGATTCTAGAAAATTGGAAACCAAAACCTAACCAATATGTGAGAACCCACATTTGAGAGTTTTGTCCCATATCGGGAATCTCTAGAAAGATGAAATGGTTTATTAGTAAAGGCCCTTCAGCTACTGTATAACTTGAGATTAACCTTTTGAGTCACGTGGTTAGGCGATTGGTTAACAGGTTAGCTGGGTCGGGTCGTTACAGTTGGTATCAGAGCACAACTTGATCTAGTACGAGCACACTAATTGTGCTGTACAAAACTAAGTGCCACACCATAGCCACCAAGAGAAGGTTGCTGGGCCAATACAATGAGGACGTTGCAGCCAAAGGTGGGGAGATTGTGATAACCCACATTTGAGAGTTTAGTCCCACATCAGGAATCTCTAGAAAGATGAAATGGTTTATTAGTAAAGGCCTCCAGCTACTGTATAACTTGAGGTTAACCTTTTAAGCCACGTGGTTAGGTGATTGGTTAGCTGGGTTGGGTCGTTACACAATATATGCGTGGAACCTAACCAGAACCAAATCGCAAAATTGGTCCGATTTTAGTTCGATTCCGGTACTATCCAATTAGCATCCAAACCTATCACCAGTGTGTGAGAAAGAGAGACGTGAGATTGAAATTATAAAGACTAATCTCTTAAATAAGATTGCAAAGAATTGAAAGAATAGGAAGGTAATAATCTACTAGAATAGAAAAGGAATGAAGAAAATAAAAACTTTCCTAAATGAGATTTTATCTCTAAATAAAGTAAGTTTAGCAAGAAAGAGATTAACCTACCAAATTACACACATATATTTATTTTTATGTAATTATATATATTAGTTCTAAACGATCCGATCCAGTTCTAATCACGATTCTTTAATTGAAAATTAGTAACCGAATCAAAATTAATGGTTCTTATTTTTTTGGAACCATAATCTGACCGCAAAACCGCAGAACCAGACCAAATAGGACGGTTCAGTCCAAATCAGACCGATTTTACGGTTCGGACGATTTTCTTGAACACTCCTACCGAACATGCTGGTTTGCCGGGTAAGTCTGATAGAACTTTTTCTCTTTACTAGGAGAATCTCTTTACTAAGAGAAAAAGTTTTATCCGGCTTACCACTAAGAGAAGAAGTCCTATCTGTCTTACCCAGCAAACTAGCATTGTTCGGAAAACAAATCGAAAGCCTCCACGTCATCAATTTGTACTTTTGATCCCTCCACGCAACAAATGTTGTGGGTATCCGCAAGAAATCGGCAATAAAATGATCAGAATGGCTTCATTTGAGTAGTTTTTATTTGAACCGTTCAATAAAAAACTATACAAAACTATTCGGATGAAGACCTTCCCGGTCCTTTTTTTTTTTTTGCCGATTTCTCGTGAGTACCGTTAAAATCACGTTCTGAACACATTGAGCGGCTTGGATCATCGAAATTCGATCGGGAAAGGAGGGTCTGCATTTTAACTAAAGTGAGAACCCCCTCATTTGAAACCAATCGTGTATATATATATACAGTCAGGATTCTATGAGGGATCCCTTACGGCCTTAACGTAGGGGACTCTCCTTTCCCGATCGAATTGCGACGATTCGAGCCGCTCAATGTGTTCAGAACGTAATTTTAAGGGTACCCGCTGGAAATCGCCCAAAAAAATGACCGGAAAGGACTTGATCCGAACAGTTTAGCATAAAATGCATTTATAGTGTTTTTATGAAAAACTGCTCGGATCAAGTCCTTCCCGGTCATTTTTTTGGGCGATTTCTCGCGAGTACCCTTAAAATCACGTTCTGAACACATTGAGCGGCTCGGATTGTCGCAATTCGATCAGGAAAGGGGAGTCCCTTACGATAAGGCCGTAAGGGATCACTTATAGGATTCTGACTAATATGCATATATATATATATATTATAAAACAGAAGGTTGTGGGGACAAGTTGTTGGAACGACTTAGATTCATTTGATCCAAAGGCTGTAGTGCATCCTCCCACTTCCCAGTTAAGTGCCCATGGTTTTCACCTAAATCACACAACTGTCATCCCCTTCCAACCGGGATGCGTAGTGCCGTAGGCACGGGCTAGCACTAGTATATATATAAAGTAAGCTTCTAATGCGGACCTCCGCATTCAAGTAAAGTGCGGACCACCCCATTTCTCCCCTTTTCGATTGAATTTTTATGATCCGAGCCGTTCAATGTGTTCAGAACGTGATTTTAAGGGTACCAGCGAGAAATTAGCAAAAAAAATGACCGGGAAGGGCTTGATTTGAGCAGTTTTTATTTGAACCGTTCAATAAAAAATAAACAAAAACTGCTCGGATGAAGCCTTTCCCGGTCTTTTTTTGTTGTTGACTTTTTGCGGGTACCCTTAAAATCACGTTCTGAACACATTGAGCGGCTCGGATCATCGAAATTCGATCGGGAAATGGGAGGTCCGCACTTTGCTTGGATGCGGAGGTCCGCATTAGAAGCTTACTATATATATATATATATAAATTGAAATTGATTTCTACACTCCCCTTTTTTGCTAATCACACTAATATATCACCATTGAACAGCAAACCAAAGACTGGAACTGCCAAGGCATACACGGCAGCATGAAGAGCATGACATCCCTGCACAAATCACATGCTGTTGCAGCAAACTCCATCATATTGAGAGCAGACTTTGTAGCAGCAGCCTCACATATAACAGAAAATGCACAACTTATCTTAAAGTCTTAATCCAATAAATTTTCATTTTTATTTTATAGTGGTTTCATACATCATACTCCTTCTATCAATAGCCGCACATAAATACAGATATTGAGAATTTTATAGCTAGTGGATCAACATACCAACATAGAAATGCCAAGTTGAAATGCGTAATAGCACTATGCATGTAACAAATTAGCATGTAAAATTTTTTTTTTTTTTAAATGAAAAAGAAAAACATATTTGCACCACTATGTTAAATTTTCTGTCCCCATCTCAACTGATATTCATCGTAAGCAATAACAGAAAAGAATGCAGACAAAAAACTGGAGCATCATATGCAGAAACTAACTTTATAGGAGTAGCACTAAAAATTGATGAAGTGCCAAAAATGAGCAAGCTAGCCAACCCAGCTTCTTGAACCAACGATTAAAATGCGTACTACAATTCAAGAAGTTCCTTGTATAGAAACACTTGAGTGGGTACGTCATGTACTCCCTCCGTCTCATATTGAGAGTCTCATACTCTCTCTCTCTCTCTCTCTCTCTCTCTCTCTCTCTCTTGCCATTTTTCAAATTAAAAAATCAACTATTTTCGTGTATAATTATTCGAATTTTTTCGCACCGTAATAAAGATCTCGATTAATACTTTAATTTGGTGCGAAAAAATTCAAATTATTATGCACGGAAGTAGTTAATTTTTTAATTTAAAAAATAACACAACTTTTCGTAGTAGACTCTCAATATGGAATGAAGGGAGTAGCACTAACAATTGATGAAGTGCCAAAAAATGAGCAAGCCAACCCAGCTTCCTTGAACCAATGAATAAAATACAAAATATGTACTACAATCCAAGAATTCCTTGTATAGAAACACTTGAGTGGGTACGTTATGTACTCTCTCCGTTCCATATTGAGAGTTTCATACTCTCTCTCTCTTACCATTTCAAATCAAAAAATCAACTATTTCCGTATATAATCTTGAACTTTTTCGCACCGTAATAAAAATCTCGATTAGTACTTTAATTTGATTATGGTGCGAAAAATTTAAAAAATTATACACAGAAATAGTTGATTTTTTTTATTTGAAAAATGTCACGAATTTTCATAATAGACTCTCAATATGGAATAGAGGGAGTTGCGCTAACAATTGATGAAGTGCCAAAAAATGACGAAGGCAGCCAACCCTGCTTCTTGAACCAATGAATAAAATTCGAACAACAATCCAAATAGTTCCTTGTATAGAAACACTTGAGTGGGTACGTCATGTACTCCCTCCATCCCATATTCTCTCTCTTGCCATTTTTCAAATCAAAAAATCAACTATTTCCTTATATATTTATTCGAATTTTTTCGCACCATAACAAAAATCTCAATTAATACTTTAATTTGATGCAAAAAAATTCAAAAAATTATACACAGAAGTAGTTAATTTTTTTTATTTGAAAAATGACAAATTTTCTAAGTAGACTCTCAATATGGAACGGAGGGAGTAGCGCTAACAATTGATGAAGTGCCAAAAATTGAGCAAGCCAACCAACCCAACTTCCTTGAACCAATGAATAAAATACGTACTACAATCCAAGAAGTTCATTGTATAGAAACACTTGAGTGTGTACGTTATGCACTCCCTCCGTTCCATAGCCTACATGGAGATGCCAAACCCAAAACCATTGCATTGCACATAGTTTTTTTTTTTTTGATCCGCGCATTGCACATAGTTTATGCCATTTGTTTTGTTCATTATCAAAGATCATTGCAATTCATATTATAAACTATAGCTTCAATTGCATTCTGATCAGATATTTGTTTTTATGCTTAAAAGCAAAAAAAAATATTGCCCTCCATAAGATGAGTCGTTGTTTGGGCCAATGGACATAGAAACAAGAAATGGTCAACCCAAAAACACAAATATTGCTCAAAAGATTGTAAGGCCATGGTCATTCTTTATTTGTGTAATTTATTTGTCATATATGTTTGACAGTCTCATCGGTCATTTACATTGGTTTTTCATTATGCCATTTTTAGGAAGATATGGAACAAATTGAACGGAATTCAACGAATCTGAAAGAAGATGCTGTTTCTAAAGTGCTTGGTGCCGAGAGGCGTGGCCATTTAAGAACATATGGAAAAGGAGTCACACTAACAAGATTAACTATATTATCACAAATGAATGGTCAGTTTGCTCAATTACGTGAAAATAATGTGCAGTTGAAGTCTCAAATGTCATATATGCAAAATACAGTTGACGAGTTAAAGAAAAGCCAAGTAAGTAGCTTATCATTTTCTTTGTTGGTGGTCATTTCGGACTACTTTGAGTAATGACGTTTTAATTGTTTTCCTTTTTTGAAATTTCTAGGATCAGAATCCAGCAACAACTGAAGGAACACCAACTAAAACCATTGTTTCTCCCTTAGTAAAAAGTCCTCCACAGAACACAAGTCACAATACCAAGTGCAAGTTGCTAGATTGAATGGGGACGAGAGACGTAGTTGCTGAGGGGCGTTGGGCTTCAAGTGATCCAAATTCACTTCTTCATTTTATTCCGATCTGACCTAATGCAATGAAAGTTTGGGTGGATGTAGCAAAGAAAGTAAAGTGTTTCTGTGGAGGACTACAAGTGATATGACCTATGTCGACGAAGCATTGGGAACTACCATCTCATGGCCTGCTGACAAAGTTATTATGGACTCTTCGCCAAGGCAATGTATTTTTATTCTCTCCTCCATATCGAAGTATTCTCTCGGATGATAAATGTATGCACGATTGCCTGTGTTAATGATCCATGTTCTAGGGCAGAGTGCTATACCAGAATCTATGATTAGCTAGTTTAGTGTTGTCTATTTTTGGCTAGTTAGTGTTGGCCTATGTTGTAATCTTATTCTAGATAATTAAATGTATTTGAAATTCATATCAAAATACATCTCCAATTAACTCAATTTTATGATACTAGGTTTGTGAGGAGCTACACTCGTACTTCATAAGAGCATCTCCAACCCATGCTCTATTCCTCCATTTGAGAGTATGGAACTCTTCCAACCCATCCTCTCAAGACTCCTCTATTTGAGAGGATGGGATTTTGATCCTCCATATTTAGAGGATGTGAGAAAATATGGAGGATCCCCTCTATAACACTATTTACCTTTTAAAATGGCATTTGTATCCTTAGAGCATCTCCAACCCATGCTCTATTCCTCCATTTGAGAGTATGGAACTCCTCCAACCCATCTTCTCAAGCCTCCTCTATTTTAGAGGAAAAAATAGAGAGTTTGTGGTTGGAGTAAATAGGAATAGTAATTCCTCCAAAATCACTTTATGAATAAAATAGAGTATTTTGATACTCTCAAATAGAGTATTGGATTGGAGATGCTCTAATAGTGTATGAAAACTGGCCGTACATTTGTGGACAGTTGATTTCTTTTTTAGTTTTGATAATAAAATATTAAAACCAGAGGTATGCAATCGAGGAAAATGTTTTTTTTTTTTTCTGCACAACATAGAAAGATTGTATTGATAAAAAAAAATGAAAATATACAAACAAAGATTAAAGGGAATATGAAAAAGGAAATTGATTTTGGCACTCCAGTTTTTACCACTGGCACTCCACTTTGTATGTTAATCATGTGAGAAAACAAAACTAAAAATAGAGTGTTATTGGCTAAATTTGGAGTGCCAAAATCACCTCCCTATGAAAAAACCCGCATCACAATAAAGAGAATAGATCGCAATGAAGTTGTCACCTAAACCTCAGAGAATTATCTATCGAACCATAACCAAAGATGAAAGGGATGGCATGCAAGGAGCCAACCCAGACAAGCAAAACAAACCGATTATGGGCAGCCCTGGCGCTGAGAGTTCCGATGTCCTAGGCAAAGTTTGAAAATAGGACCTCTCATTTTTTTGTATATTTATAAGTTTGTTCGAGAAAATAGACAATCAACGGTTTTAGTTTGGTGGCAAAGTACTTGTACCGCCTTTTAAAATCTCAGGTCGAGAGTTCGAGAATCCAAAACACTTCCTTTCAAAACCTTTTTTTGTACAGATGTTCCAAAACTTTGGGATAAAAATGGAAGCCACCAGGAATCAAACTTGCGATTCCACAATCCGTACACACACGCTTAACCACTGTGGTACGTTAGCCTAGTTGGAAAATATTCCACATACCTAATATCTATTTAATAAAACAGAAGGGTTGTCCTATATAGCACATTTTATCCTAGGTGGCACCCACCACGCACATGCACACACGTTCACACACGCCGGCACGCATGTTCACTGTTTACACATCAAAAATGTGATTAAAAAATTAAGTGCTCCATTTTTCGATCCGATTGAACCAGTGCATAGTGCCGTAGGCATAGACAAACACTAGTTTAATATATTGCACTATTTTAGGGCCCAATTATTTGGCACAAAACCAAGGTTGTTAATACCATCCCGTACCGGCCGGTACGTACCGTTTTAGACAGAATCCGGTAACTTGAACCACTGATTTCGTTCCGGTCTCAATACCAGTGCTTACCGGAGAATACCGGCGATTTCGGAAAATACCGGACAAGATGGTGTTACCGGCGATTTCGGCCTTTATTGTGCAAAGCTAGACCAGTTGGAAAAAGAGAGGAAATAGAGGGGGAAAGAAGAAGATCGGAGCAAAGATTTTCAGTCCACTAACTTCAAAAATCACCACCGACGGTTCTTCGAGGTCTCCGACAACTCTGGTTTCTCCAACAACACAACCAACTGAGATACAATCAATGGGAGAAGATTGATCGGAGAGAAAAGAAAGGATCGCCGAAGAGAAGATGATCGACAACTTGTCATTTCTTTTTCCCTTTCATCTTCTCCGCCCTCTTCTTTTTCAGGTAGAGAGAGAGAGAGAGACTTCTACGTTTGACTGGAAAGAAACAAAGAGTAAAGTTGTACCTAGAAAGAAACAAAACCAGTGGTTTTGCACACTGTTTTGATTATGTGCATTGAAGTGGAGGTGTTTCCAATATATTTTAAAAAGATCGAAAAAGAAGTGGAATAGTGTGTATATATGGCACTTTCTTTTATCCTACTTCTAGTCTTTCTAGTCCTTTTTTTAGCCTAATAATTCTTTTATTTAGGAAATTGAATTCTACACTCCTTTTTTTGACATCTAAGCTCCTTTCTTTAGATTTTAGTGTTGAAAATGTATGTAATTTTTTTGTTAGAAGACGAAAAAATGAGTGTAGATGTCAAAAAATGGAGTGTAAAATTCAATTTCCTTTATTTATCTTGCCAAATCTATTTTTCAAAGTTTCAAACATTAATTTTGTTGGGTTATAGAAATGAAGTTCAAGTTTATAACTAGACATATAGTTGTCATAACACATATTTATTAGTAGCGAGAAATCTGAAACGGTACCCGATATTACCCCGGTACCGGTACGTACTATACCAGTAGCAAAATCGGTACCATAACCGGTACGGTACTCAGAATCTTGCCCAAAACGGGAGGCCCTAGGCGGTCACCTAGTCAACTTATGCCCAGGACCGACCCTAATTATGGGGAAATAAGCAGCAGACATAACACCAGAAACTACGGACCAAAACCATTTCAAACCCCAGCTAGAAACCCCAATTAGTAAACATCACCATTTAACTGAAAATGTACCAAAGACCGAAAGTGCCAATTAAGGCATAAACGGCAGCATGAAGAGCATGACATCCCTGCACAAACCACGTGCAGCAAACCCAATCATATTGAGAGCAGACTTGCAGTAGCAGCTCACATATAACAGAAAGTGCACAACTTGTCTTAAAAGTCTTAGGCTCCGCTTGTTTGGGCGTAAAATATTTTCAGATAAAATATTTAATAAAAAATTGGTCTAAGATCCACTATAGCATGTTTCTAACCCACTAGGTCCACTTATCAAGTTTCTAACCCACTAAGTCCACTAATATGTATTTGGTAAGGCATAAAGTCCACTGCATTTAAAAAGGGAAATAGTGCATGACAGATTTACCCTTTCATTCAAATCCCATCCGTTTAGCCCATTATCCCCCATTATCACTTATACGTTTGAAATCACGCAAAATTCTCGGGAAATAACAGTTACATTGGATCAGTTTCATATCTAACGTTATTTTACTTATATAACGTTATATAACATTGTATATTCTGCTTTGTAGAGTTACATCTTGATCTCAACTGCTTTGTTGAATTTTTTTTGAGTTTTGCTGCACAAAAACTCTCATATAACATTATATTTTCACTTTATTGAATTGGTCCGCGCAGCGGCCTCAATGACTTGCTTCTAGTAACAATAATACACAAAAAAAACGTAATACATGTGACAAAAAATAATCATATAACCTTATAACGTTATACATGAGATTTTGTCATTTCTAACTCTAAAAAAAGAAAAGGAGGAGATCTCGTAACTTCTTTCCATTATATTTTCACTTTATTGAATTGGTCCGCGCAGCGGCTTCTAGTAACAATAATACACACAAAAAAACGTTATACATGAGATTTTGTCCTTTCTAACTCTATAAAAATAAAAAGAGGAGATCTCGTAACTTCTTTCCCTTCGTCGCCGTCGCCTTCTTCACAGTCGACTTCACAGGTAACTTAATACTCTTCACCCCTTGAACAACTGCACAAATAACAGCATTTAACAAAATTAGTATGTAACCAAC
Source organism: Rhododendron griersonianum (assembly GCA_018127125.1). NCBI lineage: Eukaryota > Viridiplantae > Streptophyta > Magnoliopsida > Ericales > Ericaceae > Rhododendron > Rhododendron griersonianum. The sequence continues at coordinate 21,390,959 of CM030789.1, forward strand.
ATTGATATAACCATATATACTATCAATCGAATCCCTAATTTAATTCAACCATACCATACTGGATCAAAGATTGATATAACCACATATACTCGCAATCAAAATCCTATCTTAACTAAACCAATACGTAACCGATTAGAGTTTGATATAACCATCTATACTCGCAATCGAAACCCTAACTTAATCTAGCCAAACCATTCATATAACCATATATACGAGGAGAAACGTACATAGTGTATCAATAGCAATGTAGGATCACACACAGTTTACATTCGCAAACTATAACAAAATTCGAATATATATAACCAACCTTTATATAACCATATATACAAGCAATCAAATCCATAACTTTATTCAACCATAGCATACCGGATCAAAGATTGATATAAGCACATATACTCACAATCAAAACCCTATCTTAACTTAACCAATACCTAACCGATCAGAGTTTGATATAACCATATCTACTCGCAATCAAAACCCTAACTTAACTTAGACAAAACCATTTATATAACCATATATACGATGGAAAATATAAACTGTTCAGAGCAGGGTCTGTGTATGAAACCCTCAATCACAGGGGCAAATAACTTAGGGACATAACCTTATATACTCGCAAATAACAAAATGATATATGTAAACAACCAAAAAGAGAATATATAACGTCATATAATGTTACGCTATAACATTTAACATTACAATGTTATATGTTATAACCTAATGTTATATGTTTACATTTGAACTCATATATATATGTATTATGTATAAGCACAGACCTGAACATATAACCATATATATTACTCAACAGCAGCTTAACAAAAGTACAAAAAACATTTCAAAGCCAGCAAAAAAGCTCAACCCTTAAGTTGCTTATATTGAATTGGTCCGCGCAGCGGCCTAACAGATCTGAGTATATAACCATATATATTACCTAACAGCAACTAACGAAAGTACAAAAAATAAAACCCTAACAGATCTTAACATATAACCATATATGTTTCCAACAGCAAGTAAACAAAAGTACAACATACAAAACCCTAACAGATAGGCAAGAGCAAACATGGGATTGGACTGCAAAACACCAACATAGCAAATATACATAACCATATATACCCAAAGTTCACTTTTAGTTTTTCTCAGAAACATACCGAATGGATCAAAGCAAACGGAGGAGATTGACGGCAACGGGGATGAACCGAAGGGTTTCGACGGTGACAAGGATGCAGAATGACGGAGATGAATCGAACGAAATCAGAGATTGATTGACGGCGACGAGGATGTGAAACAAAGGTGAACAACTGGGACAAGGATTTGACGGCGACGGCGACTGTTGGTGAACGAGGGCCATTGTTGGTGGACGACGGAGATCGGCTGACGACGACAACAAAGAACGCCGACGATCGAGGAATGGAGTCTCGATTTTTTCTCTCTGGTCCGTTTGTTTTTCTCTCAGTCTGGGGGAGGGGGGGAAGGGGGGGAGGGGGGGAGCAGGGAGGGGTTTTATAATGAGAAAGATTTTTTCAGATTAGGGTTTTTTTGAAATGGCTGAAAAAATGGGGCAAAACGTTTTTAAAAAAGTAGGGGTATATTAGACTAATTAGGGTTATTATATCCTTATTAATAGGTTAGTGGACTTAGGGGATTATAGAATTTAGAAGTGGACTTATGGGGTTTGGAAAGTGGTATAGTGGACCTGGGAAAAATTCTCCCAATATTTTACCTATTATTCGATGTTAGGTTGTGTAAAAATGAAGAAAATATTTTAAATGTAAAACATTTTTCATTAATTGGATGAAAATGACTTACTCTTAAATCTTCCGTAAGTTATTTTTCGAAATAAACTCGTTGTCTTCTACTGCAATTCTCACTGCTCAGTCCTTTCGATCGTCAGTCCTAACCCACGTTCAATTCCAATATTCTCAAATCTCTCCACCGTTTAAGTCCCCCCACTATTTTGTTGATTTCTGAAAATATTTTTAAGTGCCAACCAAACACCAGAAGATAAAAGTTTGAAGTTTGTTTTCAGAAAAAACATTTTACATGTAAAATATTTTACGTTGTAAAACATTTTAATATTTTACATTGTAAAACATTTTACAACAAAATAAACGGAGCCTTAATGCAACAAATTTTCATTTTTATTTTACAGTGGTTTCATACATCATATTCCTTCTATCAATAGCCGCGTACATAATTAAAGATATAGAGAATTTTATAGCTAGTGGATCAACACACCAACATAGATCGAAATGCTAAGTTGAAAAGAGTAGTAGCACTATGCATGGAAATTTTACTTTTTAAAAAAGAGTAGTAGCACTATGCATGGAAATTTTACTTTTAAAAAAAAAAACATATTTGCACCCCTATGTTAAATTAATTTTCTGTCCCCGTCTCAACTGATATTCATCGTGAGCAATAACAGAAAAGAATGCAGACAAAAAACCGGAGCATCAATTGCAAGAGATATACTTCCTCCTTTCCATATCGAGAGTCACATACTCTCTCTCTCTTGCCATTTTTCAAATCAAAAAATCAACTATTTCTGTGCATAATTATTCTAATTTTTTCGCACTGTTATAAAGATCTCGATTAGTACTTTAATTTGGTGCAAAAAAATTCAAAAACTTATATACGGAAGTAGTTGCTTTTTATTTGAAAAATGACAACTTTTCGTAGAGGACTCTCGATATGGAACGGAGGAAGTATATATAAATACACGTGGAGCCATCATCTGCAGAAACTAACTTAATTTATACTCCGCTAACAATTGATGTAAGTGCCAAAAAATGAGCAAGCCAGCCAACCGAGCTTCCTTGAACCAATGAATAAAATACGTACAACAATCCAAGAAGTTCCTTGTACATATAGAAAACACTTGAGTAAATTCCGTTCGACCGAAAAAAACAAACACTTGATAAAATACGTATCCAAGAAGTTCCTTGTATAGAAACACTTTAGTGGGTACGTCATGTACAATCTCTGTCCCATATTGAGATTCTCGTGCTCTCTTTTTTATTATTTTTCAAATCAAAAAATCAACTATTTTCGTGTATAATTATTCGAATTTTTTTACACTGTAATAAAGATCTCAATTAGTACTTTAATTTGGTGCGAAAAAATTTCAAAAATTATACACGGAAGTAGTTGATTTTTTTATTCAAAAAATGACACAACTTTTCGCAGTGGACTCTCAATATGGAACGGAGGGAGTAGAAAATTAACACTTGAGTGGGCACATATATATTTTTGAAACCATACCACTAACAAGTAGTAACAACTGATTAGTGGAAGGAGTATTTAAATATTTTTGAAATCATCATATTTGGATGTACCACTAACAATTGATTAATGAAGAACTAATTTCCATGCCTTACTATTTAATTACGTATTTTGAAATAACCATTATATTTGTGGACATTCCACTAGCAATTGATTAGCTCACAAACACATCTACAAATATCCCTTTTCCAACTTTAATTGGATGTGTAGTCATGTAACAGTACGCGTAGTGGGATGCCAGCGTTGCTGTGCCCATCTCACAGCAGCTTGCAGCTGTGCCATCCAAGTCGTCTGTCTCGGTAATCAATGGTCTAGCGAAGAGTTATTTTATGACCAATAATAGAATACTATTAGCGGTAATAAATATTAGGACCATCCAAACCGTCCAAACATCTTTTGAACGGTTTGAATGACACAGTTGCATGCTTTTATGAGATGGGCACGCTTACGTCCCACGCTTACGCCCCTAGTAGATGCCAAATAGAATTTTCCTTGTCCAATATCCTTATATTAATGCCCATTATACCAACTGATCATCAACCAAAAACTCTCTCTCCTCTCAAATGAAGATTTACACTTCTCTCAAATGGGTCCTTCTCTCTATAGTCATACTGTTCATCTGTAGCCACTCCCATGCAAACCAAACACCTTTTAGAACTGATCATGATTATCACCGCCCAAACCAAACCAATGATCAATTGGGGACCCAACCCACAAAATCCAAACACACCCAAGTGAAACTAACCCCTCCTGTTGTGATTTCAGGGGTTCTCTGTTTCCTAGCTGCCGCCATATCTAATGCCGGTGGGATTGGTGGTGGCGGCTTGTTCATAACCATACTGACCCTAGTGGCTCGTTTGGATCTCAAAACGGCTTCGAGTTTTTCAGCTTTTATGGTCACGGGGGGGTCGGTTGCGAGTGTCATGTACCATATGATCTCTTCCAGTCCAAATTATGGCGCCAAGAGTTTAATAGACCATGAAATATGTTTTCTATCCGAGCCAGTTATGTTATTAGGAGTAAGTATTGGGGTGATGTGCAATGTTATGTTTCCAGAATGGCTGATCACCATACTGTGTTCAGCTTTTCTTGCTTGGTCTACATTCAAGACGATTACCTGTGGGGTGGGGAAGTGGAAATCGGAAACAGGGGAAAAGAAAAAGAAAGGGTGGGGGGAAACGGAAAATGGGTTGGTGGGAATTGATGGGAATTGTGGTGGGAATGGAGTGGAGATTAACAAAGAGAGTGGTTTGAGTGGAAGCGTAATAGGATTGGAAAGCAGGCTGGTGGTGGTGGGGCAGGATGGGAATTTTGGTGGAAATGGATTGGAAATCAACAAAGAGAGTGGTTTGAGTGGAAAATTAGTAGAAAGCTGCAAACAAGGGAATCAATGGAGGAAATTGGGATGGTTGATGGTGATCTGGTTCTCCTTCTTTGCTCTGCGTCTTTTTACTGGAAATCGTTACGGACAGGTATGGCTTTTTTCTTTTTTAATACTTGAGTTTGCATTTAAGCCTGTCAATAGATTGAATTTGATCCAAATCCGGTAGGATCCGAATCTGGTCCGATTACAAATAATTTGAATCCGATCCGAATATGGCTTCTACAAAAAGCAATTTTACGGGCATAACTTTAAAACACAATTTTATCTGAAACCCTTTGATGCATATAGGCCCCCACACACAGCCAACGGTTTCAGACACTTTTGTGTTGTCCGGAGTTATGTTTTAAAATTGTATTTCTAGACTTTTTTACGATTCGCAATCCAATTTTTGTACAATTGATTCCGCACTCCAATTTTTACCCATTGCACTCCAAAAGTAGAGCGCGGAAATCAATCGTTCAAATTTACCATCTGCGCTCCACTTTTGAAGTTTAAACATCAACAGCCAAAATATGTTGTTGATTTTTACCTTCAAAAGCGAAGAGCAAATGGTAAATTTTTGAGTGCAAAATTCATTGTCATCAAGGACATATGCCCCCATATCTGATGAGAAAAAAAAACACATTTGCTCAGAAAGAGTTGTTTGATATAAAAAAACAGTTTTTAGTTTCAATGAGAAAAACTATAGAGTTTTGTTAAGAAAATAGTTTTCCTTTTTTTGCTGTGTTTTGCTAAAAATTAGCTTTAAAAGTACAGACAAGGTTTCTTTTTCATTAAAACAAATTTCTAATCTTACCCAAAAAGGTTTTGGGTTTAATTTGCCAAAACGATGCTAATTGTCTATCGCTTGTAGAAAAAAAATATGGATCAAACAAAAGAAAATGATCGGATCCGATTCGTACACGGATTGGATCTGGCCGGGTATGTCCAAATTTGATCCGATAATATTTTATTTCTCGAGTAGGATCAAATGGGTTATCAGGCGATCGAATTTCAATTATTGGATTTGAATTTTATCAGGTCCGTATTAAATGGCCTAGTTGTGTTTATCTTTTCTTTTTTTTTTTGTCAAAAGTGATAAGATTGTATTGATAAACGTCCAACGGCACTTACAAAACGGGAATCTTTACAAAGAATTTGGACAAAGCCAAACTAATCGTCTAACAAATACAAAACAAGTAAATCACAAGATAATCGATGTCTTTCTTCCTAACTCAGACATGGCCTGATGCAAAAGCGACACTTTTAAACTGCCTAACATCTAATTAGGAGTCTCAAACGAGAAAAAGTGCAAAGTTAAGGACAAAAGACACCAAATACCCAGACGATCAGATGCACTCCATCCAAGTACGAACGCACCAATGAACTCCCAAGAACTACAGATCTGTCAAGCCGCCACGAGTTGCCTCACTAAAGAGATCGTGTAGGGATAGAACGCTGAAGCACTGATACAAATCTATTAAACAGACTGAGACCCGTAACATTTAATTTGCACTAAGAAAGTAGAAGTCTGCAGGGCCCATGCTATCAAAATATGGAAGCAATAATAATACAGTCTTGTTATTGTCAGTCCACTGGCTGACGATAAGCACACTAGAAGACAAGAAAAACACATATTTTTGTGTACCTTTTACACCCTTTAATACACATTCACACACTTAGTATTGTCAGTCCATTGGGCTGATTTTAGAATTTTCCATAGTAATATTAGTAACTAATTTTGGAAGCCCTAATCACTATAAATGGAAATGGCCAATATTAGTAATTGAGGAAATTAAAGTAATTAACTAATGTAGTTGACAGATTGATAAGTTTAGAAAACATGACAAACGTAACAGAATGCACTAAAATGACTAAATGGAGGAATTTAAAAATACTAATCAACCGAAATATCATCCTTATTTGGATCAAAATATCTTAACATGTGACGATAGAGACAACCGAGGATGGTAAGTGAGATAGTTAAATATATTTTGATATGCAGCAATCATGATGGGTATTCATATGGTAAACATTTCACAATGAAATGAAACAAAAAATTTGTATTTGCAGTTTTTGACAATGTTGGTGGCTGTTAAAGGTGATCTTAGAGATAGTTTTCTATTTTTGTGATCGTCAAAAGTGAGTGTTGTTGGAATAGTTAGATTAACGCCTTGAACGAGGAGTTGATCTCCTAATCTCTTTTTTCCTAGCACAAAAGAGCACCCCCTAAATGACGTTGAGCCAAAGGTCTCGTGGCAACTCAGATATACTATAGCAGTATTATTTGGTGAGAGTACACGAAGACTAAAATTATGCGGAAGCGTTCAATCTACTACGGGGGTGTTTTGAATAGGAGTTTTGATAAAAATTTAAAAAAAAAAAAAAACCATTTTGAAAGAAGATTAACTGATTAAAAATTAATATAGATGAAGGGGTCGATAATCTCAATTAATCCAGACCAAAACTCAAGTAGTACAATAGAATAAAATTAAGACAAGATATACACGATTTACGTGGAAAAACTTAGAGTCCTAAATAACCCTAAGTCAAAACCATGGCTTAACACTACTGCTTTATTCGCCTTTGCCGAAAAAAAAAAAACTACTGCTTTATTCTATTAATCGAAAAGAAGTATAGATTGCGAAATAGAAAAAATCTTACCCAAGCCTTTACCTATTCTCCCCAATCTCCGGTGCTCCTAGATCTTCTTCAAGATCCAATAGATGCACCACGGACTTCACGCCCGATTTCCGGATTCAACCAGTTCCGAATCAATCTCCAAAAGATTCGGCCACAGCAGTAAACGACACCAACAATCACGAACAGTGAATGGATGAATGATATGATGTGAAGCGTGACCTTAACAACCCAAATAGCGTTCGAATATGCAAGAGGCAACAACAAACAGAAACGGAATGCGGGCTGACACACGAAAAAATTCCCTCAATGCCGTGCACGTACCCCTTTCTCTTCTTTTTCTTATGAGCACAATCTCTTGCTTTTAAAAAGAAGTCGTCCACTCCTCTATAAAAAAAAAGAAAACTTTTAATAATGCAAATATAGAAAGCAAAACCTCACCGAATTTCCGGAGAGGCAAACGTGCGATCTTTTTTTTTTTTTTTATACTCCAAAAAAGAAAGTCTCGTAACAATAATGATATATATATATATATATATGGTAAACAGATTTTTGGAGAGTTTTGTAAGAAAGACCCGACCAAAGTTGCTCAAGCCAGTAACGAGTTTCTCGAGCATAAAAAAAAAAAAAAAAAACAGTGTGGCCAAACGAAACTTGCCTGAGTTTATGCTTGAGCGAGTAAACTGGATCGGTTGAGAAAAAGGAAATAAAACGGACAATAAAAGAATAGGGATACTCCATACAATCAGCAATTTTGGCCAAAATAAATCCACTAAATGACAATCTTTTAGAGCTAATATGCATGATGTGTTGTGTAATGCTTTTACCTCTTACGCAATATGATCGAATTCGCAGCGATCAACTTGGCGCAAAAAATGGGAGGAGCATCGAGCGAACAACTACCCCCTAAGAACCTACCCATTACAATCAAACGGAGTTTATAGGACAAAGACACCAATGGAGCTAGGTTTTGAACAACCCTGGAAAGTGCCAAAATATCTAACAATCTCTCCCTTTGGCATTTCCGGGACAAAACCAACTTCACTAAAACATGACAGAAAAATACAACAGAAAGATATAAACACTAGCCTAAACTAGGTCTATCCATGAAGCTTGAGTTGCTCTTACAATACCTACAAAGACAGCTCAACGAAACTATGCGACAAAAAACGTGTTACGAAAAGTAGAATGGGTCAACATAATTTAATAATAAACGACAAAGCAACATTATATCCAAAAACAAAAAATTAGACCAGCGATTCATTAATAAAATAAATCTCCTCTTATAAATATCTCGCGAAATGAACAATAGCACTGAACAAAAGTACTCAAAAGTCTCCCAATTTTTGTAAAAATTCTACATCTTTATGCAAGACTCAACGACACATATCACTCTCACTCCCCAACCCATGACCATACCATGACCATAAAAATTCTTCCCCTTTTTGTCACGGAAAAACAAAGGAAATGACTGTATCAAAGTGAGACCCGCGCAACCAGAAAGCATACGAGAGAATCATACGATACGCAATTAATAACAAAAATCACATAGGCAAGATGGCTATAAGAGAAATACATCGAATGGAAATTTAAGACCATATCAACTCTTGGAAGCAGAATGATGCAGATCACAGAATGGACAAAATGCTATGCTCAAGCCTATGAATGTGAAGCGTAAATGCAGTGCATGAGGAGCAAGAAAACTTATGAAGGACTAAGTGGGCTCTAAGTTTATCCAGAGAGAGAGAGAGAGAGAGAGAGAGAGAGAGAGAGAGATTTGGTAAAAAAAAAAGTGATTAAGTATTCCTTTTTTGTTTTTTTTCTAATCGTACGATCACAAATTTTAACGGAAGTAATCTAACAGTTGTAGAGGTTGCTCTCGTTTATATGCCTAAACAGTTTTAATAGAAACTACTCTGATTAAGTATTCCTTTTCTGTACTTTACTGTTTAGTATATGTAACTTTTTTTGAACTAAACTGATGTGCAGGGTATAGCATTAGTAAAGCCTTGTGAATTGGGATATTGGATTCTCTCATCAATGCAAATTCCACTAGCTTTATCCTTCACCACTTGGATTTTGTACAAAAGAGGAAGCCTCCAACATCAAACCTCCAACCACCAGGTACCTGGTATAACATAATTCAATTACATGTGCTTTTTCTTTTTTGGAAATTGATTTCTACACTCCTCTAATTGATGCAAACACTGTTTTTTCGTCTTTTAGTGGGTGAATTTACAAAACAGTGCATGCATACACTTTTTATAAATTTAGGAACTGTTTCGTAAATTTACTAGGTAAAAGACAAAAAAAAAAAAAGAGTGTTTGCATCAATTAGAGGAGTGTAGAAATCAGTTTCTTTTTTTTTTTATCCGCATTCAATCACATGCCTTTACTCCTGCAAATCAATGAGTTTGAATTCTCTCTGTTCCATTGCACTGTCCACTTGGGCTTTGTGGGCCAGCCACATCCATTCGTAGATTGGTCTAATAGTCAAGGCCTAAGACTTAAAGGTTTGCCCCTCCCTAAGGTTTCAGGTTCGAAACCTATCAGGTGCTACCAATTCTTTCGGGGCCAGTTCATCTTGCTCTAAGTTTAAATGAGACCCCTGCAAGTGGGCGATGGGATTTGTTTCCCAAATTTTTTCAAACTTCCAGCAAGCTTACGCTCGAATTCAAGTTTGCTTAAATCCTAGCAAATAACCAGCTCCTGCTGCCCTTATTGTTTTTGCTGATTGTTACTTGTACCTTTTGTTTAACACTTTTGAGTTAATTATGACAGGAAAAAGAAGACCAAACTAGAGGAGGACCATCAAGGGAGCTCATTTTCCCTGTAATAGCTTTGTTAGCTGGTGTTCTTGGTGGAGTTTTTGGAATTGGTGGTGGAATGCTACTAAGCCCACTTTTCCTTCAACTTGGAATAGCACCAGAGGTATGACTGAACTGATATTGCACCTCTCCACTAATAGCTAAATTTTCAGTTTAAGTGCTATGATTTTTCATGGTGTTATATAGAATTAGGTCCCTTCTACCCTTATGTATGACATGAATTCGATCTAGAGAAAACGCCAATTGATTGAATCGTAAAGCTCAATTTGATTTGGCTTGGTTTTCATAGTTTAGCTTAAAGCTTCTTCACCGGATGCAAACTCTCTTCTCCTCTCTATTAGTGTATAGTTTTTAACTTCTTTTTTTTCATTTTTGGTGTGATGAAGGTGGCAGCAGCAACTTGTTCACTCCTGGTGTTGTTCTCATCATCCATGTCAGCGATTCAGTACTTCCTACTAGGCATGGATAGTCAGCACGTATATGGCGCCCTCACCTTGGCTTTCATTTGCTTTTCGGCCTCACTAATCGGATTGATGGTAGTCAAAAAGGCCATCAAAACATATGGCAGGGCCTCTCTCATTGTGTTCTCAGTTGCAATTGTTATAGCCCTGAGTACTGTTCTGATTACTACCTTTGGAGCTCTGAATGCTTGGAGAGAGTATAAAAGTGGGAGGTACATGGGCTTCAATCGGCCTTGTCAACAGAGGCGGAGCTAGGTTGTGGGGCGGCGGCGTGACACGGGTTATCCCTGGTTTCATAGTTAGCTTTATGTTACTGATGGATTAGGCACCTACCGTTATTCAAATCACTTTGATTTTTCAAACATAACATGAAAAATATGATAGGGCCTCTCTCATTATGTTCTCAGTTGCAATTGTGATAGCAACCAAATGATAGGGATTATATGAATCTGTCACTGCTGCTCTGCTAGGTCAAGTACACTATCCAATCCATCGGAATTTTAAAGGTGCTACTTCTTAGAGGCAATTCACTTGTGCGGCCCATAACTGGCATCAGCTTATGCATAGTCTTTTAAACAGGGGCAATTCACCTATGCCGTGTCGCCAATTATAGGGCGGTTTCGGCTTATGTACGGATTATCCATTTAAAGAATTCCAATAGGTCTGCACTACTCGTACTAATTATCCAGTGGATCGTCCACCGCACAAGGGGGTACTCGTGCTCAATTCACCTATTTGCGGGGCCAGAATGCGCAGGGGGGATAAACCTGGTAGCGGCAATATGTCATACATCTGTGGCACAAGAATATGTTCTATTGTTTAAGAAAAACAACTCAATCCCAACACACACACACACACACACACAAAGAGATGAACCTGCACCGCTTGCTGCCATGAAAGTTTGTGTTCGAGCGCGAGATTTACTCTTTTGATTGCAAGGTTGTAACTTGTAAGGCAAGAACTAAGAAGATACA